>CM062815.1:73917445-75358695 GCA_031772625.1 Pinus tabuliformis | reverse complement strand
GTGCAACAAGATACCAGCTGAAGTAAAACCCACCACTACCTCTGCTAAACTCACCTATGCCAGTGCCTTTGATTCTGACTTTTTTCTACTTTTGAGGGAGAGACGATGTGCTACCTTGGCTGATATGCAGGATGTAGCCTTGGAAGTAGAATTGAACATCATGGCTGCAGAGAAGCTCAAGGGGAATGTTGATAGAAGGAGACAGAGGGGAAAATATTCATCATGTTCAGATCCCAAGATAGATAAAATGACCAAGATGATAGAGTCATTAGCCTTTGAAATCTCCAAATTAAAGGTTGAGAAGCACCCTGGGAAAGGAAGAGTTCCTAATACCTTTGCTCCTAGAAATACAAATCCATATAGAAGAGCTAATAAGCAGTTGCAGATTTTGCAAAGAAGCAAAGATGCCAATAAAGACCAAAGGGTGAAGACCCCTTTCCAGAATGTAGTCATGGAAGAAGAGCATTTTGAAGAAGATGATGAGATCCATTGTCTGGAAGACCAAGGCAATGCCTCCTTTTTTACCTCAGCTTCCTATGAAAAGTCATTATTCAATGACCAGATCAACCAAGAGTGGGATGGTGGAGCTGTTCTGTGAATTGATGATCAACACAGATATGATCTGAGGTCGAAGATGAACAATGCCAAGGAAACTTCTGTTCAGAGAGCTGCTGTCCCTGCAATACAACAAGCTAAAAAGAAGAAATGACCGGTAGTTGATCCGATCATCCTCTAAGCTCCAACTCACAAGGTAAGAGGCCTTGACAAGTCTCCTTCTCCTTTCAGCTTTGAATCATAAATTTATAAACTAAGCATACCTATACCTCTGATTGAACTAGTGAAGAATGAGTCCTTCAAGAGATCTATCCACGAGGCCTTGAGCCTAAAGCCATCCAAGCCTCCAATGACTATGTAAATCTATAAGACAACAAACCAGCTGTTGTTCTCAACCCAATGATTGAAAATTGTGATGATGGGACTATTCATGACAAAAATCCTTCACAACTACCTTCTGGACACAGGAGCTAGTGATAATCTAATGCCCAAGGCTGTCATGGATGGGTTGGGTCTTGACATTACCAAGTCTTATCATGACCTGTTTTCTTTTGACTCTAGAAAAGTGAAATGTTAGGGATTAATCAAAGACCTATCCATCATCTTGTCTCAGCTACCCATGAAGAGCATGATGATGGATATTATGGTAGCAGATGTACCCCCCAAGTTTGTCATGTTGCTTTCAAGAGGTTGGATCAAGAGATTAGGTGGAACATTGAAAAATGATCTGTCCTATGCTATTATCCTAGTTTTTGGAGGTGAGAGTAGGAGATTATACCAAGAAGCTCAGTTGGCTTATATCAACAGTGATGAAAGGAATCCCACTAATCATCCCATCTATGCTGTTGACACTGATTTTGGAGTCTGTATTCTTTAGGTGGAAGAATCCTAGTTGGCCTCCATGCAGCTTAGGAAACGAGTTTGCTAGATCACATAGGAAGAAGGCCCACAAATTTGGGACATGTTCTTCGATGGAGCTTGCTCTAAGGAAGTTGCAGGGGCAGGTGTAGTCCTTGTGTCCCCCACACAAGAATGCATTCATTTATCTTTCAAGTTAACTTTTCAAGTCACAAATAACATAGCAGAGTATGAAGCCTTGATATTGTGCTTAAATGCTGCTAAAGAAATGGGCATCAAAGGTCTGAAGGTGTTTGGAGATGCAGACCTTATCATTCAGCAAGTCAACAAAACTTTCCAAGCAAAGCATCAAAGGCTGAAAGCATATAGAGATGAGGTATGGAAGCTCAAGGGTTCTTTTAATAGTTTCAACATTTCTTACATCCATAGAATGATGAACCAGCTTGCTGATTCCCTTGTTGTATCTGCTAGCACGCTTATTCCTCCTTTGCCTCCTAAATTGATTTATGAAGTTTAAGTGAAATATAGACCATCTCTGCCTGACAATGTCAAATACTGGAAATTTTTTGAAGATGACGATGAAATTAATAGGTTTTTGCAAGTCATTGATGAATTTTCTGAAATTAACATTGACCAAGAAAGCGAAACCTTTGAAGAATGCAACCAGTCCAAGCTAAAGGACGAGATTGGTCAGGATAACATTGTTCAACTACCTAGTAACCATATACCCAAAGGATTGGTTCCCCTAGAGAAGTTGTTTGATCATAATGATGTACCTTATAAGCCTACCTAAAAAGAAAATGATTATGTAGTTCATAGACATAATGTAGGTATTCCAACCCATCCAAAGTACATAAATCTGTCCACTCACTTGTCTTTTGCCCAAAGTTTTGAGTATTGCACCCTGATGAGACAATTTGCTGATTTTTTTGCTTGGGGGTACAGTGACCTTAAGACCTATGACACCAACATCATTCAACATAAGATTCCACTGGAGAAGAACACCATCCATTTTAAGCAGAAATTAAGACCTATCAACCTTCTCTTATTGCCTTTGGTTGAAAAGGAAATCAAGAAGTTGTTGGATGCCAAGATAATAGTTCCCCTAAGGTATTCAAAGTGGGTAGCTAATCTTGTGGTAGTAAGAAAGAAGAATGGAGAAATCAGGCTTTGTGTTGACTTCAGGAGTCTGAACAAATTCTCTAAGAAAGACAACTACCCCCTGCCTAAGATGGAACACTTGCTGCAAAAAGTTTCAGGGGCTAGAGTCATGTATTTCTTAGATGGATTTTCAGGTTATAATCAGATTGTTGTACATCTAGAAGATCAGGAAAAGACTGGCTTCACTACTCCTTAGGGCACTTTCATGTACTCCAAGATGCCTTTTGGACTGATGAATGCTAGGGCTGCTTTTCAGAGGGCCATGGACATAGCCTTTGTGGGAGAGAAGGACAAGTTTGTCCTTATTTACCTTGATGACATAATAGTCTTTTCCAGCAGTCACAAGGACCATTTGCAGCATTTGAAGAAGGTGTTTATAAAGTGCTGACGGTTTGGAATTTCGGTGAACCCAAAGAAGTCACGTTTTTCTCTAGAAGAAGGTAAAATTTTTGGACGTATTGTTTCTGCCAAAGGTGTGAAGAACGATCCAGTAAGAGTTCAAGCAATTCAGAAATTGTCCATCCCAAGGTCAAAAGGGACATTCAATCTTTCCTGGGTAAGATTAAATTTGTCAGGAGGTTTATTCCAAACTTTGCAGAGCTAGTGAAGCACATCACTTCCATGCTAAAGAAAGGATCAGAAATAAAATGGACAGAGGGTGCAAGAAGCACTTTTGAAGCCATCAAACAAGCTATCATGGAAGCTCCCACTCTGATCAGTCCAGATTATACCAGGGAGTTTTATTTCTCTTTTGCCTCTTATGATACACTTGCAGCAGTTCTGTTGTAGAAAAATGATGAAGGTGTAGAGCACCCTGTGGCCTTTTTCAGAAAAACTCTGAGGGAGGCTGAACTAAGGTATGAACTTATTGAAAAACAAGCTTATGCTCTCATAAAATCTTTAAATACATTCAGAATTTATATTCTGCATTTCAAATTGATTGCGTATGTACGTTCAGCCTCAGTAAAAGATGTCCTAACTCAGACAGATATTGATGGAAAGAAAGCTAAATGGATTGAAAAATTCATAGAGTTCAACATAGAGGTGAAGCCCACCAAGCTTGTCAAAGGCTAGGGCTTGGCTAAGATTATGGCTGAGGAAAATTACAGCTTGTTAGACAACAATTGCGTAGGTTCAAATTCAGGTGGTGAGCGAACAGAGGAAGTGGTAGAAGAGCAAGAGAAGAATTAGTCTTTGGCTGAAAATCTAGCCACCTGTGAATGGTATTCCAATGTAGTTCATTTTTCGAAAAAGCTAGAGGTCCCTCCAAGGAATAGTTCAAGTCAAGCCCAGGCCATTAAGCTCAGATCAGCCAAATTTTGCATTAATAAAAACCTGCTTTATTGGAAAGACCCATCAGGGATCCTCTTGAGATTTCTAGACAAAGGAAAATCTTTGGAAGTCATGTAGCAGTTCCATTCTAGCATCTGTGGAGGGCATCATTATTGGAAAACCACAACCCACAAGATCATGAGAGCTGGGTATTATTGGCCTACTATGTTCTCTAATGTGTTTTCTTTTATGAAGTCCTGTGACAAATGTCAGAGGTTTGCAGGAAGACAATAGCTAAAATCTCTGCCCTTGAAGCCAGTGCACGCCAATGGTCCCTTCCAGTAGTGAGGCTTGGAATTCATAGGTGAGATCAATCCACATTCCAGTGGCCATAACAAATGGATCTTGGTAGCCACTGATTATTTCACGAAATGGATTGAGGCTATACCCACTAAAAATGCTAACCATCAGGTTATCATAAAGTTCTTGAATGAGAATATTTTCACTAGATTTGGTTGCCCAACCAAACTAGTCAGTGATAACGCAACATCTTTCAGGGCAGAAGAATTGGTGGACATGTGTGAATCCATGGGCATTCAATTGGTGCATTCTACCTCATATTATCCTGAAGGCAATGGCTTGGCAGAATCATCCAACAAGAGTCTTGTAAGGATAATAAAACAACTTCTGGAGGACAACAAAAAGAATTGGGATTCCAAGTTAAAGTTTGCACTGTGGGCTGACAGAGTTACCAACAGGAAGTCCATAGGAAATTCTCCATTTAAGCTGGTTTCTGGCGCTGATGTTGTTTTTCCTATCCAACCGATTCTCCCCGTGGCCAAATTCTTGCAAGAAGAACAAGATGAAGAGAACGACATGGTGAGGAGAATGAATAACTTGGTTGAATTACAGCAGATCAAAGAACAATTGGTTGAGAAGTCAAGAATTCATCAGAAGAAGATCAAAGAAACCTTTGATAAAAAGGAAAAAATGGATAGTTTTCAGGTTGGTGACTGGGTTCTCAAATGGGATGCATTGAAGGAAAAGAAGGGCAACCATGGTAAATTTGATGCCTTATGGACGGGACCTTTTGTCATTGCTCAAGTTTAGATGAACAATACTTTCATTCTACACAATTTGGAGGGTGAAGGTGTTTTTGATGGCCCAATCAATGGGCGGTTTTTGAAACTTTACTTCATATAAGGCTTTAAGGCCTTAATATTGTAATTTTTTTATTTTTTTATTTTTATTTTTATTTTTTCAGCTTTTGTTTTCTATGCAAATAAACTCCATGCCCAATGGAACACTAAGAGATAAGTTTGTTTGGGTTGTTACTGGAAAGGTAGTAGTCTACAGTTCTTGAAACCTCACAAGGAGGCTTTCATCCCCAGTAGGAGCTAGTGTTAGCCCTGAGGCGCACTGCTGCTATTTTAATGGAAATGTCCCATGTTTTAGCTTCGATGGTCCACGTCTCCTCTTGCTTCGCTTTGGCCATAAGCCGGACTTAAAAAATTATACACTCGTGCTTATAAATATCAGCGGGTTCGCTCTCGGTTCATCTCCCTTTCCGCTGCGCTCTCCATTCTCCGATCCCCGTCGTTAATCTTTCCACTAATCTGATGGTCCACACTTCATCCAACTAACGATTTACACTCACCTACTCTGGCCAATCACCACTGTTAGATCATTTCTGCCAGATCTAACGACTATTGTGCATATCGCTCGAGCAACAAGAGAGGGGGATACTTGCCGAATAAAGTGGTTCCTCTCTCCTCCTTGCTACTACCTATCACTTGATGAGTGGAATCGGGTGCCAATATAAATTACCACTTACCTCTTGTGATCTCGCCCGAAATACCACCTTTCGCTTTTAAATCCGTCGATGCGACATCAATTTCTCTATCTCTGCAATATGACCCTGCCCATTGTTCATATCGATCCGACGGCTCCTGTGCACTCTCTCATTTACTCTTCCTTGGCTCGATCTCCACCCTTGACCAACATCCTGACTGTCGATCCACACCATCCAACAGCCCATACCCCATTTCCCACTAGTCACCGGGGAGGAAATTTGTGCGCTTTTTCAGTGTTTTTGACAGTCGAATAGTTGAACTAAAATAACAAAATGCATGGCCGAAAGGGGAAAAACAATAGCACGATGCTGCCAAACAAACAGAAAGGATCATGGAACATCATTGGCACGAGTGATTCACTTGACAGCGTGGTGAAATTACCAGAGTTTGATTACAGTGTTTGTTAGAAACAGAGCTCTCTGAGCTCATGTTTGTCTAGTTATGGCATCAAGTAGTTAGAAGATAGAGGGGATAGATAAAGACATCTCGAGCCTTAGAGAGATTCGAGAGTATTGTAAAAAGCCTATAAATCGCTGAAAGTTCGAAGTAATACGGGTTCAACTTTTGGAGATTGTGGATACTTTGTTCCTCCTAGCATCTCATCTTCATTCTAGTAATACAAGCTTCTTTTTTTGTTACATGTTCAATCGCCATCTTCTCTTCTATTCTAAGCTTGCACTTGAATAGGTTATTCATTTTTTCTTCTGTGTCTAATGACAAATAACTATCATCTTATCTCTACGTTGATAAATTAGATTTGCAAGCTTCATTTACTTTCTGTAGCTAGCCATTCGTATGTGTTTATGTATGTATCTGCTGGTATAGTCAGGATTCTCCATCTATTCATTGAATCTATAAATTGTTGAGCATTAGTGGTCGAAAGCCTTGTCAAACTGAGGGTGTTCATGCATGTCTTGAGTGAAAACAGAGTTGAACAATCATCTGACTTGATCCAAACCACAATCCATTCCAATAGTTCAGAGAACGATATTGAAGATTTATAGGTTTCTAGGCATATTTGAGCTACAACCTAGGAGAGTTTCCTAGAGTGCTAACAGGTCCAGTGTGACAATTTGATAAAAGGTGGGCTACAGGTTGTTTGATGATTGTTTGACAGGATGATCCAATGTGAAACATTCTGAAACGTGGTCCACAAGGTGTTGAGGGTTGCAACCTTCAGTGAGGGGGTAGGAGCTCCCTTTCAGTAGGAGCTGGTAAATGAGATCAGGGGGTTGTACCTCCCTTCTAGTGGGTGATGGAGAATGAGTGGAGGTTGTAGCCTTCTACAGGTGGGTGTTGGAGAATGAGTGGAGGTTGTAGCCTTCTATAGGTGGGTGTCTGCATGCTAATAAGAGTCTGCACTAGTAAAATCTAAGTGTTCTATGTGTGTTTCTTATGTGTTGTGAATTATCTATTCTTTATTGCATTCTTGATGGTGAATGAATTAGTAATTCAATGTTTATGTTAATTCACTAATGAAAGATATGAAAAATTAAGTAAATTGGATATACTTTGTTCACATTCACTAGAGCCGTGTACACACATGGGTTACATGAAAAACAATAGCGTACATAATTTTGAATGTGAAAATGAAAGTTAAAGTGAATTAAAAATACTAAATCACGTTCCCCTCTTGGTATTTTTCCTAACAATTTCTTCTTTGTCTATATTTTATTCCATATGAACTTCTAGAGTTGCAACAAATCCTTCTTCTATGCCCTCCCTTACTAGTTCTTGTGTTGTAGCAAGGTCTCCAGCTTGGTTTTCCCTTTCTAGTTCTTGTGTTACAATAAGGGTTTCATCTTCCTCCTTTCCTCCAACTCTAGTTCCTCAGTGCTCTACTCTTCCCCCATCACCTTTCTTGGTTCTTGTGTGACAACAAGGTTTTCTTGCTCCAATGTCCCTAATGGTTCTTGTGGATCAAAAGTTGGTTTTGAAAAGAAAAATGTTATTGTGCCAAGTGAATATGATAATTAGGGTGATGGAAAAAATAGTGATATGTATGTATTTTATTTCAATATTTGTGTGGTGGATTTATCATTTTATTATGATTTTCTATAATTGGATAAACATGTATGTATTTTTAATTATCATAATTTTAGTAATTTTTTGTAGTTATGTAATTATATTTATTTTAGAGAAACGGTTGGCCCAAATAATGATAGAAAATAAAAGTATAATTAAAGTAAGTTCATTACTTCTTCCTCCAATGTCCTTGTTGGTTCGTGTGTGATAGCAGTGGCTTCTTCATCTTATGTTATAACTGATTATTTTTCCACCCATGTTGGTTTATATGTAGTAATAGGGGTTTCTTTCTATTCTTCTTGGGTCACAACACGTGGGGTTAGCTCTTTGGCGTATTTTCCTCTTCCTCTTATGAGTTGCCATGTAGTAGGCCTCTTTTTCATCTGCCTCAGCCTCTTCGTTGGAAAATTCCTTTGAATAATATCCATATCACTTTCATGGGTAGCTTCTTCTTGTTCTAGAGTTGTAGAAGGGTCTTCTTCTACTAGAAGAGTTGCAACATGGACCTCTTCTTCTATGAGAGTTACAATAGGTTATTCCTCAACTTTAGGAGTCACAACAATTTCAACCTCTAGAATTATAGAAGTCTCAGCCTTTAGATTTGCAATAGTTAGTAGCCTTGAGACTTATATCAGGGCTTACTTTGGGTGGATTTTCATTAGGTGTAGCTTCAGCCAGGTTTGTAGTAGCTATAATGTGAGACAGATTTGTAGAAACTACTTCCTCAACTAGTACCCTTGTTATGCCACTCCATATAAGGGATACCTTGTGTAGTGCATCATCCACCAGAAGTTTTATTAGGTTTTTATGTGAGAGGGAATCCTTTGTGTGCTTGGTCCTATGAACAAGAGTTTCCATCGTTTGAAGTGTTCTCTAAAGGAAGAAAGTCATGTTGATAAACTTTCCATGCCTCAGGTGGTCCAACAACATCAAATGCTACAAGTATACTACCCCATTGTCACCCTCGCACGTGAAATAACTCTGCACTACAATGGCTACATCTCCCCAAGGATTTGGAAATGATATCCCGTCAAATCCAGTGCCTTTCTTAACCAAACCCTCACTGAGCTCAATAAATTGCTCTATGATTTCTGGTTTTGGCCTTCTCTTGTAGTACCATTTCTCCCTAATTTGAGGTAGCCCTGTAACCTCTACCATGATGTTTTAATTCACCTACACTATCATCCCTCCTACCACTGAGATGTAGTCCTTGAAATTTAAGGAAACTTCAAGTGCCATGTCATCATCATATCGGTGGCAACTGTGAACATACTCAATCAATATCACATTCAAGAAAACACCTCAAATGGGGTGATATGCCTACAATAAAATTATATTTATGGTCTCATTTTGATTCAACGAGCCTCCCATTTTTTTCTCTTCTCTAAGCTCATTAGTTTTGTGGCTACAAGGTGAAACGAGTAGTTTAACAAGGGGTTGGTGGTTTTGGGTTTCAATCATGACAAGGGAATGATTTTTAGATAGTGGGATTATGCCATAGGTTGATGTCAATGATAATGATGCATGCGATAAAATTATTGGTCAAGTCATTTTATGCCAAACATTTCCATTAAATATGCACTTATGAAATGTACCTTCTAGATTACCATGAGTGGCCACTTCCTTCTAGGTTGGCGGCATAGTCATTATGTCTTGTACCTTCATCATGTTATGGCATTGGCCCCAAAATGGCAACTAGAATTTTGGCTGGCATGATATTTGCAACACTTTAGCCATTGAGCCAAAGTTGTAGCTTGATCTAATCATGGTGTCATAGTAGGTTTTGTTTCCATCCAAATCAATGAATTAAATCGCAGCAATGGAGTTGTAGCAAATAGATTGTAGCAATGGAGTTGGAACACTTGAGTTGCAACATTGGAGTTGCGACAATTGTGTTACAAGAGTGTAGAAATTGAGTTGCAGTAGTGGAGTTGTGACACTCGACACTCAATTTGTAGTAATGGAGTTTTGACACTTGAGTTGTAGCAATGGCAGATTCCTCCCTTGTATGTCCTAGAAAACAAGATTTGTCCATTAGTCTCATAACCAAAATGGTCATTTACTTGATTTGATTTTTTAAACCCCTCATGAAGCACCCTAGGTTGGTTTTCACATAACACATGCCTAGGTTATGCCCCTAAGGGATTTCATACATGGGATTTATTATGTATTTTGTTTTTTGGAAAGAATGGAAAGTGAGAATGTCTCATTTGATATGGATCTTCCCCTTATGGAAAATATCCAAGCCGTTATCTATCCATCCATCACTGATTTTCGTCAAGAAGGCTTCATTTGATAGGGAACACTTTCTAAGTCTTCAAAATTATTCAAAAGAAACAATGTAAACTTTGAAACGGGAACTATAAACTCAAAACGGGAACTCTGGCCCAAAAACCCCAAAAAAACCACAAAAACAGTGCTCAAAACGAAAAGTGTGTATACTGGAACGATGTTTTTTTTTTTAGGTGTCAATTTTGCGGCTGTTTTAAAAATGGCAGTGACTACGAAATTTTCCTGCAAAATATAGCTTCAAAACGAAAGTGTTGATACTGGAATAATGATTTTTTTTTTTAGGGCCAATTTTCATACTTTTTAAACAATGCTAATAAAACCAATTTTTTATGTCTCAAACAAAGTTAAATTTTAAGGAAAAACACATTAATGTTTCTGGTAGAATATCATTTTTCTTTCCTAAGTATAAATTTAACATGTTTTCAACCAAAAAACTAAAAAAACATGACATTATGAACAAATTATATCACTGAATGAATTCAAAAGTCTTTATTTGTACACTGAATAAAACAGACATTATATCTCTAATTTGATATTGCATTGTAGATATTTAAACAATAAAATTTATCATACTTAAGACATAATCCAACAACATAAAAATGCTTCATAACTTCTCATTTAACAAAATATGGAAAACATTAATTTTATTTGAAGATACGATGCATACATCAGTTATATAAACTGTCTTAAACAATTATTCAAAATCACTCATATTTTCTTGCACACCATCAGAATTCACATCTTCAGATGAGTGACTGGATGCTGACGAAGATGTTCCATATTCTTCTCTGTCATCAACTAGTGCCCCATCTGAGTCCACATGCATGCCCAAGATTCCAGGTTTCAAAAGTCTTCTAGATCTACGACTGGTTTCAGCAGAGTCCCATGTCAACACTGTTCCTTCTGGTAACAACCTTTTCAGAATCTCTATCGTCTTGAAGCGAAGAGTTCCTCTCTTTGTTAAATTGAAGTCATAAACAAGTATGTCAACATCCTTCAATTGTAATATGTCTGTGCGGCGGCGATTTATATTTGTACCCTTTCTTTTTCTTTTTCCACCATTTTTTTTGTCAACTACCATCTCTGGCTTATACACACCATTGAATGGGTGTGTATTTGTGGCATACCTATGTACTTCAACACCTGTAACATCCTCATTTTCTGTAAAGACCTTTATAACTTTAGCAACCGAAAATGGATAGCCATTGGGATCTCCATCTGCTAGCACTGCAATCATGCAACCCTCCTTAATATCCTGTACTGAACCCCTATAAAGGTCTTCCATGGCTTCACGTTGTGCACGAGATCTTCTGGAACCTATATACATCTCTCTTTCCTCTGCCTGTGAAGAATTAATAATACCTTGAGATTGTTGCTGTTCAACAATGTTTACTTCCTCATGTTCATTCGACACATTATGTGGCCAAATAAATGGATTTTTCAAAGGTATATCTTCATTTATTATTGTCAAAATGAGATCACTTTGATTATTGAAAAATGACTCCCACCAAACTGAATCAACAATGTCAAAGTACTCATATGTATATCTAATACATTTTTTAATTTCTTCCAGGCAATCAGAATAATTTATAGCCCTGTTCTGTCTACGTGCATTCTGAACTTCACCAACTGATTGTAATAACAATATTTTTGATGCAAATATTGGATGATCTGGAATGAACTTCAAAAATTGCAATCCTGATGACGGTGCCCATTCTGTAGTAGTTGAATACTTCTTGCCCCATATTAGTGTTTTCCCATCAATTTTTTTGATACGAAATTGATGTTGGAAGCTAATTTCATTAAGTTGTTCAATTCATTTCCCCTCACCATATGATCCCAGAATAAACCTTCGCATGTCAAAAGTTTCTTCCAACACTTCAAAAGCAGGCTCTGGCATGTATGATTTCTTAATACATTCAATTAGTGATGGCAAGCTCCCAACTTCCTTCCTCCTCAATGTGACTGAAAAACGACTGAACATCTGATCAATATGGTCATGAGTGTGCCCAACAAGAAGGAAACCAACCTTTACCTTTTGAAAAATTCTCAATTCAACAAGCATGTTCAGATACCCAAAAACAACCTGATTTTTGTTTTCACGGCAAGTGTTGTCCAATTGTAGATACAAAACTTCAGGAAGATTACCAGACCAATGAGAAATCACATCATGAATTATGGTTATGGTCAGATTTGCATCATTATGAATATTTGGAGCTGTGATGTACACCCTTGGCAACATTTTCCCATTGAAGACCATACAACCGACCAAGTGAAATTGAATAAAATTTTCCTCTTGTAGATTTTTGGGTGTGCGAACAAAATGTGGTAAAAGTGCTTTCTTCTGGTCCATACCATCAATTATCAAACCCAAATATTTATTTGGATTATCATAACACTTCTTTCGATGCTTGTACAACTTCTTCCTTTCATTTGTTTATTGTTCGCGATGCTCCTAAAGTTCTTTGACAATTAAATCTACACAACATAAAAGAAATTCATTAAGAAATATGTTTTCATAGTTGATGACTATATAATTTTAAAAGTAAAAGTTATGAACACTTACCTCTTTCTGAGCCTTCACATTTGTCCCTTTTTGATTTAAGAGAAGTAGATGTACTGCAAATCCCCATCCTTGTCTTCTTAGGAATACGAACATTATTGAATTCTTTCTTCCATATCTTCACAAAATATTGATATGTAATAAAGTGGCCCTGTCCCTCAGCACTTTCTGCATATTCTTTGTATAAGTTGTAGATTTCTCGTCTTGAAAAATTATCTGGAATATGTATTGTCTCTCTATTTGGCATACACTCTCCATGCTTTGAAAAGAAATCTTTCATCCATGACATTGCAGTATTTGATAATGGCCCAAACTGTCTTTTATAACGTACTTCTGAATAAAATGTGGGATCCTTTTCCAAATTTTCTTGAATTCTCGAGAGACGAAAATTCCCAAGTGAATGAAACATTTTGAAAGCTTTTATACACAATAAAAAATTCCTAATATGATAACATAACCCGACAATGTAGATTGCATGTAGCCAACTAAATATGAGTTTTGCATGCTTTTATTCATTGACAAATATCTCTTCCTGCTTTCTAATGCAAATGTGAAATTCATACGTTTCAAGCAATTTTTTTGGCAACATTCACTTGAAATGAGAGTGTTGATAGAACTTCTTCTCGTCAGATATTCTGCTCTACCCCTTGTATAACTAGAATACCTTGCATTGATACGAAAAGGTCTGCTCCTACTCCTCGATACAATATTTCTTGGCAACATCTTCATCATTGGATCATCATTTTTATAAGGATTTTCATCATCATTAAGAGGAATGTTATCCACACTATGATCAGCTCTGATTTTCAAATTTTGACTGAGAGGATACCCTTCATCTTCCCCTTCTTCAGTGCTACTATCATAGTCCTTAGAATTCAGACTAAATGGAAAATCTGACTCGATGTTTAATGGATATTCTTCCTCATGTACATTGTCAGCGCTACTCTCATAGTCCATAGAATTAGGACTATGTTGAAAATGTGGTTGTTTACTTATTGAAGATGCTACATCCTGTCCTTTGTCACTGCTACCTTTATACTGATTAGAATTATGACTAACTGCATCATCCTATTCTTCATCACTACTGCTCTCATAGTCCTTAGAATTAGGACTAAGAGGACATTGTGATACTCCAATTTTTTGAAAATCATCATCCCGCGCTTCATCACCGCTGCTCTCATAGTCCTTAGAATCAGGACTAAGAGGACATTGTGATACTCCAATGTTTTGAAAATCATCATCCCGCGCTTCATCACCGCTGCTCTCATAGTCCTTAGAATCAGGACTAAGAGGACATTGTGATACTCCAATGTTTTGAAAATCATCATCCCGCGCTTCATCACCGCTGCTCTCATAGTCCTTAGAATCAGGACTAAGAGGACATTGTGATACTCCAATCTTTTGAAAATCATCATCCCGCGCTTCATCACCGCTGCTCTCATAGTCCTTAGAATCAGGACTAACTGGACACTGTGACACTCCATACTTTTGAAATTCATCATCATGCTCTTCATCACCGCTGCTCTCGTAGTCCTTAGAATCAGGACTAAGAGGACATTATGATACTCCAATCTTTTGAAAATCATCATCCCGCGCTTCATCACCGCTGCTCTCATAGTCCTTAGAATCAGGACTAACTGGACACTGTGACACTCCATACTTTTGAAATTCATCATCATGCTCTTCATCACTGCTGCTCTCATAGTCCTTAGAATTAGGACTAAGTGGACACTTTGACACTCCATTTTTTTGAAATTCATTATCACATTCATCATCACTGCTGCTCTCATAGTCCTTAGAATTAGGACTAAGTGGACATTTTGACACTCCATTATTTTGAAATTCGCCATCATGCACGTCAAAACTACTGCTCTCATAGTCTTCAGAATTAGGACTAAGTGGACATCGTGACCCTCCATTCTTTTGAACTTCACCATCACACTCTTCAAAACTGCTACTCTCATAGTCCTTAGAATTAGGACTAAGTGGACATTGTGACACCCCATTCTTTTGAACTTCACCATCATGCTCCTCATCACCGCTGCTTTCATAGTCCTTAGAATTTGGACTAAGTGGAATCTGTGACTCTTTATTAATTTGAAATTCTCCATCCCCTCTTTCATCAGTGCTGCTCTCGTAGTCTTTAGAATCGGGACTAAGTGGAAGAATTGACTTTCTATTCATAGTGGAAGAATTCCCGCTATATTCATCAATATGAATAGAGTTGTTACGCGATGAAGATGTTGATGGTGTATAAACCGAAACTTCACCATCAGAGCAATCCATCACTTTCAAATAGAAAATGTTGAATGATACAAATGGAGTCTCCTAAGAATATTATATAGCTTAAAGAATAAAATATTCCCTCCAAAGTTATTCCCTCCAAAAATTTTCGCGAAAATATTTCCCTCCAAAAATTTTCGCGAAAATATTTCCCTCCAAAAATTTTCGCGAAAATATTTCCCTCCAAAAGTTTGTTAGATTTATTTACCTTTATTATTTTATTCTACAATTGATTGAAAAACGTAAACTAATTTTTTTTTATGAAATAAATCACTAAAATTCAAATTGTAAATCACAACTTGTACATTAATTACTCTAATAGTTAAAGTATATAATATTTACTTAACATTTTTTTTTTTTAAATTTTTATAATATATTCTCAAACAAATTAATCCCACATTCAATCCGTTGTAAAACAACTCTACAATATTCGCTCTATAATAATGTAAAACAAACTATCCCACATTAATCGTATGGAAAAACATCTTCGTAATTTCACTGATATAATAAATTTCACTATCACTATTACTCGCCTCACATCTAGGTTTTCTGAAGTCCCTTGAAAGACTCGTGAATTAACGAAGAATTGTCGCAATTGAAAGGTAAGTTCAATTATTTTTTCGAAATTTTCATATTAAATTACTTTAATGAAGAATATTTTTTTTTTTAAATTAAAAAATTTTCCAAGCCAAATTTTAATATTGCTATCTACCTCACCCCGCCCGCCACACCTCCCCCCTTCTCCAACACCTACCCCACCCCCCCATATTTTTTTTTTAAATTAAAAAATTTTCGGAGCCCGCCCCACCCCGGGCCCACCCGGCACCCGCCCCCACCCCGGCCCCCCTGCCCACCCCACCCCGCCCCCACTCGGCGCACGGCCCAACCCCGCCCGCCCCTCCCCCTCCCCGGCACCCCCGCCCACCCCTCCCCCACCCTGCGCACGACCCACCCAGCGCACTGCCCCACCTCCCCCGCCCCTCCCCCTCCCCGGCACCCCCGCCCGCCCCTCCTCCACCTGGCGCACGGCCCACCCGATGCCTGCCCCCGCCTCAGACCACCCAGCCGCCCCACCCTCCGCCCCCTCCCCCCCCAGGCCGGGCCGCCCCACCCCCCTCCCCCTCCCCCTCCCCCCCACCCCGGCCGGGCCGGCCACCCCCGCCCAGGCCACCCCCTCCCCCCCTCCCGGCCAACCCCACCCAGGCCACCCCACCCCCTTCCCCCTCCCCCGACAGGACCCCCCCCCGCCCGGGCCGCCCCACCCTCCTCCCTCCCCCGCCCGGCCAACCCTACCCCCCTCCCTCCCTCGCCCGGCCAACCCCGCCCGGGCCACCCCACCCCCCTCCCTCCCCCTCCCCCGTCGACCCCCCCCCGCCCGGGCCGCCCCACCCCCTCCCCCGCCAGGGCTGCCCACCCCTCCCCCTCCCGCGCCCCCTCCCCGGCCCCGCCCCACCCCTCCCGCCACTCCCCCTCCCGCGCCCCCTCCCCGGCCCCGCTGCCCACCCCGCCCACACATGGCCACCCCCAGGCCGCCCCGCCCGAGCGGCGGAGCGTCGATTCCGGGAATCGACGCTCCGCCCCTCGAGCGGGGTGGGGCGGCCCGGGGGTGGCGCTGCGCGGGCGCTGCCTGCGCAGCGCCACCCCCGGGCCGCCCCGCCTTGCCCGAGGGGCGGAGCGGGGCGGCCCGGGGGTGGCGCTGCACGGCGGCGCCGCCCGCGCAGCGCCACCCCCGGGCCGCCCCGCCCCGCCCGAGGGGCGGAGCGTCGATTCCCGAAATCGACGCTCCACCCCTCAGGCGGGGCGGGGCGGCCCTGTGCGGGCGGAGGGGGCAGGCGAGGTGGGCGGTGGGGCCGGGGAGGGGGCGGGGGAGGGGGAGGGGCGGGTGGGGTGGGGCGGGGCGGGGAGGGGGCGCGGGAGGGGGAGGGGCGGGAGGGTGGGGCGGCCCAGGCGGGGGAGGGGGGCGGGGGTGGCCGGGCGGGGGAGGGAGGGGGAGGGGGGTGGGGCGGCCCGGGTGGGGGGGCCGGGCGGGGGAGGGGGGTGGGGCGGCCGCGGCGGGGATGGGCGGGCAGGGGAGGGAGGGGGAGGGGGATGTGGCGGCCCGGGCGGGGGTGGCCGGGGCCGGGGGGTGGGGCGGCCCGGCCGGGGGAGGGAGGGGAAGGGAAGGGGGAGGGGGGTGGGGTGGGAGGGGGGTGGGGCGGCCCGGGTGGTGGGGGCCAGCGCGGCCGGGGGAGGGAGGGGGAGGGGGTGGGGCGGCCCGAGCGGGGGTGGTCGGGGGCGGGGGGTGGGGCGGCCTGGGCGGGGGTGGCCGAGGGCGGGAAGGGGGAGGGGGGTGGGGCAGGTGGGGGGGGCCGGCCCGGCCGGGGGAGGGAGGGGAAGGGGGAGGGGGTGGGTGGGGCGGCCCGGCCGGGGGAGGAAGCGGGTTGGGGGCGCCGGCCCGGCCGGGGGGTGGGGGGGGGTGGGCCGGCCAGGCCGGGGGAGGGAGGGGAAGGGAAGGGGGCGGGGAGTGGGGCGGCCCGGGCGGGGGGGGGGGGGGGCGCCAGTGCGGCCCGGGGGGCGGAGGGGGAGGGGGGTGGGGCGGCCCGGGCGGGGGGCCCGAGGGTGGGCTGGGGGGCGGGTCGGGGGAGGGGAAGGGCAATTTTGATTATACAAATAGAAATTTTATGGTATATTTTTGTTGTTAATTTAAGTTAATATGCTTTTTTATTTACTAATTTATGTGTTTTTTTTTTAGGAAAATGGCATCAAGGAAAATTTCTGTGAATCTTTCTGCACCAAGGAGTCTTAAAGGTGTATCTTCAAAAAACATTGGTGAATGAACTCCACCTGAGCTCATACCTAAAATATTTCAAGTGCTTTAAGTGATAAGAAGCTAATCTCAGATTAGAAAAGTTCAAAAGTGGTGAAATTTCCATCAAGAGCTTGGTATGTGAAAGAAAGAGAGAGCACAACTGTGAATATATATCTATACATTGATACACGCAATAATAATGAAAATTTGGAGGTGATGGGAAAAGTCATAGATATGTGTTCGTTACCAAACACTGAAGTTGTTTACATACTTACAAAAGCTGCCAAGTCACATGAAAGGATTAAATACCGACTATCATATTCATTATATGACAGGAGAGAGATATCTACAAAGTTGTGTAAACAAATCGTAAATGATATGACACAAAACATGGTAAGTATTGTTATTTGTATTTTTATTTTGCGTTTTGAAAATGTCTCGCTATATTTTTTAACTTTGTTTATATTAACATATGATATTTTGTTTGGCAGAATTTTGTTGAAAGTTGTTCAATTATGTTGGGAGGCATTCATTTCATAGAGCATGATATCAAGAATGTTGTCAGCCATTTTTACTCAGTGTCAGAAGAAGATATGCAAAACATGGAAAATGTAGTAATTGATGATGCTACAAAACTACATCCAAAGAATCAGAAAAAAAGGCCTCTGGTGGATAAATCTAGCATGGGTAAACAAGTTACTTTTGAGGACGATGAAGTTGAAATTGACAATGAAGCATATGTTGCCATTACTGAAGATGACATTGAAATTGCGGAAGGTCGTAAAAGACCAAAAGTAACAATGCCCAAGAATAGATCTCTTGAGAATGTTAAGACGAAAAAAAGTAGAGTTGAAGATCTTGAAGTAGTCATTACCAACAGTCAAGAACCTAGTGAAACTTCAAAAGAAAGCAGAGAAATCATTACACCAGGAGCTGATTTAGGTGATGGCATTATCAAAACAAAACAAAATGCCATTCGACAGAATTTGACAAAGAGAAACTTAATTGATGGTGGTCGTACATTTCAGTTAAATGTCAGACAAACCTATAAGGCAAGTGAAGGACAATGCCAATGTCAAGTCAGAAAGCCACATCATCTGCATGTTCACAACTTGAAGACATTGATGAGGTACAATCCATATGCTCATGTGGTTAGTTATGTGCTTCTTGTTGATCCACTTCAAGTTCCCAGCAAAGAAGCATTTGATAAGTCAAAATGTTTTGAATACAATTATTATGTGCTTGGGGGGAACCATTCTGTTGAAGCTCAAAGACAATTGATGGAGGAATATCCTAATAACCCACGTTTTGAAACAATGAAATGTATCATTTATGATGGTTTAAATGAAACAGAAGCAAAGTTAGTGGCATGGGATCATAATTCAGATAGTGAATATAGGATGTCTATGACTTTGATCCAAAAGGTTAGATTTATTCATAGTGAATTCCTAGAAAAATGTGGTGGGGATAAGATCAATATTACTGCAGATTTCCGAAAGGAATGTTGTATGTAAATAGGCTATCAAATTGAAGATAAAGGCAATTCAAAAAGTGGAAAAGACAACAGATCTAGCGATTTATTCAGAGGTGTTGATAACATTTTCCAATTGGCATTTAGAACTGGAGATATTTGGAATTTGATTGATGAAATTTTTAGCATGTGGGAAGACATTCGCATTAAAAACCAGAGGGTCAGAAAGTCTAAGCCATTGATATGTAGCAACAATAAATCAGCGCCTGAACTGAAGCAACTTCCAGACGATATGACCATCACGCCTTGGAGGGCGATGCAAGGAGTGAAAGATGAAAAAATTGTCAAAACAATATTATCTCGTGTGAAGTAGGGGGAATTATCATTGGAAGAAATGTCTGAAGAATTTCAAAAGTAAGTTTGCTGAATTATTTTTACTTATTTCCAGGATTATAGTTATCTTTTAAATAAAACATGTTGTTATTGGTATTATTTGTTATACATATCATTATATTAACTTTTTCTTACTTTATCTATGCAGTCACAAATTTACATGAAAATTCAGGAACAAATGGTTAAATTTTTGAATGAAGATAGTTGGGATGATGTTGTACGCAACTATCCAGATTCAAGTTCTACATCAACATTGAAAGCTTTTTATCTTGCATTTAAAAAGGTAACTTGATTTATACATTCAGTTTTAATCATCTGTGTACTATTTTTAATTTAAAACTTACACATACATTTGTTTGTTTGGTAAAAGATGAAGAAAGAAGATAATGGAGCACCAAACAGTTTCAAGACTTTTATTGAAAAAATAAAGATTGAAAGATTGAGAAAGCAACGTATTAAGAATGTTGAACTTGATCCAACTCTTAATCATTTCATTTGGAATGGGCTAGACACTATTCAATATCAAGTAATACAAGGCGACTGTGAAGACATTGTGAAACTCGTACCAAAAAGGGATTATGCCCTGGTTATTGCAGATATTCCCCATGGTTTCAATATTCCAAACATTTGCTATGATATTGACCCTTATACTTATCAAGCTTTTAATAAAGTGGTGGCGGGATTTAAGGAAGTGACGTCATCACCATTATGGAGATTTGTGACATTTCATTCAGACACACAATTGGCAAAGTTATTGTCAAGCTTCAAGGGGAAAACAAATTCGAGGATGCAACTTACATGGTAAGATGTTTAAAGGTATATTTGATTAATGTTGAAAAATTAATTTATGTACAAGTTAATTGAACTTTTACTATTTTATGTTACAGGCAAAAGTCAAATCTTCTTGACAATGAAGATCAACAATTTATAAATGACTGTGAGTTCATTCATATTGATAGTTGGGCAAAAGATGATAGCCATATGTTTATGATTTTTAATCGGGTGGAAAAAAAGAGTCATAGCCAAATACTGACTTATGATGCTGTTGTGAGAAAACTAACATATGAAGACAAAGAAATGAAAGGAGAGATAGTTAACATTTATCAGAAACCACAATTATTGATTAACTATCTTATAGACATATGTTCAAATGAAGGAGATTGGGTTCTGGATTTATTTTCTGGCTGAGGTACGTTTTGCCACATGGAATTGAATTTCAATATGTTCTTTTTTTTAATTAATATGTCATTGTACTAATTTACTTCATTATTTTTTTGTGCTTGATAATTAGGTACAACACTAGCATGCTGCCTTCAAAAAGGAAGAAATTGCATTGCAATTGAGAAAGATCCATTACAATGCAATTTCATTCAGCAAAGAATTAATGCTCTTCAATTTCTTCCAGATGCAATGCAAGAAATTGGGTTGAAGAAAGGGGACTTTAGTGAATCACGTGTGGCAAAAAAGGCAAAGGAACCCCAACCACCATTACATGGAATGTATGGAAAGACATATATTGGGGGATTTGCAGACATGAAAGACCCATTAGAAGAGGAAAATGAGAAAAATGAGCAAAATGAAACAGAAAATATTGTGGAAGAGGACAATGATGAAACTCTAGAGGACGAAGAGTTTGGATTACGTGACATTGTTGATTAAATTTAAGTTATGCTTGTAACTCAAGCTTTGCAATGTTTTGACTTTGACATTTTATGAGAAGAATAAACACTCAATTAGGGTTGTTATACGTTCAATATTAGTAATATGTGATTTTTGCATTGATTTTTAAGTTAATCATTATTTTTTGAAAAAAAAGTAGTTATTATTATCTTTTTGACATGAAATTCATAAAAAAAACTATTATTTGACCATTTTTAGTTAATATTTTTGTATAAAAATTGTGATTTTGACATGTTAATTCTAGCAAAAAATTATCAAAACGTTTAGTTTTTTTGTTATATTTATGTTAAAAATGGTTATTTTTTATGTCCATTGTTAAAAAATGATGTTTTTTAGAAACAATTATTTCATGTGGATTGAAAAATTAATTAAGGATGTCTAAATATGTAGATTATCTAAAATTCAAACTATCGACTTTCTAATTTAAAAACGCAAAACAATAAAAACCCCACTAAAAAAAAAAAATTAAGATAGAGAACAAGAAAATATGAATACAATGACGACTTCAAAAACTATCAAATTTAGAAAATAATTTTTTACATTTCACACACTAGAAAATTTAAAGTCAAAAAATAGGTCTTTTAAAAAAAGGGTGTGATGCAGAATACTCACTTTTTAAAATCAGGATGAAAATCACTACCATTCACTACCATTCTAGAACTTAATGCACATGAAAAAAATTAAAGTTCCAAAAACCATGTTCTTAAAAAACCGTGTATTCTGCATCAACACTTTTGAAAATCGGGTCAATTTTTTGCCACCTCTACAAAACGGGTAACAGTATCAGTTCCCGTTTCAAAGTTTACATTGTTAAGATCAAAATTATCGCATGAGAAAACATTTTAAAAAGCCTGAAAAACACTATCGGGAGGCAAAAATACATAGAAAACATAAAAAATAGAGCTATCGGTGGTGGCAACAATGAATGCACAGGGGCCATCGGATCTAGCCGATCAACAGTCCAGATCCAATCGGTGAATCACAATCGGTAGCAGCAATCGGCGGAGATCACAGGTGTGTTGTGATAGCGATCGGCGGGGTCAACGAGGACCGTCGATCAAGCGTGCAAATGGACGACCCATGTTGCACCGTCGTATCACATCGGCGGATTACAATAGCAGCACTCACCAAGACCCAGGGCCCATGCGAATTGTGACTATGACTAAGTGCATTGAAAAGTCACATCGGAGCCATGTAGAAGGGCAGACACATATATATCTATATGCAATCCGATGAACCAGACTTGACAGTTATATAAATATTATTACATAAGATTTGAGATCCGCAGAAAAAGGCATTTTTAATGTATTTTGCATATTTTGTTTATTAAACAAAATACAAAGGATGAAGGACGATGTGATAAGCTGGACCTGAAAGGGTTCCTTAAAGCTATTATATATTATTTTAGATCCGCCATAAGCCATTTGTTACGTTATTTTCACGATTTCAATGTATTTCTATAATACAAAGGGGAACCTTGGAGCAAGGCCGAAGCGACTTGTGATAGCAATTGAGGATGGACCTGATAGGAGAATAGACCCGATTTAAGGACTTTTGAAGTCCAAAGTGAACAGTGTTTGGTGGAATTTCACAGTTTTGAATGCATTTTCCTGTGTTAGCAAAAAACGTCTGTGTTTGGATTTTAAAGGATTTCAAGGGCCCAATGACCCATTCCGTTACAGTGTAGGTGACCACCATCCTGGGAAACATTTAGAAATGATTGCTAACACCTAGAAAGGGATCTGAGTGGACAGAGGTCGAGGAGACAGAAAGCCGAGAAGCTAAAACGAATAGGCAACGCAGTTTGGCTTTAAAGCCATGGAAAAACAGAAGACAGAGCGGGCAGTGCCGAGACAGAGCATAGACAGAGACAGAGAGTGATTGATAGTAATCAGAGAGGCTTGAGGGGTTCAAGAAAGACTCTTACTATTGTATTTGTTGTGTGTGAGGCTCAAATTGAGTTCACTATTGTAAAAATCTATTCTGAGGACATAATAGAGAGGCCACCACTGAAGGCTGGACCAGGAGATGTGGCCCGAGAGTATTGGGTGAAATCCTCATTAAATTTGCTGTGTTATGTTGTCTATTATGTTTTGTTTACTGCTTCATTATCTATGTATTTCGCAATCTTATTGATCCATTGCATAAAATAACATAGGCACATTCAAGCACATGAGTCTGTAATACCTTATTAAATGTTTTAGATCTCATTACCAGATCAGGTGGTATCAGAGCTTTAGATTTGCTAAGGTTAGACAAGCTTGTGCTAGATTGGTGAATGATAACTAGGTCAAAGATCAAATTAGGAGAAGGAGAATTGGTTGAGGCTAACCCAAAAATTGGTAGAGTTTATCCTATGAGGAAAATGGTAGAAGAAAATACCTTGGAATCAAACTCTCAGTGCATGGACATTTTCATGACCATGAGAGCCATGGTAGAAGAGATGTATCGAGAATATAAGAAAGGTAGAGGTGAAGATTCTTCAACCTCCAAACAAGACAAAGGAACAGAAGAATCTCTTCTAGATGGCCATTCTGAAGGAAAAGGGAAAGGAAAAGCGGCTCCTCTATCCACACCTCCTGATAGCCCTGAAAATAAAAAGAAGAAAACATCTTTGATTAAGTTAGATGTTAAATTTCATTTGCCAATATATGATGGAGAATTAAATGCAGAGAAGCTAGATAACTAGATTAGATAGATTGATTTGTATTGTAGGGTGCAGAATATTGATTCAGACAGGAGTAAAATTCAGCTGGCCAGCCTACGCCTTGGAGGAACTACCTTAGTTTGGTGGGAGGGTGGGACATAAGCTGACTTGAAGAAGCATGGTAAAATTCTTTCTGTGTAGAGTGAATTTGTTTCTGCCATTAAAAAATATTTCTATCCACTAGCTTATATGCAACAAGCTATGATGAGTTGGAAAACACTTCGCCAATTAAAAGGGAAAAGTGTACAAAGCTACACCAAGAATTTAGAAAAAGAGCTTTAATTCTAGGCATTTCTTTAGACTCACCTGAAACTTTGCTGAAGTATATAGGTGGTCTACACAGCTATTTGAGGCACACTATTCTCATGTTTAACCCTACTAGCATAGATGAGGTATCTCTTCAGGCTACCCATCAAGAGGTTAGAAGCAAGAATGTGAACCCAAAAATTGGGGGATCATCAAAACCCACTGCAAGAAAGAACAAGGAAAATATGAAGCGGAAATGGAAAGAGAGGAAGGCAAATGTTGTACAGAAGGCCAAACCTTCATGCACTCACTGCAAGAAGGATGGACATGATGATGAACATTTCTAGTCTTTGCATCTAGAGATGAAACCCAAGAAGTTCAATGGCAAGAAGAAGAAGATTGCTGCTACTATACAGAAAGATTTGGGGTCAGACTCAGGTGATGAAACAAAAAACACATCCACAGGTATAAAAGGTAAAAATTCTAAAGCATCTACTAGTAATTCTGCACAAACTGTTGATAGTGAAGAAAATGAGAGGAAAATACATGAGATTTTTCATATTAGAGTTATTTCCAAGCATCAAAATATTGATACTTTATTTGATAGTGGCTCACAACTAAACTTGATTTCTGAAGAAATTTTAAAGAAATTGGGACTACTAACCACACCTCACAAGAAGCCATATCCATTAGGTTGGGTATGTGATAAAGCAAAGCTACAAGTGACTAGATAATGTAAACTTAGGTTTTCTTTTGGGTCAGCATTTGTAGATGAGGTTGAGTTAGATATTGTCCCCTTGGATATATGTGGAATTGTTTTAGGAAGTCCTTACTTGTATGATAGAAAAGCCATTTTCTATAGAGCTGAAAATAAGTATCAACACATTAAAGATGGAATAGAATATATTGTAAGAGCTCATAAACTCAAGAATAATTATACTCTCATAAACTCAAGGCAGATGAAAAGAATTGTAAATTCATGCAAGCAATTTTTACTGATGGTTGTAAAGGAAAAGAAAGCTAAAAAAACCAATGTATTTTAGGGCTATGATGCTAAACAGAAATTTGATTTAGAAAGAGTTGTTTCAGAATATGATATCATATTTCAAGAACCTAATGGTCTGCCACCCAAAAGGGAAATTGTACATGATATTCATTTGCAGCAAGATGCTCCATTGCCTAACATCGGAATGTATAGGTTATCCGCTTTAGAGAATGCAGAGATCAAGAAGTAGGTATAGGAGCTACTCGAGAAAGGGTTCATAAGACCAAGCACATCACCATGTGGATCTCCAATCATGTGGGTGAGAAAGAAAGATGGTTCGTGGAGGATGTGCATTGATTACAAAACACTGAATAAAATAACGATCAAGAATCGTTATCCCCTTCCTCGAATTGATGATCTATTGGATCAGTTGAAGGAAGCTGTTTCCTTTTCCAAGTTGGACTTGCATAGTGGTTACCATCAGGTCAGAGTAGCAGATCAAGATGCATGGAAGACTGCTTTCAAAACAAAGCAAGGGCTGTATGAATGGCTAGTTATGCCTTTTGGCTTAACTAATGCTCCTGCCACTTTCATGAGAGTTATGAATGATGTAATCAAGCCTTTTATTGATGATTTTGTAATTGTATATCTAGATGACATTCTTATTTTCAGTAAAACATGGGAAGAACATTTGAAGCATGTAAAGCAGACTCTAGATGTTTTGAAAAAAGAAAATCTCTATATTAAATTATCAAAATGTGAATTTGGCAAAACATCTTTGAATTATTTGGGTCATATTGTAGGGGGTGGTGAATTGAAGATAGATCCCTCTAAGGTTGAAGTCATTATAAACTGGCCTAAACCCAAGTCTGCTACAGAAGTTAGAAGCTTCCTAGGAGCAACACAATATTGGAGAAAGTTTATTGCTAACTTTTCCTTAATCACAGCTCCCTTACATAATTTGACGGGACTGAAAAAGGTGTTTCAGTGGGGAGGCAAACAACAGAAAGCATTTGACACCTTGTAAGAAAAAATTAGTACAACACCAGTACTAGCATTGCCAAATTTCAACAACCATTTGAGATCGAAACAGATGCCAGTGACTATGCCATGGGAGTAGTGTTGATGCAACATGGTAAACCCATATGCTACCATTCTGAGACATTTAATTCTATAGTAGTTAATTATCCCACATATGAAAAAGAATTGTATGCATTAGTACATAGTGTAAAGAAGTGGAAACATTACTTAATGGGAAAAGAAACAATTATACATACTAATCATTAACCACTTCAATATTTGCACTCACAAACTAAATTGTAGAAATCAAGACACTATAGGTGGATGGGTTTCCTACAACAATTTCATTTAGTCATCAGATATAAAAATGACATACACAATAAAGTTGTAGATATGTTGACCAGACCAATCATAAATGCATCAACTATACTTGAGCATAACTCAGTAATGCATGAAATCTACATTGAACAATATGCTCAAGATATAGACCTTAAAGATGTATATGCAGCTTTAAGTAATAGAAAAAAGGTAGAAGACTTGGATTACTATGTTAAGGACCAACTCTTGTACCATTTGGGAAAAGAGTTAACATAATTAGGGAAGCACATACTTCTTTGATATCAAGTCATTTTGGTGTAAGTAAAATGGTTGCACAACTGCAAAGATTCTGCTATTGGCCAAAAATGCATGAAACAATTTCTAGTTATGTCAAGGGATGTACCATGTGTGCTAAAAGAAAGCACAAAAATAGAAAACTAGGCTTGTACACTCCACTACCGGTTCCTTCTCATCCTTGGGAAAGTGTTTCCATGGACTTTGTTGGAGGACTGCCAAAATCTAGAAAAGGTCATGACTATTTGTATGTTATTGTGGACAAGTTCAGCAAAATGTGTATTTTAATGCCTTGTAACAAATAGATTACAACTAAACAAACAACGAAATTGTTCTTTCAGCATGTCTGGGTGCATTTTGGGTTACCCACTTCCATAATATTTGATTGAGAATCCCGATTTGTTGGGAAGTTTTGGTCAAGTATGTGGGAATTAATGGATACCAGACTGAAGAAAAGAACAACCTTTCATCCACAAACAGATGGCAAAACCGAGGTAGTCAATAGGACATTGATCCAGTTGCTTAGGGGTTATTGCAGCAAGCATCCCAAGCTTTGGGATGAACATTTATGTTATGTGCAATATGCTTACAACTGTGCTAAACATTATTCTACACAGAGATCTCCTTTTGAGACTTGTTTTGGTTTTATACTAAGGTCTCCCTTGGATTTTGTCTTTGAAAAAGACATAATAGTTGCTGGACATAGTGATGTGGACAAAGCAACCAGGTTCATTGAACAGATCCAAGAAATTCACCAAGCAGTGCAGGAACAGCTGGAAAAGAGCCAAGCCAAGTACAAGGCAAGGCATGATAAGCATCAAGTGGAGCACAGCTTCCAAGTTGGTGATCAAGTCTGGCTGTATATCAGCAAGGACAGAATGCAAGGTGAAGGAAAACATCCAAAGTCAATAAGGTATGGGCCTTTTAAGGTACTTGAGAAAATTGGTGAGAACGCTTTCCGCTTGCTAGCATACATGCACATCTATTCAGTGGTAAATGCAGAAAACTTAAGAATGTTTGAACCTTCATTAATTGAAGATCCCGAAGAGCAAAGTCAATTGCCTTCCATTGATGATATTTGCCTGAATATCTCGATGAATTGTAGGAAGATACAGTTCTTGACAGGAATGTGAGAACCACGCGCAGAGGGGATGTTGAGTACCTTAGGATCGGGCTCAAAGGTTCAAAACCCAACAGTTCAAAATGGATAGAGATTGGGCAATTGAGGAAGCTGTATCCTCACTTGAGCGATGCTTGAAAACCAACCTTTTGTGGTCCAAAACCCTTTTCAGTGGGAAGGAATGATCCAAATGGATCCAAGAACACTCTTTAAGTCTTCAAAATTATTAAAAAGATCAAAATTATCGCATTAGCAAACCTTCTAAAAAGCCTAAAAAACACTATCGGGAGGCAAAAATACATAGAAAACATAAAAAACAGAGCTATCGGTGGTGGCAATAATGAATTAACAGGGGCCGTCGGATTTGGCCTTTCAACGGTCCAGATCTGATCAGTAGCGAAAATTGGCAGAGATCACAGGTGTGTTGCAATAGCAATCGGCGGGGTCAACAAGGACTGTCGATCAAGCGCACAGATCGACGGCCCACGTTACACCGCCATATCACATTGGTGGATTACAATAGCAACACTCACCACGACTCGAGGCCCATGCAACTTGCGATTGCGACTAATCGCATCACAAAGTCACATCGGAGCCATGCATAAGGGCAGACACACACATATATATATATATGCGATCCGATGAACCGGACCCAACGGTTATGTAAATACTATTACATAAGATTTGAGATCCACAAAAAAAGGCATTTTTAATGTATTTTGCATATTTCATTTATTAAACGAAATACAAAGGATGAAGGCCGACGTGATAAGCCGGACCCGAAAGGGTTTCTTAAAGCTATTATATATTATTTCAGATCTGCCATAAGCCATTTGTTACGTTATTTTCATGATTTTAACGTATTTCTAAAATACAAACGGGAACCTTGGAGCAAGGACGAAGCGACTTGTGATAGCGATTGAGGATGGACCCGATGGGAGAATAGACCAGATTTAAGGACTTTTGAAGTCTGAAATGAACAGTGTTTGGCGGAATTTCACAGTTTTGAATGCAATTTCCTGTGTTAGCAGAAAACGACCGCGTTTGGGATTTCGAAGGATTTTAAGGGCCCAATGACCCATTTCGTTACAGTGTAGGTGACCACCATCTTGGGAAGTGTTTAGTAATGATTGCTAACACCTAGAAAGGGATCTGAGTGGACAAAGGTCGGGGAGACAAAAAGTTGAGAAGCTAAAACAAACAGGCAGCGAAGTTTGGCTTTAAAGCCATGGAAAAACAAAAGATAGAGCAGGTAGTGCTGAGACAGAGCATAGACAGAGACAGAGAGTGATTGCGAGTACTCAAAGAGGCTTGAGGGGTTCAAGCAAGACTCTTACTATTGTATCTGTTGTGTGTGAGGCTCAAATTGAGCTCACTGTTGTAAAACTCTGTTCTGAAGACATAATAGAGAGGCCACCACTTAAGGCTAGACCAGGAGATGTAGCCCAGGAGTATTGGGTGAACTCCTCATTAAATTTGTTGTGTTATGTGTTGTCTATTATGTTTTTGTTTACTACTTCATTGTCTGTGTATTTCACAATCTTACTGATCCATTGCATAAAATAACATAGGCACATCCAAGGACATGAGTCTATAATACCTTATTAAATGTTTTAGATCTCATTATCAGATCAGGGGTCTATCATATAACTAAAACATGTGTCCCTTTTCCATTAGGGGTATTCTCTCTTCATAAATGGTAAAAAATTTAATGGCTCCATTATCATATACAATGTCAATCCTATAAGGTCTAAGCCATTAAATGTGGAACTTTCCTCTCAAATATTTAAACTTAGAATCAAATAATAGATATCAATATTCAAATTTAAATTTATTCTTCTTGATGAATTGATCATGCCATGAAGATATTTGATTTGTATCATTGATCTTTGATGTAAGACAACTTGTTGAAGTTCGTCCAACTCATTAACTAAAGGAGTCTCTACTTATGATCTTCAGACAAGCCTATTCCAAGTTGCATTTTTGTTCTAAGTTTCTATATCTCAGTCTCAAATGGATAAAGAACTCTTCCCATTATGAATTTGTAGAGAGTGTAACTAGTAGTAGTCCTCCAAGTTGTTGGGTAGGCCCATGGAGATTTAGGGAGTTTTTCAACTCAGTTCTTGAGGTGTAGTATGGAAGTCTTGATGATAATATAATCAACAATTTTATTCATCCCTTCCACATGTCCATTGGCTTATGAATGGTCTTCTTTTGTGACCTTGTGATTTATCCTATATGTATCCATTAGATCTTTAATGAGTCTTGAAGTGAACTAAGATCCTCCATCGGTAACTATCTCTTGAGTTATGCCAAACTCGATGAATATCTACTTTGAAGAAAATTGACTATTGTTTTCTCAGTGGTGGCTGGGAGTGCCTTGGATTCCATCCATTTTGTGACATAATTTTTATGTACTCTGATGTAAAGATTTATGAAAAGAAGGAGGATTAATTAGTCAAACAAAATAAAGGGCCCATTTGTCAAAGGGATGTAGTACCAACTATGGCTATAATGACATCTCATTTGGTTTCATCGGTCTTCCCATGTGTTGAGAGTTGTCACCTCTTCACATATTGTTTGGCATTTCTATAGTGGGCCATTAGTACCCCTGATGAAGTACTTTGTACCCAATCCTCTTCTTTGAAAAGTGGCCCCCACAATAAACATCATGGTAAGAATTAAATATCTCAAAGATCACATCTACTTGTACACATCTATGAATAATAAGGTTTGGTCCTATGTAGAAGAGGAAACTATCAATCCATGAGAATTTCCAACATTTCCTACTAATATGTTTCCACTCTTTTGGAGACAAGTGATGTGGAAGTTTTCATGTATCCAATAGAAATATGCACTAAACAAAGAGAGTTAGTAAACACTGCAAAAATATGCTCATAAGGGAAATAATCTTCTACTGGAGGATCATTCTCTTTTCATGTCAATATTGAAATAAAAGAAGCCACTACTTTGTCCTTCCATGGTAATGTTGTTTAGGATGGTTATGTCAATTTCTTGCAATAATTATAGCCACTTATTTACTTTATTGTTTGTGATTGGTTTATTCATGAAGTACTTTACAACACCATGGTTAGTGTGCAAAATTACTAGATAACCTATTATATAATGCCAAAAATTGTTAATGGAACATATTACCACAAGAAACTCTTTTTCTATCACCTTATAATTAAATTGTGGGTGAGATATTTTTGTTGATAAAGTAAATTGCATATGCAAAATTTACTTCTTGTTGTCATAAGATAGATCCAACGAAAGTTCATAATGCATCCGTACATATGTGAAATGGGAGGGACCAATTAGGTACTCTCAGAACAAGAGAGTTGGACTCTAGACTTCATTTCTTCAAAGTCACACTAGCAACTCTCTACTCACACAAATTCAACATTTTTACTAAGCAAAGAAAACAAGGGGTGAGCTATTTGTGAAAATTCTTTATGAAACAATGATAATAACCAACATGCCTTAGAAAACACTATACCTGTTACATGGTATTTTTTCATAGTTCCTGTCCCACATCCTAAAGTGTCAAATGACGAAAGTTGTCAGTGTACTCACCATGAAACACATACATAAACATCCCTGAAGAAGAGAAGAAAAGATGCCCTAAGGGAGTTCTGGAGAAATTTGCCTAAAACCCTAGTTTTCAGGATCAATGCACTTAGCACTACTGCTGGAATGTGTTGATGGCTTGTTGCAACATGTTGACCTAGCATTGCCAGCACGACTTTTGATAGGAAAACCTTTGCTGAACCTCTTCTGGTAGTTTTTCCTAAAGTGGAGGAGAATCTTCTCCTACCAGAAGCCTTGAGAACAACGAGCTAAATATTGTTCAATGAGGATATGGTTGAGTTCTCCCATTTTGAGTCCTTGATCCTACCTTTAGGGATCTTCCCCTTGATATGTGGACCTTCCTCCCTCTTTTATGAATCCCTAGCTCCCTCTCCATTCCTATAAATCAAGTCCCTTCTATCCCCAAATGGTTGGTCATTTCTTCTTTGCATTCCTATGCTGAAATTGTGCCTAAATGTTGCCCATCTAACTAAGGAGAAGGAGTGCCTAAATGGTCTTGTCTTGGACTTGGAAATCCACCACAAAGGAGGCTTCCAACATCAAGGCACCTATGGTTGTATGCTTCCCTCATTTCTATTAATAAATACATATGGTGTTTACTTTCCATAAGTGTATAAATAATTATTAATTTAGCATGATGCTCCTTGATCTTTCATGTAGTTTATGTTAGATTGAACTATGGTATGTATGCTTTTGCTCCTCTTATTTGATCTTCCTTGCAGGTAATCATATGTGACTGCATAAAGAGGATTGAACCTTGAAACGAGAAGGCCGAGAACGACATCAATGAGCACTTAGAATCAAAGTGAGGTATATTGTCTATCTTTGCATTTTCCAACATAAACTAAGAAAGCCTACACTTGTTTGTCTGGTTTGTTGCTAGATCCTATCATCGGACTAGAGAGATCGCTTTTGTCCATAGAAGGGATTGTCTTCACAACAATACCTCTTTATGTGTTTGTGGAATAAGAAAATTTATTATTACCTTTATCTTTTTCCAATCCACTTGAATTCCTTCTGATGAGATGTGATTCCCCAGTGTTATACCTTTAGTTAACATTATGTGACATTTTTTGTTATTGAGGGTGCCATGGCTCTCCTAACATCTATTTATAAAATTGTCTTGATTGACTAAGGAAAGGTCAAATATATCACCATGTTGGTAGGCCGAAATTATCTATTTTTACCCCCTTCCTATTACAAAACCGCAATCATTAACCTCTGTTTATCTCCATAAACCTCCTCATTCATGCACTAGTCCAAGAATATTGTCTATTCCTACATAAACTTCATATTTCATGTTTAAGGTTTATTAGGTTCTTAATTAATCATTTTAAATATATTTCATGCCTTTAATATTTATTGTAACTTATGTTTACTTTCCTAAAGTATTTGATAAGCTAAAGTATTAATAATTATACTAGCTTGATCTAGTGTAGGTAGATTCCTGCACCACTGACAACTATCCGTTCCATGATCTCTGCAGCAGCTTGATCACTTCACGCGGGTATCTTGGTCCACATCATCTAGTTCGGTTGCGGTCATCCGGAGTTGAACTCTAGTCGAGGATAGTCAGGGATATGGCCGAGGATAAGTTCTACGGCCAACGATTAGTTCGCAGCTTATTATAGCCATTGGCTTATTTTTGTAGTTTTGTTTGTTATTTCGTTTCAGATGAAAGGCTCGATTTGGAATGACTGTGTAATTTTTTATTATGGCCTTAGGCCGAAGGGTTGTATAAAGTATACCTCTCATATAGAACTAGGTTAGCGAGTGGTAGCGATAGCATTGCAGTTGTAATTTCTAGTTAATTTGTAATCTCGTTGTCGCCCTCGTTCTGGGCTGGACTTGAACTCATAATTTATATTTGCTGATTAGAATTAATACAAGGAGTTGCGCCATGATTTTCTAATTCTGCATTTTAATTCTTCATTGATGTGTTATTAACATGTTGAAGGTTTTCGTTTCCTAAAATAAGAAATGAGCTGGTTAGCTAGGGCCTAGCAAACCCATCTCGTTTACCCTCTTGCTTTCGTTATCTGAAAGGTGTGTGTTAACATTGGTTATTTGCAGAAGCATGGTTTAAATCTTAATTTAATTCTTTCTTAAGAATTCCGATTTTATTTTGTTAAACAGTCAAAGTGTGAATGGATCCATTGTCTAAAAGTTAAATTGAATTACTTTACTTCTTGTAATTTCTTTCTAGTTTGCTTTCGCTTGGATCGTGTAGAGAAGATTATTCCAGCACCAGTGCATGTAAAATTTTGCACTCTGGTTTTCTAGTTCATTTACAGCGAGTGTTCATTCTTTTTCCTTTATACGATTTAATCTATTTCTGCAAAGTAAGTGCTCATCATCAGAAGGAGGCATTTCTAATATTAAAAGTTAAACTTATAAAGATTAAAGATGACTTCATGAAATAGAAAAGAGTGATGTTGCAATATCTTAAGTTATGACTACACCTCACGATTTAAGGAAAAGAATTAAAAGTAATTTGAAATATTATAGTGAACCCATTTTGAGTTAGATTTGATTGCATGCAAAACCCTTTGACTGAAGAAAGTCCGCTTTAACTTTTGAAGATTGTTTTCATCTTAAAAGTTGATTTCTATTTGTGAGATTTAGTTGATTAAATCATTCTTTTTCATGTGCAAGTTATTTTAGATTCTGCTCACATTTGCAATTCTTTTTTTCATTAACATGCTTTTTATTTTTCTTAAAAGTAAATTGGAATACTTGGTGTAGGAAGCTCTGTTCCAGTACAAGAGCCAGTATTTTGTTACAGGAACAGAGTGCTCCAAGCCTTGAGGCTTAGAGGCCCTACATGAAGACATAAGTCTTCAATATAAATGTAAAATATACTTCTCACATAAGTTCTGTACCTATACTAGTGCAAGCAGATTGCTAGAGTACAAGAATAGCTTCTTAGTGTGAGAAGGAAAATCATTTAGAAGGCATAACTTTTCAAGGGCCCACTTGTTAAACTGCCACCACCCATATTGAGGATAAACATAGAGTTTTACTTTAGTAGTTAAGATTGTTTACAGCAATGTGAAAGTTCCTTTATTTGATTTCTTCGCAAATTCATTCTTTTACATTCCAGCACTAGAATTACTTTGATGTAGTTGCCTTTTTGATTTTTCTGTTTGATTATGCAAGATTTCAATTGAGAAGTAGGAATAGAAATAGGAAAAGTTCATACCACTTCTGGAATTACATGTTCTTCGTCTCTAAGTCTACGAAACCCTCGGGTTGACAATTAAGTGTTGAAGGAGATTGCTTAAGTGCAATTCTTGCACCCAACATTTTGGCATTGTTGCTAGGGAGGCGATTTGAATTGGTAAGAATTTTCATTTTTTTTTGCAATAGGTGTAAGTCTGCTATTATTTTTTCTGCAGTGTGCTTCTATTGTTTGAAGGAATTTCTAGGTGGTGAGTTATTTTTGAGTTGTAGCATTTTATTGGAATTTTGTTTTGTTATTTTTTGAAATGGATGCCTAAGAGAGATAGGGGTTCGAAGCCCACTAAGGGTCAAGGAAATACTAATAAATCTAAAATAAAATCTCATATTGGGCCTTCTTTTGCAGGTAGAAAGTCAAAACAGACCCAGACTCATCACACAAGAATAGTCTACTTGGGCTCTGGCAGCAACGGTCTAGGTGTGACAAAACCCACAAAGGGGAAGACGGGGACTATTAGAAACCATAGTTAGCCTTCTCAGCTTGTTGAGAGCGGTTCACTTGAAGGAGCAACAATGGCAGATCATGAAGACCATGTAGAGGGAACTCGTAAAAATCAGGTAAATGAGGAACAATCCACTTTTGGATTCCCAATTGTGGATCTTGATGTACAAGTACAAATGAAAAATATTCCACCATCAGATCTTCCTCATTTCTATGGTAAGGAACATGAATACCCAGACTCTTTCTTATTTGAGTTTGATATTTTATGTAGAAGTTATGATTATTCATCTGATGCTCAGAAGTTAAAGTTGTTTCCCGCAACTCTCAAGGACACAACACTCCACTGGTTCATGGGATTAGGAGGAAACACTATAGCTTATTGGGAATAGATGAAGAGAGTGTTCTTGTAAAAATATCAGGAATATTGTAAAACTAGAGATATTCAAGATGAAATCTTTACTATTGTGCAAAATGATGATGAGACTCTAGAGGACTACTTAGAGACATTCCTGTACATTCTCTAGAGGTCAAAGCACAAATTTGATCTAAGTACCATTAAAAACTTGTTCTTACATGGGCTTACTTATGATGCTAGGAATAATCTAAATCTATTAGGACAAGGGAATATTGCTCAGAAATACTTTGATCAAATCTGTGACTTGTGAAGGAAATTCTTCAGGAACCAATATAGATCTGGTAAAGGAATTTAGAATAGAAATAAGAAAACGGAATCTACTGATGTTATGATTATTGGATTGGAGAAAAAAATGGACAATATGAAAATTGAAATAATGATTACTATTAGCAAACAAATAGACTCTTTGAAATTTCAGAAAAAAAATTATAGAGGAACAAGAGTCATTGTCTATTTTTTGTCCAAAATGTATGAAAAAGCATCTTTTAAGAGAATGTTCTCTTGATATTAAAGGAACTAATAAATGTGAAATTTGTATAGAGAACCATGCCATGGAAAAATGTCCCTCCATGCCTGGGCTAAAAGTTGTATTTGAAGGAGAGAAACCTGAAGCCGAATCATTGCATGCTATGGGAGCACGAAGAAACTAGCCTCAGGTAAGTGTAGGTATGGCTCCTAAACTTCCTCCAAATTTTTTTGGTTATAATGCACATTCATATTCCTATCCTAACACTAGTAACTCTCAACATTGGTGGCATGGGAACCAATATCATTATGGACAACCTTCCCAATCTTGGCAACGAGGATGGAGAGGGCCAAAATTCACACCATTCCTCTCCTACACCTATGCAGTCATACCCACCTACATATGCACCTTACCCAATGCCACAACCATCATTACCTCAGCTGAGTCAACCAATGCCACCATTTCTTTTACCTCCACCATTTCAACCTCCTCAGCTTCCTGCCCAACCCTTACCAAACCCCAATAACAAAGAGGTACAAATGATCCACTCTATGAACCCGCTTTCTTCATCCAGATCAGTCCATGTCAGTTGGAGTCAATCATCTCTAATTGAGGTCGGGGAAGATAGTAACCTCAAAAAAATAGAAGTAGCCTATGGTGATTATTGACGAGAAAGGTGAGGAGGAAACTCCTAACCATCATGAAAAATATGTCACCATCTAAGCCATCCCGCACCCTCAGATCCTTTGCCATCTTCTTCCAACCAGCCTCCCTATCTGGAGAGGTTAGTTGTGGAGAAGAATGACCCCATTCCCGAGTCTAGTCTGGTCTTCAAGCTTAGGAATCTTTTCATAAAGGTACCTTTGCTCCAAGATATCAAAGAGATCCCCATTTGTACAAAAATAATTAGGGAACTCTGTCTCAAGAAGCCAGGAAGGAGAAGATTGGAATCTCAAACTATTCAATTTGTTGGTAGAGTAGCAGAGTTAATGACAGGGTGTATGCACATGGAGAAATATATTGACCCCGGAAACCATGTCATCTCTGTTCAGATAGGTGATGTCCTTGTCTCTAATGTACTTATAGACTTGGGGGCAGCCATTAATGTTATGACCAATCAAACCATGGATCAACTTGGTTTGGTCCATATTCGTCCTACTCCCACTGTGCTTGAATTGGTAGACAGATCTAAACTTAAGCCGGAAGGGGTGTTGGATGATGTGGTCGTTTCAATAGACTCTTGGGAATACCCCGCAGACTTCATTGTACTTTAGCCAAAGAATCCTATGGGAGGACATCCCTTGATATTGGGATGACCATGGCTTGCTATGGCTGATCCTTACATTGGATGCCATTCTGGTTACATGTATATTTCCCATGGAGATTCTAGGAAGAAAGTCACCTTGTATCCACCTGCTCAATCCATTGAGGAGCTCCGAGACACTTTGTGGTTAAACTACAGTAGTGATGAGGAGACTCATCTATTTCCATGATACATCAGTATGCTGAGACCTCACAGGATGGTGAGATTCAAGACTTCCTGAACAATCTAGACACCATGCCCAATTTTGAGTCATTGAGTCAGATTTTTAGTCTAGATTTTCAGGAAAGTCACGACTCTCTACCTCCTTCTCCACCATCTCTAGCAACACCTCTATGTACTCTTGAGCTTGATACCACTCTTGTTGAGATTATTCCAAAAATTTATTTTCATATCAGTTGAGACTTGGATTCATCCCAGCAAGAACAACTTGTGAATTTGTTGCGAAACCATCTTGATGCCTTTGCATGGGGCTATGAAGATATGAAAGGCATACCACCTGAAACTTGTACCCACCATATCTATATTCAGGATGGAGCTCGACCTGTCTAACAACCCCAAAGGCATATGGACCTAGATCTAAGAGATGTTGTAAAGGAAGAATTACAAAAAGTCTTGGATGTTGATTTTATCTATCCTATTTCTGATAGCCAGTGGGTCTCTCCATTGGCATTAGTTCCGAAAAAATATGGGAGATGGTGCATTTTCATTGACTACAGAGAATTGAATAAAGCCACTCTTAAGGATTACTTCCCCCTTCCTTTCATCGACCAGGTTCTCGATACCCTTGCTAGTAAGAAGTACTTTTCTTTTCTAGATGGCTTTAGTGGTTACAACCAGATATAGATTGCACCCGAGGATCAAGAAAAAACACTTTTACATGTCCATGGGGTACATTTTCTTACCGAGTGCTTCCCTTTGGGCTATGTAATGCCCCGACTACCTTTCAAAGGGCAGTCTTAGCCATTTTTGCTAACCTTGAGTGTGTGGAAATCTATATGGATGAATTTTCTGTGTTTGGTGATTCATTTCAAGAAGCCCCAAAAATCTAGAAAAAGTGCTTCTTCATTGCGAAGAATCTCATCTTGCCTTGAGTGAAAAAAAATGTAGATTAATGTGCAAGGTGGGAGTGGTTCTTCACCATCTTATTTCCAACAAAGGTATCTAGGTTGACCCTACAAAAATAGAAATTATTTTGAGTCTTTCTGTACCCAAAACTCAATGGGAAGTGAGAGGTTTTCTAGGACATGCAGGCTACTATAGCAGATTCATTGAGATTTTTTGAAGGATAGCTACCCCCCTTTTCCGAATTTTGGCTAAGGATAGTGAGTTGTCTTGGTCCACAGCTTGCCAACAGTCCTTTGAGACATTGAAGGAAACACTAGTTTAGGCACCAGTTTTGAGAGGACCAAACTGGTCCCTGCCATTTCATATTTCCTCTGATGCCTCAGATATTGCTATTGGCATAGCTTGAGGACAAGAAGAAGACAAACAATCCTATACTATTTACTTCATCAGCAAAAACTTGTCACCCATTGAACTAAATTATACAGTTACTGAGAAAGAGTTTTTAGCTGTAATTTTTTCCATTAATAAGTTCAGACATTACATTACAGGATATGACGTCTTTGTGCATACTGATCATTCCACAATAAAATATTTGATGAATAAACCATTAACTACCGGTAGAGTGACTAGGTGGTTATTATTGTTGAAGGAATTTGACATTACTATTATTGATAGACCAGGAAAATCTAATGTAGTAGCAAATTATCCTTCAAGATAAAATAATCCTAGTGAAGCAATTCTTGTTGATGATGATTTTCCTAACAAACATCCTTTTTTTGTGTCGACAGAATCCCCATGGTTCACCGACATAGCTAACTATTTAGTCATTGGAAAAGCACCACCTCACTTATTCGCTCGTGAAAAGTGGAGTATTATACAGAAAAGTGCTGCATATTCTTGGATTCAAGGAGACCTCTTTTACAGTGGACCAGATCATATTATCTGTAGATGTGTAAGAGAGGAAGAAGTGTTTGATATCTTAAAATCTGCCAATGAAAAACCTTGCAGAAGTCACTTCGCTGATAAGTAGACTACATACAAAGTATTACGAGTTGGCTATTTTTGGCCCTCCTTGTTAAGGATGCCAAAAAACATGTCAAGTGATGTGATAGCTATCATTGAATTGACCAACCATCAAACCAATGAAATACCTTTATGTCCTCAAATTATGATTGAGCCTTTTGAAAAATGGGCCATTGATTTTGTAGGACCCATAAATCCAACATCATTAAATAAAAAGCAAATTTTGGTTTCTACAAATTTCGTTACAAAATGGGTAGAAGCTAACGCTATTTCTTGTGCTACCAAAAAATTTGTTGTTGATTTTCTCTTTACTGAAATATTTACTAGATTTGGTGTGCCTAGAGAAATTGTTTTTGACAATGGCCGCAGTTTATTTCTAATCTAGTACAGGGTGTGATGGAGCAATACAAAATCCAGCACAGGAAATCTACACCATATCAGCCACAAGAAAATGGTCCGGTGGAGCCCACAAACAAGGTGATTGAGTCCATCCTTACAAAGACAATAAATATCCATAGAAAGGATTGGGCTGACAAATTACTAGGAGCCTTGTGGGCATACTGAACCACTTGGAGGAACAACACAAGACACACACCATATGAGTTGGTGTACGGGAAACAAGTCCTCTTGCTGATAGAGTTCCAGATCAAGACTTTCAGGACTGCAATCCAATTGGGGCAAGATCTCTCTGAAGCACAACAACATTGTATTCTACAGTTGAATGAGTTAGATGAATTTCAAAGGGATGTTGTTCAGAAAAACATATTGGTTCAACAACAGTACAAGAAGTGGCATGACAAGTCTATCCAGAAGAAGCAGTTCCAACTAGGTGATTGGGTACTCTTTTACGATTCTATATTTAAATATTTTAAAGAGAAATTCCATACAGGCTGGATGGGACCTTTTGAGGTGGTCAAAATGTTTGAGAATGAAGTGGTAGAAATAAAAAATATTGATGGATGGAATTCTGTGTTCTCGGTAAATGGGCATAGATTGAAGGTGTATTTTCAGCCCCCTACTAAAGGAGATTTTATGCAGCAAGTCCAACACTAATCTGAAAAGGAGATGGAAAGTGGAAACACCAACCTATTGAAGATATGATTCTTTATTTTCCTCATATAAAAAAATAAAAATAAAGAGTAAAAACAATGACAAAAATATAAAAATATAAATTTTTCTCCTGTAATTATGAAAATCAGTTGACTGACATGATTGTAGAAGGATCAACCTGAAAACCAGCATGCTGGTAGGAAGATCGAAATTTCAATAAAAAGGGAATGTTACTTGATTTTTAGATATGCTGATTGTCACCAAGAAGAAGTAGGTTCAAGGAACCAAGCCCTTACCCATTTTTGGGGCAACTAGCATGGAATTTTTTATCCAAGTAAACGCTTAATTCCCGTTGCATTTACTTTTTTTGGCACCAGTGTAGGCAGATCTTGAAGATAAAATTCTGCCTTTCTTCTATTTTCCCATTTCGTAATTCCCGCTATTTTTCTTTTCTTAATCCCATAATGAATCACCCTCCTTTTTCTTCTAAGAAAATTATCCCTATCTGATTTCGTAAAATCCCTCTTTTCCCCCTTGAATTTTTTCCACATCCCGTTTTCGTTTATCCCCCTTGGTGGTATTATTCTTGGAATCCCTGTTATGATATTCCTTCCCATTCTGAAAATTACCCCTTCCCACTTCTTTGTTCCCTCATGGATCGATTGTAGGATCTGATGTAGTCAGATCAGAAGGCATGCTCATGAAACACCAAAGAATGGTGAATAAAACTTCTCTTGTATATTTAGGAAATTTTTTTAGTCCAGCTAAAGAACTATGTTCTATTAGATTGTTTTGTTATCCCTTCTTTCTTCAATGTTTCTTTAATCCCTGGTGCAGGAATGCACATGATCAGTGTAGGCAGGTTGAGTGAAAGCATGTTGCTGTGCAAACAGGTTCAATCCAAGCACGATTAGTGCAGGCACGCACTCAACTATGAAAACACAGTGCAAAAAATGTTTAACGCAGTACCAAAGTGCTTGATTATTTCTGTAGATGAATGACTACCACAGTGATAGATCATAGCATTATATTATTTAAATTTTGGTTAAGACTTTGCTTTGTCATTTACTAATTTAGGGAGAAATCATTTAAAGTGCAAGATATTTTAGGTTCTAAAGTGTAATCTTTTTAATGAGTACCAAATTACACCTTATGTGAATTATTAGGCAAATGTGGATAGTATAGATCTACTCGAAACCCCACACTTACCTCCTTTTGAAAATATCCTCCATCACTTGTTCATGATATCCTTACCTCATAATCTAATCATCCATTACTGTTACACTGCCATCGTAAAAGCTTCTGCCTCCTCCAATTATCATGGCCTGCCCGTAGTGGATTGATACGTGTGTGCATCCGTCCCGAAGGGATGATTTTAATGATTGAATGTGATTGGATGGAAGGGATCAATAAGGCGTTGAACGAATCGATCTCCGTCATAAAATTCTCGGCAGCCCCTTTGCACTCCGTAGTGTGAAATCTTCCTAAGGTTGTGACAGAGAATTGAGGTGGATTCAAACAAGATGGTGCCTGTGAGACATGAACCATCATCTGTGAAGGAGATAGAGTAGACGATTGAATATCAAAATAGTCTTACACTATTGCAAGAATCGAGATTTCTCCCATTTTTGCAGAAATTCGATGGGTTCGATATGGTCATGGCTCTAGAATTTGCAAAGACATTTGAGGGAGGTCGAGCTAAGGTAGGCTCATTGGAATTTGAGGTCACGGAAGAATATATAGCATTAGTTACAGGGTTATCAACCGTAGGGGAACAATGGTTCAAAAAGGAGAGGATCGAAAAGAAAAGATGGCGCCGATTTGTGGTCGACCGGAAGCTCAAAGTCGACTGGAAGAAAGGGCTTCCATAGAGCGCCATGCTTGGAAAATGGTGAGACCTCCTATACATATTACAAAAGTTTATGACCTGTGAGGGATGTTACACATTAACATTCCTGTACCATATCCGGTCGTTCCTACATTTTGAACCAGGGAAACTCATCAATTTCCCTTATTACCTACTCCGAACTTTAGAGAAAATGGTGAAAGGAGTGCAAAGCGGGGGTGCGAGTTGGGTTGCATATAAACTCTACCATCACGGGCTCATTGAAATTCTGGTTAAGAAAGAGCTAGAGGCTAAGGAAATAACCCGAGAAGTGTTCTTGAAAGAATTTTGGGAAAGAAGTGCAGGGGAGTTAGCTGGAAGAGTGCAAGCAAGAAGAGAAACGTCGAGACCCCACACCCTAGCAAGACAAAAAGAAAGAACAAATGGGTGCAAGCAGAGGAGAAATATGTTGAAGAAACTTTTTCCTCAGTAAAAAGAAGAGCGACCAAGACCCCGATTAAGAGAAGGACTGTCTCTTCGGGGACAGGTCGCGCTTGGTCAAGCTCCCTGATTTTGATTGATGAGTCACCCTAGGCTTCACCTGGAGATCACAACCTCTCGGTTCTCACGGATGCAACAACTCATACTATGGTGAATGAAGAAAATGCAGAGAAGGAGGATGACATACCCTTGTTGGCCTTCCTTCATAAGTTGAAGAAGAAAAGAATGACACCAAGTGCAAGTAGAGACCCGACAGAGGGTTAGGTAGATGACAAGGCACAACACATAGAAACCCTCGACAATTTTGATGAACAAGGTACTAAAGCCCCTGATGAGTTGAATGAATAGGGTACTGAAGCCCATGATGAGGTGAATGAATAGGGTATTGAAGCCCTTGATGAGGTGAATGAATAGGGTACTAAAGCCCCTAATTAGGTGAATGAATAGGGTACTGAAGCCCCTGATGAGCTAAATCAACATGGTACTAAAACCCCTAAAGAGTTGGATGTATAGGGTACTAAAACCCTTGATGAGTTAGATGTGTAGGGGACTGAAACCCTTGGTGACATGGAAGCTCTTGGCCTAGAAACCTTTGGTGATATTATGATGTAGACACTGGATGGATAAGATAACTTTGACCTTGGAAACAATGGTACATGTTTTGAATTAGTTGCAAAAAAAGTGCTTGCACCAGATGAGCTGGAAATAGATACCTCTACCCTCTATCTAAATAACCAGATAGTAGAGCTCGAACAACAAGTTCATGACTTGGAGGCATTAAACCAGGTCATGAAGGAGCAGACCTGGTAGAAGCAAGGCAAGATAGAGTTGGCAGAAGAGGTCAAAGAACAGAAACATCAAGTGAAGGTATGGAAGTTTCAGGCTTCTAAATGCTACAAGTGCCTCAAGAAGGTGACCAAACAACTTAAGAAAGCCCGAGGTAAGAAGACGAAGGTAGTGAAAGCAGGGATCAGTATCCAAGTGTAGGATTGAAAGATGGCTCCCTATGTTGAATATTTTTGTAGCAGGTAAAGGTTGTGTGAGGACACACAACAACTTAGGGATGGGAGGATGTTGGTAGGCCAAAATGCTCTATTTTTACCCCCTTCCTATTACAAAACCATAATCATTAACCTCTGTTTATCTCCATAAACCTCCTCATTCCTGCACTAGTCCAAGAATATTGTCTATTCCTACATAAACTTCATATTTCATGTTTAAGGTTTATTAGGTGCTTAATTAATCATTTTAAATAGATTTCATGCCTTTAATATTTCTTGTAACTTATGTTTAATTTCCTAAAGTATTTGATAAGCTAAAGTATTAATAATTATACTAGTTTGATCTAGTGAAGGTAGATTCCTACACTGCCGAAAACTATTTGTTCCGTGATCTCCGCAGCAAGTCGATCACTTAACGTTGGAATTTTGGTCCACGTCGTCCAGTTCGGTTGCAGTCATCTGTAGTTGAACTCAAGTGGAGGATAGTCAGAGATATGGCCAAGGATAAGGTCTATGGTCAACAATTGGTTTGCAGCTTATTATAGCCACTGGCTTATTTTTGCAATTTTGTTTGTTATTTCATTTCAGCCGAAAGGCTTGATTTGGAACGACTGTGTAATTTTTTATTATGGCCATAGGCCGAAGGGTTGTATAAAGTATAGCTCTCAGATAGAACTAGGTTAGCAAGCAGTAGCGATAGAAGTGTAGTTGTAATTTCTAGTTAATTTGTAATCTCGTTGTTGCCCTCATTCTGCGTTGGACTTGAACTCATAATGTATATTTGCTGATTGGAATTAATACGAGGAGTTGCGCCATGATTTTCTCATACTATTTAATTCTTCATTGATGTGTTATTAATGTGTTAAAGGTTTTTATTTCCTAAAACGGGAAATGAGCTGGTTGGCTAGGGCCCAACCATCCCAACTCGTTTACCCTCTTGCTTTCGTTATCTTAAAGGTGTTTGTTAACTTTGTTTATTTCCAAAAGCATGGTTTAAATCTTAATTTCATTCTTTCTTAAGAATTCTGTTTTGTTTCATTAAACAATCAAAGTGTGAACGGATTCGTTGTGTGAAAGTCAAATTGAATTACTTTACTTCCTGTAATTTCTTTTTGGTTTGCTTTCGCTTGGATCGTGCAGTGAAGATTATTCTTGCACCAGTGCATGTAGAATTTTTCACTCTGGGTTGCTAGTTCATTTACAACAAGTGTTTCATTCTTTTTCCTTTATATGATTTAATCTATTTCTGTAAAGTAAGTGTTCATCATTAGAAGGAGGCATTTCTAATATTAATAGTTAAACTTCTAAAGATTAAATATGACTTCATGAAATAGAAAAGAGAGTTGTTGCAATATCTTAAGTTATGACCACACCTCACGATTTAAGGAAAATAATTAAAAGTAATCTGAAATATTATAGTGAACCTATTTCGAGTTATATTTGATTGCACACAAAACCCTTTGACTGAAGAAAGTCCGCTTTAACTTTTGAAGATTGTTTTCATCTTAAAATTTTATTTCTATTTGCAAGATTCAGTTGATTAAAGCATTCTTTTTTGTGTGCAAGTTATTTCAGATTCTTCTCGCATTTGCAATTCTTTTTTTAGTTAACACGCCTTTTATTTTGCCCAAAAGAAAATTGGAATACTTGGTGTAGGAAGCTCTATTTTGGTACAAGAACCAATGTTTCGTTACAGGAACAGAGTGATCCAAGCCTTGAGGCTTAGAGCCCCTGCATGAAGACATAAGTCTTCAGTGTAAATGTAAAATATACTTCTCACATAAGTTCTGTACCTGTACGAATCCAAGAAGATTGCTAGAGTACAAGAACGACCGCTTAGTGTGAGAAGGAAAATCATTTAGAAGGCAGATATTTTCAAGGGCCCACTTGTTAAACTGCCACCACCCATATTGAGGATAAACATAGAGTTTTACTTCAAAAATTAAGATGGTTTACAACAGTGTGAAAGTTCCTTTATCTGATTTCTTCACAAATTCATTCTTTTACATTCCAGCACTGGAATTACTTTGGTGTAGTTGCCTTTGTGATTTTTCTGTTTGATTCTGCAAGATTTCAATTGAGAAGTAGGAATATAAATAGCAAAAGTTCACACCACTTCTGGCATTACCTGTTCTTTGTCTCTAAGTCTACGAAACCCCCGGGTTGACAATTAAGTGTTGAAGGAGCTTGCTTAAGTGCAATTCATGCACCCAACACACCATATGTTGTGAAATTATCCATATAAATTTCCATGCAGTCGTGAATCTGATTGAAGAAGATTCTAATCATGGCTCACTAAAAAATTGTTGTAGCATTACAAATCCTAACTAGTAGAAAATGGTAAGTGAACATTCCCTAATGATAGGTAAATGTATTCTTGTCTTGGCGTTCTAAAGAAATATGGATTTGGTTATATCCACTGAACCCATCGAGCAAAAAAAAATATTTCTTCCCTACCAACATATCCATAACCTAATCAATAAATGGAAATGGGGAGTGGTCCTTGTGTGTAGCTTTATTAAGTTCCCTAGAATTGACCCAAATTCTCCATTTTCCATTCTTCTTTAGTACAATAACAAGAGGTGAGACCCATTGGTTGTCAGCAATAGGATAAATGATGTTGGATGATAATAATTGCTATGCATTTGTAGGACTTGGATCAATTGTTCCTTATGTTGTTCACTTATCCCTTGATTGATTTTTCCAGGACTTTCCAGGGCTAATTTCTATAGTTTCTATATTTTATCGTGTCTCTTTAATGGAAGAGAATTCATGTTTTACTAGTGTTTCATTCAATGTGATAACAAAATCCTAGACTTCAAGTTCCATGATGTGAGTGAGATCATGCGTGTCAGGTGAAGAGGAAGAGGAATCTATGAATTCATTAATATCCTCATCCTAAATTTCATCTCATATAGCTAGATATTGGTCTATAGTGAGGATTTGATCATAAAATTCCTCCTCGTCACTTTCTTCTATGTATTCCCAAAATGGTGTTTCAAGATCTATACTAGGTTTTGTGGGAGGATACATGGTAATATATTTTGTCTAGGTCTTGTGGGAAATGTTCATGTTTCCAAACCTACAACTAATATAATTGTTTGCAGTAGCTAGCCATGGCCTTCCATAGATTAATGAATAACCTCCCAAAGAAGATTTGGGTTGTAGGACCATAAAGTCAATGAGATATTCCCATGAATGTACTAATATCCCTATATCTTCCAAGATTTGTTTTTGTTTAGTTGATGTTATGAACCTTATTCCTTAAAAATGATAAGAACCCAATAATTATAATCCTCTTTTGGGGGGGCCTCCTTTTACAATGAATATAATGTACAAGACAATATTTTTTTATTCTAAGACTAGGTCTCCTTAGTGTGTATGTGTGTGTAGGAGACAAAGGGTAAAATTATAATAAATATGAACATGAGAGGTTATAGCCTACATCAAAAAGTAACAATGAAATGTAATTAGTCAATATTTATTTATTAATATGGGGTTTTAGGGTTAACATGGGGCTTGTATAGGGCTTAACATGCCCCTCCCATTTAAATAATTGTTTTCCTCAACACTTGAATATATGTGGGTGTTTCTACATGAATAAATCATCTTCTAATGTTGCTTCTTCCACTTGATGAGGTACTTAGTAATTACTCAATTTCTCAGCTGCTTATTCCTTGTTTCCAATATTATTTCTAGTTCTAGTATTATATTCCCTTCTTCATTAATATTTAGTAGAATAGTTTGGACCAACACCTTGTCACCTATCACCTTCTTTAAGTAAGAAACATGGATGACTGGATGTACACATGAAGAGGGAGGCAAATCGAATTTGTAATTCATACCTCCATGTTGATTTTTTTGTATCATTGAGAGGTATTCCCACATGCCAAAAGGCCCCCCAAGTTGGCCAAAGAAAATTATGGAAATGAAAATTTAAAATTATGTATTTTCAAGCCTCATGTAGGCCCCAAATGGTCAAGTCAGCCCCACCAGAAAAGGGTGTGAACGTTTTGGTCAAAAATTCACCCATTTGACCAATATACAAACACTTGTTGACCCTCTCATTTTGATCAATTCAAATCACACACATTATTCTATTTTATGATCCACACATGCGAAGTCAAAGAGGAAAAAATATACGTGTTAACCAAAATAAAGAAGTTTCCATTTGATCGAATTTGAACTATTTTGTTTAAATGATAATCTGTTGAGTTTGACCAAGAGTTTGACTACATTTGACCATAGAAAAGGGGTAAGTTTGGCCACAGAAAAAAGTATACTTTGATCGCATATTTGGGTTGTAGTCAACCATAGTTGACCATAGACTCTTTCACCATAGGCCTGAGCTAACCTCAAGCTGAAATTCCAGATTGTTGGCCATTGTTGATCTTCACTAATTTCTTTGATATTTTGAGGTTTAACCAACATTGACTAGTTGGTATTTGATGAGGTTTGACTGGTAACTTGGAATCAGATTTGTAGCTTATATTTCTATAATTCTCTTGGATTTATAAATATTGTTGAAGAAAAAATTATCCTTCAAAGGAAATTTTTGGGTTTTTCCCAAGGTATATTTGTTGTCTCTATTGTGCTTGGTTGTCTCTTTATGATCCTATTATTTTCATTGCATTATTGTTGAGATTTTATGTGTGTAATTTCTTAATGATATCTATGACATAAGATGACTGAATTGGAAATCATTGGCAAGTAATTATTAGATCAAAAGATTATAAAATTCAACATGGCTTCAAAGCTTTGTTGAAAAAAAACAACCATTGAAGTCAGCCTTAGAGACAAGTGTTCGAGCAACTTAATTGGCTTTTGGGACTCTTGCCTAAAATGGCACCAAATATTTGAGTTGAAGGCAGGTTGGATGGGGCCATCAATTCCAGTGCTTGGAATTCCAACATACTCCTTAATTTGGAAGAGAATTAACTTTAGGATCATGTGGAGAAAGCCATTCCAGAGCCAAAGGGAGTTGAAGAGAGCCAAATATAAGAAGAATGAAGCTAAGGCCAAGATAATTTTGGTAGATTCCATCAAAGATCACTTGATTCCTCATATAGTTGGATTAAAGACTACTAATGGAATATATGATGTTGTGTTGAAATTGTATGCAAGAAATAATACCAACAGGAAGTTAGCTTTGAAAACTCATCTTCATAATATCATAATGAATAAATTAGACTCTCTTGTCTCATATATTATGAATATCTCATAAGTCAGAGATGAACTTCTAGCTATTAGAGACACCAAAGAATATCCAGATCTTGTTTAAGTTATTCTCAATGGATTTCCTCTCTCATAGGAGCCACTTTTTCAAGGAATATGTGCATGATCAGAACTATCCACATTTGATGAGCTATGGACTAATTTTTTTCAAGAAGATTCAATATTATCATCCAGAAATAACTCACAAATTCCAGGGATTGAAGAATCACAAGCCCTTGCATCTCTTACTAGAAAAGGAAAGGGAAGAAGGAACTTTGAAATTTTTGACAAGAACTTTGGCAAATTTAGTAAGAAGAATTCAGGTAGAAGACATTCTCACACTCAAGATAAGAAGAAGAAGTTGTCAAAAGTGAAGTATTTCACTTGTCAAATTTTTGGACATTATGCATCCAATTGACGTAAAAGAAAAAGGAAGGAAAGGGAGCATGCATAAACAACCAACATTGAAAATTATGATGATGATAAACCACCTCAGAAGAGGTCAAAATAATTTTTCCTTTAGATCTATAATGGAATTGACAAATCCCTTCTATTCTCAATTATTTTCTTTTTTTTTTTTTTTAATTAAAATATGAGTATTTTTTTTCTCTTCCTTGATTACTATTATTCAGCCTCTTGTCTTTTCATTTTTCTGTGGCCTTGATAGTTTTGTCTTACTTCAATTATTAATTTTATTTTCCATGACCCCTTGAGTGAGGTTCATGGATAATCATATATTTTACAAATACTACCATTACATAGTTGGCAACATTAGGAAGTACAAGTCAAGGTTGTGACAAGAGGGTTCTCCTAGTAAGAGGGAGTGAAATACAAGAAAATATTTGTTTTAGTAACAAATGATCATATTCTTAAGAATGTGGAAATTGTATAGCATCAAGGATCATATCTAACAATGTTGAAAATAACAACAAGAGATCCTAATTTAATTTGTCCTTGAATTAAATTAGGAATTAAATCGAAATTCTATTCTCATAGCAACTTGTAATAGTTAATTAAGTTAATTTGACTAAGTTGGCTTAGTAAATTCGAGTTGGAAGTCTATCTAGAGTCATGTAGAGTGATTCTTAAATTTTAGGGGTCCATGATGAGTTCTTTTGAGTTGTAATTAATTAACTTACTCTAACTGAGTTATACTCAGTTAAACTAGGTCAAACAATTGGAGGAAATACTAGGAGGTCTAGCAGTGGGGATCAGCTTCAATGCTCCACGAGTTAACTTAACATTCACTCATAAATAACTCATGCATATCATTTCAGAGGAAGACTAGTTTAGATTAGAGTTCAAGGACAATGTACTATCAATTGTATAATTTTCCGTGTTGTACAAATGTTGCATACAATCAGTAGAAGGCCTATGATGGATTTCACAATTATGGTGAGGGATTTTCCCAATTAAATATGGGATAATTGTCTCAGGAATTGCGCAAGAAAGTACAAGCTTGGTAGGCAGAATAATTGGCTAAGTGTTGGCTTGAGATGGTTTATGAAGTAGAGAGACAGATTGTACTTGTGCAGGAATTATTGGGGTTGAACAAGCATTGTATTTTCTTCTAATATCCTATGGTTAATGCAATATAGATAATTGGGGTTTTGAATAGTTGGTTTCCCCAGAAAAATATTGTGTTATGTGCGATTGAAATTATTCCTTTTCTTCTTACTGTTTTCACCGATCGATTTTGGCTTCTATTGATGAGTAGAGTAGATTCTTGTATTTTGTTTTAGAATATCACATAAGTTGTTGGATCTACAAGTAATAATATACATGGTATTTGAGCTGAAGACATCATAGAAGAGGAGAATACGAGTTTGTTGTGCAGGTGAAATCAAATTTGTAGGTTCATAGTTCAGAGTAAGCAGTATGTCATTCTATGGTTTGAGACTTGAGTATGCCCTGGAGGGCAGCTCAAATTACGTAGGTTGGAAGGATAGCATGGAGATAGTGTTGGAAGACAACTGGCTGAAGGAATTCATAGATCATGATATTCCAAAGCCTCCAACATCTAATGCTAAATATCTATACGAATGGAGAAAGTGTGTAGCAAAGGCGAGAAGGATTATCTTAGAAGGAGTTTGAGATCATATTGTCTTGAATCTCCACAGTAAGAAAACTCCATTTGCAATGTAGAAGGCATTAACGAACCTGTTCCAAAATAACAGTGGCCACAGGAAGCTGGCACTAAAGGACAGACTAAAAAATATCAAGATGGAGAAGGGTGAATCAATTCCGAAGTACTTGACCAAGTTCACCCAATGTTGGGATGAGCTTGGAAGTGTCAGGATTACTATTGCCGAAGATGATCTGGTGAGCCTAGCACTTCTAGGACTTCCCAAGAGCTGGCATAGTTACCAGGACTCAATTAATGGGAGGGAGAAGCTACCAAAGTGGGAGTGATTGTGGTTCGACTTGGTACAAAAAGAGATTTGACGAAATACCAAATACAGATCCTTATCAAAGCATGATGAGGAGGAGAATTGTGCCATAGCTGGTAAGGAAAAGAAAGGGAAGGGGAAGTCATCCCATTCCAAATCAGATTCTTATCAGAGTGGAAATAAGAAGGACATGTCAAAAATCAAGTGTTTTCACTCTCACGAGATGGGACACTTTGCCACAAACTTTCTGCACAATAAGGTTGGTAAGAAGCTCTCAGGAGGAGCGGCAGGGGAAGCTCTTGCTTCACAGTTCAAACTATATTTTACCCTCATTGCTTGTATGGTATCATCGATGATGGGTATTTTGTGGTACTTAGACAATGGAGCTTCATTCCATATGACTAGTAATAGATATCTCTTCACTAACTTGGAGGAGAAGGATCTCCTTATGCATATCGAGATGGGTGATGATAGGAGGTATAACGCAACCGAGATAGTTATAGTTACCTTTCGAAGGGAGCTTGGTTCTCCAATTACTTTACAAAATGTTATGAATGTTCCAAGTTTGAATAAGAACTTGGTTTTTGTTTTCATGTTGGAAGATAGAGGCTATGATGTGATATTTAGTAAGGGAAAGGAATTCCTTCTTCACATAGCCATAGGATAAGTTAAGCGGATAGGGGTTCGAGTGAAGAATGTTTACAAACTGTAAGTATAAGACTACGCTACTTTGAGCACTAAAGCAGAGAAGGTGCAGAGTCGAGACATATTGATGAGTTGTGGCACAGGAGATTGGGTCACTTCAATCATGGTGCTTTGAAGATCTTGCAACAAATTTATACAGGGATTCCCAAGGGTACACTAGATCAAAGAGGCACATGCAAAGGGTGTACATTGGGGAAGTACACTAAAGCTTCCTTTCATGAAAAATACAGTCGAGCATAGGTGATCCTTGATTGATTTCACTTAGATGTGTGCGGACTGTTCTTAATAGAATCCACGAACAAGCACAGGTATTATGTAATATTTTTTGATGATTTTTCTTGTAAGTGTTGGATTTTCTTCATGTAGAAGAAAGATCAGATGTTTGCAAAATTTTTTGAATTTAAAGTAATTGTCGAGAAAGATACAGGAAGGAAAGTTAAAGCTATAAGAAGCGATAACGATGGAGAGTATGTGTTGAATGATTTCAAAAACGTTTATGCATCAGAAGGCATTCGATGGGAGTTGATCGCACATCATAACCCACAATAGAATGGGGTGGAAGAAAGGAAGAACATAAGTATTGTGGGAGCGACACAGGCGATTGTGCATGATCAGGGCCTACCATTACACTTGTGGGTTGAAGCATGCAACACAGTTTCTTATTTGCAGAACAGAAGCCCTCATCGAATTCTTAGGATGAGTACATCGTAAGAGGATTTTTCAAAGAAGAAACCAAATGTGGCACACTTCAAGATCTTTGGTTCATCAGTATACTGCCATGTTACCAAATATGCACAGAAAAAGCTAGAGCCAATAACTAAGTTGGGCATATTTGTGGGGTACACTGATACACCTCACAACTATCAGGTGTACCTTCCAACCAACAGGATGACAGTGGTTCGCAGAGATGTGAAGTTCGATGAAGAGAAGGCCATGAGATGTTCCCTTGAGAGGGAGATTCAACTACATGCGGTTGAGGATCTTTTAGCTCCAAAGGAGGAACCTTAGGATGATGTGGAGCAGCCACATCTAGAGGAGGAGGGAGTGGAAGCATCCACTCATGCAGAGTCTTCCGAATATGGGAGAAAGTGCACTAGAGAGGTTGACAGGTTATTGCATGATGCTAGAGAGAATGTTGGAGCACCCACATCACAACGCAGGTAGAGGAGGTCACCAAAGAGGTACACTGACTACATGGCATTGATGATCAGGAGTGTAGAGATTGAGCCATCCTCTTTTGAGAAATCAGTGTAGCAAACAGTTTGGGTTGATGCCATGGTTGAGGAGTATGACTCCATTATCAGGAATAGTGATTGGGAAGTGGTCCCAAGGCCGGAACACAAATTAGTGGTGAGTTCCAAATGGATTTACAAGGTAAATCAAGCAGTTGATGGAAGTGTGGAGAAACACAAGGGAATTTTTGTGGCCATAGGTTTCTCTCAGGTGGAGGGGATTGATTACGATGATACTTTTTCTCCTGTAGCAAGGTACTCATCAATAAGATCCATTCTAGCACTTTTAGTGCAGATGGGATGGAAGACACATTAGATGGATGTAAATATAACATTCCTCAATGGTATGATTGAGGAAGAGGTGTATATTGAGTATCTTGAAGGATTTCAGACCTTCAACAGAGAGTCACATGTGTGCATACTCAAGCAAGCATTGTATGGACTGAAACAAGCATCATGTGCTTGGTACATCAATATCGATAGCTATTTCAATGGGTTGGGCTTCATCAAAAGTGAAGCAGATGTGAACCTTTACCATATTATGGTTGAAGGTAAATTGTTGATTATTTTTATCACCAAAAAATGATCGCCTAGCCATTTCTAATTAGGTGGATTGAAATACACCATGTAGATTTAAATTTACCATAGTAAAATCACTTTCACTGTGGAAAATAATTTAGTAAAACCACTTTTATTTAATTACTTTATGATTTAAATAAAAAAACCCGTGAGGATAATTAGATGAATCATTATTTATTTAATTTTCTCTAGGAATAATTATTAAATAATTATTCCTTCTCACTTTTGACTAAATCCCTTAGGAATATTTAAATAAATCACTATTTATTTAATTTTCCTTATTTCTGTTATTAGAATAATTATTAAATCACTACTTAATAATTGTGTTGATTTCACACCTTTCTTATTTCTTACGAAATAATTAATAAATCATTTTATTTGTTAATTATTTATAAATAAAGGTATTTAACCATTAAATATCTTTTCCCTCTCCAATAAATATAATAAAGTATTCCAAGCGGTTAGATCTGAATTTGGTTAATATTATTTTATTATTTTCCATTTTCGATTAACTCCATACTTTGTTATAAATAGGAGGGTTTTTCATTCACTCTTCACCATGATCATAATCATCATCAAGATCATTGTCTTTTTTATTTGAGCTCCCATTTTGAGTTCTCTACTTTTGTCTAGGTTTTTTACATATTGAGAGAGAGAATCATTTTCTGAAGCATCAAGGATATCAAAGGACCCATCCCATGGAGCGGGACTTATGGACCCATCTGTAGATATCCTTCACCAGGTGCTATTAATAAAATATTTATTCATTCAAGAAAGGTCTTTCCAATTAGGTTATTATACTGAATAGTTTATATTATTTCTTTATGTTCTAGATTTTATCTACGTTTGCTACAGTTTTTCAATTTGTGTTGTAGATCTGATTCGACAACAACCATCAACTTGTTGTTAGGGTCACTTGTCACCTAGTGAGTTAAGTGAAGTATTTTTGGTACACCTTCCAAGAATTTTCACACTAACAATTATTGTTTTATATGTCGACAATTTGATTATGATAGGTGATGATAAGTTGATCATGTCTTGCAAAGAGGATCTTGCAAGAGAGTTCGAAATGAAGGACTTGGGGCTCATGCACTAATTTCTAGGGATGGAAGTATGGAAAGGTGATGAGAAAGAATTTGTCTCTTAGGGCAAATATGCCAATGAGACACTGAAGAAGTTCGACGTGGAGAGCAGTAAACGCATGGAGACTTCTCTAACAAGTAACTGGAGGAAGGAGGATGCTACTTCTGGTGAAGTAGTGGAGGCGACTATTTATAGATAGCTTGTGGGTTCCCTCATGGATTTGGTGAGCACAGGACCAGACATGTGTTATATAGTTAACCACCTTAGTCAAGCTATGGTTAAGCCAACCAAATTGTATTGGGAGGAAACCAAACATGTGTTGAGATACCTCAGAGGCACCACTCACTTTCGTCTTTGGTACAGATGGACAAAGTGTAGAAAATCTGTGATAGTTTAACTCGATAATGCAATATAAATCAAAGTAAAATACTATAACCTACTTCTACTATCAATTTGCGGAAGCTTAAAGATCAAGCTGAACAATATAATAAGAAGAAGAAGAATCAATGGAACAATACACATGAAAATACTTTTGGGAAAGTATCAGATAAAAACCCCACACTATTGTATTATCATACATGGTGGAAATACATAGGAATTATACAAAGCCTTAGCTCTCATAGCTAGCCAACTCTCAGTACAATCTTCACAGATGCTGATAGGCAATCTTGGCTTCTCTCCAGCCTTCCTCTCTACCCTCCAACCTCCTATTTCCTTGCGTTGTTCCTTGTGGATGATTAGCCTATTACCAAGTGGAAAAACAAGCCTTCAAAACTGCGCAATCCTCAAGGATAAATCCTTGACTGCATGCATGCATTTTCTCCATGAGGAAACACATGCAACTAATAGTACACTGTCCTTGAACATTAATCTCAATTGGGTGTTTCTCATAATAGACATGCATGAGTTTTTGATGAGGAAATCTTCAGTTAACTGGAGTAGCACTAGTTGAGTGCATTAATGCATCAACTGACTGTTAACTCACTATTAGTTCCTCAAATAGTTTGGAACTAATTTAACTGGACTCAACTCAGTAAACTGAGTTAACTAATTACAACTCAAATATAACTCAATATTATCTCCTTAATTTAAGGGATAACTCTTGCATGACTTTAGAAAGACTTCTAACTTGAATTTCTCCAACAAATTAATTTAAAATAATTTAATTAATTATTTCCAAGTAGCTGTTAAGACTAAATTCAATTTTATTCACAATTTAATTCAAGGACAAATTAAATTGGAATATTCTTGTTGCCATATTTCAACACTCCTTCTCAACAAGAAAGAGATTATCTACAACCTCGATCTTGTCTCTATGGAACTCAAATTTACACTTTGACAATGCCTTTGTCAAAATGTTAGAATCTTGCTCCTTTGTCGAAATATACTGCAACAACATGATCCTCCTTGCTACATAGTATCTGAGATGATGATACTAGATGTTGATGTGCTTGGACCTATCATGAGATACTGGATTCTCAGAGAGTTTGATACAACTCTGATTATCACAATAGATCACAGTTGGATCCATCCTCTAATCAAACAAACCGACTAGGATTTTCTACATCCAGATGGCCTCACATGTTGCCTGACTTGCAGCCATGTATTATGCCTCTACCGAGCAGAGTGCAACCAACCTTTGTTTCCTGCTATACCAAGAAACTACCGCTGACCCAAGGTTGAAAATCACTCTTGATGTGTTGTTCCAATCTGATGGATTCCCTGCCCAATCTACATCAGTGAAATCCTGTAGCTTAACTCCCTCTGTCCATTTGTACCATAATCCATACTGAGATGTGCCTCTGAGGTATCTCAATACATGCTTTGTCGCCTTTCAAAACATCTTGGTAGGTTGAACTATCGCTTGACTCAGCTGGTTCACCGCATAGCACAAATCTGGTTGTGTGTTCATTAAGTAAATCAGTGAACCCACAAGTTGTTTGTACACAATAGCCTCTACCACTTCTCTTGAAGTAGAAACCTCCTTCCTCCAGTTACCTGCTAGAGGAGTTTGCATGGACTTGCACTCCTCCATGTGGAATCTCCTGAGTATCTCATTGGCATTCTTTCCCTGAGACACAAACAACTCCCCATCCTTCTGCCACACTCCCATGCCAAGGAAGTAATGCATGAGACCCATGTCTTTCATCTCGAATTATCTTGTAAGGTCCTCCTTGCAAGACACAATAAACTAATCATCACCAGTCAATATGAGATCATCAACATAAAGTATGATGATAACCAACTTACCTTTCACCACAATGTGGTACAGGTTCGCATCCACTTCACACATTGTGAAGCCCAACCCGGTGAAGTAGTTGTCTATCCTGGTGTACCAAGCACGAGGTGCTTGCTTCAACCCGTACAACTCTCTCTTGAGTCGGAACACATGCGACTCATGATTGAAGGTCTCAAAACCTTCGGGCTACTCTATGTACACCTCTTCCTCAATTTGGCCATTGAGGAATGCAGTCTTCACATCCATCTGATGGATCTTCCAATCCATATGTGTTGATAGTGCCAACATAGATTTGATAGATGAGTACATTGCGACAAGAGAAAAAGTCTCATCATAGTCAATCCCCTCGGCCTGTGAAAAGTCATGGGCAACAAATCTTGCCTTATGCTTCTCCACACTACCATCAATAGCTTTCTTTACCTTGTAAAGCCAATGGGAACTCACAACTAGTTCTCCAGTGTCAGAACCATGTTCCAAACACTGTTACAAACTATGGAGTCATACTCCTACACCATAGCATCAACCCAAATTGGCTGCTACACTACTTCCTCAAAGGAAGATGGCTCGGTCTCAACACATTCCCCAACAAGGGCCATGTATCCAGTGTAAGTCTCAGGTGACCTCCTCTATCTGTGCTGAGAAGATGGTGCTCCCACATTCTCTCTCGCATCCTCCAACAATCTGTCAGCTTCTCTTGTGTACTTCCATCCATCTCTGGAAGACTCTGCTTGAGTGGATGTCTCCACTCCTGGAACCTCTACATGCAGATGCTCCACATCAGTCTGAGGCTCCTCCTCCTTAGGAATTAATAGTTCCTCCACAACTTGTAGTTGGAGCTCCCTCTCAAGGGAAACTCGCATGGCCTTCTGCTCATCAAACTTGAGATCTCTGTGAACCACTGTCCTCCGACTGGTAGGCAAGTACACCTGATAGTTGTGAGGTGTATCAGTGTACCCCAAAAATATCCCCAACTCTGTTGTTGGCTCAAGCTTCTTCCATGCATCCTTTATCACATGGCAATATACCGATGAGCCAAAGATCCTGAAGTGACCCACATCTGGTCTCTTACCAGAGAAAGCTTCCTCTGGTGTCTTCATCCAAAGTATGCGATGAGGGCTTCTATTATGAAAATAAACTGCTTTGTTGCATGCCTCAGCCCACAAGTGAAGTGGTAGGCATTGGTCATGCAAAATTTCCCATGTTACCCCTACAATAGTTTTGTTCTTCCTCTCGGCCACCCCATTCTACTGTGGGTTATGAGGTGCCATCAAATCTTGTTTAATTCCTTCCGTTGCATAGAAGTACTTAAACTCTTGAGAGACATATTCTCCACCTTTGTCACTTCTCAAGGCCTTGATATTCTTCCCTGACTCTTTCTCGACCAAAGCTTTGATCGAACCAAACTTTGTGAAAGTTTGATCCTTCTTCTGCATGAAATAAATCCAGCATTTACGAGAATAGTCATCAATGAAAATCACATAATACCTTTGCTTCTCTATGGATACCATCGAGAATGGTCCACACAAATCAGTATGAACTCGCTCTAAGATAGCCTCTGCTCGACTGTCTTGATCATGAAAGGAATACTTGGTGTACTTTCCCAAGGTACAACCTTGCATGTGTCAACTTGCTCAAGTTTACCTTTGGGAAGTCCTGTAGATATCTGCTACATTCTCTTCAAAGCCCTATGATGCAAATGGCCCAACTTCCTATGCCACAACTTGCCAATGTCTTGGCTTTGCACCAATTCTACTTTTGTACTCAATGCTGCACAATCATCTACCTCTATTTTATAGAGATTCTTCACTCGAATCCCTATCCTCTTGGTCTGACTGTTGGCTATGTGTCTTAGGAACGCCTTTCCTTTACTGAAGACAACATCGTAGCCTTTTTCCTCCAACATCGCAACTGATACCAAGTTCTTCTTCAATCCAGGCACATACACCACATATATCAAGGTGAGAGGAGCTCTATGCTCCCTCTGAAAAGCAACCGTGCCCACTCTTGAAACACTATACCTTCTATTGTCACCCATCTCTATACGCATCTTGAGGTCTTTCTCCTCCAAGGCATTGAATACATTTTTATCACCGGTCATGTGGAATGAGGCTCCACTGTCAAGATACCAGACACAACGCATCATCGATGACACCATGCATGCGATGAGGGTAAAGTCCATTTCGAACTGAGAGGCTAGTGCCTCACCTTTTGATCCTTTCGAGGATCCCTTCTTGGACTTCTTTGATGGGCAATTAGTCACATAGTGTCCCATATTATGACAATTAAAGCATATTACTTTAGACATGTCACCCTTCTTCCCTCCATGAGAAGAATTCAATTTGAAATGGGAAGCCTTCCCCTTCCCTTTCCTTGCCTTACATGCTAAGGCCAAATTTTCTTCATCATCATTCTTGGATGAAGAACCATCTTGTGTGCTCCTCCTGATATCGTCCTGCATAAGATCCAACCACAGTTGTTCCCAATCCGACAATTTCTCCCTTCCTTTCACAGGGTCCTGGTAGCTATTCCAACTCTTTGGAATGATAAGGAGAGTGAGGCTCACCATATCATCATCGGCAGTAGTTATTCCCACACTGCCAAGCTCATCTCTACAGGTGGTGAGCTTGTTTAGATATGTGTAAATAGTATCGCCCTTCTCCATATTGATTCTTCAAAGCTTATCCTTGAGCGCCAATTTCCTCTGGTCGCTACTATTCTGGTAGAGGTCCTTCAATGTCTTCCAAATTGAAAATGGTGTATCCTTCCCATGGAGACTCGAGACAATATGGTCTCGAACTCCCTCAAGGATGATCCATCTCACCTTCACCACACACTTCTTCCACTTAGCCAACTCTTGTGCATTAGTTGAAGTTGGCTTTGGTATTTCTTGATCAATGAATTCCTTCAAGCCATTGTCTTCTAATACAACCTCTAGTCTATCTTTCCATGCTATGTAATTTGAGCTACCTTCCAAGGCATACTTGAGTCTCAAGCCATAGAACGCCATTTGCAAACCTTGAAGTATGATATGAATTCGATTTGCACCTGCAACCCCGAACTTCAAACTTCGAATTATCTTCTCAGTATACTATTCACAGCTCTGATACCATGTAGAAAATCTATGATAGGTTAACCCGATAATGCAATATAAATCAAAGAAGAATACTATAACCTACTTATACTATCAATTTGCAGAAGCTTAAAGATCAAGCTGAACAATATAATAATAATAAGAAGAATGAATGGCACAATACACATGAAAATACTTTGGGTAAAGTCTCAGAATAAACCCCACACTATTGTATTATCATACATGGTGGAAATACATAGGAATTATACAAAACCTTAGCTCTCACAGCTAGTCACCTCTCAGTACAATCCTCACAGATGCTCACAGGAAATCTTGGCTTCTCTCTAGCCTTCCTCTCTGCCCTCCAACCTCCTATTTCCTTGCATTGTTCCTTGCGGATGATTAGCCTATTACCAAGTGGAAAAACAAGCCTTCAAAACTTTGCAATCCTCAAGGATGAATCCTTGACTGCATGCATGCGTTTTCTCCATGATAAAACACATGCAACTGATAGTACACTTTCCTTGAACATTAATCTCAACTGGGTCTTTCTCAGAATAGACATGCATGAGTTTCTGAAGAGGGAATATTCAGTTAACTGGAGTAGCACTAGTTGAGTTCATTAACGCATCAACTGATTGTTAACTCACTATTAGTTCCTCAAACAGTTTGGAACTAATTAACTGGACTTAACTTAGTAAACTGAGTTAACTAATTACAATTCAAATATAACTCAATCTTATCTCCTTAATTTAAGGGATAACTCTTGCATGACTTCAGATAAACCTCTAACTTGAATTTCTCCAACTAATTAATTTAAAATAAATTAACTAATTATTTCCAAGTAGTTGTTAAGACTAAATTCAATTTTAATTCACAATTTAATTCAAGGAAAAATTAAATTGGAATATTCTTGTTGCGTATTTCAACACAGAGGGAGTGAAGCTTCAAGGCTTCACCAATGCATATTGGGCAAGGAGTTCATCTGACAGGAAGCACACATCAGGAGGGATCTTCAGTATTGGTTGAACAATTGTTTCTTTGTACAATAGGAAAAAAAGATCAATTGCACTTAGTTCAACAGAAGAAAAGTACATGTCTACTAGGAGCTTGTGAGGCTATCTAGATGAGGGAAATTCTTGTTGGTTTGTTTGGTCAACAGATGGATACGATAGTGATTTACTGTGAAAATAAGAGTTGTATCAAACTCTCTCATAATATTTTCATGATCTGTCTAAGCATATTGATATCCAGTATAACCATCTTCGAGATTGTGTGTGGAGGAGAATCATCTTTCTGGAGTACATTCCTATAGAGGAGCAAGATGCAGATATTTTGGAAAAGTCGTTGCCAATATGCAAATTCGAGTTTCACAGAGGCAAGATTGGGTAGCAAATAATCCCTTTCTTGTTGAGATGGAGTGTTAAAAATAGCAACAATAAATCCTAATTTAATTTTTCCTTGAATTAAATTTGGAAATAAATCGAAATTCTATTCTTGTGACAACTTCTAATAGTTAACTAAGTTAATTTGACTTAGTCAGCTTAGTTAATTTGAGTTGGAAGTCTATCTAGAGTCATGTAGAGTGATTCCTAAATTCAGGGGTTGAGGTTGAGCTCTTTTGAGTTTTAATTAATTAACTCAGTATAACTGAGTTATAGTCAGTTAAAATTGTTCAAACGTTTGGAGGAACTAGTAGGAGGTCTATTAGTAGGGATCAACTTTAGTGCAGCTTCATTGCTCCACCAGTTAACTGAAGATTCACTCATAAATAACTGATGCATGTCAGTTCAAAGGAATACCCAATTGATATTAGAGTTCAGGGACAATGTACTATCAGTTGTATAACTTTATGAGTTGTACAGATGGTGCATGCAATCAGTATAAGGCCTATAATGGATTGCGTAGTTATGGTAAGGGTTTTTTCCAATTAAACATGGGGTAATTCTATAAGGAATTATGAAAGGAAGTAGGGGCTTTGTAGGTAGCATAATTGGCTAAGTGTTGGCTTGAGCTAGTTTGTGAAGCAAAGAGATAGATTATACATGTGCAGGAATTGTTCGGGTTGAAAAAGAATTGCATTTTCTTCTTAGGTCTCCTTATTAATGCAATATATATGGTTGAGGTTTTGAGCAGTTGATTTCCCCAGAAAAATATTAGGTTATGTGAGACTGAAATTATTCCTTTTATGCTTAGAGTTTTCATCAATCAATTTTGGTCTACGCTGATGAGTAGAGTAGATTATTATATTTTGTTTTAGCATATCACATAATTTGTTGAATCTACAAGTAAAAAACTACAAACAATAGGAAGAGCTTCCAAGAGAATTGACAATTAGACAAAGTTGAAGGAGCAACCTTCCTTGACGATATCACAGGAGTGCGATTGTCAGATGAAATTCTTAGAGACAGAAGGTCTTGAAGAACATAAGGACTTTCTTGCAAGGTGGAGGGAGTAGTAGTGGTAGGAGGATTTACTTTTGTGACAGAGGGAGTTTGGACTTAGATATTGAAATGAAGGATTTTGGAAAATAAATTATTTCATGGGACTGGAGATTCAGTTTTGGTGAATCCCATGATGTAGAGGAATTTTATTAGATTCATGGCCTACTTGGTTAACACCAGGCCAAATATTCTCTTTGTTGTTTACACCCTGAATGAGTTTATGGTAGATTCAAGGCATATAGAGTGGATGAAAACAAAGCATATGGTACCTATGTTGTACAATTGTCTGAGATTTGTGATATGTCTCATGAGGAATATCACAATTCCTAAAGTAATGAGACTTCAGAAGCCAGAAGGACATGGCCGGGTCACTTCATCCAATACATAACATAAAGAGGAGTGTTAGAGCTCCAATACATTTCCAAATATGAGTAGATTATGGATAAATATGAGCTTAGTTTGATGTTGAGCTTCTCCCTCATTAGAAGTGAATGATGAGGGCTTTCTAAGATTGGTCTAATCACCTCCTAAAGCCATAAAGGAATTTGGATAGCTCATAAAGTACTTTGACAAAGATGAGTTGAATATGTTCACCTTTGAAGACAGAAGGAATTGACTACTATAAGGATCTAGCTAGTTCATAAAGGAATTTGACCAAAAAGGTGAATGTCCCAAGATAATGGTAGGGGAAATTATAGGATACATTCACCTCTAAAGCCAGAAGGACTTCACTAGGTTTAGAAAAGGTGAATGTCCTAGGGAAATTATAAGATTGAATAAATATTCTCCCTAGAAGAAAAAAGGACTTGGCTATGTCGAGAAAAGGATATAGATGTAATTTACCTTTAGAGATAGAAGGACTTGGCTAGGTCATAAAGGAATTTGACCAGAAAGTTGAATGGTCAAAAGGAAAATCCTTTCCCAATGAGCTAGAAAAATTTGGATGCCTAGGCCAGGTCATGTTTAGAGGAGATTGATACATTTTCCTAAGGAGCCATAAAGTACTTTTGGCAACCGTGGATATATGAGGAATTACATTTCCCACTCCAAGATGGTGTTACCTATAGACATGCATCAATATGAAAAGCTCAAGATTTTTTCTTGAGGAAGAAGAAATTACTGAACAAGGAAAACATTTTGTAGTAATACCTCCCTCTTTATGAGGGAGTGTTAATTTTTTGTGTAGCATTGAGAGGTATTCCCGCATGCTGAAAGGCACCCAAGTCAGCAAAAAAAAATTATGGAAATGAAAAATTAAAATTATGTATTTTGGAGATTCATGTAGGCCCCAAATGGTCAAGTTGACCCCACCATGCAAAAGGTACGACATTTTGGTGAAAAATTCAACCATTTGACTAATATAAAAACACATGTTGACACTCTCATTTTGACATCCTTCTATTATTATATCCACACATGCGAAGTCAAAGAGGAAGAAAATAGAAGGAAGACCGAATTAGAGAAGATGTCATTTGATCGAGTTTGACCTACTTTCTTTGACGAAGAACCTATTGAGTTTTACCAAGTTTTTGAATGCATTTTACCATAGACTAGGAAAAATTTTGTCTGCAGAAGAAAGGAGACTTTGACCGTAGATTTGGGCCAGATTCAATCATAGTTGATTGCAGTTGACCACAAACCATTTTATTGCAGGATCAAGCTGACCTCGTGTTATCACCAAAAAATTGATCATCTAGCCTAATTAACTAGATGGATCGAAGTACACCATGTAAAGCCAATTTTGCCATAGTTAAATTGATTTCACTGTGAGAAATTACCTAATAAACCACATTTATTAAGTAATTTATAGTTAAACCCATGAATAATAATTAAATAAATCACTATTTATTTGATTTTCTTTTAGGAATAATTAATTAAACCATTGTTTTATTATTATTCCTTGTTAAATTTGACCCAATCATGAAAAATAAACAGATAAATCATTATTTATCTTATCTTTATCTAAGAATAACTAATTAATTACTATTATTTGTTAAGTTTGACTAAATCCCTTTAGAATAATTAAATAAATCATTATTTGTTTATTATTCCTTAACTAATTCCTTGAGATAATAAATAAATCATTTATTTATTTATTAATTCTAAATAAAAGTTTAAATACTTTTTTCCTCCTAAAAAAATATAATAAAATATTCCAAGTGGTAATTCCAAGAATGGGATCAATAATATTTTATTATTGCTCATTATTTGAGGATAACTCAATATTTTGTTATAAATAGGAGGGTTTTCCATTCATTATTCACTTTTAATTATTTTCATTGTTGCACTCACTGTTGTAACTCTGATTATTTTCATTGTCGTACACCATATTTTTGCTGAGTTTATGCATTATAGAGGAGAGAGACTCTACATAAGTGTTTAAATGTGGCAACAAGAATATTCCAATTTAATTTTTCCTTGAATTATATTGTGAATTGAAATCAAATTTAGTCTGAACAACTACTTGGAAATAATTAATTAAGTTATTTTGACTTAATTAGTTGGAGAAATTCAAGTTAGAAGTCTTTCTGAAGTGATGCAAGAGTTATCCCTTAAGTTAAGGAGATAAGCCTTAAATTAAGGAGCTAAGATTGAGTTATATTTGAGTTGTAATTATTTAACTCAGTTTACTGAGTTAAGTCCAATTAAATTACTTCCAAACTGTTTGAGGAACTAATAGAGAGTTAACAGTTAGTTGATGCATACATGCACTCAACTAGTGTACTCCAGTTAACTAAAGATTCCCTCATCAAAAACTCATGCATGCCTATTCTAAGAAAGACCCGGTTGAGATTAAATTAAAGGACAGTGTACTATCAGTTGCATGTGTTTTCTTATAAAGAAAACTCATGGATGCAGAAGGAATCATTCCTTTAGGATTGTGCAGTTCTAACAGTGTGTGAGATCAGGAGATCATCCACTTGGTAAATTGAGTTTTTCCACTTGGTTGAAGGAGATCATCCCAGAGGAACTGTGCAAGGATATAGGAGCTTGGAGGGTAGAGTGGAAGGTTGGAGAGCAGCGAAGATTTCCTATGAGCATCTGTGAGGATTGTACTTAGAGCTAGCTAGATGTGAGAGCTAAGGCTTTGTATAATTCCTATGTATTTCCACCTTGTATGATAATACAGATAGTGGGGTTTTTAGCTGAGGCTTTCCCCAAAGTATTCTCATGTGTATTGTGCATTGATTCTTCTTCTTTTGGTTATATTATTTAGCTCGATCTTTAAGCTTCCGCAAATTGATAGTAGAAGTAGGTTATAGTATTTTTCTTTGATTTATATTGCATTATCGGGTTAACCTACAACAAATTTTCTACATGGTATCAGAGCAAGGTTTATCGGAGCTATGAATAATATACTGAGAAGAGAATTCGAAGGTTGAAGTTTACAGTTGCAGGTGCAAATCAAATTCTTATCATACTTCAAGGTTGGCCAATGGCATTCTATGGCTTGAGACCCAAGTATGCCTTGGAAGGTAGCTCGAATTACATAGCATGGAAAGATAAAATGGAGGCTGTATTAGAAGACAATGGCTTGAAGGAATTTGTTGATCAAGAAATCCAAAAGTCAGTTTCAGCTAATGCACCACAGTTGGCTGAGTGGAAGAAGTGTGTGGCGAAGGTGAGACGGATCATCCTTGAGGGAGTTCGAAACCATATTGTCTCGAGTTTCCAGGGGAAGGATACTCCATTTTCAATGTGGAAGACATTGAAGGACCTCTACCAGAATAGTAGCGACCAGAGGAAATTGGTGCTCAAGGATAAGCTTCGAAGAATCAAGATGGAGAAGGGTGATACTATTTCCACTTATTTGAACAAGCTCACCACCTGCAGAGATGAGCTTAGCACTGTGGGAATAACTACTGCCGATGATGATATGGTGAGCCTCGCTCTCCTTGGCGTTCCAAAGAGTTGGAATAGCTACCGGGACTCTGTGAATGGAAGGGAGAAACTGCTGGATTGGGAATGACTATGGTCGGATCTAATGCAGGAGGAGATTAGGAGGAGCACACTAGATGGTTCTTCATCCAAGGATGATGATGAAGAAAATCTGGCCTTAGCAAGTAAGGCAAGGAAAGGGAAGGGGAAGGCATCCCATTCCAAATTGAATTCTTCTCATGGAGGGAAGAAGGGTGACAAATCTAAAGTGAGATGCTTTAACTGTCATGAGATGGGACATTATGTGACTAATTTCCCATCGAAGAAGTCCAAGAAGGGATCCTCGGAAGGATTGGAAGGTGAGGTATTAGCCTCTCATTTCGAAATGGTCTTTACCCTCATCGCATGCATGGTGTCATCGATGATGGGTTGTGTTTGGTATCTTGATAGTGGAGCCTCATTCCACATGATTGGTGATAAAAGTTTATTCAGTGCCTTGGAGGAGAAAGACCTCAAGATGCGTATAGAGATGGGCGACGATAGAAGGTATAGTGTTTCAGGAGTGGGCACAGTTTCTTTTCAGAGGGAGCATGGACCTCCTATCACCTTGACAGATGTGATGTATGTGTCTGGACTGAAGAAGAACTTGGTATCGGTCGCGATGTTGGAGGAGAAAGGCTACGAAGTTGTTTTCAGTAAAGGAAAGGTGTTGCTAAGACACATAGCCACGGGTCAGACCAAGAGGATAGGGATTCAGGTGAAGAATATTTATAAACTAAAGGTAGATTATTATGCAGCATTGAGCACGAAAGAAGAATTGGTGCAAAGCTAAGACATTGGTGAGCTGTGGCACAGGCGGTTGGGCCATTTGCATCATGGGGCCTTGAAGATAATGCAACAAATATCTACAGGACTTCCCAAAGGTAAACTTGAGCAAGTTGACAAATGCAAATGTTGCACCTTGGGAAAGTACACCAAGTCTTTCTTTCATGAATGAGATAGTAAAGGAAAGGCTATCTTAGAGCGAGTTCATATTGATGTGTGTGGACCATTCTCGACGGCATCCACAGCGAAGCAAAGGTATTATGTGATTTTCATTGATGATTATTCTCGTAAATGCTAGATTTATTTGATGCAGAAGAAGGACCAAACCTTCACAAAGTTTTGTGAGTTCAAATATTTGGTCGAGAAAGAGTGAGGGAAGAAGATCAAGGCCTTGAGAAGCGACAACGGTGGAGAATATGTCTCTCAAGAGTTTAAGGACTCTTTTGCAATGGAAGGAATTAAACGAGAGTTGATGGAACCTCATAACCCACAGTAGAATGTGGTGGTCGAGAGGAAGAGAAAAACTATTGTAGGGGCAGCATGGGCAATGCTGCATCACCAAGGCCTACCACTTCACTTGTGGGATGAGGCATGCAACACAATGGTCTATTTGCAAAATAGAAGCCCGCATTGCATACTTGGTATGAAGACACCAGAGGAAGCTTTCTCTAGTAAGAGACCAGATGTGGGTCACTTCAGGATCTTTTGCTCATCGATATATTGCTGTGGGACAAAGGATGCATGGAAGAAGCTTGAGCCAACAACAGAGTTGGGGATACTTGTGTGGTACTCTAATACACCTCACAACTATCAGGCGTACTTTCCTACCAGTCGGAGGACAGTGGTTCGCAGAGATCTCAAGTTTGATGAGCAGAAGGCCATGCAAGTTTCCTTTGAGAGGGAGCTCCAACTACAAGCTGTGGAGGAATTGTTGGTTCCTAAGGAGGAGGAGCTTCAAACTGATGTGGATCAGCCGCATGCAGAGTTTCCTGTAGTGGATACATCCACTCAAGGAGAGTCTTCCAGAGATGGACGAAAGCGCACAAGAGAAGTTGATAGATTGTGAGAGGATGCGAGAGAGAATGTGAGATAACCGCTTTCTAAGCACAGACAGAGGAGGTCACCTGAGAGGTACACTGGATACATGGCCCTTGTTGGGGAATGTGTTGAGACCAAGCCATCTTCCTTTGAGGAAGCAGTGCAACAACTCATTTGGGTTGATGCTATGGTGGAGTATGACTCCATAGTTTGTAACAGTGTTTGGGACGTGGTTCCGAGATTGGAGAACAAGTCAGTTGTGAGTTCCTATTGGCTTTACAAGGTAAAGCAAGCTGCTGATGATGGGAGGATCATATTGCTACAATATATTTCGACAGAGGAGCAAGATGCTAACATTTTGACAAAGGCATTGTCAAAGTGTAAATTCGAGTTCCATAGAGACAGGATCGGGGTGGTAGATAATCCCTTTCTTGTTGAGAGGGAGTGTTGAAATGTGACAACAAGAATATTCCAATTTAATTTTCCCTTGAATTAAATTTTGAATTAAAATCGAATTTAGTCTTAACAAATACTTGGAAATAATTAATTAAGTTATTTTGACTTAATTAGTTGGAGAAATTCAAGTTAGAAGTCTTTCTGAAGTCATGCAAGAGTTATCCCTTAAATTAAGGAGATAATATTGAGGTATAATTGAGTTGTAATTAGTTAACTCAGTTTACTGAGTTAAGTCTAGTTAAATTAGTTCCAAACTATTTGAGGAACTAATAAAGAGTTAATAGTCATTTGATGCATGCATGCACTCAACTAGTGTACTCCAGTTAACTTAAGGTTCCCTCATCAGAAACTCATGCATGTCTATTTTGAGAGAGACCCAGTTGAGATTAAAGTCAAGGACAATGTACTATCAGTTGCATGTGCTTTCTTATAAAGAAAACTCATGCATGTAGAAGGAATCATTCCTTTAGGATTGCGCAGTTCTGACAGTGTGTGAGATTAGGAGATCATCCACTTAGTAAATTGAGTTTTTCCACTTGGTTGAAGGAGATCATCCCATAGGAGCTGTGCAAGGAAATAGGAGCTTAGAGGGAGAGAGGAAGGCTGGAGAGTAGCCAAGATTACCTGTGAGCATCTATGAGGATTTTACTGAGAGCTGGCTAGTTGTGAGAGCTAAGGCTTTGTATAATTCCTATGTATTTCCACCTTGTATGATAATACAGATAGTGGGGTTTTTAGCTGAGGCTTTCCCCAAAGTATTTTCATGTGTATTGTGCATTGATTCTTCTTCTTTTGGTTATATTGTTCAGCTCGATCTTTAAGCTTCCTCAAATTGATAGTAGAAGTAGGTTATAGTATTTTGCTTTGATTTTTATTGCATTATCGGGTTAACCTATAACAAATTTTCTACAAAAAGTTGAAAGTGTTTGAGGATAGCTAAGAACCCATCCCATAAAGGGGGACTAGTAACATATATTTGTTCCCTTCACAGGTGTTATAATAAAATCATTCTTTACATATCTAGTTTCCATTGGATGTTTGGGGTTATTACTCTTTCTTTCACTGTTTAACTATGATCGTAGCATAGATCAAAATTTTGGCAGGTTTTGTTTCTATCAATAGCTACAGATCTACAATGTTTAGCAGTCATTTCTATTGTTGAGATTGTTTTTCAACCACAATATTAAGTGGGTTGTTTTCATACAATATTGAGAAAAAGCACTACAACAAATTGGCAACTCCGCTGGGGAATAATTCTGATTCATAAAACCTAGATCTCAAATACAACAAATTGTAGACTCCGCTGGGTTTTATACTTTAGATCCAGAAACCTGGGTGACCTTTGGTTTTCAACTTAAGGTTTCTTCTTTTCTCAATTCTATTTTAGGTTTCCTAGTGTTTTAACCCTAGATCTGATAACTTTCTAACTTCCGTAAGCTTTCTGGTCGTTTCCACAGGTCATAGAAACCAGCCGTGGCCAAGGCGACACTTTTTTATGAAATTTACAGATCGGGAGTCTCGTAACAGAAATTGTAGTTTTCAGCCCAAAAGGTGCAATCTGGGCTCCAAAACACAGCTTTCAACCCAGAAAGTGCGATTTCATCAAAAAATAGGTCAGAACCGGTGATTTCTGGGTTTTAGGGTTTTTCTCAGATCTGTTTCTAGGTTTTGCTGAGAGCTATCTATTGGGTGTCTGACCTCTGTCTCATCTCGCTTATACCTTGATCCATTCTATTTTACTCGTCAAAGTCGAATTTAGCCTCCCCTAGGGCTTCTAGTACATTTCCACCTTTCTAGGAGGAGTTTAGTTGAGTGAGAAGTTTGAGTTTCTGCAACACTTTCAACCACATTTTCCAGATCTATAACCTTTTGTTTCATATCTAATAAGATAGGTTGCTACCATCCATAGTTTCACATTTAGACTTGTTTGATCATTCCCTTAAGGTCCCATAGTTGCCCTAAGTGTTTCACCCATCTCCCTATCTTTTTGAAATGATCTTCCCCTCTAGTTTTTTGTTCTTGCTGCACCACTTTAGAATAGCTTACAGTCACTTGATCCTAGTCACACCGACATTCAGATCTCTTAACTGTTTCAATGTATTTTCGACAGGTTTAGCCACCAAGCAGTACAGTGTTTGCAAACCCAGTTTGGGTGGGGTTTAGTTAATTGTTTTGTTGTTCATTTTCTATTATTTATTTCAGTTTATTTGCAACATTTTTTTTTCCTTTTTACAAACATGATCTAGGTTTAATCAATTAATACACTTGACACACAAGCACACCTTAAGCGAAGGGTGCTTGGTTTACACCACCAAGCCAAGACTTAACATAATAAATTTATATCACCGCATCAAAGACAGAACATATATTGTTGATCTCCCTTCACCATTTCCGTGTTCTATGTGTCCTTCCATCATTGTGCCACCAAGGCGTGAGTCATGGAGACTATTCGACCTTCACCCCCAGTTTCCACTTGGGCGCATTACTCCCCGTCGAGTTCGAGTTCATAGCCCTCCGAGTCCATATCCTGACTCTTTTCCTAGTCCTTATGATTCCTCATCTAATTCTAAACCTCCTTCACCACATATCGTCACCATGTCTGGACTCATAGCTAGTGCAGGACCCCAATCTGGTGGGGGTTCTGGTGCTATACTGGTGGTCACATGAGGTGAAAGAGTCTCAGGAACCATTCCGACAACCCCCATGCTCCACTTTATGGTTGGGTTAAGTCTACCGAATATTAACTAGTTGATAAACGACCCCATAAAACACAATGTTGGTTGGCCCTTTATGCCGATCAAACGTCCCTTAGACATCCCAAAGTTTAAGGGTATTGCTGGAGAGGATCCTACCAACCATGTTTGATCCTTCCACATGTGGTGTTCATCCAACTCCATAACTGATGACTCCATTCGTCTTTGGCTCTTCCAATGCACGCTCGCTGGAGACACTGCAAAATGGTATGTAGACCAGCCCTTTGCATCTCATTCCGTTTTCGTGATGCTTGCTAAAGCATTCTTATCATATTTCCAGTTACTTCTTTGGTATGACACTGATATTGATCTTTTGACCACATTCTGTCAATCCTCCGCTACTCACCTTTCTGACCATGTTCAAGAGTGGCATCGAAGGAGGAGCACATGTTGTGCCCCACCTTTCGAAGACTGTGTTTATCTAGATTGGTTTCTCAAGAGCCTTTTATCCCCCATCAGGAAAGATGTCGTGTCCCATTTTCCTTAGACCAAGGAAGAATCTCTCCAGACCGCTTTGAGATATGATCTGATTTATGCTCAATCAAGTTATGTCTATACCGTTATTCCAGACCTCCCTCATCCTGGTAGTGCTAATCCACCGAGGGCATCTCACGCCACCGATGGTATCATTGGATCCATTTCACACTCTTCACCATATCCTCAACAGAGTTATGGCTACCCACATGGGGTCATCAGTTCCTCCAACATTTATGCACCTCCTTCTAGCAACATGTTTCCAGGGCCCCAACCCATCTACCAAACTGTTTCTCCTTCTTATGCATAGCCTGGCACTCCAGTCCCTCAAGCATTAGAGCCGCAGCCTCCCATGCATCCTCAGACCCAACAACCACCACCCCCTAAGGGTTAGGTGTTTGCACAACAGAGTTATACCAATCCCTAGAATTCAAAGAAAAAGAATAAGGGGAAGGGTAATAAGGGTAACTAGAGTAACCAAGGTGACCAACCTAGGGAACCCCAGGGGAACCAACCTAACACCAACAATGAGCTATAGGGCAGCCAACCTAAGCAAAACAAGGTTATTCATACAAATAAGCCTTGTGCATGTTGTGGTGTACATGGCCACTATACACATGAGTGTCCCCTTTAACCCCAGATGCACCAACTATGGGAATCTCAAGCAGCTTCTCAAGGTCAACAATCACCTTAGAATCCTGCACCACCTCAACCGGTCATGCTCACAAATCCTTTCCCGCTGTTATGAAACCAGCTCACAAAAAGATAGAAAAGAGAGATAAACACCTTAGAATTCAGCCTCTTCGAGGGGGAAACCTCCTTTACATTACACAAATGAACAATTCTTGGATGATACGAATGACAAGACCTCCTTTCTATATATAGGAGTATAAGGGGTCGTAATATAATCAGAGCCGACATAGCAATAATAATGTAAGGGTGCAATAATAACAATAGTGGGATTCTATTGGGCACAATAATAACAATATGGGGACTACATGGGCACAACAATATAATAAGGGGTTTGTACTAATAACAATAGGGGGTTACACTATTAGTATAGGGACCTAACATGCCCTCTCCTTCAAAAAATTTTGTCCTCAACACTTGGGTAGTTCTTGATGCTTCTGTATAAAATTATTATCATCCCATGTGGAATCTTCAGTGGTTAAGTTCTTCCACTTGATGAGATACTCTGAAATTGATCAATTTCGTAGCTATTGGGTTCTTGTTTCTGTGACTTCTCCAGGTTCCAATATGATTTTTCCTTCGTCATCAAGTTCTGGCAGTATTGTTTGAACTAGGATATTCTGCAACTTTTGAATGAGTGGCCACACTTCTTCATCCTTCTTCCATTCATCCCTTTCTTCATTTATCCAATCTGGTTGGATAAGAGAAATATCACAAAACAATGCTTCCACATCCTCATCCTTTCTCGAGAGTGCATTTGCAACAACATTTTTCTTCCCTTTTTTGTAGATGATTTCAAAGTCATAACCCAACATATTTGTGACCCATTTTTTCTATTCTTCTAAAGATATTCTTTGTTCTAAAAAGTATTTAAGACTATCATGATCCATTTTTACCTTGAAGTGTCTTCCCATTAGGTAAGGTCACCATTTCTTAGGTGCATGTAGTATTGCCAACATTTCCTTCTAATAAATATATTGCTTGAGATGTAGCTGTAAAAATACCCAATCGCCTACATAAAAAATTCTTTCACTGTGATGTTGATCTACCTGTTATTTCATTCGATTCTGCACCAAAGTGGCATTATCCTTTAAAAGTTGGAGAACTTGTTGTTGATGCTCAATGTGATCTTTCACTGCTTGAATCTTTTTCCTTTTGATATGTCCTTCTATCTTAAGAGTTTGAGGAGTGGTAATTTCTTCCAATGCATTACAGGATATGGTCAGATTCATTTCTTGATGCTCGATGTGATCTTTCACTTCTTCAACATTTTTCTTCTCGATATGTCCTTCTATCTTGATAGTTTGAGGAGTGGTAATTCTAGCCAATGCATTACAAGATATGGTTGGATTCATTTCTTCTTTCTTGATGTGATCTTTCACTTCTTGAACCTTTTTCTTCTTGATATGTCCTTCTATCTTGAGAGTTTGAGGAGTGGTAATTCTTTCCAATTCCTTACAAGATGTGGTCAGATTCATTTCTTCTTTCTCTGGGGTTGGTTCCTAGTGTATATCCTCTTCTTTTGATATTTCTTGATCCTTTTATTCCTCCTCTTCATAATCTATGTAAAATGATTTCTTCTCAGCACACTTTATGACCTTTAGTGTATTTGCTATCACAAATGTAACAAAGACCTTTTTCTCTTTTTTCTTCCAATTGTTGTGGTGTAAACCTTGTAGGTTGTGGAAGGCTAGGAGAAATAAAACACTTCCATAATTATAGTCGTGAGTGGTGGGATTCCTTGTTTCCACAATTTCGCTTTCAATTTTTCTTGCCAACCTGAATGCCTTCTCCAATGAATTAGGTTCCCAAAGACCAACCTCATGTTGAATGTTATTCTTTAAAGTCCCTATCAAGACATCAATCATTTGCTTCTCTGAAATATAATTTACCCTCATATTCAATTTTTGAAAGTCCTCTATGTGCTCTGCCATTGAACCCTTTTGTTTGAGATTTATCAATTGGCTAAAGAAGGTGTTTCTCTTGTAAATTTTAACCCTGTACAGAAATTACCTGCATACGAATTACAAAACACAAAAAAATAAGCAATGCGAGTGCATAACACATAAAACACATATACACAGAGATTTTCCCTTGGATCCCAAAACCGGGACTACCAGTTTGATTTTTCATTATGTTCCTTTCAATGTCACAATACATATTTATACATGCCGAAGCATCCAATACCATGGACCGAAAGCCATCGTGTCCGAAACCATGGACCCAAAACCATAGGTAGGTTCGCCCAACCTAATATAGGGTCCAAAAAAATATATTAGGTCGTGGAAAGAATATAACACAACCCAACATTCTCCCACTTGTTGTTTTCTTTCCACAGGGGGCCACAGGATAGCTTAGCCATTTTTCCAGCCCTGAAATGCCCATTGTTTCTCTACACCAGGAAAAATTCTCAGAGCTCACAGATTTTGTCAATGCATTTGCAGTATTCTTCAAAGTTTCAACCTTTACTAGCAACACCTTTTTGTCTTCTATCATATCTCTCACAAAGTGATACTGAACATCAATGTGCTTTGTCTTTGAATGATAAGTAGGGTTCTTTGCCAAGAAAATTGCACTTTGGCTGTCACAGTCTATCCTTATAGCTCCCTGTACTAACCCCATACTTTAACACAATCTATGCAACCAAACTACTTCCTTGCTTGCATGAGTGGCTACCATGTATTCTGCCTCTGTAGTTGATAGTGCCACTACAGATTGTTTCTTACTCATCCAATTGACTGCACCTCTAAATAGGTTAAATACATACCCACTTGTAGATCTTCTCTAATCCAAATCTCCAGCTCAGTCTGCATCAACAAAGCCACATATATTCAAAACTCTGTCCAATCCTGGTCTTCCTTGGTAGCACAAACCATAATCACTAGTTCCACGCAAATACGTGAAAACCCGCTTCACTGCTGTCCAATGCTCCTTCCCTGGTTTTGACATAAACCTGCTCAATACTCCCATTGCATGTGCAATGTCTGGTCTAGTACAGACCATTACATACATCAGGCTACCAACCACACTTGAATATGGAACATGGGACATATCCTCTTCCTCTTCTTATGTCTTGGGACACTGTTCAGCAAATAACTTTACACCTACAGGAATAGGAACCTTCACCAGTTTATTATCCTGCATAGTAAACCTCTGCACTATTGTCTCGACATACCTCCTCCAGTTTAACCAAAGCTTCCTCTTTGCTCAATCTCTTTTAATTTCCATGCCCAAAATATAGTTTGCACCACCAATGTCTTTCATGTCGAATTTGGAGGACATTTGGGTCTTCAAATCCTTGATAATTTCTTTGTCATTTCCAACCAGCAACATATCATCCACATACAAGACCAGATAAATAACACGGTCAAAAATTAATTTAAAATAAACACAATGATTTGCTTTGCTTCTGGTGAAGCCAAGTCCCCATATAAATGTATCGAATTTTTGATACCACATCCTTGGTGACTGTTTTAACCCATACAGAGACTTCTTTAACTTGCATACCATTTCTTTCTTACCTTTCTTCGCAAAGCCTTCAGGTTGCTTCACATAGATCTCCTCTTCCATATCCCCGTGAAGAAATGTTGTCTTCACATCCATTTGTTCTACCTCAAAATGAAAAGTAGCAGCAACAGATAAAAGTAACCTAATAGAAGTTACCTTGGCAATAGGAGAAAAAATATCACCAAAATCGATTCCCGACACCTAGGAATAACCTTTTGCTACCAACCGAGCTTTGTATTTCTCCACCTTTCCTTCTTCATTTGTCTTCTTCTTGAACACCCATTTGCTGCCAATGGGTTTCCTTCCTGTCAGAAACTCCACCAGATCCCAAGCCTCATTTTTGTGCAAAGATGCCATTTCATCAACCATGGCCTCTTTCCATAGTTTTCCATCGTTTGAATCTACTGCTTCCTTCACAGTTCTGGGATCATCATCGGTAATAGATAAAGAAAAATTTTAATAGAAAGCAGATGGAATATACCTTTCTAGATGCCTTCTTTCTCAAACTGATCTTCTCACACCTGGAGTTTGTGGCTCTTCATCTTCTGATTCCTCCTCTGCTTAGAGTCTGATTCTTCCTCCTTTAGCTCAAACTCTATCTTCTCAGGTTCCTTTGGTTGGACTTCATGTTTAATAGCATCTTTCACCTCTCTGAACACCACATCTCGGCTGTTAACAACCTTCCTCGTTACTGGGTTCCAAAGCTTATAACCCTTTAAACCATCCTTATCCCCAATAAAGATGCACTTTTCATATTTACTATCCAACTTGGTTCGTTTCTCCTTTGGAACATGTACATATGCATCACATCTAAATACCCTCAGATGTGAAAGAGAGGGTTTCTTACCAGTCCATACCTCTTGTGGAGTCTTAACCTCCAACACTGATGAAGGTGACCTATTTACCAGGTAAGATGTTGTCTCCACTGCCTCTGCCTAGAATTCCTGTCCTAAGCCGACACCACTGAGCATGCTTCTTTCCCTTTCCATAAATTTCTTGTTCATTCTTTCTACAACTCCATTTTACTAAGGTGTATATGGAGTAGTCTTCTGCCGTGCTATACCACACTTCTTACAGAATTCTTCAAATTCCTTACTGCAAAACTCTCCACCGTTATCTGTCCTCAACACCTTTATCTTCTTCTCTATCTGGTTTTCCACCAGTGCCTTAAATTCTTTAAACTTGTCAAAGACTTCAGATTTCTTCTTAAGGAAATATATCCATGTATTCCTTGAGAAGTCATCTATAAATGATACATAGTACACAAACTTACCCAATGATGGAACAATCACAGTTCCAAACACATCACTGTGCACAAGCTCTAATATCTGTTTCGCCCTCTTACCACTAGAGGGGAAACTCACTTGATTCTACTTCCCATATACACAATTTTCATAGAAATCAAAATCCAGAGAGCTATTACTCATACCTTCTACCATACCTTTACCATGAAGTATTCGAAGGCCCTTTTCTCCAATATGTCCAAGCCTTTGATGCCACAACATGGTATTCTCTCCAGAGACCACTAGATTTTTTGCTCCACTTTCAGGAACCATAGAACTGTTGCACCCATCAACAACAGTGCTACCTTGCAGCTTGTACAAAGTTCCAGTCTGAGCTCCCCACATCAATACCAGTGCTCCTCAAACCATCTTGCAGGTATCCTTCTCGAACACTGTTTTTACACTTGTGTCATCCAACTTACTTACAGAAATCAGATTTCTGGCTAATGCATGAATATGAAAAACACCCGGAAGTGTTCTAACCCTTCCACCTTGCAACTTCAACTTTGTTTTTCTGTGACCAGTGATTCTAGCCTTCCTATCATCCCCGAAGAAGACATCACCACCATAGTATTTATCATACTCGTAGAACCACTCTCTATGGGGAGTGAAGTGAAAGGATGCACCTCAGTCAATCAACCATGCCTTATGATCTACATGTGTAATTGAAGAAGCCAAGTACACATCCCCACCTTCATTTGAGGTGGTTTTCACCTCTGTAGAAGGAGCATTATCAGATCCCTTTCCTTTATCAGGAGCTTTAGATTTACAATCCCTTTTGTAGTGCCCTTCCATTCCGCATTTCTAGCACACCACCTTTATAGGTTTTCCTGGAGATTTAGATCTCCCTCTAGACTTATATCTCCCACTCGATGACTTATTTTTGTTTCTGCTCTGGGACCGTCCTCGTACAGACAAGGCATCACCATTCTGGCTCTCCATATTTTTTTGTCTTATCTCCTCTGTGAGCAAGGATGAGACTATTTCATCAAACTGCAAGGCAGTTGCATTGCTACCTATCGCAATAACCAGACTATCCCACGGAAATGGTAGAGAACACAACAAACTGATACACTTATCTTCATCTGAAATTTTAATATCAAAAAATGCTAATTGACTTACCACAGTATTAAATGTGTTCAAATTCTCTGTCATTGAGTCTCCATCTTTCATCCTCAGGTTATACAGCTTCTTCCGCAGGAACAGTTTATTCACCAGAGACTTAGATTGGTACAAATTCCCTAACTTGTCCTACAAAGCCTTCGTCGTAGCTTCCCCTAATACATTCAACAATACTAAATCTGAGACACATAATCATATTGTTCTCTTTGCCTTCTGATCTAACTTATTCCATTCTTCATCGGACACTCTCATTTGTTTAGTACTTGGATCTACCGCGATCCACTGATCTTTATCCACCAATAGATCCTCCCATCTTGAGTTTCCACAACTCAAAACTCTAACCATTAAATTTATCGATCTCTATCTTTCCACTACTCGCCATCTTCTTTCACCACCATAATCGATCTTGTAGATCTCCCACTGAACAGGGTCTACCACAGGCCCGAGCGAAACCCCTCAGCAACAAAAGCGTCCCCTTGAAGCCAAAACTGCTCCGATACCAAATGTAGGTTTTAATCCTGTACAGAAATTACCTGCATACAAATTCTGAAACACAAAAAAATAAACAATGCGAGCGCATAACACATAAAACACATATACATAGAGATTTTCCCTTGGAACCCAAAACCGGGACTACTAGCTTGATTTTTCATTATGTTCCTTTCAATGTTACAATACATATTTATACATGCCGAAGCATCCAATAACATGGAACGAAAACCATCACGTCCAAAACCATGGACCCAAAAACATAGGTAGGTTCACCCAACCTAATATAGAGTTAGTCGTGGAAAGAATATAACAGAACCCAACATCTCTTTGTATCCTCATAATGTGCTATCATTTCCTCTGTGAAAATTGACCACGTGACAAGTGGTTTATGAGAACAAAGCCATTCATACCATAAAAATGGATTTGGTTCTAAATATAAAGATGCAATATGTACCTTTTGTAACAGTTTCACCTCATGTAGATCAAAATATTGCTCCATTTGTAGTATCCAATTTAACAGATCCTTGCCATTAAACTTCCACATATCACCATTTCTTGATTTAGGAGCTCGATCTTGAAACCACCGTGAATCTGTAATTTCGGATCTCCCATTTCTGAAATTGTGTTCTATGGTAGCTCTCTAAGTCCTCTCTCTAGTTCCACCAGTCTGATCAAAATTGGATTCTCGAAGAAAGAGTTATGCCCAATCTCCCAAGATGACCTAATTATATACTTTTTAAGTAGAGAGAAATTGTATGAAGTGACAAATGTCACTGTTTTGACCTTCGGACCTGAAACTAATATACAAAACACTACTAGTCGTTCCCTTTTTGTAACTTCTTATGAAAGATCGATCTGATACTCAGAGAGAAAGTTATGATAATATTCCCAAGGTCACCTGTTTGGGATGTAATTTGGGATCTTGCCGAAACCCTAAATGTCTTGGACTGTATCTCTGAAAATGTAGCGAATCAAGATCTGAAATTCAGGCCTGAGCTTCAGCAAGTTTTCAGCTCAAATAGGTTTTCTATTTAGAGTTTGAAACTTTGTAGTAAAACAATTATAGAGAAAATTCCATGATGACCTGTTTGAGATGGAATTCTGGAGCTTGAAAAAGCCCTAACTTCCTCAGATCAGATCATCGAAAATATAGCGAGAAAAGATTTGAAATTTGGACTCAAGGTTCAAAATGATTTCGGGTCAAATGGGTTTTTTGTTTAGCTTTTGAAACATCACAGAAAAAATGTTATAGTGGAAATGCCATGATGTCCTGTTTGGAGCAGCGAAACCCTAGAATCCAAATCTCTAATACCAAATGTTATGAAACCAGCTCACAAAAAGATAGAAAAGAGAGATAAACACCTTAGAATTTAGCCTCTTCAAGGGGGAAAGCTCCTTTACATTACACAAATGAACAATTCTTGGATGATACAAATGACTAGATCTCCTTTCTATATATAGGATTCTAAGGGGTCATGATATAATCAGAGCCGACATAGCAATAATAATGTAAGGGCACAATAATAACAATAGTGGGCTTCTATTGGGCACAATAATAACAATATGGGGACTACATGGGCACAACAATATAATAAGGGGGTTGTACAAATAACAAAAATGGGTTACACTAGTAGTATAAGGACCTAACACCCGCAACAAGGATTTGTTGTTGCTCAACCACAGCCAGGTCAAGCAGACCACCTTCCCCAACCTTCTATCCTGGTGACTACCAAATTCTTATGATGAACTCTGGTGAGGTTAACCCCTCCCATATCAACCTATAAACTCAATCGCGTTAATATGACAAACCCTCCAGTCCATCAGCTACCGAGCCCAAAACCAAAGTGTCCGTTGAGCCTTGTACAACACCCAATGGTCCCTTATAGATCCATCAACCCAAATTTGAGGCCATTCCCAAGATCCCAAAAGGACCATTACGGTGTAATGCAGCTTCTAACAAAGCTGCCCATAGATACAATATATTAGATGACTTGGGGAAAACACCTATCGCCATGTCAACACTGGAAGTCCTCTTATTGTGCCCTTCCCAAAAGAAGGCTCTACTAACCTCTTTGGGTGCAGTGGACCCTTTTGATGATCGCTTGATTGTCTTCTCAGTTGATACATCCAAGCACCCCCCATTGCCTTCATTTGTTTCTTTCCAGATACTAGTTAGAGTCCATAATTCCATCATCTCCAGATGCATTATTGACGAAGGCACATCCACCTGTTTGATGTCTACTGCTATTTGGAAACAACTCAAGTCACCTGAGTTGTCCCCCTCCACCATCACCTTGCTTGCTTAGGACAGGCACTCCTCCTAGCTGCTTGGAATGTACTGCAATTGTCCAGTGACCCTTGCAGGGAAGACTGTCCATGTCAATATCAAAGTCATATATGCCCATTTGGATTACAACATCCTCTTAGGTCATAGTTACACATATGCCATGTTAGATGTTGCATCTGCGGTGTTACACAAGATGTGCTTCCCCCATGAAGGGAAGATCATTACCATTGATTAGTTGACTTATTATGAGCTAACATCTGTGACCTCCCCTGAGTCCATCATCTTGTCAGTATCTGATGAACAATAATCCACTCCTTCTACCAGTGTCTCACTTGGAGTCTATAAAGATTCCTCATTGTTAGGTGCCTTCCCTGGTCCTCCCCCTCCCATTTCTGAACCTACTTCCATGAGTATTTTCATGTTACAAGTGTCACATGCCTCCCTTAAGCAGTCTGATACACCTAATCAATAGCCAGCTCCCCAGCATCATGCTATTGCTCTTCTAGCTGAACCCTTTGCACCCACTCCCCTTAGACCTCCTCCGTTTGTGGGTGCCTCTCCTATGTTCCCTCCAGGAACTATTCCTCTAGGTCTCAACCATCCAGGAGCTATTCTGTCGGGGCATTATCCTGCCGGCGATATACATTTCTTATTCCCCCCTCCGGGAGTTTTTTTCTATACCCATCATGGCTTTGATGGTCCTTCCTAACATGACTCTTAGGATCCTAGTATGGTACATCAATCCCCCTGTAAACATTCCGCCTGGTCAGCCATGACCATATCATGCTTTGACTCTAGTTCAACCAGTCCCCATGACCCCTGTTGCTGCTTCAGTACCCTCACAACCTCAACAGGAAACAACTCCTATTGCGAAGGTAACTAGTTAAGGGGGCAAAGCCAAAAATAAATATTTGAAGGACAAGGCTCCCCAAGCTCCTCCAACCCCTAAGGCCCCAAAGCTGTGCACTTTGTGTGAAGTTGTTGGGAATGCCACCAACAATTGTCATGAAATCCCTCAAGTCAAACCTTTGGTTCAGGAAGCGTTCCCTGAGTTGAATATCCTGGAAGTCCATGTTGACACACCGGTCCCACCTAAGAATATCAAAACGCTTTGCACAAACCATCCTTGTGCCCTTTATGATCTTTATGGTCACTATTCCCATTGTTGCCCTCGTCTCAATGAGTTTCACGATTTCCTTGAGGCGATTCGTGAATACTAGGCCATTCGTAGTAGAGTCGCTACTCCTCTACCTATGGATTCTGGTACCACCAGTCAACCAGAACAAGGAAACTCTGGCCCCTCTATTGTGATCCCCTCCCCCGATGTCGAGATGATGGACAACAAAGGTCCCATTCTTTACCTATCATCATCCTTGAGTTCCTCACCGGCAAACCTTCCTGAGGTTGCTGCGCGCATTTCTATCAAACCTTTTTCGACAGAATATGAGGTATCAACATTAGTAGACCCTCCATCTACCAATCTGTCAGCTGCCATCCAAGACGATGCATATGTGAACCTTATTCCTCAGGATGATGCACTAGGTAATGCCACCGCATCATGTAGTCAAACTTCCTCTCGTCCGCCCATCTCCCACCTAATGAGGACACCATGGAAGCTATGTCTACCTCAGACTACCACTACACTTGAGTAAGGGGGAATTCCTTCATGAGGATTTCAAAGGCCATCTCTTTACTAGTTCTCCCAATGCGCTCTACCTCCAGAAATGTTGCTCACAGCACATCCCTTTGATTTGCGTGTCTTAATTTCTACCATATAGTTAGGTAGATTGCATCATCTCATCCATTGTCTTTTGTACCTTTCATATGGATCCATCATCCACACCGTATATCAGCCATGCCGATGGTGCGAGTCGCTTCTCTCGGAATCTAGCCTCAGCAGCCTAGGCCATGTTTACCCCCTTGCATATGTTAGTCCTTTCAAACGACATGTGCATTGGATCTACCACCAATAATCATGTCGAGTATGATGTAGTGATAGGTTTGTTAGTCGATTCCCTCGCTCATCACATCCTTCATCTTCATGTTCGTTTAGATTCCTTGCTACTTGTCATGCAATTAAATGGTGTGTATCATGTGCATAACCAAGTCCTATTTAGAAAATATCTACGAGTGAAGCTATTAGTACGTGAATTTGAAACCTTTACATTCAATCATGTTCTTAGATCCAAAAATCACTATGTAGAAACCATTGCAAACAACATTCTAGATTGGAATTTATCACATGTATACCACAAAAGATAACCACACAAATGACGAACCATCATCGTCATATAAAATTCATAATCATATTATGTATCATAAAAATGTTTGGAGCCATAGCTCTAAATACTCCTGACATGTCCATCGCATGTTACCAAAATCACAATCAAAGGGACCCACATGTCCCTGCATCTAGTCACTGTCTCATGGATCTCGCACCAAAGGCTATGCTCCATTTGCAAGTAGATCACATATTGCCTGACATGCCATTGCCACGCCCCGCATGATACCTCGCAACTCTAAGGGAAGACCAATGCACTCATCTGTGTACCGATCCTCTAAGTCATGCCATCCATGCTCTGAAACCCCAGTTAAGAGTACATCAAACCTACGATGAAAATCAGCAGGCAATGCAGTATCGTCTAGACCCTACTGTGATGATGATGTCCCCTGACCTACCGCCTCAGGCGTTGTGGTTTGGCCTGCATATCCTGCCAGTTTCATTGGTGCTATGTATGCATACAAAATATTTCACACTGAGTACCATATACATCTGAAAAAAATATAAAATGAACCATAAAACATAGCAACTTAACACTTACTGTCTGGTCCCCATGCTCGCCCAGGCAGAAGTGGCAAGTCAGGATCCGCCTGATAGTTCATCCCACTATAAGGGTAGTTGTCAATGTAAAGAGGCATCTGGTCCTAGTGTGCAAAAAAATCGGGACGGAACACCCGTCCGAGTCCCCCTCCTCCTCCCCTCCACAGTAGCTGCCCCCAGCGATGCATCCTAGGCTCTTGTGGGCCCCCATCCCGAATCTGTACATGAGGATGGATGGTGGGTATCTTCTCAAAAATGAATGCACACAATACTGTACCAAAACCATAGTCACAATTCACTTTCCTCTTACAAAGGCTCAACTATCATTTCATCGATGATAGCATCAACTAGGCCCACCCATAGTAGGTCTTAGCCAGAACACTCTCAACTAACATCATCTGCCCTCTAGTGATGTGGCGGAACACCTGGTTTCCCAAGAACCATAGCACAATTGTGGCAATAGCTTGTGGCTCTAGCCTCTTTAGATCCACAAGCGGGATAGTTGTGCCCTTGACATGAACACCCTGTTGACAATGGCGCTCCACGAACTCAACAATGTTCCTCCCATGAGGCAACACCAATGAATATCCCTCACCACCCCGAGGGGAATAAGTTCAGTCAAGAAGTAAATATCTTGTAATGTGAGCTCGATCTTGTGCCCCTGCACGACAAATACCTCCTGGTCTAGATCCCAATAGCTCACAATTCGCAATAGCATGGGCTTACCTGCCGTCATAAGTGGATTCTCTACGAACTTGAGAACCCCATGACGAGCCAATGCCCCTCGAACCACTTGATCCCCTTGGATCTTGAATCGAGGAGTGTCCAAGTCTCATTCACACCAGTTGATTTTCAGCTCTGCCATATCTGGAAAACACCACATGTCTTGTCAGTTTAGAACAAAAAACAACTAATCGCATTGATCAACCTACAGCTCCCACAAGGCCAGTAGACCAACCCTTCCTCCAACCACAAATTTTAGTTTTCAACCTACAAAGTACGAGCTCGCAGGTTTCCAGCTGTTTCCTATGAGCCAAATCACACTTATGGACCCAGAAAGTGTGATGCAACCATGAGCAAGGGCAAGGGTCTCTCAGGAAGCTACTAGGTGCCAAAAATCAGGAAATAAACCATTAAAATTGAAGAGACAAGTAAGGCCACCTATCTGAAATTTGCAGATCCTGATTCTGATGGTCAATTTGTTCGCTGATCCCCACAAGATTTAGGGCCTTTTCCTCCTCTCCAATTTACCCCAAATCACTTAGAAAGTGAATCCAAATTGGAGGGAAAACACCCTTTTATAGGAAAACCCATAGTTTTTCTATTGCCAATTGTGACTAGACCGTAGCCCGATTTGACAAACTATTAGCATCATTGGGAAGCTCTCACCGAGATCTATAATGGGTCTTCCTTAGTTTTTGATGATTTGACACTTCACTAGGAAGCCTTTTTTCCAAGAACGATCACTTCGTTGCCTCTTAAAATCAAATTTTGTCATAAAGAGACACTTGTACTTTGAGGTACACCTCCTCTCAATACTTATTGTACCATATGTCAATCTTCATCATGAGTAGCCATCATTTACTCATGTTTTCATGGTCCTCATCAGGCCCAGTCTGTGTGGTAGTGTCATCGAGTCACCCTTGTTCAGATCATCTGTGATGTGTCATACTTGCATTCTTGGAGTCTATTTCATGTCCCATCATATCATGTCACACTATTCCATCCATATTTTAATATTGTTCATCTTGTGCTGCCTCTTTTGGCCTCTAGTCATATTGTCCCCATCCCCTATGGAGTGGAGTCAGTTGTTGCCACGTCAACCATGTACTTCATGCTCTGACAAGGGAAGTCGTATGTTCATCCCTCAGTCCCCTTTCCCCATTATCCCTGGTGTCAGTCCATCAGTCACATTACTATTTTCCCTCATGCTTTAGTTGAGGATCCTCATTGCCTCATCTATCATAGGCCCTATTTTGTCGACATCAGATCATTTATTCCAGAATAACAACCTATAGGGCGATGTACCTTGGTTCCAGCTTCCACTCTTGTTCGGCACCTTGGATCGAGCAGAGGGTATCATTATTTCACTTTGACTTTGTTGTTTCATGTTCGTGATCCATACACTTGATGGTCCAGTGATGCAGTAGATTGCACCAGTGATTCCCAAGCGTGTGTGAGATGTTTCAGACCTCATTAGGGGGTGGCCCTTCAAGTAGCCCCCCACATGCCTGGATGCATACCTACTATGCTACAGCCTCAGATGCAGTTCCGTAGAGTTGATGGGTTTGGTTCCTACCGATCGCAGTATTCATAGCATGCACATCTCCTGCAGATGATCCATTAAGTTTTGCAAAGCCCATCCTTGTTCAGTAGGGCTTCTTTAGTTGTTCTACACCCCCCCCCTCCCACCCATTTTTTGAGGGAAGGGGCATTGTATCTCATCTAATTAGATATTATTGTATTCATTCCTCGCTCATATTTTTACCAGATGCATTATGTACATGGGACACATGGTATTATTTTATGGCTCTGTTATGCTAGCATGTCATGTACCATTCAACATGTACTTTATTGCTCAGTTTCTTATTTATGGGCGAACCATTATTTTTGTACTAAGCTATCTTAGCAGGTATGGGTATGCCTCCCTCACCTCATTGAGGTCTACAACCACAAAAAAAATGAGACTTGCATCAGTCTCACCCCCTCTATCACTATCCTCTCTCAGCTTCAGCTTCATTGGTCTCTCTCTCTCTCTCTCTTTCATTGACTCCCCTGTGTTGTCTAGTGATTGTGTCTTTACAACGTACTTTGTTCATACATTTTTCTCCTAACACTCATACATTGGGGGACAATTTGTTATCACCAAAAAATTGATCATCTAGCCTAATTTACTAGATGGATCGAAGTACACCATGTAAAGCCAATCTTACCATAGCAAAATTGTTTTCACTGTGAGAAATTACCTAATAAACCACCTTTATTAAGTAATTTATAGTTAAACCCATGAAGAATAATTAAATAAATCACTATCTATTTGATTTTCTTCTAGGAATAATTAATTAAACCTTTGTTTTATTATTATTCCTTGTTAAATTTGACCCAATCATGAAAAATAAATAGATAAATCATTATTTTTCTTATTTTTCTCTAAGAATAACTAATTAATTACTATTCTTTGTTAAGTATGACTAAATCCCTTAGGTATAATTAAATAAATAATTATTTGTTTATTATTCCTTAACTAATTCCTCGAGATAATAAATAAACCATTTATTTATTTATTATTTCTAAATAAAGTTTAAATACTTTTTCCCTCCTAAACAAATATAATAAAATATTCCAAGTGGTAATTCCAAGAATGGGATCAATAATATTCTATTATTGCTCATTATTTGAGGATAACTCAATATTTTGTTATAAATAGGAGGGTTTTCCATTCATTATTCACTTTCGATTATTTTCATTGTTGCACTCACTGTTGTAACTCTGATTATTTTCATTGTCCCACACCATATTTTTGTTGGGTTTATGCATTATAGAGGAGAGAGACTCTACAGAAGATGAAAGCATTTGAGGATAGCCAAGAACCAATCCCATAGAGGGGGACTGGTAACATATATTTTTTCCCTTCACAGGTGTTATAATAAAATCATTCTTTACATATCTAGTTTCCATTGGATCTTTGGGGTTATTACTCTTTATTTCACTGTTTAACCATGATCGTAGAATAGATCAAAATTTTGGCAAGTTTTGTTTCTATTAGTAGCTGCAGGTATACAATGTTTAGCAATCATTTCTATTGTTGAGATTGTTTATCATCCACAATCTTAAGTGGGTTCTTTTCGTACGTCATTGAGAAGAAAACACTACAACACCTCGGGTGGAAATTCCAGACTATTGACCATCGTTGACCAACGTTGACTAGCTAGTATTTGATGAGGTTTTACTGGTATCTTGTGCTTGGAGTTGTGGCACAAATTTCTAGAATTATATTTGATTTGTGAATATTTTTGAAGAAAAATTTCTCCTTAGAAGAAAAGTTGTTAGGTTTTTCCCAAGGTAAATTTTTTCTCTCTATTTTGCTTGGTTTTCTCTTTATGATCCTACTATTTTCATTACATTACCATTGGGAAATTTTGTGTGTAATTGCTTAATGATATATATGACATAACACAAGTGAATTATAAATCATTGGAAAGTAATTATCATATCAGAAGATCAAAAATTGAACACTCTAGTCCTCTGCAACACCTTATAGGGGCCATAATACCTTGGTGCTAATTTATTGTCCTTGTTTTGTTTCTTAAGGGATATATGTTTATATGGTTGTAGTCTCACAAATACCCAATCCCCCATTACAAATTCCCTTTCACTGTGATGTTGATATTCTTGTTGTTTTATCCTATTTTGTGCCATAACCAGGTTGTCCTTCAATAGTTTGAGAACCTCTTATTGGTCACATATGTGGTGCTCTATTGGTTTCGTCTTTATAGTCCCTTTCAAGGGTGATTTGATGTACGGAGGATGATATCGATAAAGTGTAATAAATAGTGGCATTTTTTATGACGTATGTAAGGATGTGTTTTACCACCATTATCCCAAGGGAAACTATTAGGGTCCCACCCTAACCCTTTTATTTATTTAATAGGGTTGAGTCATAGTTATAGTTAGTTAAAAAGTCAATAAAGCTCATATTAATAATTGTAGGTGGTTGACCCACATTTAAGAAAGGGACCAGAGTTAGTTGCAAATGGGCCATTGTATTAGATAGATGGCATTGAGAGAACCATGGTACTGACCCATGGTATTGTATGTGTGAATCCTATATAAAGGATAGATACTCCCCATTGAGGAGCGTCATTTCTTATTTTGTAATCGAGCTCTGCTTTGCTGGAGGTTTCCCCCTCGAAGAGGCAAGTGAACATTGCTCTCATCTCTAAATAATAAAATACTTGTTGTTTTTATCATTTTGTTTTGTGTTCTGGGTTGTATTTCTATGCATGTTTAGTATTCTCAAATCTTCTCACAGGTCAAGAGCATAAAAAGTGGTATTAGAGTGCTTTTTAGGGCCAGTGGTATCTCCATTTTTGGCAGAATTTTTTTTAGGCTAGAGATGTCTTCCAACGTATTTAAACCTTGGGATCTATTGTTGAGAACATAAAACTGCAGATTTGGGGAGGCATGCATGCAGGAAAGACAAGAGGTGGTCATACTTGTTGGACTCCCTTGTAACCCTTGTGGGTACCCCTTCGAGTAGTAGTGCATTAGACAAAACTGTGCACAGACTATCTTCCACATACCCTCTAGGTATATCGAAATCCCCCTAGGCTCACCTGAAACCTTGCCTTAGATAAACCCTCGGCCGTCTTGGTGCTACAGTACACCGAGAACAACACTCAGGGCGATCACTCACGCATATGATAGGGTAGTCGGGTAGTACGACTAAGGGTGTTGTTGATCCTCCTTAGTTAGTGCCTTGAAAGATTGGGCCGAGTACTATTGCTGGAACCTTATGTATATTTCAGTCTGTAGCACCTGAAACTCCTTAAGACCATAGTTCCCTTGACTCTCTGAAGATCGCCTATTATCTTATTTTCCATATCAGATCTAGCAGTCGGGGTTCTGTCACTACCGCAACAATTAGATCCACCAGTTGAGGTTCTACCACCACAGTACAATTTAGATATAGCAGTTGGGGTTCGGTCGCAGCTGCAGTCCAACTCACATTCATCAGTTGGCGGTTTTGTAGGTAGATCTAACCATTTGAGGAGTGAGGCTTGTGGCTCCTATACCCTGGGGTGATTCTCATGGAACATTGGGCAGGATTAAGTTTTCTGGAAATTGGCCACTGTAGTATTGATAAATGGGGAGTAAAATTCCATTTAGAGTAATAAATAAATAAATCTGAGGTCTTCCCAGGATGCTTATAAGAGACACAGCCCATAAAAATAAGGATGACGAGCTGATCTTCGTGGTACCATTCACTTGTCAACTTCAATTTTTGGGCGGTCCAAATTTTTTTCAAAGTGACGATAAGTGTGTTGGCATTATGATACAGGTGTTGTCCTTGATGGCAACTCACTCAGATGAAATATCACAGTGCATCAGGTCAAGAGAAAATAATTACAGATCAGACTCCAAAGAATGAAGAAAGAGAGGTATATGCAAGTTCACCTTGTCCAAGTTGCATATACACGCAAGTTTACTGAACAAAAGGAGTGTATATGTACACACACACTTTCACAGAAGGAAAAGTGTGTATATCTTGGAAAACCAAAAGTTTTTGGTCCAAGGTATTTGGTCCTAAGTAGTTTTGGTCCATGGTATTGAGAAAGGCCTAAAACTATATAAGGAGGAGAAGATCATTAGGCCAAGTGTGTGCAAGGATTTGAATATCTTATGAAGTGTTGGATCATATTTGCAGGTTAATGAGCTTCTAATGGTTTGCTTGATCTAATCTAAGGATGCACCTATATGGCTAATGAAGGTTGATGGAATGGGATCATAAAGGCCCAAGAGTATTATAATTATGTGGTTTGATCTTGAACAGTCTATATCTGAATACTGACGCATTTTTTATTCTGTAAATGTGATGATATGGGTATGACTGAAGTCTGGAATAGTTGTGATGTTTTAAGTTAGCATTTACATATCTATACGGAGATTCACTTTAGTAAAAGAGCATATACACGCTGGTTCAGCATATCAAAGTAGCGTATACATCATAAATTTGAATTTGCAGATCTGTACGCTGGTTCCCCTTGGTAAAAGTGCATATACATGCTGCTTCGACACATAGAAGTAGCGTACACCTTATGAAGTATGATGTTTAAAGTTTCATTTGTTCCTATTTGCTGTTGCACAGTTTTGGGTTATGCTTTGTGTTCTGGTGACTGTATTCTGGTGACAGTATTCTGAATGATTAGATTGATTGATTGTGATTTGCTTCAATGATGAAGGGTTGTCAAGTGATTGATTGATTCAAAAAGTGATGATTGAGTTTCAGTGATTGGGTGATGCAGATATATTTGATGGTTGTATTGCAGTTATGATTTTCTAAGTTTCAATGTTGTTGATGGGTCCCATATGAAAATTGGATGAAACGTGGCCTTTAGATTGTGGTGTTGTGTTCCAGGAGTATCCAGTCTGAAAATTCATGAAACGTGGTCCCTGGTGGAAGAGTGGAGTTTTCTGTAGGCTAGCACCTATGTACTAGTAAACATATTGGCTAGTACAAGAGCTAGGGGGTTGTAGCTCCCTTCCAGTAGTAGTTGGACAATGAGAGAAGGTTGTAGCCTTCTACAGGTGGGTGCTTGCGTACTGGTATGAGTCTGCACTAGTACAAGATTGTAAACTAATTTTCTTATTATCAAAGGGAAGAGGGAGATGACAACAACAGGTGGCATTTACCTACATTGGGTTTCCACCTTGTATCCTAGTGTTCATGTGTTTTTCTTATGTGTGATGCTTTATTCTGCTTTTACTGCACTGTCTAATAAATCTCTGATATACTGATACATGATAAGCTATCTAAATCAAAATTTCTCTGCATATACGCTGGTTGCTTTAAGTACAGTTGTGTGTACATGCTAGTTCAATACACTAGAGTAGCATATATAAATATATTTGGGTAATAAATTTATAGATCTGATAATACTGATTCACCCCCCCCAGTATTATTTCCAACAATTGGTATCAGAGCAGGTCCTTCAGAAGAAGCTTGATCACTTTAAGGGAGATCCATCATAATGAGTAATAAAGAAAGCGTGGGATCCATCAAACCGCCAATCTTTGATGGGAGAAATTTTATTTATTGGAAAATAAGAACCACACCCTATCTACAATCACTTGGAACAGATGTCTGGGAAATTGTGGAAGGAGGATATACATTTCCAACAACAATTCCTACAGATATGGTAGGTAAAAATCAATATGAAACCAATGCCAGAGCTGTCAATACTTCATTGGGAAGTATGTCACAATCAAAGTTTGTCAAAGTCACGTAGCTCAAATCAGCCAAAGAAATATGGGACAAAATCGTTCTGAGCTACAAAGTAGACTCTTAGGTAAAACGTGCTAAGCCTCAAACTCCCAAAATTTAGTATGAAACTCTCAAGATACACAGTGATGAAAGCATAGCTAGTTACTTCTTATGTATAAATGAGGTTGTTAATTGTATGAAGAATCTAGGTGAAGAAATAAAGGAAGTTACCTTAGTTGAGAAAGTTTTGAGATCCTTGTTTGCTAAATTTGAATCAAAAGTGTCTACCATAGAAGAGAAAAGGATCTGCAGACTATCACTATGAAACAACTTCATGGAATTTTAACTGCCTTTGAGATGAGAAAAGGAGGACCATTAGATATGAGAGAAGCCGCATTTAAAGCTTTAGCAAAAGGAAAGGAAGAACACAATGAATCAGGACATATTTCAGAAGAATAAGATGAGGTAAACTTTGTCAAGAAGCTTCAACGGGGTTCTGGAAGATTTAGAGGTAAGCTACCCTTCAAATGCTTTGCCTATGGCAGAGTCGGTCATTATGCTGCGAAATGTCCTCATAAAGATAAATATGACAAAGGGAAGGAATATGCAAAATGGAATAGAAAACAAGTTGTAAATGAAAGGAGTTACTATACTCTTGAAGATAGCAATGGTTTATCAAATAGTGATGAAGATGAAAATAGTAATGATTATAGACTTCTAATGGCTTATGACGATGATAATTTTTAGGATGCTTTAGAAGAGGATGACTTCATGAAGAAAAATATAAACTCAAAATTTGTTTAGAAGAAAAGAATATGATTATAGATACATTGACATACCAACTTGTTGAAAAAGAAAAATACAATGAAAAACTAGAATGTGAAATTGTGGGTCTAAGAAAGGATCTTGAGAAAACGAAATCTCTCAATCTTAGATTTGCTAAAGGATCAAAAACTTTAAATGAAATTATCAAAGTGTAGCATTCTCCTCTGATAAAGATAGGTCTGGGATATACTGAAGAAGCATCTCAATAATAGAAGCTGTCAACCTCCACCAAATGCTATCTTGGTGCAGCAAAGACCAATGAATAATATGACAATCATCAGCGAAGGTATAAATCAGATCACCAGGTAAATCATTCTCAATTTACTCCAACGATGAATAGAAGCCACAACCAACCTCAGATAAATCATACTCAATTTGCTCCAAAGATGAATATCAAAAGAAACTACAATCACTAGGTTAATAGATTTGATAGTGAAGGAACTTCTTTAATGGGCAATATTTTTCATGTCATAGTTTTGGGCACAAAGCTGCTCAATGTGTTGCGTACAAAACCATCATGACTAGAGAAGCACAAAATCAAAGGAATGTAACATGGAGCAAGAAAATTTCCTATAATAACTTTTCTTTTCTTGAAAATGAAATGGCATGCTCAATCTGTAACAACTTTGGTCATGAAGAATCTGAATGCAGGAGAAAATTTCGGCAAACATCTCAAAAGGAGCAAATTCCATTAAATCCCAAGATATGGAGAAGGAAAGAATCTCAAACAGAAAGATGTGGTATAGCCTTGTATGCAGAAGGACAAGAAAATTAGTGGTATATCAACAATGGATGCTCAAAACACATGACAGGTGACAAAGAAAAACTTCACTCATATAATGCCCTAGAAAAGGAAAAGAATGTCTCATTTGGAAATGAAACTCCTGCTGTTATAAAAGGTAAAGGCTCTATTTTCTTGAAAGAAAAGGTTAAAGCTGGAAATGTTATGTATGTAGACAGTTTAAAGCATAACTTGTTGAGTGTCAGTCAAATGTGTGATCAAGGACATGAAGTGGTGTTTCGATCAAACGGATGTGTTGTTTGTGAACTTGATACAAGAGAGACCGTGATCCAAGGTACAAGAACTCCAAACAACTTATATATACTCAAGGGAGGACAACAACAGTGCTATCTAAGAAAAAATGATGAAAACTAGTTATGGCATAGAAGATTGGGACATCTAAGCTTTTCTCAAATAAGAAAAGCATGCAGATTCAAGGTTGTTCGCGATCTTCCAGATATCAGCATCCCTGAAAATACAATATGCAAAACCATGTCAAATTGGTAAGCAAACTAGAGCTCACTTCATTGAAAAAGAAGGGTCAGCTAGTAAGCCTCTTGAACTTGTCCATACTGATTTATGTGGACCATCAAGGAAAAAGTCACCTCATGGAGAAGAATACTTTATTTTGTTCATTGATGATTTTTCCAGAACGTGTTGGATAGGTCTTCTAAAGCATAAAGATGAAGCATTTGAAAATTTCCAAGCCTTCAAAGCTTTGGTTGAAAATGAATCAGATCGAAAAATCAAATTCCTCATATTTGATCGAGGAGGGGAATTTACCTCAGATGAATTATTTGACTTTTGTGAACAACATGGAATAAAAAGGAAATTCTCCACCGCAAGGACTCCTCAGCAAAATGGAGTGGTAGAAAGAATGAACATAACTATTCAACAAATGGATTGAGCTCTGCTAGATGAATATGGAACTCTTGCAACCTTCTAGGGTGAAGCTGCGTTTGCTGCTATAGCTATTCTCAACCAAGAAAAAGTTTGGGTAAATAGCACTCAAACTCCACATGAACTTTGGTATGGTAAGACTCCTACTGTAAAATACTTTAAAGTTTTTGGAAGCAAATGTTATATCAAAAGGACTGATGAAAAACTTGGTAAGTTTGAGCCCAGAGAAGATGAAAGTATTCTTCTTGGTTACTCTTCCTAAAGTAAAGGATATAAATGTTATAATAAAAGACTTGGAAAAATTGTTGAAAGTATTGATGTTGTAGTTGATGAAACATGCAAAAATCCAAAATAGACAAAAACAGAAGATTATAACAATGAAGAAGATGGGGATTATTTTCCCACATCAAATCACAATGATATTGAAGAAGAAACCAATGAAGCACCAGAAGAAGAGACAATGGTAGAAGAAAAGACTCTGTCGAGGTATGTTAAGAAAAATCATCCAGAAATTCAAATTTTAGGGGAAAAAGAGGCAGGTGTATAGACAAGAAGAACTATTACAGAAACCTCAAGCTATCTAGAATTACTATCCTTCACCGAACCTCAAAATGTAAATGAAGCATGCAAAGATGAATGTTGGGTCAAGGCCATGAATGAAGAACTTGAGCAAATTGAAAAGAATAATACTTGGGAATTAGTTCCTAGACCTCATGATAAAAATATTATAGGAACTAAATGGATATTCAAAACAAGCTAAATGAAAATGGAGAAGTCATTAGAAACAAGGCCAGACTTGTTTGTAAAGGGTATGCTCAACAAGAAGGTATAGATTTTGAAGAAACCTTTGCACCTGTTGCTAGACTTCAAGCCATAAGTATGTTTCTTGCTCTTTCTAGCTTTCAAAAATTCAAAGTATACCAAATGGATGTAAAATCTTCTTTCCTTAATGGAGATTTAGAAGAAGAATTTTATATTGAACAACCAAAATGATTCATTCTTGGAAATGATGCAAAAATTGTATGCAAACTCAAAAAGGCTCTCTATGGTCTGAAACAGGCTCCAAGGGCCTGGTATTACCGCATTGACAAATATTTACACCAACAAGGTTTTACAAAAGGTTCAACAGATAGCAATCTATATACAAATATTGAAACTGATAAATTGCTAATTATTGTTGTTTATGTTGATGATATCATTTTTGGTAGCAATGAAGAATCCATGAGTCAAAATTTTGCTTCAGTAATGCAACAAGAATTTGAAATGTCCTTGCTTTGTGAACTTACCTATTTTCTTGGTCTACAAGTTCAACAAAATAAAGATGGTATTTTCCTTTCACAAACCAAATATCTCAAAAAAATATTGAAAAGGTACGGCATGGAATATTCTAAACCTATATGTACCCCAATGGTAATAGGATGCAGTCTTAGCTCAAATGATGAATCAACAACAGTACATCAACCAACTTACAAATCCATGATTGGTAGTCTGCTTTATCTAACAGGTACCTGACCTGACATCATGCATGCAGTAGGAATAGTTGGAAGATTCCAAGAAAATCCAAAGGAATCACACCTTCAGGCAGTCAAAATAATTTTAAAATATCTTCAAGGAACTCAAAACTTTGGTTTATGGTATCCTAGATATACAAGTCTTAATCTTCATGCATATATAGATGTAGATTGGGCTGGAAGTGTTGATGACAGAAAAAGCACTAGTGGTGGTGCATTCTATATGGGTTCCGGGTTAGTGTCTTGGTTTAGCAAGAAACAAAGTTCAATTGCTTTATCTACAACTAAAGTAGAATATGTGGATGATGCATCTTGTTGCACACAACTACTTTGGATGATGCAAACCTTGCAAGACATTCATATCACATGTACTCCACTCATCTCCATTCTATGTGATAATACAAGTGCCATCAATATTTCAAAGAATCCAGTCATTCACTTCGAGACCAAGCACATACCCATGAAATACCATTTTCTACATGAACAAGTGCTTGAACAAAAGGTCAAATTGGAGTATGTTCCCTCCAAAGAACAGGTTGCTTATATATTCACTAAACCACTACCTATAGAGACATTTGAATATCTCAGACAAAATTTGGGATTAGTTGCAGCATCATCCTACTGTTAAATCCAATTTTTCAGAGAAATGTTACTATACACGTGTTTCATGAAGCATAGTTGCGTACACACGCGGGTTTCTGTGGGTCAAGAAGCATATATGTTTTTTCAGACAAGAAAAATAGTGGGGCAGGCTCTGATATGGGTGCTCTGACTAATATTGATGATTAATGTCTATCAATATGCTTTGTTCATTAATTTTTATCTGACTGACAAAGATGTCTTGATCATTGACCTGTTAATAATGCACAGGTAGCACAGGTTCAGGGGGAGCATTATCCTTCATGTACATTCAGCATTGATTGGCATTATGGTTGCTGAGTCCAGCTATGGCTTTAGATATTTACAATATTTGTTGCTTAAGTCATGTAAAAATCTAGGGTGTGATATGTATTCTCATACGTTTGAATGAGTCCTCTTGGACAAATGATGTAATTTGTATCCCCACTTTACATGGGATGGATGATGAAATATTTATTGTTTCTGTCATGTATAAACAATTGGTATATCCCCACTTGGTTGGGTGGATGAGTCAAACTTGGTATATCCCCACTTGGTTGGGAGATGGATGTATGTATGAGTTATTGGTGATAGGAAGGTCATCCTCACATAGTTGAGTTATAGAGTCATGTTATTCTTTTAGAAAATATTTTTTGGCTGACTCTGCTTGTGCTCAAGGGGAGCGTGGACGGTTTCTGTGCATCTCAGCATGTACAAAAAAAAATGGGAGCTCAATTAGAGAATTCAGCATGTACTCAGGGGGAGCATGAACAACATAATGTATGTCAAAGGGAGAAAATATCTTGGTCCACGCTTTGCCCTTGATGTCAAAGGGGGAGAGTGACTTGGTGTTGTTGTTGCCATCAAGTCCAAGGGGGGAGATTGTTGGCATTATGATACAGGTGTTGTCCTTGATGGTAACTCACTCAGATGAAATATCATAGTGCAGTAGGTCAACAACAAAGAATTATATATCAGACTCCAAAGAATGAAGAAAGAAAGGTATACGCAGGTTCACCTTGTCCAAGCTGCGTATACACACAGGTTTATTGAACAAAAGGAGCATATATGTACACACACACTTTCACATAAGGAAAAGCGCGTATATCTTGGAAAACCAAAAGTTTTTGGTCCAATGTATTTCTTGGTCCAAGGTATTTGATTGGTCTGAGGTATTTGGTCCTAAGTAGTTTTGGTCCATGGTATTGAGAAAGGCCTAAAACTATATAAGGAGGAGAAGATCATTAGGCCAAATGTGTGCAAGGGTTTGAATATCTTATGAAGTGTTGGATCATATTTGCATGTTAATGAGATTCTGATGGTTTGCTTGATTTGATCTAAGGATGCACCTATATGGTTGATGAAGGTTGATGGACTAGGATCATAAAGGCTCAAGAGTATTATCATTATGTGGTTTGATCTTGAACAATCTAGATCTAAATACTGACGCATGTTTTATTCTGTAAATGTGATGATATGGGTATGACTGAATTCTAGAATAGTTGTAATGTTTTAAGTTAGCATTTATAGATCTGTACGCAGGTTCGCTTTAGTAAAAGAGTGTATACACGTTGGTTCAACATATCAAAGTAGTGTATACATAATAAATTTGAATTTGCAGATCTGTACACTAGTTTCCCTTGGTAAAAGTGCCTATACACACTACTTCTACACATGGAAGTAGCGTATACCTTATGAAGTATGATGTTTAAAGTTTCAGTTGTTTCTATTTTCTGTTGCAGAGTCCTGGGTTTTTCTTTGTGTTCTGGTGACTGTATTCTGGTGACCATATTCTGAATGATTAGATTGATTGATTGTGATTTGCTTCAATGATGATGGGTTGTCAAGTGATTGATTGATTCAGTTTTGGTTGATTCAGAAAGGGATGATTTAGTTTCAGTGACTGGGTGATGCCGATATATTTGATGGTTGTATTGCAGTTATGATTTTCTAAGTTTCAATGTTGTTGATGGGTCCAGTATGAAAATTGCATGAAACGTGGCCTTCAAATTGTGGTGTTGTGTTCCAGGAGTATCCATTCTAAAAATTCATGAAACGTGGTCCCTGGTGGAAGAGTGGAGTTTTCTATAGGCTGACACCTACGTACTAGTAAACATATTGGCTAGTACAAGAGCTAGGGGGTTGTAGCTCCGTTCCAGTAGTAGCTGGAGAACGAGAGAAGGTTGTATCCTTCTACAGGTGGGTGCCTCTATACTAGTATGAGTATGCACTAGTACAATATTGTAAACAGATTTTCTTATTATTAAAAGGAAGACAGAGATGAAAACAACAGGTGGTTTTTACCCAGATTGGGTTTCCACCTTATATCCTGGTGTTCATGTGTTTTTTTTATGTGTGATGCTTTATTCTGCTTTTACTGCACTGTCTAATAAATCTATGATATACTGATACATGATAAATTGTCTAAATCAAAAGTTCTCTGCATATACGCCAGTTGCTTTAAGTACAGCCGCGTGTACACGCTAGTTCACTGCACTGAAGTAGTGTATATAAATCTATTTGGGAAATAAATTTATAGATATGATAATACTGATTCACCACCCTCTCAGTATTATTTCCAACAAAGTGACCAAGATCTATGTATGGTAGAAACCAGAGCTCAAGCCACGGCCAACGAGAAGATTGAGAGCCTTGAAAAAAAATTGGCTTCTTTCAAGAACCTAGCAGACCAGATGCATAAATTCATGGACACTTTCAAAGTGAGCACATTGGGGTTTCATCCAGAGGCGCATGGTTTTAATGAATACCTTGAAGGAGAATCTAGCCATCATATTCACTTCCATGTAAATCACCAACATTACCACCCTCGGCCACCCAAGTTGGACTGGTATAAATTTGATGGATCTAATCTGACAGTATGGGTAGAAAAAATGGAACAATATTTCATTTTGAATGAAATCCAAGATGATCCAACTAAACTACGTGAGCCCTTTACTCGGACCAAGAGAGATGGAAATGGTGGCAGTGGCATCAGAAATGCTATCTGAGGAAACTAACTTGGCAGGTGTTCTCAAAATATCTTTATGACTGCTTTGATGAAGACTCTAATTTTTTGGGTCGTCTTACTAAGCTATGATAGACAGGCATAGTAAAAGAATACATTGCAGCCTTTGAGACATTGGTCATCCACACAAAAGTTCTGGGAGATGAATTCTACTTGGAATTTTTTATAAGTGGTCTCAAAGAAGCCATCCAAGCACATGTCCGGTTGCACCACACACCTACATGGATAGATGCTTTCAACATGGATATAGAAGTGTAACATGCTTTAGTTTCACAGTCTCCTCATCCAAATTGCATAACCAAGGGACGCCCCACCCAGGGTCAGGGCCCTACCCAAACACTTAAGGTTCAAAAGGTGTCTCTAGCAGAAATGGTTGAACAAAGAAAACAAGGATTGTGCTACTACTGCGATGAAAAATACTCCCTAGGGCATAAATGCAAGGAACCCAAATTATTTTAGATTGATATTACTGATCACAACTCATTTGAGGAAGCCCCACCCCTTGAGGGACCAGAGAACGAAGTTGAGGAAACCCAACAAGACAATGAAGTCCCAGCTACGCTAGAGGAAGCAGTTATCTCACTACATGCTTTGGCGAGCATTTCTGCACCTCAAACTATCAAAATCAAAGGCTTTATTAAACATTGTTGTATAGTAGTATTGATTGATAGTGGAAATACTCACAACTTTATCCATCAGCGAGTCGCCAAAGCTGTTCATTGTTTTGTCTTGGTAGTCTCTAATTTCCAGGTCCAGATTGCTGATGGGGGGACAATGAAATGTGAAGGCCACTGTGAAAATATCAAACTTCATATGGGAGACTACCACCTCAAGACCCACATGTTTGTGATTAACATGGGTGGTTGTGACATTGTCTGGGGGGCTGTATGGCTTTGCAGACTAGGCCCAATCACCATGGATTTCCATGAGTTATATATGAGATTTAAGCAGAATGATCACATGCATACCCTCCGTGGACTCCAAGCAGGTGTTCCTTCTATCATCAACTCACATTGCATGGAAAAGTTATTGAAAAAGGGCCATGATGGAGTTATCATCTAGTTTAATGCCATCTAGGCCATCGAACCCACTACTCTTCATATTCATCCTGACATGAAACAGGTCTTGAATCGAAATCAGCAGGTCTTTGACAAACCTAAAGAAATTCCACCCTCTAGAGGGGAACATGATCATAACATCACTTTGGTCCCAGGGGCACAACTGCTGAATGTGCGACCATATCGATATCCTTTCACCTAGAAGAATGAAATTAAAAAAAATCATCATGGAACTCCTCGAAGCTGGTGTCATTCTTCTTAGCATCAACCCTTATTCATCACTAATGGTCATGGTGCTCAAGAAATATGGGGAATGGCACATGTGTCTAGACTTTAAGGCCCTCAACAAGCTCACAATCAAAGAAAAATTCCCTATCTTGGTTGTTGATGATTCGCTGGATGAACTACATGGTGCTCAATTATTTACTAAGATAGATCTTTGCTCTGGCTATCATCGAATACACATGAAATAAGTAGACATTCCCAAGACTTCTTTTCAAACTCATGAAGACCATTATGAATTCTTGGTCATGCCATTTGGTCTCTGTAATGCCCCATCCACTTTTCAAAGCCTAATGAATCACCTGCTGAAACCATATCTTCGAAAATTTGTCCTCGTTTTCTTTTATGACATTCTCATCTACAACCTCACCTAGGAAAAACATTTTCAACATGTAGACCTCCTCTTGCAACTAGTCCAGAATCATAAATTATTTGTCAAATTGTCCAGGTGCTCTTTTGGCATGGAAGAAGTTGAGTATTTGGGCCACAGTGTGGGTCGTGAAGGTGTTTGGGTGGATACCAAAAAGATACAGGCAATACAAGATTGGCCCGAACCAAAATCCTTGAAGAGTTTCAAGGGATTCTTGGGTCTAACCGACTACTATTGCAAATTTGTCCACAATCATGGTCACATTACTAGACCCCTCACTAACCTTCTCAAGAAAAATTCATTCCTCTAGAATCATGGAGCACAATAGGCGTTTATGGCTCTCAAACAAGCCATGCATTCCACTCCGGTATTGGCACTACCATACTTCAACAAATCTTTTTTGATTGAATGTGATGCTTTAGGTACTGGTATTGGTGTTGTGTTAATTCATGAAGGTCACCATTGGCTTTCCCCAGCCAACAACTGAGTGGGAAACATCTGGGACAATCTACCTATGAGAAGGAGATGATGGCTATCTTACATGAAGTAGATACCTGGTGACCATACTTATTGGGGTGATGCTTCCAAATCCACACAGACCATCAAAGCCTCAAATATTTTTTGGAGCAACGTCTATCCTCGCCCCAACAAAATAAATGGATGGCAAAAATGTTGGGATATGATTATGAGATAATTTACAAGAAAGGGCATGATAATGCAGTAGCAGATGCTTTATCACACCAATTTGAGGATGAAAGCACCCTGCTAGAAATCCCTCTTCCATACCAGATTGGATTAAAGAAGCCCACAAGGAATGGTTTGCACATCCCTCTCTCTCCCAACTCATTAATAACTTGAGAGTAGATCCTAATTCCTCAATTGGCTACTCTTGGAAGGATGATATTCTTCGCTACAAGGATAGATTATTTATATCAACGACATCTGCCCTTAAAACGAGCATTTTTGTAGAGTTGCACTCATATCCCATTGCAGGCCATGCAGGCTTCAAAAGACTTATGCTTTCACTCGTTGTTATTTCTTTTGGAAAGACATGAAAACTAACATTCTTACCTTTGTAGCTAAATGTGATGTGTGTCAATGCCACAAAGGAGAAACAATCAAGTCACCAGACACCTTACAACCATTTCCCATACCTTCCTCAATATGGACGGATGCTTCTATGGATTTCATTGCTGGTCTTCTGAAGTCAAGAAACAAGTCAGTCATCATGGTGGTTGTGGGCAAAATTTCTAAAAATGCTCATTTTTACGCTCTACCCCACCCATTTACCCCCACTTTGGTGGCTCAAGCATTCATGGACTAGATATTCAAACTGCATGGCATGCCCACTTCCATTGTGTCTGATCGTGACCCAACTTTCACCAGTAAGTTTTGGAAAGAACTTTTCAAGCTACAAGGCAATCAACTCCAACTAAATACTTCCTATCATCCCCAAACTAATGGTCAAACTGAAGAAGTCAACAAATGTTTGGAGACATACCTAAGGTGCTTCACTTCAGAAAAGAAACATCAATGCGTACAGTGGCTACCTATAGCTGAATGGTGGTATAATACTAACTAACATGTAGCCACCAATATGACTCCATATGAACCAGTGTATGGTCAACTCCCACCTTCACCTACTTCTTATATCCCTGGATGCGCTAAGGTGCAAGCAGTGGATCAAATCCTACAGAACCATGCAACCATGCTAGCTCGTCTCAAATATAATCTCCATCAAGCTCAGAATCACGTGAAGCAACAGGTAGACCAACGTCATTCATAGTGCACATTTCAAGAAGGGGATCAGTTATTCATAAGGTTGCAACCATATAAGCAAACATCACTCAAAGACAAGGGCTGTCAAAAATTAGCTCCAAAATTCTACAGACCTTATCAAATACTTCAGCACATTGGAGTAGTAGCCTACAAGCTAGCCTTGCCACAAACTTCAAAAATCCATCCAGTCTTCCATGTATCATGCCTCAAGAAAGTGGTGGGAACAATTGCATAATTCAAATTAGTCTACCTGAATTGGATGAAGAAGGTTCACTCTGGATCCAACCTGAAGAGGTCCTCGATACACGAGAAAGACATCTATGTGGCCGCATGATCAAGAAAGTCCTGGTCAAGTGGAAAGACACCTCTCCAGAAGATGCAACCTAGAACCAGCCACTATTCTTCAGTAATTTTCACAACTTCAGCCTTGAGGACAAGGGTACTTTTTATGGGGGAGGGCATGTTAGGGTCCAACCCTAACCCCTTTATTTATGTAATAGGGTCAAGTTATAGTTATAGTTAGTTAAAGAGTCAATAAAGCCCGTATTAATAATTGTAAGTGGTTGAACCACATTTAAGAAAGGGACCACAGTTAGTTGCAAAAGGGCCATGGTATTAGATAGATGGTATTGAGAGAACCATGGTATTGTATCTGTGAATCCTATATAAAAGATAGAGACTCCCCATTGAGGAGCGTCGTGTCTTATTTTGCAATTGAGCTCTGCTCTACTGGAGGTTTCCCCCTTGAAGAGGCAAGTGAACATTGCTCTCATCTCTAAATAATAAAATACTTGTTGTTTTTCTCATTTTGTTCTGTGTTCTGGGTTGTATTTCTGCACATGTTTGGTATTTTGGAATCTTCTCACAGGTCAAGAGTGTTAGTGTCAGTGTCTTCACATTTCCTTCAGCGATCAAAATTTAATCTTTTGCAATTCATACTAGGAGTCCCATTCCGATGAAGTTGCATTCCATTAGGTCATGGATCTACTAATGGTAGGGTTTATTTCAGTTTTTCCCTCATGATATGTACTTGCCGACCTCCTTTCGTACCTTTCAGTCAATGATTCATGCTCATTTTTAGTTCATTTCATCAATTACATAGAGTTTCAGTCCCATTAGGTCTTAGGGTTTCCATCATCGTCAAAATTCAGTGGTTATTGCTAATAATGGTTAGCAAAGACATGAGGAAGTCAATAATGATCTAAAAGTCATAATCTGTTAATTTTAAGCTTAATGAAGTTCTCACCTCAAAACTAGTTTTGAGGTGAAAACAGAGCATTTTTATGCTACATTTAAATTTTGATGGCTTGAGAGGGTCAACATACACCTCGAGGGGCTGATTGAGAAGGCCAACACGAACAAGAAGATGCTTCACCACATGGCCTACCATTACTTGACCCGAAACAAAATCTGTAACATAAGGATCAGGAAACTTAAAGCTAGGTTGAGGAAGGTTTTAAAGAGAAAAAAGGAGCAAGATAAGTTGAAGATATTAGCTGAAGCCTCACTAGCCCATCAAAGAAGCTAATGGTGGTGTCCGATGCCGAATCTGGGCAAGTTTTGATGATTTTTTTGTCTTTTTCAAATTTTCAAATTTTGAAAACAGGAAATTGGCCCAGTCTGGAGCCCTTTTTGGAGGAAAAGTTTATATATTTGGATTCAGCATGATGAGAGCATTCATCCCTAAAACTTCAAAATTTGTGGAGCAAAAGTAGGTCACCAAAAGGTCCAAAAACTACCAAAAAATGACCTCTCTACCTCTTTTTGGAAACACAGAGGCAACCTTGGGAGATTTCAGTTTTGAGGGGCAAAATGACCTCCAAATGCCAAAATTCAAGTTGTTCCAGAAAATAGACAGAAGACCTTTCCAATGAGTTATCTTGGGCTAAATTTTGCTAAGGGGAAGGCCTACAAAAGTGGGTGGAAAGTAGTGCTGCGATTTTGGATCATGGCGCTGTGCTTTTGACCAGTTTGCCAAAAAATCAAATTTTTGCCTACTTTCACTGCAAGTTGACTTTCTCTCTCTTCACGGATGATTTTATGATTGTAATTAATGACTTGGCATGTAAATGTAGTAGTGAAATGATCTTAGATGGTAGATTCATCAGTTTGAGGTGGTTTTGGGGTTAATGAATCAATTTCCATGCTTATAGAGGCAAGTTGTTCCACTGCCTATATTCCCGTTCCCTGTTTGGAAATGGTTGTAACTGCTCTTTTTCTCTTGGTTTCGACCCCTGATGGCTAGAATAGGTGGTTTGATGTCTATATTATGTATTTTTCTGTCATTATCAAAGGTTGGACTCTCTTAGATGCTCTGAGCTACATTGTACACCTTTATCAGCAGTTTGGCAAGGAAATAAACCAGGATTTGCAACTATTTTTATGGGATACTTGTGGTATGGTGTTTTTGCATATTTTCTTCTCCTGTTATCAGTTTTTCACATGTCTTATGTATGCCACAATTTAATTCATTGCTTCTAGCTGAATGATATTGAGATAGATAGGTAGAATTCATTGTTTACAGTGCTCTGCCTTGGGAAGCCATTCAGTTTTCTTAGGTAGAATTCATTGTTTACAGTGCTCTGCCTTGGGAAGCCATTCAGTTTTCTATGTTTTCCACTGTTTGAGAAGGATACATGATCTTCACATGCCCTCCTCAGCTCCTCACTAGTCTTAGACATATCATCTCACTCAATTTCAAGTTCCAAAGCACCTACCTACCTAGCCCCATAGAGCACCCTGCATCTTGACTTAATTTCCTGGACCCAAAACTGCCTAGATCCATTTTATCCAGCAACAAAACCAAAAAAATCAATAAAAACCCTAGAGCTAGAATACCTAGCCTAAAATCCATATATGATCCAGTCATTTTGACTGAGATTCACAAGGAGAGAGCCCTCTCCCGACTTGGTAGGGCTAGCTACCAGGTTAAGCTTGGTTTGTGGTTATCCTAGGATTGCCTTCCAACAGCCTGACCTCAATCTAGGCTCTAAAAAAGAGCATAATAGAAACCGTTTGACCCATTGTATATGTTTATCATATGAAAAGCAACATTGATATCCTTCTAAACATTTATTCACAATCTCAATGTTCCCATTAGATTGCGGATGGTAAGATGAGTTGTGAGCCAATTAAGTACGCAAACAAGAAAATAATTCATTCCAAAAATTTATAGTGAAAGTGGGTCTTGTCACATATAGTAACCTTTGGTATTCCATGTATCTATTGGATTGTTTCCATGAATGCTTCTACCACTACACTTTCTTTAAAAGGATGAAAAAGAGAGAAAAAATGGGCATATTTTTTCATTTGATCTACCACTATCATAATGACACTCTTCCCTTCATATTTGGGTAAAATTGTAATGAAATACATTAAAACTTATTACTAATGCTAGCTTGGTATGGCTAATGGTTAAAGGTTCCCTTGGGTATTGATTGTCTCTCCCTTATTTTCTTGGCATACCACACATTCCGTTGAAATAATTTGCACATTTTATTTAATATCTTCCCAAAAACAAAAATATCTTGAGCCTATGGTATGTCTTCAAGAACCCTAAATGTTCTCATATAGGAGAAGTGTGTAATTTTAAAAGCACCTTCTATTTGGGTTGGGAATTCTTCTATAAGTATAAGAAATATTGATGCCATAACAATTCATTTTTCCACACAAATTTTTCTATTGCATCAAGGTCCTCCTATAATTGTTAAATGATCTCACATATCTTCTCATCTTGCCACCATATATCCTTTCTTCTTCAACCCATTCAGACTGTGGAATGGAAATAGTGCACAATAAACCATCCATGTATTTTTCTTTTTGTTGTAGCAGCTACAACCACCCTCCAAAATTTTTCCTTCGATTTGTTTTGGAGCCTCCCTCCTCTAAATCTCGGCATCATGTCTTGCACTACTCAAGTACTTGTGTTTTGATTTGAATTTATCATTCTCTTTACAACCTGTGTTCGCTTAATTGTTTTGCTGACCAACCACAAGTGAACCACATGACTTGGTTCACATCCGGTTCTTGTGCTGTCTTGGAAAATTGCGCAATCCTAGAGGGAAACTAACCTTGCTCTCAGGAATTACACGGAGTAGCCTAGCAGTCAACCCCGTTCTCCAAAAATGCATAGAGATATCTGGCAGACAACCTTGCTTAGAGAAATTGTGTAAAACATCATGACATTGGGTTTCGCTTTAGGAATTGCGTAGACCCAACTAGCATCTTGTCTTCAACCGAGAAATTTCACGGAGCATGAGAGGAAGCCAGAGCTACTCAGCCTAGGAATTTCGCAGAATGATTCCACCAACTGCCCTTTGATTCATGTGTCAACAAGTTGCTCAGTTCTCTCTAGAACTGTGCAATCTTCCCATACATGCATTTTAGTCTTTCCCAAAAAAGAAAAAAGAAAAAATAATCCCTAAAAAATAGGGATCTTTTTTTAGCACTAAGAGTTACACTCAAGTTGATTTTAGAAACTTCCCGAAACTTGTTGATTTTTCCTAGATTTTTGGCATGCACATCATAAATTCTACCAAATCTATTTAAATGATTCCCCAAAGATCATTCTACACATTCTATCTTGGAGCTCTGGCATTCTCGAAGCATCTAGGAACCTTCGACACAGTCGGCACAACTTTTCCAGGTAAGTTTTGGTTTTCAAGTCTTTTTCTGCTTTTTCTATTGCTTTTAATTCTTTGGCTTGTGTGAGTGTTGTTTTTCATGTTTTATTGAAATACCAATGGCATTTTAGTTTTTTTTTTTAACTTGTGGAAGTTTTGTTTCAAGTTTTACATTGTCTTTCTTAAGCATCGCATGCACACCATTGTTTTTTCACTAACAATTGCCGTTGCGGCCACTCTCCCAACGAACTTCATTGTTCGTCCATTTGACTGATTCGTGCATTGATTTTGATTGCATGCGTGATCATTCACTCCTATCTACACCATCCTCCACTCATGCAATCATAACTACTCATTTTCAAGTTTCCTTTGGGCAAGTTTGGGCATCCTTGGCTCAGATCTTGCTTTCGCCGGCATGCTCTGCGCTTTCCTTGATCCATGTGGATATTGGTGGTCACCTGCCTATTCCACTTGGATGCTCACCATTGTTCTGTCTGTTTTTTTTTCAGCTTCCTTAATTGTAGCACAATTTACTATTTTTGGCAGTTTTTTCAGGTCCTAAACTTCCGGAGCCGTTTTGAGGCCCTAAAAGACATTTTTTTTGGCAATATTCCTTTAGACGATTTCACTAAAATTACATTACCAACTATAATCCTCAAAGAGATATTTCCAACGAGGTATCATGCGTGTCAAATGGAGATAATATGACCAAGTTATGACCCTAGGAAGTTGGTTGCCCAACTAACCCCAACGGGGCCCATAAACTCTTGGTGTTACATCTCCTCGGGTTATGGTTTTGGTTGTTTAGGGTTTTGTCTTATTGTTCAATAATAAAAAGGCCCTTGAGCCTCATTGTAACTCAATTCATAGGCATGTAGCCGCCACATCTCTTCTGAAAGATAAGCTATCATCACCCGAGCTAGTCTCCTTTGCATTCTATTTGTGAGCATATTTCGTTATTTGATATTAATGAAAGGAAGTGTTATTTCTGCTAAATCTCTGTATTTATGGTTATATTTGTAATTTTTTGGGTTCCTATTTAAATTTGGATCAGTGGTATCAGAGCAGTCTTCTCTTTCTTTTTTTTTTCTTTGCATGTCCCCAACAAGGTCGGGATATAAGGAGTTAGGGCTCGAATTGGTCGAACCTTTACAAGACTAGCCTCATAAATCCCGGTGGCCTCCCATGGGAGAAGAATAGAAAGATGTGGTAGTAGAAGATCCTATCAAAATATTGCTCGAGGAGGCCCTCTAGAAACAAAGGAACGCAATGATGGATTATTTTTCCTAAATCCTTCAACGGTTGCCCACCGACGGCATATCCACATCCAACAGCCACTCTGGAGCCTCCACACCTTTTAAGGTACAAGTAAACTTTGACATTCACATATTTGAGGGGAAAATAGATTCAGACATTGTAGATAAAAGGTTGAATTTTCTAGAAGGATATTTTTATGTTCATGATTTTTCCTGCTGGGAAAAGATTACTTTTTCTCTTCTCAAAGCCGCCCCCCACATCAAGGACTGGTGGTAAACCTATTGTGAGAGAAAGGATGAAAGTACGACCTCATTGTTTTCAACCGCTCCCACTTGGAATTCATTCCGGGATGCCATCAAGGAGCAGTACTACCCTATCGGGAGCTACGACAACAAATACCTAAATTGGACCACGCTGTGGTAGGGAAGGGACTAAGATGTGCCAGAGTTTACCAATGTTTTTCATACCCTTTACACTAAGTTGGATATCAAGGATTCTGAGAAACATTTGGTACTCAAGCACCACGGCTCCCTACATAGATACATCCAGGACAAGATTGAGTTCCTAGACATATCCTCGCTTGGCACATCGTACCGATACACTGTCAAGATTGCGCAAAATTTTAAACAGAAGAGGCGAGACTTTGGATCTGTGAATTCGAGGCAAGGGAAAGGTTCCCCCAAACTGCAGAACAAAGGAAAAAGCCAAGGTGGGACAGCTTAGGACCACCCACCAAGGCCACAAGGAAAGTACAACACTGTGAAGCCAAAGAAGGACATAGGAAAGTGGTGTGAGTTCCATAAGAGCTCCACCCACAACACAGGTGAGTTTCGGGACAAACAGTCACTGGTGGCCGAGATGAAGGCTTCAAAATCAGATGCATGTTCCAACTTTGTGTTAGAAACCAACAATGGGAATGACAAAGGGAAGCATATTATTGATGCAAAGTCCAATGCCAGCATCCCCACCACAAAGATCCAGAAGGAGGAACCTGAAGATCCAAAGGAGGAGGAGCATCTCTCCCACTCCCAGATGTGGGTAAAGGGTTCCCCGCTATAGTTCATTGTCTAAAGTGGGAGCCAAAAGAACCTCATTTCAGCAGAGCTCGTGAATCGGCTAGGCTTACCAACCATAACACACCCACAACCATACATCATCAGGTGGCTTCACCAAGGACGAGATTTGCACGTGAGCCAACAATTTTGCCTTCCATACAACATCAAGCACTTCACAGATGAGGTATTATGTGATGTTTCTCCCCTTGATGTTTGTGATGTATTATCAGGCCAACCATACTTGTGGAAGAGACATGTTGTGTATGATTCAGGGCCTTGCGTTGTTATTGTTACATTGGGAACTAAGTTGTACATGATACCGAAGGTAGCACCACCTATTGCCATCTCTCTGGTTATTGCAAAACAATGCAGTAAGCTCATTTCAAAAATCGAGAAATTTGTTTTCCTAATGATACGCCCTCAAGGAAGGAAGAAGACGGTGGCCATGACCTATAGAAAAGGCCCCTTTTCACAACAACAACAGATGGACAAGGTCGTGGAGGAGTATGAGGACATCTTCACCTCCCCCATAGGGGTGCCTCTGCATTGTCAAGTCAAGCACTCCGTTGATCTGACCCCAGGTGTGTCATGACCCAGTCAACCAATCTATCGAAGCTCTGTTCTGGAGAATGATGAAAGCAAGAGGAAAATTCAGAGCTATTGCAGAAAGGTCACATTCAACCGATTCCATCACCTTGTGGGAGCTCAATCATGTTGGTACAAAAGAAGGATGGGACTTGGAGACTCTGTATTGACTATTGGGTACTAAACAAGATCACTGTCCGGAATAGGTACCCGATCCCATAGATTGATGACCTTCTAGACCAACTTAGGGGGGGGGAATATTTCAACAAGATCAAATTGAAGTTGGGATATCACCAGGTACCAATCGAACCCCCTGATGTGTGGAAGGATGCCTTGAAAGACAAGGAGGGCCTTTTCAAATGGTTGGTTATGCCTTGCAGGTTGATGAATTCTCTTGCAAAATTCATGAGGCTGATGGATGACATCTTGCAGCAATTCACCAACTCATTTGTAGTCATATACTTGGATGCTATCCTGATATTCAGCCAAAGTTGGGAAGAGCACCTCCACCACAAATGACAGGTTCTCCAAACACTATGGCAATAGAAGCTATATGCCAATTTGGAGAAATGCACTTTTGGCATGACCCAGGTTCAGTATTTGGGATACATTATTGATGAACGGGGGGTGCATGTGGATCCAGCTAAGATCCAAGTCATTCGGGATTGGCCAACCCCAACCACTCTGACAGAGAGCTCCACAGCTTTCTGGGTCTTGCCAATTTGTACCGCAGGTTCGTGTCGGGGTTCTCTCATATCACTTGGGCATTGAGTTAAGTCACCAAACGAGGAGTGAAAGAAAAATTATTTTGGTATGAATCTCAACAGAAGGCATTCACAGAGTTGAAAAATAGCCTTTGCTCTTCACCTACTCACATTACCAAACTTGCAACAACCATTTGAGATCAAGACATATGCCTCTGACTATGCTATTGGGGTAGTCCTTATTCAATAAGGGCATCTAGTGGAATATCACAGTGAGACACTTTCAGACACAATCCAAAAGTATCCCACTTATGACAAAGAGATGTATTCCATTGTATAGGCCTACTGACAATGGAAGCATTACAGTTTGGGGAAGGAAATGGTCATCCACATAGACCACCAACCCCTGCAGTTCATACAGACTTAAGGGAAGTTGCAGAATGATCACCATCTGAAGTGGTCCACATACTTGCAAAAATTCCATTTGAATATCAAGTACAAGAAGGGCAACACAAATAATGTTGCACACTGCCTCAGCTGACCACCGATCATGGTGTTAACCACCGTGCTCAACTCTTGTGGGCACGAGACTTCTGATTGGCCACTTCTCTACAAAAGCGACCTAGAATTTGGCCACACATACCATACGCTCTTGGAGGGTCAACATGTTCCACATTTTCACCTCTAAGATGATTACTATGCCACATGGGACACCTTTGTGTTCCTACAAGAGAGTGTGTGAAGATGATTTGGGAAGCGCACTACAGTCGGGTCACTGGGAATTTTAGGGTCGAGAAAATGGTGGCAGTATTGCAGAATTTTTTCTATTGGCCGAATATTCAAGAGGATGTCAGGAAGTACATCAGATCCTGCATTTCCTGTGCCATTTCCAAACTGAAATCAAGAAGCAAGGTCTCTATACTTTGCTGCCTACCCCTAGTTGACCTTGGGAATCCATCTCCATGGATTACATGTCAGGAATTCCTTCTACTAAGCATGGTAATGACTTTTTTTTTTGTGGTCATCGACAAATTCTCGAGGATGGCCAATATGGAAACCTGTAAGAAGAGTATCAGAACAAAATTCATTGCTAAACTCTTATTTGAATGAGTGTGGGTACACTTTGGGATCCCACAGTCTATCATCCTAGATCAAGATAGAAAGTTCCTCAGTAATCCAGTCTCTAGTTGATGCTGGACACTAAGCTCACTAATTCCATAGCATTCCATGCCCAAACTGATGGCCAGATAAAGGTCGTCAATAGGATGATCGTACACATTCTGCGCATGTACAACTCAAAGCAGCTATGCACCTATGATGACAGCCTCCGTTATGTCCAACACAACTATAACTAGGCTCTTCACAGCTCGACTGGCCATAGCCATTTTCAGGTGGGCTTGGGATTCCAACCACTATGTCCCATTGATGTGGCCATACCATTTGCAGTGACTTTGGTAGATTTGGCTCATGTCCAGTCTGAAGCCGAAAAAGAAAATGGCTTCATTAAGAACATTCAACACATCCACCAATAATTCCATGACATATTGGAAAAAGCCAATGCTAAGTACAAGCAATGGTATGATTAGCGTCAGGTGCCACACAAGTTCTAGGTGGGTGACAAAGTTTGGCTACATTTGTAGAAGGAGCGCCTTGTAGGGCCCCACCACAAGATTCACCCACTTTGATATGGGTCATACACCATCACCAAGGTTGTGGGAGATAATTACTTTGAGCTCAACATTACCCCATTCCTTGGCCTACACCCAGTGTTCAATGTGGATTTCCTTCGGCCATACTTTCTACCATTACCGGACACATCCCACATTGCAGAAAAACTCACACCAACATAGTTAAATCGAGACTGCATGGAAAAATATGCAACTAACCGAATCATGGACACGCAGATCAAGAACACTCATCAATAGAAGATCCAACTGTATCGAGTTGTCAAAGCCGACCAACTCTTGCACCAAGGAAAATGGCTCACTAGGGACCAAGTTCAGCAAAAGTTTCCTCATCTCATGGAGGAACTCAATGAAATGGAGACGATTTCTTCCTGGGGGGAGGAATGATCCAGTTGGATATTGGTGCCCACCCACCTATTCCACTTGGACCCTCACCATTGTTCTGTCAGTTTTTTTTCAGTTTCCTTAATTGTAGCACAATTTACTATTTTTGGCAATTTTTTGGGTTTTGAACTTCCGGAGCTGTTTTGAGGCCCTAAACAACATTTTTCTTGCAATATTCCTTTAGGATATTCCATTGAAATCGAATTTACAGCTGTAGTCCTTAGAGACATATTTATAACAAGGTATCATGCGCATCAAATGGAGATAATATGACCAAGTTACGACCTTGGGAATTTGGCTTCCCAACTAATCCCAACGGGGCTCATAAACTCTTGGTGTTACATCTCCTCGGGTTAGGGTTTTGGTTTTTTAGGGTTTTCTCTTATTGTTTGATAATAAAAAGGCCCTTGAGCCTCATTGTAACTTAGTTCAGAGGCATGTAGCCGCCACATCTCTTCTCAGAGATAAGCTACCGTCGCCCGAACTAGTCTCATTTTCATTATTTTTCATTACAAGAAAAAAGGTCATTGGTGAGGGTCATGCCTGTGACGACCTTTAAGGTCTGTCACCAATGTCGCATATGATGACGATCTTTAAAAAAGCATTGTTTTAAGTGTATATAGTGATGGTCCTTTAAGGTTTGTCACCAAAGCCATTTTCAATGACACTTTTGGTGAGGGTCGTTAAAGGCCCATCACTTATTCTCTCTTTGGTGACACTTTTGGTGAGGGTTCTTAAAGGCCCATCACTAATTCTCTCTTTGGTGACACTTCTAGTGACAATATTTTATTGACCCTCACCAATTCTCTTTTTGTTTACTTTTGGTGAGGGTAAAAAAATGTTCATCATCATTGATCATTCCAATGATTTTTTATGACACTTCATGCCTGTGACGGACCTTTAAGGTCCGTCACCAATGTCGCATATGGTGACGGTCTTTAAAAAGATGTTGTTGTAAGTGTATATAGTGATGGTCCTTTAAGGTTTGTCACCAAAGCCATTTTCAATGACACTTTTGGTGAGGGTCGTTAAAGGCTCGTCACTAATTCTCTCTTTGGTGACACTTTTGGTGAGAGTCGTTAAAGGCAGATCACTAATTCTCTCTTTGGTGACACTTCTAGTGACGATATTTTATTGACCCTCATCAATTTTCTTTTTGGTTACTTTTGGTGACGGTCAAAAAAAGTTCATCATCATTGATCATTCCAATGAGTTTTTTATGACGCTATGTACCTGTTACTATATTTTTTGTAAAAAAGATAACGATTTAAGACCATTGTTGTGGAGTCTTTTTCATTATGTGTCCAAGGTCATAGTGGTTATAGCCAATCAATTTTTTAAGAAGTAATTCGTGTGTATCATTTCCCTCAAGTCATAAGAATATAGTTTTCCTATGAGTTAACACATGAACTAGGAAAATAGTGCTATGCAACGCGAAAAATACATGTGTGTTGATCAGGTCACTATAGGAAGTGCAAGATTCATACTATGAGCACGTATTCTTATCAATGCATTAGTCTCCATATATCTTACTTCCCTCATCTAGGAAAGTCACTGACATTAGAATTTATGAGGTTAAAATAGATTATTGTCTAGAATTGAAGTCATTGTTATGAGTTTCGTTGAGTGTTACTGTCCATATGACATATACATCGCTAATACCTCATTCACTATGTCATGGATAATATAGGATGACCGAGAATTACCATTAATAGAGTCTAGAGTGCTAGTCTGGAGGATACGTACAAGACTTAGATAAGTCATGCCTTAGAAAAATATGAGCCTTGAAGAATCACATCTGGGTTTGAACAAACTTCTTGAGAAGGTGCATATAGAGGTGATATATAGTCATAGTGAGTTACTGCCACACCATTATAGATCCATTTTGATGAGCCATAGACCATAAAAGAATGAATATGTTGAAGATATCATGGACAGAGGTATAATGAGGCATTGCCAATACAATGATGCCAAATATAGGGATGCCTGTAGCTTGATTTCGAGGAAATAAAATACTGCCTGAACTGAACCCATAATTTCCAAGGTTAAGTGTGAATGCCAATTCCTCTCTGAGGTCCATTACCACGATTCAACAATGAATTTTTAATGTTCACCTTCAGTAAAATTCTTACATACTTTTTCCCTCAAGACCACACATTCGGGGAACTATCCATTCACTTTTATAGGCAAACCTGTGCAAAATTAGTTACAGCAGAGAGTCTTGAAAATTTGGAAACTGATATTGTGGAGACATTGTGCTTTCTTGAAAAGTACTTTACTCCTTCATTATTTGATTTAATATTGCATTTGAATGTACATTTGGTACGTGAGCTTCGATATTGTGGCTCGGTTGCATACAGATGGATGTACCCCTTTGAGAGGTATGTGAAACTTTACTTTTTATCAAGCACAACAACAAGATGATTTTTTTGAAAGATTTTGACATTACTTAATTTTTTTTTGTTCATTTTGTAGGAACATAAAAGTATATAAGAGTTATGTTAAGAACAAAAATATGCCTGAAGGATGCATTGCTGAAATCTATACTGTGGAGGAATCAATAAAGTTTTGTGGAGGATACTTGAAAGGTATGGAAGCTATTGGATCCACACGTGGTCGAAATGAAGTGTGGGATGAGGAAGTTGAAGAAGTTATCCTTGATGGAAAGTGATTATCTTCTCCAATTCCTTCAGAACTGGATGACATTAGTTGGGAACAAGCCCATAGGTGGGTTCTATTTCACACAAACAAAGTTGATCCATGGATAGAGTAAGTAACATATTTGGCTTGTAATTTTTTGTTTGTTTGTTTATGGTTTAACAAAACATAGATCCATGGATAGATTAACATATTTTACCTTTAAAAATATTTTATTCATATTTTATCAAAACACATTAACCACCATATCTATTATCCATAATTTTTGAATTAGGATGCATAGAATGGAGATTGCCAATTCAATTACCCAAATGAAAAAAGATGAAGCTCTATTGCAGAAACTCCACACCCATAAATTTACTAGTTGGTTAAAACAATAGGTAATGATAATATTTATATTATAAGTGTACCTAAAAATTAGTATATGGGAATATTGTCATGTAGGAAATTATTTTTTTTTCAGAGGTTGAATGTATGAATTCTAACTACATTTAAAAATCTAAAACTATACAGGTGGAAGGAGATGCAAAGGTGTCTATCGATACACTTAAATGGCTAGTGTGTGGCCCCAGGAAATTCGTGAATAAGTACAAGGGATTCCTAATCAATGGTTATAGATTCCATAAAAAAAGAATAGAGAATGAGAGAACCACCCAAAATAGTGGCATGTGTATGGAAGCTCAAACAATGATGAGGTCAAGTTCCAAATATGCAAACCTTGTACTTCAAAACACAGCATTTTATGGAGTGGTAGAAGAAATAATTACATTGGACTATTTTTGTATGGAGTACACATTGTTCAAATCTAATTGGATTGATGTATACAATGAGGGATCAAAACTGATGCTTTGGGTTTTACAATGGTGAATACGAAGAAATTCTTAAGTCAAAATCATTGGCAAGATGATCCATTTATTCTAGCATCGCAAGCTAAACAAGTATTCTATGTACAAGATCTAGTTGAGACCGACTAGTATGTAGTGTTAACATGTCCTCCAAAAGGATTGAGAAATAATACATCATATGAACTCGAGTATGTAGATTTTTCATAGGTTGTATACTTTCAAGAAACAAAATGTGTAAGTGAAGAAGATATCGATGATGTCAATTTCAACGTTGACATGAACATGGATTATGTTCATTCAGATTGTGAAGGAATATGGTTGAATATTAAGAAATAAACGATATCGATTTTGCTATTTTGTTTTGAGAACTCCAAAATTGATATTTGGTTATGAAGATATATTCCTTTGTTTCTTATCTATAAAATGTTAAAGACCCATTTAATAGATCTATTTTTAGTCCCTGTCTACGATAGAGACTATTTTTTTCGGCTTGCACCATTAATCTTGTCAAATTGAAAACATAAAAAATTGCTATGTGAGAAGTTTCTCTAACTTTTATATTTTTATATTTTTTAAGATTGAAATGAGAATTTTCTATATTATTATTGGACCAAAGCCCTAAAATTTACTCATATAAAAGAACCCAGAAAATACAAATCTATTAGGAACATGCCATTTGTTTAGCCTTCTTCTGCGACTATTGTTTCTGCACATTCAAACAAACAGAGGTATGTCTTGGGAATGATGTGGGTGCGCTAAGGAGATAACCTAACTCTTGATTGCATAGTACTTATTCATGCTGGATGTGCAATGCCCAACAAAACCATATTTTTATCTCATGAGGAGAAAAGTTGCTATAATATAGTAGGGTTCATCTTGGGACACTATTAGCAGCTCTACTACGGGATGGCGCTTACTCATGTCATCAAGGACACCTCAAATAGGTCATCCATATCACATATATTTGGAATTTCTCTTGTTGATTACATGATATCCCCAGAGATCAATTTTTGGAAATTCCATTCTAACTAAATAAGAAGAATCTTCCTTTTTGATCCTCAATGAAGAAAAATAATGGTCATTAGATATATCAAAAATGGATTTTGGCTATAGAAAAATGCCAAATGATAAGGGCTTTGATTTAATATAAGATGATCTAGTCCCACTGATGGATTATTTTCATCATAGTTGTAAGGATGAGAATAGGTTTACACTGCAAACCTTAGCTAGCAGGAAGGAATTCTTGGTTGAATCTAATCAACTAGTAGTGGTAACATCATGATCCCAATTGGCTAATGCTATATGTTGGATGAACTTGTTTTCACCCCTTTTTGGTGCTTAGCTTCGTTTATGCCTTCTTTTATGCCATAACAACTTATTGTTGTCCCTTAATGGAAGATAAGTAAAACATAGATATTGGGCAAGCTCTATCTCTGCCTATCGCAAAAGGTTAGAGCAGCATCCACACACACATAGGAGGAGTACACACATCCCTAACATATATGGTATGGGTTTCTTATGCCTAGGCCATGGAGATACTTATCAACAATGTAAATTGGCTTTGATGTGGAGACTATGAAAAAGAATAATATCATATGGAACATTAGACACACTAAACGGGTTTGAAACCCTACTCTTGCAAAGATACACACCTTAAGACGGGGTGAAACCATCATAAATCAATAGGAAACCCTTAATGGCTCTGACAAGCCTCCGACCTCCCTCCATATAACACTTGACGGGTTGAAAACCTACAACTAGAAGTAAGGAAGGAAGGATGGGTTTGCATTTTGGTTGTGAACCATCATAGTTCGATGGGTAAATTTCAACGTCTCAATGCAAGTTTTGTTGAAATCTCAATTGAATCCATCCTACCACTATTATGGAAACCCTTGGAAATGCCAATTTTCCCATTTGATATCGCCAATGTGGGATTTCCTCATTGAACCACTCAAAATTAGGTTTTGACACTATGGAAAAATTTGAAATGAGAGGGATCTGTTGGAGTAACTATCATGCTAACTATTTATAAGGAAGGAGTGGTTAGCATAATGGACCATAATAGTAGATAGGAAGGAATTGGTGTTTGCATAGCTCTCAACCATAACTCCTCTCATGGTCGTGCCCTTTCTTGGTGGATAGTTCAGTTTAACCACCTCATCAACTATCCGGTTAGTAAAAGCCACTCCTATTTATTTTGTTGAACCTCACTAACTTCATGGGGAAAACACATTTGGCCATCAAAACAAACATACGGAAAAGCTCCAGCTTGTTCAACCTCAAAGAAAGCCAAGTGGATATGGATCATTTACGACCTAACACTTATTGACCTAACAGAACTACCTGATAGTCCTACCTGATAATGCAAACAAAAAACTTATGTGGTTGAACCTCCCCAGTCTCATCCACAACAATATAGGTGAAAATTAGGTCCCCCATGGGGATCTCCATGGGTTCATGCAACAACCTTACACCTGGGCATGTCGAGACCTGAATCCTGAATAACTCTATTGCTTGCTTAGTGGAACCTCTCCTATCAGTGGTTGTGGAACCTCATCTAGAGACATGACCTTCCTTATGGTACAATCAATTGCCAATGGATATACCATTTGAGGTGTTGAAGTTTCAACTCTATCTTGGTCAGTACCTACCACCTCATCCTATTTGGTCAATTGAAAATCATCACCTATTGGTTGAACTTCGTCTCTAATTAAAGGAATCACGAAAGGAATTAAAATGTTCATAGAAAATAATCTCTACTTATATCTTCCTATGAAGAATGTGATTCATCTAACCCTTCAGACCTCATCATAGTGCTCACAATGGGGATATGGCTACTTACCCACACAGACTCTCATGTTGCTGGTAACGCCCATTCGATTTACCATGGGTTCATTCAACCTTACCTGGTAAGAACTTGAATCCTAAATAGCTCTTCTCGATTATGTGGGAATTTCCTCGAAACAATCAAATTGACATACTTTAGTCTCCCTTCGTCAGTAACCATGAGAATAGGAGAAAATTATAGAGAAAAATATTTGGATATTGCCTGTTATTCCCTTTCCATTAGATAGAATGGCGATGAGATTTGGACCACAGACCTGGTGAAAATAGCATAAGATGGAGTTCATGATGGGGCTTTGGAGATGGATGGACTAACCCAATTGAACTAATTTGTATTAGTTAAATAGGATCAAGGTGCTAAAAAATGGCCTACTTGTAGTATGGGAGGAGGGGGTCTCGGCAACTTACCATATGTATTGGTGTTTTGGAACCTCCTCTTGGTGTTCCCTTATGAGAAGCATTGAAGCTGAGGCCTGCCTGGACACTCGTTGTGGAAAACCTACTCATGTGGGACATCCCAAGCATTAATAAAGTTTTGGGGATTTGTCTGTCCCAACCAAATGTAACATGGGGAGTACATGGATACTGTATCTCATGGGTTACACTCTGGATGAAGCATTGTGGTAGTGGAACTCCTATCATTGTTTGTAGAAACTCATATGGAATAGGTCTCGACCAATACCAGGCCGCAGGAGGTCTTGGGAATGGGTGGGTTCCTAATAGATCACATACCCCTCTTGAACAGGTAAGGTTTTGAATATGTGGTACAATAAACAAATGAACATGGTTAAATTACTTCAAAATTCAAGTTATGCACTTAGGGCTAATTTTGTAAGGTCTAGCTACTATGGAAAAGTTTGATTCTAGTGGAGGAACGTTTTTGGTTCCGTTAAGAAGTTAAGTGCTCACTCTAACAACCAAGGGAAAACTAGGAGATACACTACCCAAGATCTAGGCCATAAATTTAGGTAAAAAACTACATAGTGCAAAGCCATACATAGAGAGTGTAGATCCATGATTTTCTTTAGTAGTGGCCCACATACATATGAAATGATTGATTCCTATGTACAAAAGGTAAAGGTAAAAGCCTCCATGGCTTCCTATATTGACATAATAATGTGGTTATTACTATGGTCGTATTTCCTCTCCATGGTTCCTTCGGAAGTTAAAAATATTCTGGCCTTGCATGGCTCATGCTTGGTTCATGATTTATGGTTAAAATCCATAAATCTATTACCTTTACATGTTCTTGGTTCCTACCTTCCATGGTTGTTCTCTATTGGTTCTTTGAGGAGCAAGGTTGCTCCGTTAAGCCCTAACTTCAGAAATAGGTGTGGTATGTATGTGTTCATCAGATCTATTGAGTGCTCATTGGGATATGGATACCACTTTACCACACGTAATGAATCTACCATGGGCATGGACTCACTCATGCTGGTTACTGAACTAATATGGGGAAAATGGCCCACCCACGTAGACTACACTACATCATAATGCAACTTAGATTAGAAGAGAATGTAGCTACATTTGGAGGGTATGGTTTTAAAGCACAATTTTTCCGAGTAAATGTGCACCTTAAAACCCTTGATTTATCCGAAAGAAACACTTTAAAAGTCTATTGAGTGTGAGAGAGAGCCTGTGCTGCAATAGCCATCATATCTAGACCTGGAGCCATAGCTAGACCTAGAGCCATAACCAGGAGGGCCATAGCTGCCTGAGCCAAGGAGATATTATAGAAATCCTAGAAATGATTCAGTGCCTAATTCTAGTGGGTATAATTTAAATTGAACAATATAATTAAAAAACATGATTGAAGTCAAACTTTAATTTTTATTTTTACATTATGTATGGAACATAAAAAATAAACATTGATTTATTTTTTTACATAAATTGAAAACATTAATTTAAAAAACACAATCATAAAACAATAAAATATATATTTTATTGTTCTAGAAACCTTCCCGCCAATGCAATTGTGTACCACACAAAATATCTCCCCGTCCACCCTTCTGCACCCTAGGCCTGTACATGGCTCCATCCAAGGTTGGATGGGAATACCAATAGGCACAAGTTTTGACCAGACCACATGCAAAATATCCACTCAGGCGTAACAATTTTCTAGTTTCCTCCCAAAGCCCTCATTTCTAGTTTCCATGGGCCAACGAGGGCTTCGACTTGCTATTTTCATTTGCACCCTTCATCTACTCCATGGAGCTTCACATCCACAGTTTTATCTGTCGAGCTGCATCATGACTTTCGTTTTCATGAGGGTTTCATTTTTTGAGTTGCATCAGGGTTTCATGTGCCCATCTACATGAGGGTTTCATGTGCTGAGCTCTAGACTACAATTTTACTGGCCGCTAGCAAGTTCGATCTTGGCTGCCATGGATGAGGTGCCATCCAAGAAGGAGCAGCTCCACAAGGCATTCCTAGAGCTTCATTCCCATTTTTCTGCCCAAGTAAACTTTAGTGTCCAGTGAAAGGAGATTGAAAACCACTTTAACGACTTGGAGAAGTGCATGCAGAAGCACTTCGAAGAGCTGACATGTGCTGCAGACCCAGCCAAGCTAGTTCTGCAAACACCTGAAGGGCTTTTATTCGGATGGTAAATAGACTACGAACATTGATGCACAAATACATGCCTGTGTTTTTCTCTTAGATTCCCTTCCTTTTATTTTGTCGCTAGAAGGGGTCTCCTTAGAGGCGAAAAAAGAGGCTCAGAAAATTGTTGCTAAATGGAAATTTAGGGTCATTGGAATGATAAGCTATGAATCCCCAATCACTAATGGAATAATCCAACATGGAAGAAGATCTGTGAGAGAAGGAAACATATCCTTAGCCTATGAAATGGATCCTGAAACTTCCAGTTCTTTTTTGACCATTGATCCCCTGATTTTTTTTTTTTAATGAAAACTCTTAACAGTAAAGCCATAGACCCCATTTCTCGTCAAGGTCTGATGCATCCTCATTTCAAAATATTCTCTTGATGTCTCATATATCAAGGTATTCTCTACTGATCTCTTCAGGAAATGGCTAAGGATCCATGAGTAGTTTTTTTATTGGCTTGTTTGTTGAGCAATACTTTCGATGTGAATGTGTCAATAATAGTTGCATTTATAGGTGACTACTTGTGACCTCATATTCTCAATGAAGATGTCAAACTTGATCCAAAATTTGAAGTTCTAAAGATTTGAAGGATGGATTCTCGGAAAGCCCACAAGCTTAACCTAGTAGATTTTCAAGGGGAGGTCTCCTTCAAGGAGTTATACGATCTCTGAGGAATTTTAAATACAATGGAGTGATATGTAGCATAAGATATTCAACAAGCCTTACCTCAACAAATTAGGAATTACAGCTTTTGATGGCAAAATAAAAATCCATGCAATGACCTGGATTCACAAGTTAGAGACATATTTTCAATGAAACCAATGAATTAAGAAGACATGACCAATTTTCCAGTATTTAAATTGGAGTGATTCAAATGTGATTGGTGGAATCAGTGGATATAGTCTATACCAGAGGACATTTCCATTGGTTATAACACTTCCAAGGAAAAATTTATATCTGCTTTGTTTTTTGATAAAACCATTGTCGATGACTTCCTTCAATAAAAAAATTTAAGACTCTTGATGGGAGCTTTGGTAAAGCAGTGGATTTGATATTCTCCAACTAGGGTTCATTCCGTCATGTACATGTTAGCCCCTCATGAGCCATCAAGAACATATTCCGCGTAAATGTCCCCTGGTGCAAACAGCCTTTCTCCTTGATGTTGACTTTTGCCTGATTGTTGATTTTAATTTATTTTATTAATTGGCAGCAATTTTTAATTCAATGAACATCTTCTGACAAAATATGGATCCATAATGTGGGAAATTTTCACGTTTTAATGCATAGAGCAATGTTTAATTCAATCATGAGGAAACATCTTTGGTAAAGTATGGATCTATGTTGTCTCCAATGTCGTTTTCCTCCCATTTTTATCCATGAAGTCCATGGTGTTTTGTAATGAACAAATACCAATATTGACCAAAGTCAATTAGTTTGGGTTCATGGCCTTTTAATTTAATATGCTACTTTCATATTACTTTCTGAATTGAATTGACTAATAATTATCATATTTTGCAACATGCATATGCCTCCACAGTTCCTCATTGGCAGTCGCAAAAAATATCTACATCGGGTTACTATAATAACTTCCTAAGAAGGAGGATCTTGACTACATGTGGAACTATCCTAGAAGATACCTGTCTCCACCCTCTAGAAATGGAAAAAAAAAGGATTGATTTTAAAGAGGTTTTGTTGAAATGGAGAAGAGGACGTCATTTACACAGGTTAGTAATAAGGGAATTTCAATGTAGAAAATAGAAGGAATATAGGAATTTCAATGTAGAAAATGAAACGAAAATTGGAATATTGTAGAGAGGGACTTCCCTAGATAGATAATAGAGCTATGAAAAAACCATAAGAACTGTTATAGAATGGGGAAACAAAAAGGAAAGCTCAAAGGAAATAACAATATTATATAAGGCAGTTCAGTCCCATATGTGAAATGAAAATCTAAGAATACTACAATTAAAAATCCATGGAAGGACAAATAAACTCTACCTCAAACAAACGAGCTAGAACAAATTGAGATGTGAAAGGGGGAGGTGAGAAGAACCTAATGAAGATTGGGGTTATGGAACATGCCATATTTTCTTATTGGAGAAGATTGAGACCTTGTAGCATTTCCTCATTCACTCCATGGGACACAATCACATCCGATTTGTACTGGGAAAAATCAATTGGACAAAAAACACTAGAGTACCCAAATGGAGGTAATTGGGAGGAGGTCCACCATGGTGATGAACCAAAAGTTTCTTTTTCTTCTCATATCCACTTACGTCAAATATTTTCACGAGAAAGTGTGCATAATCCACATGCCTAAAAACAACAATATCTTGAGGCTGTATCAAGTAATCATAAACAATTTTTTCCCAATCTTCTGTAAAAATTGTTAATTTATCAGAAAAATGCACCCTTGTCTGCCATAAGTGACTACATGGGCCTTCCAAAATTGCAACTTTGAGACCCTTAATCTAACTTCGTTTAAACTTGTCTAAAGGCACCTCCAGAATGGATGAAAAGATTTCCTCATTATAGAGGAAGATATTTGTCAATAATCTCTGATGACTTCCAAACTTCCATTTATGGTTTTCTATGTTCAAGGACTTATTCTTTTTAGAGTTTAACTGCCTAATTTGTGAGAAAACTATTTTGACTCTCTCATTCCTGAATATCATGTGGAATTTTCTGTATTTAGTTTAGCATAAAAATAATTTTCTATCATCTTTAGCTGTGGAATTTCATTTACAAAATGAAAACTTAGCCCCTTTAGAATTAGAATCCCCGATTATGGATGAAGTTATTTGTAAGTATATCATCTCTACCAAGTTCCATTAGTGGTTTGCAATGTTTGAATAATGATTCCTATTAGAGTTAAATCCATAATTTGTGAGAACTATTTCTCAATGTTTCACCCAATATCTTTTCTTTAGTTGTCAGACCCTAAGCTATGCTAATATTGGGAAATTTTAACTTTTGGGGTGTCCATTGGCGAATGCTTTGATCAACACTCTTGTTGTGACTTTGCTTCTGCATTCATGATGTTTTTCTTAATTTTAGCCATGTACTTAGCTCTTTTTCTGTTGCTGATATCGTGGCTATAGGAGTTGCTTAGGCAATTCCATTATGTAGTTATAGTGGATGTACTGTTTTAGTCCCATTGATCTACTTTTGTGGTCTTTTGTTGGACATTAATAAAGTTATCTTATCTTAGATTCGATATTTTAAGTGTGAAATTAGAATATACATCATTCTGCCTTTTCAGGCTTCAAAAATAAGTCTTTAAAACTGTCCTACAGCTAGCAGCTAGCCCTGATTCTATTCCATGACTATTTATAAACAGACTACCTAGTCTACCTGAAGGCAGCCTTCACAAAAAGAGACATTATCTTTCTACATTTAGCCAAAAGGCTACAACAAGTACTACATTGGAAGCATAAAGACACCTAAAACAAATTCTAGGTTTCGAATGCCGCATCAGAACATCAAGGTTTTAGAAGCTGATAATTATATCCCTCCCTTGAACTCTTGTTTAGTAAGGGATCCTTCTTGCAGTAACAGGGCTTTTTTTGATAACTGATCAGCCATAGTGTTATCGGGAAAACTAGTGTCTATGCAGAGCTGCTAGTCCCACTAAGGCTGGTAGCTACCTTAGAAACAAACACACTAAAAACTACTTTCATTTTCCTTTATGAGAAATAGACAAGAGAATAATAAGGAGACCAACCTCTGTCTTGCGCTTGGTTCCTTGCTTGATTCCTCTCTCTTCTGGTAGGTCCTTGCCACTCGCTTCCTTGTCTACCCAGCTTCAAGGAGTACCTGTAGAATCAAAGCAGCATAACACTATCCAAGAACATAGATCTATTATCATAAACAATACAGGCTCAAATGTACATCGACCACACAAATGCATAAATCATCAATCATACAAGAATGTGGAGGAAAACTTGAATAGCTTTATTGATAATCAAGAAAGAGCAAAGAGGATTACAACCAATTGTTCTGATCTAGCATCATCCTCTCAGCAAGAAATCCCTTCTTCACCTCATGAAAATCTTAGATCACCCAACACTATGATATTGCACCAGGAAACCAACAGCACCTCCTTACAAGATACAAAATTCCAGCCTCTGGATCTCTGGGATGAGGGATCCATATATAGATGTCTGCAAGGGAGGTGAGTCAGCTTTTGAGATTTGATTAGTTTCTTCTCTCTGATAGTTCTTGATTCCACTTGGAGATTGATGATCTCTTACTCATCCCTGGTCGAATTCAGAGAGGCAAGTGTCACAGGAGAGGTTTCTGGAATATTCCATGCTCCTCCACCTTGCAGATTGACCCTGCCATTTGTCCCTTCTCACCCATCGCACCCCATAGAAGGGCTTTTTGACATGCATCGCACCTACTGTGTGTATTCAGGTGGGATGCAACGCACTTTGCATATGGAGCGGGTGAAATGGTCCAGTTTTGACCAGTTCTGAGTAGTTTTTCATGGAGAACTTCTGGTAGATGTTGTAATCAGTTGACCTTGTTCTTTTAGGGGTTGGAAAAACACCTTTAGGGACTTAGGAGCCCTTAGTTTATGGACATTTATGCTTGGGGTTGCAATGCCCAAAAATGTCTATAACAGTTGCCCCCTAAAGCATGAGGTCGTTAATCTTTTGATGTCAGGTGAAATGCTTTATCATGAGGATTCGAAGTTTTTTCGAGCTGGAAGGCGACCTGTAATAAGATACAATACAATACATTATCTTCATATTATTTTCATGATCTAGCTGAGGTGGGAATTCCCATGCTCAGCTTTATAAATTCATTTTCATGTACATAGGACAGACAATCGACAGAGTGTAGACTGATGATTCTGGTAGAGTCATCATCCCTTAGATTGGATGATTATCTGTGCAGCAATGATGTACATTTGATGTCTTTATTTTCCTGAATATATATCGCAGCCCGGATGGATAAAACTAAATCCGGGGTCTTCAATCTCGTTCGATCTTCACTCAAAGTACAAGTCGATCCATGTGAGAGATGTTCTGGAGTCGAACATGGAAAGACATCGCCTGATTACCAGCCAACGATGTAAGCTGTTAACAGGCACAAGAGGAATCACTGATAATGATAATGATCCTCAAGGTACTGCAGTACAATTCATGTGGTGTGAATAAGGGACTTGCTGTCGAACACCACACAAAATCTTTCAGTCGAAGGCCATTGATGTAAACCTGTCGCCGGAAGTGAGAAACTTGCCATTGAGGCATGCAAGCTTCAAAGTACTGAAAGGGTTGTTCCTAGATCGACTTCTTGGATAATGAGCTGATGTTGACAAGAAGCGATGTGTCATAGGAGGGCCTTAGTGAATCCCACATCAATGAGACGGAACGGAGCAAATTATTTTAATGGAGGTGAAAACGATCTGGTGATATACAGTTCAGGGTGGCGGTCATGAAAGAATGGAGCGAAAATGTATTATAGTGGGTGAGACACAGGTGAATTCTCTGAGCGAATTCTCTTGAACATATTGGCGACACTGACATGATGGATTGGTAGCATTAACCCCAAATGTGGATGGTGTGATGGAACCATGGTGATGTGACCAGTGAATGGAACAACCCAACCTGACTTGGATGCGGAGTGAAAGTGTCATGTTCAAGAGTGACTTGCTCCCAACAAAGTTTCTTCAAGTTTTCTTCCCAATTTTTCCCCAGTCATTGCTGACCAGTACCTCTTTATTTTTGTCAAGCTTAAGGAGGATAACATATGCTTGTTCTATAATTTTCCCTTCGGGCAAACCCATTGCTATGTTTTAACGAGCCTAGCGATAGTGAAACTTGTTCTTGTCTGTTATGGACAAGTTTGTCGCTATTAGGTTTTAACGAGTTTAATGACAAAGATAACTCGGTCCTTTTCAATTTTAGAGAGTCTGAAAAGGGACATAAAGGAAACTCCAAAAATCCTTTTTCGTCATCTAATCCCTTAAGTCTGAAAAAGTATAAAATAATACAAAAGGGATGAATTTTCGGTAATTTTAATGAGCCAAACAAAACAAGCCCTCGATTTTTTTGTGTAATAATCCCTCAGGTCCAAAAATATTAAAATCTAAAGGAGGGATAGCACTTCCGGTTGCTTTTAATGAGATGGATAGGCCAATGGCTTGGCAATCTTTTCATATTTTACGAGTCAGTTGAAAAGAGCTTAAAGGAGACTCGTTTTTTGAGGAATGAGTGATAGATTCGGGTAGCAGCTGATTCCAGGTAAGGTTTGGAATTTTCCAATCATGGTAGTGTCACAAGGATGGCTAACAAGATCACTCTTTGCAGCTGTTCCTCAAAAGGGGTAAACAATCAAGTGGAGGTGAATGATCGACCAATACAGAGTGGAGGTGATGATGAGAACACGACCAAGGCTTCAAAGGCTGAAGTACTACATTCACGATGGTTATTTACCGGAAATTGGTTCATTTTTTATTTTAAAATGAGCTTAAACGTTGGGGGAAACACTTGCTCATTGCTTATGTTTATTTTTTAACGAGCTTGAAGTCCGCATTAAAACTGCTCGATCCAGTCGCATAATAAGGAGGTCTCATATAAAAATGGCATTATTTCAAAGTTTTGCCCCGCATCCTTTCTTTATGCAAGTTAGGAAACGACCAATCCTACGAGTTTAAAGGGTTAGAGGACCTATCAATTTAAAAAATAAATGGTCACTCTTCACTTGCATGCCAAAAGGTTTGCATGCCCCCAGGTATAGTGAAATAGAGTTTCGAGGTTACCCCTCAATTTGTAGACAAAACATTTGTTTTATCAGGAAAGGCCTACCTTTTCAGGTTACCCCTCAATTTGCAGACAAAAAATTTGTTTTATCGGGAAAGGCTTACCTCTTTCAGGTTACCAAAGATTGTTCTATCTTACCACAAACAAAACACTTCTTCAGCGATGTCCACCGAAATAGACAAAGGTGAGTGGCGCAGACGCCTCCACTCACATAACTTTGACGAGGGAATTTTATTCTAGCCTAATCCCCTTTTCCTAAACGGACGGGTGTGTCAGACTAGTTAGGTATCCTTCGCGGAAACCTACCCTATACTTGAAGTTTTCCTGTCGAAACAGGCTAGGGTGCATGCCCCCTGGGTTTCTGTCATGCCCTCTGAATCACTCACGCTCATCAGCAGGACGGATTGGGGATTGATGAGACATTCCTTGCGTGAAAAGACCACTCAGGGTTGGTATATGACTATTTTCTATGTGTGAACCGCGGAATGAAAGCTGGTCTACGAGCTTGACCACTCTTCCTTCGTGCAGATAACACATTACTCTAAAGGGTGAGGAGACAATGGCTCCCATGCAATAAATATAGTCTCGTCCAAGGAGTAGATTATAATCCAGGGGTCCTTGGACTACCATTACATTCATGTGAATGATTTTCCTTCTCAATGTTATCGACACATTGGGAAGGATCCCTAACAGTCGACTGGTTCCTTTGTCAAAGCCGGTTAGATTTATCATTTCAGGCAAAAGCGATGGTGAACCAAGCACTTTCCAAGCATTTGAGGAAAGGATACTCACAGAAGCCCCTTTATCTATGATGGTACCGGCCATAACCATTCTATATACTTGAGCAATGATTCAGAATGGTACACTAGCTGCTAAACGGGGTCTACCTAGTAGATTCCAGTCAAAGGAAACAACCAGGTTGCTTGGAGGTGGGATCGAATAGATGGCCGGGTACGAATCTGACGAAATTCCTTCCTGCGGTAAAGGAACAGGTAGACTGCCCCCATGTTCATCGGAGTCTGTGTTTACGAAGAGAATTTGAACGGTGTCGTTCTTGTTCTCTTCGGTGACTGTGTAATCTGAAGATTGATCCTCTGAAGGCACGACCAAGTCAACTGCCGCCTCGACCTTTTGACTTTCATCTGGTATGGATTTAGATGGTTTATCTTCAATGATAGATGCTTCAGCTGACCATAAGGGCATGTCAGCCGAATTTTCAACTAGTGACGGACTCGGCAAGAGTTTCCTATATCCAGGAGGAAGCCGTAACGGTGAAACCGGACGGTCATCCAAAACTCTTTAGCTTCGTCTAAGAAGGGACAATGGTGGACGACCTGATCACCTTCACACAATTTACAAGGAAATTTATATTTTCCTTTTTGTCTAGGGGCTTCACTCTCACTAGTTGACGGTGTATGCTCAACATGATCGTCAGAGGTTGATGACACTGGATTGTGCAAATGAGGAGACCAGTCCCTTAAGATCCGTGGGATGCAAGGACAATCTCGATGATAGTGGTCTCCTTTGTAAATGACACATGGCGATTTAGGCCTGGTCGATGCAGTGTGTGGATTTTTGCTAGACGATGCTTGGTTGCCCCTTTTCGCCTTTGGCTCCTTCTTCTTCTTCTCTTTCTTCTTCTTCTCCTTATTCTTCTTAGTTACTTGATTTTGGGCTTTACCAGCTTCATCAAGAAAAGAGGAAGGAGGAGAGGAAGAATTGGATGAAGTAGAGGGTTGGGGGGTAACTCTAATATCGTTTAGTTGCTGACTTGATTGTTCAGGAATTACGGTGTTCTGAAAGACAGAAGTTGAGAAGAGCCATACGGGCAAGCCGATTGTCAATCCTGGAAGAGACAAAGTGGCCATATGGGGTGCACCAACATCTCCCCAAGGGGAGAAGGGATTAGGATTTCCTCCAAGGGGAACTCCTTGGTTGGTGGACTCCATTTTTCTCAACTTAAGATCAACAAAGGAAAGGTGATGATTATTCCATTTAAAATAAATTTTAGACGCTTTGACACAACTTGTTTTTTCAATTTTTAAGAGTCGAGAAAAAACAAAATATGACTCTAGTCACCTTCGATTTTTAATGAGCCTGAAGTGATAAGTGCTCAGATGGACCTTTTCGTTAAGGAGTCTGAAAAGGAATGAAAGGGAATGCTATGGAAATCTAGACAGATGGATTACCAAATCAATCACAAAACTGCAGAATAATTTTTACGGTACGACAGTCAATCTTCCCGAATGCTGTGTTCAGTGCATTGCAATCGATAGGGCAGCAGACACAGCTTCCTATGGATAAAGGATAAAGCCTATTGTGGTATCCCAAAATATACTCGACGGTACGTGGGAGCACAAGTCCGTACTGGCACTTATCGTCTCAAAGTGGAGGAATCACCCAACCAACAGTGAAAACAACAGTTACTAGGCTTTACGATGCCGGAATACGTCTCTAGCCTAGACTTCTAGATGTTGTGCGTTAGGTTCCAAAGCATTTTTAGATTCATTAAATTTATTTTATGGTTGATCTTGCTTAAGAAATTTTCCTTTCAGGTTCACCACGTGATGTAGATGTACAATTCCTAAAATGCAATCTAAGATGATAAACAGTCATTTAATCTTCTTTTTGCAATGAAAATCCTAGCTACTAAGGAAAGAGAGATGGCGTTCTTTCAACAAAGAGCAGAGAGCACACACTATATGCACTGTCCTAAATCAAACCAACAAACAGTCTAAATGCAAATGCACATGCATGTATTTGTTTTCAGCCTTCTTAATGTGTGAATGATAAAAAGAAAGCTAAGTGCAAATCTGAATTATTTTCCAAAGCGACAATTACTAACAAGTTTCTTTTCAAAACAAAATGAGGACAATGACGACACTTTGTTATTTGTAATTGAAAACTTGCTTTCGACACTTGAAAAACTACTAACTCAAATCAAGCACAAGAGTAACAATGTAATCTACTATCAAGAACAATCAGATTCTCTTCTATGACTAAAAACGACACTTGCGACACTTTCAAATCAAGAAACGACAATACAATTATGCTACTTCTTTGTAAAGGAGAACTGAAAATGACTCAAAAATACATAAAAACATTTACAGTTCTTTGCATAACGGAGGCAGAATAACAGCAAGGAAATGGGTTTCAAACAGAGGTGTACTGACTACAGGCAGCAAAATGCTTGAATAGAGCTGAAAAGAGTGAACACAGAAACCAAAATTTAGGAACAAGGCCTTGTCTGATCAGCGCACCTGTAACACAGTGAAACTAAAATGCAACGCACCTACTACACTTAGGAAGTGCGATGCATTTGAAGTTCACAGAACAGATAGTGCGCTGGACCAAGGACGAGACTTTGATTGGGTTCCGGGTCACAGTTTGCAGTTCAGTTCAGGGATTTAGGCCAAGCAAGTGGTAATCAATAAATCAATCACAGGGGTAGATCTAAGGAGGTTACTAGAGCCACCACGAGGGAAATTAGAGAGCTTGTAATTCAATTGTTTAATTCATAAACAAAACCCGGAGATAGACTGAAGCAGCATTGATCTACTTTGCACTTGCATAGCAAATGAAGTTCGAAGGCTAGCTGGCTTGACTTCAGGCTCCGTCTGTAAGTTTATAAAGTAAACAAATGTAGATGAACAAACAATCTACTCGCTCCCAGCGGAGTCGCCATTTTTTTATCGGGAAAACTAGTGTCTATGCAGAGCTACTAGTCCCACTAAGGCTGGTAGCTACCTTAGAAACAAACACACTAAAAACTACATATGTTTTCCTTTATGAGAAATAGATAAGAGAAGAATAAGGAGACCAACCTCTGTCTTGCACTTGGTTCCTTGCTTGATTCCTCTCTCTTCTGGTAGGTCCTTGCCACTCGCTTCCTTGTCTACCCAGCTTCAAGGAGTACCTGTAGAATCAAAGAAGCATAACACTATCCAAGAACATAGATCTATTATCATAAACAATATAGGATCAGATGTACATCGACCACACAAATGCATAAATCATCAATGATACAAGAATGTGGAGGAAAACTTGAATAGCTTTATTGATAATCAAGAAAGAGGAAAGAGGATTACAACCAATTGTTCTGACCCAGCATCATCCTCTCAGCAAGAAATCCCTTCTTCACCTCATGAAAAGCTTAGATCACCCAACACTATGATATTGCACCAGGAAACCAACAACACTTCCTTACAAGATACAAAATTCCAGCCTCTGGATCTCTGGGATGAGGGATCCATATATAGATGTCTGCAAGGGAGGTGAGTCAGCTTTTGAGATTTGATTAGTGTCTTCTCTCTGATAGTTCTTGATTCCACTTGGAGATTGATGATCTCTTACTCATCCCTGGTCGAATTCAGAGAGGCAAGTGTCACAGGAGAGGTTTCTAGAAGATTCCACGCTCCCCCACCTTGCGAATTGACCCTGCCATTTGTCCCTTCTCACCCATCGCACCCCATAGAAGGGCTTTTTGACATGCATCGCACCTACTGTGTGTATTCAGGTGAGATGCAACGCACATTGCCTATGGAGCAGGTGAAATGGTCCAGTTTTGACCAGTTCTAAGTAGTTTTTCATGGAGAACTTCTGAGAGATGTTGTAATCAGTTGACCTTGTTCTTTTAGGGGTTGGAACAACACCTTTAGGGACTTAGGAGCCCTTGGTTTATGGACATTTATGCTTGGGGTTGCAGTGCCCAAAAATGTCTATAACACATAGTATTAAACTCTTTAGAGATATGTGCAAAATATAGACCATCAAATCTCCTCTTAACCTCCAGGAACTAAATTATGATAGGTCAAGTAACAGATTATCCGTTATGCACTTATTATTGGACCAATCGACCATCAACTTCTAGTTTCAAAACACTTGTAACTTTTTTTATACCCTATATGTTGCTATTTTCTAGAGTAGCCACATAGCATAAATTTCTGTTTGGTTGTTTATGCCAGGTCCTACTGCTAACTTTAGTTTGAAATGGTGATGTTGATCCACAAATAGAATGACACCAACCCACACAAACCTGGAACTCTCTAACAGACTCCATAAAAAAACACTCAAGCCTGGTTGTGGCTATATTTTTGTTTCATTTAGAATTCTAGCTAGTTACTCTTTTGAGGAAGATTGATTTCCGCTACAAGTATACCTAATTTTATGGGAAACTTGCGCTGGTCTCAACTTTAGATCTTGGAATATCATTATGTTTATAGATAACTAAATACCCCAAATCACAAAAGATTGTAACACCCTGAAATTTTTACATATTTATCTACAATCCAAGGATAAAAACATTTAGTAAGAGTCCACTGCTCCCATTTATTTCTCCCACAATAGCACATCTAGAATCATGCTTTGATCAATGAACCAATCCAAAAAGGCAATAATGGTATGGTTTCTCAATGGAGGAATTGAAAGTCAATGGAATATCTAGCCTAATACCTCAAATGGCTACTTCATGGATCCTTTCATAATCTAATATATGATTAATTGCTCCTGGAAATACTATTGAATGAATGTGAAATCCCCCCACCCCCATTATATATTGGCATCAGGATACCATGCTGATTTGGGATCAATTAGTCACTTGTCAGCTTTCTTATCATTGCCAACGTCTTTGTGCCCATTTGGTCTGACATTATACTCTATTCATGCTTCTCAATAAATAATATATTACAAGCTATCCATAGGTGAGCTTAAAAATAGGAAACAAACAATTCATCCATGGATTCCTCACTTATCTTACACAAAAGACATCTTCCAGGACCCCCTTATCCCAAGTTAAAATTTTGTTGTCTAAACCTAACCAGCGAAAGATTTTAGCTTTAAAAGGAATTTCTAACTTTCAAACTAAGTGCCACCATGGGGATCTTTCCCTCATCATTTATTCTTCCATATTTACCTTGTATTTGAGTTTGGCAATATATTCATCAGGTTCCTCATTTTTTAACCACTTAAATTAGCTCATCTTGTTAAGAAAGTTTCTTGCCTAAAATAAATTATGACATGGTCACCTAATGAACATGGTCTATAAAGACCCTTTTTCAGTCATGGAGCCAACAAAATTTGACGCTGACTATAACTTCCACGTGTCTGACTATCCAGTTCAGACTGCAAAAGCACAAGATGAAGAATATATATAACAAAGGAATATAAACCAAAGAAAGCTACCTACCCAACGAACAGTTCGAGCTAGATCATTGCCTGTGCCAAGAGGAATGATTCCAACTGGTGGGATTCACTTATGACTTTCTAGACGAAGTTCAATAATGTTTTCCAGTATCCATCCCACTGTCCCATCACCTCTTGTTGCTTGACCAATATTATTAGAAGGAATTCAGCGATTAGATTTTCTCCTTGGCCTAGAAAATTTGAATTTTCAACTAAAAACTTGATCAACTGAAAATCTGCATAGTTTATTTGCAATGATTGAAATAGTTGCCTGTCTAGAAAAAACTACTTACCATAATGCGTATTCTGCACGGGTTTCTCTAGCAAAATGATCTCCATAGCTGGCCAATTTTTCCAAACAACCTAGACCACGACGAAGAAAATCTGAGGGTTTAACTTCTGAGAGAACAAATACCTGTCCATGACCCATAGATAATTAGGGGAACAAATCATGATGATTTGCTAAGAGATTAATAGTTGCTCACTGATAGTAGGAGATAAGTATAAAGAAATAAAGAAATTATTTTAATGTTCACAAATGACCAAATTAAATCAATTGGACTCAAAAGTACATAAACGACAATGTCAATGTAGGAATGATTAAGGCATCTCCCAAATGGAAAAACAACCAAATGTTACAAAACAAAGCATTGAACTAAAAAATCCTAGACAATGAAGCAGAGACCAATCATTTGCAAAATGAGAAGAACCAACACTCCTGTAGCAGAGAAGAATGAATGGATCAAAAGGCCAACGAATGGAAAGATGAGATTTATTACCAGCATATGGAATAGTGTAATTTTGAATAAGATATGTAGTTATTAACCATGTCTTAATTGTTATATATTAGAAATTCCTAGATGACCAATCTGGACAAAATCTAGTAGGCAGAATCATAACTCTTACCATTACTGTAAAATTGTGATTAAATGCATTTCCTTAAGTCTTAACCTACCCCCTATAATTACCTACATAGAAAAGTAAATAAAAAAATCTGATAAGTATAGATAGCACCAAAAACTAACTAGCACACTTTCCATTCTTGATGTAACAATGCCTCTAATAGGCATCTCCCGCAAGGAAAATAACAAAATACCACATAATAAATAGTTAAACTCAAATAGATAAACCCTAGACCATGAAGCAGAGACTAGTCCTGTGCAAAAGGAGAGGAAAAGCAAGAACTTCTTTAGTAGAGAAGACTGAACAAATCACACGTAACGACCAATAAAAAGAAACAAGAGAATTATTGCAAAAATTTAGAACATCGTATTTTTGAATAAGACATGCATTTATTAACCATTTTTAATTATAGTATATACCCAATTCTCATTAACCATTCTGGATAGAATCTAGTGGATAGAATCACAACTCTTACCATTACTGTAAAATTTGAATTTCCTGTGCCTTCTAAGAAAAATTGAGGCAGTGCATTTCCTTGCATCTTTATCCAGCCCCAAAATTACTTGCGTAGAAAATAAAATAAAAAATTTAGATAACTGTAGATAGTACCGAGACCTAGTTGTCGAATTTCTACTCTTGAAATGGGAATGCCTCGTACAACTTGTTATGCCCATCCAGTTAATTCATTGACATGGTTTGTGCATTTTTTTTTCCATGTTACAATTTTAGTGTAAGCTCAGATAATATATGATATCATCAGTAACACAAGGTTGACATTTGAAAATTTAATCAGTTATATTTGGATAAAAATCAGTGCTTAAAAAATCCTGTGTTAAGATGGATCTATGCTACACTATTTTATTATTATATTTTTTGACATTGTAGTAGTCATAGTTTTTAATTTTCTTTTTTAAATTACTAACCTAAACTTTTTATGTTATTTGAGTGTTACACACAAATGGATGGATGGTTGTGATACATCTCATTCACCTCAGCTATAGAGTGCATCTCACTTCTATTGGTGAAAAGCTTTTACATGTTTTGACCAACCCTCATTATGGATTTCCATGACCTTCATAATTTTATTTCCCTTGACATAATGAGACCCCATTTGCACCACTGTCAAATGTTTTTAAGCTTCATGATATATCTGATCACTAACCTAATAGTTTGGACAAGTTCAATATATTTTATTCTCAATACCATTGAAAATATAAATTGTCTAACTTGCATCTGCAGTTAACATTGAACTCGTTAAAAAACAACAATCACCAACCTTAGACCAATTTCTAAGCTATGGTTACTTGCCTCAATTTTTACCCGTCACAAATTCAAATCCCATGCTAAATTCAAGCCATGAGATCAGACATTCCAGCCATCATTTGTTGCCACATTTTCCTTGGAATAAATCCCTAAGAGATTGATATCTCTTATTATCTTACACAGTTTGAAATTACCTTTATAGCCAATCTAGGGGTCTTCCCCTATTCTTACCTTGTTCCTTTTAATCCTCCATGTTGTCCATTTTCCAATTAATGGGAATGCTTTCACCAAATCTTTCCAAACCAGTAGAATTTCCATTAAAATGTTCCCTTTCTTCTGTAAACTAATCTTCTATAGAAATCATTCTCAAATGTTTGGTTTTCATAATTTTCTCCTACATACCTTCATTGTAGACTAACCTCTGCAGATTTTTAGTAGCTAGAGCTAGATTGAAGAGATTTGTATTGTTTTATGCCCCACCCTCCAACTTCTTTATAATTTACCACCTAGCTCCATTTAACTAAATAAATTCCTTTGATTTTCCTTCTGTTTTCATTTTTATATATATATATATATATATATATATATATATATATATATATTATTGTGTTTATGATGCCTTTAGGGATATGGACATTGGATATCCAATGCACAAGAATAATTTCTAGGACAGCCTTGACCAGCGCTAATCTCCCTCCCCTAGAGAACCATCAATTGCACCATAATGAAATTTGAGTTTCAATTTTTCTCTACAACCAAGTTCAATCATAATAAATATAATCAACAGGCTTTAAGATCCCAAGTATATGTTTCCTTTATATAATTCCATAACATTCATAGGAAACACATTCATGATTTAGGATTTTTCTTCCTTGGCCAAAGCATTGAACAACATTGTAGAATTCCTCATAGTGATTTCCATACCTTTAGTTTTACAGTAAATATGTGTTATACCTTTTAACTCCCTTAGTGATTCTTACCCAGATGTGACGATATCATCAACAAACAATAGATGAGAATATTCAAAGTCAGAAATGTTTACTCATTTCACTATCCCTCGTCTCCTTGCATCCGTGATCAACATACACCTTCAACCAGTAATAGGAAAAGAAATGGGGATAGAGATCACCCTTGACACAAACCTCAATATGCATTAAAGAATCCTTTGGGGGACCCGTTGATTAGAACTGTAAAAGGAACTGAAGTAAGGTATCCCATTAACCATTCTACAATATGCAAGTTTGTTCCCAGTTGAATTAGCAGTAGTCTAAGAAAGAGGCAATTCATTTTGTCTTACGCCTTTTCAAGTTCTAGCATCATTGCTGCAACAGGAAGCTTGTGAGTTTTAATTGTATGTATTCTTTCATATATTGTTCCCACAACAGCACAGATTTTCCTATTATAAAGGAGCATAAATTATTCTTCAGAAATTGAACTGTCCATGCATTGGGTATACGATTTTTTAGGTTTTTGGAGTTTAAAATTGTTTTTATCTCCTCTTTGGACACCTCTTCCTCCAAGTCTATGTTCATTTCATCACTGATAATGCTGGGAAATACCCTAATAATTTTCATGATTTCACAAAAATTTGTTGTCATTAGATTTTTAAAATGTTTATTTCTCACTTAAGCGATCTCCTTAAAAGACTTATTAAACCTAGAGCTATCTAGCTTATTGTTTTCCCAAATAATGTTAATGTTTCTTGTATGACTTGTGTACTTGTGAAAAAGTTTAGTATTCCTGTCACTTTCAGAGAACAAGATGGTTCTCCTTTTTAGCTTAGTTTCTTTTTCCTCTTTGGCAAGGTGGTTTGTTTTCTCTTCCATATCTTTGAGAGGATTGATTTCATCTTTCAAAAGCATACCTTCTTTATTATTATCAGAGGTTATTAATTCATTTTTCGACATCCTTTAAATATTTTTGAATAAAGCTTTGAGCTCAATCTGCAGCTTCATCTTTTACCCTTTTTAGATTGTCTATGAAATGCTTCATGTCTTTGTCCTCACTGTTACTATCATAATGTCTTCAATTCTTGATGACCACAGCCTTGGAATCCTTTTTATTTAGCCAGTAAGTGATTAAACTTAAAGGGGGTTGGAGGCTTCTTACTCTCTGATTCAATTTGCAGCAATATAGGGTGAGCTTCCCTAAACAATTTATGATCTCACTCTCTGAATCTAACATCAACTGAGTAGCAACAAAGGATTTATCTAGCCTTTTTGAAATTCCACTTCTGCCTTTTTAGTTATTTCTCCAAGTAGGTTCTTATTTAATTGGTTTTACATCAATCAACTTTTGAACTTCAAATAAAGTACTGAAAAATCATTTAGAAATGGGGTTTTTCTTTCTGCAAGAGCCCCACTGATTGTCAATTGTGCCCTTTCCCTCCTCTTTTTTTGAAACCATGACTTTGCTTTAGAGTTATTAGAGTTTCTTCCAATGGAGACTTGGTGGTGATCCTGATCAAGTGCTAAACGCCCTTCCAGACCCCAAAATCACCCACAATGTTCTTTCTTTGATATTGGATGGTAAGATGACTTGAATATCTCATCACCTTTATTTTTTGAGGCCTCTTTCACTAGATAACCACCCAAACAGGAAAAAGAAGAAATCCCTACATCATCTGATGAAGCTTCTGAATACTAGATTACATGGTCTAAAGAATGGATAATTGGCATGAAGAGGATGCCACAATTTCCTGAAGGAAAAGATGGACCCAAATTCCAGTGGGGGGCCTTAAAGTCCCCTAAACCTTCCTTAATGTTACAAAGAATTTTCAAACACCCAATAATGGAAGGGGATTCTTTTAGTACTATTTGATAGCATGAGTAATTGATAAAAGGGAACCTACCTTGAAAAGTCATAGGAAAATCATGTGTTCCTTCAACCACTTTAGGAATACATACCTCAGACTAGCACTTATCACCTTCTAAAGCTGGAAGTTGTAACAACATATGAATCAAGATTCTTGAGATTTGCCTATCGTTTTTCTTCTACCTTGTCCAGACTTCAAACTGGCCTCCAAATTAGAATTTGTAGACACCACCATTCACACTTTTTGCTCTCTCTAAATTCTTCCCATATACCAGTATAAGAGCCAACCCAATGAAATGGGACTTTTCACTATTCAGAAATCCAACTTTGAGCTTAAAATCCATTTTCCTTGGGAAATCTCATTATCTGCAGGCAATCTCGGTATTTTCACGAAGATCAGTTTCTTCCAACATTTTAACCACTCTCCTATCTATGAAACTGAAAATTTTCTCTAAGGAGATAAAATTGACTTATAGCATTACTGACGCTTCCAAAATTTCTAATTCCTCCACATCTCTAAAGGGAGCTTGAATGTATTGAAAATATGTTTATTCCTCTTTCTAGTGAACAAATTTGGGACTTTTCATGAATTGTGAGACAATTCCAACCCCATAACTATCATTTTCTTAATTAAAGTTATACCCACTAGATTAGAACCCACACAAGGAGAATTCCATTCCCGTTTCAAAAAACTTGCAATTGACTTATACCATGATATTTAATATTTTATGTATTTGTTCACATCCTTGGCTTGTGACATAAAGATGCAACATACTACCTTGCATTTTCTATACTAACACTCCTAAACAATAATAAAGAATGCCCAAATTTGTCATTTCAAATGATCTATGCAGCTCACCTTTTTGTTTTTCAATTATCGAAGTTCTTACCTATATTGATGAGATCAAATACAACCAAGGCCACAATGACAATATCTGTTAGAGTTTTATCCGTGTTGCACTAAAGGTGTTTTTTCTTCAGCAGCACTACAATACATTGCAGTTTCCATTCAGCGGAGAAGTGTACCCAGTAGGAGCCTTGGTCTGTGTGCAAATGGGTTGAATTCATAGTAGACTTTATCTATTGTTTTGAAGGTATTTCTCCTTGAATAGTACTTCATCTCAGCAGATCCTTTCAATCTACACCTTCAGCAGATGCATACAACCTTGGGGTACATGTTACAGATTCCAGTTTTGTTGTGAGGGTATAACGACGATGAAAGAAGCGCATCGATTTTAGGCATCTTATGTTTGTTGCATGTAAGCATGCTTGTTTAGTATTTCCCAAAATTATATAGAGCCATATTTAGTATACTTTTATAGTTTGACTTAGATGCTCACTTTTCTAAATTTAGGTGCTCTTCTTAGTAATATTTTATGCATAGATTTATCTTTAAGAAAAGTGCACAGTAGAGAAGGGTTCTATATTTTGATCAGGGGACACTATTCTAGGTAGGAGGTACTCTATTCTAGGAAGCTTCTGTCATGCATGTTAGGTGCTTTATCCTAGGCAAAGTTCCAAGTCCCTGCCTCTTTGAAAAAGACCCTACCAGACAACACACCAATGGACAGAGTTCCAAGTCCCTAAATTTTCCAAAAACCCAGCTGAGCCTAGCTATCTAGCCTAAAATCCTTTACATTCCAATCATCTCTTGGCTGTGATTTCATAGAGAGAGCCCTCTCTAGTGTGGTAGGGCTAGCTACCAAACTAAAAGATTGGTTTGTGGTTAGCTCCATTGATCTCCTCATCAGACTAGGACATTGTGGAGGATAATAGAAGGCATGACAACTAGGGAGTGCCAAGGCGTTCTAGTGAATGTAAGGGTCCCATTCATGGAAAAATGTAATGCTAGTTGTGAGGTCATGATTGCCAAGGTGTGTTAGGGAATTATAGGGCATGCTAACATCTACCAGATAGTATGAAGACATGTCAAACAAGCTAAGATGTGCCAAGTGTTAAGGCATGCCAAGATGTAAAAGGGTTCCAAGTCCCTACCTCCTCTTCTTCCATATGCTATCCACTTATGACATTTCCTTAGCAATATTTGGTGCATTTGCTAGTTTTAGGTCATTTATAGGTTATAAATGTATTTAGAGTTTCACTTCTAATTGAGTATTCAACTGAACATATTGATTTTCGTATACATAACTATATTTCCCTCCACCCACTTTTAATAACTTCAATAACCATTAGGTAGGGACCTGCAACTTCGATGTTGCTTTGCTTGTTTAGTAAAATATTACTGGAACTTTAATTTATGGAAAGTTGTAGAATTGACAATTTATGAAGTTTCAAGGTCTAATTTTTAAAAGTATAATTCTTTAAAGGGTGCTAGCTCAATGGAAGGGCATCTGCTTTACAAGTAGGAGGTTGGTGGTTTGATTCCATCATGCCCTAACGTCCATATGGAATGGCGATGATCAATTTTTGGCGATGGAGGCTCTTTTGAACACCACCAATGACCTTTGGTGACATTTTTTGACCCTCACCAAAAATATGAAATGGTGACGATCAATTAATGCCACCATAGATACACATCAATACTGACAACCCTCAAAGGTCAGTAACCATAAATCATTGTTGTTGATATGAAATGATGATGGTCGTTGTTCGTCATTATAGTCATTATTCGTGACGGACCTTGAATGTAACCACAACACCTATACTTCTGGCAATGTGGCTTTTGGTGGCGGTCAATGAACGTCACCATATATATGCACCAATAGTGACAATCATTAAATATCCTTCACAATAAATCATTGGTGTTCATATGAAATTGTGACGGTCACTATCCGTCATTATAATCAATATTCGTGACGGACCTTGAATGTCACCATAACACCTATACTTTTGGCAATGCCACCTTTGGTGACGATCAGTTTTTGATGATCGAGGCTATGGTTCATCACCATTGCTCATATGCAGTGGTGACAATTTCTATCCATCATTATAAATCATTATTGGTAACGAACTTTGAATGTCACTACAACACCTATACTTTTGGCGATGCCACCTTTGGTGACATTCAGTTTTTGGTGACAGAGACTATGGTCTGTCACCATTGCTCATTGAAATGGTGACGGTCGCTATCTGTCATTATAAATCATTATTGGTGATGGACTTTGTATGTCAATACAACACCTATACTTTTGGCGACACCACCTTTGGCGACGTTTAGTTTTTGGTGACAAATGCTCTTTTGATCGTCACCAATGAGCTTATGTTGAAATTTTTCACCCCTCACCAATGTCCTTTTTTCTTCTAGTGTTTGTAAGAATATTTCATTATTTGATATTAATGAAAGGAAGTGTTATTTGTGTTGCATCTTTGTATTTATGGTTATATCTGTAATTTTTTGTGTTCTTATTCAAATTCGGTCATTCTTGAACTTGAGGCTCTACCTTGGCTCCAAGAATTGCATAGAGGCTTCCTGTCACTCGCCTCCAGCTATGCTCTACGTAGTTCTGAGAGATAAAGCCTTGTATTTCCCATTGGGATGGTTCAATGTGCAGTCCCAGCCAACAGTCAAGTCGGATTGAACTGCGCATTGAGGAGTTCCAGTCCACAGTAAACCTAGCTGGACTGTGCTCTGTGTAGTTCCATTCAGTAGCAGGTCTCACTGGCAGCTCAGACTACGCAATACGTAGTTCCAACTGACAATATCTCACCTCTAAGAGTCACTACTACACAATCTTTCCCAACAATCACCCAGCTTGTTGCATGATCGATCCTTGAACTGATTTGCATTTTTTTTAAACTAACATTTGCTTGCCATGAGTTTCCACTCTGTCTCCAAGTACATCAGTTGTTGAGCAGTCTCTTAGCACTACAAGCATCATGCTTTCCAAGAGATATGTATCAAAGGACACTATAGAGAGTAACACTTGGGACATGGTTGAATAGATGCAAATGAACTTGCCCATCTATGCAGACACACAACTCTTCATAGAGAAGGACATGACGATCACATGGAAAGAAATAAAGGACATATTTGCAAGAAGTTTCAAGGACGATCTGGAAGATCGACAAGTCTATGTCAACATTCAAAAGTTAGGCTTGTACAGGGTTGCATGAAGGGACCCCGCCTTCCCATGCATCGATATCATTCACTGGGTTGTCTCACATACCAATCCTAAGACGATGAAATTGAGAAATACCAGTGGGACGCAACTTTCCACATTCAAGATGGAAAACTACCCTTAGATGTATCACTTTCCACAGTCGATGAACTACATGGATGCATTGTTCTTCACTCCCAAGAGAAATGTAAAAATTAGAGTTATCATGAAGCATTGGGTAAAAGAGCCATCGAAGTTCAGGACCACGCCCAACTAGGTCTACAAGACAAAGTCACTCAGGAAGGCTTACCAACTCTTGGTCATCTTTTCATGTCGCTTGTATGGCCAAAAGAGCATATAGATCTTCCCGAGGAGTTGGGTTATCATGTTAGATCATTTGGAAAATGAATAAATTCCTTTCAACTAGTCGGACATCTTGGTTCTTCAGCTGAAAGTGCATGTGTCAAATGCACGAAATTTGCCTAAGGATGGACAAGCAAGAATCTATATGTCAGCATACCTGTTGGATGTAATCTATGCCCAACAGCAATTCTATGGCATGGGTTGGAAATCGAAACCATAAGAGGAAGTTGTGAACATTTATTGGAAGTTTCTCTCTGAGTGCAGCTACTGAGGAATCATGGCGAGGTTGTCTGACCGCTTCATCGCCCCGTTGTATAAGATGATATTTGAACAGGATACACCTTGCACGTCCTAGGAAGTGGCACAAGCATTTCTTAACATTGTAGATTGGTATGCCTCACTCGATGGCATCTTCATTAGGATATTTGGCATGGAGAAGACTTCACATGAGCTGTCGGGGTTTGCCACAGACAAGCTGGTCATGCAAGAGGTTTCATACCACATCTCCACAAGGTTATTAGCAGGATTGCACAAGAGGAAGAAGGAACCATAGCCTACTCTTCCTTTGCAGATTGGGTTATACAGGATCCGTACCTTGAAAGATGAAAATGTCGAGGCTGAAGACTTGAATATGTTTGGGTTCAGCACCAAGAGTTTCAATCCGTATGATCCCTATTGCATATACAAGAACTACTGTGCAAAGGTGTACTACTCATGGATCCACAAGGCATGTCATTGGCCAAAGGAAGATCCTTATAGGTATTTCTATAAATCCTCTAGGCTTAATGAACTAGTCAGCATGGCTGTAGAATGGAAAGCAGCATTGCAGGTAGCAACACCACATGACGCAACAAAAACAGTAGTAGTGAGAAGAAAACTGATACAAGACAAACGTAAGAGGAATATATCCGAAAGTGCAGAGGCCAAGCAAAGCTGAAAGTTCAAAGCAGATCCACTTGTTGAGAGATTAGATTTGGAGATAGATGCAAAGAGGTGACAACGTGAGAGGAAAGTAGAGCAGAAGAAGAGAGAGAAGGAAAAATTGGAAGATAGAGAGAGGAGATTCCAGGAGACGGAGAAGAAGCTGAAAGAAAAACAAGAGCTCACGAGGAGAGAAAGGGAAGAAAGGAAGAAACAAGAATAGGAAGAAGGATAATGCGCACTGACAGAGAAAACTACGTAGATAGAGGTTGAGTAGCAGAGTAGCCAGTAGTTAAAGGAGAGGGTGTGCAGGTGCAAGTTCGGGAACTTTCTCACTAGGTTGAGTAGTTGGTTGAGGTAACAAAAATGGAGACAGAACAGGAGCTAGAGGACCAACGCATTAATCTGATGCCGAGGGCATCCAAGATCACGCCAGAGTCTCTGCCACCTCTAGAACTAGAACCAGTCTTGAGTGAGCAAGGAGCGGATTTTCTCCTTGATGATGATCCAAAGACAAATGTGTATAAACTGGCATTTGACAAGTCATAATAGAGGATTGTACAAGCATGAAGAAGGCAGTTCCTAGATGATAATACATCACCTACGCACACAAAAGAAAGGGTGATTGTACCAGATGTTAGAAGACATCCAGTTGCATGGCCGAGGCTTCTAAGGCTTATGCAAAAGCCACGAGTTCAACGATCAATTTATTGATAGTAGAAAATGATCGAATGGTGAAGGACTTGTAAGAGGCCAAGTATAGAATAGAGAAGTCCGCAGAATCTTCCATGACAAAGATGAATAAAGTAATAGTGGAGGAGATATCAACTTTGGAGGCCACCATGCAGACAATGTATAAAAGTTTTGTCACCATGCACAAAGCAATTTTCCATCTATACAATTTTCAGTAGCAGTGCACACAGACAAACCAAACTCTGAAAGACATTCACATTACTATTGTGCACATGTAAGAATAGACAATGAGGTACAAGGAAGCTCTACCTTACTTGCATAAGAGGATGAAGCTAGAGGCTAAGCTAGACAAAGCATGGATTCAAATGTTGATCCGAAACTATGAGAAGCTCCCTCTGCTCATCACTAGCATTGAGGCTTCCTATGCATGGTTGTTCAAGAGTTTGGATGTCATAATGCAAACACACAAGATCCCTTCCATTAGAACCCTCACCCATGCCATGAGGAAGAACAAAGTGATGATGGATGTCAACAAGTACATAGAAGTTGATGTGCGTAGCCACCAGTGGTGACTTGTAGCTCAACAGAGAGAACATGCAAAGGTACATCAGTGGTCTAGCCACACTCAGGAAAATGTTACACATGCTTCAGGATGAGCTAGATAGATGTTTTAGAACCACATACCCGAAAGCCATGGAGGCAAGAGTTCGCTTTGACAAATATGCCATCAAACAGTACGGGGACACAATAACACAGTAACAAGCCTAGTATAAGTTCATCACCAAATATCACCATGAGGAGGTTACTGAGTTGGTCTTTCCCCAAGACCCCAAGTGACATTTTTTGTCTTTTCAGGCTGACTCAAGCCTATTTTTGTCCCACATGGGTATATGTGGAAATTTTATTATTGTAAATATGTTGTAAGTGAAATTCCAATTGTCATTAGTGGAATGTGAATAGTCATTTTTGTAATGTGAAGAGTCATGACGGTAGTCCAAGAGTCAAAGGGGAATGTCAAGGGTCACCCCACCCTTTGCTATATAGAACCTCATAACTCATAGTAGAGGCTTTTGTGAGCCACGATTTTTGGAGAGTATTGTGATGAGCCTTGGATTCTCCATAGTGAAGATCGAGTACATCTATTTGGAGGAGTAGGCAGTGTTGGCTGTCATGTTCCACTATTGGGGCTAGTGGTTGTCAATGGTGTATGTATGGATGGAACTTTCAATTAAAATATATAACAGAGCCAACACATTTTCATGCATATGTTTTTATTGTAGTTGGACTATTCTGGTTGCTTTAGCAATTTATTTTATTTAACTTACACATTCATGTATGAACTATTTTGTATATGATTGTATGAATCTTGTTGCAATCATGTTGGTGGTTTAACCCATCACTTTGGATTGTGGACTATTCTTCTTTCTATCTTGTGATTTCATTCAGCTCGTGTGTTCCTTTCAAGTTGGTTACTATTACAGGCTTCTAAGGGACACACTTCCTTTTCCCCTCCATGTGTTAGAACCCCCATGCACCTCACTTGACTCACTACAAGGTCACACACTTTCTTCCAATATCACACTTACCTCTGCACACTATCGTAGTCAAGGCATTTCTTTACTACCCACTATTTGGACTCCTACTCCAAATGGTCTGAGGTCTAGTTGGGACTTCTTACTAGGAAGATCCCCTGAAATGTTGGTGGGTCTAGAACTGTCAACATTTATGGCTCTAGAAGGAGGGCCAGAGGACAAGGTGAGTCCTCAAATTTTGTTTTGAATCTCTACATATTCTTCATGAGTTATATTACAATTAATCCTCTGACATGTCTATCTCATGTATGTGATTTTGAAGTGTCAAAGGATCTCTTTAATGACTTGTCACATAACAAATATGATGGTGAAGGAAGAGAAACTTTTCTTAGTCATTGAGTGGCCTTCATGGGTTCCTGTGAAGGAATGAAATCCATGAGGATCACATTGCCTACTCGTTGTTCGCATTCACGATCTGAGGGCACGCACTACAATGGTGTGCCACATTTTCCGCAACATCTATTCACTCTTATGATCATATGATCAAAGATTTTTCCCACGCTTTCTATCATTATGCTCGTAAAGAACTCAATAAAAAAATTCTACAATTACGGAAAGCACCTAATGAATCCCTTCTGCAATTTTGGAAATGCTTCCAAAATCTAGCTTTTCAAATCCCAGAAAATGAAATTGATTGGAAATTTCTTCATGGAATATTTTAGTATCTTCTTCACCTATCTGAAAGTCCACATGTGTTAAAATAATTCGAAACCCTCCCAACATACCTTGGTGTTAGAGATGCCAAACCCAAGATGGACAAGGTCCCTATCACAATGACCCTTTGTCTTCTTCTCATCAATTAGCTCTAGCTCCACATTGCGAGGTGGGAGAAGTTGCGAACCCATCTGTTGAACTATCACATCCTCCCACCCCACCTACTCTATATATCTACGCATATTTCTCTTGCAAGCCTATTGGTTGTCACATGAAATTGTTCTCTCAACCTCTGTCCTATCGTTCTGTTGATCCTACGGATTACACTGTGCTTTGTTCTCCCACTTAGGACTCCACAATTGTTGTTCACAAGGATCAAATTGTTGACGGAGTTAGTGTTGAGTAGCCAACCTGTGCTATCATTTATGATGAATATATGGGGGAATATGAAGAAGAACCCATGGTGAAGGATGACCTCCTTCTTTTTGCACCTCATTTGATGTTTCCTAACATCTTTTCTTATTCTTCCATTTCTTATTTGTCTTGTGAAAATCCATCCCCAACTTTTTTTACTACCAATCATTCACAGAATAGACTAGATGCTAGTATGTCATTGCATTGTGGATAGGACACATATTTCTTTCTAAATCCCCCAAATCTATCATCTTTTCTTTCTAGAAACTCGGAGGGTGAACATTCTTGTTTCTTATCAACCCATCTGTATGATTCATGAGATCATGAGGATGTCGATGAACATATCAATTTTTCTGATCATGGCTATCATGATCTCTTTACTCCTTCATTCAATAACAATGTTGATTCATTTGTTGTTGACCTTTCTAGGACACCGGTCTTTGATGATTTACCTTATGATGAAGTGGAAACCCCTAAAGCTGTTGAGGCACTTCAACCCGATATGACAGTTATGTCAGGTCCTCATTGTCTTGAGGTTAGATCCGCTTCCAATCAGAAATCTATTAAAACACCCGAGGCTCCTCATCACTCTCCTATTTGCATTAAAATCAATATAGTTTACAAATTTCACATCCTCCACCTAAATCACATGATCCCATCACTCATGCATCGGAGGAATCATACACAACGAGAACTCTTGCTAAACATAATTTTTCTTCCTTTCTCATGTTTGCTCATTTGTCACCGTCAAAAGAGTGTACATTCTCATTGTCTATGCACAGTGTGTTACAACACCATGGTATGTCCGCAGAATGTTTTTCTTCCATTTTTACTCTTTTATTTTATGTGGACGCATTCAAACTTCAAGTGTGTTGGTCTTTACTGTATTATCTTTCTTATGTGTTGGTTTACTTGTATATCTTTCTTGTCAACCATGCCTTCACCAACATGGGTCAACCAATGTGCTGGTGGTTGCATTGGAAATATCACTTCACATGAGTAGGCCCATGCACTATTTAGTTTAGGCATAGGAGTAGTTTTTTATTTATGTTTTCTTTGCTTTCTTGTTTGATTTTCTTGCATGTTTGCTTTGCTTACTTGTTTTTCTTTCGTTTACTTCTATACTTTTCTTGTTTGTTTTTTTTTCTTGTTATGCACTTGTAGGTTTAGCTTCACATGAAACCATGTTTGGCTCTTAAGACAAGAAAGGTGATGTAAAGGAGGACTTGCACAACTATCAACAATTGGATAACTATTGTCCTCTCTCTTTATAAAGAGATTGTTGTCTTCAGTAGATGATACCTTGATGGAAAATACGTTATATTTAGAGTGAGTCTTGGTGAAAACACAATGCCTGCACTTCTAACTAGTACCACCTACTCCAAATCAGTTTTTCTACATTCAGTTAATCCTTATCAGCTCGGTCAAGTAAAGTAAGGTGAGGGGGGAAACCTTAACAAGTATTCCATAGGTATATATAACATACTTCTCTAAAGGGACAAACTCTTTTTCTCTCAATAAGTAAGGATCCCTCTTCTGCCTCATGAAAATAAAGAAGTGCCTATGCACGGTTCTATAAAAATGAAAAATGAAAAATGAAATAAAGGTGAAAGAAGAGAAAGTCTTCCTATAAAGAGATATGATGCAAGTAACTCCGCCGAGATACTGACCAGGCTTGCTTGCAGGAGAGCGATTCTTGTGTTCCCGTGTGACTTCGTCGGGGTACTATCCAGGCCTACTGGTGGTAGAGCAACACCAAAGATGAAAATAAAACTCTGATAGTTATATTACTTGTGCATCAATATACCCCTATTCCCCAATTGAAACAAATCAGTTGAATTGGCTTGGTATGTGTGTTGACCAATCAACATAATGACAGGAACTATATCTTTAACTCAAGCTAGTGAAGAAGGCACAACGATTTAAGAATCGAACAATACTTCCAGAGGAGTTAGACTCACATTACGTGAAACAAAGTCCAAACAGAGAGCTGGATTTCTACCAGTGTGTTGCCAACGTTGTAGCTGCTACAACCACACTCCAAAATTTTTCCTTCGCTTTGTTTTGGAGCCTCCCTCCTCTAAATCTCATCAGCTTTTCTTGCACTACTCAGGTACTTGTGTTTTCATTTGAAGTTATCTTTCAATTTGTTGCTTGTGTTTGCTTACTTGTTCTACTAATCAACCCCAAGATGACCCCGTGACTTCATTCACATATGGTTCTTGCATTGTCTTGGAAAACTATGCAATCCTAGAGGGAAACCAACCTTGCTCTTAGGAATTGCACAGAGTAGCCTAGCAGTCAGCGCTGCTCTCCATAAACGCATAAAGTAGTCTGGCAGATAGCCTTGGTCAGAGAAATTTGTAGAACATCCCGACATTTGGCTTCAGCTTAGGAATTGCGCAGACCCATCTAGCAAATTGTCTTCAACTTGGAAATTGCGTAGAGCATGAGAGGCATCCAGAGCCACTTAGCCCAGGAATTGTGCATAAGCATTCCAATAGATGCTATTTGATGCATGTGCCGACAAGTTTCCTGGTTCCTCTAGAACTATGCAATCTTCCCATGCATGCACGACATTATTTCCTAAAAAATCAGAAAGAAAAAAGCATCCCTAAAAAATAGGGATCTATTTTTAGCACTGGGAGTTACACTCAAGTTGATTTTAGAAACTCCCCGACACTTGTCATTTTTTCCTATATTTTTGGCATGTGCGCCATAAACCCTTAATCTACCAAATATATTTAAACGAAAGCCTAGATCTCATTCTACACATTCGATCTTGGAGCTCTGGCATTCTCTAAGAATCTAGGAACCTTTGACACATTCAACACAACTTTTCTGGGTAAGTTTTTATTTTCAAGTCTTTTTCTTCTTTTTCTTTCGCTTTTATTTCATTGGCTTATGTGAGTGTTGTTTTTCATGTTTTATTGAATGACCACTGGCACTTTTGTTTGTTTTAACTTGTAGAAGTGTTATTTCAAGTTTTGCATTGTCTTTCTTAAGTGTCACATGCATAACATTGTTTTTGCACTAACAGTCACCGTTGTGGCCACTCTCCCCACCAGCTTCATTGGTCATCCATTTGAATGATTCCTGCATTATTTTTAATTGCATGCATGTTCATTCACTCCTATTTTCATGTTTATGATGTTGGAACTGCCAACATTTAGGGGATCACCCCGGTATGAAGTCCTAACTAGACATCACACTGTTTGGTGTGGGAATCCCATTTGGTATGATGGCCCGATTTCCATTATCTTAAATGTTTGTCTTAGCTCTTTCTTGTCAGCATAGGAGAGTGGTCTGCTTTGTCTTCGAGTAGTGAGGTTCACATGCCTAGTGATTGATAGTGTTATTTGTGTCAATATTCTTTCACCGGAGAGAGGAAGGGTGGGAGTGAGTCCTAAGTTGGATGGGAGGAAACCCAACTATGTTAGGAACACACAACACAACAGGACATGTCTAGCTTCCGGAGGAGGAATCCACATGGATGTGGCATTCACAACACATAAGGGAAGATAGAACATACAACACTCAGCGTGAAATCTACGCAAGTGTGACGGTTATTATAGAAAGTTTATGTGAAAGGTTCTGTCTAATGTCCAGGAGGTAACCAACATGGGTAGGACAACGTTAACAACTTATACAACAAATTTTCACTAGTATATATGTATTAGAATAGTTCAATGAATCGAAGTGTTAAACACAGGTTAAAGCAACATGCATTACAAGTTTTCAAGACGAATATGACAAACAGCTACAACACGTGTGAAAACGTGCTAGCCCGTTAGCAGGCTTCTGAATTAAGTGAAAGTTCCAAGGCACATCTATACACCATACATCATTAACCCTCTGGGTAGGGCGTTGGAGCCATGACTTACTCCTCAAAGAAAATATTACAAACTCTCAAGGCTATGTGGGAGGAGCCAAGGTGAAAAGTCCTTTGCATGTACAAATGAGGGGGTATTTATAGCCAAGGGTGAAACTGACCGTTGTGACTATTCGACTTCCCTCATGACTGTTTGAATTCCATGACCTTTCAACTATACATGACTCTTCATATGACAAGTGGGTCTCTTGGACTTCCATGTTACATCACATTGATTGAGAGTATGGTCCACAGTAGAGATGTGGATGACATGACTCATGACAAGACTCAACATGTCAGTGCTGGTACATTCATGCTATTGATGGTGTGCATGTTGAGTTGTAGTGTTGTTGGCTGATGGATTTCCTCATGGTGTGTCAAAAATTCACCTTCGCATGGCAAGGTGCATAAAGTCTTTGATGGTAGTTGGGTTTTCTTGATGTTGCATTCACACGTTACTCCTTGCTTGTATGTTGACATGCTTGACAAGTTCATTCATTCGCGAAAAGTGTATGGCCATCTATTCGTTCGTTCGTGAACACATCTTTGCATGTTCGTCCGTTCGTCCATCTATGAAAACATCTTCGCATGATCGTCCATTCGCAAGCACACCCCTTTGCATGCATCATTTGTTCGTCCATTCGTGAACAGGTCCTCTTGCATGTAATCCCCTTGTTCATCCCATTTATTGTCATGCCATGTTTGTTTGTGTACCCGTATCTGTAGTCATTCATGATGAGATGACATCAAATCCATAAACCTCCTAGTCTACAATGATGCATGATCATTTCGAATGCAGGTGGCCAAAAGAGAGGACAAGGTTACAAAATGGAATGAGGCAAGCTTTGAGCTAGCATGGAGGCTCTGGGCACTACTGGTGAAAATTGCGCAAACGTCAACGCGAGATGGTGATAGGCAATATGGATCGACAATGACTATTCGCAGGATCTAGCTTGACTAGAGGACAAATCTATGCAATTTTTGGGAGAAGAAGTCTAGGCTACATGAAGGTTGGGCAGGAAACATATGTACAGTTTTTGGAGGGAGTGGGCAGCGGGATCTTGGCAGAAAATACTGTGAAATTCTTGGAGGGAACTAGCAGCAAGATATTGGGAGCTTGGTAGCAAAAACTACGCAATTCCTGGAGGGAGCTAGCAACAGGCTGCTGGGAGCTGCTGGCGTGAAAAATAACATTGATACTAGTAGTCTCGCCTGCTGACCACCTTTGTGCAATTTCTAAGCTGAGACGACTGTTGGCTAGCAGAGGACTTGCTGATGAAATCTGCACAGTTTTCCAGGTGAACAACCATTCGACTAACTAATGAGTTGGTTGAGACAACTGCGCAATTTTCTGAGGGAGATAGGGACAGGCATTGAGTGTCTATCTGACCTGTCTGCATAATTTTCTCAGTCAATGGAGCAGGCATGGTATGCAACCTCTGTACAATTTTTGAGGGGATTCAGTCCCCAGGTGACTACCGAGTCAAACTCTCCGGCTGACCAGTAGGAGGGTTGATTGATCATCTTGCAGGCAATGGAGCTGGAAATGGCCTGTTGGGTACTTTTGCATTGTTCTAGATGATAGTCTGTCGATTCAATGGTAGGGTGATGGTCTGGATGTTAGAGGGTGATATGGTCGTTAGAACTTCAGCAAAATGACAAAGTGCATGAGTGAGTGAAAAGGTGCATACACAAACTTGCAAACACACACTTACATGACTTGATGGCGAGACAACTCAAACCATTCAAACAGACATGCTCAACATGACTGACCGATGGTGCAAGTCGACAAGTGTGACACTCGTGATTGATCATTGGATGACTGTGATGACGCTTGCATGACAATGCATACGACTTCATGTGTAAGCGCGACAAATGTTTTACATAGTGAACAGAACATGTACACATGATGTTGAGACCTTATGTACGACCAGAACAAGGTTGTATGTAAGACATTATTACCAACATGCAAAATTTGTCTATTTAACGTTCAAGAAAGGTGGGTGCAAAGACTCACATGAGCTCACAGAGTGAACCCGGTGCGTGCAAACATCAAGTAAAACTCTCTAAGAAGGCTTTGAAATTGGTTGTGGGCCAAAATTTCAGAGGGTGTTATAGCCGCTACAACACTGCACCATCCTTCACTCATTTCTTCAAATCTACTCATTTTCAAGATACCCTTAGGCATATCTCAGCTTCCTTGGCTCATTTCTTGATTTCCCCAACATGCTCTGCGCATTGCTGAACTCGAGGCTCTGCCTTGGAACCAGGAATTACATAGACATTGCTTGTCACTAACCTCTGTGAAGTTCTAGGAGATAATGCGTTGTCCTGCCCACTGGGATTGCGCAATACACATTCCCACCCAACAGTCTAGTTGGACTGAACTGCACATTGTGCAGTTCCAGTCCACAATCAAACTAAATGGATTGCGCTTTGCGCAATTCCAGTTAACAACAAGTCTCACTGGCAGCTGAGACTACACAATGCGTAGTTCCATATGATAGTCTCCCACTTCTCAGAGTCACTACTGTGCAATCTTTCCCAATAGTCACCTAGTGTTATGCATGATCAATCCTTGACGCGCTTTGTGTGTTTTTTTTAACTGAAATTTTCTTGATGTGAGTGTCCACTCTGTCTCTAGGTACATCAGTTGTTGAGCAGTCTCTCAGTTGTACAAGCATCATGGTTTCCAAGAGATTTGGATCAAAGGACACTTTAGAGAGAAGCATTAGGGACGTAGTTGAATAGGTGCTAATGGACTTGCCCATCTATGTAAACACATAGTTATTCATAGAGAACGACATGAAGATCACATGGAAAGAAATAAAGGACATATTTATAGGCAGTTTCAAGGAATATCTGGAAGATCGATAAGTCCACGTCAACATTCACAAGTCAGGTTTGTACAGGGTTTCATGCAGGTATCTCACCTTCCCGCGCTTGGATATCATTCAATTGGTTGTCTCACATACTGATCCTGAGACGATGAAATTGATAAATACCAATGGGACACAACTTTCCAACTTTAGGATGGAAAACTACCATCATATGTATCACTTGGTGCAATGGTGAACTACATGGATACATTGTTCTTCACTCCCAACAACAATGTAAACACTAGAGATATCATGAAGCATTGGGTGAAAGAGCCATCGAAGTTTAGGATGACACCCAACTAGGTCTACAAGACGAAGTCACTCAGGAAGGCTTTCCAACTCTTGGTCATCTTTGCATGTTGCTTGTATGGCTAAGAGAGCATGGAGACCTTCCTACAGAGTTGGTTTTTCATGTTATATCAATTGGCAAATGAATGAAGGCCTTTCAACTGGTCGGACATGTTGGATCTTCAACTGAAATTGCATGTGTCAATTTCCCAGAATTTGCTTAAGGATGGACAAGCAAGATTCTATATGTCTATGTACCTGCTTGAGGGAATATGTGCCCAACAAAAATTCCTTGGCATGGGTTGGGTATGGACACCATTAGAGGAAGCTATAAACATTTATTATGAGTTTCTCTCTAAGTGCAGCTACCGAGGAGTCATGGAAAAATTTTCTAACCTCTTGATCGCCCCATTCTATAGGATAATATTTTAACAACATCCACCTTGCATGCCCTAGGAAGTGATGCAGACATTTCTTAACATTGTAGATTGGTATGCCTCACTCGATGGCACCTTCATCAGGAGTTTTATGGGGAGAAGCCTTCTCATGAGCTACCGAGGTTTCCGATGGACAAGTTGGTCATGCAAGAGGTTTCATACCACATTTGCACAGGGTTATTAGCAAGACTACATAGGAGGAAGAAGGTACCATGGCATATTATTCCTTTGTAGATTAGGTTGTACGAGATCCGTACCTTGAAATATGTAGATGTCGAGGCTGAAGACTTGAAGAAGTTTGGGTTCGACACCAATAGTTTCAATCCATATGATCTCGTCTGCATATGAAAGAACCACTGTGTGAAGGTGTACTACCCATGGATCCACAGGGCATGTCATTGGCCAAAGGGATATGCTTGGAGTTATTTCTATAAATCCTCTAGGCTCAATGAATCAGTCATCATGGCTATAGAATGGAAAGTAGCACAACAGGGAGTAGCACCATAGGAAGCAACAACAACAACAAAAATAGTGAGAAACAAACCGGTGCAAGAAAAAGGCAATAGGAAGATTGCCAAAAGCGCACAGGTTGAGAAAAGCTAAAAGTTCAAAGCAGATCCACTTGTTGAGAGAGTAGCTTTGGAGACAGATGCAAAGAGGTGATGACGTGAGAGGAGAGTAGAGAGGAAGAAGAGAGAGAAGAAAAGGTTGGAAGATACATAGAGGAGATTGTAGGAGACTGAGAAGAAGGTGAAAGTAGAACAAGAGCTCAGGAGGAGAGAAAGGGAAGAAAGACAGAAACAGAAACAGGAAGGAGGACAAGGCACACTGATAGAGAAAACTATGCAGATAGAGGTTGAGACAGTAGAGCATCCATCTGAGGAAGAAGAGGGTTAGCAGGTGCAGGTTCAAGAACTTGCTCAGTAGGTTGAATAGTTGGTTGAGGTAACAGACATGGAGATGAAATAGGAGCTAGAGTTCCAAGACATCGATCTTATGCCGAGGGAATCCAAGATCACACCACAGTCTTCGCCACCTCCAGAAACACAACCTATCTCGAGTGAGAAAGGAGAGGTTGATCCAGAGAGGGATGTGTACAATATGGGATTTTATGAGTCACAAAAGAGGATTGTACAAGCACGAAGAAAGAAGCTCCCGAATACTCATACATCACCCACACACACATAAGATAGGGTGATTTTACCAGATGTTAGAAGACATCGAGTTTCCATGGCCGAGGCTTCTAAGGCTTATGTAGAATCCACGAGTTCAACAACAAGTTCTTGATAGCAAAAAATGATTGAATGATGGACTTTCAAGAGGCTAGACAGATAACAAAGTAGTCTACAGGATCCGCCATGACAAAGGTGAAGAAAGAAATAATGGCAGAGATATCAAATTTGGAGACCACCAAGTAGACATTGTATCAATGATTTGTCACCATGCACAAAGTGGGTGTCCATATATATGGTTTTCAGCAATAGTGGGTGCAAACAACCCAAAATCTCAAATACATTCACACTACTATTGTGCACATGCAAAAATGGACAATGAGGTACAAGGGGGCCCTGAGAACTATGAGAAGCTCCCTTCTCTCATCACTAGCATTGAGACTTCCTATGCATGGTTTTTTAGGAGTCTATATGTCATAGTGCAAACGCACAAGATCCCTTCCATCAAAACCCTCACCCAAGCCATGCAAAAGAACCTTCATGCGAGATGTCGACAAGTACATAGAGTGTTGATGTGCATAGCTACCAACGATGACTTGAAACTCATTGCAGAGAAAATGCAAAGGTACATCATTGGTCTAGCCACACTAAGGACAAGGTTGCACATGTGTCAAGATGAGCTTTAGAAACAAATACCTGAAAGCCATGGATGCAAGAGTCTGCTTCGACAAAGATTTCATCAAATAGTACGGGGACATAGTAACGCAGTACCAATCTTGGTACAAGTTCGTCACCAAAGATCAACATGAGTAGGTTATCGAGTTAGTATTTCCCTAAGACCCCGAGTGATTTTGTTTGTCTTGTCAGGCTAACTCAATCCTATTTTTGTCCCACGTGGGTATATGTGGAAATTGTATTATTTTAATTATGTTGTAAGTGAAATTCCAAGTGTCATTAGTGGAATGTGAAGAGTCATGAGGGTAGTCTAAGAGTCAAAGGGGAATGTCAAGGGTCACCCACCCTTTGCTATATATAGAACCTAATAACTCACAATAAAGGCTTTTGGGAGCCAATATTTTGGCTAGGCATTGCTTTGAGAAGGCTTGGTGAGTATTGTGATGAGCCTTGGATTCTCCATAGTGTAGAGTGAGTACATCTCTTTGGAGGAGTAGGCGATGTTGATTGTTATGTTCCACTATTGGGGCTAGTGGTTGTTAATGGTGTATGTATGGATGTAACTTTCACTTAATATATATAATAGAGCCACCAAGTTTTCATGCATATGTTGTTATTGTAGTTGGAATATTCTGGTTTCATTAGCAATGCATGTTATTTAACTTACACATTAGTGTATGAACTATTTTGTATATGATTGTATGAACCTTGTTGCAATCGTGTTATTGGTTTAACCCATAACTTTGGATTGTGGACTATTCTGCTTTCCAGCTTGTGATTTCATTCATCTTGAGTGTTCCTTTCATGCTGCATACTATTACATGCTTCTAAGGACACACTTCCTTTCCCCTCCATGTGTTATAATCCCCATGCATCTCACTTGACTCACTGCAAGGTCACATAGTTTCTTCCAAAAAATATATCAGACTTACCTCTCTGCACTATTGCAGTCAAGGAATGGATTTACTACCCATTTTTGGGACACCTACTCCAAACGGTCTAAGGTCTAGTTGGGACTTCTTACTAGGGAGATCCCCTAACATGTTGGCAGGTCTAGCATCGTCAACAATTTCCTTGAGTCATTTGCCACAATATTTTTTTTCCCTTTCTGTAGATAATTTCAAATTCATAGCCAAATAGCTTTGTGACTCATTTTTTTTCTCTTTGAAATATAGTCTTTTCTCTGAGAATTAATTCAAACTATCATGATCTATTTTTACTTTGAAGTGTCTTCCTATTAGGTATGGACATTATTTTTTAATTGCATGTAGTATAACCAACATTTATTTTTCATAAATGGGTCTAAATAATTTATTTCCTTTAGGTTTTATGCTTTTCAAAGGAAAGAGTCCTTCCTTCTTTCATCAAAATTGCACCAATGCCTTGGCCTGAGGTATCATACTCCAAGTTTTTTGTGAATTCCATTGTCACCAAGATAGGAGTTGTACACATAGCCTATTTAAGTTTTTCAAAAACTTTGGTTGCTTATTTAGTCTAAGAAAATGATCCCTTCTTTACAATTTTTGGTAAAGGTATTGTTAATTGACCATAACTCTTGACAAACGTGTGGCAATATCTTGCAAATCCATAAAATACTTTGACTTTCTTCAGGGTATTAGGGATTGGTCATTCCCTCAGAACTTTTATTTTGTTAGGATCCAACTTGACGCTCTCATGTGATACAATATGACCAAAATATCTACCTCTTGAACCTCAAAGGCGCACTTGAAAGGATTTTCATATAGTTTTTTCTCTTACAATAGTTTTATGACCCTTTACACATGTTTTACATGCTTTTCCCAAGATTTGTTGTAGATTAGTATGTCATCAAAAAATACAAACACAATTTTTCTAAGGAAGGGTTTTAAAATAGAATTGATCGAGCTTTGAAATTTTTAAGGTGCATTTGTAAGTCCAAATGGCATAACCAAAAACTAATAATGACCTTCATGTGTTATAAAGTATAATTTGGAAATGTCTTTTGGCCTCACATTGATTTGTTGATATCTAGAAAAATGATCCAACTCAATAAAAAAAATTCCATGCAATTAATCTAATAATTCATCAATGAGAGGAATAGGAAACTTGTCTTTGATTTCCATTTTTTTTAGTTGTCTGTAATCTGGACATATATGCCAAGAACCATCCTTTTTTGTAACTATCACCACTAATGAAGAGAAATCTCTCTAGTTAGGTTGAATAATTATTGTCTCTATAATTTATTGAACCATACACTCAATCTCATTCTTCTGTGCATGTGGATACCTACAAGCCCTAATGTTAGGTGGTACGCTTATAGGTTGTAAACGAATAACATGGCCATGATCTCGAGTAGGTGGAAGACCCTTGGGATTCTCTCCAAATTCCTTAGATTAATTGTTGATAACTTTTTGGAGATCCACTAGAGTAGAGGATATCGATGTTTGAACATACAGTGAACACAATTATGTAATTACACCTTAGTATCCCATTTTTAGAAATTTTGTCGTGCTATTAAAGCTTCTCGCTTACTAGTTTTCCCTTGGATACCTCTAAGCTCAATTTCCTTTCCTTCTAGGAAAAATATTATAAAAATATTTTGTAAAGGCCAACGTTCCCAATGATAGTAACCATTTGATTCTAATATAACATCAACATAAGCCATTTGGATTTCAATCATGGGACTAACCAAAAAGTACTCTCCCATATTCAGATTAAGATTATGGCACTTCCATAAACAATTTATGGTACCTCCATCTGCAATAATTACTTCAAATTCTAGTGTTCAATATATAAATCAATTAAGATTTTTTTTTCCAATTTATAATTGATGAAGCTATGGGCACTACTTGAATAAATAAATATTGTTAGCTTTTTCTTATTTTTTTTATCCTTCTATCTTGAGGGTTTGTGAAGTATTGATCACAAGCAATGCATGCCAAGATATTATTTGAGTAGTCTCTTCTAGCTATAGATCTTGTAAAGTTTCCACTTCTTGATATTCTTTATCTTAACAATATATATAGAATATTTTATTCTCGTTGCACTTATGCACCTTACTATACTTTCTATCACAATTGAAACATAGTCCCTTTGCTCTTCTTTCATCCATTTGTTGAGGAGTCAAACTTGCCAGTTTAGGAGAGGGAACATGGTTTTCTCTATAAGTATTAGTATCCAATTTTCTACTACCCATTTTTTACTTTCAACTTTCCTTTCCAGACTAAAATAATGCTCTAGAGATTTAGGTTCAAAGTGACACACCTCATGTTGGATGCTTTCCTTTAAATTTCCCATAAATAGGTCTAAGAAATTATCTTAGTAAATATTCCTTACTTTAAGACTCAAATTTTGGAATTGTTAAGTGTGCTTTGTATCTATACCTTTTTATTGAATATCTACCAATTTAATTAAGAATGTATTACTCTTAATATCCCCATAATGTGATATCAACTCCTCTATAAACATGGATGAAAATATAACATAATATATTTTCGTTTCACAAAACATTGATACCATATATGTTGGTCTTATTCTAAGAACATGGATGCAATATTTACCTTTTGTAACAATACAATTTCGTGTATATCAAAGTCTTGTTGCATTTGAAATATCCATTATATAAGATCATTACCGTCAAAGTTCCTCATATTGATCTTTGGAATATAGTAGTTCCTTGGTGTTGATATAAATCCATAATGACGTGGATCTTGGATTGAAAAGTCATGACCATGGTTCTTTGATTCAATATTAGTGCTCTCAATTGTGATAATAGACTACCCATATGGGATTGATTCTTAACATCGTGCATACATAATATCTTATTCAAATTGTATGGTTTCTCCACAATTTGTGGTACAAGAGGTTATATTTCTTAGGCCATGAAAGGTCACATATTTACTAACCAATATTCCTTCACATGGTTTTAGTTCCATGTGTTCATTACATATCGACGGTTGGGAATCATTTTGAAAATATGAAGGTGGAGCTTTGGGAGGGTATCCATAGTGTAAAGGAAACCCTAACTCTCCTTTCATTTGGCTCAATTTCTTTTGTGTTATGTGGCCATCCTTTGGAAGGTGTTGTTAAAATATCAACAAATCCTAATGAAATATATGTATCAATAGCTTGTTGAAAACCTAAAGTCTTGAGTTGATCTAATATATGTGATTTATATGTAATTTTGAAGTGATCTATTAATCTGGTAATAAGTTTTTTAATTCCTATTTTATCCATCACTTTATTATAAAAGATACAATTATCAAAGGATAATCTAATTCATTCATTGATAAGGAAAAATATCCTTATGTTCATGATTTTCTCGTATCTCCACATCCCTTTTATGGAGATATTTTAATAGAATATTCTGTAGTTACCTAATGGAGTTTTATATGTCTTCCTTGAAATTTTGTATTTATTCTTTATTTCCATTCATATTATTTTCTATTTGTCTATTGAGTTTTTTTTTTAGAACCTGATAAATCCACTTTTCTCAACATCCTACCATCTATTTCATTAACTTTCTTCTCTAATTCAAATAACCTAAATTCTAAGTCGTCACTTTATTCATGAGTCAAAGATGAGACTTCAGTAGTTTTAATTGGTGTAGTAGCCTTCTTTGGAGGAATGTTGGAAGTAATATTAATACTCCTCTTTATAAAAATTTCAATCACTAAAAAAGATGGGATCTTCTAATCAACCGTTAAGTCACTTCTATGTTATATACCTTTAACACCTTAATTTGGAGAATATTAGAGTGGTTGAAGTTTTTCTTGATATATATCTAAGATTTGAGTCCTTATAGATCTGAAACTTTTGTCTGTAATACTCTGGTATCTCTTTTCTACAATTCCACATGTGTGACCAAAATTTTATCTGTCACGTGAAAGTTATGGTAACTTTCCCAAAAATTGTTGATTTTTGGTCTCTTCCCACAAGCATACATGTATCTCATGCCACCTACCCATATATTAAAATATAATACTGAAAATTTTCCTTGAAGTACTCTTGTATGTCTCTTAAAATCCCTAGAGATTTGACTCTCCAAAAATTTCCAGAAAATAAGATATAGCAAAATTAACAAGTTGACCCATTTACAATTTATTTCAGGATTGCTCACAAAAACTAACTCCCACAAGGTATAATTGAAATTATAGTGAACCAAATTTGAAATTGTTTTTCTTGAAATTTCTCCATAATATGATCAAAGTTTCGTTATTTGATACCTCCCAAAGAGAAAGTTATTGCAAAAATTCCAAACTGACCTATTTGAAACTGATTTTATGAGCATTCAGGAACCCAGACTTCCTTAAAGCATATATCTGAAATCATATTGAACCAAGTTATGAAATTTTAACTAGATTGATGTGAATCAAGTTTCAAGGTTTCAAACATACGAAAAACCAAGTTGTAGTGAAAATTTCAAACTAACCTACTTGACATTGATTTTTGGAAGATTTTGAGAACCATAACTCGCTTGGAGCATATGATCGAAAATATAGCGAACTTAGATCTGAAATTTTATTAAGATGTTAATCAAGGTTTCTCCTCAATATTCTCCAAGCTTCACCATCTCAAACCTCCCATAAAAAAAGTTATGGAAAAAATTTCGTGATGATCTATTTAAAGCAGTGAAACCCTAGGATTGGGACCTTCAATACCAAATTCTATGAACATTGTGCTTTAAAAATGATAAGAACCAATAATTATAGTCTTATTTGAGGGGTAAACCTCCTTTTACAATAAATAAAATGTACAAGAATATTTTTCTCATTTTAAGACTAGGTCTCCTTAGTATATATATAAGAGACAAAGGGTGCAATTATAATAAAATGGGATCATGAGAGGTTCTAGCCTACATAAAAATATAACTATAGAAATGTAATTTCTCGATATATATGGATTAACAAATAATTTTAGGGTTAACATGGGGCTTTTATAGGGCTTAAAATTTAATATATCGTCAAGCTATATAGTATTGTGGGGGTTTTCCAAAGACCAGAAAGTCCTAAAGACCCCATGGTTTCACAATTAATAACATTAATAATAGCCCCAGGGTCAATCGATGTGTCTAGGATAAGGGTATGATTTATTTTCACATTGAATACTAGGATCCTAGGGTCTTAGTATTTGGTGAATAGAAATCCCCCCACCATAAGGTATGGTAGCTTTCCCGTGACATGAACAATTCGATTATCCTTTTGTTTTCTACCACGTTTCCTTAGAAATAATTCATTCACTACTTTCAAGTAGATAAGGACATCCTTGATTTCTTGGAATAATGTTAAACAAACACATACATTTTTAATCTCACCTAGAATATCAAGCTTATGTTAGGTATTTGGTCTTTCTGATCCCATCTTTTTGCATGAGGAACCTATGGTTATTGGTGGACTTGATCTATTCTTGAGGTATTTAGATTGAACAAGCTATATTTCTTCATTTGGAACTTCATATCTATGCGAGGATTTTATTTGGTTAAGGTCTTTCCTGATCTTAAGTGAATATCATGGTAGTCTAGGGAAGAGATGGGGTAAGTTGGGTAATTTTTGAGCTCAACAACTTGAGTTAGTTGGGTTGCCTTAGTATTATTGGGGTGAGGGATGGGATGTGTAGGTAGTTTTATTCAAGGAGAAGCTGATGTAGATGGATGAATTTGTGGAGAGGGGAGAAATTTCATGGGTTGTTGCATTACAACTTGTTGAGGGTGTTGGAAAATGTGCAACGTGGCAGCTTATTAATTCAATTTTCCTTTTCCTCAATACTTGCATGTGAACTTAGTTATTCTTATTGTGTTATATCTTTAGATATTTTTATCAAACAAATATCAATAATGAAACAACAACAAAATAGGATACATAAATTAGGCTCTCATCTAGGGAAAAACCCCTTCAAGTGGAAAACTTATTAAAATCTTCTCTTCTTATAGAATCTGCGTCAATTGAGACACAAAGACCCAAACCCTAAAACAAGTCCTTCTCTAAGTACCAAATCAACCCTCCAACAAGTCTTCCACTAATTCTGCACCAACACGCCTCATTTTACAATGACCTACAAGCTTCAATACTGCAACTCGTCCTACAACTTCGACCCTACAATTTCATCCCTGCAACTTTTATGGAAACCCTAATTTTTCCTCCTCTTGAGACCTTCCTAGAGCAAGACATCTCTTCCCAAGGTCAACGAGGTCAAGGGAGGGAATTATTCCTTCCAAGTGCAAGATACTTCACTTCATCTTCCTGCAACTCAAACTTTCGATTTCAACCTCTTATTGCAGTGTCAAAAACTCTAGAACTTTGTACATGTGAGAGAGATAAAGCCCTAAAATAAGACTTTTCATCCTTCTTTCTTCTCCTATACATTCACTCTTCTTATTCCTACTTCCCAGATACATATCAAATTATTTATTGAGAGATCTAGCGTCTTGAGTGAGTGAGTGCTAAAAAGGTCAAATTGCTTCTTTATATAGCTTTTCCAAGGGTTCAAATTCCCTCCTTTAGGTTGACTTCTAAATGTTAGGGCCAAATTGTAATTTTAAAGTTTTTAGGACTTTCTAGAATAAAAAATAATTCTTTTTACATTTATATTTCTCCCAGAAGGATCTTATAAAAACGATGTTGACTCCTTTGTCTCATGACAATAAATCATAAGACCTAACAAACCATAGAATCATGAAGAACAAGCTTTTACCTAGAAGACCATCAATAAAGAGCATGAAACCCATGCTTTAATAATAATACTTTTTTCTTTTCTTCTCTTTTTATTACATAGGATACATATTGAAATGAGTACAACAACAATTAAGAAGACATAAACTAGTTACATTTTCAACACCCCCTCTTAACTAAGGAGGTTTTCATAATCATACAACATCATTCTCAAATTGAAGTGTTCACATAAGAAGAGTCATATTGATAAGCCATATTGTAAGCATCATCATCATGACCAACATTGTCTCTGAGGCCTAACTAGACAAGCTCTACTTTATTCAATAGCATTATGTTGGGAGGCTTTATGTGTGATACCACACTACCTCTACAAGGCACATTCCCCATCCAGATGTTCAAAAGGTATGTCCTTTTAGGACTATTATTATGTTGGATCTCCATACTTGAGTACTCAAAGAATAACAGTCCTCTTCAACTAATCTTCTATTGAATGCTTGTCCCATTCTCATAAAGTGTCAGTACCTTTCCTTTCTTGGATGTTAAATCCTCAAGGAAACCATAGATGCTTTTCTAATCCTCCCTTATTCTATATTCATCACCCAAAGAAGAGCATGCATGTGTGATGTCCAACATCAGACCCTCTCAACTAGAGAGGACATCCATATTCTCCCTTTTGATTATACAATATGTCCTTTCTCCTATTCAAGGAGACTTCTTTTGCTCCCTCTCAAAACTAGAGGAGATTCTAGCCTTCCTTCCTATTTTGGAAGTTAACACCACAATCCTTGTAGCTTGTCTTCATGAGAGTACCAACTACTTGATATTCATAGCTACATGGCTCCCTCTTTGTTCTACATATATATCTTCGATCTTGCTTCCTTTCAAGGTATCATGGAGCCATCTTCTCTCTTTAATCTTGTGATAGGATCTAGGTCATCCTTCTTGTTTATCTCTTTCATCCTTGATGTGAAGGAATTGAATTGATCCTTTTTAATCTTCAAGTTGATCATAGCTTCCTTATGAAAGTGATACCCTTTTACCTTTAGGTTACCTTCTCACAAAGCTACCTTTCAATCCCAAGATTGGAACGTCTTGACTTTCTAGTTGCTAGGTACCAGATATCAAGATTTCCTCAACATTATTCATATATTTCCATCCATGCAGTTGAAATTTCCTCAACTATCATCATGTATCCCTACAACATTCTTCCAGGTAGAAAAATAACATGTTAAACAGATAACCAGCAATAACAAAAATCAGAATTACCTCATCATGATGACTTTCTCGGTCCATCAACATCCTCATTTTCCATCTCCATATGAATTTTCCTTCATGCATAATATTTCCCAAGGATCGAACTTGATTGCAAGTTATAACTTTTCATTCTGGATATTATACTAGATGTTAATAATTATTTTACATATTCTAGAGAAATCCTTAATTCTTTATACATCCTTAAGTTAGATCCTATTATTTTCAAGCATCATATATCAATATACTTAAGCATATTTTATGACCAACTTTATTTTCCCAAGATTAATTACATTTGAATCTTGTCCAAAGTTTATTCTCAACCTGCATTCCTTTGCTTTCATCCAATCATCTAGTTATATGCTCTAAAGTGAGTTTGCAACCTGACCCATCACATTACCTCATCCATTTAACAATATTATTTCCGCATTACATGGAATGTATACTTACTTTTTCATAATGATTATTCCAAGGTCCTTCCAGAATCATGGTCCTTCCAGGATCATAATTATCCATTTAAGAAATATGACAACCTCTAGCATAATGCTAGTCAATGCTTGGATGAATACTATGAAAAAATGGTCTATTTATCTAAATAGATGTTTATACAAAGATAATTACTCATACAGACTCTAAATATGCTACTATCATATGCTTCTTTCTATGATGCTATGAAAAACATACTGTCCTAAAGGAAATATTAATCCTTATAAAGAACCTAACAATAAGGGAGACTTCTTTAGTAGTAAATATCCTTCACTTCTTCCTTCTTCACCTTCTTCTCAGGTTCTCCCACTACCTTGGCTACATGAGCTTCACTTCTTTCCTTTATCTTGTTGTTTCGTAGGATTGGATAATTCCTCTTAAAGTTTCCAAACTCATTTCACTTAAAGAATTGAACATTGGACATGCCTTTCTTCTTGGACTTTCCAAACTTTCCCTTATTCAACTTCTTGACTTGGGCTAGAAAGGCTTGATACTACTCATTTGATTCAATGTCATATTTTACCTCGATCCTTGATTCTTCCAAAATTCATTGAGCCCACAAATAATAGAAAGGAGTTGAATCTTTATTGGAGTATATGCTTTTTGCAAAGCTGCTACATTCTGTTGGCAATGCATGTAGTACACATATGGTTACTTATGAATCAGAAATTGTTTCTTCAAGTCCTTACAGATGATCTCTTAGCTGAGATACTTTGATGCGGAAGGATGCCATATCCTCATCCATTGATTTATTTATTCTATATAACTTATTCGCAAAGACATCTTTTGTTCTGATGTACTTGAAGAGTACGAGTTCACTAGCTTATCATACATAGCCTTAGAAGTTTTCAATTTTGCAACAAATGGAACAAGAGAATCTTTAATGGATTCAAATATGATCCTTTGATACCTTACTTTCCCTTTATTGTATTTTTATAGTTCTTGAGTCTTTTCTTTGCTAGGTTCAATGATTTCCCTAGTAACATACTCCATTGCTTCTTTTCTTGTGAGTATTAGGTCAACCCTTTTCTTCCATGCTAGATAAACTGATGCTCAAACAAGCTTATTGTTCTCCTTGCAGAAAGAACACATATGACTTGTAGATTCAGACATGATATAATAATATGATACTTACTCGATAACCAATATTGTAATTGATGATGTCTCCAACCTTCTTGATTCCTTCAAGATCCTTGAAGTGATTTCTTTGAAATATGTTCCCTAGGATTCTTCCAACAATAATTTCCAAGAGTGATGAATGATAAGATCCTTTGACTCTTCCTTTAAAAAGGTCTTCCAATGATTCTTCAATTAGATCCCTTTCAAGAGACAATCCTTCTTGAATTTTTCTTCTTTAGGCTTTCCTTGAGAGTTTCCGTTTTCCTTCCACTTGACAAGAAATTCCTTCCAGTGCCCTTCTAGTTGGCTTCCTTGTTCACGTTAGCTCCAAGACCATCTTGGAAAATGTGTAATCATGTGGCAGCCTATTAATTTAATTTACCTTTTCTTTAATACTTTCTTGTGAACTTAGTTATTCTTAGTGTGTTCTTTAGTTAGATATTTTCATCAAACAAATATCAAGAATGAAACAAAACAAGAGGAAACAAAAATTAGGATCTCAACTAGGGAAAAACCCCTCCAAGGGGAAAATCCAGTAGACTCTTCTCTTCTTATAGAATCTTCTTCAATTGAGACACAAAGACCCAAACCCTAGACCAAGTCCTTCTCCAAGAACCAATTCAACCCTCCAACAAGTCTTTCCCAGATTCTGCACCAAAGAGATTCAAACTACAACTTCAACCTTTCAACTTCAATACTAAAACTCATCTTGCAACTTCGACCCTGCAATTTTAGCCTTGCAGCTTTTATGGAAACCCTAATTCTTCCTCCTCCTATTACCTTCCTAGAGAAATATAACTCTTCCCAAGGTAAATGAGGTCAAAGTAGGGTATTCTTCCTTCCAACTACAAGATATTTCACTTTGTCTTCCTACAACTCAGACCTGCAATTTTTGCCTCTTTCTATAGTGCCAGAAACCATATATTTTTACAGGTGTGCAAGAGATAGAGAGCTAAAACAAGTTTTTTAATTCTTCTTTATTCTCCTAGGAATTCACTCTTCTTCTTCTGGCTTCCCAATTACAAATCATATTCTTTCTTGAGAAATCGCGCTTCTTAAGTGACTGAGTGCTAAATGATGTCAAACTACTTATTTATATAGCCTTTTCAAGGGGTTGAATTCCCTCCTTTACGCCAACTTGTAATTTCCAAGGCTGACATGTAATTTTGAAGTTTCCAGGACTTTCTAGACTCAAAAATAATTATTTTTACAATTACATTTTTCTTGGAAGGGTCTTATAAACATGATGTTGACTCCTTTGACTCATGACAATAAATCCTAGGACCTAAAAAACCCTAGAAGCATGAGGAACATGCTTTTACCTAGAAGACCATCAATAAAAGCATGAAACCCATGATTTAATATTAATAACTTTTTCTTTTCTTATCTTTTTTGTTACATAGGATACATATTGAAATGAGTACAACAATAATTATGAAGACTGAAACTAGTTACATTTTCAAAAGAGAGCCTCAAAAAGTGTGACTCTTCCACCTTTACTTCAAAGTTGATTTGGGAGTAGAGGAGCCATCCATGGATGGGTAGGAAAACACCATGTAGGAGAATAGTTCTACACAGAAGGATTATTCCAATATGAATTAAAATACCGATATTGGTATTGCACCATAACTTGAGGCTTTAGTTGCCACAATCATTTCTAAAAGACGAAAGGTAATCACTTTGATTCCTTTTCTTCTTGATAGATATATTTTAGTCTTATAGGTTTGGAGACTTTTTGGTAGAATCTTCCTAGTTGCATATCATGCATGTCTCAATCGTTTCCAATAAACAATCCTTCAATGGGTGCTTCCTTATTCACTTTAGACAAGAAAATTCCAAATCCAACTCTAATTTTCCTTTATTCTTGTTCATATGCAACATATCTACTTGGAGCTCAATGAACTAAGCATACAATTTTAAAATCTTCCACCATATTCACAATTTCTATTCTTATAACCCCATCTACAATAGTTTTTCCATCTCTTGCCAATACATCTATGGATCCTTTACAAGCTCCAATATAGGATCATCCAATAAAAGTGTATAAATTTAATGTGTAGATATGAAACTAATGTAATTTACTAAAACACAAGACTCAAATCTACTCTACTCGTATGCGGAATTCAATTCATGATCGCAGGCACAAATCATAAACATGCATCAAGATTAAATCACATACACAAAGATTTATCTAGGGGAAAGCAACTGCTCAAAACCCCTTCCTGTCTGTATTGCATTGAACAAATAATAGATATGAAATACAATGCTTTCTCTACCCTGAGCAACTCATGTAAGTGTATAGTCTATCTCTCTACTTGATTGGCTGACTCTGGCCAACACTTAGATATTTTTATTGTCCTCCAAGCTCCTATTTCCTTGTGCTTTTCAATTAGAAATTAGGCCCCTATTTCATAGGAATTTTCCTCCAAGGAATTGTGCAGTTCATCTAGGCTCATCCTCTAACTGCATGCACCACATGTACACCTCGGAATAGTCTACAACTAATAGTACACTAACTTGGAATCTCCATCTCAACTGGGTAACTCGAATTACAATTATTTTGGGTTGATTGATCAGTTAACTAGTTGATCAATGAGTTGTGGCTGGAATCATACCCCACTACTAGACCCTCCACTAGTTCCTCTAATAGTTAGAACTATTTTAACCGAAAAATAACTCAATTTAACTGATTTAGATTGCTATAAATAAGAAATCACTCATATTTAATTGAACTCAAGTCTTCCAAATCGAATTATCTAAGATAACTTGGTGACACAAGCCATGTCACTAAAGTTAGCTCATCCAAGCTGTCTGCTGAAATGGAAATTCAAATTTTCTCTCTAGTTTGACCAAGACAAGTCAAATTGATATTTTCTTGCTGCATTTTCAACACTCCCTCTCAGCAAGAAAGGAATTATCAGATACCCTGATCCTACCTATTTGGAACTCGGATTTACCCTTTGACAAAACCATTGTCACAATATCTGCATCCTGTTCCTCTGTTGGAATCTAATTGAGCAAGATGATCCTCCTCTGCACACAATCTCATAGATGGTGATACCAGATAGATATATGCTTGGATCGATCATGAAAGACTATATTTTTAGAGAGCTTAATACAACTTTGATTGTCCCAGTATGTCACAGTAGGATCCATAATCTGACCAAAAAGTCCCACAAGAATCTTTCTCATCCAAATCGCCTCACATGTTGATTGACTTGCAGTCATGTATTCTACTTTTCCTGAGATGAGTGCCACTGATCGTGTCTTCATGTTGTACCAAGAAATCGTTGTAGAAGCAACATTGAAAATTGCTTCGGATGTACTCTTCCTGTCTGATGGGCACCCCACCCAATCTGCATATGCGAAGACAAACAACTTCACTCATGTTATTGCTTAGAGAAAACCCTAGTTGTCGAGGGAAAAACTATAAGGTAACCTATAATCACTTTGGGATTGAATTTTTCCACTCAATCCAGAGGGGGGTCTCTCCTAAAACTCAACTACTCTAGGTCACAATGGTAGCAGGTCCGTTAAATGATCTATGGCCATATTACAGTAAAAAAAATTTATGTTGATTTGAATATGAGGAAAAAACACCATTGGGCGATGGAGTCTATTTTGGCTTAATGCAATATCACACTAAAATAGTCAACAAAGGTAAAGTAGCTGAGCAATTTTGAATCATTAATTTGTTCTAGTGAAAGGAAAAATAGGAGAGGAACAGACCACTGAGAAGGAGCATCAAATAGATGAATTCAAAAACTATCTTTAGAAAGAAGAATGAAAACAATTGGACCTATAAGCAGAGCATTGAAATGAATGAATTATGTTTATGTTATTTCATTCAATCATTAGAATATCATACATCATGGCAAGAAGAAACACATCAAACTGGAGAAAAAAAATTCAGAACACCCAACACAAGAATCTTTGTTGTAGCTTCAGGCTCTCTTCATTAAAATATTCCAAAATTTACAAAGCACAGTATCATTTTCAACAAAAACCGAAGCCCTATTACATTACATAGCCTTTCTTAAATAATAAAAATAATATCCCAAACTGTTTCTATCTTTCTAGAAATGAAATGAAATCATAAATTAAAATTAAACTAAATCTAGAATCAGTTGCAAAAAAGTATCGAATGTTGGAGTTGATCATTGACCAAAATTGTGCATTTGAATATTAAGGTGATGCTCGCAGATGCGGATCTGATTTCCATCTATTAGTTTAATGCTCAATTTTAATATGATGATTTGGCTCTCCAACTGAAATTAGATTGGGCATTTTTTTAAATATAGAGAAAATTAATTCTGGTGAATTCCTGAAAAATATTCTTTAAATATTCCTTCTTATATCTCAAACCATGACACTTGTGTAAAAACTACGAGAGGTATTTGTTAATGGGTCCGTTATCGAAAAAATTCTCTTTAATATTTGGAAAATTTGTTTCCAGATATTCAAAAACCGCACATGAAATTATTGTATTTTATAGGATAAAACATAGTAAAAGAGAGTTTTGTCATTGACATATTAATTTCCAGCGCTCTCTTGATCAAGTTACTTCTCCTTCACTAACATGTCCTCCATCAATTCCTTTAATCTTGACCATCCAAACTTAAAATATCCTTTTAATTTTCCAATTTTACAGATTTGCGCTACTACTTTGGTTTTCAACGCATTTTTATTTTAGAAATCCACAATAGCGTTCACACTTTATCTGTCACCGCTTTTACATTATTTTTTACAAATTGACACTAACACTGAAATTTCCAGTTCCTTAAAACTATTAACTAAAATTGTGATAACAACTCCCTCTATCCATATGTACCATAGTCCAAACTAGGTGGTGCCTCTGAGGTACCATAGGACATGCTTAGTTTCCCTCCAAAACAATTTGGTAGGCCTAAGCATTGCTTGACTAAGTGAGTTGACCGCATAACACATATCTAGTCATGTGTTCACCAAATACATTAGTGAACCCACAAGTTGTCGATAGATGGTAGCCTCCACTAATTCACCTGAAGTAGCATCCTCTTTTCTCCAACTGGTGGCTAGAGGTGTCTCCATGGGTTTGCTACTCTGCATGTGAAACTTCTTTAGTATCTCATTAGCATACTTTCCTTGAGAGACAAAAAATTTCCTGTTAGGCCCCTATACTACTAGTGTACCCCCTTATTGTTATTAGTACAACCCACTTATTATATTGATGTACCCATGTAGTGCCTATATTGTTACTAATGTGCCCCATAGAAGCCCACTATTGTTATTATTGTGCCCTTACATTATTATTGTTATGTTAGCTCTGATTATGTTATGACCCCTTAGACTCCTATATATAGAAAGGAGGTCTTTTCATTTGTATAATCCAAGAATTGTTCATTTATGTAATGTAAAGGAGGTTGCCCCCTCGAAGAGACTGAATTCTAAGGCGTTGATCTATCTTTTCTATATTTTCTTGAGCTGGTTTCATAACATTTGGTATCAGAGCTTTGGATTCTAGGGTTTCGCTGCTCCAAACAGGTCATCGTGGCATTTTCGCTATAACTTTTTTGCTATGACGTTTCAGAAGTCACAAAAAAAACCCATTTGAGAATAAATCATGCTGAACCTTGGGTCCGAATTTCATAGCTTTTCGTGTGATATTTGCGGAGATATGATCTGAGGAAGTTGGTCTTTTTTCAGACTCCTGAATTACATTCAAAACAAGTGACCTGGGGAAAATCATCATAACTTTCTCTCTAGGAATCAGATTGAAATTTAGTAAGAAGGTACAGAAAGAGGACGGACTGTAGTTTTCTGTGTATCTTTTTCAGAACCAAATATTGAAAATTGTACACGTGGAACTTCATACAACTTCACTCTTCTCGAAAGGTCTATAATCAGGTCATCTTGGGAGATTGTGCATAACTCTTCCTTGGAGAATCAAATTTGGATCAGACTGGTGGCATTGAAAAGAGGACATAGAGAGTTACTATAGATCACAAATTCAGAACTAGATGATTGGAAAGTACAGAGATACATCCGAGGCAATATCGAGCTCCTACAAAGTGAAAAAAGGTGTGCAGATTTTTTTAAATTTTTGCTTAAGCTTGGTTTGAAAATTTATTTTGAAGGAATTCAAAGGGCATAATAGAGAATTATTATTGGTAACTGATGCCCCGAGGAAATAAAATGCAAACACATAGTAAGGAACCTAAAATCTCTATCATGACTCATGAAGAAGAGGAAGAAATGCTACATGATATATCAAAATTACAAGAACAAGTGCAACAAATGTCACTCTCACGAAAGTTAACAAAAGCTAAGATAAATGGCGTGGAAGCTAAGATGAATGGCATGGAAGCTAAGATGGACAATTTGAAGATAGATTTGAACACAAATTTGAAGACAGGCATGTCAGATTTGAAGACAGATTTGACAAATTTTCTACAAGAAATACTTACTAATGGTGAAAAGGTAGTAAAGGAAACTCATGATGAGAAAAAAAGAAATATTAATCATGATTCAATAGATGCTAATGTTGGATTGAAGAATTACCATATTCAAAAAATTGATATGAGGAAGTTTGATGGCAAGGATCCCGCCACATGGATATTACAAATGGAGCAATTCTTCGATCTCAATAATGTGCAAAACGCACAAAAGGTACGTATGGCAACTGTATATTTGGAACCAAATCAGTTTGTATGGTATCAATGGCTTTGTTCTCATAAACAATTTATCACTTGGGCAATTTTTACGGAAGAATTGATAGCACATTATGAGGATACAAAAAGCAACACTTTTTTTAACCAATTGATAAGTCTCAAACAAAAGGGTTCAATAATGGAGCACATTGAGGAGTTCCAAAAATTGAACATAAGGGTAAAAGATATTCCAGAGGAGCATAGGATTGATGTGTTCATAGGGTCTTGAAAGGATAATATCCAACATGACGTTCGCCTTTGGGAACCTGATTCATTAGAGAAGGCATTCAGGTTAGCAAGAAAAATGGAAAGAAAAATTATGGCAACTAGGAGGCATACCACTCACAACTATAAAGACGGAAGTGTTTTTGCCCCTAGTCTTCCACAACCTACAAGGTTGACACCACAACAATTGGAAGAAAAAAGAGCAAAATGGCTTTGTTACAGTTGTGATAACAAATACACAAAAGGTCATAAGTGTGCTGAGAAGAAATTATTTTACATAGAGTATGAAGAGGAGGAAGAAAAGGATCAAGAAACATCAAAAGAAGAGGATATATGCCAGGACCCGACCCCAGAGAAAGAAGAAATGAATCAGAACATATCTTGTAAACTATTGGCAAGAATGACCACCCCTCAAACTCTTAAGATAGAAGGACATATCAAGAAGAAAAAGGTGCAAGAAGTGAAAGATCACATCAGAAAGAAGAAATGAATCCAACCATATCTTGTAATTCAATGGTTGGAATTACCACTCCTCAAACTATCAAGATAGAAGGACATATCAAGAAGAAAAATGTCCAAGAAGTGAAATATCACATCGAGCGTCAAGAAATGAATCCGACCATATCTTGTAAAGGATTGGAAGAAATTACCACTCCTCAAACTCTAAAGATAGAATGACATATCAAGAAGAAAAAGGTTCAAGCAGCGAATAATCACATCGAGCATCAACAACAAGTTCTCCAACTATTAAAGGATAACGCCACTTCGGTGCAAAATCAAATGAAACAACAGGTAGATCAACATCATAGTGAAAAATGTTTTGATGTAGGCGACTGGGTATTTTTACTGCTACATCTTAAGCAATCTATTTATGAGAAGGAAATGTTGGCAATACTACATGCACTTAAAAAATGGTGACCTTACCGAATGGGAAGACTCTTCAAGGATGAGGATGTGGAAGCATTGTTTTGTGCTATTTCATTATCCAACCAGATTGGATAAACGAAGCAAGGGATGAATGGAAGAAGGATAAAGAAGTATGGCCACTTATTCAAAAGTTGCAAAAGATCCCAATTCAAACAATATTGCCAAATATTGAAAAGGAAGGAAAAATCATATTGGAACCTGGAGCAATCACAGAAACAAGAACCTGACAGCTACGAAATCGATCAATTTCACAGTATCTCATCAAGTGGAAGAACTTACCCGCTGAAGATTCCACATGGGAGGACAAGAATTTTATACAGAAGCATCAAGAACTACTCAATCGTTGAGGACAATGCTTTTTGAAGGAGAGGGGCATGTTAGGCCCCTATACTACTAGTGTAACCCCTTATTGTTATTAGTACAACCCACTTATTATATTGATGTGCCCATGTAGTGCCCATATTGTTACTAATGTGCCCCATAGAAGCCCACTATTTTTATTATTGTGCCCTTACATTATTATTGTTATGTCAGCTCTGATTATGTTATGACCCCTTAGACTCCTATATGTAGAAAGGAGGTCTTTTCATTTGTATCATCCAAGAATTGTTCATTTATGTAATGTAAAGGAGGTTGCCCCCTCGAAGAGGCTGAATTCTAAGGCGTTGATCTATCTTTTCTATCTTTTCTTGAGCTGGTTTCATAACAATTCCCCATCTCCTTGCCATACTTCCAATCGGAGGAAGTAGTGCATGAGTCCCATGTCCTTCATTTCAATTTCTCTTGTAAGATCCTCCTTGCAATATTTGATTAACTTATCATCACCCATTAAAATTAAATCATCGACATATAACACAATAATCAATAATTTACCTTCAACCATAATATGATAAAGGTTTTCATCTACATCACTTTTGGTGAAGCCCAACTCAACGAGATAGTTTTCGATCCTAGCATACCAAGCACAGGGTGCTTTCTTGAGGCCATACAACTATTTCTTGATTCTGCACACATACGAATCTCAGTCAAAAGTATCAAAACTTCTGGTTGCTCAATGTACACCTTCTCCTCAACTCCAATGAGGAACATTGTCTTCACATCCATTTGGTGGAGATTCCACCCCACTGCACTAACAAAGAAAGTATAGATCTAATGGATGAATACCTTGCGCCTGGTGCAAAGGTTTCCTCATAGTCTATTCCATCAACTTGAGATAATACCTTGGCCACAAATTTGGCCTTACACTTCTATATTCTTCCATCCGCTACATGCTTTACCTTGTAAATCCATCTTGAACCCACCACTGACTTGTCTGCTAGTCTTGGGACCACTTCCCAAACACTTTTCTTGACAATGGAATTATAGTATTTAACCATTGCATCAACCCATGTCGGTTTCTCTATTGTTTCCTCGAAAGAAGATGGCTCGGTCTCAACCAAATCTGTCATTAGACCCATGTAGATAGTGTACCGATCTAGTGACATTCTCTATCTATGCTGAGAATTGGGTTATTGCACAACATCTCTAGCATCATACATCAGTCTCTCATATTCTCTGGTTTGTATTCTTCCTTATTTGAATGTTTATGCTTGAGTGGATGTCTCCACTCTATTCTCCTCAACTTGTGGCTACTCCACAACTTCTTGAGATTCCTCCTTTGGAGCCAAAATTTCTTGATCTAGCTATACCTGAGGCTCCCTCTCAAGAGAACATCTCATTGCCTTCTCCTCATCAAATTTCACATCCCTTCGAACAACTGTCATCTTGAGGGATGTAATATACACACAATAATTGTGAGGACTTTCTGTGTAACCCAAAAATACACCCAACTCATTTATTGTATCAAGATTCTTCCTGGAGTCTTTGGAGACATGGCAGTAAACAAACGCTCTAAAGGTCCTGAAGTGAGACACTTCTAGATTTCTCCCCAAGAAATCCTCCTCTCATTTAATAATTCTTAGAATTCGATGAGGACTCTGGTTCTACAAGTATATTGTTGTGTTGCATGTCTCTACCCACAAATGTAGTGGTAGGCCTTGGTTACGCAAAATTTCCCTCGTTGATCCCAAAACACTACGGTTATTTCTCTAAGCCACACCATTTTGCTGTGGGTAGTAGGTTGTTGTCAACTCTCATCGAATGCCTTCTTTTGCACAATTTTTTTAAAACTAATTAGGCACATAATCACCTCCTTTATCGCTCCCAAGAGACTTCTCCTTCTTGTCAGTTTCCTTATTTACCACTGCTTTGAATTCTACAAACTTAGAGAATTTCTCATCCTTCTTCTGCATGAAGAAGATCCAAAAATTCTGTGAGAAGTCATCTACAAAGATAACATAGTATTTGTTCCTGGTAGTGGAGGCTTTCGAGAAAGGTCCACAAACATCAGAGTGGATCCTTTCAAGGAATGCATGTTCTTTGTTGTCTTGATCATGGAATGAGGCTTTTGTGTAATTCCCCAAGGTACACACTTTTCATGTATCTTTCTAGTCAAGTGATCCTTTAGGGAGACCTTTGGTTGTCTGATGCATAATCTTAAGGGTTCCATGAAAAAAACAACCAAGTATTATATGCCATAGTTCACCGAAATTGTGTCTCTGCACTTTCTCTACCTTTGTGCTTAATGCAACATAGTATTCCACATCTACTTGTACACGTTCTTCACACAAACCTTGATTTGCTTCACTTATCCCATGGCTATGTGTCTTAGGAATGCTTTCCCTTTGCTGAAGATCACATCATAACCACAGTCTTCCAACATAGCAACCAAAACAAGATTTTCTTTATGCTTGGAACATACATGGCATACATGAGTTTGAGAGGGGAGAAAAACTCCCTCTAAAATGTAATTGAACCAATACCGATCACTATACCTCCCATCATCTCCCATTGTGATGTGAATATGGAGGTCTTTCTCCTCCAGATCACTGAAAAATTCTCTCTTGCCTGTCATGTGGAACAAGGCACCACTGTTAAAGTACCATACACTACCCATCAATGTGCTCACCATACATGAAATGGGGGTGATATCAAGCTCTAAATGTGAAGCCAATGCTTCACCTTCTACTCCTCCTGAGGTCTTCTTGCTTGTGTTCTTGTGTGGACACTTTATGGCATAATTCCTGAATTCATGACAATTGAAGCATTTGGTTTTGGACAAGTCCTTCTTCCCCCCTTAACTAGACTCTGGTTTGGATTTGGATTTCTTCCCTTTCCCGTTCTTTTCATTTCCATCCAAGACACAATTCTCCTCATCCTCACACTTGGATGAGGTCCCATATCTGGTGTTCTGCCTTATCTCCTCATGTACCAAGTTGGACCATAAGAGTTCCCAGTTTGGTAGTTTCTCCCTCCCGTTCAACGAATCTTCGCAGATGTGCCAACTCTTGGGAAGGCCTAGAAGGGCCTGGCTCATGAGATCATCCTCTACAATAGTAACCCAAACTCCTCCAAGTTCATTGCGACATTGTGTGAACCTGCTTAGGTACTGCTGAATAGATTCATTATTTTTCATCTTGATACTTCAAAGCTTATCTTTGAGCATCAATTTCCTGTGGTCGATGTTGTTCTGGAAATAATCTATCAGTTCTTGCCATGTAGCATACATGGTTTATTTCACATGGATATTGGAGACAATTTGGTCCTTCACACCTCACCTTGGCTACACATTTCTTCCATTCTGCTATATCCTTGATGTCAGATGATCCTAGTTTTTGAATGTCATGCTTGAAAAATTCCTTCAACTCATTGTCCTTCAGTACCACTTCCATGTAGCCCTTCCAAGTAACGAAGTGCGAGTTGCCCTCGAGGGCATACTCAAGCCTTAGACCATAGAACACCATCCTGGTAGCTTTGAAGAATTGATTCTACAAATTAAATCCTCTTGCAATAATGACTTCAAATTATTTTCTAAAATGTCAATCCTACTCTGATACCATGTAGAAAATTAATGTCTAGATATGAAAATGCTAATGTAATTTACAAAAACAATAAGAGTCAAATATACTCTACTCATCTGTGGAATTCAATTCATGATCATGAGCACAAATCATAAACATGCACCAATATTAAGCAGACATAAACATATATTTATCTAGGGGAAAGAATCTTCTCAAAACCCCTTCTTATTTTTAATACACTAATCAATGAATAAAGATGAAATAAAATGCTTACTGAAGTCTGAGCAACTCCTACAACTATATAATCTATCTCTATGCCTGACTGATTGGCTATGGCCAACACTTAGCCAATTTTACTGTCCTCTAAGCTCTTATTTCCTAGCATTGTTCAAAGAGGAATTAGGCCCCTATTTCATAGGAATTTTCCTCCAAGGAATTGTGCAATTGATATAGGCTCATCCTTTGACTGCATGCACCACTTGTGCACCTTAGAATAGTATACAACTAATAGTACACTCCCTTGGAATCTCCATCTCAATTGGGTAACTCGATTTCTCTACATGCAACAATTATTCTGGGTTGATTGATCAATTAACTATTTGATCATCGAGTTGTGACTGAAGTCACACCCCACTACTAGACCCTCCACTAGGTTCCCAATAGTTAGAACTAGTTTATCTAAAAATAACTCAATTTAACTAATTTATATTGCAAGAAATTAGCAATCACTCATATTTAATTGAACTCAAGTCTTCCAAATTGAATTATCTAATCTAATTAGGTGACGCAAGCCATGTCGCTCAAGCTAACTCATCCAAGTTGTCTGTTGAAATGGAAATTCTAATTTTCTCTCTAGTTTGACCAAGGAAAGTCAAACTGAGATTTTCTTGATGTATTTTCAACAAGAGTCTTTACCACCACATTGAATCAATTGATCACATCCACACTCCACTTCCACATCATACTCTCTGACTTTCCACTCAAATTATTCCTTCATCCTCATAGGAATTGATTTTATTATTCATGAACCAAGGTTGTGAAACAAAATAAAAGTATAAAATTCAATATAAATTAACTAATGATCAACAATTAAAAAAAACACACAGTAACAAGGCCTTCTGATTATCTTGGAAAGCCTAAACCAGGAAAATGAACTCCTAATAGATTCATTAGTATTTTTTGAAAGGAGTCTTAAAATGGAGAAATCAAAACATTAAATAGGGTATAACATTAAATATCATGGAAAAAACCATGGCTTACTGAAACCTTGGGTATGTAAACCACCAATAATAAACATATTAAATATCGTATCAATACCAGTTGCAATAAGTACAAAATGGGATGGAAATGGAGGACCAAGATTAAAATTTTCATAGGAAGTACAATATTGGAGCCAACATTATAAGAGGATTAAATCCAAGATCAATTAGATATCAGAGAATAGAAAGAAGAGATGGTTTGGAGGAAAAAACTCAAATTCAATGGGTAAAATAAGGTGAGAAAAAACCTAGATTTTCTAAATTTCAATGATTAATATATGACATGACAACAAACACACCTCTTTGAGAAAGTTTAGGGAGATAAGTTGAAAGCTCACATAGATATAGAGAAATATTTAAGATCTCACTAGCTCAATCTTCTAACTGAACCACAATATGATAGAAAAGGAGTGACACAAATTATTCTAGAAGAAATTCCTTTTGTAGTAAAAAAAGGAAAAAAGAAACCCTTCTGAGAAATATCACCATTGAATAGGTTGAACAAGTAGTTAATGAAATATCATCTTGTAAGTATCTAGGTATATACGGTTTCATTTCTATCTTTTTCAAATCTTGTGGAAAATGGTGGGTCAAGGTGTTGTGGAAATAGTGGAAGACTCTAGGATATTAGGGGGAATTATTCAAACCATAGATGCAACCTTCCTAATATTAATAACCAAGGTAACAAAAAAATTCAAGGCAATGTTTATTTTCTATGTCATCTACATATCCAAAGTAATTGCAAATTTCCTGGAACCCTTAATGTTGGCTATTACGTCCCAAGAACATAAAGGATACATAGAAGGTAAAATATTTTTGGATAAAATTATCATCACTCATGAAGCTATCTATACACTTAAATATTCAAAACAAGTGATAATAATGATAAGGCTTCACATTTCTGAGGCCTTTGATCACCTTAGCTAAAACTTCATGGAAAAAAATGCTAAAATCCTTTCGATTTTATAGGGAATTAACAAGATGGGTGATAAATTGGTTTATCCAACCTTCTCTTCTATGTTGGTTAATGGTACACCTTCAGAGTTATTGGTAAGGAGATTCTCTATCTCCCTTTCTTTTCATAATAATCATGAAAATATCAAGAAAGTAACTGAGGAAGCCAATATCTAGGTGATCAAGACCTCAAAACATTAAAATCCACTTTCACACCTCCAATTTGATGATGATAGACTGTAAATGTTAGTTTTTATAGTTTCAGAGGCTCTAGCCATTAAACTACCTCTTTATCTCTTTCTCTTGGCCTCGTGGACCCAATTCAACCATGGTAAATCCATAATATTATTTTTCAATACTATTGTGAACATTCAAAATATTTTTTCTCAAGTTTTAGGTTTCTAAAAAAGAACTCTCCCATTAAAATACTTGGTAGAACCTCTTGTGGACAATGTTTTATGAAATTTCACATTGGAAGATCATTTAAACAAAGTAGAAATCAAACTTAGAAACTAGACAATCATATCTTTATCTCTAGGAGGAAAAGTTCTCCTACCCAAATTTATCCTATAGGCCATGCCATTATATTTAATTTAAATATTATCAACAAATCATAGAAACGCGTCGATGAACCACACTGGTTGGTTCGAAACGCGTCGACAAAAGATTGGTTATGTGATTTTGCCGAAGATATCTAAACAAAATCATAGAAATATTAATGAAAATCCCATGAATACAAAGAAATTTCCTATGGAGATGTCGACATTTAAGTGGGACCCACTTTGGTGATACAAGGTTTGTCTCTTGACAAGTGTGGGAGTATTGAGTATCAAATACACCCAAGTCAAGGAAAAAATTAGCATGTAAAATATGGTGACAAAGGATCAAATGTAAAAATGACCTATGTGATTTTTTTTGGAGAGATAAATATGGAGAATGCGTAATGCTCCCTCCCACCCTTTTGGACATTTCCAAGCTAATGGGAGGCGTTACTTTTAACAAACCCAACCTCCATGGTCTCATTATGGAAATGGAGTTACAAAATTTCTACTTTCCCAAAGTTGGGGGAATTAACTTAGGCTAACACCATTGTATCCATCTCATTAAGAGCTTTCCGATGATATAATTTTTATCTCAATCGAACCTTTGGATTGAGAGATATGCCCCTTCAAATTCTAAACAATTAGCGAGTTCGATGTGGCACCTGTGTGGCTAAAGGTTAAACCCTTCGCAACTTGAAGCCCTCACGCAACTAACATGAGTAGATAAATAGCTTATATTAATTGTGTGGCCCCTTACCTCTCCGACAGTTAATAAGGGGGTGGGGTGGTGGGGTCCATAATTTATTTCTTTTACGACTAAATCCCTTGTAGTTTCCCCCTACCCTATATTCACCTTGTGGCCACCTCTTTACATCAGCAACCTATATTAATAGTAGGCCCCCCCAGCTTCTTGATAGATGATAAAGGGGTTCCACTATTTGTCATTTATGTAACCATGGTCCCCACCACACTCATGTACATGTCATGTATGACTATGCAACATCTCCCATGGTCTAGAGTTGATGGGCCTCTAAATTAGACATACATTATGGCCCATGCCTCTGAATTAAACATAAATTAAGGCCCATATGAATATCGTTCATCACATTAAACCTCTTTTTTTGCATTAGATAATGTATTTTTAACTTTAATATGTTCATTAGGAAGGTTTATGAATAATTTCATATTTGTGCCTAATAATAGTTATTTTTGTGGAATATTATGAGAATAGTGGGAAATTTATGAAGATTTGGTGGAGGAGATAATTTAGGGACTTTCTCTCTACTATAGGAGGATAAATATTAAATAATAAATCAACAGAATATTATGGAATTATGGCATAGATTGTCGAACTCCAATGATTGAGAAAATCTATGAATGTGTTCCCTGCCATTTAATGCAGATTCCTAATATTGGGAACCAGATCCACTAATCAAGGGATTTTGGTGGGGAAAGATTCCTCCTTTCATGGGGAATGATTCCTAATCATTTTTTATAAGCACCAAGTCGAATTTTCCTCTAGGGATAGATTTTTATTAGTCTTCTTTTGGAGAGAAATCATATTTTTGTAGCTCCATTGTATTTTCTTGCAGGGATGTAATTGTATTGATGAAAATAATGAAGATTGGTGTCATGTTAATTTTCTAAATATTGTTCTCCTCCATATGTATTTGAGTTTCCTTGGGCTTGGACATCTGAGGAGCCTCAAAGGCATTTTGTATCATTTTATTTTCTTCTTGTCACTTCTTATTCACATGCATCTCTTGTTTTTGTTTCTTTCTATTTCTGCATTTAGTATTTAATGATTTCTTATTGTAGGATTGGGTTAAATGGTTGATGTAAATCCTTTTGCAGGATCACAAGAATAATTTAAACCTTGGGAAATATTTGGAAGGTCATAGTAATCATTGAGCTACCTAGATTAGTCTTCTTATTCCAAAATCTAGATTTCTGGCACTCCTTTGTGGAAAATAGCAACAAATTGCTGCTATTTTTTAGAGCATGCTAACAAGATTCAATCAAGTTGGTTCCACTTGAATTATACAAAAAAAAAATCTATTTATAACAAAATTTACCCCATTGCATTTGCACTTTACTAAGTTAGGCATTTGATAGATTTACTAGCTCACTAGTTCTCGAATTTCTGATTTTTAGACTAGTAATTTTCCATTATTTAATAAATCTTTCCCATGTATAGATGAATTTGTGGATAAATGCAGAAAATAATGTGTTTTGTTGCAAGAGATTCTAAATTCTAGGGATAACTCATCTCACTTGCCTCATCCAAGCCTCATCCACCCATGTCTCCAAAATCCACTAAAATCTCAATCTGAATTCTTCTTTTTATTAAGCAAAAATTGCCATTTCCATTGAGAAAATCTACCCATCTTGAATCCCTTGCTTGATTTTTGGGTAGTTTCCACCACCTCCATGCCTTATTTTTCCATTATCCACCTTTCCCAAACTCCATTCCACCTTCTAGACCACTTCCTAAGCTTTCAACCTGTTTCTTTTAATAAAACAGGGGATCCTATAGACATCTTGTAGGAAATCCTGTAGTGGTCTGTTTTGAGCCCGAATTGAGAAAATTCATCATTTAAAATAAGATTAGGCCTCTACTTGACCTCCAAGCCATCAAAACCATTGTACCCCTCTTCCTCCACACCTGTCTCCCCTACCAAAGAATAAGGAAAGATTATCATTTGCATTTATAAAATGAAAAGATAAAGAAAAATAGTTCTTTTTATTTCTTAATTAGAACATGCATACATCAGTTAATACTCCCTAGATCATATTTCATGCTCAGTTAGTTTAAATCATCACATGTGATAAATAGGGTTAAGTTAGGTTTATTTTACATTTAGTTCATGATCTTTATGCAATTAGAATATGTTTCTTTCCTTGTACTTTATTTCTTGCAATAGGTTAGGGTTTCCATTCCGAACAGTTCATTTTTTGCAATTAGTTTAGGATTTCATTTCAGTGCATTCAATCCATTACATCATGACAACACACGAATGACACATTGTATGTTGCACATATAGTGTTGATAACTCTTAAGTTTGTACGAACCTCGGGTTGATAATTAAAGTTAGTAGCCTTGGGAGTTGCAACATTCTTGTTGCAATACTAAGGCTCATCAAGAGTGGCATCCATTATGTCACTACACCATTAGACCACACCTCTAGGAACATCTCGCTCCAAACATCCATGACAAAACATGAATATTCATGTTAATTACCATCAAAATCTCGGTCAAGTGCTTTTCTTCAACTGCAACAGTATGCAGAAATCAACCTTAAGATCCCTCTAATAGATGTGGTTCCAAGATGACATAGCATGACTTGTGGCACCACCTGTCCACGTAATCTAATTCCATGTCAAATGTCTCCTTTGCGTCTTTCTAATTTCATGTTGATGTAAGGGTGATGTAACCCTGCCACTTGGCATCCCCTCATGGTGTTGCATGTTATCCAAAACCATGCCCTTTGGCTACCCAAAAAGTGTTTTTCTACCTTCCATGTGTCACACTTTAGCATGATACATAAAAATATTTTCCACTTCATCCAAAAATCCCATGTGGCATCGACATAGCTTTACTTAGCCTACGTGACTTCAACCATCTCAGCCTAAGTCAGGGGTCTCATGGGGTCTAACCCTTCATCCAAATCAATGTTTTCACATTATGCAATGCTCCTCCTTTCCATCCACTAAGACCTATAAATCTTTGTCTACCCAGATGAAAGAATATTTGTTTCCCTAAGACATAAAAGATCATTTGAGGTAACAAGAATGTTCCCATCCTCTGAATTCCAACTATCAATGGAATTTTCCAACCATGCCATGTTTATAAATAAAACATTGAAACATCACTGGGAAGTTGAACTCTATAACAATGTGGCCCTATCCAAATAGACTTCATGCTAGCCCCATGTGGCATTCCCAAGCCATTTGGCACCACAAATCCACTACCACATGTAAGGAAAATTGAGTCAATTCAGCCTTCAAAAGTGTCCACACTCATTCCCATGTGTCACTAGCATGGTAGTTCCATGTCACCTTATCATCCACATCACTTATCCATGTGGATCAATTGCTAAGGGCTTGAATCCTCTATTCATGTGTAACTTAGTATTTTCTTATGGGAAATATTTCTCGTCGCACCCCCCCATCCCCCAAAAACTCTTGTCATCAACTCCCATCTCTAAGTGACGAACACATAATACTTGGTGTGGCCTAGACAACAATAATTAGCACTAATAAAGGTCATTAGTTTTCAATATCACAAGTTAATAAATTTCTCCACCCCTTCGTAATTTTCCAAACTCCTTAATAATTCTAACAAGGCTTATTCGTCCCGAAGGCAAACACATTATTTTGTAACTACCCAGATTAGAAGTCTTAAGGACTTCAATAGCTTATGAAGCCTTTCTTGGTATGGGGAAATTATCAACACCCTTATTTCAACAAGAATGAAAACTTCAATCTGACATAATCATTCTAGACATTAACATAGCCATGATGTGATAGATGAATCCACCATCCTGCCTACTGACAGGCATAGAAATAAGCCAAGGCATGGATAACACCGGTCTATAAACTCATATGCAACAACATCTTATTAAACCCCATCATATATCCCACACAATATTATTAGAAGAATTTATTAAACATTCATGGAAATATCAATATTCCTTTACCAAGAAAGATAATCAATAGCCTCAAATAGTGAAGGACCATGAAATCCATAGCATGCCAAATAATAGAAATAACACATAATAATAACTTAAGTTTTGCACATCAAGCATTCTTACAAGACCATGTAAGTAGATCTATAACTCAAGAACATATCATCAACCACAAGGATCTACAAGTCCCTCAAAGCCATGAAAATAAACACACATGCATATTATTAAATACAGTTGGGAATAGCACATTCCTACATGAATTGTGATGATACATTCATTATTATAACCCATAATAACATTATTCATCATTCACAGTTCAACATGTAAATACAAGTAAATACACTTATCGGTATAGCTTGAATGACTAGGAACTAAGGGAGGGACTTTAACTCTTTACCCAACCATAGGAAAACTACATTGCAATATTTATTGCAACTGACCACCCCCAAGCTAGATTCAAAGTCTAAGGAGTTAAGCGCTTAAGTGAAATTGCACCAATACAAGTTAACAAGATTACACAAGAATCCATAGCACATAATGTCTCCACCTGGAAACCAAGGGTCTAGAGCACAAGGTGTCTCCACTTGCTAACAACGTCAAGGATCAATAACACCCAGTGTTCCACTTGTAACCCTGCAAGGATCCAAAACACTCAACATTTCCACCAAATAATCACTACAGGAATCCATAGCCCCAAGTATGTCCACCCACTTCACTTCAGGAATCCAATCCCCATAGTTCCTCCACCTATTACAGACATAGGAATCCATAACACACCATGTCCCCACCTGATAAACTCCACAAGAATCCAAAGAAATCGGTCTCCACTTGTTAAACACCAACAGAAGTTGAAAATTACATGATGTCTCCACCTTTGAGGTAGGAATCTAGAGTTTGTCGTGACCCCACCTTTTCAACACAATAGTTTATCTTCACACCGCGCTAGTCAAGATGCTTCCAATATTGTGCTTACACTATTTTTTCTTACCTTTCTATAGTGGGTTAACATGCACTAATTTTGTGTTGTCTTTGCTTTCCCAAAAAAAAACATCTCTCTCCCCATGTCATGTACACCCTTGTCTTCCTTTTCCTATATCCCCTCCCCACCTTTCATGTTGACTTACACAACACATACCTCGGGGACAAGGATTGTATGGACCTTTTTTCCTTACTACAGGTTGTCCATGATCTTCTTCAATGTTGATGCTAGTAGGCCATAAATTCATCAAGGATATTGGTGAAAAAATAAATGCAATGGCTCGGGTTTACAAGGAAATCCTCCTCAATCCTTTGAATTTGTGTCCACTCCTCTCATCCCAACCATGATTTATATTTCCACGTTATTTTTCATTAATTACAATTCATAGTGACATTTAAAAGAGGTGCAAAAAAAGGGATTTCATAGATCCCACCCCTTTAGAGGAAAACCTTCCTCAATTTTCTTATACACAAAACATAAAATTCATCAATGAACTTTATGTATACAAAACCATTTTCACATTCACTTACACAATGAATAAAATTGAGTAATATACCCTCATTCGATCAACCATTTTCCAAGTGGCTTCATATGGTCGAATTTGCTTCCAGTGCACCTTGACCCGCTCAATCACTTGACTCTGGATCATGACCAACATCTAATCTAGAATTCATTATGGCTTGGGCTCCTTCAGGGAACAAATTTAGCTCATTAATTCCTTGGACATGCCCAATGCATCTCTTATTCTAATAATTATGCACATGATTCTTTAAAAACCAATTTACTTTCCAAGTTCTAGCATTCCCCTCTCTTCTTCATCAGTCCCTTGAGTGATCCATTTCCTCTTCCTTACAGTCACTTGCCTTCCAAGTTTAGGCATATTGTTATTTTCTTCCTTAGTCCCTCGGGAAATACATCCCTTGGCAAGGCTTCCTCGCACAAGAATAATCTTCTTAACAAAGGTGTCCCTCTACCTTGCTTTCACAACACATCACATCTATCATGGAATACCTCATGGCGATCAATGCATATCGCAGGGTTCAAGTGTCATTGCAATGGCCTAGTTCCTGAAGTCTTCAACTCCATTATGTTGATGTTGCACATTTTGATATTATTAGGTTGATATTGTTTTCTTTGCAGTAGACCTCACATGCTTGCGTTGGATAGTTCAGATTCTACCATAAGGCATAAACATATAAGTCTCATGAGATTCATAATTAAAAATTCAAAGCAATTTAAAACATACTTCCATCAGTATATTTATTTATGAGGTTAGCCATAAAATTTAAATTAAATCAAACCATAAATTTAATAGAAAAATTCTTCAAGCTGGTAATTAATACTTATCTCTTTAAAAACTCTTTTCTTCCTTGACCTTGAAAGCATTGAGTAATTTTTCAGACTTAGCAACCCTCAGTGATGTGGTGTCCCCATATCTCCATGTTGTATTTAGCTCCATCTTTAATTCTAGCTTGCTGAGGGGTTCTCAACCTTAAGGAAAGCACTCAGTGGCAGTTATACTGTTCCATAGCTCCACACAGTGTTTGGATTTGTCTTTAAGCCCAAATCATAGGAATCTAAATCACACAATGTCTCCACTTTCTAAGCATTGCAGGAATCCAAAGAACATTGTGCATCCACATGCAGATATTCTACTCCATCCTTAAATCTAGCTCACTAAGTGGTTCTCAGTCAAAGAAAACACTCAATGGTGGTCACACTACTCCATGCAATATTTTTGTATAGCTTAAAACTTATTTCCACATGCTCACATCCTAGTGACTATGGAAATATTTCTTCTCCAACTAGTTAATCACCTATCCAAGCCAAGGTAACCCACATTCTGGTCAGTTTACCTATCCCAAGGCTTTCTTGTATGGGCCCCCATCAACTACTCACCTATCCAGGCCCTTACAACCATTGGTCTAGGAAATCTACATGTCCCAAGGCTTTCATACATGGGGTATTCATTATATTGGTACATCCCAATAGCCATCTAGCATGATCTAATGGCACATGCATGGAGTCTTATGGCGAAGTACCCATCTAGTGCGCTCCACTACACTACTCATGGAGTCTCATAGTTAAGGTATTAGTTATGACTTGCTCCCATGAGATAAACAAAGTGCCACAAGCTACAATTCCATCACAATGATATTCTTCCTAATCTCCCAACTCCATCACTTCACCTATGTCACAACATTTGGTTTCTAATGAGATATACTGTCAGGCGGAAAGAGTCGATTGTGCGGACACAACCAACCTCCCTAGGAGCCTAAGACTCTCTAGTGACAAACAAGACAAACAAGAGCAATCCTTCTCTAAATATGCATTTACTATATAAGAAATCAAGTGTTTAGATCCTACCTGTAATCCAACGTTGTTGTAGCAGTCCAGCTCCTCTGATCCGGATGAGCTCCTCCTTCACTTTGAAACCTGCATACACTAACAATCAAACGATTAAATAGCACTTGATAATCTCATAGAATAAAACATATTTAACACATAGACCAAGGAGTACATGAAACAACTCATAAATAACAAGTTATTGAGAAGAATGGACTCATTTGCATTAATAGGTAACAAAAGGAACAAATACAACCTGAGCATTGGTATTGTGCAAGTCCCTCCCAAGGTCCATCAAGAGTTCTCCTTTACTTTGACAAAGCTCACCCACTTCCAAATAGAACAAGCAAAGATGGCAATCTCTCCTCACAAGCTTCTAAATGGGAGTCCTAATTCCTGCAGCATTTACCCTTAGAAATGTATAGCTTTTAACCTCTCCTCCTTCTGGCCCAATGCCTGTATTTATAGTGCTCAAGAGGAAGTTAATCAGGTCCACCATCAATGGGATAATCCCCTCTTTGGATGGGATAGCTCCCTTATTGATGGGATAAGTTCCTCTTTGGTAGGAGTGCATGAACCATCTGGAGGCGCTCAATACACGTCGAACAACCTTCTAGAATGCTCTAGAAATGACCACAAGTGACTTTTTAAAGATGAAACTTGCGCATTTTAACCTTTACAGGGGGACGCACCTGCCCCTTTACATACAAAGCGTCCAAAGACGCAGCTTTTGTGAACATTGGGTGCGTCCCTGCAGGTAAGGTTGAGAGAACCTGCGTCCCCAGAGATAAATACATTTATAAAAGACTTTCTCTCTTTTGGAGTTTGACATGGAGAGCAGAGGCATAAGACTTGCCTAAGAGGATAGCATGACTGTTGATTGAGCCATACTAACTGTAAATAGTCATGGTGACATTTTTCAGTGTAACAGATTGCCCCCTAAAGTGCGAAGTCTGTAATTGATTAGGGTTTTGTATTATCTAGGAAGGGTGAAGCGCTTTATCATTTCAAGGATTATCTCGTGGAGAGCCTGGTCAGAACCTGCAATTTTCAACACAAAATACATGTATAAGATTATATCATCACTGAGGTAGGCATTCCCATACTCAGATTAAAACTTTAACTAACAGACTAACTACTCTGATACAGGAATAATCTGGCAGTACATCATAATCATAGACTTTTGTAGACACAGTATGGGCGCAGCCATCTGTTTATGATTAGTCTACTTAGATAATGAATACAAAACTCCTCGCAGCCTGGATGGTGGAAACTAGATCCAGGGTCTTCATTTCTACTTCTCGAATTGGTACGATTCTAGCCATGCGAATAAATGAGTTGATGTCGAACATGGTAGAAACCATTTGATTACCAGTCGATGATGTAAACTGTTAACAAGTGTGAGAGAGACCACCAGTAATGTCAATGGTTCTCAAAGTACCCAGTACAATCCATGAGATGTGAATGAATGAGTTGATGTCGAACATTTCACGGAATCCTTCGATCGAAAGTCAATGATGTAAACTGACGTCAAAGGCGAGAAACCTGCCATTGATGCATGCAGACTTCAAGGTACTGACGATTTCTAAGTCATCTCTCTAGATAATGTGCTGATGTCGATAGAAAGCGACCCGTTGCAGGCAAGCCCGCAATACGAAATCATTGTTCAAGTTGAAGAAATGTTGTTGTAAGGATTGACTCAAGGATGGTCAAATGGATGACAAGTATTTTGCAGATGAAAGTTTTGCTTGCAGACCTCTTGAACACATAATGACACGAAAGATGGCTTGGTGATGAATAACTCAAAGTTAATCCCTGGAACCCGGCTGAAGACTTTCAAAGTGGTTTGATCAACTGTGAGGTAAAGGATTTCCCAACCCAGGTGAATGAAAAGTGTCATGTTCAAGAGTGGTAATAAAGTTTCTTCTGAGACAAAAGATAACAAACAGGTTCATTCTTCTCTCTTTTCCCCCACCATTTCTGGCAAGTACCTCTTTATTTTTAACAAGCTTGAGGAGGATAACATATGCTTGATTATAAGCTCATCCTTCGGATGAGTCCATCCTAGTTTTGATTCGAACCCTAGGAAGGAGTGGTTTGTTCCCGTTTGTAATTGAACAGGTCCTTTACTGTGAAATGTTTAACGAGCCCAGTATAGGAGAAACTCGACGTTTTTCAATTTTAGAGAGTCTGAAAAACTTAAGAAGACTCCAAGTTGAACTTTTTCGTAGATTTGTGTCCCTCAAGCCCGAAAAAGTATAAAATAATACCTGGGGGAACCGCTTGATCTTGCGACCAAGGAGTACTTTCATAATTAGTGCCACTGACCTGAAAAGTAAAAAGCGATCAAGGGCACGTCGTTTTATTTCCGTATCGAGTTTGAAACGACAAAAACCCGGCAATCTTTTCCTGATTTTACGGTCAGAAAAGAGCTATAAGGGGACCGTCTTTTAATTCCGTTTTAACGAGTGTAAAAGAAACGCTCGGCAATCTTTTCATTTTTTAGGAGTCAGAAAAGGGCTTAAAAGATGACTCTGATATTTTGGTTTGTGAAAAATGACAATTTTCCCTCTAAGTCCCTTTGTCCTGCACAAAAACAACACATTACTCATACCTGTTTAAGATAGGTAAAAATACATCGAAAAACATCCTTCCATGGTGAAAAATGAACAAATTCATCCAAAAAACCTATAAAAAGACTTTTTACCATGTCATTTTTACCATTTTACTGTTGAGGTTGAAAAAAGGGCTTTTGGCAAGAAACTTCCCGTGGTCGCTGCGGAAAATCCGACCGTCAGAATCGAACGCCGTCTCTTCCAGGTATTTTACAACATCCTACTCTTCAATTTCATCCGATTAAAATTGTATTTTAGGTTTTAGTTTTGTTTTTTGGGGGGGTTTAGGTTTCAAAATGCGCTCTGTGGTGGACGCAGGTGCCCTTCGGGTGACCCGCGTCCCCCGACTTTTTCCTATACAGGAAAATGGTCGGGGGATGCAGCCCACCTTCAGGCCAGCTGCGTCCCGACGCCCTGTGTTCTAAACGCGGGGTGCGTCCTCCGTGGAATGCGGAATTTGAAACCCCAATCCTCACAAATAACCATTCAAATTTCCCCAAATTAATTCTAATCATTGTTTCTTGGTGTGTAGGGCACTCACCATGTTGGATTGGAGAGAAAGAGAGCACGAGGATGTTGATTTAGCTGCAATTGAACATCAACCTTCCATTGATGCCCTAAAAGCATGCGGGTTATATAAATACTGGGCCATACCAGGCATGAGGGCTCAGGTAAGATTCTTAGAATGGCTGGTTGAGAGATGGAACGTTCAAGAACAATGCTTTTACATCAGAGGGCACCAGCTCGAGATAGAGCCCTCTGATATATACTTTCTCACTGGCTTGCCGAATAGAGGTGAGCAACTCAATCTAGCCGGGACTAGGCTGGGTGGCCAATCCCTTGCTAGTCTCCGGGCAGATTGGTGCACACCCAATGCACACCATGCGAAAGGCGTAGAAATCAAACACATCTCTCTGCATGAACTCAAAGTTATAGCTTTCACGGTTACCAGAATTTGCGGCGCAGCCGCTTTACATATTGCTTCCAAGTCCCAAATGCGGATGACGATTGACTGTTACCAAGGCACCATTTTCAACTGGTGTGATGCAGTGTCGGCTAATATGAAGAGCCAACTGACTAGGGCAAAGAACGGACGACTGAAGACCTTTGGATATGGGCCTCTAGTCGTGAGCTTTGCCTTAGAGAGAGTTCCGATGCTGATCCCTCAGCAACTCACTGTTGATATCTTGGGTCCTCGAGAGCCAAAGCTGGTACGATGGGTTGCGGTGATGGCCCGGCATCCTGACGAGGGCGTGGCGGTTGTTCGATTCACTGATAGTTATTTTCACTGGTTAGAGGACCAGGTTTTTTCGATCCAGGACTTTCCGTACGCCGGAGTAGATTTTTGAGGTGATCCGGACACGGTTCTTCCACAGGAAGAACAATGGGATGACAGAGGTACTTTATTTTTCACAAGTTTTCAAATTATGTATTTTTTTGTTTTTTATATATATCACCTCAAAACTGACAGTAAAAATTTTCAAAATGCAGATGTTGGTCCACAGCGCCCAGCCAACCTCCGGCCTTTTGAGAGGAGACATCCAGTTGCACCGGTACCGGCCCCACAGGACGCGGCTGCAGAGACACTAGCTGAGTTGGAGCATGATCTAGAGCGTCTGACGGCGGATATGCCTGAGACTACCATGGATGATATTCCTATCAGACTTCAGCGCTATGTAGTCGCTGTCCCCGGACCGTTTAGGAGATTTTTGCGTAAGGTAGCCCGTGCAATGGTGTCGTATAGGGAGCACCACCAGTGATTGGCTAGTCACTTTGTAGACACATGTGACATTTTTGACTTTTTGTACTTTATCATTTTTGCCAATCATAAGGTGTTTTTCAACCTATGATCGAAGACGATGTATATTTTTTGACACACTCCTATCTATATATATATCACTATTACCGGCTTATCTTGTTTAACATATGTGATGAGATGTTTTTAAATTTACTTGCATGATTTATCGTAAATGTTTGTCCAACATTCGAGAAGCAATTGCATCTGCTAATGTATTTAAAGACCTTGGAATATGCTGATATTCAATGTAATCAAATTCACGTTCCAAGAGACGCACTCTCAAAAACAACCTTAATAACACAGGATTTCTAATGGCATATACTCTATTAAGCTGTAATACAACAAGTTCAGAATCTAACCTCACTATCAAACGTCGAATTCCAAATGAAATAGATTCGGATAATAATTCAACCACTGCACTGTATTCTGCAATGTTGTTCATTGTTTGACCGAGGCTTACCCCATGCATAGAAACTAACTCGTCAGAGGGCGAATAGATAACCCAAGCTGCGGAAGAGATATTCCATGTACTACGACAAGCACCATCAGCAAATCCAATGTATGTTTGGAGAGGCGTCGACATCTGCAATATCAAGAGTAAAACCAAGATAAGCCAGAATAACGACGAAAAACACACTCTCTAAGCTAAGCATACTGACTAATTAACAAACATACTAGCTAGAAAGAAAACCTAATCTAACTAAAAATCCTCCATACCCCATTTAAGCATAATACCTCTTTAGGTAAAGTCCATTTCTGGGTTTACCCAAAGAGTCCCCATCAAAATCAACCAGCTCATAAGCCCCTTTTGCTAGCTTTCGCTTTACAATGTAGGGTCCATGCCACATAGGAACGAATTTTCCAGCACCTAGCTTATCGTTAGCTTGATCATATAATAGCACTAGGTCTCCCTCCGAAAAACTTCGAGGGGTCACATTTCTATCATACTGAGCTTTCATTCGCTTCGCGTGAGTCTCGATTGCCAATGTAGCGTCACGTCGAGTCTCATCTAATTTAGCTAAGTACAATAAACGTTTCTCCTCTTCGGAAGTAGCTGGAAGTAATTCGACAGCCATTTGAAGTGATGGGATTTCGCATTCAATGGGTAACACAGCTTCCAAGCCATAAACTAGCTGGAAAGGAGTGAACCCTGTTGAAGTTTTCACTGAGGTTCGGTATGCCCATAGCGCTGAAAATAACATGTTGTGCCAGTTCGACCGATGAATACCAATGGTTCGTCGGATCATGATAACTAGAACTTTGTTGATAGACTCAACCAAACCGTTGGCTTGCGGATAATAAGGAGTAGAGCTATCGTGGCGCAAACCAAGCTGGCTTGTAAGCTCAGTCATCATGATGTTTCGAAAATGGCTCCCATGGTCAGTAATGATTGCTTGTGGGACACCAAACCTAGTTATAATATGATTGAATACGAAAACTGCTGCTGTTTTGCCGCTTGCGTCGAATGTAGGCATCGCCTCGGCCCATTTAGTAAAATAATCAACCGCGAGGATGATATACGCATGCCCCCCAGCCGAGTGAGGGTTACAAGTAATGAATTCGATACCCCATTTGGCGAATGGACCAACGACAATTATAGGGTGGAGAGGAGCAGGTGGTGCGCGCATCTTGCAATCAAACACTTGACAGTTGTGGCACTTCCGGACTGCAATGATACAATCTTTAAACATAGACGGCCAGAAATAGCCAGCGCGCAACACCTGCTGAGCTGTGGCATACCCAGACATATGACCGCCACATGCTCCAGAGTGACAATCATTCAAAACCCTCTCAGCCTCTTCATGAGTTAAACAACATCGAAAAACTAAGTCTGCCCCCCGGCGATAAAGTGTATCTCCAATAATTTTGTATTGCTGGGATTGAAAACGAATTTTTCGACGTTCCGCTTTGGGAGCTTCAGGCCAAAAGGTTTGGGTTTGGAGATAGATGATTATATCTCCGTACCACGGATCTAGAGTACTGATAAGAAAAAAAGATTCGTCCGCAATGGACTCCTCTGCCACAGTCTCTGTGTCAGCACACGGGAAATCACACATCAATTCTGCAAAAACTAAGGATTTCTTAGACTTGGACTTCTCGAACTCCAAGTCGAACTCTTGCAGGATAACGATCCATTTAGAGTACTTGCCCCCTAGCAGTTGTTTTGTCAAAATATAAATCATAGGGTTGCAATCCGAAATAACTGTATTTTTACGGAGAAGAATGTAGTGACGAAAACGCTGGACAACTTGAATGGCTGCCAGGGCCAATTTCTCCACATGCGAATATTTTAACTCAGTGGGATTTAAGGTCCTACTGAGATAATATATCACATGTTCTGCTTCGAATTCATCTTCTTGAACTAACACCATTCCAATGGTGGAATGCGAAGCTGCGAGGTATAAGAAGTAGTCCTGGTTGTAGTTGGGAGGATGCAACAACGGTGCATGGGTCAACGCGTGTTTAAGTGCATCAAAAGATTGTTGGGCAATCTCGTCCCAAAAGAATTGAGCGTTCTGTTTCAACAACCGTGTAAAACCTTTAGTGACCTCGGCGTAGTTTGGGATGAATCGGCGTAAAAAGTTCGCTTTCCCTTGCAAACTTTGGAGTTGGCGCAAACTCGAAGGAGGAGGCAATTTGATGATAGCTTCGACCTTCGAGGGATCGACGCGAATGCCGGCTTTTGAAACAACAAATCCCAGCAATCGACCTGTTTCTATACAGAAAACACACTTGTGGGGATTCAACCGAATTCGATAATGCCTACACCTCATAAAGATTGCTCGTAGGTGGACAAGGTGATCAGCTCGATGTAAAGAATGAGCAGGAAAATCATCGAGGTACGGTTGCACAATGTGCTTGATGTCATGAAATGCATAAGACATCGCCCGTTGAAAAGTGGCCCCGGCATTCTTAAGCCCAAAAGGTAATTTGCAATAAGAAAATGTCCCCCATGGACAAATGAATGCCGATTTTGGTTGGTCGGCAGGTAGAATATTGATTTGATTATAGCCCAAAAAACCATCCATAAAGGAAAACATTTCACTTCCGGCACAATCATCAATAATTTGATCGATATAAGGCGTAGGATAGTTGTCTTTTGGACAAGCTCGATTTATATCCCTATAGTCGATACAGATTCTTATTGTTCCTTGTTTCTTGTTGACCGGAACAATATTCGATACCCAATCCGTTAATGGGATCGGATATATGAAACCTGCTTTCAACAGCTTTTCGACTTCTGCTTTAATCGCAGCCGCTTTTCGAGGGTGAATCTGACGCAACCGTTGCCGGACGGGTTTAGCGTCCGGGTAGGTCTTTATTTCATGAACAACAATGGCAGGATCGATTCCTGGCATTTCCTCGTAAGACCAGGCAAACACATCGCGGAATTCTTGGAATAGGGCCTTGTAAGTTTGGATTTCTTCTTCTGTACATGCGGCACCTATATGAATGTTTTCCTCAATTCCGGGCTTCACTGAAATATCAATGGGAATAGTACGAGAAATATTCCCTAAATTCAACTCTGAATCAGAATGTTTCGTTGGATCCTGAGCATCTTTGACATATTCAGCGGTAAAGATAGATGAAAAATCATTTTCAAAAGCATCATCCTTAGGTAAAAACGAAGATCTGTGATGGAGATCTTCCCATGGTAGATCGTCTACACTTAGGATTTCACGAAGTTGCTCGTCAGATGACACGACTTCAGGAAACGCTATCCGTTCTAAGGTTGAGGCGAAAAGTGATTCTTCACTGACCACATTCATTTGGTCGATTTCGGTTGAACGCGAGTCGGTAAAAGACATGACAGCCTCATAAGCAATTTCATATGGACTCAAAGGCATAGCATCACCGAATGAGTCTATCTCAGATTCAGATGGGACAATCCAAGGATCATCATAAATAATGTTTTCTGATGTAATCATATGAATTGTTCCAAATGAAGGATCTACGCTGAGTGGAGGGAGAGGAAAAGTTCCCAGTAAACCAGAATCTTTAACTAAACCTACGCCAACGTCCCTATAAGGGATTGTCGTCTTACCGACATGTTGGATACTCTCTGAAGAGGCTGGGTCGGATGAAAAGTATGTCAGCTGATCAATAGTCACGATCTTACCGTTATGTGGAAACTTAATTACTCTAAAGACCGATGAAACGACCGCCGTCATAGCATATGACCAACTTCGACCCAAAAGAAGGTTGTAGTCTAGAGGGGCATCAACCACTTCCACATCCAGACTAACGGTTTTACCTTCGACCCCTATAGGCAATTCCTGTAGAATACCAAACGGACGGAACCCACGGCCATCAAAGGCCTTAAGGATGGTGGGGGATTGGTTCAACGAAGGAGAACCAAGAGATCTCCAACATTGAATCGACATAATACACGTAAAGGCTCCCTCATCAATCACAGTCCGATGAATAGGCCTGTTTTTTACTATCACTGGAATTTGGAAAGCCATTTGATGGGGGAGACGTGGTGTACTATTTTCTAGATCGAAGATTATCAGGTTTGGGTCCTGAACATCAACAGCTCCGATAGCCGACAAAAGTAATTTTCGTTGTGCTGGGCATGATTGCAGCACTTCTAATGCCGACATTGCTGAGGGTGAAACAGCTAAGTCCTCAACAATGTTGTAATTCTGGGCTGCTCTCGCATGTGGATTGAAAGCAGACCTTCGAAGTACACCCTTGGCGGGCGGTTTAATTACTAAGTCCGGGTTAGGTTTCTTGCTCTATAGTGGATCGGAACCGGGAGCTGAAGTTGATGGGTTAGAGTGAGAAGATTCTGCTTCCTTACCATCAACAGGAGCCTTACTACCATAATCTTGCGATCGAGTCGCAATCCTCACATGAGACATCATCAAAATGGGTTCTTCACTAGCATTAGAGGAAGAACCTATCATCTTATTCTCCTGCTCCGGGAATGGATTTTTTAACACAGCAGGAGTGGGAGAACCTTTGACTATTTTCACAACCTCAGCCCGATGAGGGCAATCTCTCGTAAAATGATCCTCTTCACAAATAAGACAAGGATATCGAGGTTTGCGCTTTTCGTCATTGGTTTCCGACTTTTCCGTTTTCTCCTTCGGAGCCTTGTCTGCTTTGGCCTTCTTCTTTCCTTTCTTCTTTCCACCATTTTTTGATTTAGCCGTAGATGTCTCTACAGCGTGAATATCGGCGGTAAGTTCAGGAGAAGACTCTCCTGTCGGGGAATCAAGCAAAGTGATAATAGGAGTAGTTGAAGCCTTGGAAGACTTCTTCTTGCTCTTTTTATTCACGATACCAATCATACCATCAGCGGCATGAGATCCCGAAGGAGCAACAGAAATTTGATTCGATTTTGGAAGATCCGGAATCTTCTCGTGTAACGTACCCGACTGAGTATTGCGCCTGAGCAATGACTTGCTCCTCAGTAACTACTCCGGCCTTAGCTACATCTTCAATAATCTTCGGTAATAATGATTTAACAAACCATTCAGCTAAGATTTGGTCCGGGATAAAAACTTTCACTAGCCTTCTTCGACGTCTCCACTCATGAATGTGATCAGAAATATACGTGGACGTCGATTGTTTTAGTGAAGTTAATAACTCCGTGCCATTATCGTATCTGACCGGCAACTGAAAGTGAGTTAAGAACGAGGTAGCTAACTGGCTAAAATTGTAAAAAGAGGCCCGTGGTAACTCAATGTACCACTTGGCCACGAGACCAATGAGTGTACGCTGGAAAAGACGTAAGCGGATCGAATCATCCGAGATAGAATTTGAAGCACACCAGAGGTGGTAAGTCATCACGTGATTGGACGGATCCTCTCCAGACTTACCTTCGAACTTGGGTATATCACTGGGCAACTTATTTGGCATTGGCGGCCAGAACTGAAGATATTGAATTGGATCGTTCGTTAGGCGCGTCAAGTCTGGTAAATCCAAAGTTGCGATAAACGGTAACTGCCGGTTAGGATCTCTAAAACTCTGGGTCACAATACCAGCCCCAGGAGGAGGATATCCAGGATAACTAGGAACAGGAGTCGCATTTGGGATATTATATCCTCCTGGAAAACCAGGATTAACCGGACCGTACTGGGGTTGTTGAGGTTGTTGATAAGTGTACCCAGGATACGGTTAATACTGGTAAACCGGCTGTTGGACAGCTTGCCCATGTTGGTACTGTCCCTGGTACAGAGGTTGAACAAATTGAGGTTGAGTAGTGACAACCGTACTTATACCAGGCTGACCTACAGGCATCTGGACCGTGGTTTGAATCGTAGATCCAGACAACGGTAAAGATGTCTGAGGAGTGGTCACAGGGACAGTAGAAATTGGAGCCGTCGATACTCCAGAAGTAAGTATGGTAGATGTGGCAGTAGTTGCAGCAGCCGTTTGAAATGGAGTACTAGGTGCGATTGGCGGCTGAGTAACTACCGAAGTTACAGAAGTTTGAACATTTGACTGGACAGGTTGCGGTTGCTGGGGTGGACCAGAAACTACGAGTTGTCCAGCTTGAGGTACCGACTGTATACTTGGCTGCAACACCTGTTGACCCTGTGATGGATCCCACACTAACATTCCAGGGTATTGACCCGTAACAGGTTGAGGATACTGAGATCCATAACCGGATTGAGGATAGGATTGATAATTGTAAGGTGCAGTTCCTATACTTGGAACATATAATTGACCTTGAGGTGGTTGATAACCTTGACCTGAGTATTGACCTTGAGGTTGATAACCTTGAGGTAAATACGGATACTGGGGTTGACCTTGACCTTGAGGTTGGTACCCTTGAGGTTGATACCCTTGGGGTTGCCATCCTTGAGGTTGCCATCCTTGAGGTTGATATTGATACTGAGGTTGACCCTGGGGTACATATTGAGGCTGGGGTTGACCTTGAGGTATGTATTGCACCATAGGCACGTACTGACCTTGAGGTTGCCCCCCAGACACAAATGATGTACCTTGAGGTTGCCCCCCAGGCGTTAACTGAGGCTGCCCCCCAGGCGTTAACTGAGGCTGCCCCCCAGGTGGTAATTGGCCACCTTGAGGTTGGGAAACAGGAACTGAACCTGACATCATGTAAATGTCTCCTACACCCAATGGTATATTACCACTGTTTCCAACTAATAACCCATGATCAACGGGTTGAGGAGATGCCCCCGCAAAGGTACCAGAAAGAGATTGATACCCAGTGGGAACAGAAGGACCGCCATGTAAGAAAGATTCAGGACTTTGAGTAAACACGGGCGATTGACCAGACATATTTACAGGAGTATGAATACCTCCAGGTGGAAAAGGAGTACGAGGTGTAGAAAAACCTAGCCCAAAGTTGTCTAAATAATTGGTTAACGAAAGGTACCAAGTAGTACTTCTAGGAGGACTGTAAAAGATAGATTCACGCTCCCTTAGATCAATAGTAAGTTGATCTTCAAGGTTAGAGACGCCTATTTCTTCCTCTGGAGTAAGTTCTTCGATAGCAATCAAACCAGTAGGAAGATTTTCGGTGATAATTCTTTCTATTCTCGGTGAATCAGGAACACTAGAAGTCGAAGTAACAGGTTCAGATATTTCAGGTTCTTCGCCTGTATCACTAGCAGACGAAAAACTGTTACAGCTTCGGGATTATAACCTGTCTCTAAACCTTGGTAATCTGAATGGACTACTAAGGAAGATTCTCCTTCTTCAGGTGAGCCTACTCTACTGCCACTAGGAGGAGTTACAAGGACCTTTAAACCTTCTAGATTACCCGGGTCGTCTCGAGGAGGTGATCCCCTAAGCCTACGGGATCTTCTCAACAAGTCGGCCACAGAAACAACTTCAGGAGACTGGCCCCGAAGTCTACGGGACTGTCTCGGTAATTCCGCCACAGCTAAAAACTTTTAACTACTACACACGAAAACAAAATAAAAGTTCAAATCAAACCACCTAAAGTCTCTAAAGAACTAAACAAATTTGAATCACACGCCTAAAGAATCTAGGGCGTCAAACCAAGCACAAGCAGTAGCCTTCCAGACCGAAAGCGCTAGTTGGTGATGAAGCCCAACATCGCTGGATTCAGTACAGAAGTGGCGGGTGGAACAGTTACCCCAGCAACCTGCTTAATGAATAGACTGGACCAAGTTCCTCCACTTTAACCGTCTCGAGTGAAGTGAAGCCCCCAGAAAATCCAAGTGAGTCTAGCCGACGTCTGCTCCAGGTACAGTGGGACCTTCCCTCCACCGTCACCTCGGTAGAATCCTAAAGATAATGGTCACTAAGGTTACCAACCGTAACAAATGCACCTGGGGGAACAGTCTAAACTCCGACAGCACGCAAGGGCAGAGTAGCAAGCTCAATCCCTTTACCGGCTCCTTGACAATAATCCAAGGTTTACCGACAAGTGACCCCTAGCTCCTCGACAATGGTTAATCCGAGGTTTACCGTTTGTAATACGTGCGTGTCTGGCGTCATTCCCAACGAGGGGGGATTGATCCCCTCACTGGTTCGGACACGAGCTCGTGCGTCTCCTTTAAGAGGAGCTTTCCCAGAGTACAAATGAGACAATTGGATTTATTCTATCACAAGATAAGCTACTTGTTTGGTTTTGTTGTCTTGGAGAGTTAATTACTCACCTACTCCAAGACACTAGCCTGATCTAAATTGGTGTTTCAGAGCCCTAGTAAATAAAAATTACTACGTCGATTTTACTTTAAGCGTTAATTTTATGGTTTTTCTGAAAGACAAAAGGTAGTGGAAGTGAAACCAATGGTGTGTAGACTCGACTCAAACCACTACAAAGATGCACCTAAGATGATTTACGCTACTTTTCCCTTTTTCAATGAAATTCTTAACTAAGAGAGTCGAGAGAATGCAAATTTTAGAGAAAACAACTTTCTTAATAAAGACAATCAAAGAAACAATTCTCTTATCTTTTCAAGCATACAAACATGACCACTCCTTACGTGCACGAAAACTATTTTTCTTTCAAAACTTTTCAAAGCTACTTGAAACAAAACTTTTCAAAGGAGATGTTTTTGTATTTTCTCTTTTTAATTAAGCATATAAACCTATCTTAACAAAAAACAATCTCAAAAGCTATAAAATCTATGAAAACTGGACTCACAAGCAAATCAAAAGGGAAATTACTCTAAGAAAACCTAACAAGGCAAAAGCTCACAAAGATGATTCTAGGTTGTTTTACTTGACCAAAATCAAATCAAGGACCAGCTAATGCAGAATCAAAAGACTAGTCAAAACAAAACTCAAATCTTTTTGTTCTTTTTGTAAAATGGAATTCAAGACTTAAACAACAAGCACTTCGAAATTTGCCCAAAGAGACAACTCAATGGTAAGTTGCTCACACAGGTAGACTTTACGACAGGTCTGACTTCTTAGAATGTTGACAAAACCAGAGAGATCTAAGGCTTGACAACCTCTACCGCCAAAGTCACTACAAGACCTATTCAAAAATCAAACCCTAGGGCTTAAACTTCTATGAAATCCACTAAAACACTCAATGCTATCGAAACAAGTTCAGGTGAAGATCTTTGACAAGGGACTAATGAATCTGGGCAGTAAAAACTAAGAAAAAGCAAAATCTAAGAGAAAAAATGCAAAAAATGGAATTTTCTCAAATTTTAGCAGGGGACGCAGGCAACCCGTTAGAACAGGTGCAGGCCCGCTCTGTGTACATAGTGACAGTGCGTCTAGGGACGCACTGTGCAATGCTCAGAGGGTGCGTCCTACTGAAAAACTCAAGAAAAACCAAAATGAATCTAACCCTAAGCTAACCCACCCAAAAACAAAGTCACAGAGCCAAAAACCAGAAAAATAAACCAATTTTCTCAGAGCAAAGTTCATACAAAGGAAAAGACTTTCACATTAATGGAGTCCCCAGCGGAGTCGCCAATTTGTCAGGCGGAAAGAGTCGATTGTGCGGACACAACCAACCTCCCTAGGAGCCTAAGACTCTCTAGTGACAAACAAGACAAACAAGAGCAATCCTTCTCTAAATATGCATTTACTATATAAGAAATCAAGTGTTTAGATCCTACCTGTAATCCAACGTTGTTGTAGCAGTCCAGCTCCTCTGATCCGGATGAGCTCCTCCTTCACTTTGAAACCTGCATACACTAACAATCAAACAATTAAATAGCACTTGATAATCTCATAGAATAAAACATGTTTAACACATAGACCAAGGAGTACATGAAACAACTCATAAATAACAAGTTATTGAGAAGAATGGACTCATTTGCATTAATAGGTAACAAAAGGAACAAATACAACCTGAGCCTTGGTGTTGTGCAAGTCCCTCCCAGGGTCCATCAAGAGTTCTCCTTTACTTTGACAAAGCTCACCCACTTCCAAATAGAACAAGCAAAGATGGCAATCTCTCCTCACAAGCTTCTAAATGGGAGTCCTAATTCCTGCAGCATTTACCCTTAGAAATGTATAGCTTTTAACCTCTCCTCCTTCTGGCCCAATGCCTGTATTTATAGTGCTCAAGAGGAAGTTAATCAGGTCCACCATCAATGGGATAATCCCCTCTTTGGATGGGATAGCTCCCTTATTGATGGGATAAGTTCCTCTTTGGTAGGAGTGCATGAACCATCTGGAGGCGCTCAATACACGTCGAACAACCTTCTAGAATGCTCTAGAAATGACCACAAGTGACTTTTTAAAGATGAAACTTGCGCATTTTAACCTTTACAGGGGGACGCACCTGCCCCTTTACATACAGAGTGTCCAAAGACGCAGCTTTTGTGAACATTGGGTGCGTCCCCGCAGGTAAGGTTGAGAGAACCTACGTCCCCAGAGATAAATACATTTATAAAAGACTTTCTCTCTTTTGGAGTTTGACATGGAGAGCAGAGGCATAAGACTTGCCTAAGAGGATAGCATGACCGTTGATTGAGCCATACTAACTGTAAATAGTCATGGTGACATTTTTTAGTGTAACATATACTAAAAAAAAATAAACCAGAAATTTTAATTGTCGAGTCCTTGCTTCACCCACAAGCCTAATCTTAGAAGCATGAGATCTATAGTCATGTCATTGGGATCCTTTGCAAGTGTTTTTGATTTGTCGTGGTAGCTTTTATCTCACATTCCATTCCAACACTTTTCCTGCAACTCGACCTTTCAAACAACCAACACTTTCCAGTTTTTATATACATATATGCAATCTCTTTTATTATAGAAATTTACAATAGCGTAAAGTGACTTCCAAATTATTATACTCATAACAATTCTATCGCTCCAAATAAATTCAAATAATATTGTCATTTCATTGTAAAGGTGTAACACATTTATCCTAGCATTTCATAATGAAATTAAATATTTACTCCAATAGACCAATGATTCATAAATGAGAAATGCATATCTCTAAATTCATTAGAATTTTAGCTCTTTATTTCACTCAACATTCCTTACAAGAATTATTGCAACGTTCATACTGAGGGTTTCCTTCCTTCACCAAACCACTTCCTAGTATCCATGAAAAACATGCATTAATTAATTGGAAACAATAGTTTTCAAAATGAACTGAAGGAATTCTTACCCAATTTCTTTTTTTACCCCTTTTTACCCTGCCTTGTTATTTCCTCTTTCACTTGGATGCCATTACCAACACTTTCAGTTGAAGCCTTTTAAAGGGTCTAGGTGGTTGATAACATTCCTAATGTTGCAATACCCAACATTTCCTGAAATGATCTCAGCCCCACACATTAGTCATAAATTCATCAACTAAGCCATTGATAGATTTCAATGAATACATCATAAAGGTATCTTCATTTTCATTCAATTCGATCATATCCTCATCCATGTTAAACATACGTTGTCAACTTCCATCCTTTAGCATTTTCATTCATGCTCACAATGAATATCAATAGCATAAACATAACATCCTAATAAGGATATTTATCAACAAAATAGGCCATTCCTTCCCACTTGCCAATGGCGTTATATACAACATGGAATCCGTTAAGCAACTTTATTATGTTACCCAAAACATGGTAAGTACAAATTCTATTTTCATACCATTCACACAAATAATATTTTTAAATATTAATCTCTTATCTTACTACTATGATGATTCTCAACTAATGGCCTTTTAGACCAAATTGAATCATTATACCTCTACTTCACTTTCCCATATTTCTCATATTCATAAAATATAGAATACACAACACATATTACCATGCATGGTTTCAGTTAAGGAAAATTCCTTCTTATGTTGTTTTCATGGTTATGTTGTCATTTTCCATTTTATTCATTTGGACCCATCCAGTCTAGCTAACTCTTTTGTCATCTTCTTCTACCTTCCATTGTCTTTATTCTGAAGTATAGTGTTTAATCAGGGCCTTGCATTTCTAGTTGGATTTTACTTAGCTCTTCTCCAAAGCTCCTTTTCTTTCCATTCCATAGCCAACAACCAACGAAGACCAAACCAAAAAAGGCAAGAAGAAATAATTAAAAATAGAGAAAGACCATAATACCAACACAAGGAAAAACAAAAAGTAGCATGGCCATGCTCAAGATCAACAAACAAAAAGAAAAATAAAATTATAACAACAAAGACATGCAAAAAATTCTCATTACGCCTCATCCATTAGTTTCAAAAAAACTAAAATACCTTGAGTTCCCATCTCTTTCTGCATTACAAGTTGTTGGTTCAAATGTCTGGAGGTTGCATACATTTTTTTTCCTTGCAACAATGATGTAGGAGGATTGAAAAAGGCATAAATTTAAAAGTTATCAAAACTTGATGGAAATGGTGCCATGTTGAAGAGCTTGAAGAAATGATTCAAGAACAACTTGAATCGCATCAAACAAACTCCGGATGAAAAATTTATGGTGTTTTTAAATTCACACCAAATAGAAAAAAGTAGGACAAGGTGACACATGGCATATTCATACATAACCATGTGGAAAGACCTAAATATTACATGGAACAAAATGGATTTTACATGTGGTTTTGAGTCAGCAATGGTGTGGCAAGAAGAGGTTGACGTGGCACCGAGTTATGGAAACTGACTACGCTACAAGTAGACCAATGAGAGGCTACCACATGGACCAATCAAAGGGCACCATGTGGCACCTCGAAAATGACCAAGAAAGTTCAGTTGTAAAAATTTATTGGATGGATGGAGCAGCAGGGTCTCAAAGCCCAACCTACGCGGGGAAAGTCAACATCTGAGCAATTGGGACACACATTTGTAATACAATCAACAAATTAAATCTTTACAGTTTTGATTGTAACATGATGTCAATTAAAGGAAGGTTGTGGGATTGACCCCATGACCTTCTGTAACCAACGCTTCATATTATGTTTCGCCCATTAATACGACTTAACATTGTTATAACATGTTAACCAAATATACACATGGTTTGCATTGTTTAGGCCACATTATACCTTTGGTTATCATATGGTTATGTGGTTTGGTTTGATTAAAACAAAGTGTTATTTTTATATGTTACAACGAATGGGGCCGCAACCTTTTCGGCCTCAAACCGAGGGTTGTATTCCCCCAATCTTATTTATACTAAAAGGTTATGTCATTGTGCCACAATTTTTAGGTGTGTGTATTTTGTAGAGTTGAAGTATTTTAAATTTGTTGAAGCCTGTGCTTATTTTGTAAAAAAGGTGTGTTAAAGATTGATTTTGCAAAAACCGAAAGGAGGTTTTTGGTGACATTCTAGAAGCCACTTCCTGGTAGCAAAGACCTCAATTTGTAGCAGGTTTTTGGAGGAATTTTTTATGTAACAAAGTACTTTAAGGCTTATCATATGAATAAATAAATATTCCAATCCCTTGGAGGAAGTAACTAGAGATGTAGTCCATACTGGACGAACTCCATTATCACATGATTGTCATTATTATCTTCTTCACCTTTCAATGTTCTACATTACATTTTTAATTGCAACTTCATTTAATTATTTCATGTTTTATTTAAATTGTTAAGTTAGTTTAATTTAATCATTCACACTTGAAAATTTTTATGAACCAAGTCACTTTAAAATATCTATATCAAGTGGTATTAGATCACTTTGATGGTGGTTTGTGAGTGTGCATGATAACTACGAGAAAATTCAAGCACGGTGAAGGAATAATTGTTGAAGGAAATTTGGAAATTGGATCGAAATTTTTTAATCAAAGAAGAGATATGTCATCACATGAGGGAGAAGATAATCATTTTGTTTCTGAAGCAAATTTTCATGTAGCTTTCAAGGAAATGAAGGCCATGATAGATGAAATTTATTAGGAATGAAAAAAGTCTAGAGAGGGAAGCTCGTCAAAGAAATTCAAAAATAAAGGAAACGGAGGCAATTAAAAAAATCCTCCTCCTCCAATTCCTCTTCATTCTCCTCCTCCATATCCTCATGGAAAATATAGTTCAAAGAAGTGGTTGTTGAATTTGGATATTAAATTTGACTTTCCATTCTATTATGGAAAGATTAATGCTAAAATGCTTGAAAATTGGATTTGCGAGATGGAATTCTATTACCGTGTGCAATATATTTTCGAGGATGAGGTAAAATTTAGTTGGCCTCTCTTTGATTGGAAGGTAATGCGCTAATATGGTGGGAGCTTAGACTTCAAGAAGATAAAGTGTTGAAAAATTAATTCTATCCTTTGGCACCTAGCCAGAAGGAAATGATAGAATGGAAAACTTTGCAACATCCTACGGGCCAAAGCGTGTAAAACTTTACTAAGGATTTTAGGAAAAAGGAAATGGCTTTAAAAAATATATTAAATACACAAGAGACTATTTTGAAATATATTGGTAGTTTGCATGGGTATATACACCATTATTTTTTTTTTGAATCCATCTAACATGGGTGAGGTTTGTCTACAAGTGACCTATATCAAAGTAAAAAAACAAGGTGGTGGAGTCTCCATGGAATATATATAGTGGAAGGAAAATAAAGGAAAAGGAAAGGAAAAGCAAAAGATAACATCTTTAATGAAAAAGGGCAATGGAAAACTTTCTTGTTCCCATTGCAAGAAAGAGGGACATAGTGATGGTCATCGTTGGCAGCTACATCCGGATCTAAGGCCCAAGTAGTTATGAGATAGGAAGGTCAAGAAGAGAACAAAAACAATAGTTCAACATGATCTGGGATTGGACTCTACAATGAGACACAAATCATGACTATGGGTTTGAAAGGTATATCATCTTCACATGTTGGTTTTGGTTCTTTTAATTCTCCTTCTATTTAAGCAAGAAAGAGAAATGAAGTCTTTCATATAAGGGTGGTAACCAAACATGTTGGAGTACATACCTTGTTTCACACTGGATCTCAATCCAACTTGATATCCAAGGTTGTTTTTCATAAGCTTAAACTAGAAATTGCAACACATCCTAAACCTTATCTGCTTGGATGGGCATGTAACAACACTAAGTTGGAGGTGACTGAAAACTGTAAGCTAAGGTTTATTATTACATCTAGATTTGTGGATGAAGTTGAACTAGATGTGGTTCCATTGGATATTTGTTGAATTATGCTTGGAAGTCCTTACTTGTTTGATATGATGGCTATATACTACACTAAGGAAAACATATATCATATCTTCAAGGATGGATTCAGGTACATTGTCCATGCTCATCATATGAAGCATGATTCCTCGTTGGTGGCCATAACAGAGGTTAAGAGGCTCATGAATGTGAGGAGGACCTCTTCTATCATGTCTACAAATATGTACAAAGCAGGTGTTTTGGAGCATGGGAATGAAGTGGTGTCATGTAGACCTAACCATGTTGTGTTTCAGGATACATCAACACTGCAACATGATATTTTGTTGTAGGAAACTGTAAAGAGGATTAAACATGTTGTTAGCTCATTTTCATTAGCATATTTTTTTAATGATGTTTATGTTTAGTGCACGGGTAGTGGTTGAATTAATAAATGTAAAGGGATGTGGGAAATTACAGATGGCTAATAGTTTGATTTCATTTGTCATAGATTTTATGCAACTTGTTGGGATGAGTCAGGTACATAGAATAGGGCGGAAAAATATCGGAAAAGTGGGGAGGTAGATCACGTACTTGGTGTATGATTAATAACCATTTGGAGGTCCAAAACCCTCTCAGAGGGAAGGTTTGATCTTGGAGGATCCAAAAAGGCCTAAAATTCAAATTTCTTGAAACATTATGGAAATGGTTCCATGTTCAAGAGGTTAATGATACAATTCCAACACAACTTGAATCACATCAAACAGACTCTAGATGCAAAATTTATGGCATTTTTAAGTTCACATCAAATAGAAAAAAGTTAGATAGGGTGACACGTGGCACATCCTACAACACCACATGGAAACACCTACATCCAACATGGCACAATGTGGAGTTGAAATGTGGCATTGAGTCAATAGTGACATGGTAGGAAAAGTTTGACATGGGACTAGGTTATTACAATTGACTAGGCTACAAGTGGACCAATGAGAGGCTGCCATGTGGCCCATTCAAAGGGTGCCATGTGGCACCTTGAAAATGACCAAGAAAGTGAAGTTGTCAAAATTTATTGGAAAGTTGGAGTGGTAGGGTTTGAAAGCTTGACCTATGCAGGAAAATCCAACGACCCAACTATTGGGCCATGCACATTCATTATAATATAAATGAAAAAATAAATTATTAAAGTTCTGGTTGTAATAGGATGCCAATTAAAAGAAGGTCGCAGGCTCAAATCCACGATCTCCCATAACCAACACTTCATATTACATCCTTCACACCAATGCGACATAACATTGTTATAATGTGTTAAAAATATATGCTTGTAAGTCACATAGTTTAGGGAAGATTATATATTTGGTTATTATATGGTTATGCAGTTTTGTTGGATTACAACAAAATGTTACTTTTATATGTTACAACAAACGAGACCGCAACCACCATGGAATTGACCCCAGGGTCGTGGTACCCCAATGTTATTTATACTAAAAGGTTTATGCCATTGTGCCATAAGGTTTAAGTGTTATGATTTTGAGGAGCCAAAGTATTTTAAGTTGGTTTAAGTTGGTGTTTACTTTGTAAAAAGAAGTGTGTTAGAGCTTGATTTTGCAACAACCGAAAGGATGTTTTTGGTGTAATTTTGGAAGCCACTTCTTGGTAGAAAAAATATCTATTTTTAGTAGGTTTTTGGAGGATTTTGTTGATTTAAGGTTTTTTGGAGGATTTTTTTGAATTTTCAGGCTTATCATTTGAATAAATAAACATGCCACTCCCTTGGAGGCGGGACTCAAAGACTTAGTCAACAGTGGTTGAACTTCATTATCATGTGTTTGTCATTATTATTATCTTCTCTTTTCAATCTTCTACATTTCGCTTTTAATTGCAGCTTCATTTAAGTATTTCATGCTTGATTTAAATTGTTAAGTTGGTTTAAGATAATCGTTCACACATGAACATTTTTACGAACCAAGTCACTTTAAAATGTCCATATCAAAAATCCATAGGTTCCTTACCCCTTGCACTCCTATGCATATCAACTAATACATTCTCTAATCAACACCTTATTTTCCATAGCCATGGTTCCTCAAGACTACATGAAACACTTTAATTAGCTTGCCAATGGTGTTATCCACCTGCTCCTAGTTAAAGGTTTACCACTAACCACATCTAAATCATGTTATGACAACATATTAATCAAAGTATTTGTGCATGCACATCCATTAATATATGCGTCTGTCATACCTTCATACATCTAGCATATTATTATTTAATATATGTTTGGTGGACATGAATCTCTGAAATATTTCATCTCTTTCATTTTATCTTTCCTATCCTATTATTCACCAGCTTATGACCACTTCCAAAAACATTAAAGAAAAGTATAAACTAGCAAGAGATAAGTTAAGAAATCCCCCCTCATAGTTATGAGCGCATGTTTAGCCATAAACTTTTTCAATCCTGTTCGAATACCCTAGGGAATCTAATCAACATTTTTCATGTTTATTTTGTTGCATCAAACTCAAATCAATATTTAAGTAACATCAGGGTACTGTTGTACTATTCAACATCCCCCCATTTAGTTATATAAATAGTTAGTATTTGTATTAATAAATGGGGACCCTTTAAATAATTTTCAAAAAACTTAGCAAATAAAAGCTTCCCTTTTGAAAACATTCAAAATAAAACCTTAAATAAACCTAATATATCAAGCCAAGTCCCTTTATGACTAGGCATTCTCGCTTCATCACAAATTGCATGATCCAAAGTAAGAAGGATTAATCATAACTCAGAATCTACGAGACACGATAAAATACCTCCCTTAAAAGACCAAAGGCAGCATTGAAGTTTTTATAAAACTTAAGGCTGGAGATATTCCTTATATAATAAAGTATTCATCGCGATCGCATCACGGATTTTATGAAGGGCACAAACATGCAAACCATAAAAAAATTGCGAAATGCGATGAGGTCTAGACACGACGAAACAATAAAGATTGTTATAATTTAAATAAAGTCCAAATTATTGCAAAATAGTTGTTTTAGTGGAATAATCATTCATTTAAGAAAACGTGCTCGATAAAGTAAAAATTATGCCGCTCATCGCAAATCACAAGATATCAAAGCAACCTCAAATTGGTCTACTCCCGATTTGCATTTTGCGATTTACAATTTGTGAACTTCCCGATATTATGATTTGTGATTTGCAATATAGCGATTCATTGCAATCACATGATCGGTATCACACATAACACAAACCAATTTGAAATATCATTTTGAAACTTGCGATGTGATATTTTGATGAGTCATGAAGGAAATCACACGTAGGCCTTAATGCATAGTTAATGAGGTTTAATTGCATTTACTCTTTTAACGGCTCAAGAAGATAGATATATTTTTTATTCGTGTTTGAAATAAAAGCTCCATCCTTATGTTATTTCAGAATTTACTGTGCTATTGTGTTTCCACGTGCATTGCTCACTCTGTGTTTTATCATGTTTTTTCCATTGTCTGAATTGTAGGAAATTCCTGAAGGAAACATCGCTTGAAAAAATAATTAAGAAACGAAAAAAGACTGCAGAGGCTACTTCGTCTAAGGATTCAGACATGCTTCCACTCTTCTCCGATACCACATGCAATAAGGATGATGGGACTACAACATGGGAGGCAATGTATAATTTATTGGAGGAAGAAACCCCAAAGGTCCTAGAAACCAAAGAAATCGTAGATGTCGATGAAAGTTCTGATGCTTCCTATTTCGAAGCAGCATGTTCTTGTAGGTTTTAACCCCATACAAATATTACCTGCATACAAATTCTAAAACACAGAAAATAAACAATGCGAGAGCATAACACATATACACAAATATTTTCCCCTAGATCCCAAAACCGGGACTACCAGCTTGATTTTTCATTATATTCCTTTCAATGTTACAATACATATTTATACATGTCGAAGCATCCAATACCATGGACTGAAAACCATCGCGTCCAAAACCATGTGCGAAAAACATGCACAAAACCATAGGTAGGTCCGCCCAACCTAATATAGGGTCTGAAAACAAAATTTCCTGGGGCGCTGCCCCGGACCCAATAGAGTGAGGTTACCTGCACCCGTCAAACCCCCAGTGACTTCCCCTACTATGTAATCGGTGCAATGAAGGGGGGTCTCCGTTCATCTTCTAACCCCTAGTTAACTACATGGGCTAGTTGTGGAAAGAATATAACACAACCCAACATTCTCCCACTTGTTGTTTTCTTTCCACAAGGGGCCACAAGAGATCTTAGTCATTTATCTAGCTCTGCAACGTCCATTGTTTCTCTACACCGAGAGAACTTCTCAGAGCTCATAGATTTTGTCAATGCATGTGCAGTATTCTTCACAGTGTCCACCTTTACCAGCAACACCTTTTTATCTTCTATCATATCCCTCACAAAGTGATACTGAACATCAATGTGCTTTTTCTTTGAATGATATGCAAGGTTCTTTGCCAAGAAAATTGCACTTTGGCTGTCACAGTCTATCCTTATAGGTCCCTATACTAACCCCATACTTGAACACAATCTCTGCAACCAAACTACTTCCTTGCTTGCATGAGTGGTTGCCATGTATTCTGCCTCTATAGTTGATAGTGCCACTACAAATTGTTTCTCACTCATCCAACTGACTACACCTCCAAATAGGTTAAACACATCCCCACTTGTAGATCTTCTCTGATCCAGATCTCCATCCTGTTATACTCCTATACCAATAGGTGTCATATTTCATGATCGACTTGTTGAGCTCTGTAATATGTTCATTCCTTGTTGAAAAGGTTTCCATATTATCAAAAATTTCAAAAAATGTAAAAAATGTAAAGAGGGTATACCCTAAAAGAAAAATCAAAGCGTAAAAAGAATAAAATGGTCAAAAAAGTGAAAGAAATGAACCCCAAACAAAGAAAGACCAGGAAAGTGTGCAAGTCCAAAATTCCACTACTTTTTCATTTTCTGTAATAAGAATTGTGTGCAACTTGTTAATTTATGCCACAGTTGATGAATGGCCAAATAGCTTAATCTTGGCTATTTCATATTTGAATTTCTTGTTTTAGAGATAGAGAATAAAATTTGACCAAACTATTTAATCTTGGCAGGTAAGTAGATAGGTAGAGTAAATAAAAAGGAACTCAACAGTTAAATCTGAGCCCTTGGATGTAATAAGTACAGACTTAGGTAGGCTTACCATGAAAACAAAAGAAGATCGATAAGGGTTTGCCAGTCTAAGTGTACCCGAACAAAGAAGAAAAAATGCTAGGCCAAAGTAGGCAGGGTAGGTAGATGGTGTTGCAAAATGATACTTGTGATTGATTATGTCTCTAAATGTGTTAATCTTTATCTCTGTCACAAGTGCTAGGCAGACATTATACTTGATGCAGCTCAAGCGAGGAAAGGTTAAATAACTAACTCCCCTTCATACTTTTCCCTAGTCATTCACTAATTCCCCCTAAAATATTAAGATCTGTTCTTAATATCACTCATTAAACCACTTATTCCATTTCATAAAGATCGCTTAAGTAAATCCCTATTTTACTTAGGAAATGCATGATAGCGCTTGAAAAACCCCTTTTCCCACTTTAGCCTAAGTTTTTTAACATTATAACTTGGCTCTTTTATTTCATAAATTCATATTAATTTTTAACATTTAACTGGCCGTTTTTCATTTCATATCATAAGTCGTATTAACTTTAACATATATTATATAAATCCTGCTTTATTACCCAATCCCGTATTATATAAATATATAATAAAAAACCCCGATATTATAAATATCCTACCCCTAGTTAAATATAACCCTAAAACACTAATTAAACAGGGATTAATAAACTCATCTGGAATTTATTAATAACCTTCCTCGCTTCACCAAAATATGGGATTAATTAACCTTTCTGGTTAATTAATAACCACCCCGCGGACCAATCAAATTGTGCTCGAAACGATTAAAACACAGTTTAAATACATCGGGCCCGTAGCTTAAAGTCCCACCATCTCCAAACGCTCGTCCATCGTCCGATCCCCCTCTCACCATCCAACGGTTGATATACATATTGCGACCCCCCTCCCGACCGCGCGTTACCTCGCGGGGGCCCGATGGTTTTCTACCATACCGCTGCCACACGTCGCCCATCTAGTGTGCTCGCTCCCTCCCGGCCCGAAACCGCTTAGCCCCAAAAGCAGTGCAGGCAAAACCGCTTACCGCCCTCCACGTCACGACAAACCACTTATGTCATCCATCATCCGTTGACGTCATCTGCCACATCATCCGCCATGTCACTCCACCCCGCTGATGTCACTCCAGTACCGCTTATGTCATCCGCCCAATAAAATCAAAAAATCCCGCCAAAACTTTGTTTTGTCAAATAAAAGGATAAAATGTCAATTTTACTATATTTTGCTGCATATCGTGCTCTCGTGCAAAAAATGATCTACTCAAGTTTCTCGACCACCTCCTGACCAGAAAGACGATAGCGCGAGATCCACAGCCTGCCATTCAACCTGCATTGTGCGGTCTTCCTCTTTAACATAGTTTGAACCAACACTGAGGGACTTCCAAGCTCGCAGAAGAAAGAAATAAAGAGAGATACAGGGATATTTTCTACCCTAACCAGTGGACCTTCAGAGACACAAAATGCCAGAGGAAAGATGACCAGACAGAGCTTTTTACCAGAGCAGGATGAACAGGGGTCAAAACAGGTCAAAGTGTATCAGATCACAGTTAAAGAGTATCAGATCAGGATTAAAGAGTATTAGTGAAAACATGGCAGCCAGCACAGAGTTCCTGAAGAAGACAGCTGCAAGCCAAATCCTAGGGCCCGCCTGCAGCACATTCAACAAAAACAGGACCAGCACAACATCAGTTCATCTTTTCCCTATTTTCAAGGGTAGCTGTTTCTATTTCTTGTAAACTATTTTTAGTCATCCTAGATATTATCTCACTCTGTTATGAGATATTTGTTTTATAATTTGTTGCATAAAGACCCCCTTCATTGGAGTATTGAGGATGGATTCCTAGACTTTGTTGTAATATTGATTTTTCGGAATAAAGAGCTGTTGGAATCAACTGTTGCATGGCTTACTGGATGGAGAATTGAAGCAGAGGACTTTTCACAGACTTCTTGAATCAACCACTGGATCAATAAGTCCTCTATATCTTTTGTTTTAAAGTTTTCTTAGTTTATTATATCATCTGTGTTTCACAATCTGAATGATAAAGAAAGGATTAATTTCAGAATATGCTTGATTGCACTCTGTTTTCAGTCATTATTGTTCTCTGTGTTTTCTTCAGAATTAGGATAAACAGTGAAATCTTAATTGCTCTTGTTTCCTAATTCTTTCATGTTGATTATTTGTTAAAGAATACTTCACTGCTCCTTATCAGTAATCATCCAATTTCCATCTTTAAATAGGTTGAAGGATCCTTAACTGCCATTCTACTAATTTGAGCCCATTCCATCTATTTCAAGTCTTTTATTTGTTCCCTGTTTGACTACCTTGCTCTATGAAGCCATCCTCTGTTAAGAAACCCAATCCAGAAAGCCATCTTCTTTGACTCCATTAGCCCAATGGACTGAACTACTCTATCTTACCTCTTTTCTCTATTGAATCTCACCACCCAAACTCAAACAAAACTCTTGAACTTCATAACTAACCTAATACCTTTAAAAAACAAAGCTAAATCATAAAGAGAGAACCCTCTCTGGATATAGATTGGCTAGATTCTGTATCTAAACTTGGTCTATGGTTACCTCAGCCTCCTTTCCCTTTCTTACATCTTTTGGAAAAACCTGAGTGATAACATCAATGGCGACTCCACTGGGGACCTGAATGATTTGTGTTGTTACTACTATTTTCTGTATAAGCTACAAATAGAGCCTAAAGCTAGCTAGGTAGCCTTTGAAATGCTTTTTCTTTGCAATTGTAGAAGTAAATGAATGCTACTTCAGTCTATCTCCGGTCTAGCTTATAGATTGGACAGTTGGTTTCAAATGCTTGATCAGTTCCTCTTTTCAAATAAGTTTTTAAGAAAATTCAAAATTCCCACATCTAAAACTTCTTAGAAGAGACTGTTAAAGTTGTATTGTCAAATCTGTTTCAAGAAAAAACCAAAAACACACCTAGAAACCTAGCTTCAGAAAGGATTCATTACACCAGATCAAATCCTAATCCACATCCCCCACCTGTGTTTGAAAAACCTAATCTGATTCCTAGGATTCTTAGAAGACAATAGAGCCAAGAAAATTATGCTAGTTCTCGGCCTCTATACAGATCAAGATCCTATCCTGTGAGGTGGATCTACCCTAAGGACGAACCTTTTGATGAGCATTTTGAAAACTCTTTATTTGTGACCTTTTCAAAATCTGGGTTAACCCACACAGTTCAAGATCCAATATTCATTGAAAATTTGCAGATTGAAGTTGTTACTTCACACCTTGACATGCATTTGTAGAACTCCGTTCAATCTGAGCTTACCTCTGAAAGAACACCAAACCTTTCTGTGATTACTACAGCTTTTCCAAGTTCACCATCAGCCACCTGTTATAGACATTTTTGTTCCTTACAGCTATAAGCATGAAATGTCCATAATCCAAGGGATCCAAAGTCCCTAAACATGTTGTTCCTACCCCTAGAAGAACAAGGCTAACAAACCACAGCAATTCACAGAAGTTCTCCACCAGAAACTGCTCAAAAACAAGTCAATTCAGGATCAATTCAGAGGCTCCACTAGCTGTCTGCGCTGAAATGCAGAGATTACACTAGCTAGGTGCACTGCAATGCAGGTAGAAGCACTACCAGGGTGCGCTGAGCGGGAAATGACAAATGGCAAGTTCATTCAACGAGGTGGAAAGACCATGGAAGCTTCCAGAATCTTCTCCAATGACACTTGCCTCAATGAATTCGACTAGTGATGAGTAAGAGGCTCTTAGTCTCCAAGTGGAAGCAAGAACTGACAGAGGGAGAGGACACTAGTCAGATCTCAAGCTGACTCATCCTCTCTCCAAACATCTATATATGGGTCTCTCCTCCATGAGATCCAGGAGGCTGGAATTTTGTTATTGCAAAGAATTGCTGTTGGTTTGAGATTGGAATCATTGGGTGCTTAATGCTTTGAAGGGAGGTGAAGAAAGGATTTCATTCGCTGGGAGGTAGATGCTAGATTGGAGCCCTCTTGGTTGTATCTCCTCCTGAACCTTGTTATTCATCAATAAAGCTATCTTGGTTTCTCGTATATACTGATGTATCTTTGATGTATGATTGCATTAGTATGTTTAGTTTATTTCTAATCCTGAACTAGTTATGAATATGAATCTATGTCTTTGTGTAGTGTTCTCTTCTTGTGATCCTGCAGAAACCTGTTGAAGCTGGGCGAGTGAGAAGGCAAGTAGCTGGGAACTCTCAAAGAGAAGAGAAACCGGATCGAGGGACAAACGGAAGACACCGGTTAGTCCATCCATCTCTCTTCATTCTTAATTCATAAAGGAAGAATACTAGAATAGCTGTGTCGGTTTGTTGCTAAGGCACTGTCACACCTTAGGTGGATAGGATCGTCCTGCATAGGAATTTTTCCCCACAACAAATTGGCAACTCCGCTGGGGAGATCTGTTTAGTCATTTTATTTGTGTTTCTATCATTGTTTGTTTCATAGACTCAACAGCAACAATCGAACTGCATCTACTATTTTCAGATGCAAAGTAGACAGCTGCTACTTTGATCCAATCGCTGGATTTATCTATGATCTGAACAATGGACTCACAAATGATTTGATGATCCTTTGTGATAGATCCTAGCCCTCCCTCAAATTATCCCTTTGATTGTACCTTGCTTGTTGCTTTTATTTGGCCTGAAACCGTAGATTAATCAGCAAACTGTGACCCAGAACCCAGAGAAGAACTCTCATTTCTGCTTCAGCGCAGACTCTGTGAAGAGGTTCTGCATTTCAACGCAGGTCCCGTGAAGGCTACCTGCGCTGAATGTCAAAACCTCTGTGTTGGGGGTGCGTTGATCCAGCTTAGGCCTTGTGCAGCTGGGGTTCTCTGCTCTGTTTTGCCTTGTTTTGATCTTTGATTTCTACAGCCTATAACCAGCATCGGTACCTGTCTGATAACTCCTCTCTGCTTAAATTCCGCCTCCTTTTGTACAAAAATATTGTGAGTGTTTTTATGTGTTTGTGGCGTCATTTACAGTTTTCCTTTGCAAAAGTGAAATAGTCATCCTGTAGCCCTTGATTCAGATCTGTTGATTGTGATCTTATGAGAGAGTTCATTGGCTGTTTGCAGTTGGTTATACATTCATTTTTGCTTTTGGTTTGAGTTTGTCTCTTTTGAGTGTCAAAACAAGTATTCATTTCGAAAATCGTTAGGTGTTGTAATCTCTTCTACCCTTTCTGATTTCGAAAAAGTAAACTGGTTTGTATTTGTCATTTAAAAGCAAATTCAAAGTTGTGAAAAAAGCTTTCTTTTTAGGCATCAATATTAAGAAAGCGGAAAACAAACACTTGCACTGTGCATTTGCATCTTGATAGTTTGCATGCTTGATTTAGGAAAAGTGCATTTAGAGTGTGTTGATTGCTCTTTGAAAAAAGATGGTGTCTTTCTTTTCCCTTTGTAGCTAGGATTTTCATTGTTGAAAAAGAGATAAAATTTGCTTATCATCTTTTAGATTGCATTTAGGAAGTTGTCTATACATCTCGTGGTGAACCTCAAAAGGCAAACTTCTAAGAAAGATCAACATAAAATAAACTGAATGAACTTAATAACGCTTTGTAACATAACGCACAACATAGAGGTCTAGGCTAGAGACGTGTTCCGGCGTCGTAAAGCCTGGTGACTGTCGATCTCACTGATGGTGGTTGATTCCTCTTGAGGGACGATAGCGCCAGTACGGATTGTGCTCCCACGTACCGTCGAGTATATATTGGGAGACCCCTATAGGCATAAAACCTTTATCCTTAGGAAGCCGTGTCGGCCGCCCTACTGATCACAATGCACTAAACACAGCATTCAGGAAGATTGACCGCCCGTACCTTAAAAAGTATTCTGCGGTTTTGTGAAAAGTTTGGCACACCCTCTACCTAGAACTCCAGAGCAGTTCCTTTTGGCCTTTTTTAGACTCTATAACGGAAAACGTCCATCCGAGCATTTGTCACTTCAGGCTCGTTAAAACATCGAAGGAGACTAGAGTCATCTTTAGCTTTTTCTCGACTCTTTAAAATTGAAAAAGCAAGTTGTGTCTAAAGCATCGTTAAAATTTATTTTAAACAGAACAATCACCCCCTTTTTCCTGCATTGATCTTTCAGTTGAGAAAATGGAGCCCTCCAACCAAGGAATTCCCCTTGGTGGAAGTCCTAGTCCCTTCTCCTCTTGGGGAGATGTTGGAGCGCCCCATATGGCCACATTGTCGCTTCCAGGACTGAAAATCGCCTTGCCTGTCTGGCTCTTCTCAACTAATGTTGTTCAAAACACCACTATTCCTGAACAATCAAATCAGCAGTTAGACCAGACCAAAGTTACCCACCAACCTTCTACTTCATCTAATTCTTCCTCTCCTCCTTCCTCTTCACTTGACGGAACTGGTAAAACAAAAAACCAAGTTCCTAAGGAGAAGAAGGAAAAGAAGAAGAAAGAGAAGAAGAAGAAGGAGCCAAAAGCGACTGGGGGCAAACAAGTGTCGTCTGACAAAAATCCACACACAACACTAACTAGGCCTGAATCGCCATGTGTCATATGCAAGGGAGACCACTTCCACAGAGATTGTCCCTGCATCCCTCGGATACTAAGGGACTGGTCTCCCTGTTTGCACAATTCGGTGGCATCAACCTCTGATAGCCATGTTGACAGCACACCGTCAACTAGTGAAAGTGAAGCCACAGGACAGAGAGGGAAAGCTAGATTTCCCTACAAACTGTGTGAAGGCAACCATGCCATCCACCGTTGTCCCTTCTTAGATGAGGCTAAAAGAGTTTTGGAATATCGCCCGGTTTTACCAGTGCGACTTCCTCCTGGATATCAAAAACTCCTGCCAAGTCCTTCACCAGTTGAGAACCCGGCTGGCCCACTCAGGTGGTCAGCCGAAGCACCTATCATTGAGGATGAACCATCTGAATCCATACCTGACGAAAGTCAAAAGGTCGAGGCGGCAGTTGACCCGGTCTTGCCTTCAGAGGTTCTATCTTTGAATGATACCATCACAGAGGAGAATAAAGATGACACCGTCCAAATTCTCTTCATCAACACAGACTCCGATGAACAAGGGGGCAATTCGCCCATTCCTTTATCGCAGGAAGGAAGTTAGTCAGAGTGATATCCGGCCGTCTATTCGGTCCCACCACCAAGCAACCTAGTTGTATCCTTCGATTGGAACCAACTAGGCAGACCCCGATTGCCAGCAAACATACCATTCAGAATTATCATTCAAATATACAGAATGGTAATGGCTGGCACCATCATTGATGAGGGGGCATCTGTGAGTATCCTTTCCTATATTGCTTGGAAAGCACTTGGTTCGCCAACGCTTTTGCCTGAAATGAGAAATCTGACAGGCTTTGATAAAGGAACCAGTCGACCTTTAGGGATCCTCCCCAATGTGCCTATCACATTGAAAGGGAAGACCGTTCAAATGAATGTGATGGTCGTTGAAGGACCCTTGGATTATAACCTACTCCTTGGACGAGACTATATATATATTGCATGGGAGCCATCGTCTCCTCACTCTTTAGAGTAATGTGTTTTCCGCACGGAGGAAGAGTGGTCAGGCTCGTGGACCAGCTTTCATTTCCCTGATCACGCATTACAAATAGTCATATACCATCCCTAAATGGTCTCTTCACGCAAGAAATGTCTCAACCCACGGTCCGTCCTCCCGATGAGCGCGAGTAATTCGGAAGGATATGACTGGAACCCAGGGGGCATGCATCCTGGTCTGCTTCGGCAGGAAAAATTTGGGTATAGGGTAGGTTTCCGTGGGAGAATATGACTAGTCTGTACCCCGTCCGTCTTGGAAGAGGGGTTATTCTAGAATAAGATTCTTCTGTCAAAGTTATGTGAGTTGACAGACGGAGTCTCTCACCTTTGTCTATTTCGGTAGACATTGTTGGCATTATGTTTCTGGTATGGCTATATGTTACAGATGTTGTACTTGATGGCAACTCCCGTGGCAAGGCTCTCATTTTATTGAAAATTAAGAAGGACGCAGGAAATCAGTTCATAAGGTGCGTACCCGTAGGTACACCATGCAGGGACCGCGTCCAGAGACGCAGGCCAGCCGTTCAGGAGGTGCGTCCCCCCAGTGCACACATTTCAAGGCAGAGAAAAGCCACGTGGGGGTTTCTTGTGTTTTACTCTTGGTATCTAGCCGACAGTATTGGGTTATTATGGTGTCGGCTCGTGGTATTGTTCCATGATTTTAGGAGGAGCTTGCCTATATAAAGCAAAGGAGATCATTTGGTTTGAGCATGGTTTTGGTTGAATATCTTATGAGGGCTAGATCTGGTCTAGATCTAAACAAGGCGAATCTACTGATGGACCAAGATCTCTTCGGCGCATGTTCAGATCTGTAGATCTGACTGTCTGGGTTACTTCTGAAGTCTTGAAATCATCTATGCCCGGAGGGACGCAGGTGCAGTAAGGGTTCAGGTGCGCCGGGACGCAGGCGCAGAAGGGTTCAGGTGCGCCGGGACGCAGGCGCAGAAGGGTTCAGGTGCGCCGGGACGCAGGCAGTTCAATAGACTCAGAGCGAGGGACGCAGGCTAGCAGTTGAGCAGAGTGCGTCCGGGACGCAGGCTAGCAGTTGAGCAGGGTGAGTCCGGGATGCAGACTAGCAATTGAGCAGGGTGAGTCCGGGACGCAGGCTAGCAGTTGAGCAGGGTGAGTCCGGGAAGCAGGCAAGCAGTGGAGCAGGGTGCTTCCTTCTCTTAAAATCTTTGTTTATCATTGTTGTGTTCTGGGTTTGGTCCTATTACTGTTGATCTGGTTACTACAGTTGATTGGTTGATTCTCTCATACTTGATGATCAATTGATGCTTATGGATCCAGTTTGAAAATTTATGAAAAGTGGTCCTTGTAAGAAAAGAAGTAGGGGGTTGTAACTCCCTTCCAGGAGAGACTGGAAAACGAGAGAGAGTTGTAGCTCTCTGCAGGTTGTAGCCTGCGTACTGGTAAAGGACTGCACCAGTACAAAACCATTGTAAAAGAAGTTTCTAATTTGAAAGAAGATAGAGACATATTGCAGCAGGTGGTTTTCACCCACATTGGGTTTCCACCTTACATCTTGTGTTCTTTGGTGTGACTATCTGTTTTCTTTGTTCATGCACATTATTTTATGGTACTGACATGCAAAAATAATTCAAAGATCAAATAAGAAAGGTTCATTAAAAGAATTAGATAATACTGATTCACCCCCCCCCCCTCTCAGTATTATTTCCAACAGACATTGCCGAAGAAGTGTTTTGTTTGAAAGATTAATGGAACAATCTTTGGGTGACCTAAAAGAGGTAGACCTTTCCTGGTAGAAAAAATGTTTTATCTGCAAATTGAGGGGTAACCTTGAAATCGTACTTTATACCTGGGGGCATGCAAAACTTTTGGAGTGCAAGCAAGGGGCGACTATTTATTTTTTAAATTTTTAGGACCTCTAACCCTTTAAACTCGTAGGATTAGTCGTTTCCGAACTTGCATAACGAAAGGATGCGGGGCATAGCTTTGGTAAGGCGCAAGCTCCATAAAAAATGGCATCTTACATGAGACATTCTTATCATATGACTGGATTATCGAGTAGTTTTAGCACACAGTTCATGCTCGTTAAAAAATAAACGCAAGATTCGAGCAGTTTTAGCACACAGTTCATGCTCGTTAAAAAATAAACGCAATATTCGAGCAGTTTTAGCACACAGTTCATGCTTGTTAAAAAATAAACGCAAGATCCGAGCAGTTTTAGCACATAGTTCATGCTCGTTAAAAAATAAACATAAGACTGAGAAGTGTTTTTCCGCGTTTAAGCTCGTTAAAAAATGAACTATCTTCCAGTAAATAACCACCATGAATGTAACATTATCAGCCGTTAAAGCCTTGGTCGTGTTTGCACCGTCACCTCCACTTTTCCATTGGCCGATCGTTCACCTCCATATGATTGTTTACCCATTTTGAGGAACAGCTGCGAAGAGTGATTTCACTAGCCATCCTTGAGACACTGCCGTGATTGGAAAATTCCAACCCGTACCTGGAATCAGCTACTAACCCGTTTTATCACTCGTTCCTCAAAAGACGAGTCTTCTTTAAGCTCTTTTCATCTGACTCGTAAAATATGAAAAGATTGCCGAGTTTCGGCCTTCTAGCTCGTTAAAGCGACCTGAAGTGCTATCCCTCCTCTAGATTTTAATCTTTTTGGACCTGAGGGATTATTGCACAAAAAGATCGAGCGCTTGTTTTGTTTGGCTCGTTAAAACTATCGAAAACTCATCCCTTCTGTATTTTTTATACTTTTTCGGACTTAAGGGATTAGATTATGAAAAAGGACTTTCGAAGTTGACTTTACGTACCTTTTTAGACTCTCTAAAAGTGAAAAGGACCGAGTTATCTTTGTCGTTAGACTCATTAAAAGCATTAAATAGCGACAAACTTGTCTTTAGACAAGAAAAACTTTCACTATCGCTAGGCTCGTTAAAACATAGCGATGGGCTTGCCCGAAGGGTAAGTTATAGAACAAGCATATTTTATCCTCCTCAAGCTTGACAAAAATAAAGAGGTACTGGTCAGCAATGACTGGGGAAAAATTGGGAGAAACTCAAGAAAACTTTGATGGTAGCAAGTCGCTCTTGAACATGACACTTTTCCTCCGTACCACAGTCGGGTTGGGTTGTTTCATTCACCGGTCACATCACCATGGTCTCGCCATACCATCCATATTTGGGGTAATGCTACCGATCCATCGCATAAGTGTCACCATATGTTCAAGAGAAGTCGTTCAGAGAAGTCACCTGTGTCCCATCCACTACCATACATTATACTCTTTCATGACCGCCACCCTGAATCATATGTCATCAGATCATTTTCACCTCCATCAAAATCATTAGCTCCGTTCCGTGTCACTGATGTGGGATACATTAAGGCCCTCCTTTGACGGATCGCTTCTTGTTGACATCAGCTCATTATCCAAGAAGTTGATCTAGGAACAACCCCTCCAGTACTTTGAAGCTTGCATGCCTCAATGGCAAGTTTCTCACTTCCGGCGACAGGTATACATCAATGACCTTCGACCGAAAGATTTTGCGTGGTGTTTGACGCCAAGTCCTTTATTCACACCACGTGAATTGTACTGCAGTACCTTGAGGGTCATTATCATTATCGGTGATTCCTCTCGCGCTTGTTAACGGTTTACCTCATTGACCGGTAATCAAGCGATGTCTTTCCATGTTCGACTTCAGAACATTTCTCACATGGATCGACTTGTACTTAGAGTGAATATCAGACGAGATTGAAGACCCCGGATCTAGTTTCATCCATCCGAGCTGCGATATATATTCAGGGAAAATAAAGACATTGACATGTACAGCATTGCAGCAGATAATCATCCTACCAAAAGGATGATGATTTCGTCAAAATCATCAGTCTACCATCAAACGATTTTATGTTCTATGTAAAGAAAAATGAATTTATAAAGCTGAGCATGGGAATGCCCGCCTCAGCTAGATCGTGAAAAAGTATGAAAATAATGTATTGTATTGTATTGTATTACAGGTCTCCTCCCAGCATTGAAAGAACTTCGGATCCTCCTAATAAAGCATTTCACCCGATAAACGGCCTCATACTTTAGGGGGCAACTGCTATAGACATTTTTGTGCCTTACAACTATAAGCATTAAATTTCCATAATCCAAGGGATCCAAATTCCCTAAACATGTTGTTCCTACCCCTAGAAGAACAAGGCTAACAAACCACAGCAATTCACAGAAGTTCTCCACCAGAAACTGCTCAAAAACAAGTCAATTCAGGATCAATTCAGAGGCTCCACTAGCTGTCTGCGCTGAAATGCAGAGATTACATTGGCTAGGTGCACTGAAACGCAGGTAGAAGCACTACCAGGGTGCGCTGAGCGGGAAATGACAAATGGCAAGTTCATTCAACGAGGTGGAAAGACCCTGGAAGCTTCCAGAATCTTCTCCAATGACACTTGCCTCAATGAATTCGACTAGTGATGAGTAAGAGGCTCTTAGTATCCAAGTGGAAGCAAGAACTGACAGAGGGAGAGGACACTAGTTAGATCTCAAGCTGACTCATCCTCTCTCCAAACATCTATATATGGGTCCCTCCTCCATGAGATCCAGGAGGCTAGAATTTTGTTATTGCAAAGAATTTCTTTTGGTTTGAGATTGGAATCATTGGGTGCTTAATGCTTTGAAGGGAGGTGAAGAAAGGATTTCATTCGCTGGGAGGTAGATGCTGGATTGGAGCCCTCTTGGTTGTATCTCCTCCTGAACCTTGTTATTCATCAATAAATCTATCTTGGTTTCTCCTATATACTGATGTATCTTTGATGTATGATTGCATTAGTATGTTTAGTTTATTTCTAATCCTGAACTAGTTATGAATATGAATCTATGTCTTTGTGTAGTGTTCTCTTCTTGTGATCTTGCAAAAACCTGTTGAAGCTGGGCGAGCGAGAAGGCAAGTAGCTGGGAACTCTCAAAGAGAAGAGAAACCGGATCGAGGGACAAATGGAAGACACCGATTAGTCCATCCATCTCTCTTCATTCTTAATTCATAAAGGAAGAATACTAGAATAGCTGTGTCGGTTTGTTGCTAAGGCACTGTCACACCTTAGGTGGATAGGATCGTCCTGCATAGGCATTTTTCCCCACAACACCACCCCTTCCACTCCTCCCTACAACACACTTTCCCATTTTTATCCCTACTCCCCCAGTTGTCACATCTATTTCTGCAACCATGGCAAACCGATATACTCCCCTACACTTACCTATCAATCCAGGGGTTATGCCCCAAGACTATCAAAGCAAAATCACTTCTTTTGAAGGTACTAGTACTTACACAGCTCAACAACATACCAAGAAAATGGCCGACTATTTTGAAATATATGAGGTTGATGCTGATGATGTTAGAATGAAAGTATTTGTTCAAAGTTTTACTGGAGATGTTAGAACCTGGTTTAGAGCCCTCCCTGCAAACAGTATGAATGACCCACAAGCTCTTTATCAGACCTTCTTGAATAGATGGGAAAAGAAGAAAGATTCTCTCCACATTTTATCAGAATATGAAAACCCAAAAAGATGGCACACAAGAAACTATCCAAGATTACTGTACCAGATTCAATAATGTCTACAATGCTATTCCTCAAAATCTCAGACCTCCTCCAGATTTGGCCTTGATCAAATTCCCTGATGAATTTGATTCTGATATGGCATACCAACTTAGGGAAAGAGCTCCTCGAAAATTAGAAGAAATGAAAAGTATAGCTGTCAGTGTTGAGGCCAACCTGATATCTAAACGGTCTAGAGCCAAAGCTAAAAGGAGGACACCTTTCAAGGAAGAACCTTCTACCTTTGAACAAAAATTAGATGCTATTATTAAAGGAATGGATAGACTTGGAGATAGAGTAGAAACAATCGAGAGAAAATCCCCTTGGGATGGTCAACCAAACAATACTGGGAGAAATCAAAATTTTAGGAAGAACCAAAATCCTAACACTGGAAAGACAGGGCCTGACCAAAATATTAGGCCCCGATTTCAAGAAAATTATGCTGAAGCCTCAACTTTTGGTGAACCAATAGAAGACACTCAAATTAATTTGATGGGACTCAACAACGAACAATAAGTTTTCTTGACCCAATAGGATCAAGAAGCTCAAATTCTTAAACAATTCCAAACTCAGTCAGTTGAATCATTTGACTTTAGGGAGGGATATGATACAGCCATTTATGAAGTCCACAAACAATACAATCTGAGGACCAGAAGAATAGATGTCCCTGAAACCAATAAATAGAAAGGTACGAAGTAGCCTAACAAAGATAAGATCAATACCCCCCCTATACATATTCTTTCTAGAGCAGATCCTAACCCTAATAACCCAATTGTTGAAGATGTATCAGATAATCAACCACCTAACAGACAACCTTCCACTTTTATTCCTTCCAAAGGAAACGTAGAAGAGCCTCTAGAACTTGATTTGGAAACAACTTCAGCCCATAATCCTGTTGTTGGGAAAAGTATCCAATACGGAATGACCCTATCCCACTCTAAGGGTGATAGTTCCTTAGCAACAATCAAAGCAAAGCTATCTAAGATTACTTCTTTATGAGATGTAAAAGAGGGGAGAAAGAGATCCACTAACCGATGTCTTTCGCTAATGATTGATCCAATCTTCTCTCCTTGCTGCTTGCCCCCAGCTCCTTGCTCTTTCACTGGCCCAGCTACACCAAGATCCTGCAAAATGGCAAGAGAGGGAAACTACAAGAAGCATACATTCATAATTGATTCAAGGATTAGAATAAATCAAATACACAAGTATAACAATACATCATTGAGACACATGTATATAGAAGAACCTCAAATGCTTTATTAATGGAAGAAGTAAGGTTCAGGAAGTGATACAACCATAAGAGGCCCAATCCAGCATCACCTTCCCAGCAGAAAGAAATCTCCTCTTCACCTCCTTCAAAGCAAATCACCCAATAGTTCTAAACTCAAACCAACAACAATTCTTTACATTCACTAGATTCCAACCTCCCTAGACCTCATGAGAGAGATCTATATATAGGAGTTTTGGAGAAAGGATGAGTTAGCTTGAGGCTAGCATGAAGCTGACTAGTGTCCTCTCTCACTTCAGTTATTCTTCAGTTCTTGAGTCCACTTGGAGGTTCTTGCTTCCACTTGGAGATCTACAACCTCTTACTCATCACCAGTCGAATTCCTTGATCCAAGTGTCATTTTGGAAGCTTCCTGGGCATTGACACCTTGAGGAATGACTGTGCCACATGTCCAAACTTGCCCAGCGCAGGTAGCCTTCTTTGCAGTTGACATTCAACGCAGGTAGACAGTGGAGCAGTTGACATTCAGCGCAGATGCTCAGTGGCGCAATTGACATGATCCAGAATTGCCTTGTTTTTGAGTGTTTTCAGGTGGAGAACCTTTATTCAGTGTTGTGGTTTGCTGACCTTGTTCCTCTAGGGGTAGGAACAACATGTTTAGGGACTTTGGATCCCTTAGATTATGGACATTTCATGCTTCATGCTGTAAGGCACAAAAATGTCTATAACAGTTGCCCCCTAAAGTATGAGGTCATTTATCGGGTGAAATGCTTTATCAGGAGGATCCAAAGTTCATTCAATCGCTGAGAGGTGACCTGTAATAAGATACAATACAATACATTATTTTTCATACTGCTTTCATGATCTAGCTGAGGCGGGCATTCCCATGCTCAGCTTTATAAATACATTTTTCTGTACATAGAACAGACAATCGTCTGATGATAGACTAATAATTCTCTGCTGAAATTATCATCCTTTGAGTAGGATGATCATCTGCTGCACATGTCAATGTCTTTATTTCCTGAATATATATCGCAGCCCGGATGGATGAAACTAGATCCGGGGTCTTCAAACTCGTCCGATCTTCACTCTAAGTACAAGTCGATCCATGTGAGAATTTCTTGGAGTCGAACATGGAAAGACATCGCTTGATTACCAGTCAATGATGTAAACTGTTAACAAGCGCGAGAGGAATCACCGATAATGATGATGACCCTCAAGGTACGGCAGTACAATTCACGTGGTGTGAATAAAGGACTTGGCGTCGAACACCACGCAAAATCTTTCGGTCGAAGGTCATTGATATATACCTGTCGCCGAAAGTGAGAAACTTGCCATTGAGGCATGCAAGCTTCAAAGTACTGAGGGGGCGTGTTCCTAGATCAACTTCTTGGATAATGAGCTGAAGTCGACAAGAAGCGATCCGTCAAAGGAGGGCCTTAATGAATCCCACATCAGTGACATGGAACGGAGCTAATGATTGTGATGAAGGTGAAAACGATCTGTGAAATATGATTCAGGGTGGCGGTCATGAAAGGATGAAAGATGATGTATGGTAGTGGATGGGACACGGTTGACTCTTTCTGAACAACATCTCTTGAACATATAACGACACTGATGCGATGGATCGGTAGCATTACCCCAAATGTGGATGGTTTGGCGAGACCATGGTGATGAGACCGGTGAATGAAACAACCCAACCCGATGTGGTACGGAGGAAAAGTGTCATGTTCAAGAGCGACTTGCTACCATTAAAGCTTTGAGGTTCTCCCAATTTTTCCCCAGTCATTTCTGACCAGTACCTCTTTATTTTTGTCAAGCTTGAGGAGGATAACATATTCTTGTTCTATAACCTACCCTTCGGGCAAGCCCATCACTATGTTTTAACGAGCCTAGCGATAGGGAAACTCGTTCTCGTCTAAAGACAAGTTTGTCGCTATTTAATCATTTTAATGAGTCTAACGACAAGGAAAACTCGGCCCTTTTCATTTTTAGAGAGTCTGAAAAGGTACATAAAGTCAACTCCAAAATTCCTTTTTCTTCATCTAATCCCTTAAGTCCGAAAAAGTATAAAACAATACAGAAGGGATGAGTCTTCGATATCTTTAACGAGCCGAACAAAACAAGCGCTCGATCTTTTTGTGCAATAATCCCTCGGGTCCAAAAAGATTAAAATCTAGAGGATGGATAGCTCTTCCGGTCCTTTAACAAGCTGGAAGGCCAAAACTCGGCAATCTTTTCATATTTTACGAGTCAGTTGAAAAGATCTTAAAGAAGACTCGTCTTTTGAGGAACGAGTGATAAACAGGGATAGCAACTGATTCCAGGTACAGGTTGGAATTTTCCAATCACGGTAGTGTCACAAGGATGGCTAGGTGAAATCACTCTTCGCAGCTGTTCCTCAAAATGGGTAAACAATCATATGGAGGTGAAAGATCGGCCAAATGAAAGTGGAGGTGGCAGGTGCAAACACGACCAAGGCTTTTTATGGCTGATAAATTTACGATCACAGTGGTTATTTACCGGGATAGGTTCATTTTTTATTTAAAAATGAGCTTAAACTCTGGAGGAAACATTGCTCACTGCTTATATTTATTTTTTAACGAGCATGAAGACCGCGTTAAAACTGCTCGGATCTTGCGTTTATTTTTTAACGAGCATGAACTTTATGCTAAAACTGCTCAAATTACCAGTCATAAGATAAGAAATGTCCCCTGTGAGATCTCTATTTTTTAAGGAGTTTCATCTTCACTAAGCTTTACTCCATATTCTTTCTTTATGCAAGTTCGGAAACGGCTAACCCAAAAAATAGATAGATAACCACTCTTAGCTTGCACTCCAAAAGGTTTGCATGTCCCTAGGTATAAAATACAATTTCAAGGTTGCCCCTCCTCTTTCTCACCTCTGCTTTTCTTTGGGTGTTCACAGCTACTTGTCGTCTTGCTAGTCTAATGTTAACGATACTTGTCTTCTCATTATTTTTAACGGGTCTATACGATACTTGTCTTCTCGTTAGCCCAACTTTTAACAGATCTTTTGCAAGATCGCAAGAGAACAGCTACTTGCGACAAGAGAAGAACACTACTCAAAGACCAACATTTGTGTTATTGAGGGAGGCTTACCTCTTTCTGGTTACCCAAAGATTGTTTCGTTAATCTTTCAAACAAAACACTTCCTCGGCAATGTTTACCGAAATAGACAAGGGTGAATGACCTTTGTCAAACACGTAACTTTGACAAAAGAATCTTATTCTAGAACAACCCCTCTTCCAACCACGGACGGGGTACGGACTAGTCATATTCTCCCACGGAAATTCTACCTTATACCCAGGGTTTTTTCTGCCCGAAGCAGACCAGGATGCATGCCCCCTGGGTTCCGGTCCCATCTTTCCGAATCACTCGCACTCATCGGGAAGAAGGACTGGGGGTGGAGACATTTCTTGATTGAATAGACCATTCAGGGTTGGTATGTGACTATTTGCGATGCGTGATCCCGGAAATGAAAGTTGGTCTACGAGCTTGACCATTCTTCCTTCGTGTGGAAAACACATTACTCTAAAGAGTGAGGAGACTACAGCTCCCATGCAATATATATAGTCTCGTCCAAGGAGTAGGTTATAATCCAAGGGTCCTTGAACGACCATCACGTTCATTTGAACGGTCTTCCCTTTCAATGTAACAGGCACATTGGGGAGGATCCCTAATGGTCGACTGGTTCCTTTATCGAAACCCGAGAGATTTCTTATCTCAGGCAAAAGCGCCGGGGAACCCAGTGCTTTCCAAGCAACAGAGGAAAGGATACTCACAGATGCCCCTTCATCAATGATAGTGCCAGCCATTACCATTCTGTATATTTGGACTATGATTCTGAATGGTATACTGGCCGGCAACCGGGGTCTGCCTAGTTGGTTCCAATCAAAGGACACAACCAGGTTGCTTGGTGGTGGGACCGAATACACGGCCGGATATGACCCTGACGATGTTCCTTCCTGCGATAAAGGAATGGGCGCATTGCCCTGACGCTTGTCAGAGTCTGTGTTGATGAAAAGAATCTGGATGGTGTCATCCTTATTCTCTTCAGTGAGGGTGTCATTTGAAGATGAATCTTCAGTGACGATGTCATTTGAAGATGAAACTTCTGAAGGGAGAACCGGGTCAACTGTCGTTTCAACCTTTGGACTTTCGTCCGGTCTGGATTCAGTAGGTTCATTTTCAACGACTGATGCTTCAGCTGACCACTTGAGCGGGCCAGCTGTATTCTCAACCAACGAAGGACTTGGCACGAGTTTTTTGTATCCAGGAGGAAGTCTCAACGGTGAAACCGGACGATCTTCCAAAACTCTCTTCGCTTCATCTAAGAAGGGACAACGGTGGATGGCGTGATCGACTTCACACAGTCTGCAGGGGAATCTTGCTCCCCCTCTTTGTCTTGAACCTTCACTTTCGCTGGTTGACGGTAAGCATTCAACATGGCTATCAGAGGTTGATGCTCCCGAATTGTACAAACAAGGGGACCAGTCCCTTAGTATCCGGGGAATACAGGGACAATCTCTATGGAAGTGGTCTCCTCTACATATGACACATGGCGATTTAGGCCCGGTCTGTGCTGTGTGTGGATTTTTGTCAGATGTCTTTTGCTTGCCCCCAGTCGCCTTAGGCTCCTTCTTTTTCTTCTCTCTCTTCTTCTTCTCCTTCTTATCCATGGGAGCTTGGCTTTTGCCGGCTCTACCTTGCGAAGATGAACGATTGGAGGAAGAGTTATAGGAAGTAGAAGGCTGGTGGGCAGCTCTAGACTGATCTAACTGTTGACTCGACTGTTCAGGAACCATGGTGTTCTGAACTACATTGGTTGAGAATAGCCAGATTGGCAGGCCAATTGTCAGTCCTGGAAGCGACAATGTGGCCATGTGGGGCGCACCAACTTCTCCCCAAGAGGAGAAAGGACTAGGATTTCCATCATGGGGAATTCCTTGGTTGGTGTGTTCCATGTTCTCAACCTACAGATCAACGCAGGAATGGGAGGTGATTATGTTCCATTTAAAATAAATTTTATAACGACGCTTTAGACACAACTTGCTTTTTCACTTTTTAAGAGTCGAGAAAAAGCTAAAGATGACTCTAGTCTCCTTCGATGTTTTAACGAGCCCGAAGTGACAAATGCTCGGATGGACTTTTTCAGTTATAGAGTTTGAAAAAGGCCAAAAGAAACTACTCTGGAGATCTAGGCAGAAGGTGTGCCAAACTTTTCGCAAAACCACAGAATACGTTTTACGGTACGGGTGGTCGATCTTCGTGAATGCTGTGTTCACTGCATTGCGATCAGTAGGGCGGCCGACACGGCTTCCTATGGATAAAGGCTTTGTTCCTATAGGGGTCTCCCAATATATACGCGACGGTACGTGGGAGCACATGTCCGTATTGATACTTATCGCTTCACCGTGGAGGAATCACCCAACCACTCAACACTAAGATATCACGTTTAATGACGCCAGAACACGTCTCTAGCTTAGACCTCTATGTGTTTGCGTTATGTTTCAAAGTGTTGTTATGTAAATTCAATTTATTTTAGGTTGATCTTGTTTAGCAGTTTGCCTTTATGGATCACCACGAGATGTATGGTACAACTCCTAAATGCAGTCTAAAGATGAGAAGCAAGCTTTTTCAATCTTTTCAACTTATGAAAATCTTAACTACTGAGGGAAAAGAAAGACATCATCTTTTCACACAGATCATAGAGCACACACTAATGCACTTTTTCCTAAATCAACATGCAAACTTATCAAATGCAAAATGCACAATGCAGGTATTTCTTTTCTCTTTCTTAATGTTGATGTACTACAAAAAGAAAGTTGTTGTATAACTTTGAATTCAATTTCAAGTGAAAGCAAACAAGTTTTTTGTCCAAAATCAAAAGACACCTTAAGATTTACTTGTTTCAACACTAGAAATACATAAATTCAAACCATACGATGAAAGCAAAAGCTCAATCAGTTATGAACAGCAAACAAACTAACTCTTAAGATCAGAACGACACTTAACACAGGTCTAGATCTAAGAGGCCACAGCAAGACTAGTTCACTTTCGTTATGGGAAACTGCAAATGATGTAAGAAATACACAAAGAACAAATACAGTTTCTTTATACAACCAAGGCGGAATAGTGGCAAGGAAAGGTGGTTTCAGATAGGTACATTGACTGATAACAGGCTGCAAAAACAAGGATGAAAACAGGGCAACAGAAAGCAGGGAACCCCAGTTGCACAAGGCCAAACTGGTTCAGCGCAGGTAGAACACAGTCAGTTTGACATTCAGCGTAGGTAGCCCCTTCGGGACCTGCGTTGAAATGCAGACTGCCTTCACAGTGCCTGCAATGAAGAGAGAAACTCTCGTTTCTCTTGGTTTCCGGGTTACAGATTGCTCAAAAATCAACAACTTTTGGCCAAATCAAAGCTATCAATCTAGTACACACTAAAGGATGATTCAAAGGAGGATGAAAAGCTATCACCAAGAGCTGTTCAGAGTCCTTGTGGATCAGCTCTTCAAATCATAAACATGCCCAGAAACTGAGCTAGAGTAGATGCCCTCTACTTTGCATTTGAAAGATCCAAATGCAGTTCGATTCGGTACTCCCTGTGTTTAGGAAATGAATAGCAAAAACACAAACAACCAATAAGATACGATCCCCAGCGGAGTCGCCAATTTGTTGTTGGGAAATGTATCCAATACGGAATGACCCTATCCCACTCTAAGGGTGATAGTTCCTTAGCAACAATCAAAGCAAAGCTATCTAAGATTACTTCTTTATGAGATGTAAAAGAGGGGAGAAAGAGATCCACTAACCGATGTCTTTCGCTAATGATTGATCCAATCTTCTCTCCTTGCTGCTTGCCCCCAGCTCCTTGCTCTTTCACTGGCCCAGCTACACCAAGATCCTGCAAAATGGCAAGAGAGGGAAACTACAAGAAGCATACATTCATAATTGATTCAAGGATTAGAATAAATCAAATACACAAGTATAACAATACATCATTGAGACACATGTATATAGAAGAACCTCAAATGCTTTATTAATGGAAGAAGTAAGGTTCAGGAAGTGATACAACCATAAGAGGCCCAATCCAGCATCACCTTCCCAGCAGAAAGAAATCTCCTCTTCACCTCCTTCAAAGCAAATCACCCAATAGTTCTAAACTCAAACCAACAACAATTCTTTACATTCACCAGATTCCAACCTCCCTAGACCTCATGAGAGAGATCTATATATAGGAGTTTTGGAGAAAGGATGAGTGAGCTTGAGGCTGGCATGAAGCTGACTAGTGTCCTCTCTCACTTCAGTTATTCTTCAGTTCTTGAGTCCACTTGGAGGTTCTTGCTTCCACTTGGAGATCTAGAACCTCTTACTCATCACCAGTCGAATTCCTTGATCCAAGTGTCATTTTGGAAGCTTCCTGGGCATTGACACCTTGAGGAATGACTGTGCCACATGTCCAAACTCGCCCAGCGCAGGTAGCCTTCTTTGCAGTTGACATTCAACACAGGTAGACAGTGGAGCAGTTGACATTCAGCGCAGATGCTCAGTGGCGCAGTTGACATGATCCAGAATTGCCTTGTTTTTGAGTGTTTTCAGGTGGAGAACTTTTATTCAGTGCTGTGGTTTGCTGACCTTGTTCCTCTAGGGGTAGGAACAACATGTTTAGGGACTTTGGATCCCTTAGATTATGGACATTTCATGCTTCATGCTGTAAGGCACAAAAATGTCTATAAAAAATCCCACTCCTGAAGAGGAGAGAAATGCAGAAAATCCATCTGTCCGAAATACAAGAACTCAGACCGAAAAACCTTTTAATCTTGAGACAGAAGTAGGAAAACTAAAGATAGTTGTTCCATTATCAGAATTAGCTAGAGATGATGTCTACAGAAGTCAAATCAGCAGATCACTCAAAATTTCTGTGAATGAAGATTCAGCAAACGTTTTTGATGACCAGCCTGAATTGATATTTGGCCCTGGAGTAAATGGAAAAATAGTAGAGGGACAAGTTCCTACTTTCTATGTAAGTTTAAACATACATGATAAAATACTTCATAATGCCATGTTTGATTCTGGTGCTTCTCATAACTTAATGCCTAAATCTGTAATGGAGAGACTAGACCTTGACATCACCAGGCCATATAAAGACCTTTTCTCTTTTGATTCAAGTTAGGTTAGATGTTTAGGTTTAATCAAAGACTTATGTGTATCACTAGTCCAATATCCTGCCAAAACCATCTTAATGGACATAGTAGTAGCTGATATTCCACCAAAGTATGGCATGTTATTGTCTAGATCTTGGGGTGCAAAGCTTCAAGGATCTCTACAGTTAGACATGTCTTACACTACTATTTCAGTGTTTGGTCAACCCAAGAAACTATACAGAGAAACCTTAATGAAGTATGTAGTATATAGTCAAGAGAAACCTCAAAATTTCCCTATCTACTTAGTGCATTCAGATATGGATTCTTTTATCCTTTACAATGCTGAAATTTATCCCTCAACTGAAGCAAAAGTTTTAGCAGATGAACCAGAGCAAATTGCAAATGAAAATTCTAGTGTTTGAATACAAGAAATTTCTAAAAATCATGAAACATCAGATAAACCAGGAGAAACTGAAAAACCAAATATCCCTATTAAACAAATCCCTGAAACTCCAGTTACTAATTATAAACATGAAATCCTTTGGTACTTAGAATTTGATGGTTCTATGAACAAATTAGGAGCAGGAGCAGGAGTCTGGGTGCACAATCTTGAAAACAATAATGCTAAAGGCCATGCCTACAGATTAAACTTTATATGCACTAATAATATGGCTGAATATGAAGCTCTATTGCTAGGTCTTAAACTAAGAAATTGGGAGCAACTAGAGTGTCAGTCCTAGGAGATTTTGATTTAATCATTCAATAGATAAAAGGGAATTTCTTAACAAATGATCCCAGATTAAGAGAGTACATAGGAACAACTATGGAGATCCTCAATACATTTCTAGAAACTCAGCTTGCCAAAATCCCGAGAAAACATAACTTGCAAGCTCATAGCCTAGCAACATTTGCCAACACCTATAAATTACCAATTGAACCAAATCATCAATTCACAGCTGAAGTTAGACACAGGCCAGCCATACCTGATAATGTAAAGAACTGGCAAGTGTTTGACAGTGATAATCAGATCAACAATTTTTTAACCCTAGAAGAAGAATTTTCTAGCACTAACCTAGATGTAGATACAGTTAATGAGTTTGATCCAACAAATCAGATAGAAACAAACATTTCAGCAGAAAATGCAACTCAAATGCTTCATCCAACGAAATTTACCAAAAAGGAAATACAGGATCTTAATGAAATAGACATTGATGAGATTATTGAAGGAGAATCTGAAGTTATCAATTTGAAAGACAATCATTTGCCCAAAGGATTAACTCCTTTGGAAGATCTCTTTGAGTTCAATGATATTCCAAAGAAACCCAAGATGGAACCTCCAAAAGCAGACATTGAAGACTATAACATAGGAAATGAAGAAAAGCCAAAAATGGTAAAATTATCCAAATCTTTGCCCCCTGATAAAAAACTTAAGCATGTTGAACTAATCAAAGAATTCTAGGATGTTTTTTCCTGGAGCTATGAAGACCTGAAATCTTATGACACCTCTGTAATTCAACATACAATAACCCTCAAGGAAAATCAAAAACCATTCAAACAAAAGCTCAGAAGAATTAACCCTGTACTGCTTCCTTCAATTGAAAAGGAAATCAAATGAATGAATGATGCAGGGATAATTGCTCCAATCAGATTTTCAGAGTGGGTGTCTAATTTAGTGCCTACAAGGAAGAAAATAGGAGAAATCAGATTATGTGTTGACTTAAGAAATGTAAACAAGGTTTCTTTGAAAGACAATTACCCTTTACCTAAGATGGATCATATTTTACAAAGGGTAGTAGGTGCTTCTAGGATTTCACATTTGGATGGGTTTTCAGGTTATAATCAGATTATGGTTCATCCTGATGACCAAGAAAATACTACATTTACAACACCATGGGGTAAATTCAAATATGTTAAAATTCCATTCGGACTTAAGAATGCAGGGGCAACCTTTCAACGAGCAATGGAAATAGCTTTTGCAAAAGAAATTCATGATTTTCTAGTTATATATCTAGATGACCTGACTGTATTTTCCAGCTGAGATCAGCAACATTTAGATCATCTGAAACAAGTGTTTTTAAAATGCAAAAAGTATGGTATTTCATTAAATCCTAAAAAGTCTTTGTTTGGTCTAGAAGAAGGTAAACTGTGAGGCCATATCATCTCCAAAGATGGCATCAGAATTGATCCTGCTAGAATAGAAGCTATTCTGCAAATACCCCACCCCAGAAATGTCAAAGAACTTCAAGCTTTCCTAGGAAAGATTAAATTTTTAAGAAGATTCATATCTAATTTGGCTGAATTAATTAGATTGCTAAACAATATGTTAAAAAAGGATTCAAAGGTTAAATGGACAATAGAAGCCAAACAAGCATTTGAAGAAATTAAAATGGCTTTGACCAGAACACCAGTCCTTACAAGTCCCAAGTTCGATAGAGACTTCACAATTTTTTCATTTGCATTAGAACACACTATATCCACTGTTTTACTGCAAAAAGATGATCAAGGATGTGAAAAACCCATAGCCTTTTTCAGTAAAGCACTTAGAGATGCACCTCTAAATTACAAAATCATGGAAAAGCAGGCTTTTGCACTTGTGAAAGCTATTAAAGGCTTCAGAGTCTATATATTGTACTCCCATGTAATAGATTATGTACCAAATGTTGTTGTCAAAGACATCCTGACTCAGGATGGAATTGAAGGCAAACAAGGTAAATGGATAGCTAATATATTGGAGTACGATATTGAAATAAAACCTACAAAGCTTATAAAAGGACATGGATTGGCTAAACTCATGACTGAAACAAACTTTCAAGCCCTGGATATTAATGAACTGGATAATGAACAAGAGATGGCGACTCCACAATCAGCCAGGCCTTCTTAGAATCACCTTGGTATGCTGATATAACTCATGTATTATTAAACCTGTAGGCTCCTGCAGGGTTATCTAGAAGAAAGAAAACGTTTTTAAAGATGAAAGCTTCAAAATTCTGTATTTTAGATAATAGTCTCTTTTGGAAAAATCATGAAGATATTCTATTGAATTGTTTAATAAAAGAAAAAGCTGACAAGGTTCTCAAATAATTTCATGCAGGGGACTGCGGTGGACACCTTTACTAGAAATCAACTACAGACAAAATCCTAAGGGTTGGATTTTACTAGCCAACCTTGTTTGCTGATGTAAAGAAGTTTGTCACTACTTGCCACAAATGCCAAATTTTTGAAGGAAAAAGGAAACTGTTACCCTTATCCTTGAGACCAATTTCCATTAAAAATCCCTTTCAACAATGGGGTTTGGACTTCATTGGAGAAATACGCCCTCCCTCTTCTGGCCAACATAAATGGATCCTCACTGCCACAGAGTATTTCACCAAATGAATAGAAGCCATTCCTTCTAGACAAGCCAATGATACAGTGATTATAGGATTTTTAGAGACCAACATACTGTCTAGATTTGGCTATCCTGAAAAGATCATAACTGATAATGCTGTTGCCTTCAAGTCCAAGAAAATGATAAATTTCTGTAACAAATACCATATCACTTTAGGCCATTCCACAACCTATTACCCTCAAGGTAATGGTCTAGCTGAGTCTTCCAATAAAGCCTGATTAATATTATTAAGAAATTGTTGGAAGAGAACAAGAAAAAATGGCACAAGAAACTTACAAATGCACTATGGGCATACAAACTTATTACAAAGAGGTCTATTAGAACTAGCCCTTATGAGTTAGTTTATGGCATGGAGGCTATATTTCCTTCATCTTTAGGAGTTCCTGTAATGAAATTACTGCAAGAAGCTCAGGTGGAACCTAATGACATTCAAAGGAGAGTAAATGAGACCATCCATTTGCAGCAGACTAGAGAGGAAGTGCACCAAAGATTCCAAGTGTTACAAGAAAAAATCAACAAAATATTTGATAAAAGGACCAAAGCAAAAGACTTCTACCTTGGAGACAAGTTCTGAGATGGGATTCTAGGAGAGAAGACAAAGGAAAACATGGGAAGTTTAACTTCTTGTCGAAAGTGCCATTTATCATCCAGGCATTGCAAGGGAACAATACTTACTTTTCGAAGAGCCTGGATGGCACAGAAACAGAAGAAGGACCAGTGAATGGTCGAATGCTGAAACATTACTTTGATCCAGTTTTTTAATGTATTATGACTCTAACATGTACATACTATATCCTTAATAATGTCATAGTTTGGATTGGATAGTAACTTGCTGGAATTGAAGCCCAAAGAGAAGGCCCTAAGCTTCACAAGTGTGCTGTCATATATACAATAAATCAACCAGAAAAATGAGATTTCAGAGCATAATTAGAGTTATTCAGAAGGCCATCTGACCTGCTATTATTGACTTTCCACCAAGAAAAGCCATCCCCAAGTGGAGCCATTGTTATACCTCTATACCAATAGGTGTCATATTTCATGATGGACTTGTTGAGCTCTGTAATATGTTCATTCCTTTCCTTGTTGCAAAGGTTTCCATATTATCAAAAATTTCAAAACATGTAAAAAGGATATACCCTAAAAGAAAAATCAAAGGGTAAAAATAATAAAATAGTCAAAAAAGTGAAAGAAATGAACCCCAAACAAAGAAAGACCAGGAAAGTGTGCAAGTCCAAAATGCAACTACTTTTTCATTTTCTTTAATAAGCATTGCGTGCATCTTGTTAATTTATGCCACAATTGATGAATGGCCAAACAACTTAATCTTGCCTATTTCATATTTGAATTTCCTGTTTTAGAGATAGAGAATAAAATCTGACCAAACTGTTTAATCTTCGCAGATAAGTAGATAGGCAGAGTAAATAAAAAGGAGCTCAACAGTTAAATCTAAGCCCTTGGATGTAATAAGTGCAGACTTAGGTAGTATTACCATGAAAAGAAAAGAAGATTGATAAGGGTTTGCCAGTCTAAGTGCACCCGAACAAAGAAGAAAAAATGCTAGGCCAAAGTAGGCAGGGTAGGTAGATGGTGTTGCAGAATGATACTTGTGATTGATTATGTCTCTAAATGTGTTAATATTTATCTTTGTCACAAGTGCCAGGTGGACCTTATACTTGATGTAGCTCAAGCGAGGCAAGGTTAAATAACTAGCTCCCCTTCATACTTTTCCCTAGTCATTCACTAATTCCCCCTAAAATATTAAGATCTGTTCTTAATATCACTCATTAAACCACTTATTCCATTTCATAAAGATCGCTTACGTAAATCCCTATTTTACTTAGGAAATGCATGATATCGCTTGAAAAACCCCTTTTCCCACTTTAGCCTAAGTTTTTTAACATTATAACATGGCGCTTTTATTTCATAAATTCATATTAATTTTTAACATTTAACTGGGTGTTTTTCATTTCATATCATAAGTCATATTAACTTTAACATATATTATATAAATCCCACTTTATTATCCAATCTCGTATTATATAAATATATAATAAAAAACCCTGATATTATAAATATCCTCCCCCCGGTTAAATATAACCCTAAAACACTAATTAAACAGGGATTAATAAACTCATCTGGAATTTATTAATAACCTTCCCCGCTTCACCAAAATATGGGATTAATTAACCTTTCTGGTTAATTAGTAACCACTCCGCAGACCAATCAAATTGCGCCCGAAACGATTAAAACACAGTTTAAATACATCGGGCCCGCAGCTTAACGTCCCTCCATCTCCAAACTCTCGTCCACCATCCAATCCCCGTCTCACCATTCAACGGTTGATATACATATCAGGACCCCCCTCCTGACCGCACGTTAACTCGCGGGGACCCGGTGGTTTTCTACCGTACTGTTGCCACGCATCGCCCATCTGGGGTGCTCGCTCCCTCTTGGCCCGAAACCGCTCAACCCCAAAAGCGGTGTGGGAAAAACCGCTTACTGCCCTCCACATCGCAACAAACCGCTTACATCATCCATCATCTGCTGACGTCATCCGCCACATCATCCGCTGACGTCATCTGCCATGTCACTCCACCCCGCTGATGTCACTCTGGTACTACTTATGTTATCTGCCCAATCAAATAAAAAAATCCCGCAAAAACTTCATTTTGTCAAATAAAAGGATAAAATGTCATTTTTGCTATATTTTGCTGCATATCGTGCTCTCATGCAAAAAACGATCTGCTCCAGTTTCTCAACTGCCTCCTGACTAGAAAGACGATAGCGTGAGATCCGCAGCCTGCCATTTAACCTGCATTATGCAGTCTTCCTCTTTAACACAGTTTGAACCAACACCGAGGGACTTCCAAGCTCGTAGAAGAAAGAAATAAAGAGAGATACAGGGATATTTGCTACCCTAACCAGTGGACCTTCAGACACACAAATTTCCAGAGAAAAGATGACCACACATAGCTTTTTACCAGAGTAGGATGAACAAGGGTCAAAACAAGTCAAAGTGTATCAGATCACAGTCAAAGAGTATCAGATCAAGATTAAAGAGTATCAGTGAAAACATGGCAACCAGTGTAGAGTTCCCAAAGAAGACAGCTGCAAGCCGAATCCTAGGGCCTGCCTCTAGCACATTCAACAAAAATAGGACCAGCACAACATCAGTTCATCTTTTCCCTGTTTTCAAGGCTAGCTATTACTATTTCTTTTAAGTTATTTTTAGTCACCCTAGATATTATCTCACTCTGTTATGAGATATTTGTTTTATAATTTGTTGCATAAATACCCCCTCCATTGGAGTATTGAGGGTGGATTCCTAGACTTTGTTGTAATATTGATTTTTCGGAATAAAGAGCTATTGGAATCAACTGTTGCATGGATTACTGGATGGAGAATTGAAGCAGAGGACTTGTCACAGACTTCTTGAATCAACCACTCGATCAATAAGTCCTCTATATCTTGTGTTTTAAAGTTTTCTTAGTTTATTATATCATCTCTGTTTCACAATCTGAATGATAAAGAAATGATTAATTTCAGAATATGCTTGATTGCACTCTGTTTTCAGTCATTATTGTTCTATGTGTTTTCTTCAGAATTAGGATAAACAGTGAAATCTTAATTGCTCCTGTTTCCTAATTCTTTCATGTTGATTATTTTTTAAATAACACTTCACTGCTCCTTATCAATAATCATCCAATTTCCCTCTTTAAATAGGTTGAAGGATCCTTAACTGCTCTTCTCCCAATTTGAGCCCATTCCATCCATTTCAAATCTTTTATTTGTTCCCTGTTTGACTACCTTGCTCTGTGAAGTCATCCTCTGTTAAGAAACCCAATCCAGAAAGCCATCTCCTTTGACTCCATTAGCCCAATGGACTGAACTACTCTGTCCTACCTCTCTAATCTATTGAATCTCATCACCCAAACTCAAACAAAAATCTTGAACTTCATAACTAACCTAATACATTTAAGAAACAAAGCTAAATCATAAAGAGAGAGCCCTCTCTGGATACAGATTGGCTAGATTCTATATCTAAAAGATTGGTATCTGGCTACCTTGGCCTTCTTTCCCTTTCTTACAACTTTCGGGAAAACCTGAGTGATAACACATCCCAGTCTGCGTCAACAAAGCCACGAATATCCAACACTCTATCCAATCCTGGTCTTCCTTGGTAGCACAAACCATAATCACTAGTGGCATGCAAATACCTAAAAACCCACTTCACTGTTGTCCAGTGCTCCTTCCCTGGTTTTGACATAAACCTGCTCAATACTCCCACTACATGTGCAATGTCTGGTCTAGTATATACCATCGCATACATCAGGCTACGGACTGCACTTTCATATGGAACACGAGACATGTCCACTTCCTCTTCTTGTGTCTTGAGACACTATTCAGCAGATAACTTTACACCTACAAGAATAGGAACCTTCATCAGTTTACTATCTTGCACATTAAACCTCAATAATATTTTCTCGACATACTTCCTTTGGTTTAACCAGAGCTTCCTCTTTGTACGATCCCTTTTAATTTCCATGCCCAAAATATACTTTCCAACACCAAGATATTTCATGTCAAATTTGGAGGACAAATGGGTCTTCAAATCCTGGATAATTTCTGTCATTTCCAACCAACAACATATCATCCACATACAAGACTAGATAAATAACACAGTCACCAATTAATTTAAAATACACACAGTGATCTTCTTTGCTTCTGGTGAAGCCAAGTCCCCGTATAAATGTATCAAATTTCTGATACCACATCCTTGGTGACTGTTTTAACCCATACAAAGACTTCTTTAACTTGCATACCAGTTCTTTCTTACCCTTCACCGCAAATCCTTCAGGTTACTTCATGTAGATCTCCTCTTCCAGATCCCTGTGAATAAATGTTGTCTTCACATCCATCTGTTCTACCTCAAAATCAAAAGCAGCAACAACAGATAAAAGTAATCTAATAGAAATTACCTTGGCAATAGGAGAAAAAATATCACCAAAATAAATTCCCAGCACCTGGGAATAACCTTTTGCTACCAAACGAGCTTTGTATTTCTCCACCTTCCCTTCTGCATTTGTCTTCTTCTTGAACACCCATTTGCTACTAATGGGTTTCCTTCCATCCGACAACTCCACCAAATCCCAAGCCTCATTTTTGTGAAAAGATGTCATTTCATCAACCATGGCCTTTTTCCAGAGTTTTCCATCCTCCGAATCTACTGCTTCCTTCACAGTTTTGGGATCATCATCAGTAATAGATAAAATAAAATTTGAACAAAAAGCAGATGGACTATACCTTTCTGGCTTCCTTCTTTCTCAAACTGATCTTCTCACACCTGAAGTTTGTGGCTCTTCATCTTCTAATTCCTCCTCTGTTGTAGAGTCTAATTCTTCCTCCTTTAGCTCAAACTCTATCTTCTCAGGTTCCTTTGGTTGCACTTCATGTTTAATAACATATTTCACCTCTCTTAACACCACATCTCAGCTGTACACAACCTTCCTTTTTACTGGGTTCCAAAGCTTATAACCCTTTAAACCATCCTTATACCCAATAAAGATGCACTTTTCATATTTACTATCCAAATTGGTTCGTTTCACCTTTGAAACATGTACATATGCATCACATCCAAATACCCTAAGATGTGAAAGAGAGGGTTTCTTACCAGTCCATCCTCCAACACTGATGAAGGTGATCTGTTGACCAGGTAACATGATGTCTCCACTGCCTCTGCCTAGAATTCTTGTCCTAACCTAGTACCACTGAGCATGCTTCTTGCCCTTTCCATCAACATCTTGTTCATTCTTTCTGCAACTCCATTTTGCTAAGGTGTATATGGAGTAGTCTTCTGCTGTGTTATACCACACTTCTTATAGAATTATTCAAATTCCTTACTGCAAAACTCTCCACCATTATTTTCCCTCAGCACCTTTATCTTCTTCTCTGTCTGGTTTTCCACCAGAGCCTTAAATTATTCAAACCTGTCAAAGACTTCGGGTTTCTTCTTAAGGAAATATATCCATGTATTCTTTGAGAAGTCATCTATAAATGATACATAGTACACAGACTTACCTAGTGATAGAACCTTCACACGTCAAAACACATCACTGTGCACAAGCTCTAATATTTGTTTCGCCCTCTTACCACCAGAGGGGAAACTCACCCAATTTTGCTTCCCATATACACAATTTTCATAGAAATCAAAATCCAGAGAGCTATTACTCATACCTTCTACCATAACTTTACCATGAAGTATTCGAAGTCCCTTCTCTCCAATATGTCCAAGCCTTTGATGCCACAACATGGTCTTCTCTCCAGAGGCCACTAGATTTTCTGCTCCACTTTGAGGAACCACAGAGCTGTTGCACCCATCAACACAGATGCTACCTTGCAGCTTGTACAGAGTTCCAATCTGAACTCCCATCATCAATACCAGTGCTCCCCGAACCATATTTTAGGTATCCTTCTCAAACATTGTTTTTACACCTGCATCATCCAAATGCTTACAGAAATCATATTTCTGGCCAATGTAGGAATATGCAGAACACCCAGAAGTGTTCTAACCCTTCCACCTTGCAACTTCAGCTTTACTTTTCCACGACCAACGATTCTTGCCTTCCTATCATCCCCTAAGAAAACATCACCACCATCGTATTTCTCATACTCACAGAACCACTCTCTATGGGGAGTGAAGTGTAAGGATGCACCTCAGTCAATCAACCATGCCTCATGATTTACATGTGTACTTGAAGAAGCCAAGTACACATCCCCACCTTCATCTGAGGTGGTTTTCACCTCTGCAGAAGAAGCATCATCAAATCCCTTTCCTTTATCAAGAGCTTTAGATTTACAGTCCCTTTTGTAGTGCCCTTCTTTTCCACATTTCTAGCACACCACCTTTACAGGTTTTCCTGGAGATTTAGATCTCCCTCTAGATTTAGATCTCCCACTCGATGACTTATTTTTGTTTCTGTTCTAGGACCATCCTCGTACAGACAAGGCATCACCGTTATGTCTCTCCATATTTTTCCATCTCATCTCCTCCGTCAGCAAGGATGTGACTATTTCATCAAACTGCAAGGCAGTTGTATTGCTACCTATTGCAATAACCAGACTATCCCACGAATCTAGTAGAGAACACAACAAACTAATGCACTTATCTTCATCTGAAATTTTAATATCAACAGATAACAACTGACTTACCATAGTATTAAATGCGTTCAGATGCTCTATCACCAAGTCTCCATATTTCATCCTCAGGTTATACAACTTTTTCCGTAGGAATAGTTTATTCACCAGAGTCTTAGATTGGTACAAATTCCCTAACTTATCCCACAAAGCCTTCATCGTAGCTTCCCCTGATACATTCAACAATACTGAATCTAAGACACACAATCGTATTGTGCTCTTTTCCTTCCGATACAACTTCTTCCATTTGTTATTGAACACTCTCGTTGGTTTAGTACCCGTATCTACCACGATCCACTAATCTTTATCCACCAACAGATCCTCCATCTTGAGTTTCCACAACTCAAAACTTCGACCATTAAATTTCTCGATCTCTATCTTTTCACTACTCGCCATCTTCTTTCACCACCATAATCGATCTCACAGATCTCCCACTGAACAGGGTCTACCACAGGCCAGAGTGAAACCCCTTAGCAACAAAGGCGTCCCCTTGAAGCCAAAACAACTCTGATACCAAATGTAGGTTTTAAAACTGTACAGAAATTACTTGCATACGAATTCTAAAACACAGAAAATAAACAATGCAAGAGCATAACACATAAAACACATATACACATAGATTTTCCCCTGGATCCCAAAACCGGGACTACCAGCTTGATTTTTCATTATGTTCCTTTCAATGTTACAATACATATTTATACATGCCGAAGCATCCAATACCATGGACCGAAAACCATCGTGTCCAAAACCATGTGCGAAAAACATGCAAAAAACCATAGGTAGGTCTGCCCAACCTAATTTAGGGTCCAAAAACAAAATTTTCCAGGGCGCTGCCCCGGACCCAATAGAGTGGGGTTACCTGCACCCCTCAAACCCCCTGTGACTTCCCCCGCTACACAATCAATGCAACGAAGGGGGGCTCCACCCCCCTTCTAACCCCCCTGTTAACTACATGGGCTAGTCGTTGAAAGAATATAACACAACCCAACAATTCTTTCCTACATAGGATAGCTGCAAGGCCGGAAATCTTACCATACATGGATATGGTAAGATGGATTATTGATAATGTGGACATTTTAGATAGAACATTCAGAAATTCAAGGCATGAAGTCATGGGGTCATTTAAATTAAACAATTTATGACAAATGTACCATCTCTCAGGGCTACAGAAGATCTATGATAAAGCCTTTATTGAGGATTTTTCCAAAGAAAATAAGACACGGTGGACGTCATGTAGAATTGGAGGTCTGTCTCCAACAAGTTCAGGTAGGAGAAAATTGGTATGTACCCAATTGCACCTTTGTCAGCCCCACATAATTTTGTAGCCGCAATGTTATGTAGGCTATTTGGAAAAGATGATACCACCAAGTTTTCTATTGAATGGTTTCCATTGATTGATGCAGTTTTTAATGCTATAATCATGAACTGGAGTAATATTTTGTCAAACAATTTGGCTATGGCCATTAGAGAATACAAGGGAAATAGAATTATCTCCACTCGGGTTATCCCTCCCTTTTACATGAGTGCTTATGTCATGGATGCTATATGTTTTTGTTCACATTTTCCAAACATGGGTTGGAAATGGACTTTAAAGGATCCTACTCCCATCCATGTTTATCATAAAGTTTTGTGGGAATCACAATTTAGCTCCCATTTTTATAAAATTTGTCATGGCATTATGTTGCCAATTTACCAGACCATTTTTTATAAGAAAGCCCCCAAGCTATCAGAGGAAGCAAAGACAGACATCTTGCCAATGGAAAGATGGTTTGGTGAGGAATTATTTACTTATATCAGAGTTTTTTGGAGTATTACAGCTCTGCATGTTCTTCCATATTATGTTCAGGATAAATTATTAGCAAGAAGGATTGCCTACTAAACAGTGGGGGATGGTATAACCAAAACCCTCAAAGAACATAAGATATCCATCTATCTGACCTTCCCATTGCAATGTGGTGCTTTCACATTACATGATATCGGGCACGCGAAAAAAGAGATAGAGAACATCACATCTCTAAATGTGGCCACCATGTGAGGTAGACAGTATGACCTTAACAAGGTCACCAAGAATTTCATTCCTATGCTCAAAATGAGACAATTTATTCATGAGGATGATGAGTTTGATGATCTCTTTGAGCAAGATGAGATATTTTCATAGGTTTTACATTTAGCATCAATAAAAATGGATCGAACAGACCTCGACCACTTCTAACTCTACAAAAATAGAAGTCTAACAAAGGTCCCTTTGGAACTATTACAAATTGAAAAAATAAGAGAACTTACTCCCAACATAAGCCTAGAGGAAAGTTCCAAGCACAATTCTGATGAGGAATCTCAAGACAAGTCAGTTCAAGTTTTAGAAGACTCTGAAAACCAATCTAAAAATAAGGAAGGAAGCTCTGAGGAAGACCCTGAGAAGGACACAGAGAAAAATGCTGAAGAAACGGCTGAAAAGGCCTTAACTAAAGAACACATAGAGACTGGCTCCACACAAGTTCAAACAAAAAATATCATAGTCATTGATCTGGATCATGAATGGGAGAAATTTAATAAAAATCACCAAATGTCACAGACATAGATAACTATTGAAGGAACATTTGGATTTCAGACCCCACAACACACTCAACAGGTTATAAATCCAGAAACAACAATATAAGGAGTTATAACTACTCAAGATATTGAAGTCATCCCGACACACCCAACTTCAGAAATTGTTTTAAAGATTGAGGAAATACCCCCGTTGGACATATTCTACAGCCCAACACATAAGGTTGTAGTAAAGAGGCAAAGGAAGAAAATAAAATTATATCAGCAACAACAACTCTTGGAAGTGAATCAATGGAGGTAGTATGGAAAGACACCCCCATTGATCCATCAGAAAATTTTATAAAGATATCACAATTTGCATACGCCTATGCAACTACGACAATTGATAAGGTAACATAAGTTCGACTTTTTCTTAAAGAAAAAGAAGAAAGAGTTTAGCTACTGAAACAACAACTTGAGTAGGAAACACAGAGAACCAACATACAAGTGGAAATGTAGATGGCACAACTTCAACAAGATTTTGAGCAAATGAAAGTACAACATCAAATAGACATTGCAAAAGAGAACTCACAGATTCACCAAATGCAGGCTAAAATGGATAAATTCAAAGACAACCCTCAAACAGATGAATTCATTAAAGATGAGCTTGAATTAAATTCTTTGTTGTCATAGCAACAAGAAATGTTATGCCAAAGAATCTCATCGATTAATCCCTACTGTGAAACAAGTGATAAATTAACCAATCAAGTGATTGATCAAAGATTAGAATATGAAGAGAACTATAACAGGATTTCAGAGTTTATTTCTTGGCAGGAATCTGAAGAAGGAAGAAAATTCGATTTGCCAAAGATCGAGGAGTCTGACAAATATATTTTATTTGTGGATTGGAACATAGAGTTGAAGCAAGAAGAAAGGGCGGCAACAAGAGCAGCTAGTACATCAAACAATATAATTGAGGTTGTGAAGGAAAACCTTCAGACTGCCAATCTCATCAAGGAATGCAGGCCGAAATCTCAACAAGACATGAACAGTTAGAGGAACAAAGGAAAGAGACCGCAAAAATGCAATTTGAAGCAATCAAACAATTGTCTAAGCTTGACTGGGAAACCTACTGGCGGTTTCTGGTGAAACCACACAGTCAATGGACAACTCTACATTGTTTAACCAATTTTTCTCAAAAGATGGTGCCACCTCTCACTGATGATGTATTCACGGGACAATTGAGATCTAGAATTGGCCAGCCACCCCAGGTGAAGCCAATGATAGACATCTACGAACTCAAGGACCGAATGGTTGAATAGGACCATTCAATTTGAAGAATCTTGTCATCATTTTATTTTATATTTTAGTTTTATTTTACTTATTCTGAGGAAGGTTGTTTGAAACCTCCTCATATTTTTATGTAATAATCTATTTTTTATACATAATTTGTATTATTTAAACCCCTCTCATGCATTTAGAGAGGGGTCCAGAATTTTATCAAAAACACTTTGCAAAGGATTGCACTTTTGTACTTTTGTGACTATTTTGATGAGATAATTGGAACAAGATCTTAATTTTCTTAGAGATTGAAGCATACTCTACTGAATTTGCACTTATCTACTCTTAGAGTATATTTAGGTGAAAAGAAGCAGATCAATATTGTTGACCTCATGAGTAGGACCTTTCATATCCATACTTTTATCTTTATGATTGTGTTTTGTTTATGAATTAGCAATAATCTTCCTTATATTGTCTTATATATGAGATATGAGCTATAGTTTGACATTAAATCACTTTTGTATAAATGTTTCTATTGTAATTCCTTATTGAATACATGACCAATTGATATATGCGATATATTTTCTACAATTATTTTGCCTAACTATTTAGTAAAAATAATTATCATTAACGATTTCTTCTCTTATAGCAATTGAATGATCTTTATTATCTTTTCCTTTAAGATATCTTTGTAGATCACATGCTTTGAGTTATTCCCAGTCATATATTAAGATATAGGTTAAAATAGATAGATGTATGTGTCTGTTATTTAATTAGGCCATTTTTAGTTAAGACATTTCCTATTATATCTTATATCAACCCAATATCATCATCATATCAATTCTTGCTAGGAAACTAGTCCCATTATCCTCAGTCAGAGCCACCATACCATACATGCAGCACACAATCACCAATCAAATTCTACCATCAACACACATTTGCACACATCAAGCAATCATTCTTTCAATAAATAAAAGTGTGGCATTCCATACTGTAACAAAGGTATTAAACATATTCAACTGGGCCCATCCAATCCCAGTGTTGAACTTGGGCACTTTGATACCACTTTGTAATTCTCCCTTCCACCCCCTTGGACTTTTCTAGGCTGATCATGTGTTACTCCTAACTAAAAAATATGGAAATGGGGTTACCAAAATTATTCTTTCCTAAAATTGGTGGAATTAACTTTTGGTAACACCATTGAATCTAGCTCATCAAGAGATTTTTGACAATATAATTTTTATCTCAATTTGACCTATGGATAAAGAGATATGCCCCTTCAAATTCTAACAAATCAAGCAATTCCATGTGGCACCTACGTCGCCAAAGGTTAAACCCTTCGTAGCTTGACGCCCTCTTGTGACCAACTTGAATATATAAATAACATATATTAATTACGGTCCCCTCTACCTCTCTGGTAATTAATAAGGGGGCATGGGTTCGCAATTTGTCAGTTCTACAACTAAACCCCTCATAGTTTCCCCTACCCTATCTTCTCCATTTGGCGACTTCCTTACATTAGCGACCTATATTAATAGCGAGGCCCCATGAATTATTAGCTAATAATGAGGGAGGGGGTGCCCATTACTTTTCATGTATGCGACTGTGGTCCCCACACACACCTGTACATGTCATACATGGCTATGCCACATCTCCTGTGGTCTAATGTGGAATCTATTACGTCATCGCGCCACAACTCTAAGAACATATTGATCCAAACGTTCGTGAGGAAACATGAATATTCATGTTAATCATCGACAAAATAACCATCTAGTGCTTCTGGTCAACCACAAAAGTATTCAAAAATAAACATTATGAGCCCTCTAAAAGGCACAATTCCAGGTTGACATGGCATGACCCATGGTGCTACTTGGTATCCACATCATCTAACTCTATGTCACCCATCTCCTCTACACCTTGTTGATGTCATGTTGATGTTAGCGTGATGTCACCTTGTCATGTGGCATCCCATAATAATTCCATGTGGCATCCCCTCATAGTGCCATGTGGCATCCCATTACATTTACATGTGGCATCCCCTCATGGTGCCATGTGTCATCCAAAGTCCTACCCTTTGGCTACCAAAAGCAAGTGTTTCTACCTACCATAGGTCACACTACTAACATGCCATGTTAGAATCCTTTCCACATCTTCCAAAAATCCCATGTGGCATCTACATAGCTTTACCTAGTCTACATGGCGCTTTCCACCTCATCCTAAGTTAGGGGTATCATAGGGTCTAGCCCTTTGTGCAAATAAAAATATTCATGTAATTCGACACTCCACCTTTCCATCCCCTAGGACATACAAATCTTTGTCTACCCTAAAAAATGAATCTTTGTTTACCTGGGAGATAAAACATCATGTTAGGTAACAACAATGTTTTTGTCTCGTGGTTTCCATTTATCATTGATTTTATCAACTTGTGTCGCATTTATAAATAACATCACCAAGGAGCTGAGCTCTATGGTGATATGGCCCTAGCCATGTAGACTTCACTAGCCCAATGTGGCATTCCCAAGTGACATGGCACCAAAAATAGACTGCCACATGTCAGACATATTTAGTTGATTCAGCCTTCAAAAGTGTCCATACCAGCTACCATGTGTCACTGCCATCATAGTTCCATGTCAGTGTAGCATCCATGTCACCTGACCACATGGAGAAACCACTAAGGGCTTGAATCCTTTGCCACATGTAACTTATTGTTTGGTAATGGGAAATATTTCCATCACACACACTGCACCTCCCATCACTAGCGCTAATATCCAAGCGATCAACACATAATACTTGGCGTGGATTGGGCAGTGATTATTAGCACTAAGTGCCATTAAGTGGCATATTAACCAGGTAATTAGTGGTAAATATCATAAGTTAATAAAGTTTTGCACCCTTTCATAAATTTCCAAACTTCTTATAAATATAACAAGGCTTATTCAACCTGAATGAAACATATTATTCTGCAATGACCAGGGTTAGAAGTCTTAATGACTTCAATGGCTTGTGAATCCTTTCTCAGTATTAAGAAATGATCAACATCCTTATCACGATAGGAATGAAACCTTCACTCTAACATAATCATTGCAAACATTAACATAACAATGATGTAATAGATGAATCCATCATCATTCCTACTGGAAAGCACAGAAACAAGCCAATCCATGGATAACACCTACTCTATGAACTCAGATGAAAAAACATCATATTAAACCACATCATTGATCCCACACAATACTATAAGAACTATTAATGAAAAATTCATGGAAATATCAATATTTATTTACCAGTAAAGAAAATCAATAGCCTCAAATAGTCAAGGACCATGAAATCCATAACATGCCAAATAATGGAAATCACACATAGAAAGAACTTAACATGTGCACATCAAGAATTCTTACAAGACAATGTAAGTAGCTCTGTATCTTGGTAACATACAAACAACCACAGGTATTTTCAATTCCCTCAAAACAATTAAAACAATCACAGATACATTTTATTAAAGACAACCAGGAATAGCACATTCCTTTGTAAACAATGATGATACATTCATTATTATAACCCATAGTAACATCATTCATCATTCACAGTGCACCATGTACATATAACTAAATAAACTAATCTATATAGGTTAAATCATTGGCAACTGAGGGAGGGACCTAAAATCTTGACCCAACCATAGGCCAACTACACTATAATATTTCTTGCATTTTACCACCCCCGAGCCAAAGCTAGAGTCTAAAGAGTTAAGCGCTCAAGGAAAATTGCACTAGTACAAGCTAACCAAATCACACAAGAATCCAAAACATGCAGTGTCTCCACCTAGAGACTAGGGGTCGAGTGCCATGGTGTCTCCACCTACTAACCACATCATCCAGAGCACCCAACGTTCCACTTGCAAATCTGCAGGGATCCACAACACGCAACATATCCACCAAATAATCACAACAGGAATCTAGAGCCTCGAGTATCTCCACCCACTTCACACTTTAGGAATACAAGGCCCATAGTGCCTCCACCTGTTATTCCCAAAAGAATCCATATCACACCATGTCCCCACCTCATAAAATTCATGAGAATATAAAGAGATTGATATCCACCTGTTAAACACCAAGAGAATTTCCAGAGTACATGACGTCTCCATCGTGACTCCACCATCTCAACACAACATTTTATTTTCAAACCATCCTCCTCATCACGCTTCTAAGCATGTGTTTACGTTTATTTTTCTCACCTTTCTCCAATGGGTTCACACATGTTGATATTGGGATGTCTCCACTTGACAATCGCAACACACCTCTCCCCCTATCGCATACTCCCCTACCTTCATTTTACTATATACCCCACCTTGTGTGTTTACTTCCATAACATGCTGTTGGAAATAATACTGAGAGGGGGGCTGAATCAGTATTATCAAGCCAAATATTCCTTTTTTAAAAATCAGAGTATATACGCTACTTCAGTTAGTAAAAACCGCGTATATACGCAACTATGTAGAAGGAAACCCGCGTATGCAATGAAAACTTATGATTTACTTTATCTTTCAGATGTTGATTATTAATCTGTGTATCTGAGTGAAATAAAGAGTAACCAGACCAGTAAAACAGAACAGAAGACAGTCACACACAAGAACACAAGATATAAGGTGGAAACCCAATGTGGGTGAAAACCACCTGCTGTAATTCGTCTCTATCTTTCTTTTAATTAGAAACTTCTTTTTACAATGTACTGGTGCAGTCCTTTACCAGTACGCAGGCTGCAACCTACAGAGAGCTACAACCCTCTCTCGTTCTCCAGCTTCTCCTGGAAAGGAGCTACAACCCCCTTAGCTCTTGCACTAGCCAAGATACTAGTATGTAGGTGCTAGCCTACAGAAGGTTACAACCTTCTCTTTCTTCCAGGGACCACGTTTCATAAATTTTCAGACTGGATCCATGAACATCAATAAATCATAAACAATTTTTGCATCAAACAACCTCCTTTTCACCAATTAGACCCGAATCAAGTAGATACTTCTCTAACAGCTATACCCAAAACACAGTAATAGTAACCACACACCAAATTCTGAACCCAGAACACTGCAGCAATAAACAAAAGCAGCAAGATCACAACTCAAAATATATACGCTACTTTAATAGCCTGAAACCTGCGTGCTTACAATTTTGTGTATGGAACAACCTGCGTATACGCTATTTTCATTCACTGAACTAGCGTGTATATGCGCCTTCGCTTCACTGAACCTGCATATAGATCTACAAAAGATAATTCACTCTTTCAAATATTCAGACATTGATTAACCCAGATTATCAGATTTATAGATCAAGCATGCGCCATATATAACAGATCAAAATCATGAAAAGATATTATCATTCAAGCCAAAAGATTATGACCCATCAATAGAACTTATCCTTCTTTGTGGTAAGGTTCCTCCTTCATTCAGATCCAGATCTGCACCATAACCCTAATCACCAATATTTCAGATCTCGCACTTTATCAGATATTCAATAATAATTCAGATGATCTTTTGCCACATGATCTCCTTCCTCTTTTATAGTTTTAGGCCTTCCACAATACCACGGTCCAAAACCATAATAAACTAATACCACGGACCCAATACTTGGGATCAACACTTCTGACGAGGTACCATGGTCCAAGACCATAGGTTCAAATACCAAGGACTAACTACCATGGACCAAAGGTAAGTTCTCCAACATATACGCGCTTTTCCTTGCATGAAAGTTCGTGTATACGCATACGCGCCTTTGGAACATCTAACCCGCGTGTATACGCATCTTCGTTTAGATGAACCTGCGTATATGTCTTTTCCTTCATTTTGAAAGCCTGAACTGAGATCTGTTACCAAATAGAGTTGCCATCAAGGACAACACCTATGCCATAATTCCAACAATCTCCCCCTTTGGACTTGATGGCAACCCAAAATCCTCAAAGTCATTCTCCCCCTTTTTCATCAAGGGCAAAGGGTTGTGCTCCCCCTAAGTACATGCGTAAATTTCTGCCCTGTTGTGCTGACCATGCTCCACCTGACTGTAGGCAAGATCTGCAAAAGATGTTCTTCAAGAAGAACCATGACTTATACATCATAAAAGACCTTCCTATAACCAAAAGACTCAATACATACATCCATCACCCAACCAAGTGAGGATCATCCACCCAACCAAGTGCGGATACATCAGAAATTTACATATGACAACCAAGTTCATTACATGTTCATCCCAGGCATAGTGGGGAAACCAAAATAGGCCGTTACATGACCTTGACACCATAAAAGAGATACCACAAAAGAGATACATGACATAGAGATGAAATATCTAGAACAAGACTTATGAAAGTCACCAATAATAATAGCAGTAGCATCTGTCCATCACCATTCATATCAGCAACCAAGATTTCCTTCTGTTCTCCCTCTGCCTCTGTTCCACCTGAAACCAACAACAGCTGGGAACTAGAACCAAAAGCTTCTAAGATAATGCCAACAATGCATTATTAGAAGATTATCTGCTCCCCCTGAACCTGTGCCGGATGGTCTCTGTCAGACCCATATCAAAATATCTCAACCAAAGCCTGTCCCTACTGATATCCATCAAACCTCCATATACGCGACTATCTCTGCACAAACCAGCGTATGTACGCGGATCCTCCTCAGGCAACTCGCGTACACCCATTTTTCTCTGAAACAAACAAGTTTTAATAGAAATATGATGCATCAACTACTCCCAGCTTCTGTATGAGGTATTCAAATGTCTCCCTGGGTAGTGGTTTGGTGAGAATATCAGCAACTTGTTCCTTAGAAGGAACATACTCCAATTTGACCTTTTGTTCCAACACTTGTTCCCAGAGAAAGTGATACTTGATCGGTACGTGCTTGGTCTTTGAATGCATGTCTGGGTTCTTTGAAATGTTGATTACATTTGTAATATCACATAAGATGGAGATAGGTGGTGTACAAGTGATTTGAAAATCCTGCAAGGTCTACATCATGCAAAGGAGTTGAGTGCAGCAAGATGCAGCAGCCACATATTCTGCTTCAGTTGTAGATAAAGCAATCGAACTCTGTTTCTTGCTGAACCAAGATACTAATCTGGAACCCATAAAGAATGCACCACCACTTGTGCTCTTCCTGTCATCCACGCTTCCGGCCCAATCTGCATCTATATAAGCATGAAGTGTGAGATCTGTATCTCTAGGATACCATAAGCCATAGTTTTGAGTTCCTTGAAGATACTTGAAGATTCTCTTGACTGCCTGAAGATGAGTTTCCTTAGGATTTGCTTGAAATCTTCCAACTATTCCCATTGCATGCATGATGTCTGGTCGGGTGCCTGTCAAATAAAGTAGACTTCCAATCATAGATCTATAGGTTGGTTGATGCACTGCTGCTGATTCATCATTTGCACTGAGGCTGCATCCTGTAACGATGGGGGTACATACTGGTTTTGCATCTTCCATGCCATACTTCTTCAGAATCTTCTTGAGGTACTTGGTTTGAGACAAGAAAATACCGCCTTCATTTTGTTGGATTTGCAACCCAAGAAAATATGTCAGTTCTCCAAGCAAAGACATTTCGAATTCTTTCTGCATCACCAAGGCAAAGCTTTGACTCATAGCTTCTTCATTGCTGCCAAAGATAATATCATCTACATACACAACAAGTATTAGCAATTTGTCATTTTCAATTTTTATATAAATATTTCTATCTGCTGATCCTTTTGAAAAACCTTGTTGATGAAGGTATTTGTCCAAACGGTAGTACCAAGCCCTTGGAGCTTGTTTAAGACCATAGAGAGCCTTTTTTAGTCTGCATACATGATTTGGATCATTCCCAAGAATGAAACCATCTAGTTGCTCAATGGACACTTCTTATTCTAAGTCTCCATTCAGAAAGGCTGATTTCACGTCCATTTGAAATACTTTGAACTTCTAAAATCTTGAGAGAGCAAGGAACATTCGGATGGCCTCAAGTCTAGCAACGGGAGCAAAATTTTCTTCAAAGTCTATTCCTTCTTGTTGAGCATACCCTTTACACACAAGTCGGGCCTTGTTTCTGATTACTTCTCCATTTTCATTCAACTTATTTTTAAAGATCCATTTTGTCCCTATGAAATTCTTATCTTTTGGTCTAGGAACCAACTCCCAAGTTTTGTTCTTTTCGATTTGCTCAAGTTCTTCATCCATTTCCTTGACCCAGCATTCATCTTTGCATGCCTCTTTTACATTTTTTGGCTCAGTGGAGGAAAGCAAAGCCAAATAGCTTGAGGCTTCTGCAATTGTTCTTCTTGTTTGTATACCTGACTCTTTCTGCCCCAAAATTTGAGATTCTGGATGATTCTTCTGAACATACCTGGATGGAGTCTTCTCTTCTATCCTTATCTGTTCCTCTGGTGCCTCTTGAGGTTCTTCTTCATCATCAGTCTGATTTTGAGAGTAGTCTTCATCCTCTTCGATATTTTCATAATTTGCTTGCCTAGCAATGTATCCTTTTTCATCAACCACTACATCAATGTTGTCAACAATTCTTCCAAGTCTTTTATTGTAACACTTATATGCTTTGCTGTGGGGAGAATAACCAAGGATAATGCCTTCATCTACTCTAGGTTCAAGTTTGCCAAGTTGTTCATCATTATTCTTAATATAGCATTTGCTTCCAAAAATTTTGAAATGCTTTACCAAAGGAGTCTCACCATACCAGAGCTCATGAGGAGTTTGAGTATTGTTCACTCGGACATTTGTTTTGTTGAGAATAACAACCGCAGCAAATGCAGCTTCACCCCAGAAGGTTACAGGAGTTCCAGACTCATCAAGCATGGCATGAGCCATTTGTTGGACCATTCTGTTCATCCTTTCCACCACTCCATTTTGTTGAGGAGTCCTAGCTATAGAGAATTCCCTTCTTATCCCATGTTCTTCACATATTTGAAAAAAATCATTTGAGGTAAACTCCCCAACTCTGTCGGACCTAAGGCACTTAATTTTGTGATCTGATTCGTTTTCAGCCAAGGCTTTGAAGGATTTGAATTTTTCGAATGCTTCGTCTTTGTGCTTCATAAGTCCTAACCAAACCATCCTGGAGAAGTCGTCAATGAATAATATAAATTATTCTTCTCCTCGAGGTGACCTTGTCCTAAATGGACCACATACATCTGTATGGACTAGCTCAAGAGGCCTACTAGTTGATCCTTCCTTCTCAGGGAAGTTAGTTCTGGTTTGCTTACCAAACTGACATGATTTGCATATTGTGTTGTCTGGAAATTTCATATCTGGAAGACCATGAACTGCCTGGTATTTGCATTCTTTCCTTATTTGTGAAAAGCTTAGATGCCCCAACCTCCGGTGCCATAACCAGTGTTCATCATCCTTGCTCAAATAGCATTGTTGTTATCCTTCTTCAAATATGTATAGATTATTTGGAGTTATTCTACCTTTGATCACTGTTTTTCATGTATCAAGATCACGAACACTACATCCATTTGATCGAAATATTACCTCGGTTCCTTGATCACACATCTGACTGACACTCAGTAGATTATGCATCAAGCCATCAACATACAAAACATTTCCAGCTTTGACCTTTTCTTTCAATTGAGTAGTGCTTCTTCCTTTTATGACTGTAGGGGTATCATTTCCAAAAGAAACTTTCTTTCCCTTTTCTAAAACACTATATGATTCAAGTTTTTCTTTATCACCTATCATATGCTTCGAACATCCACTGTCGATGTACCATAGATTTTCCTGTCCTTCTGCATAAAAAGCTATCCCACATCTTTCTGGTTGTGGTTCCTTTATTCTCCATGTTCTGGTGCTTAAGGCTTGTTCCTTTGTCTACCGAAACCTGCTCCTGCTTTCAGAATCTTCATGACCGAAGTTATTACAAATAGAACATTCAATTTCATTTTCAAGGGCCGAAAAGTTGTTATAGGTCCTTTTCGTAATTCCAGTCATACTTCTTTGTTTTTGAGCTTCTCTAGTCATGATTGTGTTATAGGAAACACATTGAGCTGCTTTGTGACCAAAGTTATGGCAAGAGAAATATTGGCCATTGAAGAAACTTCTGCAATTATCAAATCTACCAGCCAAATGATTGTAGTTTCTATTGTCATCCATTCTTGAAGCAAATTGAGAAGTTTTTACCTGTGGCTGGTTGTAGCTTTTGTTCACCCTTAAGATGGATTGCCCCTAATTTACCTGGTAGTCTTTTTTTATTCTTGATGTAATGCATCCCTGTTTTACCTGGTGATCTCCATTGGTCTTTTGCTCATTCCTCCTTGCTGCATCTAGATAACTCTTTGAGGTGGATGCTTGAGATGCTTCTCCATTATACCCCAGACTTGTCTTGATTAGTGGAGAATGTTGTACATTGATAATCTCATCCAGGGTTTCAAATCCTTTAACAAATTTAAGATTAAGAGCCTTTTTTTCTCAATTTCACATTCTAACTTCTCAAGAAATGTTTCTTTTTCATCAAGTTGGAATTGCAGAGTATCAATGATCATATTCTTTTCTTCTAAACATGTTTTGAGTCTAGAAATCTCTTCATAAAAACCATCTACATCTATAGCATTCATGTAATCATCATCTTCAAAAGCCATTAAAAGTTTATAATCATTACCTCATTCATCTTCATCACTATTTGATAGGCCATCACTGTCTTCATGAGTGTAGTAACTTTTCTTAGTTGCATTCTATTTCTTGTTCCATCTAACAGGTTCCTTCCCTTTGTTAATCTTATCCTTATGAGGCAACTTGGCAGCATAATGACCAACTCTTCCACAAGCAAAGCATTTGAAAGGTAACTTACCTCGGAATCTTCCAGCACCCCGTTGAAGATTCTTGACAAAATTTGATTCTTCTTCTTCTTCTGACACGTGTCCTGACTCATAGTAGTCTCCTTTGCCTGAAGCCTTGAAAGCATCTTCTCTCCTGTCCGATGGTCCTCATTTCCTCATTTCATAAGAATTTAGAATCCCGTGCAGCTATGACATGGTAAGGTTTCGTAGATTCTCTTTTTCTTCTATTGTAGAAACTTTAGATTCAAACCTAGGGGACAAAGATCTTAGAACTTTTTCAACCACAACAGCCTCTTTTATTTCTTCACCCAAGTTTTTCATACAATTAACAATCTCATCTACACGAAGGAAATAGTTAGCCACACTTTCATCATTGTACATTCTGAGATTTTCATACTGAATTCTGAGGGTTTGAAGTTTTTCTCGTTTTACCTGTTCATCTCCTTCATAGCTCAGAACAATCTTGTCCCATATTTCCTTTGCGGATTTATACTGCATAACCTTGACGAATTCTGATTGAGATAGACATCCTAATAGGGTATTGACTGCCTTTTCCTTTGTTTCATATTTCCTCTTCTCAATCGGATCTGTAGGAGTTGCCGAAGGAAAAGTGTACCCTGTATTGATGATATCCCAGACTTCTGTACCAAGAGATTGAAGATAGGCAGTAACTCCTACCTTCCAATATATGAAGTTTGTCCCATCAAAAATCGGTGGCCAGATAGATGCTTCTCTCTCGTAGTTGCTCATGATGATGGATCTTCCTCCAAGCGATCAAGCTTCTTCAGAAGGACTTGCTCCGATACCAATTGTTGGAAATAATACTGAGAGGGGGGGTGAATCAGTATTATCAAGCCAAATATTCCGTTTTTTTAAAATCAGAGTATATACGCAACTTCAATTAGTAAAAACCGCGTATATACGCAACTATGTAGAAGGAAACCCGCGAATGCAATGAAAACTTATGATTTACTTTATCTTTTAGATGTTGATTATTAATCTATGTATCTGAGTGAAATAAACAGTAACCAGACCAGTAAAATAGAATAGAAGACAATCACACACAAGAACACAAGATATAAGGTGGAAACCCAATGTGGGTGAAAACCACCTGCTGCAATTCGTCTCTATCTTTCTTTTAATTAGAAACTTCTTTTTAAAATGTACTGGTGTAGTCCTTTACCAGTACGCAGGCTGCAACCTGCAGAAAGCTACAACCCTCTCTCGTTCTCCAGCTTCTCCTGGAAGGGAGCTACAACCCCCTTAGCTCTTGCACTAGCCAAGATACTAGTATGTAGGTGCTGGCCTACAAAAGGCTACAACCTTGTCTTTCTTCTAGGGACCACGTTTCATAAATTTTCATACTGGATCCATGAACATCAATAAATCATAAACAATTTCTGCATCAAACAACCTCCTTTTCACCAGTTAGACCTGAATCAAGTAGATACTTCTCTGACAGCTGTACCCAAAACACAGTAACAGTAACCACACACCAAATTCTGAACCCAGGACACTGTAGCAATAAACAAAAGTAGCAAGATCACAACTCAAAATATATACACTACTTTAATAGCCTGAAACCTACGTGCATACGTTGTTTTCATTCACTGAACCAGCATGTATACGCGCCTTCGCTTCGCTGAACCTGAGTACAGATCTGCAAAAGATAATTCACTCTTTCAAATATTCAGACACTGATTAACCCAAATTATCAGATTTATAGATCAAGCATGTGCCATATATAACAGATCAAAATCAGGCAAAGATATTATCATTGAAGCCAAAAGATTATGACCCATCAATAGAACTTATCCTTCTTTGCGCTAAGGTTCCTCCTTCATTCAGATCCAGATCTGCACCATAACCCTAATCACCAATATTTCAAATCTCGAACTTTATCAGATATTCAATAATAATTCAGGTGATCTTTTGCCACATGATCTCCTTCCTCTTTTATAGTTTTAGGCCTTCCACAATACCACGGTCCAAAACCATAATAAACCAATACCACAGACCCAATACTTGGGATCAACACTTCTGACAAGGTACCATGGTCCAAAACCATAGGTTCAAATACCAAGGACTAACTACCACGGCCCAAAGGTAAGTTCTCCAACATATACGTGCTTTTCCTTGCATGAAAGTGCGTGTATACGCATACGCGCCTTTGGAACGTCTAACCCGTGTATATTGTTGGGCTCCAGTATTGTAGCAATAATGCTACCACTCTTGGGGCTTCCTTCTCTAATTTTATCAACCCGGTAGTTCGTAACAAACTTGGAAGCGACGGTGCTGTATGCACAAGTACTAGCTCTTGTCGCAGCTGTCACTTGGTCAGCTGGCACAAGTCCGCTAGGGCTCAAGCCAACTTCTATGAGTTCTCAGAAGAAGCTTTTTAACCGATGAACGAAAGCTATCTCAAAGGAAATTAACCTACTGCAGAAAGGAACTGAAAGCCAACAAGAAATGAAAACCCTAACAAACCCTAATTCTACCAGCTAGTCCTACTGATGCAAAGGTGGGAATGCAAAATACTGGAAGAGGTGCCATTACTTCTAGGAAGGTGAGATGCATGTGTCTAGACTACTTTGATCTAAATAAAACGTATTTTTGTATTTTTGTTCAAGTTGTTGGAATTATTATGTGTGTGCTTCTATCTGGGTCTTTGACTGTGCAGGGATAGGTCAAGGAGGGAAATGCTTGGAAGAGGTCAGGAAGGCTCAGAGAGGGTCTAAGGGATCCCTAACATCCTTTCAGAGAAGTTCATAAAGTTCAGATGCCTGGCAACCATGTTTACAAGCTTCTATAGGAAGTCTGTAGGGGTTCTACAGGATGTTCGGAATTTCTACAGGAAGTCTGCTAATTCCTACAGGATGTTCTGCAATAGGATTTTTGGGTGATGGATGAGTGGAAGAGGCTATGGGGATGGATAGTAAGGTAGGAGGGGAGCTTGTGATGGCTTATGGATAGAGAGATGAGATGGAGAGGGGGTGTGCAAAGCTGGTTGGTCTAGAGGAGGTTAGAGGAGATGGAAGGCGGAAAAGGTAGAATCACGTGGGTGATAGAAGAGTTTAGTAGGTGTTATCACCAAAATAGGACCCTGATAGGCTGCTGATCAGACTATCTCAGTGTAACTATTTCAAACCAATATTTTAGCTAAGGCTTAGCCTCCTTAGCCTGAGAGGGCTCTCTCAAAGGGTTAATGATATTGATTAAAGATATGGATAGATGGCTAACTCTATGGTTTGTGATTTTATATGTTTGTAGATTGGAAGATGGAGACTTGCTACCATTGGGCTATGGAGTCAGTGACAGAGATAAGGATAACAAATAGCTCTTCTTATAAAACTAAGGCTTGTATATACTTCAATGAAAGAGTGACACATTCAAGAAAGTCTCAATAACTTGAAGTTCATAGGAGTCAGAGCATGTGGGCATGAATTCTGAGTAATGATACATCAAGGTATTCAAAAGGAAAGAATTTAAAGTGATAGATCAGAGTTTAATACCTACATGGAAGTCAGGGCATTCAGCATTTAAACATTCAGAACATAAACTCATATGGGACCACACATTTTATGAATGTATACAGGAAGTCAGAGCACATTTAGTGAATTCTGAGTGATTATACATCCATACCACTGTAAGAATTAAGGAAAGGACAACATCACATATTCTGAACATAAAAAATCCTTCATGAATCCTGAGAAGTAAGCATTAAGACTATGGAAGTAAAGCATTTCAAAGATAAAAGATGAAGCTCACTGAAGTACACTAAGAATCTCAGCTTCAGAAAAGTCCAACTGATTCTGTATATATCAATCCCTGCATATCATTTACAAAAGTAGTCTTTTTCTCTAACATTTTCCAACCCTTTGTACATCAGATGTTCTGCTATATATAGAGTTCATGTAGATTCCTTCCTCCAGCATGAGGGGAATTCGAATTCCTCCTAATTTGACACCTATTGACACTTAAAACTAACTATTTAATACAAAGGACACCTAACTAGCAGTCCTAGAGACCTAATACAACTAGGAGTGTAACTCCTTATCATGATTACAACAACCTTATCTAAGCATTAAACACTCCTTTTGACACATAAAACTCCATGAAGTCGAATTTGATGAAGCCCATAACCTTCCAGCTGGCCCTTGATGACTGATCCTTTTGATGTTCCTAGAAACTAGGAAACTGTCCCTTGCTCTGTTCTGGCTGAAAAATAGGTCTTGGGACAGAGCTCATAACTTCTCATAAAAAATGTATTTCGAAAAACGGAAGGAGGCTTTTGTGGACCAATCCATGCTAAAAAAAAACCTCTTTTTTTTTTTTTTAAAAACCTTCCCTACCTCCCAGAATGTGTCTTTGAAAAACCTGTGTCAAACAGAGAAATATGCCTGTGAAAAACTTGCACCTACAGCAGTTTCGTAGCACAAGTTTTAGTCACCCGTTTCTCCCAGCTCATAATCAATTTGAAGAAAATGAAAGAGTTTTTTCTATTTCAATGTGTTAGGAATAAAAACCTCTTTCAATTTCCAAAAATATGCTTTCAGTTTCTCTAGAGACCTCCTGGAATTTAACCACCTAAAACAGTTTTTCTCCTGAAAAACGTTGCTTCAGTGATTTCGCAGCGCAAGGTTGAGCACGTGTATATGTCTTCATTTCTTGTATTTTCTTTTCTATTAGGGCTCAAACATTCTCAAGTGATATGATTACACCCCTGCTTCCATGATGGCCACTTTACTTTCACTATTAAAGGAATCAATCACTGATAGCAACCACATTGCAACTGTTCTGGCTGAAACATAGGTCTTGGGACAGAGTTCATATCTTCTCATAAAAGTTGTATTTGGAAAAACTAAAGGAGGCTTTTGTGAAAAAATCCATGCTTAACAAAAACATCTCTTGGTTTTTTGAAACATATTTCCTACTGCCCAGAATGTGTCTTTGAAAAACAGGTGTAAAATAGGAGATGAAAAACGGCACCTACAGCAGTTTCGTAGCACAACTTTGGTCATTAATTTCTCTTAGATCATAATGTATTTGGAGAAAGTGGAAGAGGTTTTTGTACTTAAGTATCTTAGAAATGAAAACCTCTTTCACTTTTTAGAGATTCGTTTTTTAACTGCTCAGAAACGCTCCTAGAAGTTGACTGGTTAAAAACAAGGAGAGAAAGTTCCCCCTTTTTATGCTTTTCATTCTTATGCTTGTCTTCGAATCCTTCTGCTGACCATGTTGTCTCCTTTGCTTGATGTTTATACCTTGTAAGTAATCCATTTCCTTGAATGGGCAATCTCAAGGTTGGTAGAAATCAATCTCTTTTCTGACTTCCTTAAAGCTACATTCTTCTTCTTGAGTGCTAACTGCCTTACTTGAGTTTAAATGGAAAACTCTGATGTATGTTGAACCTGAGCTTTGCCATGTGCTTCTTATGCATGAAATGAGCATGAGAATAACCAAGACCAATTCTCCCTTACCTTACCCTTTTCCTTTGAAATCTTTTCAGTGATAACAGGAGGTAAGTGGTATAACTAAAGGGTGAGTGGATGGCCTAGGCACGGCTTAGAAGGATACGGGAATGGGAGAGAAGTACTGCACAGTGTAAATGAAACAAATCATCTGAGTCTTGCACAAAACCGAGATTTCATCAACCTATTCTAACTGTTTTTATAAAACCATAGAACAACAACGTGATTTTGTAAGGAAACTCTTGCATGGTACTGAAACAAAGGTTCATTCCACAAGATCTGAATGCGTGGATGCTGCTACAACCGAGAACATTGCATTAAAGCTTGTATGAACATGTAAAACTGTGTTTTTGGTGGGTGGCACGGGTTGCAATCCCAATCTCTAAACAGAGGTGGAAGTGAGTGTGCAATCAACCCTTTTTGGAGCTCCGATTAACTCTAATCTCCTTACTCTAATCTAAACTACTGAAAGCAACTTTGCTCATAAAACTAACCTACTCAATCACATCAAGAAATTCAACTCAGCAAACTGTGTTTCCAAATGCATGTGAAGGAAAATAAATACAATGCTGAAAGGAAAGTAACAATACAAAGAAAGGAGGCCTATTGCTCTCAGGTTGGGCCCAACCCCGAGAGCTATAGCTCCTCTAAGAACTCAGAACTGAACTCAAATCTGCCTGCCTTTTATTAAAAGATAATAGTCATAAGTCTAACAACATGCCAAAAATGGCTTACAAAGAGCAAAACAGAGCTATCAGCTCGTAGTCCAGAATAAACAACAAAGTTTCAAAGGTCCCCATCGAAGGCTACAGCCTCATCATTTATACATTACAAGGGCCAAGCTGGCCTCCTAAATTAGTGGGGTTTGGCTGTCCAAACTAAGAGTAATCTGTTGTTTCCTTTCAATCTATTTGACTGCCTTCTAGCTCGGTGGTGGTTGGAGCTCGGAGTTGGGGTGGAGATCACGAGGAAGGCCATTCAAGGCTGTGGACAACCTTCCTACAAAACCGCAATCTCATCTTGGCTGTCTCCTAGCCTTCATCTGCGTGGTTTTGCTCCATTAAATGTCAAAAAAACCTGAAATAAACATGTGTTAGCCACCTAGGAATAATGACTGCCCTCCTTCGTACAAATAACATGAATATACTAAAAATGATGCATAAGTGATGAAAAATGAAGGGTTGAGCAAGGGTAAGTAGGCCAAATGAGCCCAAAATGTTATCAAATTTGGGGCTCATCATCACCCCCCAGCTAAAGTGATTGCTCATCCTTGAGCAACTAATCCAGCTCCTCATCCTTCATTGCCTTTACTGCCACCCTCACATCCCAAGCTTCTGCAGTAGTGTCCTCCTTGCTGACATGGAACCCATCCTTTCTCTCCACCTCTTCCCACTGTTCATGCTCATCTTTCTCTGTGCCGCCTTCCATCAATCCTAACAGCAGAGGTGGGCTTAGTTTGAGGCCAATCCAGCTGGTCTGGAGGTTCTGCATAGATTTCTTATAAAGGGGCACCCGTACTAGAGCTTCCCTCATGCGAGTTGGAGTATGATACTCTCTAACTTTTAGACTGTGGGCCAATGTATTCCATTGGCGGGTGCAAGCGTGAACACAGTTATCCCCTAGCAGTCTCTCCATATCCTCAAAATGCGCTATGGCCTGGGCTTGCTGATCCATATATTTCAATGAAGCTTGAGGGTCAGTGGATAAGTGTTGGTGCGCTGATATTAATGCAGTTGGATCCCCTGGTTCTGCTCTAATTAATAATGGCTTATTCAGCTCTCGGTTCATGACCGCTTTGGCTTCTGCTGCTCTTTTGTCTTCATGGTTCAACCACGAGGCAAGTGCCATTAACTGCATATCCCCTAAGACCGTGTTGGGATCCCATGAAACCACATTAGGAAGGGCCAAATTATGGAGGTAGAACTCCGATAGTTTGGCCTTATCCTCAGATGAACTGGTATTACATAATTCAGTGAACTGCTGCGGGTCTTGGAGTTGAGAGATACCCCTTTGCGCCAAGGTGTTGATTTGAAATTGTAGCCATTGGTCTCTCAGGTACAGGCCATAGGATTTGGCCGGCTGTCTGCATTGTATAGCATCCATGGCCCAACTGGCCATGCAGGCCAATTGTTCCTCTTTCTGTTGCAGCTGTTGTTTGAGAGCTTGCACCTCAATTTGTGCTTGCAGCTCTATTTCCTGTAGATGCGTGGTTGGCTCCCCAAGACCGGTGTGCAGTTCCTTTTTGCCTTGCTGTTCTGCTGTGGTGTCCCCGGAGGATGTGCCTGTTCCTCTCCTCAGCTCCTGTAGCTGCAACTTAAGTTTTTTGTTTTCTTCCTGTAGGAACACCCGTTGGCAATTTTCCACGTGTTTAGCCATAGCTAACTCACTTCTGGCCTCCTTTAGTTGCTCTTCCAAGGGGCCTATGTCCGCCACACCTTTTGATTTGGCTATTTTCATCCACGTGTGTGATCGTACTCTCTCTTCCTCCAATGCAAAGAACAGTGGCACAGTGAATTTCTGTGGTATAATTTTACCAGCTTCCAAGAAGTTATAGTATGAGCTTAGACTTGGCTGAGGGCTAGGCTCCGGAATGTGCTCTTTTTCTTCTTCTCTTGGTGGCTCTACTTCACCCTCCCTCGGTGGTGATGAGGGTGCTTCCCCTTCCATTCTCTCTGTTTCCTTAAGTCGGGCTAAGGTTTCCTGTAGAGCAGCTTCAGCATCCTGTAGCCGGGCTTTTGAAGCCAATTGGTCTAACCTTTCTTTCCAAGTGGTTGTTTTTGGGCTCCCCCTCTCATAGGTGACTGATATCCTTGAGGGGGACCTCTCCTTGGGCGAAGTACGGGCATCATCTATAGTGATTGGGCTGTTGGATGGAGGCTGTGGCTTGCCCGTTTTTATTCTCACACTTCTCCTGGCTTTAAAATATAGAGGGGCCTCCCTCTTTCTCTTTTCCTTGGGCTTAGGAGGTGTACTGAGGGTGGCCAGCACAGCTGCTGCCTCCCTTGCAAGAACATCGGCTTTCTTTTCCCTTGGTTTTCTTTTCTCAGGGATTCCTGTAGAAGGCCCTTTTTCAGCTGATTTCGGGCTTCCTGTAGAAGCCGGTTTCGGTTTTCCTGTAGGAATAGGTGGCACCACTTTAGTTTTCTTTGCTGAGGGTGTTTTACTTTTTGACTTGGTCGAGGCTGCTGTCGAGGTGTCTTTGCTGATGTGGACCTGCTTAGTCTTGTCCACCCTGCTTTGTAATCTCTTCTCTCAGGGTGTTAATATGGGTGCTTCCTCTTTCTCCTTGGCACCCTTTTTCTCTTGTTTCTCCTTTTGCTCAGTCTTTGGTGTTTTGGCCGTGGGTCTCTGGCCTTTTTCTTTCTTCCCTGCGGGTACTGACTCCTTTTCCTCGCTGCTGGAGGAACCCAGCTTTTCAGTCAACATTTTTATATTGCCATCTTTGGTTAAATTCCGGAAGGCTTCCCACGAGAGAGGGACTTTGTATGTGTGGAGTGCATCCTCCACGAGGAGCTTAATGAGCCCGTGATGAGCTACATGGTCTGGTGTGCCCTCCCTCAACTTGGTGGCACATTCAGTCATAGACTGCAATAGAAAGTAGGGAATGCTTAATTTGTTCTCTGCAGCTAGGTCCATCTGATGCCTTAATTCTGTGAGTAACCGAAAATGGTACCCATACACAATACTAAACCGACCTTCGCAGGTGATGTATTTCCTGATTTGGAGGCTAACTTCGCTCCAAAGTGGCAGTAAGCTAGTCCTGCGAACCCCGTTCTTATCTTCTGAGAACTGCTCCTCTGGTGGAAAGAATTCTTTCTTAGCCTGTTGGCCTAATTTCCTCTCTTCTTTGTCCCATGGTACTCCCATTGGGAGCTCGGTAACTCGGCTGATGAACTGTGGGGTGAGTCTGAGACTCAAACCCCTGAAATTGATGGTGGCTAATGTCTTTGATTTCGGCTTCAGAGCCCGCAAGAACTCCTCTGCCACCTCATCGTCATACCCCTGCAATTTGTCGCAGAACGACATCCATTGAGTGTGGGTGAACAGCTCCACCACCTCAAGGTTCTCTCTTAGTTTCTTAGAGTCGGTTGGTTCCATTCTGATGAACCCACCCGGCATGGTGAAAAACTGCTACGTTGGCTAGAGGTGGCGGATGCAACAAACTAGCCTTTTGGGACAGAGCCACGCATACCATTCATGAAAAATATCTCTAGATGAGTTTTAACAGAGCTTTAATTACAAATTATATCCTGTAGGAGACTTTACATACACCCTGACGACAATTCATGCAAATGGCAGACAATACTTGCATTCCTTTATGAGCAGACTGTAGAACGTCGACTCCGCCACCCTCAAAACCAATTGCATGGGAGGCAAGGTTCAGGCTTACCTTTTTAATTCACCACCTTTGACGTGAAGAGCCCAATTTTCCCGTGACAGCGAGCTTCTTGTAGAAGCAACTTTCCTGTAGAACAGCGCACGGGTTCTGGAGAACACTGCAGTGGTTCTGCGCTCTCTGTACTGCTTAACAGACGTTCGAACAGCCGAAGACTTGGAGTGTCGAGCTTCAGAGGAATCCAGATGCTCACTCGACTTTCAAACGGTTGATGATAAATGCGTGGGGTGGCAATCTAGCCGATAGATTTGAATCCGACGGAATCTGTGGCGCGGGGGTGAGCTGTCCCTGCCGGACCATTGGGCGACGTCACTTAATCATTCTACTGCAAGTTCCCTGACTGCCTCATCATTCCCTGCAGATCCGCCGTCGTCATTTCTGTTAAAATGCGCTTCTCCCCGACTGGATGGCTCTCACGTGTGCACTACCCGTTCCTTTTGCCACGACCACCGGTTACACATCCGACTAGACCATCTGACTGGTCGACGTGGCCAGTCGAATGGCCATACGACCGCTCAACCCATTCACTTCACACTTGCAAACATTTCAAAGTAAAATTCATGTAATTCGACGGAGGAAAGGGCGAGGCACTTACCTGTGCGGCCGCGACATGATTCTTCAGGCTTTTGGATGACAATGGCTAGATTTGTTTGCTGCTGCTTGATTGCACAGGCCCGGAGGTTCCTCTTCACAGGCTGCTGACGATGAAGCTTATGATTCGGCTGCATGTGCCTGCGTTATCCTTGCATGTTGCACGCGATGGAATGGTGTACACTCTAGTTGGCTTAACTGCTACGGGACTACTGCAGGATGTCCTGTAGCAGTTTTTCCTCCTCAGGTGCATCCTGAAAGATGAAGACGGTGGCATCACGATCACGCTCACAGGGCCCTTGGATAGCTCTGATGGGTATTGCATGGCACCTCGGCATCTTTTTTTATTTAAACATCGCTTCCTCTTGATAGCTCAATGATTTGTTTTGATTGTGCAGGTACTTTTATTGCATGTCAACTGGGGTGGTAGCAGAAGGTGACAGCAGTGTGTGATGGAGGAAATAGTAGCTTGCATGCCTCCATGTCGAACCTTGGTCATTAGATCTCCTCAAACAATGAATTCTGGGCCGTCCCGAACTTCTACAGGAAGTTTCCTGTAGAAATACAGAACTTCCTGTAGAAAGTCTGCACCTTCCTGTAGAAGACTAAGCTGTGATGAAATCGTGCCCATACCTTGGAGAAGATGAGTGTTCTTGGAGGAGGTGCTGGTGAGGTCTCCTGGCAGCATGATAAGGATCCTTGGCTTTGAGTTGAGAGACCTCCTCTCCTTCATAGAATACCTGCAACCTGCATGCATTGCCGCATTATAAACTTGTTGTCCCTGTCCTTTTTGCTTATTGTTTTTTTCTTTTTTTCTTTTCTTGTTTTTTTTTTTTTTTTGAAAGATAGCAGGGGCACCTCAATGAGGTTTTCACCCTTGCCATCTGCCTTAAGCACCTCAGAGAGGTTTTCACTCAAGGATCTTTTTCAATTTTTTTTTTTTTTTTTTGAAAGACAGCAGGGGCGCCTCAATGAGGTTTTCAACCCTACCATCTGCCTTGGGAGCCTCAAAAAGGTTTTCACCCAAGGATCTTTATTTTTTCTCTTTTTTTTCCTTTTTTTTTTTTTTGAACTTTCAGGGTATGCCCAAAACAGAGGCAGAACCCTTCTCTATGACCAACACTGATTTCTCCACAGTTTTGATGAACTCTTGTCTTGAGAGAGGTTTCCTGTAGATCTTCAGTCGATGCCCATTGACAAGCATGGGGATGGCCTCCTCATCAATGGTCCGAATAAGAACAGATCCATTGTCATGACATTTTTCCACTGCATATGGTCCCAGCCATCTGGTTCTCAGCTTCCCCTTGAAATCTTTATGCCTGGAATCATACAACAACGCCCAATCTCCTGGCTGGAATTGCTTGTCATTGAGGTGTTGTTCATGCCACACCTTTCTCTGAAGTTGAACCACTTCTGAGTGAAGGAGGGCCTGCATTCGGTGCTCGTCCAGTCCGTTCAGCTGTAATAACCTTTCTTGTTGGGCATGGCTGAGATCTAGGTCCAGCTGAGCTGCCAACTTCAAAGTGTTGTATTCAAATTCAATTGACAGAAAAGCTCTCTTCCCATAGACCATCTCATAAGGTGTGAAGCCGGTTGTGGTCTTCCAAGTGGTGTTGTAAGCCCATGTGGCCTCAACCAGGCGATCTGCCCAATCTTTCCTACTACTGCTCACCACCTTAGTCAAAATCCCTTCCAATGCTCTATTGGTGACTTTCACTTGACCATTTTCCTGAGGATGATAGGGGGTGGAAGTCCTGTGCTTGATTTTGTGATGAGCTAGTAGGTCTTCAATTAAGTTGGATGTGAACTGGCTTCCTTGATCGGTGACTAGCTCTCTTGGGTAGCCAAATTTGTAGAAGATGTTTTCTCTTAAGAACTCAGCCACCTTTTCTTCTGTTGCTGCTTTGATTGCCTTAGTTTCTGCCCACTTTTTCAGGTAGTCAGTTCACACAATGATGTAAGACCTTTGCCTCGAAGGAGGGTTGATTGGACCCACAAAGTCCAACCCCACTTCTCAAATGGATCAAGAGTCACTTGAGGTTGGAGAGGAATCTCATCCCTTTGAGTCGGTTTCCCCATTCTTTGGCATCGGTCACATTGGCTGATATACCTTCTGACATCTTGATGAAGTGTGGGCCAATAGTAGCCTGCCTGCAGGATTTTGAAGGCAGTCCTCTTTGCTTCAAAATGTCCTCCACAAGGCCCATCATGACAGGTGAGGAGGATATCAAAGACTTCCTCCTCCTTTACACAACATCTTAAGATCTGATCAGGGCCAAGCTTGAATAGGTTGCCCCCGATCCAAGTGAATGAGGCACTTTTTCTGATGATTCTGCTCTTCTCCCTTGAGGATAGGTGCAGAGGGAACTGTGCTGAAAAAAGGTAGTTTGCTATATCAGCAAACCATGGAGAGAGTATTGAGATAGCAAACAGATGTTCATTGGGCATCTGGTCATCCACTATTCCATCCTCATCTGCAGATAGATCCAATCTAGATAAAAAGTCAGCAACAACATTTTCTTTACCTGGTTTGTCAAAGATAGTCAAATCGAACTGCTGCAACAAAAGTAACCATCTAATAATACGAGCATTCACATCTGGTTTATTCATTAAATATCTAATTGCAGCATGATCAGTATGTACAAATGTTTGATAGCTAGTGATATAATGTCGGAACTTGTTCAGTTACAGTGTAATTCAGTTCTGCTTTGGATATGTTTTTGCTGACAAAGTAAATGGCATATGGAAGTTTTTGTTCGACTTGTCCTAAGGCTGCCCCTATGGCTTTGTTCGAGGCATCAGTGTGGATGTGGAAAGGTAGGGCCCAGTTTGGACCTCTCAAGATTGGGGCAAACACCAACTTGTCCTTTAATTCATTCAAAGCCCTCTGACAATCGTCCGTCCAAGTAAACTCCACATCTTTTGCCAACAGGCCAAAAAATGGTGAGGCTAGCTTGCTGAAGTCTTTAATGAATCTTCTGTAATACCCTGCTAATCCTAAGAAACTCCGAACATCCCTTACCTTTTGGGGAGGTGGAACCTTCTTGATGAGAGCAATTTTGTTAAGATCCACCTGTAACCCTTGGCAAGAAATGGTATGGCCTAGCACGGTCTCTTCAGTCATCAAGAATTCACATTTTTCAGGACTAAGGGACAGGTTCATCTCAATGCATTTGGTTAGGAATTTTTCCAGATTGGACAATGCTTCCTGGAAGTTGGACCCATAAGGAGTGAAGTCATCCATATAGATTTCCACCGCATCATGGACCAGCTCAGAAAAGATGCTCAAGACGGCTCTCTGGAAGGTAGCAGGAGTATTGCATAACCCAAAGGGAAGAACTCGGTAGGCAAAGGTACCCCAAGGACAAGTGAAGGTGGTCTTATATTGGTCTTCCAGCCTGATTTGGATTTGGTTGTACCCGCTAAACCCATCTAGGAAAGAGAAAAACTTCTTTCCTGCCAATCCATCCAACACTTCATCTATGAAAGGTAGAGGGAAATGGTCTTTCTTGGTAGCTTTGTTCAGTTCTCGGTAGTCCACACAGATTCTCCACTTCCCATTTTTCTTGGGAACCAACACAAGAGGGGACACCCATTCGCTATCTGAGATGGGGTAAATGAATCCGGCATCCAACAGTTTTTGCAATTCTTCCTTGACAATGTCCTTAAGGGCTGGATTCATCCTCCTCTGGGGTTGCCTAACTGGTTTACAATCCTCCTTGATGTAAATGTGATGGGTACAGACCGAAGGATGGACTCCTTTCATCTCCTTATAGCTCCAAGAAAAAGCATCTAGATGACTGGCCAACAGACTACACAACTCCTTTTCCTGAGAAGGAGATAGGGAGGAGCTGATCTTTAACGTCCTCTCAGGGCTGAACTCAACATTCTTGACTCTGGGAGTGACAGGGTTGGTCGCACAAAGGTCCACTAAGGTGCTAGCTTGGGCATCCTCCACCAACTCTTCTAAGGTCAATGCACTGGGAGGTGGATTTTGGATCAAGGTCTCAATCAAATAATCCTCGGTTGGGGGATCTGCCCTAGTGGTATCTAGGGTGCACAAAGGTGCTTAGTACACCTCATCCTCTTCCCCTTCCTCCAACCAAAGTGGTAAGTCATGCTTTAATGAGGGTTGGGCAGGAGGGTATAGGACTAGCTGCTTGGACATAGGACCATTTTTGATGGTCATGTTTCCTGCACGGCAGCTTATGTAAGCATCTGCAGTGGCTAACCAAGGCCTTCCCAAAATAAGAGGATATCCAGTGAGCTTTGCCTTTGGTTGCAGCACCAAGAAATCTGTAGGATATTCCCAAGAGTCAACAGAGACCAAGACATCCTCCACAATCCCTTCGGGAGTCACGGTGGAGCGATCTGCTAGTTGTAGGACTGTCAAGGTCTTCCTCAAGGAACCCTGAAGGTTGAGTTTGAGCATGGTATCCCTGGTCATCACATTAATGGCAGCCCCCAGATCAATCAAGGTGTGAGGTATAATGGTGCCATTGATGTGGACATCTACTACAGGACTCCCAGGATCTAGGTACTTTGGGCAGATGACTTGTCCCAACATAACGTCAGACAGTTCTCCTATGAAATTGATGGTTGAAGCATCCCTCTTTCGCCTTCCTGGGTGTTTGAAACACTTTTCCTTAACCAGTTTGTTGTATATTGGCACATCCTTGATGGCTTGGAGAAGTGGTATTTTCACACACAACTGCTTGAGCTCTCCCAGAAGCTCATCCTCCTCTGGGTTGGGTTGTGTGGTGGCTGTTAGTCTCTCAGGAAAGGGTGGAATAGCCTTTGGTTCACTTTCCTGTTTGTCTTCCTCGTCCTCTAGGGTAGGAGGTTGGCGATCTGGAAGAGTCTTTCCATATCGCAGATTGATCTCCTGGATCTCCACAGCATAAGTAGGGCATGATGTTTCCCCAGTGTATACCTGTTGGGCCTATCTGTTGTTGGGGTTGGGGTTCGGTTGAGCAGGCATTTGAGGTTGCCTTGGAGAAGCAGGAGGTAATGGTTGAGGTTGAACTAGTGGTGGAGGCAAAATGGCGGGAGGAGTGTTGTACTGGGGCCTCCACCCCGACTGAGGTGCATTCCACTGAGGCTGTGGCTAGGCATGTGAGTGACACGAATGAGTAGTGGGTTGAGTATGGTACTGAGGTGGATAAGACCATGGAGGAGGCACAGACCAGGAAGGATGAGCAGGGGGACCCTAGGAAGGCATAGGAGTAGATTGGTTGGGGTTGTAATAAGCTTGGGGTGCCCCTTGGATCCCATGCTGGTAAGGTCTAGGTTCTTGTGGCCTCCTTTGGTTGAGGAAATAGAGAGGTTCAGTGGGGGCTTCTGTCCCTTGATACATGGCTTTAAGCCCAGGTAAGGTTGGACATTGATTTGTGGGATGGTCCTCCTCACAAATGAAGCATACCTCAACCGAATGTAATGGGCATTCATTCTTAGGGTGTCTCCTTGTACACCTAGGGCAGAATATAGCCAAGGCCCTCTCAGCTTCTTCCTTCTTCTACTGGATCCTGAATGTATCAAGTTGCATGGCAATGGTCTGTCTCACCTCACTTTTGAGATCCTCTAATTGATTTGCAAACTCATGTTTGGAGAAAGGAATACCAGCTGAGAGGAGGTTTCCCCTACCTCGTTTTCGGGCTGCCCTAGAGTGGTTTCTAAACACAGTCTTTATATCCTCATAAGGCAGTTGGTAAATATCTCCTCTAGCTAACATGTGAAGGGTATCTAAGAGGTCTTCAGGGACTCCTCGGAGCAGGACCAACTTGAGGGATTCAGGGTCAAGTGTGCACCTGGCCCGTTTATAGCTAAGTTGGAACCTTTCCTCATAATCCTCTAAGGACTCATCATTTCCCATGGTCATTCGGAAGATTTCTCCCTTGGTTTCCTTGGACCTACAGTAGTCCCGGTACTTGGTATTGAAAGCTTGCTGCATCTGAGCCCAAGTGGTGATACTGTTCCCAGGTAAGCCCATGAACCAGCGTAATGTTGCATCCTTAAGGGTTGAGGGGAAGAGTTTCAGCTTCTGCTCATCTTCAGTATAGTCATAGGTTCGACAAAGGACAGCAAACTCAAACAGGAAGGTATCAAGATCTTCAGTAGTCAGTCCATGGAAGTGAGGTAAAGCGGAGGGGCTAATGTTCTTCATTTTCATGTCTCCATTGGTCTCTCGGATGGGGAAGGCACCTTCTATTCTCTCATCTTCCCCCCTATTGTCAGCCATAGCTTCAGATGGAATGGTCTCTAACTCTTCTTCTGCTATAGGATCTTCGTATATCTCAGGAGGTTCACCTATAGGTTCTTCTGGATCACTGTCACCGAAGAAGAGAGAAGGGTGACTCAGTGATGTAGTGGGGGTGTTGGGTAAGAATTTGCCTGTTTTATCTCGATTCCTACGAGGCATGAAATGGAAAGACTTTTAATTGCTTTTGCGTTTTTTTTTCTCTGGTACCTGCAAAAACTGAAACAGATTGATCTACAACTAACTATCTTGCTGAAATGAAAATGAAGAATTGAAATGAAAGCAGGAAAGAACTAATCTACTTTGCTCAAATGAAATTGCAGGAATGGAAATGCTAGTCTACGCTCGCAGAATTGAAATGCTAATCTATGCTTGCAAAAATGAAATTGCGGAATTGAAATGTTAATCTATGAAAGCAGGAAATGTCTATGCTACTTTTGCAGAATGGAAATGAAATAAACTACTTGGCAGAAGGCGAGAGTAGGAAAATAGAAGAAAAGCAACAATTACTAATACTCTGACGCTTCCCCGGCAACGGCGCCAAAAAGATGGTGGGCTCCAGTATTGTAGCAATAATGCTACCACTCCTGGGGCTTCCTTCTCTAATTTTATCAACTCGGTAGTTCGTAACAAACTTGGAAGCGACGGCTGTATGCACAAGTACTATCTCTTGTCGCAGCTGTCACTTGGTCAGCTGGCACAAGTCCGCTAGGGCTCAAGCCAACTTCTATGAGTTTTCAGAAGAAGCTTTTTAACCGATGAACGAAAGCTATCTCAAAGGAAATTAACCTACTGCAGAAAGGAACTGAAAGCCAACAAGAAATGAAAACCCTAACAAACCCTAATTCTACCAGCTAGTCCTACTGATGCAAAGGTAGGAATGCAAAATACTGGAAGAGGTGCCATTACTTCTGGGAAGGTGAGATTCATGTGTCTAGACCACTTTGATCTAAATAAAACGTATTTTTGTATTTTTGTTCAAGTTGTTGGAATTATTATGTGTGTGCTTCTATCTGGGTCTTTGACTATGCAGGGATAGGTCAAGGAGGGAAATGCTTGGAAGAGGTCAGGAAGGCTCAGAGAGGGTCTAAGGGATCCCTAGCATCCTTTCAGAGAAGTTCATAAAGTTCAGATGCCTGGCAACCGTGTTTACAAGCTTCTATAGGAAGTCTGCAGGGGTTCTACAGGATGTTCAGAATTTCTACAGGAAGTCTGCTAATTTCTACAGGATGTTCTGCAATAGGATTTTTGGGTGATGGATGAGTGGAAGAGGCTATGGGGATGGACAGGAAGGTAGGAGGGGAGCTTGTGATGGCTTATGGATAGAGAGATGAGATGGAGAGGGGGTGTGCAAAGCTAGTTGGTCTAGAGGAGGTTAGAGGAGATGGAAGGCGGAAAAGGTAGAATCACGTGGGTGATAGAAGAGTTTAGGAGGTAAGTGGTCTAACTGAGGGGTGAGTGGATGGCCTAGGCATGGCTTAGAAGGATACGGGAATGGGAGAGAAGTACTGCACAGTGTAAATGAAACAAATCATCCGAGTCTTGCACAAAACCAAGATTTCATTAACCTATTCTAACTGTTTTTATAAAACCATAGAACAACAACGTGATTTTGTAAGGAAACTCTTGCATGGTACTGAAACAAAGGTTCATTCCACAAGATCTGAATGCGTGGATGCTGCTACAACCGAGAACATTGCATTAAAGCTTGTATGAACATGTAAAACTATGTTTTTGGTGGGTGGCACGGGCTGCAATCCCAATCTCTAAACAGAGGTGGAAATGAGTGTGAAATCAACCCTTTTTTGGAGCTCCGATTAACTCTAATCTCCTTACTCTAATCTAAACTACTGAAAGCAACTTTGCTCATAAAACTAACCTACTCAATCACATCAAGAAATTCAACTCAGCAAACTGTGTTTCCAAATGCATGTGAAGGAAAAGAAATACAATGCTGAAAGGAAAGTAACAATACAAAGAAAGGAGGCCTATTTCTCTCAGGTTGGGCCCAACCCCGAGAGCTATAGCTCCTCTAAGAACTTAGAACTGAACTCAAATCTGCCTGCCTTTTATTAAAAGATAATAGTCATAAGTCTAACAACATGCCAAAAATGGCTTACAAAGAGCAAAATAGAGCTATCAGCTCATAGTCCAGAATAAACAACAAAGTTTCAAAAGTCCCCATCGAAGGCTACAGCCTCATCATTTATACATTACAAAGGCCAAGCTGGCCTCCTAAATTAGTGGGGTTTGGCTGTCCAAACTAAGAGTAATCTGCTATTTCCTTTCAATCTGTTTGGCTGCCTTCTAGCTCGGTGGTGGTTGGAGCTCAGAGTTGGGGTGGAGATCACGAGGAAGGCCATTCAAGGCTGTGGACAACCTTCCTACAAAACCGCAATCCCATCTTGGCTGTCTCCTAGCCTTCATCTGCGTGTTTTTGCTCCATTAAATGTCAAAAAAACCTGAAATAAACATGTGTTAGCCACCTAGGAATAGTGACTGCCCTTCTTCGTACAAATAACATGAATATACTAAAAATGATGCATAAGTGATGAAAAATGAAGGGTTGAGCAAGGGTAAGTAGGCCAAATGAGCCCAAAATGTTACCAAATTTAAGGCTCATCATATATATGCATATTCGTTTAGATGAACCTGCGTATATGTCTTTTTCTTCATTCTGAAATCCTGAAATGAGATCTGTTACCAAAGAGAGTTGCCATCAAGGACAACACATGTTCCATAATGCCCACACATGCCCTGATGGACAAGGACTGTATGTACTTTCAATCCTTTACTGAAGGTTGTCCATGCTCTTCTTTAATGCTTGCACTAGTAAGCCATAAATTCTTCAGGGAGATTGATGATGAAATAAATGAAATGTATTGGGTTTACAAGCAACTCCTCCCCATTCCTTTGAATATGTGTCCACTTCTCTTATTCCTTTCATTATCTACATTTCCACATTATTTTTCATGAATTATGATTCATAGTGAAATTTACAAGAGATGTAGAAAAAGGGATGCCACAGAAATAATATTAAAGGAGGGGCTCATTAGGATGGATGATAATTGACCTAGATCCATTATTTGGTGCAAGAATAAGAAAAATGAACACATAATACATAAGCATTATTTCTAGGATATCAACTCTATCCAACCAATCTTAATTTTGGAGGACACTTGGAAATAATTAGGAGGCCTAAAGATGTTGAAGAATATATAGGGTAAAAAGAGTTGTTCATTAGGTTGAACTACACTCATTTTTATCATTAGAGGAAATAAGGAGAAACCACGAATGGAAAATTTGGACACATTTGGATGCCTAGCCAGTAGAGGTTACTTAAGAAGTTGTTGAACCCTAAAGGCCACCCCATTTGAGAATAAAATCCAAGTTAAATATGGTCTAGATGTTCTCAAATGGGACCAAATGGGAATCTAAGTTTATTCAATGAATGAAGCTTATCAACTAATATTAGAAGCACATAATAGAGAAAAAACAAGATATATTTCCAAATTTGGAATTCTTGAATTAGGCCTAATATTTCCACCTTCTTATGGCTCTAAGTAAATTGAAAATTATAACATGGTACTAGAAAATTCACAAAGGATATGAAGGCCCTTCTATCTATTAGATGTGTATCGTGGAACAGGAGAATGTAGAGCACTTATTCAACTCATGAAATAGTGCCAAAATTATTTGGGATAAAAGAGTATAAGTATTTTTTCGGTAAGAAAAAAAAAATAAAAAAAATAAAAAAAGAGGGGACATTTACCACTTTAGAACATTGGAGAGCTAGACCCTTCAACAAGCAAGTTCTAAACAAAATATGGCAGTGCATCCCAAGTTTCTTGATTTTAAAAACATGGAAAGAGAAAATTAAAAGAATATTCAAGTATAATTATATGTAGAAGAAGTATTATGGCTAGGGATAACCAAAAACAATAGAGAAGCTATCCACAACATACCCTAGAAACATGAAGACAAAAATATAAAGCCCATAGAAATTTTTATCCTTTAAGCGTGGGGATTATTAATAGATAATCTAAAAGTGTCCTCAATGTCCTAAATGAATCTAAACCAAGCCAAAAAATTCTATGCATTTCCTCCTCCATGATTCATTCAACTCAACTTTTATGGAGCTTCCAAAGGGAACCCAAGACCCACTGGACTTGGAGGGGCATTAAGGGACAATACCAATAAAGTTATTATGATCTATGAAAGTTACAAAGGACTCAATACTTCAACATTGGAAAAAGGTTTGTACATAGCTATTTTTCATATATTTCTTGAACTCATCATTAAATGAGATTCACATTTAATAATCAATCCCTTTAATAAATTCCAAAACTAATCTGGAGTGAACTAAATCACATCAAATTGGCATTTTTGTAGAGGTCTAAGGCACATTGTGCAGTTGGAAAATCACCTCCTAAGAATCATCCCTTTGCAAGTTAAATGGGAATCTAATGCATTAGTAAATCATATAGCCCATGAAAGAATAAATATGACCCAATAATATCTCCATATAATTTGGGGAAGCTTGGAAGTAGGTCCACTTAAAGCAGACTACTCTAGGATTCAACATAAGGACTCAAGCCATTCAAAAAGGGTTCCACAAAAATATATCACCCATCATGATTTATACACGTCAACATGAAAAGGAACTATTGTGCATAGTAAATAAAGGGACATTTCACATTATGGTTAAACATCATAAAATCGGGAGAAAATATGACTGGATAATGGGTAGTCCTCTCCCACAAAACATATTCATTGTTCCTTTGCACATTAGTTATGACAGCTAGTTAACAATAATGTTGGATGGTGATTATGGTGACATTGGAGCTAAATTTAGGAATTTTGGCTCAATTTGGATGGGGATAAGGTTCTCTACAATGTCATCCCATGTTGGCTCATTCTAGATGGTGGTAAGATTCTTTAATAGTGGGACAATCTCATACCATTATTGGACTGAGTATTCTGATTTTCGTTCTCAGTTGTGGATATCAATGGTTAAGTATTCCATTAATGGGTGTCCTCCCAATTATAATCCATAGGGAACAAGGAAGAGGCCACCCATAATTAGAAGAATATGACTCCCATTGAGTATGTTGTTGAGCATTATCACCTTATATTCTAAATTTAAGTTCACAACAATGTTGTATAAATTGAGGATAGAGTTAAATAATATTGTGGATGAATCCAAAACATGTTGGTTTGTAACATACCCCCTAGTAACCCTAGATCTAATCAAGGGTAGAATGAGGAAGTTACTGGGCTGACACAATCTCCATGATCCCATTATGGAAATGGGGTCCAAATTTTTTGACCATTTTCCGCTTTCTCAAAAATTAGAATGGATGACATCATTGTGTTCATCTTGTTGAGATCTTTCCAATGATAACATAAATTTTACCTTGATGCAACTCACAAATCCAAAGACATGATCCTCCAAAGATAGGGTAATTAACCCTTGCCACATCATCATTGACTCCATGTAGAAATCATGTACTATACCATGTGGCATCTTACACGCCATCATGGACAAGTCCACATGGATAGGCACACTCCTTTGAATAATTGGAGGTCGACATGATCCACAACTCCATAGCACAATAAAACTTAACAAAGGTCCTGACCTCCCTCTAGGATTTCTACACTTTGGGCCTTGACTAGCCTGAACCTAACCTGACTATTCGGCATGACTCCCAACCTTCCAAACTCTCTCGACTAAGCAACTTTGCTAAAGGCCAACCTAACCTCAACTCCGAGCTGCTCCTAGGCCTGACTAGCTTGAATGGAGGATCCTACATTATTGACTTTGGCTTTAACTTTCTTCTGGGTCCTGACCTTTCCAACACAGTCGACTAGCTTGATCCCTAACTTAATGGGTCCCACTAGCAGTCCCGACATGTTTTGTAAATTTTTTACTTAGAAAATTTTATGAGTTTCCTCCTACGTGTTTGCACAGGCCTGAAGCATTCTGACCCTTCAGCCCAAGCAGACATGTGTTGCATGATTTCACTACATTCCTTAGTGCACAAAGGTCATGAAGACCATTAAGCGATGTGCTCATAACATCAGCCAATCTTGGGGAGAAGTGCACAGGACTACATCCATGCCACTTTAATACAACACATCCAGTGATAATATACATAGACTTGCGATTAGATGAAACTCATTAGATAGGGAAATTACACTAATTTCTACCACAAGAAGATATGTCTATCCTTTTCTTAACAATCCAGTAATACCAAACAAAGAAATGAAGTAACAATAACACATTCTTGTGAAAATATTGTATAATGTAGGCAAACAGACAAATAGAATCACCATCTCCCCATGAAGGAAATTCAATTCTCAAGCATATGCAAGAACTCAACTGTTTCTCATAAATTTACACAGGGAATTAACATCCCTTTTATTTTTAATGACATTTAAACAACATAACCAACATACATATAAATCACTTACACTTCAAGCATAATACACTCTTTTAGATAGATATACAAAATTTAAACCACTACTTAGCATCAAAATGGAAAGAAAAATTCTTCAATATTATCTCATACATGTAATACATAGTAAGCATTGACATCACAAATACATGGGGATAGAATTGGATGAACACTTATCTTATAATTAATAACCTGGAAACTGAGATTAGGGCTTTGACTCTCCACCCAACCTTAGACACACTACAACCAAGTCTTTCTTGCAATAGTCACCCATGAGCTATGTTCCATAGCTTGAGGATGAGTGCTTAAGGGATCAACCAAATATTCCAACTGAAACAGGGGATTTAGAGGACCATCTGTTGAGTACTGGAGAAGGTATGTTATTATCGTTTATTTTGTCATATTTTCTTTAAAACGCATAACCTCTTTGCATCATGAACTAGGTAGATAATAAGAAATTATAATAAAATCCATAGGATTTGTATGTAATGAAAAATAACTAATAATTGCCCTTTTCTTATGCAGGAAAAGGAGAAAAATAAAGATTGCCGTCCCAAAGGAAAAGATAGGACAAAATTAACTGTTGTCCCTTTGACAAGGAACCACATGCAAACAAGGCGTTCCAAATTGGAGCGGCCAGGAAAGGGAAAAGGAGATACCAAATTGGCGCAAGAGAACAAGAGGATAACTGAGAATTAATAGTCTGGCGAATCCCTCAGGATCCTTTGATCCTGAGGGATCACTATATTAACAATTTTTTGTATCATTGATATCTCCGCTTGGTTGTTATAAGAATGGGCAACATTGCTAGCCCGAGGGATGAACTATTGTTGTTTTTATGTAATTTTCCTTTGTATTTGGAACTTTTATTATCGCCTCTCGTTGAAGAGCGATCCACTGTTACTCTATTTTGATGTTTTAATATAAATCTGGTTGTCGTTGCATCTTTGATTCTGGAGTAATCTCAAGCGATGTGTCCCTGGAGGCTAAGGGCCCAACCCTGGTGGAACACTTGCTCCTGTACCATTATTTCTAATTTGTGTGTGGTTTTCATTATTATCTTTGTTCAGTAATATGATGTGTTCTGCTATTTTATATAACAGTTCTATTATATTTTGTTTATGCTCAGCTAAGTAATGTTGTTCTCTATAACAGGAATGATGTGTTGTTCATTATGACTTTATAACACATTATTTTTTCTTTAACCATTGATATAACATTGCTATTCCTTACAGATTGCCATTGCTGCTCGATTATAGAGTAACTGTGTTGTACATTCATAAATCGGTATTACTGTATTTATCTATGGTTTACACTTAACTGTGATTGTTATTCAACTGGCGTTATTGTTCCATTACGAATCACAATTGTTATTCTTTATAACTGTGATTTATACTTGTTGTATCGAAGTCAGATTACTGTTCCTTTCAATATTAAGCGTGTTGTGTGTGATATTCGTTTTGGTTTATTGTACATTTATAGTTGATTCAAGTTTCTGTTCTATATTTCATATCTGTTAGTTGTTGTTCTATTTCCATTTGCTATCCGATTTATCCTTAGAGTAAAGATTGTTACCTAATTCCTGTAGGATATAATTGCTGCATTCATTTCCGTAGATTAAGGTTTTGTTGTTCAATCTTGTTCATAAGAATAGTTGTTGTTCCATTTCCTGTCATTTGTATTATCATTGCTTTGGTGTGTGGAACGATTTGAGACTATAGCGAGCATTGACATATGTTGTCTAGTTTCCAGATTGATGATCTTTTCCTTGATTATCTTTTAATTACTTTAGTTTACAGAGGGATGAGTTACCATTACTGTACCCTTGACTGATAAATTGCTATAGTTTTCTGAGTGCATGATTTTAGTTTTAAGGTTTTTTTCTGTAAGTAGATCTTAGTTCAAGCATCTGTTTACTCTTGTATTTAGAGCACTATACTACTAGCATTACTCTGAAAAATGACCACCTCAAACTGAGTACACTCTTTGAGATAACAAATCGTTCCTAGATTAATAAGTCAATGTAGGGTAAATAGAGGTGAAAGAGACCTTTTTTACTGCTCGACATTTTGGCACCATTGCTGGGGAAGATTGTAGCCATTTGTTTCTTTCCCAGAGTGATGTAAGAACCTGCTAAGAGATAACTAGGTTTTAAAAACGGAAGGTAAGAACCTGCATACAGATCATGTAATAGCACTACTCCCTTGCCCTCTTTCCTACAGATTTGTTGTTGTTCTTTGGGTAGAAATTAACATTTGATTTTTGTGCATGACTAAGTAGAAAAAGCCTGAAAAGAATCTTAAACCATTACCCAAGTCTGACAAAGCTAAGGGGTCGGTGACCCTTGGCTGATCGACCTTTATAGACGAAATCCTTAGGGAAACAGAATCTCAGCCAGAAAAGTTGCTTCTAGACAACCTACTAGTTCCCTTCAAGCCATAGGATCATCATCTGTAGCCTTTGCTGAGGTGCATAGTCAAACCGGAGAGCAAGATTTTCAAGAAATTGAGAATTCTAGCCCAAAATCATTGCAAGAAGGGAAACTTAGCAACCTCTGTGAAGGAAGAGGAGAAACAGGAGAAACTGAAGAACCAAGATCTCCTCTTGGGATAATTCAGCCATTAAGTAGCCCAGATAAGGGAAGTGCTGTAAAAATCATTTATAACGAAGTTGAAGAACCTCAAGAACCAGAATCCCCCCAGACATTAGGCACTCTCATCATCCCAGATAAAAGAAGTGTTGTTAAGGCCATTCTTGTTAAAGCCATTCCCCCTTGACAATAGGAATACCTTCCTAGATATCCCAGAAGGTTATTGGCATATATTTGGCCAAATGGCCCAGAACCAACCAAACACCCAAACCTCTACATTGCCATACCCCATTGTGGATATTGCAGCTAATGCACCTATGAAAGAAATTCCTCTCCATCATATCCCTACATTCCATGGCCTTACATCAGAAGATCTGGATGCATTCTTATTTGAATTTGATGTGCTGTGTAGAGGATATGACTATACCACCGATCCCCAGAAACTGAAATTGTTTCCCTCTACATTAAAAGGGATGCTTTAAGATGGTTTATGGGATTGGGTGGTGGTGTTATAAACAATTGGGATCAAATGAAAGAAGCTTTTCTAAAGAAATATCAGGACTATTGCAGGTCTAGAGAATTAAAAGATGAAACATTTTAGATGGTAACTAGACCGAATGAAACATTAGAAGAGTATGTTGAATGTTTCTAGTATAATCTTCAAAGATCTCCTGATGCATCATTACCCTTACCTGATAATGTATTAAAAACAACATTAATTAGGGGAGTGAAGGAACAATGGATTGAAACACTAAATATTATGGGAAAAGGAGATATTTATCAGGAAAATTTTGCTGACATTATTGATTTATGTATCAAGAGCTCGAGAGGCAGCACAAGACTAAAACCAGTGGAACATGAAAGGTTGACAAGAGACAACAAGATCTCTGCAGAGGGAGTAACTCGCACAGAAATTGGAAATTTATTAGAAAATTTTAAAACTGACATATTGGGTACACTGACAACACAACTTGATATTATGCAGGCCAAACAAAAGCAAGCAGAGGTAGAATAGAATTTGGCAATCTTCTGTCCCAGATGTAGAAAGAAACACAGCCACAAGGAGTGTCCATTAGATGCAGTCCAAGTTTGCACCATTTGTACAAAAGACCACTCTACAGTGAGTTGTCCCTCACTTCCTGGATTGAATGTAGTATATAAGGAAGCAGAAGAAGAGCCAGAATCGGTGTACCTACTCAATCAGTGTTGTCAATGGCAGTCGCAACAATTAGGTATGTTCCCATATCCAGCTTCTTTTTTTCAGCCTCCACAATATCATGCTCAACAATATAATACAATGTGGCAAAATCAACCTCCCTTCTCAAATTGGTCACAACAACCATTTCCTTCATCATCACCATGGCCAAACCAAGCAAGTCAACCCAGTTAGCCAAATTTTCCCTATACTCCACCATATTGGCAAAACAATGTATATCCAGCACAATGGTCAACTTTATAGAGTCAAGCCTAGCAAACAAACTGGCAAAGACCGATGAATCAGCCAGTAGGAACCATTTTGCTCCCTCAACCTACACTGTAAACATTACAACAAAACCCTCAGTCTAATTTAAGACCACAACTCCCGGCCCAGCCCAACCCTAATCCAAATAATAGATCGGTCCAATCTATCCAAATAATTGAAACACTATAACTAGAAACCAATCTAAAGGAGTGTAATGATCTTCAATTAAGATCTGGGCGCATTATGGAAACAGAGGGAAATAAAACCACTCAAGTTGAAAATCAGTTACCTATAGAAAAACCACCACAAGAAGAGGATGTGACCTGACAACAAATTCATGATCAAGAAACCACATCTTCTCCCCCATTCCTAGAACGATTAATTATACCTTGACCTATACAACATCCTGATTTTGACATTCTGGGAGAACTGAAAAATCTGTACATAAAAATTCCACTCCTCCAAGCCATCCAAGACATCCCAATATATGCAAAGACCATCAAAGAGCTATGTATAAAAAACCAGGGAGGAAAATAACAAATAACCTAATAGTCCAAGTAGTTGGTACCTTATCTGATCTATTATCAGGAAAAGAAACACCCATTAAATATGAAGACCCAGGAAATCCAATAGTAACAGTACAAATCAATGGACAAACCTTCTCAAATTCCTTAGTTGATCTAGGATCTGCAATCAATATCTTAACAACCACCACTTGTCAAAAACTGGGCAGTACAACAGTAGAACCAACTTCCACTTTATTAGAACTGGCTGATGATTCGTGGTTAGGCCAGAGGGCACACTGCATGATGTCATTATATCCATTGATTCCTAGGAGTATCTTGCTACTTTTCTAATAATAAACCCTGAAAACCAACTTGATAGACATCTGTTGATTTTAGGTAGACCTTGGCTTGCAACTGTTGATGCTTATATTGGCTGCCGACAAGGCAGTATGACCATAACTAGGGGGGCTAATATCAAGAATCTAGCTTTATATCCTCCAGCCCAGCCAAGTGTCACAATAATAAGAACTAACAAACATCATGTATCATACCTCACCGAAAATATTAGATCTCCATTAACCATAGAATATGCCCTCGATTTCAAAGATCAAACAGAAGATGACGCCATTAACAATTTTATTAGCCAAGCTGAATCTAGACCCCACATACAATGTCACATGATAGAAGCAGCATTTGATAATGAATTAGAAGAAGAACCTCTTAAAGATACTCATGATCAAACAATACCTACTACCTCTGTCTCAACTAGAAAAACTATGGAAATTGAGCCAGGAAAGACTTTAAACATTAATGCCAACCTGACTTCTGAACAAGAAGAGAAGCTGATCCAACTACTGAGGAAATACAAAGAAGCATTTGCATGGGATTACCCTAACATGAAAGGAATCGATCCCTAGTTATGTACACACCACATTTACACAGAGAAGGATGCAAGACCCATTCGCCAACCACAAAGGAGACTTAACCCTCATCTAAAAGACATTGTAAAAGCTGAACTTCAAAAACTTTTAGAGCTGAACTTCAAAAACTTTTAGATGTGAACTTCATCTACCCTATCTCTGATAGTAAATGGGTCTCTCCACTTGTTGTGGTGCCAAAGAAGAAAGGAAAATGGAGGATTTGTGTAGATTACAGAGAACTAAATAAAGCAACAGAAAAATACCACTTTCCCCTTCCATTCATTGACCAAGTATTAGACACTTTAGCAGGAAAGAAATTCTTTTCTTTCTTAGATGGCTTCAATGGATACAATCAGATTCAGATTGCCCCTGAAGACCAAGACAAAACTACTTTTACTTGTCCTTGGGGAACATTTGCCTACAGAGTTCTACCTTTTGGCCTATGCAATTCCTCTGCCACATTTCAAAGGGATATCCTCAACATCTTTTCAGATTTAATAAATGAAGGGCTCGAAGTATACATGGATGATTTTACACCATACGAAGATAATTTCAACCCAGCATTGGACACACTGGAAAAAGTGCTGCAGCGGTGCATTGACACCAGGCTCTGTTTGAGCCATGAAAAATGCTATATGATGATGACTGAAGGACTTATTTTAGGCCATTATATCTCAGCAATAGGAATACAGGTAGACTTGGCCAAAATTCAAATAATTTTGCTAATTCCCACTCCTACCACTTAGACAGAGGTATGCAGTTTTCTTGGATTTTCTAGTTATTATAGAAGAATTACAGAACATTTTTCTCATATTGCTGCACCTATATACACTAATAGGTAATTTTGACTTTGTTTGGACAGAAAAATGCGACCGTTCTTTTCAGGATCTAAAAAAGCTTGTGTCAACAACCCCAGTACTTAGAGGTCCAAATTGGGACCTGCCATTTCAAATTTCATTAGATGCTTCAGATATAGCTATTGGAGCAGTCCTTGGGCAAGAAGAAGATAAAAAACCATATGCAATTTATTATATTAACAATAATTTATCTCCTGTTGAATTGAACTATACTGTTACTGAAAAGGAATTTTTAGCTGTAATACATGCTGTCAATAAATTTAGGAATTATATTATTGGATATCCTGTTATCTTGTATACAGATCACTCTGCCATAAAATATTTAGCAAATAAACCAATCACAAATGGTAGAGTAACCAGAGGGCTGATTTATTGCATGAATTTGATATCACAATAAAAGACTGACCTGGAAAATAAAATCCTATAGCTGACTTTCTCTCACGAATGCCAAAACCAGTGGATGCAACAGTAGTTGAAGATCAATTTCCAGATGAACATTTGTTTGCTGTCACTGTTAAAATTCCCTGGTATGCTGATGTTGCAAATTATTTATCAATAGGCAAATTACCGAAACAGCTGAACCCTAATGAACGAAAACAGATTTTCCAACGTAGTACTTGATTTTCTTGGATTGGGGGCTACCTGTTCCATACAGGGGCAAATATGCACATCAGGAGATGCATCCGTGAAGATGAAATTTTTGACATTTTGAAAGCTTGTCATGACGGACCGTGTGGCGGGCATTTCGTTGATTGGAGAACTGGTCACAAGCTGCTGCAAATAGGGTATTATTGGCCCACAATCTTCAAAGATGCAAAAAATTTTGTTCAAGCTTGTGATAGCTACCAAAGAGCAGGACGCCCTGGATAGTCCGACGAAATGCCCCTAAACCCACAGCTAGTTATTAAAACATTCGAGTGATGGGCCTTTTATTTTGTTGGTCCAATTAACCCATCATCGAACCAAAAAACATATATTTTGTTAGCAGCACAATATGTCACCAAATGGGTTGAAGCAAAGGAATTGTTGAGAGCTACAGAGGATTCCGTCATACAGTTCCTGTTCCATATATTTATGCGATATGACCTCCCAAGATATATAATTACAGATGGTGGACCACATTTTGCTAGTAACAAAATTGTTGCAACACTAAAAAAACTATCATATCCAGCATAAAATTACTACTCCATACCACCCACAGGCAAATGGTCAAGTAGAAAACAACAATAAAATAATAGAAGCAATCCTAACAAAAACCATTTTTTCACATAGATGCGATTGGGCTACAAGATTGTTGGAAGCCTTGTGGGATTACAGAACAACATGGAGAAGCACTACTGGCTATTCACCATACCAACTAGTATTTGGAAAGGAAACCATCTTTCCAATAGAATTTGAGATACAGACATTGAGAATAGCACAAGAAGTCGGTCTAGATCTAAACGAGGCACAGATTAATAGATTACAGCAGAGCAATGAGCTATATGAAATCAGGCTCTCTGCCCTTCAACACACTACATTGATCCAACAACAATGAGCTAAATGGCATGATGCCCTCATTAAAAAGAAAGTCTTCCACGAAGGAGATTGGGACCTCCTATACGATTCCAAGTTTTAGGATTTTCCAGGGAAACTTCAGATTCATTGGCTGGGGCCATATGAAATCCAGAAGGTACATGATAATGGCACCATTACTGTAACCACCATTTACAGATCCGAACACACCTTTAGGGAAAACGACCACAGATTTCAACTATACCACAAACCACTTACTCGGGGATCCTTCTACCAACAACTCCGCGAAGACTCCAACATGCAGATTTTGGTGGAGGAAGAGAAATCTTCCTCACCTCTGGTTCATTAAGTGATTCAATTGTTCTTACATTCTGTACAACCTTCAGTTTCTCTAAGGGAATCCAAAGGTCCTCCACCTACACCCTTCAATGTCAATAAGGGAATCTAAAAGCTATGCTTCCACCCCCTAATTAGCAAGGGAATCCAAAGGTTGTTCCCCCGCCCTCTAAGCAACAAGAGAATCTAGAGGTTGTGTCTTCACCCTCTAGGTAACAAGGGAATCTAGAGGCTATACCTCCATCCTCTAAGCAACAAGTTAATATAGAGGTTGTTCTTCCACCCTCTAATCATTAAAGGAATCCAGAGGTTGTTCCTTCGCCCTCTAAGCGGTAAGGGAACCTAGAGGTTGTTCCTCTACCCTCTAAGCAGCAAGGGTGTAGCCACCCTTCCCATATCCACCCAGCTTCACTGGCCTACCAAGTAAACATGAGAGGAACAACTACAATGACATGAACTGACCTTCTAGTTTCCATTAACTAAGTGAGGTCGACAACGGAAGATAATATAGCATCTCATAACACTATACAGGAGCTACAGGTCACTCAGAGGCTAAGTAACCAGCCTTGGTGGCCAAAACGTGAGTTGGGCACCCTTTTCTCTAACCTAGGTCCCAAACCTCACCCACACCAAGCCCTCCATGCAATTGGAAGCCTCCAACCACATGCACAAGTCTGCATCCATGCGGTTGCAACCCAATTTTCCCAATTAGAGGCATGCGGTCCCGAGATCTAAGCCTAGATTCCAGGTCAGCCTCTATGCAACTACCCAAAACTTCCTGTAACTGATTAAAATAAATAATGGTATGAAAACAATGTTAGACATACGAATTTGAAGGCAGAACTTCACCTAGACTGCCTAGAACATAACAAACATTTTTTCAAACATATTGCAAACAAGTAACCTACAGGTCATAAATGCATATATGATCATAAAAGTCTGAGATTCATCCGAGAATCACAGAGAATGCCATATTCCCTCTCCAAATAGTTGCAATACCACTTATTAGTCCATATGTTAATCATTGATCAATAGCTAAACAATTCATGACAAGAGCCATAGAAGATACACATCATGTCAACAACATATAAATAGAAAATAACCAACATATAAACCATGGAAACTCAGCATAATATAACCAACTCATTTTCAATAAATATACATGAATCACAATAGAATAATAGTTATTATTAACATATTAAAATGCCAACCAAATCATGGACGTCCATGTAACACCTGACCATAGATTGGGCTAAACCAAATATCTCTTTTAACCAATCACCCTCGTGCCATATTCCAAGTGTGAATGTGGAATCGCATGGAATAAACCAACCAAAACCAAACCAGGGCTTCCAGAGGCCAAACTACCTCAATCCTAAACCAACGATTCCACCTGACGGCTAGATATAACTAACACCAGCTAGATCGGTCTCTACCCAACTGTCTAGGGATCGAGGAACTAGTAACTCAACCCATAGCCTTCCAGGGATCTAGAGCATTTGTCCAACTTGAATCTAGGACTAGTAACTCAACCCAATAAGGATATCGAGCATTTGTCCAACATAGGCTCCAAGACTAGTAATTAAACCCAAGTTGTTCTAGGGCTTCTAGAGCATTTGTTCCAACCCACAACCATAAGGAATTATGAACACCAATAAGAAAACAATCAAGTGGAAAAATCCACAACAGCATGGTTATCCAAGAAATGGCAAGGCAAGGCTAAAACCATTTTCAAACCAGGAAATCCTCCATGCTAATGACATATCATAACCAAATAATCACATGCATATACCATGCATCCATAAATCAGCAAGGAAATCACACATGCAACTTGCTACTTGCAAAGAAATTCAGTTGTAGTTGTTGATCCACCTATTCCCTTGTGCTTTCCCACTTTCCTTTTTCTTCTTTCTTAAGATCCAATGAAAACTATAGTGGTCCAAGCCGCTCCAAAAATGCTCAAGTGTGCAAGTGTATGAGAGAGAGAGAATAAAAGAGAGCTCCAAGCTAAAACTGACAAAAGGTTGTGAACTAATCCTCAAAAGCCTTTTTATCATTGAGGCCTCTATTTTCTTCATTTTCCTTTATTTTTCCTTAAATTTTCCTCACATGCATATACATGGCCTTTCATTTCCCCTTTCTCCTCTTTTCCATTATTTCATAAATAAAATGCCAATTATTATCACTTTTACTTTGCTAGTTTCCTTAGCCATAAATTAATCATAGGTGATCCCCATCACTCTGTTTTGCCCAAAATTCAACTTGGTTTACGTGTCCCATGACCTTGGTATTATTTTTATTGATTTACATAGGAAATAAACCAAGGGTTGTTACAAAGGGAATCCAGAGGTTGTGCCTCCACCCTCTAAGCAACAAGGGAATCTAGAGGTTGTGCCTCCACCCTCTAAGAAACAAGGGAATCTAGAGGTTTTTCCTCCACCATCTAAGCAACAATGGAATTTAAAGGTTGTGCCTCCACCCTATAAGCAATAATGGAATCCATAGTTTGTGCCTCCACCCTCTCGACTTACAAGGAGTCCAAATACTATTGTCCTAACTTGAGAGCTACCCTTTTGTATGCCAATGCGTAACCAAATAATCACTCTTATTCCCTGCACTCTATTAGTATCATCAAGTTATATTCTCTCGTTCTTTCCCAATTTCTTTCCCCTATGTTCTTGCTAGTTTATTTTTGCATTATAATTTGATCCTTCTCCTATGTGTGTGAAAGTTCTCCCTTGCCCCTCACACCCCTTCACTCTCTCATGTGTGGTCTCTTCTTCCCTAATGATGCCTTTTATTTTCCTCAAGTCATTTCAACCATCTTTTGTTGCAACCATGGTGGTTCTTTAGTGTTTGATTGGTGTCAGAAATTCTATGTTTCAACACCTCCTTTCTCCCCACTTCTTGATGCCTGACTTCTTTGTCCCTCATCTGTCAGTACAACCCATATCTAATTCAATTTCGGCCTTTTTTCCTTGTAAATTTACCTTAGGAAATCATGGTCTCTTGTCTTTATTCTCCAACTCAATTAATTTAGAAAACCCATCCATTTAATGCACACCATCCAACCTTCAATGTTTTTCATAAACAAGTCAAGCCTCTTTTAAATCCCAAGCAACCTCCCTCCTCAAACCTTGGAATCCATGTCCCAATTCTCAGGCCCCTTTTTATTTATTATAATCAAAATGCATGGACTATTTAAAATAAGGGGGAATTCGCCTAGGTTTGTCACATGGTTTATATGAAGCTCCGTCAATCAATTCCTTACCTAGGCAATACCATAGGTTGATAATAAAAATATGCTTGAATTTTGGAATTGTATTGGTAGGTGAAAGGTATGGTGGTGTATCCTCTAGAAGCTAAGGAGAACCACAAAATCCTATAAATTATATCTTGGATGGAAGCTATTTGGACTACAGAATATACCTAATGGAAGCTTGAATTGTCAAGAATTTGGAGTCGATGCAAAAACATTTGGATGAACTATTTTTTTCATTTGGTGGCTTTAGAGTCAAGGTGGAACTAAACACCCACAAGGATAAGAAATTTGATCCTATGGTAGGTATTTTGGAGATAAGTATCATTAATCTTAATGAAGAATTAATCCCATCATTACTCATAGTCTATCTCTAATTTAATGTTTATTTTCAGGCTTAGCAATCTAGAAAATCAAGTTTTCTTAGACTAATTTCATTTAGGTTATACTTAGTCTCTAGTATCAACCTTCATACAAGATAATACATTTATGCATAACTAAGACATTATTTTTAAGGATAGAAAGAATTTTTATCCTTAGCACAATTGATTTCCCTAATGAAAATTGTCTAAGGAATATGGTTGTACTTGTTGAATTATTATTATACTTGGGGGGAGGGTTTGTGGTGTGAATCAGTATAATAGCCAATATTAAAAATTAAAATACTTCATATCTTTTAAACATCATTCATACAAGAAACACATGACAACACTAGATATATGTGGAAACTCTTAAAGGGAGAAAACCAAAAAGTTTATGTGAAAATAATTTTGTAGGAACAAATCCATTATTACATCAATTTACAATCACCAACCAAAAGGAGACACTTATCCCATAATTGTATAGGCTCCAACCTGAAGGAGACACCTCTTCCCTAATTTACAATGATTTTATGTTTTGTTTAGACTTTTTCCTCTCAACTCCGCACTATAATTTTTTTTGTATGGTTCTACATATACCTCCAACTATAATTTTATCAACACTCCGCACGTGTCTCTACTCTGTACTTGATAATGCAACCAACATTTTATCTACAATAGGATTGATTTACTACAAGAATTAATCACTACTCCTATTTCTTTTTCAACATTATGTTTTGTTCTTTGCCTCTCCCTTTACTCGATCTACTCTAGTTCTGTCAATATCATTGATCTTATCCATTCTCTCTAGAGTTCTCACCCTCTTCATATATGCATAGTTTTAGTAAAAATTAGTCTCGTTAAACTTAGTATTTATAATTTTCATCCTCCATTACCATCGGTATTGATCCATGGTATCATATGTTGACTAAGTCACACTCCTACTATATTCCTTTATTTTCTCATGGCACCGATCTACATATATGGTGAATTTCAAACAATAGCTGTTGGAATATAATCCTAACATCTACATTTAATTTTTAGCCTAAGTATCCTTGACTTAGCCACATGCACTAAAAATCATGTTCACACTTGGTTTTTGGTAAACTAGCTCGGTGGACCAACTTTCCTTTGTTTTTTGCTTTTAAAGGCTTAATATTATGTAAATATTGGTCCAACCACTTTACTAAACCATTTAGACATCTAAGTGCATGTTCACACCTAACCACACCTCATCCACTTGAGTTATTTGAGGATTGGCACCCCACATGAAGATTCCCTCTTAAATCAAGGGATTTGGTCCCCTGGACCATTTTAGCATGTTTTAAAGTTTCCTTCCTTGGGAAATGCGCCCCTCCTCATGCTTTCCTCATGGTGGATAGTTGGCATAGGTTGTCTTGAGCCATTGTTTCTATTTTAGGCCTCCTTTTAGCTTTTCTTAGCTTTTTCTAGTTTTTTACTAGTTTTTTCCTAGTTTTCTAGATTCGGCAATTTCTATATAGCCACCTCCCTTTGGGATTAGAAGGTTTGGTTGCTCATGTATTACTATTTTCCATTAATTTAATACATTGATTTTATGGAGAAAATTATTTCTCTCCTCTCTTGAATATCAACAAATTACTTGTGTTTAATTTAACTAGAATTCTAGATCTATCGGAGTTTCAGCAAGAATTCTACATGGTATCAGAGCTAGTTCGAATCTAGTGGATTGTACATGGTTTTATTTGTAGGTATAGATCATCAAGATGTGAATCAAGCAAAAATTTATCATCTCTCTCACCACAAAACTCGTTCTAAATCCTTTCAATTACTTCGAATAGAAGACAAAGATTACTCTGCTCCTCTGAAGCAAAGGGCTTTACAGGGTAACAATGGGAACGGAGACTGAAACGACTTCTGTAGCGGAGAAGATCAAGTATTTCAATAAATTAGATGAATCAATTGGGTTGATATGCCTATCAATTTCCATATAACTCCTCTTTCATGTCAGCAGAGCCACTACTCCTGATGGGGTCTGGACCACATTGGAAGGAATATTCGACAAGCAGGATGAAATGACAGTGCATCAACAGGAGAATGAACTCATATCCCACAGTCCAACTCATTTCAGCAACCTGCAAGAATACTTCACCAAGTTTAAATCCCTTCTTGTTTAACTTGATGCATGTGGAATCAAGAAAGAGGAATATTAACTCATCCTTTCGAGTCTCTTGAAATTAGGCCCTGAATATTCCGTATTTGTATCGCCTTTTCAAGCATCTAAATTGACTCAGGAAAAATGGAAAATGCCTCCATTGAATTACTTCATTGCAACATTGGCTCAAGAGCAAGCTAAATTAGTCCAAATGGGTGCCATCAAGCGTTCAAAGAACTAAGCACTTGCAGCTACTGATGCTCTAAAGAGCAGTGGAAGAGATAAGAAAAAAGGGAAGGGTAAATTTAATGAATCGAAGAAGGAGAGACCTGTACAATCTTCAAAGAGCTCTTCTTTGCCTAAGGGTAAGAAGAAAAAGGAAATAACACTGTGCATGTATTGTTCCAAAGGTTTTCATCCCAAAGAAAATTTCATGAGAAAAACAATCGATGAGATGGCTAAGCAATTGCAGCAGCACAATCTCACCGTACCCAAGAACACAGAGAAGAAGGATGATAATAGAACGGGAGATGGGAAAGGGAGAGCATGAGATGGTCATGATTTAATGGCTATCACATCCACTCCATCAACTTGGATCCTTAATTCAGCTGCATTTAACCATATGGCTGCATCAAAAGATGAATTTTCCTCCATCAAAGAAAGCACGAGATCCCCAGTTTACTTGGGAGATGCCACACCCGCAAAGGTGTGCGAGAAGGAATTGTAGACCTTGAAGGGGGCGGCTTCACAAATGTGCTTCATGTTCCCTCGTTGTCTAAAAATATTCTCTCGATATATCAGATCACTCATTCCGGCCCTGGAAGGAAGGTGGATTTAACTACGGACTCTGCAGTGATTACTGACATTTCCACGGGCTCACAACTTGCACATGGAACTGTAGATCACGGTTCTCATTTGTATTTCTTCTCCCACTTTGTCCTAAATCTATTAGAACTGTATTTTTGTCACAATCTGATGATATCAGTAGGTTATGACATGAAATATTTGGCCATATAAACTATAAGTACTTGCATCAACTTAGCAAGGAAAACATGGTAGAAGGATTGCCCGCTATTAAATTCACAAGCGTGTATGTCAAGGATGCATTCTTGGCAAGAATCCAGAGAAAAAGTTTGACAAAGGGAAGGCACAGAGAGCTTCTTCACCTCTTGGGATGATTCACAGTGACATCACGGGCCCATTCCCATAGCCTTCAATTAGTAAGGCTCGATATGTAGCCACCTTCATAGATGATTTCTCTCGCTTTACTTGGGTATTTTTTCTGAAATTAAAATCGGAAGTATTTGAATGCCTTATAGAATTTAAAGCACTTGCTGAGAATGAATCTGGGTGTAAGATTAAGATACTTTGTACTAATAATGGGGGGGAGTGTGTTAGCAAAGATGTGTACCAACTTGTATTGATGCAAGTATACAACTACAACACACATTTCCATATACACCACAACAGAATGGTGTCGTGGAGAGGAAAAACCGGTCGTTAAAAGAGATGGCCAATCGTATGCTACAGTGCAAATCATTAGCTCCTAAGCTATGGGCTGAAGCTATTAATTATGCAGCATACATTCAGAACCACATTCCTCACAAAGCACTCAAAGGCACCACTCCATTTGAATGTTGGACCGGTAAGAAACCGAAAGTGTCGCACTTTCACATTTTTGGTTCACAAGCATGGGCTCACATTCCGACAGATAAGAGGAAGGCTTTGGAGCCTCAAATTTTTGAATGTATCTTTGTTGGATATCCTAATAGTGTCAAAGGACAAATATTACTAGACTCTCACACTGAAAAGTTACTTGTAGCTCGAAGTGTGAAGTTTGTAGAAGAATCACTGCATGATTTTTTAGCAGGCCCTGCCGAGGAACCACTTCTTGGCACTGATGAGGAGGAGTCTGAAACTTCTTCGAGCACTTTAGACTGGCCATCAGAGAAGCCCCTTGGGTTTTATTCAAAGGATGAGGATCATGTCATGGATGCTCCAATTTAGCTGCCAACTTGGGTAGAGAAAACCCTGCAAGATGTGGGTGAACTAGTCAGTGATCCTGCAGATGCGAGAAGGACTAGATCACAATTTTTTGGGGCTACTCAAGCCCTGGCTACCACCAAACCATTGCTTCCCATAAATTTCTATATGACACTTGGTTCATATCCACAGTCACACGCTGAGGCTATTGGAAACCTGCTTTGGGAGGCTGCCATGGATGAAGAGTACTTTGGTCTCATGGAAAACAACGCATGGGACTTGGTTCCACTTCCGAAAGGAAGAAAGCTTGTTCGATGCCGATGGATCTATCGAACAAATATTGCTACAGATGGTGAGATCAGAAAGTACAAAGCTCAACTTTTTGAAAAAGGATACTCACATGTACATGGCATAGACTACACAGAGACATTTGCACCTGTTGCAAAAATGGACTCCATTCTACTAGTTTTAGCCATTGCTGCTTCTCGCATATGGGAAGTTCATCACATGGATGTGAAGAGTGCATTTCTTCATGGAGATCTCAAGGAGGAGATATATATGGAGAAGCCATAGGTATACATTCAAAACTCTTCCCTCGTTTGCAGATTAAAGAAATCTTTGTGTGGCCTAAAACATGCTCCTAGAGCCTGGTATGCAAAGATGGATTCTTTCCTGCTTTCCATTGGATTCATTTGATGAAAATCTGATCCGAATATTTATTTGCTGCAACATGATGATTCCCTTTCACTAATAGTACTTTATGTAGATGATTTACTGATGATAGGGAACCTTACCTCAGCTATTGATTTAGCAAAATCAACATTACACGATCGATTTTCCATGACATATTTGGGACTGTTGCACTACCTTCTTGGTCTTGAAGTTTCTCAGTCTACTTCAGGAATCAAGATGGCACAGTCTAAATATGCATCAGATCTACTTTTCCACTTTCATATGACAGAATGAAAGCCAATAGCATCTCCCTTTCTTTCGGGGATCAGATTTGAGGATGTGGGTACTACACCTTTCGTGGATCGTACACTATATCGACAGTTGGTTGGGAGTTTGTTAGGCCCCTATACTACTAGTGTAACCCCTTATTGTTATTAGTACAACCCACTATATTGATGTACCCATGTAGTGCCCATATTGTTACTATTGTGCCCCATAGAAGCCCACTATTGTTATTATTGTGCCCTTACATTATTATTGTTATGTCGGCTATGATTATGTTATGACCCTTTAGACTCCTATATAGAAAGGAGGTATTTTCATTTGTATCATCCAAGAATTGTTCATTTTTGTAATTTGAAGGAGGTTTCCCCTTCGAAGAGGCTGAATTCTAAGGCGTTGATCTATATTTTCTATCTCTTTGTGAGTTGGTTTCATAATATTTGGTATCAGAGCTTTGGATTCTAGGGTTTCGCTGCTCCAAATAGGTCATCGTGGAATTTTCGCTACAACTTTTTTATGTGATGTTTCAAAAGCTAAAAACAAAACCCATTTGAGAGGACATCACGCTGAAGATCGGGTCTGAATTTCAGAGCTTTTTGTGTTATATTTGTGGAGATATTATCTGAGGAATTTGGTCTTTTTGCAGACTCCTGAATTACATTCCAAACAGGTGACCTGGGGAAAATCGTCATAACTTTCTCTCTGAGCATCGGATTGAAATTTCGTAAGAAGGTACAGAAAGAGAACAGACTATAGTTTCTTGTAGATAATTTTTAGAGCCAAATGTCGAAACAGTAACACATGGCACTTCATACAATTTTTCTCTTCTGGAAAGGTCTATAATCATGTCATCTTGGGAGATTGTGCATAACTCTTTATTGGAGAATCAAATTTGGATCAGACTGGTGGCATTGCAAAGAGGATGTAGAGGGCTACTACAGGTCACAATTTCAGAACTTAAAGATCTGAAAGTATAGAGTTACAGTCATTTCAAGATCGAGCTCCTAAAATCAAGAAAAAGCAAGATGAGGAAGTTTGATGGCAAGGATCCGGTAAATTGGATACTTCAGATGGAGCAATATTTTGATCTACATGGTGTACCACTGTTACAAACGGTATGTATTGCATCTTCATATCTAGAACCGAATCAATTTTTGTGGTATGAAGGGCTTTGTTCTCGTAAACAACTTGTTACGTGGTCAATTTTCACAGAGGAAATGGTAGCACATTATGAGGATACAAAAGAGCAACACCTTCTTTAGAGCAACACCACAACAATTGGAAATGGCAAAAGGGCTTTGTGACATAGTGGAAGGAAAAATTATGGAAACCAGGAAGCATACCCCTCACAACTATAAAGATGGAAGTGTTTTTTCTCCTAGACTTCCACAACCTACAAGGGTTACACCACAAAAATTGGAAGAAAAAAGAGAAAAAGGGCTTTGTTACAATTGTGATAGAAAATACACTAAAGGTCATAAGTGTGTTGAGAAGAAATTATTCTACATAGATTGCGAAGAGGAAGAAGAAAAGGAGCAAGAAAGGTAAAAAGAAGAGGATATACGCCAGGACCCCACCCTAGAGAAAGAAGAAATGAATCAGACCATATCTTGTAAAGCATTGGCAAGAATTACCACTCCTCAAACTCTCAAGATAGAAGGACATATCAAGAAGAAAAAGGTGCAAGAAGTGAAAGATCACATCGACAAAGAAGAAATAAATCCAACCATATCTTGTAATTCATTGGTCGAAATTACCACTCCTCAAATTATCAAGATAGAAGGACATATCAAGAAGTGAAAGATCACATCAAGCATCAAGAAATGAATCGGACCATATCTTGTAAAGGATTGGAAGAAATTGCCACTCCTCAAACTCTAGAGATAGAAGGACATATCAAGAAGAAAAGGGTTCAAGCAGTGAAAGATCACATCGAGCATCAACAACAAGTTCTCCAACTTTTAAAGGATAATGCCACTTTGGTGCAAAATCAAACGAAACAACAGGTAGATCAACATCATAGTGAAAAATGTTTTGATGTAGGTGATTGGGTATTTTTATTGCTACATCTCAAGCAAGTCATTTATGAGAAGGAAATGTTGGCAATACTACATGCGCTTAAAAAATGGCGACCTTTCCGAATGGGAAGACTCTTCAAGGATGAGGATGTGGAAGCATTGTTTTATACTATTTCTATTATACAACCAGATTGGATAAATGAAGCAAGGGATGACTAGAAGAAGGATGAAGAAGTATGGCCACTTATTCAAAAGTTGCAAATATCCCAATTCAAACAATATTGCCAGAAATTGAAGCGGAAGGAAAAATCATATTGGAACCTAGAGCAATCACAGAAACGAGAACCCGATAGCTATGAAATCGATCAATTTCAGAGTATCTCATCAAGTGGAAGAACCTACCCGCTGAAGATTCCACATGGGAGGACAAGAATTTTATATAGAAGCATCAAGAACTACTCAAGCGTTGAGGACAACGCTTTTTGAAGGAGAGGGGCATGTTAGGCCCCTATACTACTAGTGTAACTCCTTATTGTTATTAGCACAACCCACTATATTGATGTACCCATGTAGTGCCCATATTGTTACTATTGTGCCCCATAGAAGCCCACTATTGTTATTATTGTGCCCTTACATTATTATTGTTATGTCGGCTCTGATTATGTTATGACCCCTTAGATTCCTATATATAGAAACGAGGTCTTTTCATTTGTATCATCCAAGAATTGTTCATTTGTGTAATGTAAAGGAGGTTGCCCCCTCGAAGAGGCTGAATTCTAAGGCGTTGATCTATATTTTATATATTTTTGTGAGTTGGTTTCATAATAGAGTTTGTTGTATCTTACTCACACCCGACCTGATATATCTTTTGCAGTAGGAGTTTGTTCCAGATATATGCAGGAGACCCATGAGCCTCACTGGAAAGCTGAAAAGAGAATCCTTAGATATGTGAAAGGTACTTCCAGTTTTGGTATCTTTTATGATGTAGATTGCCCACTTTCACTGATTGGGTACACAGATTTTGATTGGGCTAGTGATGGCACAGACTGCAAGTCCACCTATGGTTATGTTTTCAACTTTGGTTCAGGGCCTTTTTGCTGGTCTAGCAAGAAGCAATCCATGATTTCTTTATCTACAGCCAAGGAAGAGTATAGAGGTGCAGTGAATGCACCTACACAAGTTGTTTGGTTGCAGGGGCTTCTCTCTGAGACTGGTACTCAGTATCCACCTCCGATTATCATATTTTGTGAAAATCATGGGTCCATTCAGATATCGATTGATCTAGTTCAGAGGCAGAGGACCAAGCACATCGAGATTCACATGCATTACATCCGCTAGTTGATCCGTGACCGAGTCATATCACTGCAATACTGCCCCACTGAGCAATAGGTTGTAGAAATCTTCACCAAGTCTTTCACTAAAAAGAAGTTTTCAGAACTATGAGCTATGCTCGGAGTGGTGGAGATAGCTAAGTAGGCCCTTCTGGCCACTTAGCCATTTTTTCCTCTTTTGGGGCGGGGTGGAGGGGTTTTCCCACAAGGTTTTCCCTCTTTCTTCATTTTATGAGGATATTTTATTTATTGTACATGAGTACCTAACATGGCATCTTGGCTGAGACTTAGTTTAGATAAGTGATTTATGATGAAGGGGGGGTGTTGGAATATAATCCTAATATATACATTTAATTTTTAGCGTAAGTATCCTTGACTTAGCCACATGCACTAAAAATCATGTTCACACTTGGTTTTTGGTAAACTAGCTCAGTGGACCAACTTTCCCTTCTTTTTGCCTTTAAAGGATTAATATTATGGAAATATTGGTCCAACCAATTTCCTAAACCATTTAGACATCTAAGTGCATGTTCATACCTAACCACACCTCATCCACTTGAGTTATTTGAGGATTGGCGCCCCACATGAAGATTCCCCCTTAAATCAAGGGATTTGGTCCCCCTAACCATTTTGGCATGTTTTAAAGTTGCCTTCCTTGGGAAATGTACCCCTCCTCATGCTTTCCTCGTTTCTGATAGTCATTGTTGCCATTTTAGGCCTCCCTTTATCTTTTATTAGCCTTTTCTAGTTTTTTACTACTTTTTTCCTAGTTTTCTAGATTCTGCAATTTCTATATAACAACCTCCCTTTGGGATTAGAGGTTTGGTTTCTCATGTATTACTATTGTTCATTAATTTAATACGTTGATTTTATGGAGCAAATTCTTTCTCTCCTCTCTTGAATATCAACAAATTACTTGTGTTTAATTTAACTAGAATTCTAGATCTATCGGAGTTTCTGTAGGAATTCTACAATAGCTCCCTTTTATCCAACCCTTTACCACTTGTGCGCTTCACATATGCCCATGTTTGTGATCATGGGCATATCATATTGAAACCTTGGTATACCATAACATTTTTTCTTTATGTTTTCTAGTGCAGTTATTTTTATCTCTCATAACCTTCTCCTCAATGTTTCATGAACATAGTTTGCGGCCATATCCTTAACATAAACAATGTTGTAGATCCTTCAAATCCCTTAGCTCTTAGTGCTATATAAATGATAATTCATGACCATGGGTTGTCACGACATCCTAGACTTCATACTACTTACCATTTGAAATCCTTAGCTCTTAGTGCTATACATTAGACCCGTGTGGTCAGATCCCAAGAACTTGGTCCAAACATACTGCTCTGATATACTCAAATCACAACATCCTGATACTGGTAGATGAAACTTTAATTGACAGACATTTTAATATCACTCGATTTCAAATTTCATGTCCACTAGGATACTGTATTCCATGTTTGTTTCATCCTCCCAGTACTGGTAGTCTGGCTTGGTCCCACAAGTGTTGAACCCCTCGTTTTTTGTGACTAAGGCTTGAAATCCATGTCATTCACTTTTTCTCCTAATACCAAACACACGAGAAACTTCACCAAACAAAATCCTAGTACAAGTCCCCAGATCTATGGGTTCTCCACATAAGTACACCATGGACCAATTAGGGTCTGCCATGTGGTTCTACTTCCATGTCATCTGCCACATCATTTCTCCCATGTCATACCGCATACCAACCTTGGAATTTATAAACAAAATAGAATTCTTATGCGCAATGATCCAGTATAAGACCCACCATTTCCATATCACCTTCCATGTCATTCTTGAGCGTTGAAATGTACCTTCCATGTGTCACCTTCCAATTTAGCTGGAAAAAAATTCCATTTATGCTTGCCACATGTCACTCCCTATTACTGATGCATCATCAAATCTTCTACTTGTTTTCCACATGGAACCACTTCATAATGCTTCCTCGTCATACTAGATATAGAATTAGGTGCTCTCCTTGCTTTAACCACCACACACGTGTAAGCCCAATATGTATCTAGAATGTTGGTTCTAGGAATTCTCAATCATTAGATCCATCACATGTGTGATCATACTCTAACTTCTGCACATGTTGTGAACTCAGTATTGATTTGGGCCATTAGATTGAATTTTTCTTTGTTGTTGGGCACATTATGTGCATGACTGTGTTATAACCTCCATGCATGTTGTGAACCTAATATCGATCTATGTCATTGATCTTGTGCCCAGTATGGTTTAGTCACGTTTCATTATCGTTAATTCCATATTATTCACCTAAATTAAGGAGGACCAAGTTCACACTAAAAGACCATTTTTCAGTTACAAAATTTTAGCCTTTTGTTTAATTTTTGCACTAAGACTTGGCTAATACACTAATATCTCATCTTTCCTGGGTTGTGTGCAGAGAACACCATACTTCATCTATGTGGGAAAATCATGAAAGCACCAAATTTAGAGCCATCTACTAATAGAATAATACAAATAAACCCTTTTTCTACATGATGTTGGTTCAAGTCCCCTTGAGATTGACATTAATGACATTGTAGCTGATATCAATGACAACACACACTGCCAACAATATACCCTTTTGGAATTGATGATAACGCGACTAAACATAATCCAATCGGTGGTTGAGAACTCCCCGTGCCTACTTTGTTCTCTGCTTATTGTGTTTGATTTTTTCTTTCTCCCAAATGGTAGAATCTGGTTGCTTCTCCCATTTTGGATTTCTCTCCCTGGGCATATGTTGCAAGTTTGTGCTTTATTTTCTAATTATTGCATTAGACATCCCCTATCTATGATATATTTTTATATCTGTATAGAGGCTCCCCCTAGACACATTCTTCTTCATAATAGTAACTCTCCCTCTAGAATGAGATATATTCAGAGACCATTTATGAAAATTATAAAAAAATTCCATTTCAACATGCTTCTCCTGCATCCCACATTCAAAAGTATTCATGTTCACAATGTGTACTAAAGAGTTGTTGTAGGCCATATGTATAATAATAATGCGATTAGAGAGATATCACTCCCAACCTCTATTTGAGATATTTAAATGACCCTCTTGGAAGAGGTCTAGTAAATATGTCTATAATATACTCCTTAGTAGGTATGTATTGCAATTTAACTATCTAATTCAATACCTATTCTTCGAGAAAGTGATATTTAACAAGGTTGTGCTTTGTTTAGAGTGAATCATTAGATTTTTAGATATATTAATTCCACTAGTGTTATCACAGAAAATAGACACTGGGTGAAGGCAATCTACCTCAATATCATTTAGATTTTGCATCATCCATAGAATCATGGTAAAACATGAGGAAACAACAATATATTATGTATAAAAAGAGATAGAGGTCTACTTCTTGCTTAGCCAAGAGACAAGATAACTTCCTAGGAAGAAGGCTCCACCACTAGTGCTTTTCCTATCACCAATACTACCTACCCAATAAACACCAATATAAGATTGTAGTGTGAAATTTGTAACTTTTGGATGCCATAAGGCAAGGTCCAGTGTTCCTTGCAAATACTTGAAATTTCTTCTCACTTCCTGCATATGGGTTTCCTTTGGGTTTACCTGAAATCTTCCTACTAGACCTACTACTTGAATTATGTATGGTTTAGAGGTTGCTAGATAAACAAGGATATTAATCATAGACTTATACATAGGCTGACTTACCTCTAGAGACTCATCCTCCTTACTGTTACAACTTGTTATCATGGGTGTACTAATAGGTTTATATTCCTCCATACCAAATTTCTTTAGTGTTTCTTTGAGATATCTAGTTTGAGAGATAAAAATCTCTTTCTTTATTTTTTGAACCAACAATCCAAGGAAGAATGAAAGTTCCCCAAGCATGGACACTTTAAATTCTTCTTTCCTATTGGTTACAAAACTTTTACTCATGGACTTAACATAACTCCCAAAAATTATATCATCAACATAAATAACAATGATAAAAAATTTGTCATTTTAAATTTGATATAGATCTTGTTGTCTGATGTTCCTCTCTTAAAACCCTTTTGTTGCAGATATATGTCCAGTATTGAGTACCATGCCTTAGGTTCTTTTTTTAAACCATAGGAAGATTTATTTAATTTGCACATACATCCTTTGTCTTCTGATAGTTGTAATCCTTCTAGATACTCAATGTATACTTCTTCCTGTAAGTCTCTATTTAGGAACACCGATTTGAAATCCATCTAATAAATTTTAAATATTTTGTAGCATGAAAGAGGCAAGAACATTCTTATGGTTTCAAGTCTAGTAACTAGTGCAAAGGTTTCTTCAAAGTGAATTCCTTCTACTTGTGCATACCCTTTGCACACTAGTCTAGCTTTGTTCATAACTACATGTCCATCTTCATTTAACTTATTCCTAAAGACCCATTTAATTCTAATCACATTCTTGGCACAATTTCCCATGTCATATTCTTTTTTATTTGGTTTATTTATTCATTCATTGCCTTGGCCCAATTTTCATCTTGACTAGTTTGTGAAAAAATTTGGGGTTCCAGCATGGATAGCAAGGCAAAATTTGCATGACTAGATGTTCCTATAAGTTTTCTTCTAGTTTCAACTATTGAATATTTATTTCCAAGTATATGATTTTTTGGATGGTGTTGTTGGACATACCTACATTGATTTTTTGGATGCAATGATTCTTCCTCTCCTTCTTCCACTTGTTCTTCATAATCCTTTTCTTATTCTGTATCTAAATATTCACTTACTTGTGGTAGAGTTTGAGGCAATGTTTAATCTACTTCTACATCAATTCTTTCAACTACCTTACATTGTCTTTTGTTGTAGCATCTATAGCCGTTGCTTCTATATGAATACCTGAAACACCCCCGGGTTAAAATTTAATGTAATAAAGGAAAAATTAGACCAAGCTCATGGGACATGTGTTGGGTAGCGGATCCCCTGCGTAACGGTTTTGGGGCTTAAAGCCCACAATTTAGGGTAATAATATTTTAAAAGTTCCACGAAATGTGCAGAGCACGAACTATAATGGGTCGAGTCAAAGGGTTGTCCACCCGAAAATAATGTAAAATAATAGAAAGTGAGTCGGTCTACCCATGGTCCGCGGACCATAGGAAGGTATAAATAGAGCAAAGTTCTAAGGATAGAAGGCAACTTTGGATGGAGATCTGATGTATTATGGGTTTGTGACTACAATATTCTCTCTAAGTGTGTAAGTATGAGTCGTGGGTGGTAGTAGTTAGAGTAGGCTCTGCAGCTATGTGCACAGAGGCTTGGTAGAGTCTATAGCTGTGTGCGCAGACCCCTGCAGTTAAGTGCACAGGGTGGAGCTGATTGTACTGAACAGAGGATTAATAAAGTTAAGTGCTTCTAAATTACGATGCATTTGGTTGCATATCTATATGTTTATGCTTATGTTTTGAATTTATGCATATCTGTAAGATTTATGATTGCGTGCGCTAGTTATACTATTGAATGCTTGATTAAAGACCTTAAGAAGTAGATAAGATCTATAATAAACACATTAATAATAAGAATTTAAGAAGTGCCTTGTCACTAAGCTACGCGAAGGCCAAAAAGCTATGTAGAGTAGCACAGATCGGTTTACGACCCTTCCAGTCCTCATCAAGACATTCCTAGGGTGCGGAAACCTGGTTCCAGCACCCTCCCATACTACCTCGGGTGAGACTTCAGTCCGTGCTATGCGGACTATTGTGAAAGGGCTAGTAGTGAGGGATTTGTTTGGCTAAAACACTTTCGAACCTAGGTCAGGCCCCATCAAGCCAACAAATGGTTCCATTTCCGGGACCAGGATCTGCCTAAGGGATGTCTGATGTTGGAACACTAGAACCCTATGAAGAAAGAGATTGAATATTGGTTGGATCAGAAGCTTCACGATTTTGTGGTACAGGAAAACAAAACTCCGCAGATATCTGAGAAGAGGTGGTTGGATCGCTACATATACACAAAAATCCATGAGATCTTCTTCGTGTCCTTCTCGACAGAACTATATGAGTGGATTGCGAGGCTAGCTGATAGTCAAGGAAGGTGCAAACTTGAATAACCCATTGTGTGGACTCCAGAGTTGGTGCGCAGGCTAGAGGCATCTGAAGATAAAATCGCACAAGCAGTAGATCATTGGCTAGATCAGATAATAGGAGGGTTTAGCACTGAGTTTACCATACACACAACCGTTAGCTATAGCGAAGCGGAGTAGCGTTTTCTTAAGGGACCGCAAGGTAGGTACATCAAATCCCTGAATACCTAGATTAAGATGTTGTTATGTGAAAAATGGGTTATGCAAATCCATTAATGAGTGGAACGACACGGAGCGGGAGGGCATACAAGGGTATTGAAGGGTTAGGAAGCAACCCATTAATGTCGCCTCCGCAAGAGGATAAGGAAGAGTGCACTTTGGATTCTCCAAGAAGTGTGGTCAGTTTGATAAGGCAATACATTCCACAACTATCATCTCTGTTAACACCACCTCTTGCGTAACCTCCTTCACCCCCATCTTCGCCCACACCACCTCCACCAACCCAGAAGTTTAACACGGCGAGCGCGATTAAGTTGCCTGTATTCAGAGGAGTAGGAAGCAAAGATCCAGATCAGTTTTGGTTCATAGTAAGAGCAGTATGGGAAGGGCACGGAGTTACGGATGATAACATTAATAAGGCCACTGTGGTAAGTACGCTACAGGATCGCACACTGATATGGTATTTCAAGCACTCAAATGATCATCTGAATGTCGGGATAGCGGAAATCCAAATTGCACTAAACAGAGAATTTAGTCAGCCGAAATCAAAGATGCAATTGATCATTGGGTTCAAGGAGATCATGATGATTCTAGGCGAGACTCCATGGGATCTGGATCAGCACCTGAAAAGCACGATCTACGAAGCTAACATGACGCTGACAGATGCGCCACACCACGTGTAGTTTGTGGCATCTTTGACACCACATTTGAGGATGACGTTATCACAGCAGAAGATTTCAACCCAGGCAGAAGCATTGGAAATAGTGATGAGGTTGCATGAAACTCCGATACATGATCCTTTGTTGGGAGTCCAACAGATCCACATGCAACCACAAAACCTATGCTTGGAGATGCAGAATTGAAACAGGATGGGGTGCCTCAGCCAGAAGCGCGAGAAGAAGTGTGGTGCATAAAATGTAGAAGTCAGGGCCATGATAAGGATCATTGCTCGGTATTCGCGAACTATTTGGCAGGGGGGGAAATGCCGTTGTGACCAAAGGTGCAGGCAGGACCAAGTGAGGCGCCCGCGCTTTGGTGCATAATCTGTTAGGTGGGAGGAAAGCACACAATTGACAACTGTCACCTATTACAGAAGTTTACACAGACTCCCCAGCAGCTATTTTGAAATTTTTATAGATCGGTGGGCCACGATGAAAGAGACTGTCGAAGTTATGAATTGTTGATGGTTCGAACACCTGCCTACAGGATGCAGACTCAGGCCCAAGGTCAAGATCCAGGCGTAGCAATAGCACGCGGTGGGTTCCAAGGGTGAGGACGAGGACAACAAGGAATGGGACCTGGACGAGGCCATGGACGATTAATCTACTACAATTGTGGAGGACTTGAGCACTACGCGCGTGACTATACCAACCCAACTATGATATCATGTTTATATTATGAGCAGTTCGATCATGAAATGATAGATTGTCCCACACTGATAACATAGATACGCGAGAAAAGGGTATCACAGCCTACGCCAACGCAGAACATCCAAATGATGAGGTCCGAACCATGCGATGAAGACCCCAACGTGAATATGATGCTTAGAAGTGGCACAACCACAGAGGAAGATAAAGGGAAACAACCTGAAGAAAATACATGGGTTCGCAAGGCTCCTACAAAGAAACCTGAGTTCGACCTGGAATGTGCAAAGGAGACATTTATGGAAGCTAAGAGGAGCTTCGCGGAGGTCTCTACTTCAGGTAGTAAGGATCAACCCGAGCCAGAAATGGATCCCTCTATGCTAACTACCTTTTTAGAGACATGCATAAAGCTGCTACGGGACAATAAGGCAGTTAAGGGAATACAAGAGATGATAACTAGGTGCACAGGGTCAGGGGAACCATGCGTGGTCCGCAAACTCGAAATGCATGCTTTTCACACCGGGCGGTAAATGCACTTGACGGTGCAGATTGGAGACTTTTAAATGGATTAGGTCATCCTGGACTTGGGTTCAGATGTGAATGTGCTACCTAAAGAGACATGGGAACTCATGGGAAGGCTCGCATTACAGTGGTCTCCTATTCAATTATGGATGGCGAACCAACAAAAGATCTTGCCCAAGGGGAGATTGCAAGGAGTAACAGTGGATATAGAAGGCGCAAGCACACAAACGGACTTTGCATTGCTAGGAATAGACTAGGCCAGAGATATGAATGGAGTCATCAACTTAAAGAGGTGGAAGATGATATTTGAGAAAAAGTCCCTACACGTAGTTATTTCGCTAGATCCAGCCGAAGGAGCACCCTACACTGAACCCATACACGACACCACAGTGAATAAGGTCGTTGAGTTACTTTTCGAATATCGAGACTTATTCTTGTTATCACTCAGGTTGTTCTCTAAAGTTGTAAGAAAGGGAATACGACCGAGGTAACCACAGACCAATCTTTTAGATACAGATTCTAGCCAATCTGCATCCAGAGAGGGCTCTCTCTTTATGATTTAGCTTTGTTTGAGGTATATTGGGCTAACTATGAAGTGCAAGGGTTTTGTTTAGAGTTTTGGTTGGAGGGATGGAAATTCAATAGAACAATGAGGTAAAACTAAAAAGTTTCAGTCCATTGGGCATGATGGAGTCAAAGAAGGATAACTCCCTGGATTTGGTTTTTTACCAAATGATGGTATCACAAAGCAAGGTAATCAAACATGGAACAATTCATAGGCTGGAATGAGGTGGAATGGAGTCAATGGGTGAAGGGCAATTAAGAATCCTTCAACATGTTGATAGAAGGAAAATGGATGACTACTGTTAAGTATCAGTTAAGAATTCCTTAGCAAATATTCAAGATGGAAGAACCAGGGGAAATAGGAGCAATTAAGAATTCACTGTTTATTCTAATTCTGAAGAAAACATTAATAATAACAAAGACTAAACACAGAGTGCAATCAAGAATATTCTGAGTTATTCTTTTTCTCTATTATTTAGATCATGAAACATAGATGATATAGTAAACACAGAAACAATAAAACACAATTTAGAAGGGACTTATTGATCCATAAGATGATTCAAGAATTCTGTAATAGGTCCTTAGCATCAATTCCTCATCAGCGAGCTCAACAAACAATGGTTCCAACAGCTTTTTATTCCAAAATTCTTTAGTATTACAGTCAAAACTATGAACATCCACCACCAACCAACCCCAAATACTTCATCTGGGGGGTATTTATACAAAAATGTCAAGATATCATACAAATATCTGATAGAAATAATATCTGTTGGCAATTAATGCTTCTATTACACAGATAGAGACAGACAGTCTCGAAAACAGGGAGACAATAAATAGATGCAATAAATTCATGCTGCGCTGGTTGCTCCACCTTTATGAGATGTACTGGAGGTAGGTGCTGCAAGTCGGTTCACAACCGTCTTCTATTGATCCTCTATGCTGGTTATTCTTCTTTGGCCGAACTTTCTTTAACTCTGATGTGATTCACTTTGACCCGTATGACTGTGATTCATTTCTGTTCCCCGCATTATAGTAGATGATCCAAAATTTTGAATTAACCAAAGATACGTTTATAGGATCTCTAACATACTTTTCCACCACTCTGGTCCTAGTAGTTTATGTCTCTGAAGCTTCCTCAAAGTTTCGTCAGTCTCTGTGTACCTGAAGAAATTAGGTGGGATGGTGAACAAATGCTTCACCTCGTGCTCAATGTAGAATAAATTTTCTAAGCTGTCATAGAGGGACTGGCCAGATGGAAGTGCTTTTTCTCCTAAAGTACTTGATGATGTATTAACTTGATTAACAGCATATGTATTCAATTTATATAGATAGTCTTTGTGTTTCATCAGACGATCATTACTTCACAAAGGACTTGGAAAACCTTTTTGATGCACGACTGTGAACTTTTCTGTGAAAGAATCAATCTCTACTTGCATGTCCTGGCATCTTCTGTCTAAATTCTGCATTAGATTTCTCATGGTTAGAACTCTCTTGATGTCTAGAAGGGTGCCTGTTCTGTCTCTAATTTCCAATTCTTCCAGCTCTTCACTGGTCTTGGTGTTCAAAAAATGTATTAGCCTGTTAGCTTGCTCAGGCATCTGTCCCAATAAGGCTCTTGTTTTTTGAATCTCCACTTGGGCCACTCTTATCAAATCAATCTGTTCATAAATGGTTTGGATAGACCTCCACACATCGCTAAGGGATTGAGTGATGTTAGTCCACAAAATTCCTTTGATTTTTGCTAGAGGTTTATGCAGAGAGAGGTCCTTTTCTAATGCTCTCACCTTGTTCTCTAGAGTTTTGATCTCTCTTGTTTTCTCTTCCACATTCATCTTGGATTTATCATAACTCTGTTCAACATTTGCCAATTTTCCTTTGACTTGCTTCAACTCTGATACTTGGAGTTTCAATTTCTCCATGGTCTTTATTAATTGTTCTGTAGTCATAGTATTACTACTGCCTGGTGCTGTTGCTGTCGCTGAGGTACATATGGTGATCTCTAATGTTGATGACGGGACAGTGGGAGGCAATGTTGTTATAAGGGTGGAGGGGGTAGTAGTTACTGTTGGAGCTATTTTAGGTGACTAGGAGGTCGACTCTCCCTGCTTTTCTTGTAGAGCTTTCTCCAAAGCTTGCTCTGTCTCACTCAATCTTTCATTCAGTCTCATAAGCAAGTCCATCATGTCTTCTTCTAATTTCTGCTGTACAACATCTACTATCTGTGGATGCATAGAAGGAGGCATTTTGAGCTATTTTCTGAGGGCAGCAGTGTCCTCTTCCTTTTTCTTCATTAGCGCCTTTATGCCTTTGGCATCTTTGGGATCATGTCCCAGTTCAATGATGATATCCTCCAAATATTTTATCCTGTTGTCCTTTGCTAGAGAAGAAGCCTTCTCTAAATCCAACTCATCTGAGGTATTATTCAACGAGTTTTGCAATTTATGAGCTAACATAGCTTTTTCAGCTAACATGGAGTATACCATCTCTCCAGTCTGTTTATGCAGCTCAATCTGGTCTATTGGGTGAATGTCCTTGGCTAGGACCTCCAGATTTGTCCTGATGTAATCAGCTACTGATTGTGGTTGCTGCACCTTGGGCTTAAAATAACTCATGATCATTTTGCCCTCTTTAATGTCGTATGCTGACATCAATCTTTGCTGCTTTGTGGGGACCATTTTAAGATATTGATTATAAATCTGCAGCCTTAGTGGGTCGTTTCAAGCCTTTATCTCTGTGAATGTTATTTTGATGTCAGAGGTCTACTTACTTAGTGGCCTAGTGGATGAAACTTCCACACTATGCTGCCTTTCTACCTCCTGCCTATGTCAGTTAGTTGATATCTCTATCACTGGGGAGGTCTATTGGCTGGTTACCCTCTCAACTCTTAGACTTTCTATTGTTTCTTCAATCATTTCCTCTTCAGACAGAGGGTTCAGTCTTTGCCTTTTTGCACCTGGCTGTTCTGCAGGTCCACTGATGGGTGTGGCCTCTTCTCTGTCTCTTTTCTTGCCTTTTTCCTCATTTAGAGGAGTCTGTAATGCAGAAATCGCTACTGCTTTGGTTTGGACCGGAGGCATTTGCCCCTACTAATCATTCATAGCTTGTTGCTCCGTGCCTGCCACCTCTTTGCCCTTAGAAGACCCTGTAACTGGTGCACTGGTTTCCTGTACGGGCTGTTGTGAAGTTCCAACAGAGGATGTACCCACTCCGGTTTGCTGAGGCAACTTGAAAGATACCTGTGCAAAAGAGTCCAAGTCAAGGGTCTTTTCAAGATCTTTCATAGCTTGTTCCATCATTTCTTGCTGAGTAAGTTATTCTATTAATGTACTCTCTACGCACTCATCCTGATTAGAAAATTGTTCAATTTCAGGGATCCTATGATGTTTGTAAGCTGACAGCCTGTTTCTTACTTTTCTGTCACTTATAAAGCTATTTGGGTCATATGGCACCCACCATAAACTTTTCTTCAATTTAAGGTCTTCCCCTAATATCTTATCAGCATCTTCCCATGCCTCCCTCTTGTTAATGAGAAAAGGGCCTAATTGGTTTCTTATTCTCAGCTGAGCCTTTTTCTTTACATTACAAAAGTGAGTTAAATCTGCATTGATAAGTTGCCTGAAATACTCTAGTACAAATAGTCTCATGGGCACATATTTGGGCAGCTTATAAGGGCACAGTTCACAGCCATATATTATGATTTCATTATGATTCTGGTAGAGGTACCAGTCACCTATTCTGTAGTTTTTGGAGAGCTGTAAAATCTTCTTTATATCCCCAGAGAGCCTAGGAGGAGGAGCTCCTATCAATAAAGTGGAGGCTGGATGTATAAAACAGTCAACAAATTCACAGTAGGTGTAAGGGGATTCATGAACATTGTTGAAGACTGAGGTCCAAAAGATCACAAACCTCCTCTCTCCTTTGGAATCCAATTTCTTGATGGGAAATAAAAAACTGTTTGGCTGATAATATAGTAGAAGGTGATATATGAATGAGGTGTACTTGAAGACTCCTTCTCTGTCCAAATTTATGAATTGCTCATTGATTTTATTAGCAATGAAAGAGGCATAATTATATTTGACAGCAGGGGGTTGTCCTGGAGTGAAGATTGACAACATAACTAATATGGTCTCATCAACAAATTCATTGGTTTTGAAACCCAAGATAAAGGATATCATGTCAAGAATAATCTTGCCAGTTTCAGTGAACCAGGCATGCACATAGGGAGGTGGGCCTTGGGGCTGGTAATCTAGTTTCATGAATAATTTAGCAATTCGGTTTATTTCTGAACTAGGCAATTGAGAGCCTTTCTCAAGCAAAAATCCCATGGAAAGAGGAGCAAGGGGCTGAGTAGGATGGAAGTGTAACATCTCATTGATAGATTTAGTAGTTATGTAAAAGAGAACAATTTGGGATGGGGTCATAACTGCTTTACTGATAGGGTCATAGTTGGCATAACATTGGTAAATAATAGTTGGGAACACATTGACTGAGGGAAGGAAATACATGGGGAGATTGGATTCCCATATTCCAAGGATATCAGAGTTACTCAGATGACTATTCCTAATTCACCAAAATGCCTGGAGATGGTTCATATCACCAGATAACTCTTTTATTTGAAAATCTCTGTCAGCCAAGGGTAACCAATCCTGGTCTTTATGAGGTGCATTGAGGGGCACAACATTGAGGGCCACAGGGGCTTCCATGTTCAGTTCTCTGTGTTTTTAAACTGGAGGTCAAGTTTCTGTGGAAAAAATGGGCAAAAGAGCAGTTCTGGTTGTCTTTTTCTGAGAGTTATGGACTGATTTTACTTGAATTTGGCCTTGTTGGGTAAAATTCACAGAGGAAAAATGAAATTACAGGTTTGGGAGGAAAATTGGGGTAAATACCTGCTTTTTAGAGGCGAACAGTGCAATTGCAGGTTGACCGACGAGCTGCAGAGCAGGATGCTAGACTTTGTTTGGCTGGGTGGCAAACTGTATGCTCGAGCAGTTGCTTGGACGTAGTTTGCATGAAACAGTTTCGCAGAGAAAAATGAATGAAAACGGGCAAAAATGACACTTTCTCGACTTTTTAACAAAATTTGGCTTTCGCGGGGCTTTTTGGCGCTTTTTGGTCGGATGACGTCATCGGGATGTGACGTTTTGTCATGACGCGGGGGTATGGGATGCTGACTCGGCAGTGACGTGGCAGTGACATCAGCAGGCGGGGTCAGTGGGAGGGCGGTAAGCGGTATTGGCCCACACCGCTTATGAGCTGAAATGGTTTTGGGCGGGGAGGCAGCGAGCATGGCGGGATGGCGACGCGTGTCCCCAGTACGACAGCAATACCGCCGGCTCCCCAAGCAGTAAACTTCGGCGATGGAGGAGCTTGCGATACGATCATGGGCCATTGGATGAGCGGGCCTAGATCTAACAATCAACGGCATTGGGATATGGCGGAAGGTTAAGGCGGAGGACCCATAGATTTAAATAATGACCTTTAATAATATCGGGGTGGGTTTGATTGACTGTTGGGGTTTGTTTAAGTTGTTAATTAATCGGATTTTAATTAACTCTTGGGTTTTTTGTGCAGTGGGTTAGGTTATTTAAACATTTTGAATAAACCTTTAAATCCCTGTTTAAACAGAAATATGGCCGTAATCGATCGGGGGCGGGATTATTACATATTGGGGTTTTCATGTGATTTATACACAATATGGGTAGGGGTATTTACCAGGGATTTAATGTTATAATATTAATAGTTAATATGAGTAATGATGTGAGAATAAGCGCTAAGTTGTAAAGTTTTGACAACTTAGGCTTAAGGGGATAAGTTTATATGTGATTTTGCACAATCTCCTAAGCAAATGGGTTTTACTTAGGGTTTTTATGAAATGAGGTGGAGTGATTTAGGAGTATTGAGCAGATCTCAATATCCTTCGGGGGAGGTTAGTAAGTGATTTTGGGAGAAGTGTGAAGGGAAGTTAGTCATGCCTCACTTGATTTGTAACCAAACAGTTGCCATGGTACTTATGATAACAATAAGATGAACATCTTTGAGAGACAAAATTAATCATAAGCATGCTTTTGTAACACCAAAACTGCCTAACCAGCCTATTATACCTAACATTTTTTCTTCTTTTCTGTGGGTGCACTTAAACTAGCAAACCCTTACAAATTTTCTTTTCTTTTCATGGGAATCCTATCTAAGTCTGTTCTTATTTTCCAAGGGCTCAGATTAAACTGTTGAGCTCCTTCGCTTCTCTACCTAACTATTTATCTTCCAATATTGAACAGTTTGGACAGATTTTATTCTCTATCTCTAAAATAGGAAATTGAAACATGAATTAGCCAAGATTAAGCTGTTTGGCCATTCATCAATTACAACATAAATTTCAACAAACTGCCCATGAAACTTTTATTTACAGGATATGAAATAGTAGTGGCATTTGGCCTTGCACACTTTCCTGGTCCTCTTTATTTGGGGTTCATTTATTTTCTTTTTTGACCATTTCATTCTTTTTGCCCTTTGATCTTTCTTTTAGGGCATACCCTCTTTACATTTTTTAATTTTTTGATTCTTTCAAAATATGGAAAACCTTTGCAACAAGGAGAGGATGGACATATTAGGGATTTTAACCAGTCAATCATGAAATATGACACCTATTGGTATAGAAGCATAACAATGGCTCCACTTGGGGATGGTTTTTCCTGGTGAAAAGTCAAGAACAGTAGGTCAGATGGCCTTATGCACAATTCTTGCTGCATTCTAGAATCTTCCTTTGCTGTGAGTAAACAAAGCTGTACAAAAGGATTATGTAAAACATACACATCTTTCATGAACTGATTCAAACAATTGCACCTCTGTTTTGGATAGTTTGTCTGCATGTTTTTTCTTATATTTTCAGCTCCCAAGCCTTCTTCTACAACTTTTGATAAAAAAAATGAGGCAAAACACAAAAGTGGTAGAATTCCCTGACTGTCCCTCAAAATTTTCTGCACATTCCTTCCTATTCTTATTGTTGTAATAAACTGCGGAAACTGAACTTCACTATGTACAAGTCAGAGATAGGATATATCAAAAAACTGGATCAAAATAGTGTTTCGGCATCCGACCATCGACTGGTCCTTCTTCTGCTTCTGTACCATCCAGGCTTTTCAAAAAGTAGGTATTATTTCCCTGTGAGGCCTGAATAATAAAAGGTCCCTTCCATAGGAAGTCAAACTTCCCATGTTTTCCTTTATCTTCTCTTCTGGAGTCCCATTTCAGAAATTTGTCTCCTATGAAAAAATCCTCTGCCTTACTCCTCTTATCAGATATCTTCTTGAGTTTTTCTTGTAGCACTTGAGATCTTTGATATACCTCTTCTCTAGTTTGCTGCAAATGTATAGTCTGATTAATCCTTCTTTGAATGTCATTGGGCTCCACCTGAGCTTCTTGCAATAATTTCATTATAGGTACCCCTAAAGATGAAGGAAATATAGCCTCCATACCATAGACTAGCTCATATGGACTAGTTCCAATGGATCTCTTGGTAGTCAATCTGTCTGCCCATAGTGCATTTATAAGCTTCTTATGCCAATTTTTCTTGTTTTCTTCCAATACTTTCTTAAAGATATTGATCAGGCTTTTATTGGAGGACTCAGCTAGACCATTACCTTGAGGGTAATAGGTTGTGGAGTGACCTAGACTAATATGGTATTTGTGACAGAAACTGATCATTCTCTTGGATTTGAAAGCGACAACATTGTCAGTTATAATCTTTTCAGGACAGCCAAATCTGGACAGGATGTTGGTTTCTAAGAACTGAATGATCACTGAATCATTGGCTTGTCTACAAGGGATGGCCACTATCCACTTGGTGAAATAGTCTGTGGCAGTCAGGAACCATTTATGTTGGCCAGAAGAGGGAGGGTGAATTTCCCCAATAAAGTATAAACCCCATTGTTGGAATGGTCTTTCAGTGGAAATTGGTCTAAGGGTTAGAGGTAAAAGTTTCCTCTTTCCTTCAAAGATTTGACATTTATGGCAAGCAGTGACAAACTTTTTGACGTCAGAAAACAATGTGGGCCAGTAAAATCCAGCCCTTAGGATTTTATCAGCAGTTGATTTCCAGTGAAAATGTCCACCACAGTCCCCTGCATGAAATTCTTTGAGTACCTTGTCAGCTTCATCATTTATTAGACAATTTAATAGAACACCTTCATGATTTTTCCAAAAAAGAGCACCATCTAGAATACAAAACTTTGAAGCTTTCATTTTTAAAAACCTTTTCTTTGTTCTGGATAACCCTGGAGGAGCCTGCAGGTTTAATAATACATGACATATATCAGCATACCAAGGTGATTCTAGGAAGGCCTGGCTGATTTTTGGAGTCGCCATCTCTTGTTCATTATCCAGTTCATTGATATCCAGGGCTTGGCAATTAGTCTCAGTCATGAGTTTAGCCAATCCTTGTCCTTTGATAAGTTTTGTAGGTTTTATTGCAATATCATACTATAATATAGTAGCAATCCATTTACCTCTTTTGCCTTCAATCCCCTCTTGGGTCAGGATATCTTTGACAACAGTGCTTGGAACATAAGTTGTTATATGAGAGTATAATATGTAGACTCTGAAGTCTTTGATAGCTTTCACAAGTGCATAAGCCTGTTTTTCCATGATTGGGTATTTTAGAGGTGCATCCCTCAGTGCTTTACTAAAAAAGGGTATAGGTTTTTCACATCCTTGATCATCTTTCTGTAGTAAAACAACAACAATAGTATGTTCTTATGAAAATGAAAATATTATGAAGTCTCTGTCAAATTTTGGGCTTGTAAGGACTGGTGTTTTGGTCAAAGCTATTTTGATTTCTTCAAGTGCTTTTTTAGCTTCTACTGTCCATTTGATCTTGGAATCTTTTTTCAGCATATTATTTAGCAACCTAATTAGCTCAACCAGATTGGGTATGAATCTTCTTAAAAAAATAATTTTCCCTAGGAAAGCCTGAATTTATTTGACACTTCTGGGGTGAGGTATTTGCAAAATGGCTTCTATTCTATCAGGGTCAATTTTAATGTCATCTTTTGAGATTATGTGGCCCAACAGTTTGCCCTCCTCTAGGCCGAATAATGATTTCATTGGATTTAGTGATATACCATATTTTCTGCATGTTAAGAACATTTGTCTTAGATGATCTAAGTGCCGCTGATTTGATTTGGAAAACACAGTGAGATCATCTAGGTATATGACTAGGAAATCATGAATTTCTTTAGCAAAATCTATGTCCATTGCACATTGGAAGGTTTCCCCTGCATTCTTGAGTCCAAATGGAATTTTCACATATTTGAAAGTTCCCCATGGGGTTGTAAAAGCAGTCTTTTCCTCATCATCAAGATGAACTAAAATCTGGTTGAAGCGCGAGAAACCATCCAGCAGCGAAATTCTAGAAGCACCTACTACGCTTTGTAAAATTTGGTCCATCTTAGGTAAGGGGTAGTGGTCTTTTAAAGAGAATTTATTTAGATTTCTCAAATCCACACACAGTCTGATTTCACATGTTTTTTTCCTAGTGGGCACTAAATTAGAAACCCATTCTGAAAATCTGATAGGTGCAATTATCCCAGCTTCATACATTCTTTTGACTTCTTTTTCAATTAGAGGGAGGAGTATAGGGTTGACCCTTCTGAGTTTTTGCTTGAAAGGTTTTTGATTTTCTTTGAGGGGTATTGTATGTTGAATCACAGAAGTGTCATAGGATTTGAGATCTTCATAGCTCCATGCAAAAACGTCCTGGAATTCCTTGAAGAGTTCAACATATTTAAGCTTTTGGTCAGGAGGCAAAGTTTTGGATAGTTTTATCATCTTGGGATTTTCTTCAGTTCCTATGTTACAGTCCTCAATCTCTGCATTTAGAGGCTGCATTTTGGGCTTCCTTGGAATGTCATTAGAATCAAAGATATCTTCCAGAGGAGTTAATCCTGTGGGCAAATAATTATCTTTTAAATCAATAACTTCAGATTCTCCTCCAATAGTTTCATCAATGTCTATTTCTTTAAGCTCTTGCAACTCTTTACTGGTAAATTTTGTTGGATGTAGTATCTATGTTGCATTTTCTACTGAAATATGTCTTTCAATCTTGTTTATTTGATCAACCTCTCCAACAGTGCCCATGTCCATATTAGTGCTGGAAAATTCTTCTTTTAAGGTCAAGAAATTATTAATCTGAGTGTCGCTGTCAAACACTTGCCAGTTTTTCACATTGTCTGGTACAGTTGGCCTGTGTTTAATCTCAGTTGTAAATTGATTATTGGGCTCAAATGGCAGTTTACAAGTGCTGGCAAATGTTGCTAAACTGTGAGCATGCAAATAGTGTTTTCTAGGAATTTTGGCAAGCTGTGTTTCTAGAAAGGTATTGAGTATTTCAATTGTTGCCCCTCTATAAGATCTTAATCTTAGATCATTTGTGAGGAAGTTTCCCTTTATCTTTTGAATAACTAAATCAGAATCTCCCAAAAATGATACCCTAACTGCCCCTAAGCTTTTGATCAATTTAAGTCCTAGCAAGAGAGCTTCATATTAAGCCATGTTATTAGTGCATCTAAAATTCAACTTGTATGCATGTCCTTCAGCATGATCATTTTCCATATTATGTACCCAAATTCTTTCTCTTGTTCCTAGTTTATTGACTGAACCATCAAATTCTAAATACCATAGGATTTCATGATTATATTTGGTATCAGGAGTCTTAGAAATTTGTTTAGTAGGGGAATCTGGATTTTTTGTTTCATGTGGTTTCCCTTGAGTGTCTATTATATCAACTATTCCAGAAATTTCATGAGTTTGACAACTAGATTTTTCATTTATGATTTTTTCTTGATCAAGTGCTAAAACGTTGACATCAGTTGGAGGATAAATTTCAACATTGTATAGGATGAAGGAGTCCATGTCAGAATACATGGAATAGATGGGAAAATTTTGGGGTTTCTCCTAGCTACTGACCACATATTTCATTAGAGTTTCTCAATACAATCTCTTTGGCTGGCCAAATACTGAAATGGTAGCATAGGACATGTCCAACTGTAAAGATCCTTGGAGCTTTGCACCCCAAGATCTAGACAACAACATGCCATACTTTGGTGGAATATCAGCTACCACTACATCCATTAAAATTTTCTTGGCAGGGTATTAAACTATTGATACACATAAATCTTTGATCAATCCTAGAAATCTGACCTGGCTTGAATCAAAAGAGAACAAGTCTTTGTATGGCCTGGTAATATCTAGGTCCAACTTCTCCATTACAGATTTAGGCATTAAATTATGAGAAGCTCCAGAATCAAACATTGCATTATGGAGTATCTTATCATGAATGTTCAGACTTACATAGAAAGGAGGGACCCCTGCGTCTACTGATTTGTCGTTTACCTCAAGGCCAAAAATTAATTCTGGTTGATCATCAAGGACATTTACTGCATCTCTGTTTTCTGAAATTTGAAGTGATCTACTAATTTGTTCTCTGTTTAGCCAATTCTGACAATGGAATTACTATATTTAATTTTCCTATTTCGGTCTCAAGGTTGAAAGGTTTTTCTATTTGAATTTTTTCATTTCGGGCAGTGAGATTTTCTTTTTCTACTATTTTTTTAGTGCTTTTCCCTTTGTCAGGAGTGCTGTTATGGGCTGAAGTTGCTTCTATGTCAATTTCTGGAGGTTCTTCCACATTTCCCTTGGGAGGAAAAGAGGTGGAAGGTTGTCTATCAGGTTGTTGACTATCTGATATGTCTTCAACTGTTGAATTGTTTGGGTTAGGAATTGTTTTAGGAGGGATTTGTATAGGAGGACTATTGATTTTAGCTTTGCTAGATTGTTTAGTATCCTTTTGTTTATTGTTTTCAGGGACATCTATCCTTCTGCTCCTCAGATTATATTGCTTGTGGACTTCATAGATGGCTGTGTCATATCCCTCCCTAAAATCAAATGATTCACCTGACTGGATTTGGAATTGATTAAGAGTATGAGCTTCTTGGTCTTCTTGGGTCAAGAAAATTTTTTGCTCACTATTGAGTCCCATTAAGTTGATTTGAGTATCTTTTGTTGGTTCACTAGAAGTTGAAGCTTCAACATAGTTTTCTTGGAATGGAGGTCTAATGTTTTGGTCAGGGCCAACCTTTCCAGTATTGGGATTCTGATTTTATCTAAATTTTTGGTTTCTTCTAGTGTTGTTTGGTTGACCATCCCAGGGGGATTTCCTCTCAATTGTTTCTACTCTATCACCAAGTCTATCCATTCTTTTAATGATAGCATCTAATTTTGTTAGAAAATTGTATATTACGGAGCAATGGAACACATAAAATATTGCAGAAATATAAACACAGAAAACACACAAAACAAGAGAGACACAGATATACGTGGTTACCCAGTTTGGGCTACGTCCACCCCGAACAGCCAGTCCTTCCTTTTTATTATCCAGCAAAATGAAGAGACACAACCTACAGCAAATCCATTGTAATATCCTCTGTTTTGTCTCACAGTCTCACCTCTCTGTTTCTCGCTCACAGAATACACATCTATCTCATAGCCTCAAATACAATACCCTCATACAACGAGAGGGGTTGCCTTCTAGGGCAAAAAACCCTAAACTAAACATAAGTTCTACCGTCAGATCATCCGCCTAATGAACGGCCCAGATTGACTTGAAATTACTATACTTTTACAAGGCAATTTTACAGTTGTTTTTAGCTTCGGGGGTGCTGCCCCCGAAACCCCCCACCAAGGGGGGGCTCCCAAAGGTCGCAGCCGCCCCCCCCTGGACCCCCCCTGCAGCGAATATTTTACGGGCGGCATTGTCGCCCCCATTTCGAACTGGGGTCCTATGTGGCGATACCTTTGAATATAGAAGATAATCAGGCTCCACACCCAACAAATTTTTGTTCAAAGGTAGAAAGTTCTTCTTCGATGGGTATCCTTCTTTCAGCTCTAGCTCGAGCTCGTTTAGAAATTAGGTTGGCCTCAACACTGACAGCTATACTCTGCATGTCTTCTAAGCTTCGAGGAGCTCTTTCCCTAAGCTGATATGCCATGTCAGAGTCAAATGCATCAGGGAATTTGATCAAGGCCAAGTCTGGTGGAGGTCTGAGATTCTGAGGAATAGCATTGTATACATTGTTAAATCTGGAACAGTAATCTTGAACAGTTTCTTGTGGGCCTCTTTTCAAGTTTTCATATTTTGATAAAATGTGGAGAGGATCTTTCTTCTTTTCCCATCTGTTCAAGAAGGTCTGATAAAGAGCCTCTGGATCATTGATAGTGTTTGCAGGGAGTGCTCTAAACCAGGTTCTAACATCTCCAGTTAAGCTTTGGACAAAGACTTTCATTCTTACATCATCAACATCAATTTCATAGCTTTCAAAATAATCAGTCATTTGGTTGGTATGCTGTTGAGCTGTGTAAGTGCCAGTACCATCAAAATAGGTGATCTTGCTTTGATAATCTTGAGGCATAGGCCCTGTATTTGCAGGTAATTGTAGGGGAGCATATCGGTTTGCCATATTTGTAGATATAAGGGTGACTGATGGAAGAGCAGGGATAACAGTTGAAATATGTGTTGTAGATGGGGGAGTGGAAAAGATGGTTTGAAGTGTTGATGGTGAACTAGAAGAAACAACAGTAATGGCATAACAGACTTGTGATTTTCCAGGAGTAAGCTTAGATTGGATAGGGTTCTGCTGATGTGTGTCAAGGGGTGAACTAGCAGAATGTTCTTGGCTCTGCTGGCTTCTAAGGTTCTTAGGAATCAGATTAGGATTTTCAAAGATAGGTGGGGGATTTGGATCAGGATTTGATCTAGTGTAATGGATCTTCTTCTTTGGAGCCAGTTTCTGAGTATGTTTTTGGTTTTTTCTTGAAATAGTTTAGGAATTTTTAGATGAGGAGATTATAAATTTTCCTAAAGATCTACTGAAACAAGGGACTGATCAAGTATTTCGGACAATTGTTCAAAGCATAAAATAGACTGGAGGTAGATTGAAGCAACTTTTATTTACTCCTGCAATTTCATAGCAAAAGTAGTTTCAAAGGCTACCTGGCTAACTTCAGGCTCCATCTGTAGCTTTAAGAAATAAACAGCAGTGACAAACAATTATTCAGATCCCCAGTGGAGTCGCTAATGATATTATCACTCAAGTTGTTCCCTAAAGTTGTAAGCAAGGGAATACGGCCGAGGTAACCACAGACCAATCTTTTAGATACAGATTCTAGCCAATCTGCATCCAGAGAGGGCTCTCTCTTTATGATTTAGTTTTGTTTGAGGTATATTGGGCTAGCTATGATGTGCAAGGGTTTTTTTAGAGTTTTGGTTGGAGGGATGGAAATTCAAGAGAACAGTGAGGTAAAACTGAAAAGTTTCAGTCCATTGCGCATGATGGAGTCAAAGTAGGATAGCTCCCTGGATTTGGTTTTTTAACAAAGGATGGTATCACAAAGCAAGGCAATCAAACATGGAACAATTCATAGACTGGAATCAGGTGGAATGGAGTCAATGGGTGAAGGGCAATTAAGAATCATTCATCATGTTAACAGAGGGAAAATGGCTTACTACTGTTAAGGAGCAGTTAAGAATTCCTTAGCAAATATTCAAGATGGAAGAACCAAGGGAAACAGGAGCAGTTAAGAATTCACTGTTTATTCTAATTCTGAAGAAAACATTAATAATAACAAAGACTGAACACAGAGTGCAATCAAGCAAATTCTGAGTTATTCTTTTTCTCTATTATTTAGATCATGAAACATAGATGATATAGTAAACACAGAAACTGTAAACACAAGTTAGAAGGGACTTATTGATCCATAAGATGATTCAAGACTTCTGTAATAGGTCCTTAGCATCAATTCCTCGTCTAGTGAGCTCAACAAACAATAGTTCCAATAGCTTTTTATTCTAAAATTCTTCAGTATTACAGTCAAAACTATGAACATCCACCACCAACCAACCCCAAATACTTCATCTGGGGGGTATTTATACAAAAATGTCAAGATATCATACAAAATATCTGATAGAAATAATATCTGCTGACAATTAATGCTTCCATTACACAGATAGACATAGACAGTCTTGAAAATAGGGAGACAATAAATAGATGCAATAAATTCATGATGCGCTGGTTGTTCTGTCTTTATGAGATGTACTGGAGGTAGGTGCTGCAAGTTGGTTCATGGCCATCTTCTACTAATCCTCTGTGTTGGTTATTCTGCTTTGGCCAGACTTTCTTTAACTTTGTTGTGATGTGCTTTGACCCATATGACTGTGATTCATTTATGTTCCCTGCATTATAGTAGATAATCCAAAATTTTGAATTAACCAAAGATAAGTTTATAGGATCTCTAACATACTTTGTCAGCACTCTAGTCCCAGTAATTTATGTCTCTGAAGTTTCCTCAAAGTTTCGTCAGTCTCTGTGTACCTGAAGAAATTAGGTGGGATGGTGAACAGATGCTTCACCTTGTGCTCAATGTAGAATAAATTTTCTAGGCTGTCGTAGAGGGACTGGCCAGATGGAAGTGCTTTTTCTCCTAAAGTACTTGATGATGTATTAACTTGATTAACATCATATGTATTCAATTTATATACATAGTCTTTGTGTTTCATCAGACGATCATTACTTCCCAAAGGACTTGGCAAACCTTTTTGATGCAGGACTGTGAACTTTTCTGTGAAAGAATCAATCTCTACTTGCATGTCCTAGCATCTTCTAGCCAAATTCTGCATTAGATTTCTCATGGTTAGAACTCTCTTGATGTCTAGAATGGTGCATGTTCTGTCTCTAATTTCCAATGCTTCCAGTTCTTCACTGGTCTTGATGTTAAAAAATGTATTAGCCTGCTAGCTTGCTCAGGCATCTGTCCCAATAAGGCTCTTGTTTTTTGAATCTCCACTTGGGCCACTCTTATCAAATCAATCTATTCATAAATGGTTTGGATAGACCTCCACACATCACTAAGGGATTGAGTGATGTTAGTCCACAAAATTCCTCTGATTTCTGCCAGAGGTTTATGCATAGAGAGGTCTTTTTCTAATGCTCTCACCTTGTTCTCTAGAGTTTTGATCTCTCTTGTTTTCTCTGCCACATTCATCTTGGATTTATCATAAATTTGTTCAAACTTTGCCAAATTTTCTTTGACTTGCTTCAGCTCTGATACTTAGAGTTTCAATTCCTCCATGGCCTTTATTAATTGTTCTGTAGTCATAGTAGTACTGTTGCCTAGTTCTGTTGCTGTTGCTGAGGTACCTGTGGTGATCTCTGCTGTTGATGCCGGGACAGTGGGAGGAAATGTTGTTACAAGTGTGGAGGGGGTAGTAGTTACTGTTGGAGCTATTTCAGGTGGCTGGGAGGTCGACTCTCCCTGCTTTACTTGTAGAGCTTTCTCTAAAGCTTGCTCTATCTCACTCAATCTTTCATTCAGTCTCATAAGCTGGTCCATCATGTCTTCTTCTGATTTCTGTTGTACAACATTTGTTGTCTGTGGATGCATAGAAGAAGGCATTTTGAGTTGTTTTCTGAGGGCAGCAATGCCCTCTTCCTTTTTCTTCATTAGCGCCTTTATGCCTTTGGCATCTTTGGGATCATGTCCCAGTTCAATGATGATATCCTCTAAGGATTTTATCCCGCTGTCCTATGCTAGAGAAGAAGCTTTCTCTAAATCCAACTGAGCTAAGATATTATTTAAGGAGTTTTGCAATTTATGAGCTAACATAGCTTCGTCAGCTAACATGGAGTATACCATCTCTCCAGTCTATTTATGCAGCTCAATTTGGTCTATTAGGTGAATGTCCTTGGCTAGGACCTCCAGATTTGTCCTGATGTAATCAGCTACTGATTATGGTTGCTCCACCTTGGGCTTAAAATAACTCATGATCATTTTTCCCTCTTTAATGTCGTATGTTGACATCAATCTTTGCTGCTTTGTGGGGGCCATTTTAAGATATTGATTATAAATCTGCAGCCTTAGTGGATCGTTTCTAGCCTTTATCTCTGTGAATGTTCTTTTGATGTCAGAGGTTTGCTTACTTGGTGACCTAGTGGATGAAACTTCCACACTATGCTACCTTTCTACCTCCTGCCTATGTGAGCTAGTTGATGTCTCTATCACTGGGGAGGTCTGTTGGCTGGTTACCCTCTCACCTCTTAGACTTTCTATTGTTTCTTCAATCATTTCCTCTTCAGATAGAGGATTCAGTCTTTGCCTTTTTGCAACTGGCTGTTCTGTAGGTCCACTGATGGGTGTGGCCTCTTCTCTGTCTCTTTTCTTGCCTTTTTCCTCATTTAGGGGAGTCTGTAATGTAGGAACCTCTGCTGCTTTGGTTTGGACCGGAGGAATTTGCCCTTGCTGATCATTCATTGCTTGCTGCTTCGTGCCTGCCACCTCTTTGCCCTTAGAAGTCCCTGTAACTGGTGCACTAGTTTCCTGTACGGGCTGCTGTGAAGTTCCAGTAAAGGATGTACCCACTCTGATTTACTGAGGCAGCTTGAAATATACTTGTCTAAAAGAGTCCAGGTCAAGGGTCTTTTCAAGATCTTTCATAGCTTGTTCCATCATTTCTTGGTGAGTAAGTTCTTCTATTAATGTACCCTCTATCCACTCATTCTGATTAGCAAATTATTCAATTTCAGGGATCCTATGATGTTTGTAAGCTGACAGCCTGTTTCTTACTTTTCTGTCACTTATAAAGCTATTTGGGTCATATGGCACCCACTAGAAACTTTTCTTCAATTTAAGGTCTTCCCCTAATATCTTATCAGCATCTTCCCATGCCTCCCTCTTGTTAATGATAAAAGGGCCTAATTGGTTTCTTATTCTCAGCTGAGCCTTTTTCTTTACATTGCAAAAGTGAGTTAAATCTGCATTGATAAGTTGCCTGAAATACTCCAGTGCAAATAGTCTCATGGGCACATATTTGGGTAGCTTATAAGGGCACAGTTCACAGCCATATATTCTGATTTCAGTATGATTCTGGTAGAGGTACCAGTCACCTATTCTGTAGTTTTTGGAGAGCTGTAAAATCTTCTTTATATCCCCAGAGAGCCTAGGAGGAGGAGCTCCTATCAATAAAGTGGAGGCTGGATGTATAAACCAGTCAATGAATTCACAGTAGGTATAAGGGGATTCACAAACATTGTGGAAGACCGAGGTCCAAAAGATCACAGACCTCCTCTCTCCTTTGGAATCCAATTTCCTGATGGGAAATAAAAAATTGTCTGGCTGATAATATAGCAGAAGGTGATATATGAATGAGGTGTACTTGAAGACTCCTTCTCTGTCCAGATTTATGAATTGCTCATTGATTTTATTGGCAATGAAAGAGGCATGATCATATTTGACAGCAGGGGGCTATCCTAGAGTGAAGATTGACAACATAACTAAGATGGTCTCATCAACAAATTCACTGGTTTTGAAACCCAAGATAAAGGATATCATGTCAACAATAAGCTTGCCAGTTTTAGTTAACCAGGCATGCACATAGGGAGGTGGGCCTTGGGGCTAGTAATCTGGTTTCATGAATAATTTAGCAATTCGGGTTATTTCTGAACTAGGCAATTTAGAGCCTTTCTCAAGCAAAAATCCCATGGAAAGAGGAGCAAGGAGCTGACTAGGATGGAAGTGTAACATGTCATTGATAGATTCAGTAGTTATGTAAAAGAGAACAGTTTGGGATGGGGTCATAATTGCTTTACTGATAGGGTCATAGTTGGCACAACATTGGTGAATAATATCTGGGAACACATTGACAGAGGGAAGATAATACCTGGGGAGATTGGATTCCCATATTCCAAGGATATCAGAGTTACTCAGATGACTATTCCTTATTCACCAAAATGCTTGGAGATGGTTCATATCACCAGATAACTCTTTTATTTGGAAATATCTGTCAGCCAAGGGTAATCAATCCTAATCTTTATGAGGTGCATTGAGGGGCACAACATTGAGGGCCACAGGGGCTTCCATGTTCAGTTCTCTATGTTTTTAAACTGGAGGTCAAGTTTCTATGGAAAAAATGGGCAAAAGAGCAGTTTTGGTTGTCTTTTTTTGAGAGTTATGGACTGGTTTTACTTGAATTTGGCCTTTTTGGGTAAAATTCACAGAGGAAAAACGAAATTATAGGTTCGGGAGGCAAATTGGGGTAAATACCTACTTTTTAGAGGCGAACAGTGCAATTGCAGGTTGACCGACAAGCTGCGGAGCAGGATGCTGGACTTTGTTTGGCCAAGTGGCGAACTGTATGCTCGAGCAGTTGCTTGGACATAGTTTGCATGAAATAGCTTCACAGAGAAAAATGAATGAAAACGGGTGAAAATGACACTTTCTCAACTTTTTAACAAAATTTGTCTTTCACGGGGCTTTTTGGCACTTTTTGGTCAGATGACGTCATCGGGATGTGACGTTTTGTCGTGATGCAAGGGTACGAGATGCTGACTCAGCAGTGATGTGGCGGTGACATCAGCAGGCGGGGTCAGCGGGAGGGTGGTAAGTGGTATTGGCCTGCACCGCTTATGAGCTGAAATGGTTTTGGGCGGGGACGCAGCGAGCACGGCGGGATGGCGACGCATGTCCCAGTACAACGACAATAACATCGGCTCCCCCTGCGGTAAACTTCGGCGGCAGAGGAGCTTGTGATACGATCATGGCGTTGTTGGATGAGCGGGCCCAGATCTAACGGTCGACGACATTGGGATATGGCAGAAGGTTACGGTGGGGGACCCATAAATTTAAATAATGACCTTTAATAATATCGAGGTGGGTTTGATTGACTGTCGAGGTTTGTTTAAGTTGTTAATTAACTCTTGGGTTTTTTGCGCGGCGGGTTAGGTTATTTAAAGATTTCGAATAAACCTTTAAATCCCTGTTTAAATAGAAATATGGCCACAATCGACCGGGGGCGGGATTATTACATATTGGGGTTTTCATGTGATTTATACACAATATGGGTAGGGGTATTTACCAGGGATTCAATGTTATAATATTAATATTTAATATCAGTAATGATGTGAGAATAAATGCTAAGTTGTAAAGTTTTGACAACTTAGGCTTAAGGGGATAAGTTTATATGTGATTTTGCACAATCTCCTAAGCAAATGGGTTTTACTTAGGGTTTTTATGAAATGAAGTGGAGTGATTTAGGAGTATTGAGCATATCTCAATATCCTTGGGGGGAGGTTAGTAAGTGATTATGGGAGAAGTGTGAAGGGAAGTTAGTCATGCCTCACTTGATTTGTAACCAAACAGTTTCCATGGTACTTATGATAACAACATGATGAACATCTTTGAGAAACAAAATTAATCATAAGCATGCTTTTGCAACACCAAAACTGCCTACCCATCTTATTATACCTAACATTTTTTCTTCTTTTATGTGGGTGCACTTGAACTAGCAAACCCTTACAAATTTTCTTTTCTTTTCATGGGAATCCTATCTAAGGCTGCCCTTATTTCTTCCAAGGGCTCAGATTAAACTGTTGAGCTCCTTTGCTTCTCTACCTAACTATTTATCTGCCAAGATTGAACAGTTTGGACAGATTTTATTCTCTATCTCTAAAACAGGAAAATTAAACATGAATTAGCCAAGATTAAGTTGTTTGGCCATTCATCAATTGCAGCATAAAGTTCAACAAACTGCCCATGAAACTTTTATTTACAGGATATGAAATAGAAGTGGCATTTGGCCTTGCACACTTTCCTAGTCCTCTTTATTTTGGGTTCATTTCTTTTCTTTTTTGACCATTTCATTCTTTTTTCCCTTTGATCTTTCTTTTAGGGCATAACCTCTTTACATTTTTTAATTTTTTGATTCTTTCAAAATATGGAAAAACTTTGCAGCAAGGAAAGGATGGACATATTAGGGATTTTAACCAGTCAATCATGAAATATGACACCTATTGGTATAGGAGCATAGCAATTCCCAACCAAAATAACTGAGTTAAAAGGGATCCTTGGCGACCTAGGGATGATGAAGGTAACTCTAAAACCGGATGTGAAGCTATTTAAGCAGTTTCCTTACCGGTTGAATCCAAAGTATAAGGAAAGGGTCTGCGAAGAATTGGACAAAATGCTTGTAGAGAGAATTATTGAACCTATGTAAGAATATGACTGGGTGAGTCCTATGATAGTGCAGGAGAAAAAACAGAAGGGAGAAATTTGAATCTGCGTGGACCTCCGAAAACTGAATGACGCCTGTGTTCATGACCCATTCCCAACGCTTTTTACAGATAAAGTTCTGGAGAATGTTGGTGGACAGGAAGCATACTCATTTACCAATGGGTTCTCAGGGTACCATCAGATAAATATCACACCGGAAGATAGAAGCAAGACCACCTTCATGACCGAATGGGGATGTTTTCAGCACACTTTTATACCCTTTGGGTTAAAGAATTCCCCAAAAATATTTTCACGGGTAGTAGTGGCCGCGTTCAAGGAATTCATCCATAAGTTTTTGGAAGTTTATTTTGACTATTGGACTGTATTTGGGCTAGTCAAGAAACATATCGTGAGCGTACGATTGATGCTGGATATTTGCCGATGACACCAGATTGCGTTGAATCTTAAGAAGTGTAGTTTGCTCATCCCCTTTGGAAATTTTCTCGGCCACGTAGTCTACAGGCAAGGCCTGATGGTGGATCCCGCGAAGATTACTATCATACTCAATCTGGAGGCGCCGCAAAGTGTCAAACAACTATGTGCCACATTGCGACACACTAGGTACTACCGAAAGTTCATTAAGAGCTACACACAAATCACGACACCAATGGAACAGTCATTGAAAAAGGACGCTACATATTGCTAGAATGAGGTATGTAAGAAGAGTCTAGAGTTTCTCAAGGAAAAAATGGCATCCTCTCCCATTCTGGTCTTTCAAAAATGGGACATCGAATTTCATGTACATGTTGATGCATCGTGTATCGTGTTGGGCGCTGTACTTATGCACGAAGGTGCAGAAGGCGTCGATCACCTAATCGCATTCACAAGCCGACGACTATGCAAAGCTAGAAAGAACTATTCTACTACTGAGCGTGAGGGACTAGCGATGGTATACGCATTCCATAAATAACGCCACTATCTGCTGGGTGGGCACTTTAAGATGTATATTGATCATTCTGCATTGAAATACTTAGTGAATAAGCTTGTGTTGGGGGGGCATATTTGCAGATGGTTGTTACTGTTCCAAGAATATGACTTCGAGGTCATCATGAAGCTGGGATGCCTAAAAGAAGGTCCAGATTACCTCTCGCGAATTAAGAATGATGAGGAGCCAAAAAATTTTGAGGAAGGACTACTCGATGCATAGCTCTATGCAGTGCGTGTCGTGGACAGCCACTTTGAGGATATAATCCACTTTTTTACCACAGGGACTGTGCCGCAGGGATATTCAGTTCAGCAGCAGAAAGAACTGGTGATACGCGTGGCTGATTTTACTATTATCGCAGGGAATCTCTACAAAATGGGAAACGATGAAATATTACGAAGATATGTACTTGAATTTGAGTGAGGACAGATCCTTGTAGAAGCACATGGGGGGTTGTAGGAGGACATTATGCGGGACGTGCAATAGCGCAAAAGATTCTTCACGCTAGACTATGGTGGCCAACCTTACATCAAGACTCGAAAGCATATTGTCGGGCCTGTGACATATGTCAACGGACTGGGAGACCATCGCAGAGGGATGAGATGCCACTCAATCCACAAATGACGATGCAACTGTTCGAGAAATAGGCGATCGACTTTGTGGGGTCTATCACACCTCAAGGAAAGACGGGTGCGCGTTATATCATCACCATGATAGAATAATTGACTCGATGGGTGGAAGCACAACCAGTTAAGGACTGCACGACCAACACAGCTGCAAAAAAAAATTCAATCATGTGTTGACATAGTTTGGATGCCTGAAAATCCTAATGAGTGACCATAGAATGCACTTCCTAAATGAAACTATCAGCACACTCACTAAGGAATTCCAGATATATCATTAATAAAGTACGTCATACCATCCACAAGCAAATGGGACAGTCGAAGCTTTCAACAAGATCTTGGAGACCATGTTGACCAAAGTATGTAATGTATAGAAAAAAAATTGGGATTTGCACATACCTGCTATGCTATGGGCATACCGAACCACATGCAAGAAGTTGACGGATCATACACCTTTCTAGTTAGTCTAGGGCACGAATGCCATCATGCCAATGGAATATATCCGCCTTAATCCAAAGCTCCCGCATTCAGGGCACAAATGACTCTCCTTATCCTAAAACATCCGTGTACATGTATCTTATAAGGGATTGGGTCATTCATACGAAGAATTCGATACTCCATGCGCTTTCATTCATAGTAGGGGATAAGATTGCTCACACCCGCACCTGCACACCTAGCATACCAGCATCACTAGCTATCAGCATAGCCAGATAGGTCAAGCCTAGGACTGAGGGGGACATTGTACCCAGTTTGCGAATAGTAGGGATGACAGGCATGTCAGACTGTGGGGCTTTGGAAGAGAGGCTCGCGCAACTAGAAGAACTTGAGGAGGAACGGTTTCTGGCAGGATTCCATCAGTAGGTACAGAAGCAGCGGGAAAAATCTTGGCATGTGGTATAGACATATTTGGGCACTACAACCCCAATCACATATGTCCATAAACCAAGGGCTTCTAAACCCATAAAAGTGTTGTTTCATACCCTAAAGGAACAAGGTCAGCTGATTACATCATCTCCCAAAAGTTCTCTATAAAAAACTACTCAAAACTGGTCAAAACAGGACCATACAGACTGCTCCATGCATAGAGTGCGATGCATCTCACCTATTACACATGGGGGGTGTGATGCATACTAGAAATCCCTTCTGTAGGGTGCAATGAGCAAGAGAAAACAAATGGCAGAAGCAGTTTGCTAGGTGGAAACCTAGAGAATCTTCTAGAAACTGCTCATATGACACTTGCCTCTCTGAATTCACCCAAGGATGAGTAAGAGATCTGAAATCTCCAAGTGGAACCAAGAACTATCAGTGAAATGACACTAATCAAAATCCCAAAAGCTGATTCACTCTCTTGAAAACATCTATATATAGATCCCTCATCCAAGAGATCTAGGGGCTGGAATTTTGTAATTTGCAAGGAAGTGATGTTGGTTTCTCTTTGAAGACATTTTTGGGTGATCTTGCTTTGTATGAGGTGAAGAGGGCTTTCATGCTGGGAGGATGATGCTGGATTAGACAACCTAGTTGTAATCCTCTCTTCTACTACTTCTATCAATAAAGCTATTTGAGTTTTCCTCCATATGCTTGTATATCTCTGAATCTTGTTTGTGTATGCATTTATATGGTTAATGTACATCTGATCCTACATTATTTATGGTTATAGATCTCTATGCTTTGATGTTATTTTTCTCCCTTGACTCTATAGGTGTTCTTTCAAGCAGGACAAGCAAGAAAGGAGTGGTGAAATCTCTGTCAAAGGAGAGAGGAAACAAGCAAGGAGACTAGTGAAAGATTGAGGTTGGTGCTCTCTGCTTCTCTCTCATCTATCTCTCATAAAGGAAAACACAAGTAACTTTAATCTGTTTGTTTCTAAGATAGCTACCCATCTTAGTGGGACTAGCAGCTCTGAATGGACACTAGTTTTCCCGATAACAAAACGACGACTCCACTGGGGAGCGAATAGTTTGTTTATTTCGTTACTGTTGTTTTCTTTATAAACCACAAACGGAGCCTGAAGTCAAGCCAGCTAACCTTCGAACTGCTTTTTCTATGCAACAGTAAAGTAGATTAGCGCTGCTTCAGTCAATCTCTGGGCTGGTTTATGAAATGAACATCTAGCTTGCAAACATCCTAAGTGTCGTGGTGGTAGCTCAAATAACCTCATTAGATCATCCCCTATACTTTGTGTTTACTTCCTATCATTAGCTCACCCTAAACCCCTGAACTTAGTTGCAAACTCTGAACAAAAACCAAGCTCAATCTCATTCCTGTACCATCACACTATCTCTCATCGATAGTTTGGATGCATCGCACCTCCCGTGTGCTGTAGGTGAGATGCATCCATGTTTCCCTATGTTACAGGTGCGATGATCAGATGAGACTGTTTCTGCCTCCATATTTTGGTTTTTTCTTCATTGTCTTCAGCTTTATTCAGTAGTTTTGTTGTTTGTGATTAGTATATCATTGTTGAAACTCCCTTCATTTGCATTATTCGGCCTCCATTGATAAAGAATTGTGAATGTTTTTATGTATTTTTTCGTCATTTATAGTTCTCTTGTGCAAACAGTAGCTTAATCGAACTGTCATCTTCCGATTTGAAAGTGTCACAAGTGTCATTTTTAGTCAAAGAAAAGAGTCTTCCTCTGTTTGATAGTCTATTACAATTTTTCCATTGTATTTGATTTGAATCATTAGTATTTCAAGTGTCGAAAGCAATTTTGAATTCGAAATCGCAAAGTGTCATCTTGGCTTTACTTTCGTTTTTTGAAAAGAAAATTGTTAGTATTGTCGCTTTGAAAGAAGAATAGTTCAGATATATACTTAGCATTCCTTTTGTCATTCATACATTAAGAAAGTGGAAAACAAATACATGCATGTGCATTTGCATTTGGACTGCACGCTGAAGTTGATTTAGGAAAAGTGCATCTAGTGTGTGCTCTCTGCTCTATGTTGAAAGAATTTCATTCCTCTTTCCTTAGTAGCTAGAATTTTCATTGTAAAAATAAATTGAACGACTGTTTATCATCTTAGATTGCATATTTAGGAATTGTATATCTACATCACGTGGTGAACCTTAAAGGAAAACTTCCTAAGAAATATCAACTATAAAATAAACCTCAATGAACATAAAAACGCTTTGGAACCTAAGGCACAGCATTTAGAAGTCTAGGCTAGAGACGTATTCTAGCGTCGTAAAGCCTGGTAACTATCACTTTCATTGTAGGTTGGGTGATTCCTCCTCTTTGAGATGACAAGTGCCAGTATAGACTTGTGCTCCCATGTATTGTCGAGTATATATTGGGAGACCACAATAGGCTACATCCTTTATCCTTAAGAAGCTGTGTCTGTCGCCCTATCGATTGCAATGCATTGAACACAGCATTTAGGAAGATTGACCGTCGCACCATACAAAGTATTCTGCAGTTTTGTGATTGGTTTGGTAATCCCTCTATCTAGATTTCCAGAGTAGTCACTTTCGTTCCCTTTCAGAATCCTTAAAAGAAAAGGTCCATCTGAGCACTTGCCACTTCAGGCTCATTAAAAATCGAAGGCGACTAGAGTCATCTTTAGCTTTTTCTCGACTCTTAAAAATTGAAAAAGCAAGTTGTGTCAAAGCATCATAAAATTCATTTAATTCGGAATAACATTTTCCCCTTTTTTATTTTTGAGTTGATAAAGTAATTCACAATCGTGGAAGAAAGTCAATCAAAACCTCGTCGTTCGCGGAGACTAATAAGTCAACCATCTTTGACTCTGGAAATGAAACCATTCCAAGCCAAGTGATCCCATTTAACTGGGTCAAAGCCTCCTGGTTTGTTTGAAACTTGTGTTTCAACATCCTCAAAAACTCCAGTTACTCCAACTATTTCTGGTATCACTGCCTCTACAGAAGAAGTTCCATAGTTACAAGAGGACACTAGAACTGATCCTACTATAATGGTAAACACATTTATTCCTGAAACGGCTCCATAAACCGTATATTCAAAACGGTCACCATCAATCATATCATAATGGTTATGCCCATCAACCTTATCAAATTTATTAGCATCAAATACATTATGCTGGTATGCAAAGGCCCACTGCTCAGGCAATCCCATATTATCTTGGGTACACTTTGCCAAACCTAGATCAATAGTTGCCTTTCGTCACAATGTTGAAATTACCAGACCCGAATCGACTAACAAATGATCCAATCACTTATGCCCCTTGGTGGTCAGGGATTCCTCATAAACTTTAGTCAGATATTCCTAAATTCAATGGAAATTCGGGTGAAGATCTGTCGAATCATGTGATGACCTTTCATCTGTGGTGTTCGTCCAACACTCTCAATGATGATTCGATTAGGCTTCGCCTCTTTCAGCAAACGTTAACTGGTTCGGCAGCAAAATGGTACATCGAATTGCCTAGAGCTTCATTCGATAACTTCAGTGCCCTTGCCACTACCTTTTTAACCCATTTTCAGTTACCCATAAGGTATGAAACAGGAACGAAGCTTCTTACCAATTTTAAGCAGACGACAGCCACTCACATATCTGATCATATTCATGAGTGGCAACGTCGTCACTGAATGGTAAAAACATATGTTCCTAATCATCTTCTAGATGAATGGTTTATTAAGTCATTATTACCTTCTATTACAGAATATGTGGCTAAAGGCGGGGTTGTCACTGAAGAGCAAGTCATTGCTCGTGTGCAATATCTAGACTTGATTTATACTCAGTTTGGCATGCTCTACGAAAAAATCCCTAATGCTCCTAGACCAGAGTTTTCCATTCCTCCTCCTCCTAAATCAAACAAAGACTCTCATGCCAGTGATGGCGTGATAGGTACAACTAGCACAAAAACTGCCAAGGCTACATCTAAGAAAGCCCACACAGTTTCTGGTCAAAATGTAAATGAATAACTTCTTGCCTCGGAGGTTAATGCCGTGTTGATTGACAAAGGCAAAGAACCAAAGCAACCACAGGGCAAGAAGAAAGGGAAAAGAAAAAAGAAGAAACGGGATGATTTGTCTCCTGAAAAATCTTCTGCAAACCCTTCTGGGCAAAGAAACCTAATTATCCATGCCTCATATGCGATGAGGACCATTGGACAAGAGATTGTCCATATAAAGTTGAAGTTAAGAAAATCTTTAAGAATTCAAGAACTTCAGCAATATTCACTGACTCATTTCCAAACCTAGAAACCAATCTGGTTGCTAGCGACAATGCTTCCCCATCCCAAGTGCTTATGTTGTCCATTTCGAAACAGCAAAATGATGCTTTGATATCGACAAGGAAAAAAGATTACGGGAATCCACAGCTGTCGAACAACAAGGTTGTAGACCAACCTAGTAGTTCGACAACAACTTCAACCGAAGTTGTGCCACCCATCATTCCTAAGCTAACAATAAAGCTGCCAAAATGAGTAGTACACAAATCGACATTTAATCCTCGTGCCCGAGCAGCACAAAATTATAATATAGTAGAGGATCTGGCCCAATCGTCGTTCGCTATGTCGGCACTTGAAGTACTGAAAAATTCCCCCTCCCAAAAGTAGGCTCTATTATCAGCAATAGGTGAGATTGACCCAGTGGATTCCAATCTTGTGGCCTTTAATCATAAAGGATTTGAACCTTAGTTACCAACTCAACTCGCTTTCCTCATCCAAGTGAAAGCCCTCAACAAAACTGTTCATCAAACAATTATTGATGAGGGGGCATCTACTTGCATTATGTAAATGAGTTGCTGGAAAACTTTAGGATCACCACCCTTGTCAAGATCATCAAAAACATTAAAAGCATTCAATGGATGAACATACACCCCGTACGGGATTTTAAGTAACTTACAAGTTGAACTGGGGGGTAAAATAGTAGAAATTAACGTTGAAGTTATTGATGGAAACCTCGATTACAATATCTTACTAGGAAGGCCCTGGATTTATGCCATGGCTGCTGTTGTATCAACTTACTTTAGGAAGATTTCATTTCCTTTCCAAGGAGGAATTACAATCGTTGATCAACAAACCTTTCTCCCCAACAGTTCACAAGTTACAGGAAGCATTCCAATGATCCATGGAAGCTCTCATTCGCTTCAAAATGTTGGAGTAGGCCTACTGAAAGACCCTACCTTGATGGGTACTTTTTCCCTACTGCCTCCAAGTAATCTGGCGGAAGTGGCAATATTAGGAACCTGCAACATGATATCTTCCATTCAGAAGATTTCCGAACACTTTGTTAGCATGGATCATATACAGGTTTTGCCTCCAAGCCCAATAGATATTTTGTAGCAATCAATTTTCTCAGACTGGGCGGCAAACCCAAATCAATGCTCATTGAGTGTTTGGGTGGATAGGTCAAAGGAATATGGCACCTCTTTAGATCCTTGGTCACATGTACATTCTACAGATGAAGGAATTATTCAGTTGATGATGATAGAAGAGACACCATGGGAAGATTACCACCATCATTCCCATCTTCCGGATTACAACGAAGATTATTCCAACGACCTTGATCATCCTTCAGTTTTTGATTTTCTATCAAATACTATAAATATGGTAGATTCCGAGCGAAATCTTTCCAATATTAAAGAAACTTTTTCCATAAATATCTCAATCAAACCTAATGTTGTAGAGAATATTCATGTTGGCAAATCTTGTTCTTCTTCAGAATTGGAAATATATTGCGCTCTCTTTCGCGAATTCAGAGATGTCTTTGCATGGTCACATGAAGAAATTCCAAGCATTGACTCGAGCATAGTCGAACAAGAAATCAAGATGTATCCAGATGTCAAACCGGTACGACAACGACTTCAGCAGGTGCACCCGAAGAAAGCCGCTACCATTAGGGCAGAAGTTGAAAAACCTTTACAAGCTGGTTTCATTTACCTGGTTCCTCTAACTGATTGGGTATCGAATATTGTTCCTGTGATGAAAAAGCAAGGAACAATTAGAGTGTGCATTGATTACAAGGATGTAAATCAAGCTTGTCCAAAAGACAACTACCCTACACCCTTCATCGACCAGATAATTGATGAATGTGCCAGATGCGAAATCTTTTCATTTATGTATGGATTTTCCGGGTATAATCAAATAAATATCTACCCACAGGAACAGTCGAAGACTGAATTTATATGTCCATGGGGCACATTTGCGTACCACAAATTACCTTTCGGTTTAAAGAACACAGGGGCAACCTTTCAAAGGGCTATGAATTATGCCTTCCATGACATCAAGAACATCGTTCAACCATATCTCGATGATCTTTCAGCTCATTCGTGAAAGCGGACTTATCATCTGTGGAATTTGAGAGCTATATTTCTACGTTGCCGACACTACAAGATACGACTCAATCCACACAAGCATGTGTTTTGTGTCGGTTCTAGTCGTTTACTTGGCTTCGTGGCTTCTAAGGACGGAATTCGACTCGACCCATGTAAGGTTCAGGCAATCATTGATATGCCTCCACCTTCAAATTTGCTTCAGATTCAGAAACTCCAAGGGAAAGTGAACTTTCTAAGGAGGCTCATTCCAAATTACACTGAACTAGCTAAAGGTTATATGCTTCTTTTGAAAAAAGAAGTACCCTTCAATTGGGATCAGGTTGTGTAAGATTCCTTTGATGCTCTAAAGGAATCCCTAATAAAATCATCATTAATGTACGCTCCTGGTTATCAAAAAGACTTTAACCTGTATCTAGCTGCAGCAGATACAACCATCGTAATGGTTCTAGTTCAAGAAGAAAATGGAATCGAAAATCCTATCTATTATTTAAGCCAAAACTTAAATGATATAGAAAGCAAATACTCCTATGTTGGAAAGCTGGCTCTTGCAGCTGTTCAAGCAGTACAGAGATTTTGACACTATATCCTCTTTCGAAAAACTACCATTTTATCATATTGAAACCCAATGACTTACATTCTGTCACGTCAGTTATTTGGGGGCAAATATTCAAAATGGATAGCTATTTTGCAAGAGTTTGATCTGAAATTCGTAAAATCCAAATCAAAGAAATCTCTAGTTTTCACAGAGCTATTATGCGATTTCCAATCGTCGTCCAACGATTCAACATCCAAAGAAACAATCATGGATGAATCTTTGTTTCTGATATCGTCAAGCAATCCATGGTACGGAGATATAATCATCTATCTCTAAACCCAAATATACAGGCCTAATATCTCTCACCCTGAACAACAACGTATTCAATACCAAGCAAAAGATTACATGATCATCGGTGATATGCTTTACCATCGCAGTATTGATACAGTTCTGCGAAGGTGACTCACCTATGAGGAGGCCAAAAAAGTTCTAAATGATTTTCATTCAGGCACGTGTGGGGGGCATCAATCTGGTTACGCTACCGCACAAAAGATTCTATGAGTAGGTTACTTCTGGCCAACAATGTTCAAAGATTGCATAACCGCAGTCAGAATTTTCCATGCTTGTCAAATCTTCGACTGCAAAACTAGAATACCACCCGCACCTTTGCAACTAGTAGTTTTTGTTGGGCCATTCGCCAAATGGGGCATAGATTTCATGACATGTAACCCCACCTCGGCCGGGGGACATGGGTATATCATAGTCGCAGTTGACTATTTTACGAAATGGGCCGAATTGATGCCTACATTAAACAACAACGGTGAAACGACTGCTCTTTTCTTTTTTAATCATGTAGTCTCTAGGTTCGGTGTTCCACAGGCTATAGTCACAGATCATGGATCGCATTTTTGCAATCACATGATGGTCGAATTGGCTACCAAACTAGGATTGTCCCACGACAGTTCTACACTGTATTATCTGCAAGCTAACGGACAAGTTGAGGCCATCAACAAAGTCCTAAAGCATATGCTGCAAAAGATGATTGGAGTCCACAAACAGATTTGGTGCCTAATCCTATACTCAGCCTTGTGGGCATACAGAATCTCGGTAAGAAATGTGACCGGGTTTACACCCTTCTAGTTGGTGTATGGCCTGGAAGCCGTCTTGCCAATTCAATGTGAGATTTCATCTCTCAAGCTGGCAATCAACCATCTCCCTGTAACTACAGAGGAAGAGGCTCATTTCTTGGAACCAATCCAATTGGAAGAAACCTGTCGTGACGCCGCCTTGGCTAACGAAGCCCATAAGAATTGAGTTATGGCACATTTTGACAAAAATGTCAAACCCCATGTTTTCTCAGAAGGTGACCTGGTCTTGCTTTACAATCAGGAATCTGATAAATTGGGAGCAGGTAAGTTCCAATATTTGTGGATGGGTCCCTACATTGTTAAACATGTGTTAGCAAAAGGAGCCTACAAGCTAGTAGATTACGATGGAATTCCACTGGTGCAACCCTGAAACGGGTTGTACCTTAAGCGTTACTATGCTTGACTAAGTGTAGTGACCTCTTCATATGCTTTTGTTACATTTCAGTTTCATCAAGAGTGATCATTTTGGTTAGGCAATCCATCTTTTTCATTTGTTGCAGATGTCGAACCTATTGGAATCATTTGTTGGATATGCCAACAGAGCTAGTCGTAGTACGCGGAACCTATCTTCTGTGGCCTGGGCCATTTTTGATCCAAGCGACGCATTAGTGAGTTTCAGAGGAGTATGTATTGGTCGATCAACGAAAAAGATTGCTGAGTATAGCGCATTGATAGAAATTCTCTCTGATGCCATCGCATGTGGCATACGTCGACTTTTTTTCAGGCTAGACTCACAACTTGTCATCCTACAACTTACTCGCATATATTCTGTTCGGAATCCAGCTATCTATCGTATGTTCCTAAGGGTCAGGATTTTGGAAAGGCAGTTTGATTCTATTCAATATCAACACATTTCCATAAACTTAAACACATTAACTGATTCATTAGCAAATTATGTGTTAGATAGACATTTGCAACATTTATAAAAGAAAGCATTTTCAATCAACATTTGCATCAAGATCATATAACTTAACCAAAATAAAGCTCCGAAAATCACAAATATATATAACTGTTTATAGTTTGTCAAAATGTTCTATGTCCAAGACAAAATTGGTCACATGACACAAAAACTCAAAAATGCAGAAAAGCACCCTAGACTAATGGTGCTGGTGATAAAATGTCACTTCCTGTGCAATCATACGTAAGAGCCTAGTCCATCGACTCGGCACGCCAATAGTATGGCGTTGTAATCTCAGAGGTAACTCGTCGGTCCTCACATCCTGGATACCAAGGGTGAGACCCTCAACATGATCTTGAAATACTGCAAGGGTCTCAGCTATGTCCAGATTGCGAAGGACAACCCTCCCTACAGCCTCTCCTACTGGAACGACAACTGCTACCCTCGGGCGCACTCCTGATTGCACTGGTCCAATGTCTGCATGAATGTATGAGTTTGATTAGTCTTCATAGCATTTAAAAGACATGATAACATTATAAAAACAATAAACAGAGATATGGTCAGATATTTTACCTATAATGCCCCACTACTCGCCAACCGGCAGCACCAAATTTGGGTCACCCCGGAAATCCATCCCAGCATACGAATACTTAGCAAAGACCATCTCCTGATGGTCGAACCACACAAAGAAGGAATCAGAGAATGAAATATGTGATTGACCAACATGTCTGGCCATAAGATCGACCCATCTCTGCATCCGTAGTTCCGTCAGTACTGGCAGTTCGAGTGAAATGTATTGTGGCTAGATGAGTGGGATCTTCTCCAAGGCGAAGGCGGTGAGAATAGAACCATAACCAAAGTTCTTAGATATTCCATTCTTCACCTTGGAGAGTTGTTCTTTTATGACCGGAAGTACTGCATCACACCAGTTGAATAACTTTGGTTCAAGGCATTCCAGAGCATACTATATATAGGACCTGTTGGCCAAATGAAGAGCCGTACTACCAGCCAATCTAGCAAAGGTGAATAAGATAGTCCTCAAGGACCGGTCAGTGACATCTCGAATACTAATCTTGTGATCCCTGCTCGACTGAGATCCATCTCCACATAATCGGCGAATATAATCCCTCATGGATTCACCTCCATGGGCGGATCCTGATAGTGAGAGAGGGGCACCACACCTCAATAAACCGGTCAAGAAGTAGATATCCTCAACTGTCAAAGGGATGGATTTACCTCGAATCTGGAACACTTGGTTGGTAGGATCCCATGCATCGAGAAAATATTTCAACAAGTTTATTTGTTGCCTCATGCTAGATATGCAGAAGAATTTGAGCAAACCACAGTTCCGTAAAGCAGTCACCATACCCAGATCATGTAAAGAAACCATGTCCTCTTCTTCATGCTCACGTTCACGCCATGTAACAACCATCTTGATCCAATGAATCTCTGAAAAACAAACAAGAGAAGAATTAGGATCTTGATTCAGGCAAAAACAGGCAAAACTTTCCATGAAAAACAGTGCATAAACTTTCCCTTTTGCACCCATCGCACCCCAACTGTGTACTAGGTGAGATGCATCCTGACTGGCCAATGGCTAGCTCAGTATGCATCGCATCTTTCGATGTACATTGGGTATGATGGGAAGAGAATGAATTGTTCAAACCCCAGAGGCCCAGAAGAACAAGAAAGCATGCTCAAAATTAGAAAAGGAAAGAATGCAAATGAAGAGCTCAAGGTTAGCTCCTACCTAGTCCAGACAGCGCTGAAAATAGTCCACAAAATCTCCCATAATCATTTGGTGAAAATCAAAGAGGAAAACACCTCCAGAGCTCCAAAAATCCCAAATTTGAATGAAATGGTAAAAATGAAAGGTAAAAACTATTTTTATGTTACTATTCACGTAGTTCGAGTAAAATATAGTTGTTTAACTCATTTTTCAAGCATGTATTCACATTTCTAATCGATTTGATGGAGTAAATGAACAGGTAGCATGACCGTCAAAAGAACATAGTGTTAATGGTGAAATCAACGTCTCTGACTATTATCACGAGCAGTTTTACGCAAAGTTCAAGCTCGTTAAAAAATAAACCTCGCCACAAGTAGTTTTACGCAAAGTTCAAGCTCGTTAAAAAATAAACCTCGCCATGAGCAGTTTTACGTGAAGTTCAAGCTCGTCAAGAAATAAACCTAGCAATGAGAAAGTGTTCCCATAGAGTTTAAGCTCATTAAAAAATGAATCCCACCTCCGGTAAATAACCATTTTGATCGCATGACTATTATCTTTTGAACCTTGGTCGTGTTCTTACCATCACCTCCACTCTTTTTTTAGCCGATCATACACCTCCATTTTATTGTTTACCCTTTTGAGGAACAGCTGCAACGAGTGATTCTATTAGCCACCTTCTTTACACTGTCGTGATTGAAAAGTTCTAAACCTTACCTGGAACCTGTTGCTATCCAAAAACATCACTCGTTCCTCAAAAAGCGAGTCTCCTTTAAGCTCTTTTCATCTGACTCGTAAAATATGAAAAGATTGCTGAGAAATTGGCCTCTCCAGCTCGTTAAAGCGACCGGAAGTGCCATCCCTCCTCTAGATTTTAATCTTTTTGGACCTGAGGGATTATTACACAAAACGATCGAGTGCTTGTCTTGTTCGGCTTGTTAAAACTATCGGAAAGTCATCCCTTTCGTATTATTTTACACTTTTTTGGACTTAAGGGATTACATTATGAAAAAGGACCATTGGATTTGCCTTTCCATCCCTTTTAGACTCTCTAAAATTTCCTTTTAGACTCTCTAAAATTGAAGAGGACCGAGTTATCTTTGTCGTTAAACTCGTTAAAACAATAGCAACAAACTTGTCCATGGAGACAAGAGCGAGTTTCACTGTCGCTAGGCTCGTTAAAACATAGCGACAAGTTTTCCCGAAAGGAAAATTATGGAACAAGCATATGTTATCCTCCTCAAGCTTGACAAAAATAAAGAGGTACTGGTCAGCAATGACTGGGGAGAAAGGGAAGAAAACTTGAGTAGCTTCATTGGTAGCAGTTCGCTCTTGAACATGACACTTTCACTCTGTCACCATGATTGAGTCGGGTTGGGTTATTCCGTTCACCGATCATATCACCATTGGTCCACCGCACCATCCACCTTGGGGTTAATGCTACCAATCCATTTCAGTGTCGCCAGTATGTTCAAGAGAAGTCACTCAAAGAATTCACCAACCTAGCCAACGTCTCATCCGCTGCAATACATTCACTCTCCATTTTTCATGACCGCCACCCTGAACCTTATATCGTTAGATCGTTTTCACCTCCACAAAATCATTTGCTCCATTCTGTGTCGTAGATGTGGGATTCATTAAGGCCCTCCTATGACGAGTCATTTCTTGTCGACATCAACTCATTATCTAAGAAGTTGACTTAGGGACAACCCTTTCAGTACTTTGAAGCTTGCATGCCTCAATGGCAAGTTTCTCACTTCCGGCGACAGGTTTACATTAATGGCCTTCGACCGAAAGATTTTACATGGTGTTTGACATCAGCTCATGTATTCACGCCACGTCAATTGTACTGCAGTACCTTGAAGGTCATCATCATTATCGGTGATTCATCCCGCACCTGTTAACAGCTTACATCATTGGCCGGTAATCAGGTTATGTCTTTCCATGTTCGACATCAGAACATCTTTTCACATGGATTGACCTGTACTTCAGGTGAAGATTGAACGAGTTTGAAGACCCCAGATCTAGTTTCATCCATTCGGGCTACGATATATTCAGGAAAATAAAGACATAAAATGTACATCATTGCTGCATAGATAATCATCCAAACTAAAGGATGATGGCTCTCCCAGAATCATCAGTCTGCCACACAGACGATTGTCTGTCTTATGTACATGAATATGAATTTATAAAGCTGAGCATGGGAATGCCTAGCTCATCTAGATCATGAAAATATTGTGAATATAATGTATTGTATTGTATCTTATTACAATTCACCTTCTAGTTCGAAAAACCTCGGATCCTCATTATAAAGCATTTCACCCGACATCAAAAGGATTTACGACCTCATGCTTTAGGGGGCAACTGTTATAGACATATTTGGGCACTACAACCCCAATCACATATGTCCATAAACCAAGGGATTTTAAACCCTTAAAAGTGTTGTTTCATACCCTAAAGGAACAAATTCAGCTGATTACATCATCTCCCAGAAGTTCTCCATGAAAAAATACTCAGAACTGGTCAGAACAGGACCATATAGACTGCTCCATGCATAGGGTGCGATGCATCTCACCTGTTACACACGGGGGGTGTGATGCATACTGGAAATCCCTTCTGTAGGGTGCGATAAAGGAGAGAAAACAAATGGCAGAAGCAGTTTGCTAGGTGGAAACCTAGAGAATCTTCTAGAAACTGCTCATTTGACACTTGCCTCTTTGAATTCGCGCAGGGATGAGTAAGATATTTAAAATCTCCAAGTGGAACCAAGAACTATCAGTGAAATGACACTAATCAAAATCCCAGAAGCTGACTCACTCTCCTGAAAACATCTATATATGGATCCCTCATCCAAGAGATCCAGGGGCTGGAATTTTGTAATTTGCAAGGAAGTGTTGTTGGTTTCTCTTTGAAGACATTTTTGGGTGGTCTTGCTTTGTATGAGGTGAAGAGGGCTTTCATGCTGGGAGGATGATTCTGGATTAGACAGCTTGGTTGTAATCCTCTCTTCTACTACTTCTATCAATAAAGCTATTTGAGTTTTCCTCCATATGCTTGTATATCTCTGAATCTTGTTTGTGTATGCATTTATATGCTTAATGTACATCTAATCCTACATTATTTATGGTTATAGATATCTATGCTTTGATGGTATTTTTCTCCCTTGACTCTACAGGTGTTCTTTGAAGCGGGACAAGTGAGAAAGGAGTGGCAAAAGCTCTGCCAAAGGAGAGAGGAAACAAGCAAGGAGACTAGCGAAAAACTAAGGTTGGTGCTCTCTGCTTCTCTCTCATCTATCTCTCATAAAAGAAAACACAAGTAACTTTAATTTTTTTGTTTCTAAGATAGCTACCCATCTTAGTGGGACTAGCAGCTCTGAATGGACACTAGTTTTCCCGATAACAACGTGATCACCATATCAAGTCGCACATATTCAAAGAAAACGATCTAGTATTACTGTACGACAGTAAGTTCGAAAAATTCCTTGAAAATCTATGAATGCATTGGTTGGGACCATATGCAGTCAAAGAAGTCACAGAGGGAGGTGCAGTCCAACTCGGCAAGCTTAATGGGGAGTCCTTCCTAGGATGAGTAAATGGAAATCACCTGAAGCTGTACACAGGTGGCCGACTACCTGACTAACCGACTGAAACACAGTCTCACAACTCCTAACAGTTGAAAGAGAGCACGGGATGGTAAAACAATCTGTTAAGGAGCTGTGTGACAACAGTGGCGCGTGCAGGATCGGTATGTCACAAGGGTCGCGGTTGCGCAGAAGGGGCTGCACTGCTACATGGATAAACGTGGAGGTGACCATTGTTGTCACTGTTCATGACAATATGTCTGAGTTACAACGAAAAGGAGTGGGCAGCGGGAAATTAATATACGAAGTAAGAGCCAGATCCAGAACGATCTAACGTAGATCTAAAATTAAGGCACCATAAAAGGAGGGAACGACTGAATTTGAATTTCAAAATGCCTATAAATCACAAGAGGGCATCCACCAAAAAATCTATGGTATTAGGAGAAGTAAGCTATTGTACCTTCCAATTGGTATGGAACTATTGATCGTCAACGCTCAAGGAGTAAGCCGGGGGTTTTAATATGGCCAATGGATATGCAGTACCTTCTGGATAGTGTGATGTCAATGGCTACGGATGCTGTACCAAGCTCAACACTGACGGTAAGGGATGTATCGGAAAGTATCAAAACGAAGCAGGACTGGTCCGGATGCCGCTGCCTAAACCACGAGTTGGCAAGCGACCCATGAAATATAAGGGAAAGATGGCGAATCTTGAGACAAATGATGGAAATTCAGTTAACAGTTTCTCTCTGACGCACCTTGAAGATAAGGATCTCGCGGATGGCAACATCTCTCTTGCAAAAATGCAACACAAGCTTCAACGGACAGTGTGTATACTAGACCAGAGATTGGAAATTTGCTGCTTTGGCACAAAGAATTCCAGCCTTTGGCATCTCAGCTAGAGCTAAAGTCCTATGAGGGGCCGCTTTGTTTTAACCAAGTAGTGTAGAATGAGCATCATCGGTTGAGCGAATTAGTAGAGGCAATGGAGTAGGAGCTTGAAGGAGTTTTGCAGGAGGCAAGGATGGAGCAATAGAATGTAGTGAGTCACTCGCAGGGATGGTGAATCACAATGCCTTGGCCGTGTGTCTCGCCACACCGACGAGTGACTCGGGACGAGTCATGATGATTGTGTTCGGGGCCTGTTGGGTGGCAGATCCCCTGCGTAATGCTTTTGGGGCTTAAAGCCCACAATTAGGGTAACGATATTGTAAAAGTTCCACGAAGTGCATGGAGCGCGAACTGTAATGGGTTGAGTCAAAGGGTTGTCCGCCCAAAAATAATGTAAAATAATAGAAAGTGAGTCAATTTGCCCATGGTCCACGGACCATGGGAAGGTATAAATAAATCATAGTTATAAGGATAGAAGGTAGATTTGGATGGAGATCTGATGTATTATGGGTTTGTGAATGAAATATTTGCTCTGAGTCTGAAAGTTTGAGTCGTGGGAGGTAGTAGTTAGAGTAGGCTCTACAACTATGTGCACAGAGGCCTGCTCTATTCTGTAGCTGTGTGTGTGGACCCCTGCAGCTGAGTGCACATGGCTGAGATGATTGTACTGAACAGAAGATTAATAAAGTTAAGTGTTTCTGAATTATTGTGCATTTGGTCACAAATCTATATGTTTATTCTTATGTTTTGAATTTATGCATATCGGTAAGATTTAGGTTGCGCGCGCTGGTTATACTGTTGAATTCTTGATTAAAGACCTTAAGAAGTAGATCAGATCTATAATAACAGTTGTGCAGAGTAGCACAGATCGGTTTGAGACCCTTCCAGTCCTCATCAAGACATCCCTAGGGTGCGGAAACCTGGTAGCACCCTCCCATACTACCTTGAGTGAGACTTCATTCTGCGCTCTGTGGATTGTTGCCGAAAGGGTCGGTAGTGTGGGATTTGTTTAGCTAAAACACTTCCGAACTTGGGTCAGGCCCCATCAATCCAACAACATGTATTCCTCTTCTTCCACTTGTTCTTCATAATCCTTTTCTTATTCTATATCTAAATATTCACTTACTTGTGGTTGAGTTTGAGGCAATGTTTAATCTACTTCTACATCAATGCTTTCAACTACCTTACATTGTCTTTTGTTGTAGCATCTATAGCCCTTGCTTCTATATGCATATCTGTAACATCCCTGGGTTAAAATTTAATGTAATAAAGGGTAATAAATGAAAAATAAGACCAAGGTCATGGGACATGTATTCCAAGATGAATGTTTGGAAAAAACATCTTAGTTGGTGTCACTTTTGGTTTATTATGGCTAACAAAATTGGGTAAGGGATTAGCAAATGTAAAGAAGCATTAATTAGCATTTATTTATGAAAAAGAAAAGGAAAATAAGAGAAAAGGGAGGTGAAAGGCCACATATCTGCATGAGATGGAAATTCAAGGAAAAATAAAGGAAAATGAAGAAATTAGAAGAATCAATAATAAAAAGGCATCAGAGGATCAATTTGGGGATTTTTGTGATTTTGGATTTGAAATTAGTTTCAAAGAGAGAATATCATAAGAGGAGGAAGAAATCAAACAATCAAAGGAACGAAAAGAAAGGACAAAGGAAGAAAAGGACAAGCAAGGAAGGTTGGATCAAGCAACTTCAGTAGGAAGACTTGCACGTAACAAGTTGCATGTTTGATTTCCAAAATGGTTTGTGAAATCATGGTATATGCATTTGTGTAATTTTTTCTCTGCTTATCATTGGCATGGGTTTTTTCAGGACTGGAAGTTGTTTCAACCTTGCCTTACCATATCTAGATAGCCACAGTGTGATGAGGTTCTTTTATTTGGTTGAGCTTTAGATATCCTGAAGGTTTTGGAACTGGGTGAGGTGGCCTCAGGAAAATTACCAAAGGTTGGGGGTGGAGGTGGTTTAATCTTCGGGAAGCCCTTGACAAGTGGGTGGGGACAGGAAAATTCCTCAAGGTAACGAGGAATAAATTATAAGGCATCCAAGCTTATTTTAGGTTTAGTGATTTCTTGACTAGTTTTGGAGGGATCACAGTAGCCTAGGGTTGGAGGTGGTTTAATCTTCGGGAAGCCCTAGTTGTTTATGTCTTGGTTTTCTTATGTGATCTCTTGATTGGTTTTGGAAAGATCGGATTAGCGTGAGGGTGGAGGTGGTTTAATCTTCGGGAAGCCCTAGTTGTTTATGTCTTGAGTCCCACATTCAAGCTTGGAATATGGAACGAGGTGATTGGTTGAAAGAAAGATTTCATTCAACTCAATCTATGGTCGGGTGGTACGTGGAAGTTTCTGAATTGGTTGGATTTTACATATGTTAATAAGAGAAATTTTCCTATGGTATTTTATGAGTACTTGTACTTGTTATTATGTGGATTTAATGGTTGTTCTATCATGATTATTATTTTGGTTATAAGAATGGTTCCATGATAGGTTCTAGCTATGGATCTTGATATGCTTTGATTAGTTGATTAATGGTTAATGAACACTTGAGATAAAAAAAAAAAAAAATAGTGTAGCTATTATGAGAGGGAATTAGACCTTCTTGTTGATTCTCAGATAAGTTTCAGAACCCTATGTTCATATATGCAGTCATGCCTTGTACATTATATGTTCACCTTATGTTTGATGAAATGACTGTCATGGTTAGACCTGGTTAGTTCATGTCCTTGATAAATTTTTGCATGAATGGATTTGTAATGATGTTATTGACCATTTTGGAAAGTCTCATTGAGTGGTGGGCAGTGGTCTAGAGGTTATCCTAAAATGGTCGCTCAAAATCCAAGACCACTCTCAGAACTAGAATTTTTGGGCTATGACCACACCATTATAAGCTTATGCATGTGGTCAGAGTCCTATAACTGGATGGAGGCCTTTTCATGGATGAAGTTGTGGGCGTAGGTCACTAAAAAAGCAATCCAACTTATGGTTTGGGCTCCTGGAGTGGTTGTTTAGCTCGTTGGTGTCCTGTAGCTCCCAAGGAAGGTAAGTAAAGTTCCAATTTGTCAACTCCACTTCCTTAAATGTAATTAGGAGGTTGGGTCATGTCATAGTAACTATTTGTCTCATGTTTACCCTGGAATACCATTGAAATTGGGTAAATATGGGGAGGGGGAATTATAGGGTGGTATTAGAGCATGGTTCAAATCCTTTGACTGGATGGGTTAGGTGCTTTTTTTAATGCATGCATTGTGATGTATATGGTTATGCATGCATAGTAGTTCAGACATGCATCATGGTGGTAATTATCCAGTTTTTGTCATCATGATGTTGTTGGTATGTTATGATGTTGATATGTTGGCTGAGATGGAGCAGGAGATGTAGATCATCAAAGCGAGGTTATGGCATTAGATATTGGGGTAAGAGCATATCGTCATACACGTTTGTATGTTGTTCATGCAAGTATGTCAGATAATGGTTGTTATATGCATTATGGTTATGTACATGCATGTCATTCTACTGATTTTGTGGTCACATGCATGATAGATGTTAGTTAATCAGTGCAGTCATATGCACATGTGTCGTATAGTCCTGAATGGTAGTAACTTGTTATTATATGCATTTTGGTCATATGCATGATGATTAAAGATAAGATATTGATGTTATAAGTATCATGCTAATTTGGATTTCCTTTTGCAGATGGTTATGGTTATGATATTAAGGTATGATTTGATATACTTGAGATATTGTGTCATACTAATATGGATTGACTTGTGTAGATGTGATAACCTCCCTTGAGATACATTCAGGTATGAGTTGATTATGTCTTCTATATGATTTATCTAACATGGTATGTTTATAGGTTGTTTGAAAGTTTGATTAATTTCATGATATGAGTATGTATCTATAATATTACACGATCTTGTTTTAAGACAATTGTACTAACATTATCTGTTGAGACTACTCATATTCACTTGAGTGTAAGTGGGTGCTAGTTGTATTAATATTATTAATGATTTTGAGTTAATTGAGATTATTGTATGATTCTTAGTTGTGGTAAAGGTCGATTTCAAATTAATAGACACAATGTCTTGATATTTGGAACATGTGACTGACATGTGTGCACAGTTGCAGGGTAACATGCTTGGAATTAGAGTGACAAGGTAACAATTGATTTGTTTATATAACTACAGTTGGGTGATGTGATAGCACACAATAACAATCAATTGCAACAAGGCAAAAGGTAAAAGAAAAGCATTGGGTGAAAATTCCTTTGGTTATGTTTGGAGACCGCAGTTCCAAACGAATGAGTGCTTTGCATGAATACGGGAAGTCTTCTTAACCTTGATTTTGACTAACATTATGTGGATATGTACTATATTCATGAACATGTATTTGATAGGAATAACAGTTGGTTTTCAATTATGGCTATATTTGTCAAGGAATTTGAGTCCTTTGAGAGACGATAGGTGCACATGTTCAGTTACAAGGAAAGATGCGTAGCACAATAAGGTAAGGTGACTGGTACATTGTGATATTTTTTTATATTGCACTGACCATTATGTGTTTATGGTAGTATGATGCAGGGGATTTCATGGTAAAAGGGCTACCATGAAATCTTGAATAAGGCTCAGGTTGAGCTATCCCTTGGAGTCATTGGGAGCCATGGGGCTTGAGTCATGGTGTATGTTGAAATCTTTGTGCTTTTAGTGCTTTGTGATTTGTTTGCGCTTGATTTATAGTTTTTTTGTGTCTGGTGCATGGCCATGCCACTTCTACAGTGTCATATTGTTATTGGTTTTTCATGGTTTTATTTTTGTTTGCTTCTTGTTATTTCTTTTTATGTTTTGAGGGTATTTGGAATTGGTTAGGGAAAGAGGAAAGTTAATGGAACTCTGGGGGAGATGAATGGAATCCAGAAGTAATATAATACCCAGATGAAGCCCAATGCATGAGTAAAGGGTACTTAAAGGAAAGAGTATGATAGTCAGTTGGATTGGTTGGGCCCATCGGGATAAATGTATGGTGGCAGGATAGTCATGAAAAATGTAACCATAAAGGTAAAGTAAATGGATTTGAGGCATCAAATGCCTTGGCTAAGTTGGGAACTATTTTTCTTAATGTTGTGCATGTTGTGCACGGACAAAGGGAGTTCTATTAACCTTAACCTTATGATATCTGGAAATTGTGTTGTGATTATGATTATGTTGATGTGTGTGTGTGTGTATATAGATAGATATGTATGTATGTATATGTATATATGTATGCACATATGTCGTTGTTTGGTAGGGTCGTTAGGGATCATGATTGTTTTATGCCAATGATTATATATATGTATGTATGTATGTATGTCATTATCTAACAGGATCGTCATGGATCATTATTATGGAGGAATGATTGCTTATGTAGGTGAATGGCATGAAGCGGTTCCTTGTTTCATGAGGAATCAAGTGGGAATAGTAGCCCTGACTGATCTACGAGGTTACTATATCATGTGGATTTGAATTGATATTATGTGCTTTTAATATGCTTATGTTTATGTTATGGACAGGTAACACTGAAGGATACATTAGTGGAATGAAAGTAGTGCGATCTACGACATGTTATGACAAGCCTAGATAGTGGAAAGACACTAGAAGTAGGTTGCTTAGTAAAGACAGTGTGGTCTCTAGATGTATATCTCATTCTATGTACATGTTGCATATGTGGTGTTGTGTACATGTTGTATATTTGGTGTTATGTATAGATGGTGCCATGTACATGTTGTATATGTGGTGCCATGTACATGTGGTATTGTGTACATGTTGTACATGTGGTGTTGAGTACATGTTGTACATATGGTGTTGTGTACACGTCGTGCAAATGATGTTATGTACATGTGGTGATGTGTACACATTGTGTAGGTGGTGTTGTGTACATGTGATGTTGTGTACACGTTGTGCAGGTGGTGTTGTGTACACATCACGCAGATGGTGTTGTGTGCACGTGATGTTGTGCACACATTGTACAGGTGGTGCTATGTACATGTGGTGTTGTGTACACATTGAGCGGTTAGTGTTGTGTAAACATTGTGCAGGTGGTGTTGTGTACACGTTGTGTCGTTAGTGTTGTGTAAACATTATGCAGGTGGTGTTGTGTACATGTGGTGTTGTATATTCATTGTACATGTGGTATTGTGTACATGCCATGCATGCTGTGTTGTGTACATGTGGTACTGTGTTATGCGCATTTAATAGTCGTTATATCGTGACATGTGTATTTGTTGTATTGTACGATGTGTATGTATATGTGTCATGTCGTACACAGATTGTCGATGTATATGTTTTGTTGTACACCGGGTGTAGGTGTACGTGTTTTGTTGTACACTATGTATGTGTATGTGTTGTACAGTGTGATGGAACAGTAAGGTATGGGACTGTCAAGGCCCTTGTTGTTTTTATTGAGGGTTGAGGTGGTTTACTCTCTAGATTCCCTTGTTGTTGCTATTGAGGGTTGAGGCGGTTTAGTCTCTAGATGCCCTTTCTATTTCTATTGAGGGTTGAGGCAGTTTAGTCTCAAGGTACCCTTTCTCTTATTGAGGGTAGAGGTCATTTAGTCTCAGGATACCCTTATTTCTATCAAGGGTAGAGGCAGTTTAGTCTCGGGATACCCTTGTTTTTGATATTGAAGGGGGAGGTGGTTTAGTCTCTAGATTCCCTTACTGCTTTTAAGAGAAGAGAAAACACTAGGTGTTTTTTGAGTTGGCCAACCAAACCAGTGTGTATACATGGCCAAAGAGAAGAGAAGGGATTGGTTGTTTTCCAGATTTGGAAACTGATTTATTTTGTGTGTGGAAAGGACAAAGAACAAAGAAAGACGAAAAAAATCATTTGAAAGATAAGAATCAATATTTTCTTTTATTTTTAATTATGCATGGGATCTATGATTATGATTTATGATGTTTGCATGTGATCTATGATTCTGATTTATAATGGTTATGCTTTGAGCTAACTAGATGTGATATCTTTATACATGATGATTTTATCAAAGAGCTAGTTTGACTTGTTGTGATAGGGAGTAAATAGATTTGAAGGTGCACCTTATTTATGGGCCACCAATGAAGTATGATTTGAATTTATTTAAATTTATTTTGAATATAATGAAAATTATGTGCTTGGCACAGGAAAGCAGGGAAATGCCCGAATTGGGTGGTTGAAACTAGATGCAAGAATTAGCAGCAATAGAAAAAAGGAATTGGAACAGGAAAAAGTATGTTGTTACAGATCCATTTGGGCACATCACTCCCATCATCTAGATTAGTGTTTTAGGGCTCATCAAACCCTAATTTTAGTTGCTACATGCCCTAAAAAGGTCAACCTATTAAATTCCTCCTTCCGAGACAGTTTCATGGCCTGAAGACATCCTGAAATGACACCTTGAAGGACCAGTGGAGGTAGGCCCATGTAAGGGTGCTCTGCAAAGCACTTAGGCCCATGCAAGGGTGCTCTACAGAGCACTTACGCCCACTTTGACCTGCACTGGGCGAGATTGAGTGAATTTTCTTAGGGTTCTGGGAATATTCCTTGGTTATAGATCATTCTAGAAGGATCCCACCTCTTATCCCCTCTTATGAGCTCGAAATCGGATAGGCTAAGGATCCATTAACCTCCTATCCTCTCATCCCTTCCTCCATGGAAACTAACTCTAAGTTTGGAAGGCCATTCAATACCCTCATTTATGACAAAACCTCCTCCATCTTCCTATAAATTGAGCACTCATCTAAGTGATCAAGGATTGGACTTTGATCAATTGTAAGGAGATAATGTTAGTTTGAGAATTGAGACTATTGTTAGTGTCATTATGCTTCCAGAATTGCATGCTTATGATGTGATGTGGATGGAACCAAAGCTGAAGGAGTGACTACAAATCAGGCTTCATGGTTGTAATTCCTTCTTCTATTGAATAAAGTATTTGAACCTTTTTCCCATATGCTTATCTTGTTATATGATACTTATATGTGTTAGTGTATCTGATTCCATTTACTTGTATTCAATAGATATTTTTCTTTGATCAGTTCTTTGTCTTTTGTTTGTGTTTATAGGTACTTCTCAAGCATGTTAAGTACGGGAAGGAGTGACAGGATTGATACAAGGGAGACAAGAGGAAAGCAGAACTACAAGTAGGTATTCTCATCTTCTTTTTCTTATCTATTGCTTATAGGAAAAGGCTAAAGTGCTTTAAATTGTTGTTCTAGATATGGTTACTTATCTAGGGAATAAGTATTTATCTGTAGATACCAAATACTCCAAAACAAATTGGCAACTCCACTTGGGAATGATCATTGTTCCAAGTATCTTATTCACATCCTAGGACACTCTAGCAGACCTTACTTCCTTTCATTGATTTTATTTCAGCCTTGTTGAAGTGTTATTTGGTCAAAAATTGAGGTTAGATGACTCTTGAGTGGCCTCTCAAGAATCAGCGCAGGCTTGGTCACGGGATAGTGCTCTACAGAGCACCCTTGAGTAAGAGATATTGCTTTGCAGTGTAGTTAAGCCCTCTTTGACTATGCTAATCCACCTTAGGGAAAATTTTCACCTTTGGATTGGTTTTTTTCTCCAAATTTCCTTTTGTTTATGCTTGCTGAAAGATCAATGATTGTAGTATGTCTCTGAAATCAACTTGTATTTCCTCTTTCCAACCCCACTTTGGATTGATTGATTAATGTTTCTTAAATGATTTATTTATCATTATCATTTCATTGCCAAAGTTATATTATAGTCGATTAACCTTTGTTTGAAATAAAGTGTCGTAAAAGTCTTCTTTTCCTTCGAAACTGAACTGTTGTAAAGTCTTCGTTCTTATAAAAAGATTGATTGATTGTATGTGCATTAGTTTCCTTTTGTTCATCATAACATTAAGGGATTCAAAAAGAAAAACTTTCATTATTCATATTGTATTCTGTGAATGCTTGAAAGGAATAGTTAGGGAAATTGCATTAGATGTGCTCTTTGCTCTTTGTCAAAGATCTCGTTTCTCTATCCCTACTAGCTAAGGTTTTCATTGTTCAATTGAATGAAAATAATGCTTATCATATTAGTTGCATTTTAGGAATTGCAAACATACATCATGTGGTGAACCTTAAAAGGAAAATTCTAAAAAATATCAACTTAAAATCTATCTGAATTTACCTAATGGAGCATTGTCATCTAACTAATAACATTTAGAGGTTCTAGGCTAAAGACATGTTCCGGCGTCGTAAAACATAGCAGATGTCGCTAACTTGTCTATAATACATCCCGAGTGTGATACCTCATTCCACATACTTGAGTATATCATAGCTATTCCACGTACCTTCGGGTATTTAGGGTGATGTTACAATACGTAAAGTATATGGGAATGCTCTCATTGTGCTGTTTTGCATTAGACAATGCTAATATAGATTGGGCCTCCACGTACTTTCTGGTATATATGGGAGGACAACACTAGGTTTCTATCCATCCTTAGGTAACCGAGTCGGCCACCTTGTACACTGTGATACATTGAACACAACATTTGGGGAGATTTCCTACCCATACTTCTCGGTTCGCCAGGAGGTATTCTACAGTTCCCAGTTGCTTGGTAAACCTTCTGCATAGATTATCATTCGTTTGTTTTGTTATGTTACTTTGATTAAAATGAATTTAGTTGACCGCAGATAACATCCTCCACGCTCACTCCTTAGTTGATCTTAGGTTGAAACATACGGCAACAAATCCAGAGTCCACTGATCAAGGAATTCCTTTTGATGGGAATCCTAGTCCTTTTCCTCCTTTTAGAAATATTGGTGCTCCTTATATGGCTACATTGTCCCTTTCGGGATTTATGATTGTCTTTTCAGTATGGTTGTTTTCAACCTCTTTGGTTCAAAATGTCGTGATTTCTCTGTAATCGAGTACTCCTCCAACTGAACAAAATCAACCTCCAGTTGATCCTAAAGTTGACCCTTTTCCTTCTTCCGCAATTGTTTCTTCCCCCCCTTCTTCCTCTTCGCTTGGTTAAAGTATTGGTTCTAGTAACCAGGTGGCTAAGAAGAAGAAGAAGAAAGGGGGGAAGAAGAATAAGAAGCAAATTCAGCAAAGGGGAAACCAAGCAACCATTGCTTTGAATGCAACATCTAATGAGAAATAGTCCATCAAGCCTCACAAAGTACGATATCCATGCAAACTTTGTGTAGGAGACCATCTTCTTCCAAATTGTCTAGATATTCCTCAGATCTTAGAAGAATGGTCTTCTCGTTCACATCATCCTATGTCATCAACTTCTAGAGATCATGCTGGTGACACACCATCAACTAGTGGTAGTAAAGTTCATGGAAAGAAGGGAAAAATAAAATTTCCCTATAGGTTATGCGAAGGGAATCACCCCATTCACGTTTGTCCCTATCTCGATGAAGCCAAAAAAGTGTTGGATAACCGTCCTACTTCACTCCAGTGACTTCCATCTAGTTACAAGAGACTCTCCCTTAATCCTTCACGAGTTGATGAATTGATTGACTCAAATCAACTGTCGGTCAAACCCACTCTCTCTGAAAGTGAATCCTATGATTCTATACCCGACCCAAATCAATAGATCAAGGTAACAGTTGACCCAATTTCACCTTCAGTCAATTGTACCTTTCCCATAGAGAGTGAACATGATACCACTCAGGTTCTTTTCATTTCTTCAGATTCCAATGAGCTTTGGGTCAATCCTCCTGTTTCAACAAGACAAGAGGAAAATCCTAGCGCTCTCATAATCCAAGGGGTTAATTCTCCCGTTTCTACGGTACCCCGTCCAAGTAGTCTGGTCACTTCCTTTGATTGGAATCGACTGGCAGGATCCTGTCTTCCTTCTTATGTTCCTTTCCAGATCATAGTACACGTTTGTAATATGATTGTATCTGGAACTATTATAGATGAAGGTGCATCTGTAAGTATCCTTTCCTCAACTCCTTGGAAAACGCTCAGTTCGCCACCACGTGTCCCTGTTACCCAAAAATTTTTGGCTTTTAATAGATGAACCAATCAACCATTAGGGATCCTTCCTCAATTTCCTATTACTTTGGGAGGAAAAATCGTTTAACTAAATGTGATGGTAGTCCTAGGCCCTTTAGATTAAAATTTACTTCTTGGGCACGACTATATTTATGACATGGGAGCTAATGTTTCAACACTCTTTCAAGTGATTTGTTTCCTGCATGAAGGAAAAATTTTCACGGTTGACCAGCTTTCATTTCCTGGTCCAAATATGGCTTCCATTCAGCCATCTTCCCTAAATGGTCCTTTTGTACCAATGTTATCTTCTCCACCATAGGTCAATTATGTGGCAACCTGTTCCATGCCTACATCAACTAACGATAAATTCTATGATGTTGTACATTATGTACTGAGGGCATTGGAACCAGATCTCAGTTTCCTTGATATGGATCCCTTCCAGAGCATTGTTCTCCCATCAGATGAGAACCTCTTGAAAGTCATGACCTTGTATGGGTCGTGATCAAGAAATATGAGGACAGTTCCTTGTCTTGTGTCAACCTCTTTAAAAAATGAAACAAGGAACATGAGGATAGTTCCTAGTCTTGTGTCAACCTCATTAAAAAATGAAACAAGGAATATGAGCATAGTTCCTTGTCTTGTGTCAAGCTCGTTAAAAAATGAAACAAGTAATATGAGGATAGTTATTTTACTGTGTCAACCTCATTAAAAAATGAAATAGCTCCCACGAGGATAGTTCCTTGTCTTGTGTCAAGCTCGTTAAAAAATGAAACAAGGAATATGAGCATAGTCCCTTCTCTTTTATCAATCTTGTAAAAAAATGAAATAAGGAATATGAGGATAGTCCCTTGTCTTGTGTCAAACTCGTTAAAAAATGTAACCAAGGAAATGAGGATAGTTCCTGGTCTTGTGTCAACCTCGTTAAAAAATGAAACAAGGAGTATGAGCATAGTTCCTTGTCTTATGTCAAGGTTGTTAAAAAATGAAACAAGGAATCTTAGCAGAGTTCCTTGTCCTGTGTCAAGCTCATTAAAAGATGAAACAAGGTCCCCTAGAGAAAAGTTCCAAGTTGAGTCTTTGATTAGATATCATAAAATCCCAGTTGATTCTTTCACTTGATCTCGTAAATGAACCTTCATTCCATTGTAGTCTACTTCAGTGAATGTAATGAAGCTTGGGGGGCATGCACCTAGTGGTAAAGTTAGGTTTCCCCGTAGGTTATGTGAAGGGAATCACCCCATTCACCTTTGTCCCTATCTGGACGAAGCCAAAAAGGTGTTGGATAACCGTCCTACTTCACCGCAGCGACTTCCATCTAGTTACAGGAGACTCTCCCTTTCATCATGTTGGGGGCATGTAAACAAATCTCAAGCATAGTTCTTCGTTTTAAGCTTGTGTAAAAATGAAACTGAATCCAAGCATTGTTTTTTGTTTCAAGCTTGTGTAAACATGAAACTGAATCCAAGCATAGTTCCCTATGGTTCAAGCTTGTCTAATAATGAACATATTTCCATTTTAACCCTCGTGATTTCCATTTTATTAGCCTCTTCCATCATATGAGCCTTGGTTTTTCTCCTTCCATTGTCACTATCTGTTTGGTCGGTCATACGCTTTCGCTTGGTTGTTTTACCTTTTTTGAGGAAAAGTTACAATGAGTGGCATTATTAACCAGCACCTTCACATAAATCAACAAGTTTTGAGAAGTTCCAACATCACCGGAACCAGTTGCTACCCTAGACACCACTCGTTCCTCAAAATGGAGTCCTCTTTAAGCTATTTTCAGACTCTCGAAATATGAAAATATTGTTGAGCACTTGTTCTTTTCAGCTCGTTAACGGATTGGAAATGACATCTACTCAGTACAAGTTTAACCCTTTTTTGGACTGAGATAGATTAATTACGAAAAAGGAATATGATGATCGAACATGGTCAATAGGTTCTCTCTCGTATTGTTTTATTCTTTTTCGTTCTTGAGAGACAAATCAATGAAAAAGAACTTTTGGAGTTTTCTTTTCATCCCTTTTCAAACTCTCTAAACATGAAAATGACCGAGTTATATTTTTCATTAAACTCGTTAAAACATCAAATAGCGACAAACTTGTCGATCATGACAAGACTAAGTTTCACCCTCGCTAGACTCGTTAAAACATCAAATAGCGATGGATTCACCCTAAGGGTGGAATTATACAAGAAACATATGTTATCCTCCTCAAGATTGATAAAAAATAAAGAGGTAATGGTCAACAATGACTAGGGAAAATGGGAAAAAGGGGTAAAACACTTTACGGTAGCAGGTCGCTCTTGAGCATGACACTTTCACTTCATCTCTGTGACTATTTGGGTTGGGTTATCTACTTGATGGTTATCATACCTATGCTATATCACACCATCCATCACTTTTGTTTTGGGTTGATGCTACCAGTTCATTCAGACTATTTGGGTTGGGTTATCTGCTTGATGGTTATCATACCTATGGTCTATCACACCATCCATTACTTTGGTTTTGGGTCAATTCTACCAATTCATTCAGTGTCACCAATATGTTCAAGAGAAGTCATTCAATTAAAATTCATCCTTTGAAATACCCATCAACCTTCATTTTCAGGACTGCCATTCCTGAACCTTGTGTCGTCAGTCAAATTTAGTCTCCAAAATCATTACATTCATTTTGTGTTGTTGATGTGGGATAAATCAAGGCCCTCCTGCGATGAGTCACTTCTTGTCGACATCAGCAAATTATCCAAGAATTTGACTTAGAAACACCCTTCAATCACCTTGAGGCTTGCATACATTAATGGCAGGTTTCTCACTTCCGGTGATAGGTTGACATCACTGGCCTTTGACTGAAAGACTTTGTATGGTGTTCGACATCAAAACATTCATTCACACCATGCAGATTTTATTGCAGTACCTTGAGGATCATTATCATTATCGATGATTTGTCTCGTGTCTGTTAACGGCTTACATCATCGAATGGTAATTAGACAGTGTCTTCCCATGTTTGACTTCACATCACATATTCACATGGTTAGACTCATACTTGAGTGAACGATTGAACGAGATAGAAGACCCCGGATCTAGTTTCATCCATCCGTGCTATGATTTCAGGAAATGTACCAAATCATCTGTACAATGGCTTTAAATTGATGGTCATTCTAATTATGGGTCTATATCTGTAGATGACTGTCTATGTACTTGTAATGAAAGTTTATATGTTGAGCATGGGTATGTCCCTCAACCATTCATGAGAAAAAATCAAATATCATGATATTGTATTGTAATCGATGCAGGTCACCAACCACTTAGGAACCTCCTCATCACATTGTAAATCATATCATTCGACATTATTATTTTTGACTTCATGCTTTAGGAGGCAGCAGTTATAGATCCATTTGGGCACATCACTCCCATCATCCAGATCAGTGTTTTAGGGCTCATTAAACCCTAATTTTAGTTGCTACATGCCCTAAACAAATCAACCTATTGAATGCCTCCTTCCCAGAAAGTTCCATGGCCTGAAGACATCCTAAAATGATTCCTTGAAGGACCAGCGTAGGTAGGCCCATGTAAGGGTGCTCTGTAGAGCAGAGCACTTAGGCGCATGCAAGGGTGCTCTACAGAGCACTTACGCCCACTTTGACTTGCACTGGGCGAGATTGAGTGAAATTTGCATAGGGTTCTAGGAATATTCCTTGGTTGTAGATCATTCTAGAAGGATCCCACCTCTTATCCCCTCCCATGAGCTCGAAATTGGATAGGTTAAGGATCCACTAACCTCCTATCCTCTCATCCCTTCCTCCATGGAAACTAACTCTAAGTTTGGAAGGCCATTAAATACCCTCATTTATGACAAAACCTCCTCCATATTCCTATAAATTGAGCACTTATCTAAGTGATCAAGGGCTGGAATTTGATCAATTGTAAGGAGATAATGTTAGTTTGAGAAGTGAGACTATTGTAAGTGTCATTATGCTGCCAAAATGTCATGCTTATGATGTGATGTGGATGGAACCAAAGCTAGAGGAGTGACTATGAATTAGGCTTCATGGTTGTAATTCCTTCTTCTATTCAATAAAGTATTTGAACCTTTTTCCCATATGCTTATCTTGTTATATGATGCTTATATGTGTGAATGTATCTAATTCCATTTACTTTTATTCAATAGTAATTCTCAAGCATGTTAAGTACGGGAAGGAGCAACAGGATCGATACAAGGGAGACAAGAGGAAATCGGAACTACAAGTAGGTCTTCTCATCTTCTTTGTCTTATCTATTGCTTATAGGAAAAGGCTAAAGTGCTTTAAACTATTGTTCTAGATATGGCTACTTATCTAGGGAATTAGTATTTATCTATAGATACCAAATTCTCTAAAACAACTAGGTGCTTGTCAAGTTGGCCAACCAAACCAGTGTGTATACATGGCCAAAGAGAAGAGAAGGGATTGGGTGTTTTCCAGATTTGGAAGCTGATTTAGTTTGTGTGTGGAAAGGACAAAGAACAAAGGAATATGGAAAGAATCATTGGAAAGATAAGCATCAATATTTTATTTCAGTTTTAATTATGCATGGGATCTATGATTCTAATTTATGATGGTTGCATGTGAACTATGATTTTAATTTATGATGGTTGCATTTTGAGATAACTAGATGTGATATGTTTATACATAATGATTTGATCAAAGAGCTAGTTTGACTTTTTGTGATAGGGAGTAAACAGATTTGCAAGTGCACCTTATTGACGGGCCACCAATGAGGTATGATTTGAATTTATTTAAATTTATTTTGAATCTAATGAAAATTATGTACTTGGTACAAGAAAGCAGGGAAATTCCTGATTTGGGTGGTTGAAACTAACTGCAAGAATTATAAGCAATAGAACAAAGGAATTGGAACAGGAAAAAGTATGCTAGTAAAACATTCAAGAGTAGGGCCATTGTGGGACACTGGTACCCAATAACGTTCATTTATTTCCATGAGCATGTTATGACTGATATGATGGTTTTGAGGTTGAGATATGACTTGGTTTTTGGACCTTCCAATGTGAGAAAACCTTGCCAAGGCATGGATCACCAAGGAAGGGGATGCTAGGGAACTTGGAAGGTGAGTGACTACATGGAAGGGGCTGACCAGATTTCCCAAGGGACTGTGTAGCAGAGAAGGGGAGGTCAGGGGATGGATTTTTTTAGTCATTAGCAATGCCAAATGGAATCAGAAGCACATAGGGAATGTGTGCTAGAACAATGAGCCAATAACTATTCATTGAGGGAACAAGTAGCACAAGGATTTCAGCACTGGATACTAGATGCAGGTTTGACTTTGGCAGTGGATTTTGGACTTCCTATGAAGGAGGTAAATCCTAGTCTTACTTTGTGGGTGGAGGTGTGAGCCTATAGACTCCTTTGTTGTGGATGCAGGCATCATATCCTTTTATTCGTTGATTAGACCAAATGTGCATATGTATCTATGTGCATTTTATATTGAATATTGTATCGAGCTAGATTTATAAAGCTCCAGAGGCAGTATGATTATTTTCTGGTCCAAGAAAATGTGCCAAAGTATGTGTGGTTGTTATTATAAATATTGTAATGAGTTGTGTTATAAATAGTGTTGTTAAAATCGAGATATTATAGTGATATTATCATTCTTTCATGAATTTTTCAGCAAAAAGATAAAATCGCGAGTAGTACTAGGAAATTTTTTTTTGTAGGCGATTTTTTTGAAAAAATCTCGATTATTTGGGAAAAATCGTGGGGAATTTATTATTATTATTATTATTATTATTATTATTATTTATTATTGGTGGAGGAGGAGGTGACCCAAGCTACCCCTGTCACAAGTAGAGGACGTGGTTTACCTCCTGTAGCTCCTAGTTATTTGACTTCTAGAGCACAACAGACTCCATAGTCTACTGCGGCCTGCCAACTCCACCGACATCTACATCTAGAGGGGCAAAGGAAATCAGTAGTATTAGACTTTAGTTATTTGGTTCATTTCATTGTATATGACATTATGACTCATGATATGAGATACATTATTATATTTTTTGTTGATATTTTGAGGTTGAGTTGCGACTCAGGAGTCAGGACTTACTATTCAGACATGATTCACTATTATGTGTGATTTTAGCACTAGAAATGATATTAAACATCTTATATATTAGTTCTTTTATCATATTTATGTGTTAATGTATTTATTTTATGTTGTAGATGGTTTAGATATTAAAAAAATTGAAAAAAAATGAATATTTTTTTACCAAATGATTTTTTCCCGATTATTACAATTTTTCAGATTTTTCCTCACACAGATATTATCCCGATAACAATTAGTGCAAGATTGGTTATAAATCTCTAGTAAATGGTATGATTGTTGAGAGATATTTTGGTAAAAATTCCACAAGAAACTTTTAGCCCACATGTTCTGAACCATCTAGTGTGGTTCATCTTTAGGACAAGATGAAGAACCATATCATGGAATCAAATTAAATAGATGTAGAGAGACATTTTCTAACCATTAGAATATAACAACTAGTTTGGACTAAATAATTATTATCTATTAGTAAATAAATTTTTAATATAAATGAAGCAACAACTAGAAAACAGTTGTAAATAATGAATTAAATTGATTATTATTATTATTATTATTATTTTAATCAAAAGGAAGGCCCTATAATACTATGATCAAAATTGATCATTCCCAACAATAAAAGTAATAAATAAAATAAATAATAATAAGAAAATAAATAAATAAAACAAAAATATAAATATAAAATAAATCAAAATAATGAATTAAATTAATTTTATTATTTAAATCAAAAGGAAGGTCCTCTAGAAAATACTAAAATTAAATAATATGTTCAAATATAATTATTCAAACAATAAATAAATAATAATAAGAAAATAAATAAATGAATAAATAAATTTAAAAAATAAAAATAAATAAATAAATATAAAATAAAAACTTAGGAAGACAAGGTATGGATACAACACCTGCTAATACTCCAACCATCGTCTTTATTCAGATTAATAGGCCTCCTTTCAATTTCCAAGGCATCCCTAAACATACGATGATGAAAATGATCAATCCTTGCAATGACCCTGGCTTCTTCAGTGCAGAGGTGATGTTTCATCTTTTCCACATGTTCTGCCAAAGAAGAGGAGCAAGACCTTCCATGTTTGATGTCGGTTGCATGCTCATGAATCCTTTGATTATTTGAGCGGCCAGTTTCACCAATGAGTCTCACAGGAGCATGGGATGACATAAACACCTTCCCCATGTTTAGGGTTCACAGGGTCCTTCATTGATCTTAGGTATCTTTGGATAATGTTTAGGAGCCTAAATGTTAAAGGAACCTTATGCTTGTTCAAGATATTTGCAATATTGTCTGGGGTCCCTTGGATAAATGGAAGATGCACCCTTGAAGTCTGAATTCAGAAACAGTATGATTATCATGTTTTCAGCATGATGTTATTGTAAATACTGCAACGAGCTGAGTTATAAAGCTCCATAGGTAGTATCTTCTGGTTTTCAGTGGTTTTTTTTATCATCAATGTCATAAAACACCGAGGAAGGTGCTCCGCTAAGGGGGGGGGGGTGTGGTTTGTAATTGACTGGGGTTAAAATTTCATGTAATGGAGGATAATAAAGGAAAAATAAGACCAAGGTCACGGGACACATATTCCAAGCTAAATGTTGGACAGAAACATCCTAGTGGGTGTCACTTTTGCTTTTGCTTATTATGGCTAAGGAAATTGACAAAGGAAAATAGGCATTAATTGCCATTTATTTATGAAATATAAGGGAAAATAGGAGAAAATGGAGATTAAGGTCACAAATTTGCATGAGAGGGAAATTGAAGGAGCAATGAAGGAAAATGAATAAATTAGAAGCGTCAATGATAAAAGTGCATCAGAGAATCAATTCGGGGCTTTTTTTCAGTTTCGCTTTGGAATTAGTTTCAAAGAGAGAAGAGCACCAAGAGGAGAAATAAATCAAGAAAGCAAAGGAAGGAAAAGAAAGGACAAGGGAATAAAAGTACAAGTAAGGGAGGTTGGATCAAGCAACTTCAGTAGGAATAATTGTAGGTAACAAGTTGCAAGTTTGATTTCCTAGTTTGTTTGTGAATGCATGGTACATTAATTTGTGTATTTGGTTATCTTTTTGTCATTAGCATGGGTTTTTTTCAGGTGTGATAGTGGTTTTAGCCTTTACTTTCCATTTTCGGATAGCCATGGCATGATGGGGTTCTTTTATTTGGTTGAGCTTTGGATTGTCGGAAGGTTTTGGAACTAGGGGAGGTGGTCTCATGAAAATTCCCAAGGATTGGGAATGGAGGTCGTTTAATCTTTTGGAAGACCTCGATAGGTGGGTGGAGATATGAAAATTCCTCAAGCTGGTGGTGAAGAAATTATGATGCATCCAAGCTTGTTTTTGGCTTAGTGATTTCTCAACCAGTTTTAGCGAGATCGCGGTAACTTGAGGGTGGAGGTGGTTTAATGTCCGGGAAGCCCTAGTTGTTTATGTCTTGGTTTTCTTATGCCATCTCTTGACCAGTTTTGGCGAGACTCTAAGAGCATGAGGGTGGAGGTGGTCTAACTCTGGGAAGCCCTAGTTTTCTATGTCTTGAGTCCCACATTCATGCTTGGAATATGGCACAGGGGTGATTGGATGAAAGAAAGATTTGGTTCAGTTCAATTTATGGTCGAGTGGTACGTGGAAGTCCCTAACTTGGTTGTATTTTTCATATGTTAATAAGAGTTACTTTCCTATAGTATTCTTTGAGTACTTTTACGTCTAATTCTTTGGCTTTGATGGTTGTTCTATCATGGTTATTATTCTGGTTATATGTTGGTTACAAGCATGGTTCCATGATGGGTTCTAGCAATGACTCTTGATATGTTTGATTAGTTGATGAATAGTTAATGAATTCTCGAGCTAAAAAATGTTATTACAGTTATTATGAGAGGGAATTAGACCTTCTTAGTGATTATCAGATAAATTTTAGACCTCTATGTTCATATATGCATTCATGGCCTGTAGATTACATGTTCACCATATGTTTGATGAAATGATTGTGATGGTTAGGCCTGGTTAGGTCAAGTCCTTTATCAAGTTTTGCATGAATGGATTTGTCTTGATGTTATTCATCATTCTGAAAAGTCTCATTGAGTTATGGGTATTGGTATGGGGGCTAGCTTGAAATGGTGGCAAAAAATCTAGGACCACACCCTTTGAACTAGAATTTTTGGTCTCTAACCACACCCTTATAGGCATATGCATGCGATTGGAGGCCTATAACCAGATGGAGGCCTGTCGTGCATGTGATTTTGGGCCCAAGTCACTAAAAAATCAATCCAAGTCATGGTTTGGGCATTTGGAGTGGTTGTTTAGCTCCTGGGTGTCATGTAGTTCCTGAGGATAGTCAGTAAAGTTTTAGTTTGTCAACACCACTTCCTTAATTGTACTGAGGAGGTTGTGTCACGTCGTAGTAACTCTTTTTCTCGTGTTTACCTTAGAAAACTAGTGAAATTGGGTAAATGTGGGGTGGGGGTGTTACACTACCCAAGAGAAATTCCTTTTTCTATTCTAGAATTAAAATTCCTTCTAAATACCTTGAAGTGTTTCACTTTAGCTAGTGTTCCCTTCCATAATTCATAAGATGTATTTTTGTTGTTTACTCTAATTTATTCCCTATTCAAATGTAGACAGATTTATATATTTCTTCTCCCCAAAATTTACTAGCTAGATTGGCTTCATTAAGCATCATTCTTACCATTTCTTACATTGTTCTATTCTTTCTTTCAACAAGTCCATGTTGTTGAGGTGTCCTAGCAACAATTAACTATCTTCTAATCCCATGATTTTCACAAAATACATTAAACTCATTAGAGGTAAACTCGCCTCCTTTATCTGATATTAAACATTTGATTTTCATATCAATATAATTTTCCCCAAGAGCTTGAAAGGTCTTAAACCTCTCAAATGCCTCATTTTTTTCTCTAAGAAATGTAACCTGTGTCATTCTTAGGTAAATATCAATAAACAACATAAACTATCTCTCACCTTATAAATTCTATGTCTTGGTTGGCCCACAATAGTCTGTATGAATAAGTTGTAGCAACCTGGATGTGGAGTTCTCTTTTTGTTTTGAAGAAAACACTGGACTGCTTCCCATGTTGGCATGCCTTAAAAATAGTGTTATCTGGTTTTGACAATTTTGGCATATATCTTATAGCTTGTGATTTTCTTATTTTTATTAGATTGTCAAAGCTAATGTGACAAAGGCCCCTATGCGATAGACAACTCTCGTCTATTTTACCTACACAAGAATTTTCTTCTTTTTCTCCATCAAGAATATACACATTGGTGGAAGTCTTGTTAGCCCTTGCTACTAGTTTTCGTATTTTTGTTTTTCTTAGCTCGCATCCTCTAGAATAAAATGTGAGATAGTATACTTTATTATATATTTTACTCACACTTCGAAGATTGTGTTTTAAACCTTCAACATATAGTTCATTCTTGGCTTTAGTTTTTCAATTGTCAATATTGATTGTTCCTCTTCCAACTATTGTTGTTGATTCATTATTTCCAAGTATTAATTTTCCTCCATCTTCCTCTTTTAGATAAAGAAATTTAATATGGTCTCCTTACATGTACTTTGCGCATCCACTATCAATGTACCATTTTCTTTCTTGGTTTTTTGTATACAGTGCAATGTCACACTCTTCTGACTTCTCTTGTTGCTTTTTCCAGACTTTTGGATATTGTTCCTTATGCTTGAGTGTACCTTGTTCGATGTCTTGATTTAGAGGCTTGCTCAAGATTTTTTTACAATCTCATTCCTTGTTCCCATCGTTACGACATTTTTAGCATTCAAGTTGATCTAATAGAGGATCAAATGAGTTATGATTTCTAGGTGCATTTTCATTTATGCTTCTATAATTTCTCTTCACATATGTATTGGCTTGAATACTCATGGGATGCTTTATTCTTATTTATCATATTATCATCTAAACAATTTATTTCCTTATGACCAAAATTATTACAAACATAAAAATAACCCAATAAAATACTTTGGTACCTGGTAGAAATGGATCTTCTTGAGGAAAGAGGTATTCTGAGCCATTTTTGACTAAAGGAATTTCCAGGTCTATGTTTCCCCTCCACTTTGTTTTTGAAGTTGCTAACAAGATATTGTTTTTGTTGAATTGTTACTTTATTCTTGAGTGCATCAACAAATCTCTTATGTTCCTACTTGCATTCTTTTTCTGATGTCCTTGAGCTTGACTACCCCTTCATGTTTTAATAACTTTGATTATAACCAAGACATGTCTTGATTAAAGGTGGCCTCTAGCTATTGAGAATATGATCTAACATTTTAGTTCCTTTAGAAACTTTGAAATTAGGTTCAATTGAGTAGTCTTTTTCTCTAGTTACCTTCTCAAGGAAACAACTTCAGCTTCTACCTTTTCACAATGTGTTTCCTTTTATTTTTGTTCACTTGTCAGTATTTATTTTATTCTCTTATTCTCTTCTATTTCAATTTTTAGGAGTGACCAAAATTCCATCACTAACTTAACTCTCATACTTCTTTAGTTGTTCTTTTGGTTGTTTCACCTTTTTCCTTAGAATTCTATTTCTTCCAAGGCACTTACAAGTTATCCTTATGGATCTACCTCCCATTCATTTTATTCTTTAGAATCTGACATTTCTTGTTGATCCTCCTGGTCAATACCTTTATCATTCATAACTATGAATATAACTTCTCCTATTTCATCATCAGACACACATTCATCACTTTTGTCAAATGACTCACCATTCTCTTTCGAATAAAAACTCTTCCTTTTGATATAACGTTTCATTTTATGATTATGAGATATGAATTTATCATTATAACTTATTTTATCATCACAATTATGTAATTTAGCATAGTGACACTTAGATGCATAATTTCCTATTCTACCACACTCAAAGAATTAGAATGGAATCTTACCTTTGAATTTATTAGTCCCTTTTTCCATCTTTCTCACAAATTGAGCTTCTTCCTTATCTAATTCGTAGCTGGAAATTTCATGGGAGTTTTAATTGATTGTCTCTTTTGCTACTTTGAATGTTTCTTCCTTTAAACTTGACTTATTCTTTGTTCTCATTTCATATGTAGTGAAGATTATATGAAGAGCATCCATACTTAGTTTTTGAAGGTCAATTATCACTTGAATGGATGAGACTTTTGGGTTGAATATTGAGTGAAGAGATCTCAATGCTTTATGCATAATTATTGATTCCTCAACTAGTTCACCAAGTCCTCTTATAGTATTAATTGTCTCATCTACACAAAGAAATAAGGATACAATAGTTTCATCTTCATCCATTTTCAAACTTTCAAAGTATCCATTGCGAGTTTGAAGTTTTGATCTTTTCACCTTCTCATCTACTTCATAGCTACTCTACAACTTGTCCCAAATATTTTTTCATATTTGCAGTGCATCAACTTGACAAATTTTGTATATGTTAGTCCTCTCCAGCCAACATTATCTACTTTTACATTGTTGGTGTATTTGTCTTTACCATATAGATTAATTAGAGGAGTTGTTGGAACCTAATACACAGTCTCAATAGATAGTCAAATGTCAGTGAATAGAGACATAATATAGGTACTCATCCTTACCTTCAAGAAGGCATAGTTAGTGCCACCAAATAGGGGATATTTTCTTGAGGAGGAACCCTTGTGGCTAGCCATGATACCTTGTGATCTACCTTCCATTGGTTAAAATATCACTGAAGGAACCTTTTTTGTTATGCCAATTGTTGGATTATTATTATACTGAGATGGAAGGTGCATTAGTATAATATCCAATATTAACAATTAAAAAACTTCATATCATTTAAATATCAATCATACAGAAAACACATGATAACACTAGATATACGTGGAAACCCTTAAAGGGAGAAAATTGTAAAGCATCAACCCACTATTACATCAATTTACTGGAACCAACTAAAAGGAGACACCCAACCCATAATTTTATAGGCTCCAACCTAAAGGAGATACCTATATCATAATTCGATAGGCTGAAACTTGAAGGAGACACCTATCTCCTGATTTTATAGACACCAAACCAATGATTCTGAGCTTTGTCATGACTTGTTCCTCTCAACTCTACACTCTACTCCCTTCTCTTTGGTTATGTGCACAACTTGAACCATGATTTTCTCAACACTCCACACTTATCTATGGTGTATACTCTATAATTAATCTAATGTTTTTCCCACAATAGTAATGATCTAATACAAGAATTAATCATTTCTCCTCTCACTTATTCAACACACTATTTTGTTCTGTCTCTCCCTCTACTTGATTTGCTATAGTTCTCTCAATATCATCAGGATTATCTACTCTCTCCTAAGTTCTCACCCTCTTCACATATGCATAGTTTCTCTAGCCATTATAATTTTTAAACTTGGTATTTATAGTTTTTAGCCTCCATTACCATGGGCATTGATCCATGATATTGACCTATGGTCTTGTGGGTTGACTAAGTCATGCTCCTACTTTTTTTCTTTCTTTTCTCTTAGTGTCGATCTACCTATGGTGCAATTCAAACAATAGCTCCCTTCTTTCCAACCCCTTATTTCTCATGAATTTCACATATTCCCATGTCCATGATCATGGGCTTATCACATCGAAACCTTGGTATACCAAAAAAATTTGTTATTTATATCTTCTAGTGTTGTAATGTTTAGCTTTCAAAACCTTCTCATTATCACTCTATTGGATACTGGAGATACTTTGAATCCTTAAGCTCTGAGTGTTATACAAATTGAGCATTCATGACTGTCAGTTGTTACCACTTCCCAACCTCCATACTGGTTACCATTCAAAATATTTATCTCTGGGTGTTATACATTATACCCTCATGACTTCTTGATGTGACCTTGGTCCAAACATACCGATCTAGTATACTCTAGTTGTAACATCCCAAAATCAATAGAAATAGCTTTAATTGGCAGACATGTTTACTACACCTGATCCAGGTGGATATTGGTGGCCACCTGCCAAGTCCACCTGGACCCCCACCATTGTCTTTCTCAGCATTTTCAGTTTCCTTAATTGTAGCACAACTTACTATTTTTAGCAGTTTTTCGGGTCCTGAACTTCCAACAATGATAGTGCTCGGATAGATCTTTTTGATGAGCTATTGTACGCATCAAACGGAGATCATATGCCAAAGTTACGACCCCGGGAAGTTGATGTACCAATTTACCCCCAAACGGGGCCCACAGTTTGGCGTTTCATCTCCTAGGGTTAGGTTTTGGAATGTTAAGGGTTTTCCATTATTTCTCAACAATAAATAGGCCTTCGAGCCTCATTGTAACACAGTTCGGAGGCATGTAGCCATCACATCTCTTCTCAGAGATAAGCTACCATCGCCCTAGCTGGTTTATTTCCATTTCTGGTTGTAAGCATATTTCAGTATTTTCCATTAATGAAATGAAGTATTATTTCCGCTGCATCTTTGTGTATATGGTTATCTTTGTAATTTGTTGCGTTCCTGTTTAAATCCGGATCAGTGGTATCAGAGCGGTCTACTTTTTCTCTGTTTTTCTTTGCATGTCCCCAACAAGGTCGGGATATAAGGAGTTAGGGCTTGAACTGGTGGAACCTTTGCAAGACCAGCCTCGCAAATCCCGACGGCCTCCCATGGCGGATGAGAAGAAAGACGAGGGGGCAGGAGATCCCATCAAAATCTTGTTCGAAGAAGCCCTCGAGCGACAACGGAACGCGATGATGGACAGCTTTGCCCAGATCCTTCAGCGGCTACCCAGAAGCAACGCATCGGCTTCCAGCAGCTACTCTGGAAACGCCACACCCTTTAAGGTACAAGTTAATTTTGAAATCCCCATATTCGAGGGTCAGATAGATGTAGATGCCGTAGATGAATGGTTAAATCTGCTAGAGGGTTATTTTTCTGTTCATGAATTTTTCGAGTCGGGAAAAGATTGTTTTTTCTCTTCTCAAAGCAGCCCCCCACGTCAAGGACTAGTGGGAAACCTACTGCGAGCAGAAGGATGAAAGTACTGGCTCACTATTTTCAGCCGCACCCACCTGGGATTCGTTCCGGGATGCCATCAAGGAGCAGTACTACCCTGTCGGAAGTTATGAGGATGAAAACAAAAAGTGGACCATGCTGCGGCAGGGAAGGGACCAAGACGTGCCGGAGTTCACCAATATTTTCCATACCCTTCACACAAAGTTGGGTATCAAGGATTCAGAGCAACATTTGATACTCAAATACCGTGGCTGCCTGCACAAGTACATCCAGGAAGAAATACAATTCCTAAGCATCCCCTCGCTCGGCGCAGCATACCGATATGCCGTCAAGGTCGAGCAGAAGTTTAAACAAAAGAAGCGAGACTTTGGATCTGCGAATCCAAAGCAGGGGAAAGGTTCCCCTAAACCACAGAACAAAGGACAAAGCCAAGGCAGGACAGCCCAAGACAACCAGCCGAAGCTGCAAGCAAAGAACAGCGCCGCGAAGCCGAGAAAGGACACTGGAAAATGGTGCGAGTTCCATAAGAGCTCCACTCACAACACAAGTGAGTTTCAGGCCAAGTAGTCACTGGTGGCTGAGCTAAAGGTTTCAGAATCAGATGCATGTTCCGACTCTGAGTCAGAACCCGATAAGGGGTATGAAAAAGGGAAGCAGATCATTGATGCGGATCCCAGCGCCACTGTTGCTACCGCAAAGATCCAGAAAAATGAACCCGAAGATCTAGAGGAGGAGGAGCGTCTCTTCCACTCCCAGATGTGGGTAAAGGGCTCCCCGATACAGTTCATTGTTGATAGCGGGAGTCAAAAGAACTTCATTTCGGCAGAGGTCATGAAGCGGTTGGGCTTACCGACCACAACACATCCACAACCATACACCATTGGGTGGCTTCACCAAGGACGAGATCTTCGCGTGAGCCAGCAATGTCGCCTTCCATACAACATCAAGCCCTTCACGGATGAGGTATTGTGTGACATTGCTCCCCTTGAAGTTTGTGATGTATTACTAGGACAACCATACTTGTGGAAGCTACATGCTATATATGAATCAAGGCCCCGTGCTGTTATTATTACATTGGGAAATAAGTTGTTCAGGATACCAGAGGTAGCACCACCTGCCGCCATCTCTTTGATTACTGCAAAAAAATGCAGTAATATCATTTCCAAAACCAGGAAATTTGTTTTCCTGATGATACGCCCTCAAGGAAAGAAGAAGACAGTGGACGCGGCCTCCAAACGGGGTCCCGCTGCACGACAACTACAGATGGACAAGGTTGTGGAGGAGTACGAGGACATCTTCACCTCCCCAGCAGGGGTTCCTATGCACTGTCAAGTCAAGCACTCCATCGATCTGACCCCAGGTGCGCCGCTACCCAATGGACCAATTTATTAGCATTCCGTTCTGGAGAACAATGAAATCAAGAGGCAGATTCAGGAGCTCCTGCAGAAAGGTCACATCCGTCCGAGTTCATCGCCTTGTGGGAGCCCGATCGTGTTGGTACAGAAGAAGGATGGGACGTGGAGACTCTGTATTGACTATCGGGCGCTGAACAAGATCACTGTCTGTAATAGGTACCCGATCCCGCAGATTGATGACCTCCTAGACCAACTAAAGGGGGCGAAATATTTCAGCAAGATCGATCTGAAGTCAGGATATCACCAGGTACCAATCGAACCCTACGATGTGTGGAAGACTGCCTTCAAATCCAAGGAGGGCCTCTTCGAATGGTTGGTCATGCCTTTCGGATGACGAATGCTACTGCAACCTTTATGAGGCTAATGGATGACATCTTGCGGCCATTCACCAACTCCTTTGTAGTAGTATACTTGGATGACATTCTGATCTTCAGCCAGAGTTGGGAAGAGCACCTCCACCACATCCGACAGGTTCTCCAAACACTGCGACAACACAAGCTATGTGCCAATTTGGAGAAATGCACTTTTGGCATGACCCAGGTTCAGTATCTGGGATACATCATTGATGAATAGGGGGTGCATGTCGATCCAGCCAAGATCCAAATCATTCGGGATTGGCCCTCTCCAACCACTCTAACAGAGCTCCGCAGCTTTCTAGGTCTTGCCAACTTCTACCGCAGGTTTGTGTTGGGGTTTTCTCATATTTCTTGGCCCTTGAGTCAAGTCACCAAGGGTGGGGCGAAAGAAAAATTCTTTTGGTCTGAATCTCAACAGAAGGCATTCAGGGAGTTGAAGGGTCGCCTCTGCACGGCACCAGTGCTCGCGTTACTAGATTTACAACAACCATTTGAGGTCGAGACAGATGCCTCTGACTATGCTATTGGGGCAGTCCTTACTCAACATGGACATCCAGTGGCATATCATAGTGAAACACTTTCAGACACAGTCCGGAAGTACCCCACTTATGATAAAGAGATGTATTCCATTGTACAGGCCTGCCGACAATGGAAGCATTACATTTTGGGGAAGGAAACGGTCATCCACACAGACCACCGACCTTTGCAGTTCATACAGACCCAAGGGAAATTGCAGAATGATCGCCATCAGAAGTGGTCTACATACCTGCAACAGTTTCACTTGAATATCAAGTATAAAAAGGGAAGCACCAATAATGTTGCAGATTGCCTCAATCGGCCACCGATCATGGCGCTAACCACCGTGCTCAACTCTTGTGGGCACGAGACTTCTGATTGGCCACTTCTCTACAAAAGCGACCCAGAATTCGGCCACACATACCAGACACTCTTGGAGGGTCGGCATGTTGCAGATTTTCACCTCCAGGACGCCCTATTATGCCACCTCAGTCACCTTTGTGTTCCTTCAAGCGAGCGTGCCAAGATGATTTGGGAAGCACACTACAGTCGGGCTGCTGGGCATTTCGGGGTCGAGAAAACAGTGGCAGTACTGCAAAATTATTTCTATTGGCCGAATCTTCGACAGGATGTTGGGAAGTACATCCGATCATGTACTGCCTGTGCCATTGCCAAACCGACCATTAAGAAGCATGGCCTCTATACCCCGTTGCCTACCCCTAGTCGACCTTGGGAATCCATCTCCATGGATTACATGTCAGGCCTTCCTTCCACTAAGCATGGAAATGACTGTGTTTTTGTGGTCGTCGACAGGTTCTCGAAGATGGCCATTATGATGGCCTACAAGAAGAATATCACAGCAGAAGCCACTGCTAAACTCTTCTTTGAACGAGTGTGGGTGCACTTTGGGATCCCGCAGTCTATCATCTCAGATCAGGACAGTCGGTTTCTCAACACATTTTGGTCCAGTCTCTGGTCAATGTTGGACACCAAACTCAAACTGATGGCCAGACAGAGGTTGTCAACAGGATGATTGTGCACATTCTGCGCATGTATAACTCAAAGCATCCACACACATGGGTCGAGAGCCTCCCCTATGTTCAGCACAGCTACAACTGACCTCTTCACAGCTCCACTGGCCATAGCCCTTTTCAGGTGGGTTTGGGATTCCAGCCACTATGCCCCATTGATGTGGCCATGCCCCTTGCAGCTACTCACATGAATTGAGCTCATGTCCAGTCCGAAACAGATAAGGCCACCAGCTTCATTGAGCACATCCAACATATTCGCCAGCAGGTCCATGACATTCTTGAGAAATCAAATGCCAAGTACAAGCAGCGACATGATCAACACCGGGTGCCACACAAGTTTCAGGTGGGCGACAAAGTCTGGTTGCATTTGCAAAAGGAACGCCTTACTAGAGCCTATCGGAAATTGAGACCACTCCGATATGGTCCTTACACCATTACTAAGGCTATGGGAGACAATGCATTTGAGCTCAGCATTCCCCCATTCCTTGGCCTGCACCCAGTGTTCAATGTGGACCACCTTCGGCCATACTTTCCACCATTGCCAGACACATCCAACATTGCAGAACAGCTCAAACCCACAGAATTAAATCCAAATTGCATGGAACAAGCTGCAACTGATTGGATCATGGACAGACAGATCAAGAACACTTGCCAACAGAATATCCAATTGTATCGAGTTGTCAAAGCAGGCCAACTCCTTCAGCAAGGCAAGTGGCTCACCAGGGAACAAGTTCAGCAGAAGTTTCCTCATCTCATGGAGGAGCTCAACGCAATGGGGACCATTGCTTCCTAAGGGGGGAGGAATGATCCAGGTGGATATTGGTGGCCACCTTCCAAGTCCACCTGGACCCCCACCATTGTCTTTCTCAGCATTTTCAGTTTCCTTAATTGTAGCACAACTTACTATTTTTAACAGTTTTTCGGGTCCTGAACTTCCGGAGCCGTTTTGAGGCCCTAAACGACGTTTTTTGGGGAATCCGGGGGCAACATGGGTCCATGGAGTTGCCCATTCCAACAATGATAGTGCTCGGATGGGTGCATGATAGTTGCCCATATGCCAAAGTTACGACCCCGGGAAGTTGATGTACCAATTTACCCCCAAACGGGGCCCACAGTTTGGCGTTTCATCTCCTAGGGTTAGGTTTTGGAATGTTAAGGGTTTTCCATTGTTTCTCAACAATAAATAGGCCTTCGAGCCTCATTGTAACACAATTCGGAGGCATGTAGCCATCACATCTCTTCTCAGAGATAAGCTACCATCGCCCTAGCTGGTTTATTTCCATTTCTGGTTGTAAGCATATTTCAGTATTTTCCATTAATGAAATGAAGTATTATTTCCGCTGCATCTTTGTGTATATGGTTATCTCTGTAATTTGTTGCATTCCTGTTTAAATCTGGATCAACACCTTATGTCAACTTTCCTGTCCACTAGACTATTTCATATTGGAATGTTTTATTTCATGTTTGTTTCATCCTCCCAGTACTTGGAATCTGGTGTGGGCCCACAAGGGCTTAGCCCCTATTTTTCTGCAACTAAGTCCCAAAACCCTGGTCTTTCACTCTTTCTCCCAATATAACATACATGAGAAAAATTCACTAAACATAGTCCTGGTGCAAGTCTTGAGACCTATGGGTCTGCCACATTACTACATCGTGGACAAATTAGGGTCCACCATGTGGTTCTACTTCCATGTTATCTACCACATCATGTTTTCCATGTCATATCGAATATTGACCTTAGTGTTCATTAAAAAAAATGAACTCTGGTACTGCCCAATGCTTTGGTACAAGACCCACCATTTCCATACCACTTTCCATGTCATCTATTGTGATCAATCGAAGTTTACCACATGTTACCTACCAATCATATAATCAACTAGTGGAAAATTTCATTTCTTCCTACCACGTGTCAATCCCTATTACTTCCATGTCATTCAATCTACCACCTATTTTTCCATGTGGAGCCATGATCATAACTTAAACAGGAACACAAAAAAGTATAGATATAACCATAAATAGAGATATGCATGATAAATAACACTTCATTTCATTAATATCCAATATTGACATATGCTTACAAACAAAATGGAAATAAGACTAGCTCGAGAAATGGTAGCTTATCTCTGAGCAGCGATGTGGCTGATAAATGCCTTTAAATTGTGCTACAATGAGGCTCACAAGCCTATTTATTATTAAGAAACAATGAAAAACCCTAAAAATCCAAAAACCTAACCCTGGGAGATGAAGCACCAAAACCATGGGCCCCATTTGGGTAAATTGGTACATCAACTTTTGGGGGTCGTTGTCACACGGAATAAGTTGATCTTGCGGACAAGATAGACCTTCCTAGAATCTAAAGAAGACCTAATGACAAGCAAACCAACCAGACACTATCTTTCTCTAAATATGCTTTTATAAACAATAGCAAACAAGTGTTTTTAGGGCCTACCTTAGGTCCAACGCTAGCTTGTGAATGCCCTCGCTCCTTCGATCCAAATGAGCTCCTCTTCGCGAATCTGGAAACACAAACAAGGCAAACAAATTAAATAGCACCTGAAAATCCAATTGCATTAAACATATTTAACATGAAATTCAAGGAGTCCATGAAACAAATAACATAAGATACTTGTTGAGAAAAATGAGTTTGATTGTATTAATTCAAAAGATGAAGAACTTTACAACCTTTGCCTTGACGTTGTACAAGCCCCTCCCAGGGTCCAGCAAGAAGTCTCCTCTACTTTGACAAGTTTCACTCACTCCCCAATGAAGCCAAAAAGATGTGTGATCTCTCTTCTTAAGCTCAACTAGGAAGTCTTGATTTCACCATCATTTACCCTAAAAAATGTTCAGCTTCTAACCTCCCTAGCAACCAGCCCAATGCCTGTATTTATAGTGCAATGGAGGGAGGTTACTAGGTCCTCCTTCAAAGGGATAAAGCCCTCCTTCAAAGGGATATCTCCTCTCATCAAGGGATTAGCTCCTTCTCTTTTGGGATGCATCAACCACCTCAGAGCGAACAATCCATGTCAAAATTCCTTCTAGAAACCTCTAGAATTAACCCAAAGTGAGTTTTTTAAGATAAAACTTGCGCCTTTTGACTTTCACAGGGGTCCGCACCTACACTGTTAGGGACAGAGCGGGCAGGTCCGCAGTTTTTGTACACAGAAGGTGCGGGGCCGCAGGTGACCATGAGAGAAAGTGCGGAACCAGAGTTACATTGATTTTTAATGTCTTTCTTTCATTTCCAAAGCTTGATTTGAAGAGCTAAGGTCTGAGACTTGCTTAGGAGGACAGTACAAGTGATGATAGACCCATACTGACTGCAAATAATCATGGTGACGATATTTTTGTGTAACAGATTGCCCCCTAAAGTGCGAAGTCTGTCGTAGATGAGGATTTCTTATCATTTAGGAAGAGTGAAGTACTTTATCATTTCGAGGATCATCTTGTGGAGAACCCAGTTGGAACCTGTAAAAACATTCAATGCAAAATATATATATGAGATCATATCATCGCTGAGGTAGGCATTCCCATGCTCAGATCAAAATTGTCTAGAAAAACTAACTACTGCTCTGATACAGGAATGATCTTGTAAAACATCACAAGTATAAACTCATATGGACACAGTATGGGTGCAGCCATCTGTTTATGAATAGTCCATTATATAATGAATACAAAATTCCTTGCAGTCTGGATTGTGGAAACTAGATCCAGGGTCTTCATTTCTATTTCCCGAAACAGTACGATTCTATCCATGTGAATGAATGTGTTGATGTCGAACATGGTAGAAACCACTTGATTACCAATCAATGATGTAAACTGTTAACAAGTGTGAGAGAAATCACCAGTGATGTCAATGGCTCTCAAAGTACTCAGTACAATCCATGAGATGCGAATAAATGTGTTGATGTCGAGCATGTCACAGAATCCTTTGATCGAAAGTCAATGATGTAAACTATCGTCAAAGGCGAGAAACCTGCCATTGATGCATGCATATTTCAAGGTACCGACGATTCCTACATCATCTTTGTAGATAATGAGCTGATGTCGATAGAAAGCGATCCGTCGTAAGCAAGCCCACAACACGAAATCATAGATCAAGTTGAAGAAATTTAGTTGCAAGAACTGACTCAGGGATGGTCAAGATGGATGACAGATATTTTGCAGATGAATGGCTTATTGGCAGTGACCTCTTGAACACATAACGACACGACAGATGGTTTGGTGACAATTGACCCAAAGTTAATACCCAGAAACCGGCTGAAGACTTTCAATGTGGTTTGATCAACTGTTAGGCAAAGGATTTCCCAACCCAGGTGAATAAACGTGTCATGTTCAAGAGTGGTTACAAAGTATGACAAACAAGCTCATTTTTCTCTCTTTTCCCCCACCATTTCTGGCAAGTACCTCTTTATTTTTGACAAGCTTGAGGAGGATAACATTTGCTTAATTATAAGCTCATCCTTCAAATGAGTCCAACTTAGTTTAAATTCGAACCCTAAGAAGGAGTGGTTCGTTCCTGTTTTTAATTGAACAGGTCATTTACTGTGAAATTTTAACGAGTCTAGTATAGGAGAAACTCGGCGTTTTTCAATTTTAGAGAGTCTGAAAAAACTTAAGAAGACTCCAGGGTTGACCTTTTTCGTAAATTTGTGTCTCCCAAGCCCGAAAAAGTATAAAATAATACTTGAGAGAACCGCTTGATCTTTTACGACCAAGGAGTACTTTTCGTCATTAGTGCCTTTGACCCAAAAAAGTAAAAAAGTGATCAATGACACGTCGTTTTATAACCAATATCGAATTTGAAACGACAAAAATCCGGCAATCTTTTCATGTTTTTACGGTCGGAAAAGAGTTGTAAGGGGACCGTCTTTTAATTCCGTTTTAACGAGTTTAAAAGAAACACTCAGCAATCTTTTCATGTTTTAGGAGTCAGAAAAGAGCTTAAAGATGACTCTACATGTTTTTCTGTTGAAAATGATAGATTTCGCCTGAATAATCCTTTATTCTGCACAAAAACACAAACATTACTCATACCTGTTTGAAATGGATAAAAACGTCGCAAAATACCTTTTCAAAGTGAAACATAAACAAATTTGCGATTTATTTACTTAAAAAACTTATAAAAAGGGCCTTTGTCAATTCATTTTTACCGTTTGAGTTTGGGTGAGAAAATAGTGCTTTTGCTCAGAAAACTTCCTGTGAAGATTATGGAAAATCCAACCGTTGGAATCGAGCGCCGTCTTCTCCAGGTAATCCACATCATCCTACTCTTCATTTTAAACCGTTTAGTTTTTTGTTTTAGTCCTTCATTTCATTTTTGGGAGGGTTTTTAGGTGCAAAACCCGCACGCGGGGGCCCGCAGGTTTACCATTGCGGGCCTGCGGACCCCAACTTTTTCTCCATTGGGAAAAAGCTCGGGGTCCGCACCTTCTGTGTAGACAAAGTGCGGTCCCACGCACTATGTCTAACCCGGAGGGTGCGTACCCCACCGCAAGGGTTTTGGACCCAAAAATTCTCAAAAATGGACCAATCAAAATATTTTCTAGCAATTTGACTAATCTTTATACTTGATGCAGAGAGTACATCATGCTAGATTGGTGTGAACGAGAGCATGAGGACGTGGATGCTGCCGCATGGAATCATCAGCCTTCACTTGATGCTTTCAGGGCATGCGGATTGTACAAATTCTGGGTCATTCCTGGCATGAGGGCTCAGGTGGGTTTCCTATAGTGGCTGGTTGACAGATAGAGCATACAGGACCAGTGCTTCTTTCATTGGCGGCCACCAGCTCGAAATTGAGCCAGCGGACATTTATTTCTTGACTGGTTTGCCTAAGAGAGGTGAAGACTTGACTCTGCACGGGACTAGGCCAGGTGGCCAATCTGTCGATAGCCTCCGGCTAGAGTACTGCAACAGCTAGGCTAGAGACAAATGGATAGACATAAAGACCATATCCCGTCCTGAACTCATGGTGATTGCGTTTACTGTCACCAGACTTTGCAAAGCTTCCGCATTACATATTGCCACCGGATCCCAGATGCGTATGGCAGTTGATTGCTTTCGAGGCACCATCTTCAACTGGTGCGATGCCGTGTTGGCCAATGTGAAAGGCCAACTGACCAGGGCCAAGAACAGACGACTAAAGACCTTTGGTTATGGGGCTTTGGTCGTGAGTTTTGGCCTGGAGAGGGTTCCTATGCTGATCCCACAACACCTTACTGTTGGAGCTGGGCTTCCTCGAGAGCCCAAACTGATGCGATGGGTCACAGTCATGGCCCGTCACTCGGACGAGAGGACAGAGGTTGCTCGGTTCAAACCTGAGTATTTCCAATGGTTGGAAAACCAGGTCTTTTCCATTCAGGATTTCCCTTATGCTGGGATAGATTTTCATGGTGACCCAGACATGGTTCTTCCACCAGGAGAGCAGTGGGATGAGTCAAGTAAAATCCTTTTCAACATTTTCCTATTTTATTTTTTTTTATTTTTCCATCGTCTCAAAACTGATAGTAAAAATTTTAAAATGCAGATGTGGGTCCACAGCGACCAGCCACTCTCCGGCCTTTTGAGAGGAGGCAACCAGTTTCACCCATGCCAGCCCCACAGGACGAATCAACAGAGGTTTTGGCTGAGTTGGAGGGTCATTTCGAGTGCTTGACAGGAGATATTCCTGAGACCACTATAGACGACATTCCTCGTCGACTTCAGCACTATGTGATTGGAGTCCCGGGACCTTTTAGGAGGTTTCTTTGCAAGGTGGCCCATGCAATGGTTTCTTATAGAGATCATCACCAATGATAGGATGATCGCCTATTGTGGGCACATGTGACATTTTTGTTTTTTGTACTTATCATTTTTGCCGATCATAAGGTGTTTTTTCAACCTATGATCGAAGATGATGTATTTTTTGACACTCCTATATATATATATATATACATCACTATTACTAGCTTATCTTGTTAATCATGTTATGGAATGATTTTAAATTCACATGTATGATTATTGCAAATGTCTATTTAACATTCGAGAAGCAATTGCATCTGCTAATGTATTTAAAGACCTTGGAATATGTTGATATTCAATATAATAAAATTCATGTTCCAAGAGACGCACTCTCAAAAATAATCTTAATAACACTGGATTTCTAATGGCATACACTCTATTAAGCTGTAATACAACGAGTTCAGAATCTAACCTCACTATCAAACTCCGAATCCCAAATGAAATAGATTCAGACAATAACTCAATCACTGCACTGTACTCAGCAATGTTGTTTGTTGTTTGACCGAGGCTTACCCCATGCATAGATACTAACTCGTCAGAGGGCGAATAGATAACCCAAGCTACGGAAGAGATGTTCTGTGTATTAAGACAAGCACCATCAGCGAAACCAATGTATGTTTGGAGAGGCATCGACATCTGCAATATCAAGAGTAAAACCAAGATAAGAAGGAATAATGACGAAAAAACACTCTCTAAACTAAGCACACTGTTTTAAACTAAAACACACCAGCTAGAAAGAAAAACTATCCTAACTAAAAATCTCCATACCCATTCTTTTAAGAATAATACCTCTTCAAGTAAAGGCCATTTCTGGGTTTACCCAAAGAGTCCCCATCAAAGTCTACCAATTCATAAGCCCCTTTGGCTAGCTTTTTCTTAACAACGTAGGGACCATACCACATAGGAACTAATTTTCCAGCGCCTAATTTATCATTAGCTTGATCATACACTAAGACTAGATCTCCTTCCGAAAAATTTCGAGGGGTCACATTTCGATCATACTGAGTTTTCATTCGTTTTGCGTGAGTCTCGATCGCCAATGCAGCATCACGTTGATTCTCATCTAATTGAGCTAAGTATAACAAATGCTTTTCCTCTTCGGAAGTGGCTGGAAGTAACTCGATGGCCATTTGCAGTGATGGGATTTCTCATTCAATGGGTAACACGGTTTCCAAACCATAGACTAGTTGGAAAGGAGTGAACTTTGTTGATCTTTTTACTGAAGTTCATGTTGTGCCAATTCGACCGATGAATCCCAATGATTCGTTGGATCATGATAACTAAAACTTTGTTGATGGACTCAACCAGACCATTCGCTTGTGGATAATAAGGGGTTGAACTATCATGACGTAAACCAAGCTATCTTGTAAGTTCGGTCATCATAACATTTCGAAAATGACGCCCATGATCAGTGATTATCGCTTGCGGGACACCAAACCTAGAAATTATATGATTGAACACGAAAATTGCAGTTGTCTTACCGTCTGCCTCGAATGTAGGCATCGCCTCGGCCCACTTAGTAAAATAATCTACTGCAAGGATGATATACACATGCCCCCCGGCCGAGTGAGGGTTACATGTAATAAAATCGATACCCCATTTGGCAAAAGGACCAACGGCAATTATAGGGTGGAGAGGAGCAGGTGGAGCGCGCATCTTACGATCAAAAATCTGGCAGTTGTGGCATTTTCGGACCGCCGTAATACAATCTTTAAATAAAGATGGCCAGAAGTAGCTAGCGCGCAATATCTTTTGGGTTGTGGCATACCCAGACATATGACCGCCACACGCTCCAGAATGGCAGTCATTTAGAACCTTTCCAACTTCCTCGTGAGTTAAGCAACGTCGAAAAACAGAGTTCGTCCCACGGTGATAAAGAGTATCTCCAATAATTCTGAATTGTTGGGACTGGAATCGAATTTTCCGACGTTCTGACCTTGAAATTTCTGGCCGAAAGGATTGGGTCTGGAGATAAATGATGATATCCCCATACCATGGATCTAAAGTGCTGATTAGAAACAAGGATTCGTCTGCAATGGGCTCCTCCGCCACAGTTTCCGTGTCAGCACGCGAGAAGTCACACATTAACTCCGAAAAAACTAAAGATTTCTTAGACTTAGATTTCTCAAATTCCAAGTCGAACTCTTGCAGGATAACGATCCATTTAGAGTACTTGCCCCCTAGAAACTGCTTGGTCAGAATGTAGATCATAGGGTTGAAATCCGAAATTACCGTAGTTTTACGTAGTAGAATGTAGTGACGAAAACGTTGGACAACTTGGACGGGTGCCAATGCCAATTTCTCAACATGTGAGTATTTTAGCTCAGTTGGATTTAACGTTCAACTAAGGTAATATATCACATGTTTAGTTCCTGATTCATCTTCCTGAACTAAGACCATTCCAATGGTGGAATGAGAGGCGGCGAGATACAAGAAGTAATACTAGTTGTAGTTGGGAGGATGCAACAACGGTGCATGGGTCAACGCGTGTTTGAGTGCATCAAAAGATTTCTAAGCTATCTCATCCCAATAGAATTGAGTGTTTTTCTTCAACAACCGGGTAAAACCCTTTGTAACCTCGGCGTAGTTAGGAATGAATCGTCGTAAAAATTTTGCTTTCCCCTGCAAACTTTGGAGTTGGTGAAGACTCGAAGGAGGAGGCAATTTGATGATAGCTTCGACCTTCGAGGGATCAACGCGAATGCCGGCTTTCGAAACTACAAACCCCAGCAATCGACCCGTTTCTATACAGAAGACACATTTGTGTGGGTTCAACCGAATCCGATAATGCCTACACCTCATAAAGATTGCTCGTAAATGGACAAGGTGATCAGCTCGATGTAATGAATGAGCAGGCAAATCATCGAGATACGGTTGCACAATGTGCTTGATGTCATGAAACACATAAGACATCACCCTTTGAAAAGTTGCTTCGGCATTCTTAAGCCCAAAAGGTAATTTGTAATAAGCAAATGTCCCCCATGGACAAATGAAAGCCGTTTTTGGTTGATCGGCAGGTAGAATGTTGATTTGATTGTATCCGGAAAAACCGTCCATAAAGGAGAATATTTCGCTGCCGACACAATCATCAATGATTTGATCGATATAGGGAGTTGGGTAATTGTCCTTTGGACAGGCTCGATTAATGTCCCTATAGTCGATCCATATCCTTATTGTTCCCTGTTTTTTGTTAAATGGAACAATATTCGATACCCAATCCGTTAACGGGATTGGATAAATGAAACCTACTTTCAACAGTTTTTCAACTTCTGCTTTAATTGCAATAGCTTTTCGTGGGTGAATCTGACGCAAACGTTGTCAGACAGGTTTAGCATCTAGGTAGGTCTTGATCTCATGAACAACAATCGCAGGATCAATTCCTGGCATTTCCTCATAAGACCAGGCAAACACGTCGCGGAATTCTTCAAATAGGGCCTTATATAATTGAATTTCGTCATCTGTACACGAGGCACCTATATGAATATTCTCAACAATTCCGGGCTTAACCGAAATGTCAATAGGAATAGTTCGAGAGATGTTTCCCAAATTTAACTCTGAATCGGGATGTTTCATTGGATTTTGAGGTTCCTTGACATATTCAGTTGTAAAAATTGATGAGAAATCATTTTCAAAACGATCATCCTTAGGTAAAAACGAAGATTTGTGATGGAGATCTTCCCATGGTAAATCATCTACACATAGGATTTCATGAATTTTCTCATCAGAGTGAACAAGTTCAGAAAACGTAGTTAAATCTGAGGTTGATGTGAAAAGTGATTCCTCACGGACAACATTCATTAAGTCATCTTCGGTTGAACACGGTCGGCAAACGACTACACGGCTTCATAGGCAATTTCATATGGACTCAAAGGCATGGAATTACCAAATGAGTCTATCTCAGATTCAGAAGGGACGATCCAAGGATCATCATAAATAATGGTGTCTGATGTAATCATATGAATGGTTGCAAATGAAGATGATGCATTGATTGGAGGAAAAGGAAAAGTTCCCAGTAAACCGGCATATTTAACTAATCCTACTCCAACATCCTTATATGGGATAGTCATTTTACCAACATGCTGAATACTCTCCGAAGAGGCTGGGTCGAATGAAAAGTAAGCCAACTGGTCTATTGTTACGATCTTTCCATTGTCTCGAAACTTTATTACTCGAAATACCGATGAAACGACCGCTGTCATAGCGTAAGACCAACTTCGACCCAAGAGAAGGTTGTAGTCTAGAGGGGCATCAACCACCTCCACATCTAGACTAACGGTTTTTCCTTCAATCCCTATAGGCAAATCTTGTAGAATGCCAAAAGGATGAAACCCACAGCCATCAAATGCAAGTGTTTCAACCCACGTTTAAGCTCATTAAAAAATGAACTATCCTCCGGTAAATAACAACCGTGAATGTAACATTATCAGCCATTAAAGCCTTGGTCGTGTTTGCACTGTCACCTCCACTTTTCCATTGGCCGATCATTCACCTCCATATGATTGTTTACCCATTTTGAGGAACAACTGCGAAGAGTGATTTCACTAGCCATCCTTGTGACACTGCCGTGATTGGAAAATTCCAACCCTTACCTGGAATCAGCTGCTAACCCGTTTTATCACTCGTTCCTCAAAAGACGAGTCTTCTTTAAGCTCTTTTCATCTGACTCGTAAAATATGAAAAGATTGCTGAGTTTTGGCCTTCCAACTCGTTAAAGCGACCGGAAGAGCTATCCCTCCTCTAGATTTTAATCTTTTTGGACTTGAGGGATTATTGCACAAAAAGATCGAGCGCTTGTTGTGTTCGGCTCGTTAAAACTATCGAAAATTCATCCCTTCTGTATTGTTTTATACTTTTTCGGACTTAAGGGATTAGATGACAAAAAAGGACTTTTGGAGTTAACTTTACGTACCTTTTCAGACTCTCTAAAAATGAAAAGGACCGAGTTATCTTTGTCGTTAGACTCGTTAAAAAACATTAATAGCGACAAACTTGTCTTTAGACGAGAACGAGTTTCACTATCGCTAGGCTCGTTAAAACATAGCGATGGGTTTGCCTGAAGGGCAAATTATAGAACAAGCATATGTTATCCTCCTCAAGCTTGACAAAAATAAAGAGGTACTGGTCAGAAATGACTGGGGAAAAATTGGGAAGAAACTCAAAGAACTTTATTGGTAGCAAGTCACTCTTGAACATAACACTTCCGATCCGTGCCTGAGTCGGGTTGGGTTTTTACATTCACTGGTCACATCACCATGGTCTCGCCATACAATCCACCTTTGGGGTAAATGCTACCAATCCATCACACAAGTGTCACCGATATGTTCAAGAGAAGTCATCCAGAGAAGTCAACCGTGTCCCATCCACTACCATACATTATCCTTCATTCTTTCATGACCGCCACCCTGAACCATATATCATCAGATCGTTTTCACCTCCATCAAAATCATTTGCTCCGTTCCGTGTCACTGATGTGGGATACATTAAGGCCCTCCTTTGACAGATCGCTTCTTTTTGACATCAGCTCATTATCCAAGAAGTTGATCTAGGAACACCCCCTTCAGTACTTTGAAGCTTGCATGCCTCAATGGCAAGTTTCTCACTTCCGGTGAGGGGCATACATCAATGACCTTCAACCGAAAGATTTTGCGTGGTGTTCGACGCCAAGTCCTTTATTTACACCACGTGAATTGTACTGCAGTACCTTGAGGGTCATTATCATTATCGGTGATTCCTCTCGCGCTTGTTAACAGTGTACATCATTGACTGGTAATCAAGCGATTTCTTTCCATGTTTGACTTCAGAACATTTCTCACATGGATCGACTTGTACTTAGAGTGAAGATCAGACGAGATTGAAGACCCCAAATCTAGTTTCATCCATCCGGGCTGTGATATATATTCAGGAAAAATAAAGACATTGACATGTACAGCATTGCAGCACAGATAATCATCCTACCAAAAGGATGATGATTTCACCAAAATCATCAGTCTACCATCAGACGATTGTCTGTCCTATGTACAGAGAAATGAATTTATAAAGCTGAGCATGGGAATGCCCGCCTCAGCTAGATCATGAAAACAGTATGAAAAATAATGTATTGTATTCTATCTTATTACAGGTCTCCTCCCAGCATTGAAAGAACTTCGGATCCTCCTAATAAAGCATTTCACCCGATAAACGGCCTCATGCTTTAGGGGGCAACTGTTATAGACATTTTTGTGCCTTACAGCATTGAGCATGAAATGTCCATAATCCAAGGGATCCAAAGTCCCTAAAAGAGTTGTTCCTACCCCTAAAGGAACAAGGTCAACAAATGACAGCTTCTCCCAGAAGTTCTCCACCAGAAACAACTCAAAAACAGTCAATTCAGGATCAATTCAGAGGCTCCACTAGCTGCCTGCGTTGAAATGCAGAGGCTACACTGGCTAGGTGCGTTGCAACGCAGGTGGAAGCACTACCAGGGTGCACTGAGCGGGAAATGACAAATGGCAAGCTCATTCAACGAGGTGGAAAGACCATGGAAGCTTCCAGAATCTTCTCCAATGACACTTGCCTCAATGAATTCGACTAGTGATGAGTAAGAGGCTCTCAACCTCCAAGTGGAAGCAAGAACTGACAGAGAGAAGCCACAAGTCAAAACATAAGCTGACTCATCCTCTCTGCTTACATCTATATATGGATCTCTCACCCAGAGGTTCAGGAGGCTGGAATTTTGTACTTTGCAGAGAATTGTTGTTGGTTTGAGATTGAGATTAGTACATTGGGTGATTTATGCTTTGTTGGAGGAGAGGAAGGGATTCCTTTACTGGGAGGTAGATGCTGGATCGGAACTCACTTGGTTGTATCTCCTCTTGGAATTTCTTATTCTATCAATAAACTATTTGAGTTTCTCCTACATGCTGTGTATCAATGATATTTTGTTATGCTTACATGTTTAGCTTAATCTGATCTTGAGCTTTTTATGAATGCATATATGTATCTTCGTGTAGTTTCTCTCTCTTGTGATCTTGCAGGAATTCGGTGAAGCTGGGCCGGTGAAGGAGCAAGGAGTTGAGAGCCACTGAAGAGAGGAGTGATTGGATCAACAAACTAGCGGAAGACACAGGTTAGTTACATCCTTTCTCCTCATTTACATTTCATAAAGAAGAAATACTCAAATAAGTTTCCTTGTTTGTTGCTAAGGCACTATCACACCTTAGAGTGGGATAGGGGCATTCCGAATGGATACTTTTCCCAACAACAAATTGGCGACTCCGCTGGGGATTGTATCTTGTTAGTTTATTTGTGTTTCTATTGTTGTTCTTCTCATAAACTCAGGAGTGCCGAATCGAAATGCATTTGCCATTTTCAAATGCAAAGTAGAGATCTGCCACTCTAGTCCACTCACTAGGCCTGTTTTTATGATCTGAAAAGCTGATCCACAAGTGCTCTAACAGCCCTTTGTGATAGATCTTAGTCCTCCTTTAAATCATCCTCCTAATTGTACCTAGTTGATAGCTTTTATCCGGCCAAAAACTGTAGATTAAACTGAAAACCGTGACCCAGAACCCAGAAACAATTCTCATTTCTGCTTCAGCGCAGACTCTGTGAAGAGGTTCTGCATTTCAACGCAGGTCCCGTGAAGGCTACCTGCGCTAAAGTTCAATTTCTCTGTGCTGAGGGTGCGCTGATCAGCCTTTGCCTTATGCAGCTGTGGTTCCCTGCTTCCTTTTTCTCAGTTTTATCTCTGTTTTTTTTGCAGCCTGTTATCAGTCAGTGTACCTATATGAAACCCCTTTTCTTTGCCTCAATTCCACCTCAGTTGTATAAAGAAACTATATTTGTTCTTTGTGTATTTGTTACATCATTTGCAGTTTCCCATTACAAAAGTAAACTAGTCATACTGTCGCCCTTAGATCTAGACCTGTCGTAAGTGTCGTTTTGATCTTAGGAGTGAGTTTGTTTGCTGTTCACAGTTGATTAAGATTTTAATTTTGTCGTTTGGTTTGAATTTATGCATTTCTAGTGTCGAAACAAGTGTTTACTTCAAAATCATAAAGTGTCGTAATCATCTTTTTGATTTCGAAAAAGGAGCTTGTTTATGTTTTCACTTGAAATCGAATTCAAATTTGTACAACAGCTTTCTTTTTAGGCATCAATATTAAGAAAGCGAAAAAAAATACATGCATATGTGCATTTGCATATTGATAGTTTGCATGCTTTGATTTAGGAAAAGTGCATTTACAGTGTGCTCTATGCTCTTTGAGAAAAGATTGTGTCTTTCTTTTCCCCTTGTAGCTAGGATTTTCAATGTTGAAAAGATATAAAAGCTTGCTTATCATCTTTAGACTGCATTTAGGAATTGTATCATACATCTCGTGGTGATCCAAAAAGGCAAACTTCTAAGAAATATCAACCTAAAATAAATTGAATGAACTTAACAATGCTTTGTAACTTAATGCACAACATAGAGGTCTAGGCTAGAGACGTGTTCCGGCGTCGTAAAACCTGGTGACTGTCGATCTCGCTGATGGTTGGGTGATTCCTCCTGAGAGACGATAAGCGCCAGTACGGATTGTGCTCCCACGTACCGTCGAGTATATATTGGGAGACCCCTATAGGTATAAAACCTTTATCCTTAGGAAGCTGTGTCGGCCGCCCTACTGATCACAATGCACTGAACACAGCATTCGGGAAGATTGACCGCCCGTACCTTAAAAAGTATTCTGCGGTTTTGCGAAAAGTTTGGCACACCCTCTACCTAGAACTCCAAAGCAGTTCCTTTTGGCCTTTTTCAGACTCTATAATGGAAAAAGTCCATCCGAGCATTTGTCACTTCGGGCTCGTTAAAACATCGAAAGAGACTAGAGTCATCTTTTGCTTTTTCTTGACTCTTTAAAATTGAAAAAGCAAGTTGTGTCCAAGCGTCGTTAAAATTTATTTTAAATGGAATATTCATACCCTTTTTCCTGCGTTGATCTTTACGTTGAGAAAATGGAGCCTACCAACCAAGGAATTCCCCTTGGTGGAAATCCTAGTCCCTTCTCCTCTTGGGGAGATGTTGGTGCGCCCCATATGGCCACATTGTCGCTTCCAGGACTGACAATTGGCTTGCCGGTCTGGCTCTTCTCAACCAATGTCGTTCAGAACACCACTATTCCTAAACAGTCGAATCAACAGTTAGACCAGTCTAGAGTTGCCCACAAGCCTTCTACTTCCTCTAATTCTCCCTCTCCTCCTTCCTCTTCGCTTGACGGAACTGGTAAAACAAAAAACCAAGTTCCTAAGGAGAAGAAGGAAAAGTAGAAGAAAGAGAAGAAGAAGAAGGAGCAAAAAGTGACTGGGGGCAAACAAGTGTCGTCTGACAAAAATCCACACACAACACTGACTAGGCCTAAATCGCCATGTGTCATATGCAAGGGAGACCATTTCCACAGAGATTGTCACTGCATCCCTCGGATACTAAGGGACTGGTCTCCCTGTTTGCACAATCTGGTGGCATCAACCTCTGATAGCCATGTTGAATGCACACCGTCAACTAGCGAAAGTGAAGTCCTTGGACAAAAAAGGAGAGCTAGATCTCCCTGTAGACTGTGCGAAGGCAATCATGCCATCCATTGTTGTCCCTTCTTAGATGAACCAAAAAGAGTTTTGGATGATCGTCCGGTTTCACCGTTACGGCTTCCTCCTGGATATACAAAACTCTTGCCGAGTCCTTCGTTAGTTGAAAATCCAGCTGGCCCGCTCAAGTGGTCAGCTGAAGCGCCGGTCATTGAAGATGAACCAGCTAAATCCATACCCGACGAAAGTCAAAAGGTCGAGGCGGCAGTTGACCCGGTCTTGCCTTCAGAGGTTTTGTCTTCGAATGATACAGTCACTGAAGAGGATAAAGATGACACCATCCAAATTCTCTTCATCAACACAGACCCCGACGAGCACGGGGGCATTCCCCCCATTCCTTTATCGTAGGAAGGAAGTTCGTCAGAGCAATACCCAGCCATCTACTCGGTCCCACCACCAAGCAACCTAGTTGTCTCCTTCGACTGGAACCAACTAGGCAGACCCCGTTTGCCAGCAAGCATACCATTCAGACTTATCGTCCAAATATACAGGATGGTCATGGCTGGAACCATCATTGATGAGGGGGCATCTGTGAGTATCCTTTCCTCTATTGCTTGGAAAGCGCTTGGTTCGCCAGCGCTTTTGCCTGAAATGAGAAATCTGACAGGCTTTGATAAAGGAACCAGTCGACCTTTAGGGATCCTCCCCAATGTGCCCATAACATTGAAAGGGAAGACCGTTCAAATGAACGTGATGGTCGTTCAAGGACCCTTGGATTATAACCTACTCCTTGGACGAGACTATATATATTGCATGGGAGCCATCGTCTCCTCACTCTTTAGAGTAATGTGTTTTCCGCACGAAGGAAGAGTGGTCAAGCTCGTGGACCAGCTTTCATTTCCCGGATCACGCATCGCAAATAGTCATATACCATGCCTAAATGGTCTCTTCACGCAAGAAATGTCTCAACCCACGGTCCGTCCTCCCGATGAGCGCGAGTAATTCAGAGGGATATGACTGGAACCTAGGGGGCATGCATCCTGGTCTGCTTCGGCAGGAAAACTTCGAGTATAGGGTAGGTTTCCGTGGGAGAATATGACTAGTCTGTACCCCGTCCATCTTGGAAGAGGGGTTATTCTAGAATAAGATTCTTTTGTCAAAGTTATGTGTTTGGCGCTCGTTGTCACTCACCTTTGTCTATCTCGGTAGACATCGCTGAAGAAATGTTTTGTTTGAAAGATTAATAAAACCATCTTTGGTAACCTGAAAGAGGTAGGCCTCTCCCGGTTAAACAAATGTTTTTCCTACAAATTGAGGGGTAACCTTGAAACTCTATTTTATACCTGGGGGCATGCAAACCTTTTGGAGTGCAAGCAAGGGGCGGCTATTTATTTTTTAAATTTTTAGGTCCTCCCTTTAAACCTGTAGGTCTAACCCTTTAAACTCGTAGGATTAGTCGTTTCCGAACTTGCATAACGAAAGGATGCGGGGCATAGCTTTGTAAGGTGCAAGCTCCATAAAAAATGGGATCTTACATGAGACATTCTTATCATATGACTGGATTATCGAGCAGTTTTAGCACATAGTTCATGCTCGTTAAAAAATAAACATAAGATCGAGCAAGTGTTTCAACCCGCATTTAAGCTCGTTAAAAAATGAACTATCCTTCGGTAAATAACAACCGTGAATGTAACATTATCAGCCATTAAAGCCTTGGTCGTGTTTGCACCGTCACCTCCACTTTTCCATTGGCCGATCATTCACCTCCATATGATTGTTTACCCATTTTGAGGAACAGCTGCGAAGAGTGATTTCACTAGCCATCCTTGTGACACTGCCGTGATTGGAAAATTCCAACCCTTACCTGGAATCAGCTGCTAACCCGTTTTATCACTCGTTCCTCAAAAGACGAGTCTTCTTTAAGCTCTTTTCATCTGACTCATAAAATATGAAAAGATTGCTGAGTTTTGGCCTTCCAGCTCGTTAAAGCGACCGGAAGAGCTATCCCTCCTCTAGATTTTAATCTTTTTGGACCTGAGGGATTATTGCACAAAAAGATCGAGCGCTTGTTTTGTTCGGCTCGTTAAAACTATCGAAAATTCATCCCTTCTGTATTGTTTTATACTTTTTCGGACTTAAGGGATTAGATGACGAAAAAGGACTTTTGGAGTTAACTTTACGTACCTTTTCAGACTCTCTAAAAATGAAAAGGACCGAGTTATCTTTGTCGTTAGACTCGTTAAAAAACATTAATAGCGACAAACTTGTCTTTAGACGAGAACAAGTTTCACTATCGCTAGGCTCGTTAAAACATAGCGATGGGTTTGCCCGAAGGGCAAATTATAGAACAAGCATATGTTATCCTCCTCAAGCTTGACAAAAATAAAGAGGTACTGGTCAGAAATGACTGGGGAAAAATTGGGAAGAAACTCAAAGAACTTTATTGGTAGCAAGTCACTCTTGAACATAACACTTCCGCTCCATGCCTGAGTCGGGTTGGGTTGTTTCATTCACCGGTCACATCACCATGGTCTCGCCATACAATCCACCTTTGGGGTAAATGCTACCAATCCATCACACAAGTGTCGCCGATATGTTCAAGAGAAGTCATCCAGAGAAGTCAACCGTGTCCCATCCACTACCATACATTATCCTTCATTCTTTCATGACCGCCACCTTGAACCATATATCATCAGATCGTTTTCACCTCCATCAAAATCATTTGCTCCGTTCCGTGTCACTGATGTGGGATACATTAAGGCCCTCCTTTGACAGATCGCTTCTTGTTGACATCATCTCATTATTCAAGAAGTTGATCTAGGAACACCCCCTTCAGTACTTTGAAGCTTGCATGCCTCAATGGCAAGTTTCTCACTTCCGGCGACAGGCATACATCAATGACCTTCGACCGAAAGATTTTGCGTGGTGTTCGACGCCAAGTCCTTTATTCACACCACGTGAATTGTACTGCAGTACCTTGAGGGTCATTATCATTATCGGTGATTCCTCTCGCGCTTGTTAACAGTTTACATCATTGACTGGTAATCAAGCGATGTCTTTCCATGTTTGACTTCAGAACATTTCTCACATGGATCGACTTGTACTTAGAGTGAAGATCAGACGAGATTGAAGACCCCAGATCTAGTTTCATCCATCCGGGCTGTGATATATATTCAGGAAAAATAAAGACATTGACATGTACAGCATTGCAGCACAGATAATCATCCTACCAAAAGGATGATGATTTCACCAAAATCATCAGTCTACCATCATACGATTGTCTGTCCTATGTACAGAGAAATGAATTTATAAAGCTGAGCATGGGAATGCCCACCTCAGCTAGATCATGAAAACAGTATGAAAAATAATGTATTGTATTCTATCTTATTACAGGTCTCCTCCCAGCATTGAAAGAACTTCGGATCCTCCTAATAAAGCATTTCACCCGATAAACGGCATCATGCTTTAGGGGGCAACTGTTATAGACATTTTTGTGCCTTACAGCATTGACCATGAAATGTCCATAATCCAAGGGATCCAAAGTCCCTAAAAGAGTTTTTCCTACCCCTAAAGGAACAAGGTCAACAAATGACAGCTTCTCCCAGAAGTTCTCCACCAGAAACAACTCAAAAACAGTTAATTCAGGATCAATTCAAAGGCTCCACTAGCTGCCTGCATTGAAATGCAGAGGCTACACTGGCTAGGTGCGTTGCAACGCAGGTGGAAGCACTACCAGGGTGCGCTGAGAGGGAAAGGACAAATGGCAAGCTCATTCAACGAGGTGGAAAGACCATGGAAGCTTCCAGAATCTTCTCCAATGACACTTGCCTCAATGAATTCGACTAGTGATGAGTAAGAGGCTCTCAACCTCCAAGTGGAAGCAAGAACTGACAGAGAGAAGCCACAAGTCAAAACATAAGCTGACTCATCCTCTCTGCTTACATCTATATATGGATCTCTCACCCAGAGGTTCAGGAGGCTGGAATTTTGTACTTTGCAGAGAATTGCTGTTGGTTTGAGATTGAGATTAGTACATTGGGTGATTTATGCTTTGTTGGAGGAGAGGAAGGGATTCCTTTGCTGGGAGGTAGATGCTGGATTGGAACTCACTTGGTTTTATCTCCTCTTGGAATTTCTTATTCTATCAATAAACTATTTGAGTTTCTCCTACATGGTGTGTATCAATGATATTTTTTTATGCTTACATGTTTAGCTTAATCTGATCTTGAGCTTTTTATGAATGTATATCTGTATCTTCATGTAGTTTCTCTCTCTTGTGATCTTGCAGGAATTTGGTGAAGTTGGGCCGGTGAAGGAGCAAGGAGCTGAGAGCCACTGAAGAGAGGAGTGATTGGATCAACAAACTAGCGGAAGACACAGGTTAGTTACATCCTTTCTCCTCATTTACATTTCATAAAGAAGAAATACTCAAATAAGTTTCCTTGTTTGTTGCTAAGGCACTATCACACCTTAGAGTGGGATAGGGGCATTCCGAATGGATACTTTTCCCAACAACAAATTGGCGACTCCGCTGGGGATTGTATCTTGTTAGTTTATTTGTGTTTCTATTGTTGTTCTTCTCATAAACTCAGGAGTGCCGAATCGAAATGCATTTGCCATTTTCAAATGCAAAGTAGAGATCTGCCACTCTACTCCACTCACTAGGCCTATTTTTATGATCTGAACAGCTGATCCAAAAGTGCTCTAACAGCCCTTTGTGATAGATCTTAGTCCTCCTTTAAATCATCCTCCTAATTGTACCTAGTTGATAGCTTTTATCCGGCCAAAAACTGTAGATTAAACTGAAAACCGTGACCCAGAACCCAGAAACAATTCTCATTTCTGCTTCAGCACAGACTCTGTGAAGAGGTTCTGCATTTCAACGCAGGTCCCGTGAAGGCTACCTGGGCTGAAGTTCAATTTCTCTGTGCTGAGGGTGCGCTGATCAGCCTTTGCCTTATGCAGCTGTGGTTCCCTGCTTCCTTTTGCTCAGTTTTATCTCTATTTTTTTTGCAGCCTGTTATCAGTCAGTGTACCTATCTGAAACCCCTTTTCTTTGCCTCAATTCCACCTCAGTTGTATAAAGAAACTGTATTTGTTCCCTTTGTATTTGTTACATCATTTGCAGTTTCCCATTACAAAAGTAAACTAGTCATACTGTCGCCCTTAGATCTAGACCTGTCGTAAGTGTCGTTTTGATCTTAGGAGTGAGTTTGTTTGCTGTTCACAGTTGATTAAGCTTTTAATTTTGTCGTTTGGTTTGAATTTATGCATTTCTAGTGTCGAAACAAGTGTTTACTTCAAAATCATAAAGTGTCGTAATCGTCTTTTTGATTTCGAAAAAGGAGCTTGTTTATGTTTTCACTTGAAATCGAATTCAAATTTGTACAACAGCTTTCTTTTTAGGCATCAATATTAAGAAAGCGAAAACAAATACATGCATATGTGCATTTGCATATTGATAGTTTGCATGCTTTGATTTAGGAAAAGTGCATTTACAGTGTGCTCTATGCTCTTTGAGAAAAGATTGTGTCTTTCTTTTCCCCTTGTAGCTAGGATTTTCATTGTTGAAAAGATATAAAAGCTTGCTTATCATCTTTAGACTGCATTTAGGAATTGTATCATACATCTCGTGGTGATCCAAAAAGGCAAACTTCTAAGAAAGATCAACCTAAAATAAATTGAATGAACTTAACAACGCTTTGTAACTTAACGCACAACATAGAGGTCTAGGCTAGAGACGTGTTCGGCATCGTAAAACCTGGTGACTGTCGATCTCGCTGATGGTTGGGTGATTCCTCCTGAGAGACGATAAGCGCCAGTACGGATTGTGCTCCCACGTACCGTCGAGTATATATTGGGAGACCCCTATAGGTATAAAACCTTTATCCTTAGGAAGCCGTGTCGGCCGCCCTACTAATCACAATGCACTGAACACAGCATTCGGGAAGATTGACCGCCCGTACCTTAAAAAGTATTCTGCGGTTTTGCGAAAAGTTTGGCACACCCTCTACCTAGAACTCCAGAGCAGTTCCTTTTGGCCTCTTTCAGACTCTATAACGGAAAAATTCCATCCGAGCATTTGTCACTTCGGGCTCGTTAAAACATCGAAGGAGACTAGAGTCATCTTTTGCTTTTTCTCAAGTTGTGTCCAAGCGTCGTTAAAATTTATTTTAAACGGAATATTCATACCCTTTTTCCTGCGTTAATCTTTAGGTTGAGAAAATGGAGCCTACCAACCAAGGAATTCCCCTTGGTGGAAATCCTATTCCCTTCTCCTCTTGGGGAGATGTTGGTGCGCCCCATATGGCCACATTGTCGCTTCCAGGACTGACAATTGGCTTGTCGGTCTGGCTCTTCTCAACCAATGTCGTTCAGAACATCACTATTCCTAAACAGTCGAATCAACAGTTAGACCAGTCCAGAGTTGCCCACAAGCCTTCTACTTCCTCTAATTCTCCCTCTCCTCCTTCCTCTTTGCTTGACGGAACTGGTAAAACAAAAAACCAAGTTCCTAAGGAGAAGAAGAAAGAGAAGAAGAAGAAGGAGCCAAAAGCGACTGGGGGTAAACAAGTGTCATCTGACAAAAATCCACACACAACACTGACTAGGCCTAAATCGCCATGTGTCATATGCAAGGGAGACCATTTCCACAGAGATTGTCCCTGCATCCCTCGGATAATAAGGGACTGGTCTCCCCGTTTGCACAATCCGGTGGCATCAACCTCTGATAGCCATGTTGAATGCACACTGTCAACTAGCGAAAGTGAAGTCCTTGGACAAAAAAGGAGAGCTAGATCTCCCTGTAGACTGTGCGAAGGCAATCATGCCAACCACCGTTGTCCCTTCTTAGACGAAGCAAAAAGAGTTTTGGATGATCGTCCGGTTTCACCGTTACAACTTCCTCCTGGATATACAAAACTCTTGCCGAGTCCTTCGTTAGTTGAAAATCCAGCTGGCCCACTCAAGTGGTCAGCTGAAGTGCCGGTCATTGAAGATGAACCAGCTAAATCCATACCCGACGAAAGTCAAAAGGTCGAGGTGGCAGTTGACCCGGTCTTGCCTTCAGAGGTTTTGTCTTCGAATGATACAGTCACTGAAGAGGATAAAGATGACACCATCCAAATTATCTTCATCAACACAGACTCCGACGAGCACGGGGGCATTCCCCCCATTCCTTTATCGTAGGAAGGAAGTTCGTCAGAGCAATACCCGGCCATCTACTCGGTCCCACCACCAAGCAACCTAGTTGTCTCCTTCGACTGGAACCAACTAGGTAGACCCCGTTTGCCAGCAAGCATACCATTCAAAATTATCGTCCAAATATACAGGATGGTCATGGCTGGCACCATCATTGATGAGGGGGCATCTATGAGTATCCTTTCCTCTATTTCTTGGAAAGCGCTTGGTTCACCAGCGCTTTTGCCTGAAATGAGAAATCTGACAGGCTTTGATAAAGGAACCAGTCGACCTTTAGGGATCCTCCCCAATGTGCCCATAACATTGAAAGGGAAGACCGTTCAAATGAACGTGATGGTCGTTCAAGGACCCTTGGATTATAACCTACTCCTTGGACGAGACTATATATATTGCATGGGAGCCATCATCTCCTCACTCTTTAGAGTAATGTCTTTTCCGCACGAAGGAAGAGTGGTCAAGCTTGTGGACCAGCTTTCATTTCCCGGATCACGCATCGCAAATAGTCATATACCGTCCCTTAATGGTCTCTTCACGCAAGAAATGTCTCAACCCACGGTCCGTCCTCCCGATGAGCGCGAGTAATTCGGAGGGATATGACTGGAACCCAGGGGGCATGCGTCCTGGTCTGCTTCGGCAGGAAAACTTCGAGTATAGGGTAGGTTTCCGTGGGAGAATATGACTAGTCTGTACCCCGTCCGTCTTGGAAGAGGGGTTATTCTAGAATAAGATTCTTTTGTCAAAGTTATGTGTTTGGCGCTCGTTGTCACTCACCTTTGTCTATCTCGGTAGACATCGCTGAAGAAATGTTTTGTTTGAAAGATTAATAAAACCATCTTTGGTAACCTGAAAGAGGTAGGCCGCTCCCGGTTAAACAAATGTTTTTCCTGCAAATTGAGGGGTAACCTAGAAACTCTATTTTATACCTGGGGGCATGCAAACCTTTTGGAGTGCAAGCAAGGGGCGGCTATTTATTTTTTAAATTTTTAGGTCCTCCCTTTAAACCTGTAGGTCTAACCCTTTAAACTCGTAGGATTAGTCGTTTCCGAACTTGCTTAACGAAAGGATGCGGGGCATAGCTTTGTAAGGCGCAAGCTCCATAAAAAATGGGATCTTACATGAGACATTCTTATCATATGACTGGATTATCGAGCAGTTTTAGCACATAGTTCATGCTCGTTAAAAAATAAACATAAGATCGAGCAGTTTTAGCACGTAGTTCATGCTCGTTAAAAAATAAACATAAGATCGAGCAAGTGTTTCAACCCGCGTTTAAGCTCGTTAAAAAATGAACTATCCTCCGGTAAATAACAACCGTGAATGTAACTTTATCAGCCATTAAAACCTTGGTCGTGTTTGCACCGTCACCTCAACTTTTCCATTGGCTGATCATTCACCTCCATATGATTCTTTACCCATTTTGAGGAACAGTTGCGAAGAGTGATTTCACTAGCCATCCTTGTGACACTGCCGTGATTGGAAAATTTCAACCCTTACCTGGAATCAACTGCTAACCCGTTTTATCACTCGTTCCTCAAAAGACGAGTCTTCTTTAAGCTCTTTTCATTTGACTCATAAAATATGAAAAGATTGCCGAGTTTTGGCCTTCCAGCTCGTTAAAGCGATCGGAAGAGCTATCCCTCCTCTAGATTTTAATCTTTTTGGACCTGAGGGATTATTGCACAAAAAGATCGAGCGCTTGTTTTGTTCGGCTCGTTAAAACTATCGAAAATTCATCCCTTCTGTATTGTTTTATACTTTTTCGGACTTAAGGGATTAGATGACGAAAAAGGACTTTTGGAGTTAACTTTATGTACCTTTTCAGACTCTCTAAAAATGAAAAGGACCGAGTTATCTTTGTCGTTAGACTCGTTAAAAAACATTAATAGCGACAAACTTGTCTTTAGACGAGAACGAGTTTCACTATCGCTAGGCTCGTTAAAACATAGCGATGGGTTTGCCCGAAGGGCAAATTATAGAACAAGCATATGTTATCCTCCTCAAGCTTGACAAAAATAAAGAGGTACTGGTCAGAAATGACTGGGGAAAAATTTGGAAGAAACTCAAAGAACTTTATTGGTAGCAAGTCACTCTTGAACATAACACTTCCGCTCCGTGCCTGAGTCGGGTTGGGTTGTTTCATTCACCGGTCACATCACCATGGTCTCGCCATACAATCCACCTTTGGGGTAAATGCTATCAATCCATCACACAAGTGTCGCCGATATGTTCAAGAGAAGTCATCCAGAGAAGTCAACCGTGTCCCATCCACTACCATACATTATCCTTCATTCTTTCATGACCGCCACCCTGAACCATATATCATCAGATCGTTTTCACCTCCATCAAAATCATTTGCTCCGTTCCGTGTCACTGATGTGGGATACATTAAGGCCCTCCTTTGACAGATCGCTTCTTGTTGACATCAGCTCATTATCCAAGAAGTTGATCTAGGAACACCCCCTTCAGTACTTTGAAGCTTCCATGCCTCAATGGCAAGTTTCTCACTTCCGGCGACAGGCATACATCAATGACCTTCGACTGAAAGATTTTGCGTGGTGTTCGACGCCAAGTCCTTTATTCACACCACGTGAATTGTATTGCAGTACCTTGAGGGTCATTATCATTATCGGTGATTCCTCTCGCGCTTGTTAACAGTTTACATCATTGACTGGTAATCAAGCGATGTCTTTCCATGTTTGACTTCAGAACATTTCTCACATGGATCGACTTGTACTTAGAGTGAAGATCAGACGAGATTGAAGACCCCAGATCTAGTTTCATCCATCCAGGCTGTGATATATATTCAGGAAAAATAAAGACATTGACATGTACAGCATTGCAGCACAGATAATCATCCTACCAAAAGGATGATGATTTCATCAAAATCATCAGTCTACCATCAGACGATTGTCTGTCCTATGTACAGAGAAATGAATTTATAAAGCTGAGCATGGGAATGCCCACCTCAGCTAGATCATGAAAACAGTATGAAAAATAATGTATTGTATTGTATCTTATTACAGGTCTCCTCCCAGCATTGAAAGAACTTCGGATCCTCCTAATAAAGCATTTCACCCGATAAACGGCCTCATGCTTTAGGGGGCAACTGTTATAGACATTTTTGTGCCTTACAGCATTGAGCATGAAATGTCCATAATCCAAGGGATCCAAAGTCCCTAAAAGATTTGTTCCTACCCCTAAAGGAGCAAGGTCAACAAATGACAGCTTCTCCCAGAAGTTCTCCACCAGAAACAACTCAAAAACAGTCAATTCAGGATCAATTCAGAGCTCCACTAGCTTCCTGCGTTGAAATGCAGAGGCTACACTAGCTAGGTGCGTTGCAACACAGGTGGAAACACTACCAGGGTGCGCTGAGCGGGAAATGACAAATGGCAAGCTCATTCAACGAGGTGGAAAGACCATGGAAGCTTCCAGAATCTTCTCCAATGACACTTGCCTCAATGAATTCGACTAGTGATGAGTAAGACGCTCTCAACCTCCAAGTGGAAGCAAGAACTGGCAGAGAGAAGCCACAAGTCAAAACCTAAGCTGACTCATCCTCTCTGCTTACATCTATATATGGATCTCTCACCCAGAGGTTCAGGAGGCTGGAATTTTGTACTTTGCAGAGAATTGTTGTTGGTTTGAGATTGAGATTAGTACATTGGGTGATTTATGCTTTCTTGGAGGAGAGGAAGGGATTCCTTTGCTGGGAGGTAGATGCTGGATCGGAACTCACTTGGTTGTATCTCCTCTTGGAATTTCTTATTCTATCAATAAACTATTTGAGTTTCTCCTACATGCTGTTTATCAATGATATTTTTTTATGCTTACATGTTTAGCTTAATCTGATCTTGAGCTTTTTATGAATGTATATCTGTATCTTCGTGTAGTTTCTCTCTCTTGTGATCTTGCAGGAATTCGGTGAAGTTGGTCCGGTGAAGGGGCAAGGAGCTGAGAGCCACTGAAGAGAGGAGTGATTGGATCAACAAACTAGCGGAAGACATAGGTTAGTTACATCCTTTCTCCTCATTTACATTTCATAAAGAAGAAATACTCAAATAAGTTTCCTTGTTTGTTGCTAAGGCACTATCACACCTTAGAGTGGGATAGGGGCATTCCGAATGGATACTTTTCCCAACAACAAATTGGCGACTCCGCTGGGGATTGTATCTTGTTAGTTTATTTGTGTTTCTATTGTTGTTCTTCTCATAAACTCAGGAGTGCCGAATCGAAATGCATTTGCCATTTTCAAATGCAAAGTAGAGATCTGCCACTCTAGTCCACTCACTGAGCCCGTTTTTATGATCTTAACAGCTGATCCACAAGTGCTCTAACATCCCTTTGTGATAGATCTTAGTCCTCCTTTAAATCATCCTCCTAATTGTACCTAGTTGATAGCTTTTATCCGGCCAAAAACTGTAGATTAAACTGAAAACCGTGACCCAGAACCCAGAAACAATTCTCATTTCTGCTTCAGCGCAGACTCTGTGAAGAGGTTCTGCATTTCAACGCAGGTCCCGTGAAGGCTACCTGCACTGAAGTTCAATTTCTCTATCCTGAGGGTGCGTTGATCAGCCTTTGCCTTATGCAGCTGTGGTTCCCTGCTTCCTTTTGCTCAGTTTTATCTCTGTTTTTTTTGCATCCAGTTATCAGTCAGTGTACCTATCTGAAACCCCTTTTCTTTGCCTCAATTCCACCTCAGTTGTATAAAGAAACTGTATTTGTTCTTTGTTTATTTGTTACATCATTTGCAGTTTCCCATTACAAAAGTAAACTAGTCATACTGTCGCCCTTAGATCTAGACCTGTCGTAAGTGTCGTTTTGATCTTAGGAGTGAGTTTGTTTGCTGTTCACAGTTGATTAAGCTTTTAATTTTGTCGTTTGGTTTGAATTTATGCATTTCTAGTGTCGAAACAAGTGTTTACTTCAAAATCATAAAGTGTCGTAATCGTCTTTTTGATTTCGAAAAAGGAGCTTGTTTATGTTTTCACTTGAAATCGAATTCAAATTTGTACAATAGCTTTCTTTTTAGGCATCAATATTAAGAAAGCGAAAACAAATACATGCATATGTGCATTTGCATATTGATAGTTTGCATGCTTTGATTTAGGAAAAGTGCATTTACAGTGTGCTCTATGCTCTTTGAGAAAAGATTGTGTCTTTCTTTTCCCCTTGTAGCTAGGATTTTCATTGTTGAAAATATATAAAAGCTTGCTTATCATCTTTAGACTGCATTTAGGAATTGTATCATACATCTCGTGGTGATCCAAAAAGGCAAACTTCTAAGAAAGATCAACCTAAAATAAGTTGAATGAACTTAACAACGCTTTGTAACTTAACGCACAACATAGAGGTCTAGGCTAGAGACGTGTTCCGGCGTCGTAAAACCTAGTGACTGTCGATCTCACTGATGGTTGGGTGATTCCTCCTGAGAGACGATAAGTGCCAGTACGGATTGTGCTCCCACATACCGTCGAGTATATATTGGGAGACCCCTATAGGTATAAAACCTTTATCCTTATGAAGCCGTGTCGGCCGCCCTACTGATCACAATGCACTGAACACAGCATTCGGGAAGATTGACCGCCCGTACCTTAAAAAGTATTCTGCGGTTTTGCGAAAAGTTTGGCACACCCTCTACCTAGAACTCCAAAGCAGTTCCTTTTGGCCTTTTTCAGACTCTATAATGGAAAAAGTCCATCCGAGCATTTGTCACTTCGGGCTCGTTAAAACATTGAAGGAGACTAGAGTCATCTTTTGCTTTTTCTCGACTCTTTAAAATTGAAAAAGCAAGTTGTGTCCAAGCGTCGTTAAAATTTATTTTAAACGGAATATTCATACCCTTTTTCCTGCGTTGATCTTTAGGTTGAGAAAATGGAGCCTACCAACCGAGGAATTCCCCTTGGTGGAAATCCTAGTCCCTTCTCCTCTTGGGGAGATGTTGGTGCGCCCCATATGGCCACATTGTCGCTTCCAAGACTGACAATTGGCTTGCCGGTCTGGCTCTTCTCAACCAATGTCGTTCAGAACACCACTATTCCTAAACAGTCGAATCAACAGTTAGACCAGTCCAGAGTTGCCCACAAGCCTTCTACTTCCTCTAATTCTCCCTCTCCTCCTTCCTCTTCGCTTGACGGAACTGGTAAAACAAAAAACCAAGTTCCTAAGGAGAAGAAGAAAGAGAAGAAGAAGAAGGAGCCAAAAGCGACTGGGGGCAAACAAGTGTCGTCTGACAAAAATCCACACACAACACTGACTAGGCCTAAATCGCCATGTGTCATATGCAAGGGAGACCATTTCCACAGAGATTGTCCCTGCATCCCTCGGATACTAAGGGACTGGTCTCCCCGTTTGCACAATCCGATGGCATCAACCTCTAATAGCCATGTTGAATGCACACCGTCAACTAGCGAAAGTGAAGTCCTTGGACAAAAAAGGAGAGCTAGATCTCCCTGTAGACTGTGCGAAGGCAATCATGCAATCCACCGTTGTCCCTTCTTAGACGAAGCAAAAAGAGTTTTGGATGATCGTCTGGTTTCATCGTTACAACTTCCTCCTGGATATACAAAACTCTTGCCGAGTCCTTCGTTAGTTGAAAATCCAGCTGGCCCGCTCAAGTGGTCAGCTGAAGCGCCGGTCATTGAAGATGAACCAGCTAAATCCATACCCGACGAAAGTCAAAAGGTCGAGGCGGCAGTTGACCCGGTCTTGCCTTCAAAGGTTTTGTCTTCGAATGATACAGTCACTGAAGAGGATAAAGATGACACCATCCAAATTCTCTTCATCAACACAGACTCCGACGAGCATGGGGGCATTCCCCCCATTCCTTTATCACAGGAAGGAAGTTCGTCAGAGCAATACCCGGCCATCTACTCGGTCCCACCACCAAGCAACCTAGTTGTCTCCTTCGACTGGAACCAACTAGGCAGACCCCGTTTGCTAGCAAGCATACGATTCAAAATTATCGTCCAAATATACAGGATGGTCATGGCTGGCACCATCATTGATGAGGGGGCATCTGTGAGTATCCTTTCCTCTATTGCTTGGAAAGCGCTTGGTTCGCCAGCGCTTTTGCCTGAAATGAGAAATCTGACAGGCTTTGATAAAGGAACCAGTCGACCTTTAGGGATCCTCCCCAATGTGCCCATAACATTGAAAGGGAAGACCGTTCAAATGAACGTGATGGTCGTTCAAGGACCCTTGGATTATAACCTACTCCTTGGACGAGACTATATATATTGCATGGGAGCCATCGTCTCCTCACTCTTTAGAGTAATGTGTTTTCCGCACGAAGGAAGAGTGGTCAAGCTCGTGGACCAGCTTTCATTTCCCGGATCATGCATCGCAAATAGTCATATACCATCCCTAAATGGTCTCTTCATGCAAGAAATGTCTCAACCCATGGTCCGTCCTCCTGATGAGCACGAGTAATTCGGAGGGATATGACTGGAACCCAGGGGGCATGCGTCCTGGTCTGCTTCGGCAGGAAAACTTCGAGTATAGGGTAGGTTTCCGTGGGAGAATATGACTAGTCTGTACCTCGTCCGTCTTGGAAGAGGGGTTATTCTAGAATAAGATTCTTTTGTCAAAGTTATGTGTTTGGCGCTCGTTGTCACTCACCTTTGTCTATCTCGGTAGACATCGCTGAAGAAATGTTTTGTTTGAAAGATTAATAAAACCATCTTTGGTAACCTGAAAGAGGTAGGCCTCTCCCGGTTAAACAAATGTTTTTCCTGCAAATTGAGGGGTAACCTTGAAACTCTATTTTATACCTGGGGGCATGCAAACCTTTTGGAGTGTAAGCAAGGGGCGGCTATTTATTTTTTAAATTTTTAGGTCCTCCCTTTAAACCTGTAGGTCTAACCCTTTAAACTCGTAGGATTAGTCGTTTCCGAACTTGCATAACGAAAGGATGCGGGGCATAGCTTTGTAAGGCGCAAGCTCCATAAAAAATGGGATCTTAAATGAGACATTCTTATCATATGACTGGATTATCGAGCAGTTTTAGCACATAGTTCATGCTCGTTAAAAAATAAACATAAGATCGAGCAGTTTTAGCACGTAGTTCATGCTCGTTAAAAAATAAACATAAGATCGAGCAAGTGTTTCAACCCGCGTTTAAGCTCGTTAAAAAATGAACTATCCTCCGGTAAATAACAACCGTGAATGTAACATTATCAGCCATTAAAGCCTTGGTCGTGTTTGCACCGTCACCTCCACTTTTCCATTGACCGATCATTCACCTCCATATGATTGTTTACCCATTTTGAGGAACAGCTTTGAAGAGTGATTTCACTAGCCATCCTTGTGACACTGCCGTGATTGGAAAATTCCAACCTTTACCTGGAATCAGCTGCTAACCCGTTTTATTACTCGTTCCTCAAAAGACGAGTCTTCTTTAAGCTCTTTTCATCTGACTCATAAAATATGAAAAGATTGCCGAGTTTTGGCCTTCCAGCTCGTTAAAGCGACCGGAAGAGCTATCCCTCCTCTAGATTTTAATCTTTTTGGACCTGAGGGATTATTGCACAAAAAGATCGAGCGCTTGTTTTGTTCGGCTCGTTAAAACTATCGAAAATTCATCCCTTCTGTATTGTTTTATACTTTTTCGGACTTAAGGGATTAGATGACGAAAAAGGACTTTTGGAGTTAACTTTACGTACCTTTTCAGACTCTCTAAAAATGAAAAGGATCGAGTTATCTTTGTCGTTAGACTCGTTAAAAAACATTAATAGCGACAAACTTGTCTTTAGACGAGAACGAGTTTCACTATCGCTAGGCTTGTTAAAACATAGCGATGGGTTTGCCTGAAGGGCAAATTATAGAACAAGCATATGTTATCCTCCTCAAGCTTGACAAAAATAAAGAGGTACTGGTCAGAAATGACTCGGGAAAAATTGGGAAGAAACTCAAAGAACATTGTTGGTAGCAAGTCACTCTTGAACATAACACTTCCGCTCCGTGCCTGAGTTGGGTTGGGTTGTTTCGTTCACCGGTCACATCACCATGGTCTCGCCATACCATCCACCTTTGGGGTAAATGCTACCAATCCATCACACAAGTGTCGTCGATATGTTCAAGAGAAGTCATCCAGAGAAGTCAACCTTGTCCCATCCACTACCATACATTATCCTTTATTCTTTCATGACCGCCACCCTGAACCATATATCATCATATCGTTTTCACCTCCATCAAAATCATTTGCTCCGTTCCGTGTCACCGATGTGGGATACATTAAGGCCCTCCTTTGACAGATTGCTTCTTGTCGACATCAGCTCATTATCCAAGAAGTTGATCTAGGAACACCCCCTTCAGTACTTTGAGGCTTGCATGCCTCAATGGCAAGTTTCTCACTTCCGGCGATAGGTATACATCAATGACCTTCGACCAAAATATTTTGCGTGGTGTTCGACGCCAAGTCCTTTATTCACACCACGTGAATTGTACTGCAGTACCTTGAGGGTCATTATCATTATCGGTGATTCCTCTCGCGCTTGTTAACAGTTTACATCATTGACTGGTAATCAAGCGATGTCTTTCCATGTTCGACTTCAGAACATTTCTCACATGGATCGACTTGTACTTAGAGTGAAGATCGGAGGAGATTGAAGACCCCAGATCTAGTTTCATCCATCCGGGCTGCGATATATATTCAGGAAAAATAAAGACATTGACATGTACAGCATTGCAGCACAGATAATCATCCTACCAAAAGGATGATGATTTCATCAAAATCATCAGTCTACCATCAGACGATTGTCTGTCCTATGTACAGAGAAATGAATTTATAAAGCTGAGCATGGGAATTCCCGCCTCAGCTAGATCATGAAAACAGTATGAAAAATAATGTATTGTATTGTATCTTATTACAGGTCTCCTCCCAGCATTGAAAGAACTTCGGATCCTCCTAATAAAGCATTTCACCCGATAAACGGCCTCATGCTTTAGGGGGCAACTGTTATAGACATTTTTGTGCCTTACAGCATTGAGCATGAAATGTCCATAATCCAAGGGATCCAAAGTCCCTAAAAGATTTGTTCCTACCCCTAAAGGAACAAGGTCAACAAATGACAGCTTCTCCCAGAAGTTCTCCACCAGAAACAACTCAAAAACAGTCAATTCAGGATCAATTCAGAGGCTCCACTAGCTGCCTGCGTTGAAATGCAGAGGCTACACTGGCTAGGTGCGTTGCAACGCAGGTGGAAGCACTACCAGGGTGCGCTGAGCGGGAAATGACAAATGGAAAGCTCATTCAACGAGGTGGAAAGACCATGGAAGCTTCCAGAATCTTCTCCAATGACACTTGCCTCAATGAATTCGACTAGTGATGAGTAAGAGGCTCTCAACCTCCAAGTGGAAGAAAGAACTGACAGAGAGAAGCCACAAGTCGAAACATAAGCTGACTCATCCTCTCTGCTTACATCTATATATGGATCTCTCACCGAGAGGTTCAGGAGGCTGGAATTTTGTACTTTGCAGAGAATTGTTGTGGGTTTGAGATTGAGATTAGTACATTGGGTGATTTATGCTTTGTTGGAGGAGAGGAAGGGATTCCTTTGCTGGGAGGTAGATGCTAGATCGGAACTCACTTGGTTGTATCTCCTCTTGGACTTTCTTATTCTATAAATAAACTATTTGAGTTTCTCCTACATGTTGTGTATCGATGATATTTTATTATGCTTACATGTTTAGCTTAATCTGATCTTGAGCTTTTTATGAATGTATATCTGTATCTTCGTGTAGTTTCTCTCTCTTGTGATCTTGCAGGAATTCGGTGAAGCTGGGCCGGTGAAGGAGCAAGGAGCTGAAAGCCACTGAAGAGAGGAGTGATTGGATCAACAAACTAGCGGAAGACACAGGTTAGTTACATCCTTTCTCCTCATTTACATTTCATAAAGAAGAAATACTCAAATAAGTTTCCTTGTTTGTTGCTAAGGCACTATCACACCTTAGAGTGGGATAGGGGCATTCCGAATGGATACTTTTCCCAACAACACGACAAAAGTAATTTACGTTGTGCTGGGCATGATTGCAGCACTTCCAAAGCTGACATTGCTGAGGGTGAAACAGCTAAATCCTCAAAAATGTTATAATTCTGAGCCGCTCTCGCATGTGGATTGAAAGCTGACTTTCGAAGTATACCCTTGGCGGGCGGTTTGATTACCAAGTCTAGATTAGGTTTCTCGATTTGTAGTGGATCGGAACCGGGAGCTGAGGTTGATGGATTAGAATGAGAAGATTCTGCTTCTTTACCATCAACGGGACTCTTACTACCATATTCTTGCGATCGAGTCGCAATCCTAACATGGGACATCATCAGTATGGGTTCTTCATTGGTACTCGAGGATGAACCTATCATCTTGCTGTCTTGAGCCGGAAAAGGATCCTTCAAAACAGCAGGAGTTTGGGAACCCTTAACAATCTTCGCAACCTCTGCACGATGAGGGCAGTCTCTTGTAAAATGTTCATCGTCACAAATGAGACAAGGATAACGAGGTTTGTGTTTTTCGTCATTGGATTCCGCCTTTTCAGGTTTCTCCTTTGAACTTTTGTCCGTTTTATTCTTCTTCTTTCCTTTCTTCTTCCCACATGATTTTGATTTGGCTGTAGATGACTCTACAACGTGAATATCAGCGGAAATCTCTGCAGAAGAATCTCTTGTTGGGGAGTCAGGCAAGGTTATGATAGGAGAAGAATTCTTGGAAGATTTCTTCTTACTTTTAGTGTTAACCGTGCCAATCATACCATCAGCGGCATGAGATCCCAAAGGAGCTACAGCGATTTGATTTTGCTTGGGAAGATCGGGGACTTTTTCGTGTAATGTACCTGACTGAGTATAGACCAAGTCAAGGTACTGTGCTTGAGCAATTACTTGCTCCTCAGTAACAACTCCGGATTTAGCTACATCTTCTGTGATCTTTGGCAACAAATATTTTACAAACCACTCAGCCAAAATTTGATCCGGAATAAATACCTTCACTAAACGCCGTCTACGTCTCCACTCAAGAATATGATCTGAAATGTACGTGGATGTCGATTGTTTTAGCGAAGTTAACAATTCCGTGCCATTGTCATATCGGACTGGCAGCTGAAAATGAGTTAAAAACGAGGTAGATAACTGATTAAAATTATAAAAAGTGCCTCGCGGTAACTCAATGTACCACTTGGCTGCGAGACCAATTAGAGTGCGCTGGAAAAGTCTAAGATGGATTGAATCATCTGTGATGGATTTAGACGCACACCAGAAGTGGTAAGTCATCACATGGTTCGATGGGTCCTCTCCTGATTTACCTTCGAACTTGGGAATGCCACTAGGCAACTTATTCGGCATTGGCGGCCAAAACGGAAGATAATTAATGGGATCGTTCGTTAGGCACGACAAGTCAAGTAAGTCCAAAGTTGCGATAAACGGTAACTGCCGATTAGGATCCCTAAAACTCTGGGTCATGAGACCAGCCCCAGGAGGAGAATATCCAGGATAACTAGGAATAGGAATCACGTTTGGGATATTGTATCCTCCCGGAAAACTAGGATTAACCGGACCGTACTGGGGTTGTTGAGGTTGTTGATAAGTGTACCCAGGATACGGTTGATACTGATAAACTGGCTGCTGGACAGCAGGACCGAACTGGTATTGTCCCTGGTACGGTTGATAGGTGAATTGTGGTTGACTTGTGACAACCGTACTTAAACCAGGTTGTCCTACAGGCATCTGAACCGAAGTTTGAATCGTAGATCCGGACGATGGTAAAGATGTCTGAGGAATAGATACAGGAACAGTAGAAACCAAAGCTGTCGATACTCCAGAAGTAGGTGGGGTAGATTGAACAGATGTTGCGGCAGTTGTAGCAGTCGTTTGAGGTGGAGTATGAGGTGTACTAGGCCCAGGCTGAGAAACTACCGAAGGTACAGAAGTTTGAATGTCAGACTGGACTGGTTGCTGGGGTGTACCAGAAACTAAGGGTTGTCCAGTTTGAGATGACAACTATACACTTGGCTGCAACACCTGTTGGGTTTGGTATGGATCCCACACTATATTCATTCCGGGGTACTGACCCATAACTGGTTGAGAATACTGAGGACCATAACCGGGTTGAGGGTAGGATTGATAATTGAAAGGTACATTTCCCGATCCTTGAACAAATGTTTGACCTTGGGGTGGTTGGAAACCTTGGTTCGAGTATTGACCTTGGGGTTGATACCCTTGAGGCACATACTGATACTGGGGTTGACCTTGAGGTATAAATTGATACTGGGGTTGACCTTGGGGTACATATTGAGTCTGGGGTTGACCTTGAGGAACGTACTGTCCCGTAGGTATGTACTGTCCTTGAGGTTGCCCCCCAGATGAAAATTGTGTACCTTGAGGTTGCCCCCCAGGCGTTAATTGAGGCTGCCCCCCAGGCGGTAACTGGCCACCTTGAGGTTGAGGATTGGGAATAGAACCTGACATCATAAAAATGTCTTCTACGCTCAACGGTTTATTACCATTGCTTCCAGTTAATAACCCTTGCTCAATGGGTTGAGGAGATTCTCCAAAAAAAGTACCAGAAAGAGACTGATACCCAGAGGGAATAGATGGACCACCGTACAAAAAAGATTCGGGTGATTGAGTAAACATGGACGACTGTCCTGACATATTTACGGGAGTATAAAAACCTCTAGATGTTGAGTGATAAGGAGCACGAGGTGGTGAAAAACTTATCCCTGAGTTTTCTAAATAATTAGTCAAAGAAAGATACCAAGAACTACTCCTAGGTGGACTGTAAAAAACTGATTCACGCTCCCTTAGTTCAATAACAGGTTGATTTTCAGTGATAGGGATGCCTACTTCTTCTTCTTTCGGAGCAAGTTCTTCAATAGAAATAAGTCCAGAAGGAAGACCTTGAGTGATTACTCTTTCTACCCTAGGTGAACCAAGACCACTAAAAGTTGGAGAAACAAACCCCGATGTTGGAGTAGCTGCAAATTCACTTTCAGGCTCGGATATTTCGGGTTCTTCACCTATATCACTAGTAGATGAAAAGCTACCAGCGATTTCGGAGACAAACACTGACTGTGGATTATATTCTGCTACTGGCATTTGAAAATCAGGATGTACAATCAAAGAAGATTCTCCTTCTTCCGGTGACCCAACTCTACTGTCTCTAGGAGTTACGAGGACTTTTAAGCCTTCAATTTGGCTCGGTACTTCCTCAGGAGGTTAGCCCCGAAGTCTACGGGACTTCCTCAGTAACTCAGGCACGTTTATAATCTCAGGAGACTGGCCCCAAAGTCTACGGGACTGTCTTGGTAATTCAGCCACAGTTAAAGAATTTTAACTACTTCACACGCAAACAAAGTAAAATATCAAAGAAAAGCACCTAAAGTCTCTAAAGAACGAAACAAATTTGAATCACACGCCTAAAGAATCTAGGAGATCAAACACACACAAACAGTAACTTTTCGGACCGAAAACACTAGTTGGTGATGAAATCCAACGTCGCAGAGTTCAGTACAGAAATGGCAGTTGGAACAGTTACCCCGACAACCTTCTTAATGATTTGACTGGCACAAGTTCCTCCACTTAACCATCTCGAGTGAAGTGAACCCCCCAGAAAATCCAAATGAGTCTAGCCGACGTCTGCTCCAGGTACAGTGGGATCTTCCCACCACTGTCACCTCAGGAAGAGTCCTAAAGAATATGGCCACTAAGGTTACCAACTGAGACAAATACACCTGGGGGAACAGTCTACGATCTGATACGCACGCAAGGGCAGAGTAGCAAGCTCAATCCCCTTGAAGGCTCCTTGACATAATCCAAGGTTTACCAACATGTGACCCCAGGCTCCTCGACAATGGTTAATCCGAGGTTTACCGTTTTTAATACGTGAATATCTGGTGTCGTTCCCAATGAGGAAGGATTGATTCCCACACTGGTTCGGACATGATCTCGTGCTTCTCCTTTAAGAGGAGATTTCCCAGAGCATAAATGCAACAATTGGATTTCTTCCCTACCACAAGATACAGCTACTTGTTTGTTTTTACTGTCTTGGAGAGTTAATTACTCTCCTACTCCAAGACACTAGCCTAAGCTAAGTTGGTGTATCAAAGCCCTAGAAATAAAAATGTTACTAGGTGAATTTTACTTTAAGCGTTAATTTTAGTGGTTTTTGTTTAAGTCCAAAGGTGCGGAGATGAAACTCGTGGTATGAAGACTCGACTCAAAATCACTAAAAATTCACCTAAGATGATCTAAACAATCTTTTTCTCTTCGATGAACTTCTAAACTAAGAAAGAGTTTGAGAATGCAAATACTTTGTAAACACAAATCTTTCTCAATTAAACAAATTAAAAGAAGAGCTTTTCCTTTCCAAAGCACTCAAAACAAGACAACTAATTATTTCACAAAAATTTCCCTTTTTCGTTTCAAAGCATTCAATCACTAAAAAAAACAAACTTTTTCAAAAGAAATTTTTTTTTTATATTTTGTAAATGAAACACTCAAAACTATGCAAATGACTAACTTTGAGAGCTACAAATTATAAAAAACCTATTTGAAGTCAAAGCCTACTAAAAGTCTTTTTTAAGGATGTTTTACTCAGCTAGATGCAAGCTAAGGACTAATTTATGCAGAATCACAAATCAGTCAAGAACAACCAATTTCGTTTTCGTTTTGAAAATGAAAATCGAAACTCTCAAACACAAGCTTTTCAAAGTTTTGAAATGAGAAAATACAAAGCGGATTCCTCAACAAGGGGAGATTTCATACATGGTCAGACTCATAAGAAGGCTGGTAGACACTAAGGTGATCTGAAGTCCCTACAGCTTCTAAGCTCAGAGCCACTACACAACCAAAATGAAAAACAAACCCAACAAGCAAAACTCCTAGGAATTTCACCTAAAACCCTAACACTAACGAAATCAATCCAAGGAAAGTTTTTGACAGGGTACACGTAGGTCTGGGCAATGGCTAAAACCTATAAACAAATTCTAAACTGATAAAAAAGAGAAAAATTTAAAATTTCTCAAAATTTTGATAGGGTATGCAGGCAGCCTGTTTACACAGGTGCATTCACGCTCTGTGCACAAAACAAAAGCACGTACACGTACGCACTGTGCTTAACTCAGAGGGTGTGTACTTCTCCCAAAACTATGAAAAATAAAAACTAACTCAAAATTAACTAAATCCACCCAATCCCACAATCATCAAGCCAAAAACAGAAACAAAAATAAAGTTTCTCAGGTCAAAGTAAAAACAAGGAAAACAATCAAGTCCCTAGTATGGTCGCCATTTTGTCACACGGAATAAGTCGATCTTGCGGACAAGATAGACCTTCCTAGAATCTAAAGAAGACCTAATGACAAGCAAACCAACCAGACACTATCTTTCTCTAAATATGCTTTTATAAACAATAGCAAACAAGTGTTTTTAGGGCCTACCTTAGGTCCAACGAGCTCCTCTTCGCGAATCTGAAAACACAAACAAGGCAAACAAATTAAATATCACCTTGAAAAGCCAATTGCATTAAACATATTTAACATGAAAGTCAAGGAGTCCATGAAACAAATAACATAAGATACTTGTTGAGAAAAATGAGTTTGATTGTATTAATTCAAAAGATGAAGAACTTTACAACCTTTGCCTTGACGTTGTACAAGCTCCTCCCAGGGTCCAGCAAGAAGTCTCCTCTACTTTGACAAGTTTCACTCACTCCCCAATGAAGCCAAAAAGATGTGTGATCTCTCTTCTTAAGCTCAACTAGGAAGTCTTGATTTCACCAGCATTTACCCTCAAAAATGTTCAGCTTCTAACCTCCTTAGCAACCAACCCAATGCCTATATTTATAGTGCAATGGAGGGAGGTTACTAGGTCCTCCTTCAAAGGGATAAAGCCCTCCTTCAAAGGGATAGCTCCTCTCATCAAGGGATTAGCTCCTTCTCTTTTGGGATGCATGAACCACCTCAGAGCGAACAATCCACGTCAAAATTCCTTCTAGAAACCTCTAGAATTAACCCAAAGTGAGTTTTTTAAGATAAAACTTGCGCCTTTTGACTTTCACAGGGGTCCGCACCTACACCGTTAGGGACAGAGCGGGCAGGTCCGTAGTTTTTGTACACAGAAGGTGCGGGACCGCAGGTGACCATGAGAGAAAGTGCGGAACCAGAGTTACATTGATTTTTAATGTCTTTCTCTCATTTCCAAAGCTTGATTTGAAGAGCTGAGGTCCGAGACTTGCTTAGGAGGATAGTACAAGTGATGATAGACCCATACTGACTTCAAATAATCATGGTGACGATATTTTTTGTAACAGTCGTAACTTTGGCATATGATCTCCATTTGACATGCACAATACCTCAATAGAAATATCTATTAGAGGACTACAACTTCCAAGTGGATAACATAGGTTACAAACCTATGTTGGCCCCGATTTTCCCCAAAAAACGTCGTTTAGGGCCTCAAAATGGCTCCAAAAGTTAAGGACCTGAAAAACTTGTAAGGACTCTGGACAGCACATATCTCCACAATGGTATGATATTGTCCACTTTGGGCCTAAGCCCTCATGGATTTTCTTTTGGACTTACCCCAAAAGGCCTCATACCAATGGAGATATTTGTCCATCCTTATATATCCATGATCCTCCCCACCTCTAGTCAATGTGGGACTTTGGTCGTATACCCAACAATCCTCCCCTCGAACAAAGGACCATCGAGCCTCCCCTCAAATGATTATCCATTCGTCCACTCTCTACCAACCAGTATTCTCCGCTCCAATGCGTTGGAAGCACACGCCTTACATGGAGCACCACCTGCCTCGAGAGCTTGCTCTATCCCAGGTCAACTCCTCTTCACCGTGTTGGGACCAGGACACGTCTATGAAGAATCTGGAGCACACCACCTGTCTAACCGAGCTCATCCACAGATCCCATCGTGATATTACCAGGGCCCACCACCTTCATTCGGTATTCCGAGGATTCATCCTCTTGGCTAACTTCAGGGCATGGCTCTGATACCACTTGTAAGGACTCTGGACACCACATATCTCCACAATGGTATGATATTGTCCACTTTGGGCCTAAGCCCTCATGGATTTGCTTTTGGACTTGCCCCAAAAGGCCTCATACCAATGGAGATATTTGTCCATCCTTATATATCCATGATCCTCCCCACCTCTAGTCAATGTGGGACTTTGGTCGTATACCCAACAAAACTACCAAAAATAGTAAACTGTGCTACAATTAAGGAAACTCAAAAACTAAAAGAGACCATGGTGGGGGTCCAAGTGGAATAAGTGAGTGGCCACCAACATCCACCTGGATCAGTCCCACCCCTTCAGGAATCAATGGTCACCATTGCGTTGAGTGCCTCCATGAGATGGGGGAACTTCTGCTAAACTTGGCCCTTGGTGAACCACTTGCCTTGGTGCAGGAATTGGCTATCTTTGACAACCCGATATAGTTGGATCTTTTGCGAGCGAGTGTTCTTGACTTGTGTGTCCATAAAATGATCTGTTGTGGCTTGTTCAATGCAATCTTGGTTTAACTTTGCTAGTGCGAGTTGTCTTGCAATGTCTAATGTGTCCAATAATGGTGGGAAGTATGGTCAAAGGTGGTCCACATAGAACACTAGGTGCAGGCCAAGGAATGGGGGAATGTTGATATCAAAAGAATTGTCTCCCACAACCTTGGTAATGGTGTAAGGACCATATCAGAGTGGTTTGAGCTTCCATTGGGCTCTGGTAAGGCATTCTTTCTGCAAATGAAACCACACTTTGTCACCCACCTGAAACTTGTGTGGCTCCCAATGTTGATCATGTCACTACTTGTACTTGGCATTTGACTTCTCCAAGATTTCATGAACCAATTGGCGAATGTGTTGGATGCGTTCAATAAATCTGGTCACTTTATCAGCCTCAGACAATACTTTTGTGGATTATGTCTATGTCGTTGCATGATGTATGGAAACATCAATCAGACAGAATGGTTGAAATCGTAGGCCCACTCGAAAGGGACTACGACGAGTCGAGCTATGGAGATCTCTATTATAACTATGTTGCATATATGGAAGAATCTCATCCCAAGTTCATGGATGCTTGCATTTTTACATGCAGGGTATGTGCACTTTCATCCTATTGAGGACCTGCGTTTGGCCATCAGTCTAGGGATGTATTGAAGCCTTGAAAATCGTTGCTTACAACATTGGGGGAAAACCACCCGGTCCAGATCTTAGTTGGCAGCTCCTTTTCCATTTGGTGTAATGGCTCCGAATGGGGGTAACGGGACTAGTTTCCAAATATAAATTATGATAGTGTTGATGGGGTGATATATGATAGTTCAGCGGAATGTTTAAGCTAAAAGTAATCTAATCTAAACTAATAATCACATGCATATATCCTAATTTGAAAACTATCTAGCTATGACTATACCCGGGAATAAAATTGAAACATGCGATCTACAATAATGCCCTAAAGCAATTGGTAATAAAGATCATTCAACTACAATAGGAAGTGAAACCATTTTAATAATAATTGTTTCAGATAAATATTTAGGCGAAACGATTGTGAAAGATATATCACATAAGAAATTGTTCATATATTCAGCATAAAATTTAGGTCATCAATGTGTTATGCTCCCATACCAATAGGTGTCATATATCATGATTGACTTTATGGGCTATGTAATATGTTCATACCTTTACTTGTTGCAAAGGTTTTCCATATTGTCAAAAAATCAAAAAATTTAAAAAATTTAAAGAGGGTATACCCTAAAAGAAAAATCTAAGGGTAAAAATAATAAGATGGTCAAAAAAGTGAGAAAAGGAACCCCACCAAAAGAAAGACCAAGGAAAGTGTGAAATTCTAAATGCCACTACTTTTACTCTTGTGCAATAAAAAATTGTGTGCAACCTGTCACCTATGCCACAATTGGTGAACAGTCAAACAGTTTAAGCTTGACTAGTTCATATTTTCAATTTTATGTTTTAGAGATAGAAAATAAAAATCTGACCAAACTATTTAATCTTCGTAGATAAGTAGACAGGTAGAGTGAATAAAGGGAGATCAATGGTTTAATTTGAGCCCTTGGATGTAATAAGGCTAGACTTAGATAGATATCTACATGTAAAAGAAAAGAAAGTGTGATAAGGGTTTGCCAGTTTAAGTGCACCCTAATAAAGAAGTAAAAATGCTAGGATAAAGTAGGTAGGGTAAGTAGATGATGGTTGAAGAATAAATGTGTGGTGAATGGTTAAGTTTAATGCTTAAATCTTTTGCTTTCATCACTTGGAAAAAGCAAAACTCACATTGGAGACAACACATCAAAGAGACAAAGTCAAACTAATTAACTTCCTTACTCCATTTTTCCCAAAGAGTTCACTAATTTCCCCTAAGTGCTAAAAGTACCTAAACAAGTTAGGGGAGCTCAGAGCATTTCTCTGACTTTTGGAGGGACCAGACCCTCGGCCCAATAATTTGAAATACCTAAAGCACTTAAATCCCCTTCATCAATATTCACCCCTTCATAAAGTCACTCATTCCCTTTATAGAGCGTTTCCTAACTAAAATCCTATTTTTCTTAGGAAAATTAAAAACATTCTATCAACATGAAACCCTCATATATCATTAGCCTAAGGTATAAGTGTTGTATGATGAAATGCATTTTTGTAAAACATTAAACTTAGTGCTTTCCCATTCATTTGGTCATATTAACCACTAATGTTATTATTATGTAATTCCCGAATAAAACAACATTACCCACGCCCGTATTATTATATTATACAAAACCCCAAATTTTTACATATCCCGCCCCTTTGGTTAAAATATAACCATAATCTGTTTTAAAATAGGATTAATGAGTTAATCAATAACCCATTAAGAACCTCGACCCTCCGCTCCAATAAACAGGATTAATTAACCCTCATGGTTAATTAATAACCTCACCAGCCAATCCCACCACCCCCGATGCGATTAATTAATCCTTAAATGTATCGGGCCTGCCTCCATTATATCCCCGTCACTTCAAAGCCCTGACAATCATCCGATCAGGCCCCTGATATCTAATGGCTATTATGCATATCGCGTGACCCTTTGTGACCGCGCGTTAGCGCACAATCACAAAGCGGTTTTCTCATAGCACCTCCACCATGCGTCGAATGTTCTATGGAATCGTTGGCTCGAGGATAAATACCATCCTTCCCCATAAGTGGTGCGATAGAAACTGATTACTGCCTTCTACTAAATGACAAAATGTCTCATCATTTAGTTGCCCCCACTTGTCATTTTCATTCACCCACCAATACCAACCATTTACCTGTTTAAACACAAAAACCTCAGTGTTGCTCATTTTCTCCTGATTGTGCAGTAAAACCCTTTGTAACCTAGCTGTGCCACTTGAAGCCTCTATTAACCAATTCGATCATGGTTTGCCTCCCGAAAATCATTCTAGACTCAATCCATAGACCTCTCAAGCTCAAATGAAACCTTTTCGACCTCCCCTACAAACCAATGCTTTTTTAACAATTTGTTTTGTTCTATAAGTGATCAGAAGACCACAACCTTGGATAAACAGTCTTAATACTAGTCATAAGACTTGTTTACTCCAAGAGTGTTATCAAAACTATTCAAACAGAGATGGAAGATAAAACATACAGTTGAAAGACGAGCAAAGGAAACATAAAATTAAACGATTCATTGTTGAAACAGACAATAAAAACCTAAAATATACAGTGAAGGTAAAAGGACACAATAAAGAACAGTCAAAGTGTATCAGGATTAAAGAGTATCAAATTGAAGACCAAGTCGAGTAAATCAGCTAGCATGAAGATAAACAGTAGGGAAGACAGTTACAAAACAGAGTATACAAATTCATGTCAAAGTGAAGACAAATGAAACAAATAGAGCGGTAAAAGTAAAAAGTAAATAGTAAACAGTAAAAGTAAAAATGAAGATATTAAGGGTTAAACGAAGATGAAAACACTTTCACCAGATAAAATGAATACTATCCAAAGCAAAAGTGAAAAACAGTCAAAAGAAGTTTAAGGTTAAAAGATGAAATTAGAGCAAAAATGGTACATTCTCTAGAATTTCTTGTTTAAGTCATAGATTTACATAAACTATTTTTGCCAATCCAAGAATTATTTCAAGCAACTGGAGGAGGTTTTTATTCCCAACAGGCTAATCTACAAAAACCTATCTCACATTTTACACAGGTATTACCAAAAGGCAGATAAGTGCATGTCTTCACAGCCTATTTTTTCAATTTGTGCAAATTCCGGTTTTTGACATCTTTTTTCAGAGAATATTATGAACAGATGGAGCTGAATTTAGGGAAACTAAGAGAGGTTTATCTCAAAAACATTCATATATACAAAAACCTCTTTCACGTTTTACATATATATCATGGCTTGAGATATAAAAACGTATCATTGGACCCTACGTTTGCAGAATTTCTGGGGCAGAATGCATAAAAGAAGGATGCAGTTAGTGACTGGGATGCCTCATCATCAACTAAGAGTTTATATCAAATTTTACTTTCTCTTATTTTTCACCATTAATACATAGAAATAGTTCCAAATAGATTCATTAGTTTTGAATGTCATTTATTTAAGTTCTATTAATGTAAATAGTTGGAGATATTTGTGAAACTAATCTTGATATTTTTTCAAGATATTTCAGTTTACAATTAGTATAAATACTTCTCCATTTGAAGTATTTGGTGTGGATTCTTTGACATTGCTGTAATACTGATTATTTTGGAATAAAGTGTTGTTGGACCAAATTTTGTATGGCTTGCTGGATGAAGAATTGATGCAAAGGACTTTCCACAGATTTCTTGAATCAAACACCAGATCAATAAGTCCTCTATACCTTATGTTTTAAAGTTTTCCTTGTTTCTTATATCATCTATGTTTCATATCTAAATGATAAACAAAAAATAGTAATTTGGAAAATGCTTGATTGCACTCTGTTTTCAATCGTTATTATTCTCAATGTTTTTGTTGATGATGGAGCTTAGTGAAAAGAGTCGCCTTCACTAAGTGGGCCCGCAGGAAAATTATTGCGCAAGTTTTATTTTTTATCCCAGTGTGGGTGACCACAGTGTGAGTGATCACAGTGTGAGTGATCACAATGTGGGTGACCAAAGTGTGGGTGACTACAGTGTGGGTGATCAAAGTCTATTTTTAGACTGGCTGTCAAAAATAGAAAAGTCAAATATTATTGTCTCATAATAATATTTGGACTATAAACTTGATCTTATTCTCTTGTAGCACTTCAGTTTGAGCTACAGATGTGGCCCATGTAGCTGTCAGAAGGAAGTATGCTTTTCTTATGAGTCAGTTGAGTTGTTGCATTCATGACTTCGGTTAGAACTCAATCAGTTGAGTTTGGTGGAGTTGATTGTGGAGTTGATGGAGTTGTGTTCAGTTTGACTTGGTTAAACTAGTTGTAGTTAGTCTAACTGCAGATAGACTAATGATGAGTTGTTAAACTAATTATTAACTCATAATACAACTATAGAATACATCAGTTAACTCAGTTGCATGTCAGTGCATGTTCAGTTCAGCAGGGACAGGTGTTAGAGAATCAGATTGCTATCAGTTGTGACTATAGTTGTGCATCAGATCTTGCACAATCAAAGGATTGAGTATGCCAATGAGTTTGCTCATGTATTTGCCCAGTTTATAGCTTCTGCTCATGTCTTACACATTGTGAGTGATTCTTTGGAGGTGAAAAACGAGTTTGGTAGACCATTCTCATTAATTCTTGAGCAGGTATTGAGCAGTGGAGGTAGGCAAGCAGTGGAATAGATTTGGAGATCAGATCTTAGCTGTATTGTGTGTAACAGGTGGAGCTAGTACTGGATTACTTGTGATAAGCATTGTACTTTGTAATGTTACATGGTCTCAATCATTAATATACAGATAGTGTGGGGTTTTTAGCGAGATGCTTTCCCCAGGTTACATATTGGGTTAATTTGTGAATGCTCTTGATGTTTTATTGTTATTGATGCTTCTATATCGATGATCAACGTAGAGGAGCTTATGTATTGTGTATGTATTCCACAATAGTACATGATCAGGATAATCTCTGTTGAATATGTGTTAAATTATTCAAAATTTCTACATGGTATCGGAGTTGTTGATCATCAGATATACTATTCAGGAAGTGTTTACATTCTATTTCTTCAGGCAAAGTCTGTAATCGAGCCAGGTAGCCTCTGGATTCATCCTTCCTTTGGAAGGTGAGATATCGGGTGAATGCCCATATAGTCAATCTTTGTACGAGAAATATTGTGTTCTCACGAATCTTAGATCCGAGGTGGTTGAGTTGGTTGCTGGTGGAATTCGAATTTGCATCAGTGTTTTCTTGGTGACAACGCAGCAATGCCTTTCAATGGATTGCGATTGGAGTATGCTCTTGAGGGCAGCTACAACTATATTGCATGGAAGCACAGGATGGAGACAGTATTGGATGATAACGGGCTGAAGGAGTTCATAGATACGGATATCCCAAAGCCTACTGATGCTGCTGAGGCGGAAGTTTGGCAAAAGAAGACCGCAAAATGTCGAAGGATTCTGTTGGAGGGCGTGAAGGATCACATTGTGTCCAGCCTCCATGGAAAGGCTACTCCATATTTGATGTGGAAATCATTAACAGAATTATTCCAAAGCAAGAGCGATCAGAGGAAGTTGGCACTCAAAGATAAACTCAGAAACATCAAATGCGAGAAGGGTGATAGTATTCCCAAGTATCTCACGAAGTTCACTCAGTGTCGAGATGAGCTGGGAAGTGTGGGGGTTAATGTCGATGATGAGGACTTGGTGATCTTGGCTCTCCTTGGTCTTCCGAAGAGTTGGCATTCCTATCAGGACTCTATCAATGGTCGGGAGAAATTGCCAGGATGGGAAAGACTATGGTCAAATCTTGTGCAGGAGGAGATCAGGCGGAGTACCAGGGACGGATCTTCATCAAAGGGAGCTAATGAAGAGAATTGTGCTTTGGCTGCCAAAGCAAAGAAAGGGAAGAGCAAGAAAGCTTCTCAGTCTGGTGCGAAAGGCAAGAAGCAGGATATGTCCAAGGTGAAGTGTTTTCACTGTCACCAGCACGGACACTATGCCACTAATTGTCCGCAAAAGAAGAAGAACAAGCAGGCTGCTGGATCTTCAGCAGGAGAGGCTCTAGCCTCACAGTTTGAGCTTGATTTTTCATTGATTGCATGCTTGGTTTCAAGTGTGATGGGATCAGTGTGGTTCTTGGACAGTGGTGCATCTTTTCACATGACGGGAGATAGAGATTTGTTCTCTGATCTGGAGGACAAATATCTTGGAGTGCACATCGAGATGGGCGATGATGGTAGATACAGTGCGACCAGTATCGGTACCATTTCCTTTGAGAGGGAGTCTGGTAAACCCTTCGTATTGAAAGAAGTCATGCATGTTCCAGGATTGACGAAGAATCTCATCTCAGTGGCGATGTTAGAAGACAAGGGGTATGATGTTGTTTTCAGCGAGGGAAAGGCTTTCCTGCGCAGCAAGACAACTGGTGAGACCCGGAGGATAGGGGTTCGAGTGAGGAACCTTTATCAGTTGCATGTAGATGGATGCGCAGCAATGGCGGGTAAGGCAGAAGGATTGGTGAGCCGGGATGATGGCGAGTTGTGGCACAGGGGATTGGGTCACCTTCACCATGGAGCCTTGAAGATACTGCAGCAGATCACTACAGGGCTTCCTAAAGGCACAATTGCGCAGTCAGATCAGTGCAAGGGGTGTACTTTGGGGAAGTTTGTGAAAGCCACCTTTCACGAGAAGGATAGTCGCGCCACGACGATCCTTGAGAGAATTCACACAGACGTGTGTGGACCTTTCTCAGTTGCTTCGACAGCAAAACACAGGTATTATGTGATTTTTGTTGATGATTTCTCTCGTAAGTGCTGGATCTTCTTCATGCAGAAGAAGAGCGAGACATATTCAAAGTTCTGTGAATTCAAAGCACTGGTCGAGAAGGAGTCAGGGAAGAAGGTGAAGGCTCTTAGGAGTGATAATGGTGGTGAATACATCTCGGACGAGTTCAAGGATTTCTGCAAGGAAGAAGGGATTCGTAGAGAGCTCATAGCTCCCCATAACCCACAACAGAACGGGGTAGCTGAGCGGAAGAACAGAACGATTGTGGGTGCTGCACGGGCAATGTTGCATGATCAGGGCCTACCCCTTCACCTGTGGGCGGAAGCATGCAATAAAGTAGTTTATGTGCAGAACCGTTGTCCTCATAGGACACTTGGCATGAGTACACCTGAGGAGACTTATTCTGGTAAGAAGCCTGATCTTTCTCATTTGAGGATTTTTGGTGCTAACGTTTACATGCATGTGACAAAGGATGCTAGGAAGAAGTTGGAGCTGAGCGCAGAGGTTGGGATATTTGTGGGGTACACTGATACGCCCCACAACTATCGTGTGTATTTGCCAGACAGTGGTAAAACTGTTGTGCGACGGGATATAAAATTTCAGGAGGAGAAAGCCATGAAGTGTTCTCTTGAGAGGGAGCTACACTTTCATGCAGATGAGGAGCTATTAGTTCCTAAGGATGAGCTTCAGGATGTGGATCAGCCACAGGACGAGGTTCATGAAGTGGAAGAGACCACTCATGCAGCGCCAACCATCATAGGGCGAAAGCGCTTGACAGTAGTTGAGCGGCTAGCTCAAGATGCAGAGAAAGTTGTAGGACCACCTACAGCCCAATGCAGGCAGAGACAGTCACCTGATCGGTACACTAGATACATGGCTCTGATGAGCAAGTGTGTTGTGACTGAGCCATCAGCTTTCAAGGAAGCTGTGGAGGATCCCGCATGGGTAGACGCCATGGTGGAAAAGTATGACTCTATTGTCAGAAACAGTGCATGGGAGATTGTTCCTAGACCGGAAGGGAAATCAGTGGTGGGTTCGAGATGGATCTACAAGGTCAAGCAGGCAGCTGACAAGAGTGTGGAGAAGTACAAGGCAAGATTTGTTGCCCGAGGCTTTTCACAGATAGAGGGGATCGATTATGAGGAGACCTTTGCACCTGTCGCAAGGTATTCTTCCATACGGACGATTCTTGCTCTCTCAGCGCAGATGGGATGGCACATTCATCAGATGGATGCGAAGACTGCGTTCCTCAATGGAGTCATTAAGGAGGAGGTGTACATTGAGCAGCCCGAAGGCTTTGAGGTATTCAACAACGAGTCGCATGTCTGCAGGCTCAAGAGAGCGCTATATGGGTTGAAGCAAGCACCACGTGCTTGGTACACACGGATAGACAGCTATTTCACAGGACTTGGATTCTCCAAGAGCGAGGCGGATCCTAACCTATACCAGATTGTGGTGGAGGGTAAGTTGCTTATCATTGCACTGTATGTTGATGATTTGATTCTAATGGGTGATGAGCTGTTGATACTGTCATGCAAGAAGGATCTTGCTACAGAGTTTGAGATAAAGGACTTGGGCCTCCTTCACTATTTCCTAGGATTGGAAATATGGCAGCGCAGTGGTGGACTGTTTGTTTCTCAGGGCAAGTATGCTTGGGAGATACTGGAGAAGTTCAACATGCTGCAAGCCTGTTGATACTCCTCTTCCTGGAGGTTGGAGGAAGGAGGATGCCACTTCGGGAAAAGAAGTGGATGCCACTGTTTATCGAGAGATGGTGGGGTCGCTGATGTATTTGGTCAATACACGACCTGATATATGCTATGCAGTTAACCAGCTTTCACAAGCTATGGTTAAGCCTACCAAGCTCTTCAGGAAGGTGGGCAAGCATGTATTGTGCTACTTGAGAGGCACATCGGGATATGGTTTGTGGTACACACAGGAGGATGAGGTGAAGCTATGTGGCTTCATGAATGCAGATTGGGCAGGGAGCCCAACGAACAGAAAGAGCACATCAGGAGGGGTCTTCAGTATTAGATCGATAGCAGTTTCTTGGTACAGCAGGAAGCAGAGATCTGTGGCACTCAGTTCAGCGGAGGCCGAGTATATGGCAGCAAGTTTGGTTGCATGCGAGGCTATATGGATGAGGAAGATCCTGGTTGGTTTGTTCGGTTCTCATTTGGATCCTACTGTGATTTACTGTGATAACCAGAGTTGCATTAAACTCTCGGCTAATCCTGTATTTCATGATAGATCTAAGCATATTGACATCAGGTACCATCATATCAGAGATTGTGTGCAGCGGAGGATCATGTTGCTTTCATACATTCCAACGGAGGATCAGGATGTTGATATTTTGACGAAGGCTCTCACCAAGAGCAAATTCGAGTACCACCGAGGTAGGATAGGGGTTGTTGATAATCCATATCTTGTCGAGAGGGAGTGTTGAGAATTGCAACAAGATGATGGAGCTTAGTGAAAAGAGTCGCCTTCACTAAGTGGGCCCGCAGGCAAATTATGGCGCAAGTTCTATTTTTTATCACAGTGTGGGTGACCAAAGTGTGAGTGATCACAATGTGGGTGACCAAAGTGTGGGTGACCACAGTGTGGGTGATCAAAGTCTATTTTTAGACTGGCTGTCAAAAATAGAAAAGTCAAATATTATTGTCTCATAATAATATTTGGACTATAAACTTGATCTTATTCTCTTGGAGCACTTCAGTTTGGGCTACAGATGTGGCCCATGAAGCTTTCAGAAGGAAGTACGCTTTTCTTATGAGTCAGTTGAGTTGTTGCATGCATGACTTCAGTTAGAACTCAATCAGTTGAGTTTGGTGGAGTTGATTGTGGAGTTGATGGAGTTGTGTTCAGTTTGACTTGGTTAAACTAGTTGTAGTTAGTCTAACTACAGATAGACTAATGATGAGTTGTTAAACTAATTATTAACTCATAATACAACTATAGAATACATCAATTAACTCAGTTGCATGTCAGTGCATGTTCAGTTCAGCAGGGACAGGTGTTAGAGAATCAGATTGCTATCAGTTGTGACTATAGTTGTGCATCAGATCTTGCACAATCAAGGGATTGAGTATGCCAATGAGTTTGCTCATGTATTTGCCCAGTTTGTAGCTTCTGCTCACGTCTTACACATTGTGATTGATTCTTTGGAGGTGAAAAACGAGTTTGGTAGACCATTCTCATTAATTCTTGAGCAGGTATTGAGCAGTGGAGGCAGGCAAGCAGTGGAATAGATTTGGAGATCAGATCTTAGTTGTATTGTGTGTAACAGGTGGAGCTGGTACTGGATTGCTTGTGATAAGCATTGTACTTTGTAATGTTACATGGTCTCAATCATTAATATACAGATAGTGTGGGGTTTTTAGCGAGATGCTTTCCCCGGGTTACATACTGTGTTAATGTGTGAATGCTCTTGATGTTTTATTGTTATTGATGCTGCTATATTGATGATCAACGTAGAGGAGCTTATGTATTGTGTATGTATTCCACAATAGTACATGATTAGGATAATCTCTGTTGAATATGTGTTAAATTATTCAAAATTTCTATAGTTTTCTTCTGAACTAGCATAAACAGTGAAATCTTAGTTGCTCATCTTTTATAGTTTTTCACTTTGATTATTTAGTAAAGAATACTCAACTGCTCTTTATTAGTAATCATTCAAGTTCCCTCTTTTAAATAGGCTTAAGGATTCTTAACTGCCCTTCACCCATTTTGAGTCCATTCCATCTATTCCAAGTCCTTATTTGTTTGTTGTTTGACCATCTGGCCCTGTGAAACCATCCTTTGTTAAAAAACCAAATCCAGTTAAGTCATCTTCTTTGACTCCATTAGCCCAATGGCCTAAACTATTCATTCTTACCCCTCTGCTATTGAATCTCACCTCACAAACTCAATCAAAACTCCTAAACTTCACAACTAGCCTAATATATTTCAAAACCAAGCTAAATCATAAAGAGAGAGCCCTCTCTGGGTGCAGATTGGCTAGATTCTGTACCTAAAAGTTGGTTTCTGGTTACCTCAGACCCCTTTCCTCTTCCCAACAACTTCAAGGAAAATCTGAGTGATAACATAGTGGTGACTCCACTGGGGATCTGAATAATTTGTTTGTTACTATTGTTTACTTTATAAGCTATAGAAGGAGCCTGAAGTTAGCTAGGTAGCCTTTGAACTACTCTTGCTTTTCAATTGCATAAGTAAATGAATGCTACTTTAGTCTATCTCCAGTCTATTTTATGGATTGAACATCTAGTTTCTAAACATTCGACCAGTTCCTCATGTCAAATAAATCTTTACGAAAGTTTGAATCTCATATTTAAAGCCTCTTAAAGAAATCATAGAAGTTGTTTTGAAAATTCATAAAAAAGAAAAATAATCATAAAGTACTCAAAATTTGGCTCCCTGGAGAACTAACTTTTTCTTCAGAATTTTTTTACAGGTTTAGATCTGATTTGTGATGGTGGACAGGGATTAGACACACAAAGGTTAAAATCATCTACCTAGCGACTCGAAAATCAATTCTACAATAAAGACTCCACTGGAGGAATGAACCTGAAAGAACCATGTGAAAAGATCAGGCTTTTAACTTGGATTGTTATCCGAGACATTATGTTCTTTCTCATTAAGAAAATATTTCAATATATATAGTATTTTAGAGAAGATCTTAGAGTAGTTTTTAATTTATCTCTTTTGAAAATTGTAAATATAAAATATCCATGCACATTTGGGCATCATTCTTCTGACTCTTTTGATTATCATTTTCCAATCAAGAAGCCTCAAATAGTCAAGACTCCATTGTTCAAATATGCAGAGCTTCAAATTTCAAAGAAATTCCACAACCAAATAATCCATATTCCAAAGCAGTAATAGTGAGATAAGATGATTTTGTTTGTGGAAAATCTTTCATTTGATGAAATTTTAAATGAATTCAGGGATGAGTTGTCAAAATTTCAGCTTGATGAAGATTTTTTAAGAGTTGTGTTTATAATTTTCAAAATAAGAAAATACTCCTATGAAACTAAAATCTGTTTTCTTAATTTAGTTGTTGAAAAATATGAAAAAGAAATTAAACTTTTGCATTCTCAAATTCAGTCATATAATTTCCAAGATCCTGAAGAATTCTTACAAAATATTCCTTCTCCAAACCATGAGGAAATTGTACTACCTTTTGATTTGGAGATTGAGGATGATTATTCTTTCAAGAGAAAGACTGAAGAAGTAGTTGTAGGGTTTAGTATTGAGGATACAGCTGATAAATTAGACAATGAAGGCCCAGAAGAAACTATCACACTTTATGCTTTTGTTGATCCTATAGCAGGCTATATAGAGGTTCTTCTCAACTCAAATTCTTTAACGTGTTTTCTCTATGAGGACCAAATACATCAGTAGTGGCCTTTATATACCACAATTTCGATTATGTCGGTACATGATCAAAATATGCTTCTAATTTTACTAACAATGAGTCAAGCAGTTCATTTTTTTCTGCAGTTCCTTGATTGGCTTCATTGGCATTTTTGTATTATTTAATTCAACCTGATTTTCAATAATATAGAGTAGGTAGGATTTCAGTTTGATTTAATTCATTTTTCAGTAGATTATGAAATAAATCCTTAAAGATTTGAATCCAATCAAAAGGCCCTAAGATCTTGATGATTTACTAATTTGGTTTGAAGGTTGCAGCACCTTTTAGTTTCAGGTCAGATCTCAAGTTGTGCAGGAAAAGGTTAAAAAGATTTTTGATAAAAAGACCAAGACTAAAGATTCCTACCTAAGTTACAAGGTGCTCAAGTGGGATTCAAGTAGGAAGAATAAAGGTTTGGTGTTGATTGGATAGTAACTTGTTGGAGTTGAAGCCCAAAGTGAAGGCCCTAAGCTTCAGAAGTGTCACTGTCATACATACAATAAAGCAGCAAGCAGAAGAAGATTCCATAGTTCAGCCAAAATCATTCGGAGGCCATCTGACCTATTGTTCTTAACTTTACACCAAGAAAAGCCATCCCTGAGTGGAGCCAGTGTTATGCTCCTATACCAATAGGTGTCATAATCATGATTGACTTGATGGGCTATGTAATATGTTCATACCTTTACTTGTTGCAAAGGTTTTCCATATTGTCAAAAAATCAAAAAATTTAAAAAATGTAAAGAGGGTTTACCCTAAAAGAAAAATCAAAGGGTAAAAAGAATAAGATGGTAAAAAAAGTGAAAGAAAAGGAACCCCACTAAAAGAAAGACCAAGGAAAGTGTGCAAGTCTAAATTCCACTACTTCTACTCTTGTGCAATAAACAATTGTGTGCAACTTGTCAACTATGCCACAATTGATAAACAGTCAAACAGTTTAAGCTTGACTAGTTCATATTTTCAATTTTATGTTTTAGAGACAAAAAATAAAAATCTGACCAAACTATTTAATATTGGCAGATAAGTAGACAGGTAGAGTGAATAAAGGGAGCTCAACAGTTTAATCTGAGCCCTTGGATGTAATAAGGCTAGACTTAGATAGATATCTACATGTAAAAGAAAAGAAAGTGTGATAAGGGTTTGCCAGTTTAAGTGCACCCTAATAAAGAAGTAAAAATGCTAGGATAAAGTAGGTAGGGTAAGTAGATGATGGTTGCAAAATGAATGTGTGGTGAATGGTTAAGTTTAATGCTTAAATCTTTTGCTTTCATCACTTTGAAAAAGCAAAACTCGCATTGGAGACAACACATCAAGGAGACAAAGTCAAAATAATTAACTTCCTTACTCCATTTTTCCCAAAAAATTCACTAATTTCCCCTAAGTGCTAAAAGTAACTAAACAAGTTAGGGGGGCTCAGATCATTTCTCTGACTTTTGGAGGGACCGGACCCTCGGCCCAATAATTTGAAATACCTTAAGCACTTTAATGCCCTTCATGAATACTCACCCCTTCATAAAGTCACTCATTCCCTTTATAAATATTTTCCTAAGTAAAATCCTATTTTTCTTAAGAAAATTAAAAACATTCTATCAACATGAACCCTCATATATCATTAGCCTAAGGTATAAGTGTTGTATGATGAAATGCATTTTTAGAAAACATTAAACTTAGCGCTTTCCCATTCATTTGGTCATATTAACCACTAATGTTATTATTATGTAATTCCCGAATAATACAACATTACCCATGCTCGTATTATTATATTATACAAAACCCTAAATTTTTACATATCCCGCCACTTTGGTTAAAATATAACCATAATCTGTTTTAAAATAATATTAATGAGTTAATCAGTAACCCATTAAGAACCTCAACACTCTGCTCCAATAAACAGGATTAATTAACCCTCATGGTTAATTAATAACCTCACCAGCCAATCCCACCTCCCCTGACGCGATTAATTAATCCTTATATGTATCGGGCCCGCCTCCATTATATCCCCGTCACTTCAAAGCCCCGATAGTCATCTGATCAGGCCGCCGAGATCTAACGACTATTATGCATATCGCGCGAACCTTTGTGACCGCGCATTAGCACGCAATCACAAAGTGGCTTTCTCACAGCACCTCCGCCACGCGTCAAATTTTCTATGGAATCACTGGCTCGAGGCTAAATACCACCCTTCCCCATAAGCGATGAGATAGAAACTGCTTAGTTCCTTATAATAAATGACAAAATGTCTCATCATTCAGTTGTCACCACTTGTCATTTTCATTCATCCACCAATACCAACCATTTACCCGTTTAAACACCAAAACCCGGTGTTGCTCATTTTCACCTGATTGTGCAGTAAAACCCTTTGTAACCCAGTTGTGCCACTTGAAGCCTCTATTAACCAATTCAACCATGTTTTACCTCCCAAAAATCATTCTGGACTCACTCCACAAACCTCTCAAGCTCATATGAAACCTTTTCGATCTCCCCTGCAAACCAATGCTTTCTTAACAATTTGTTTTGTTTTATAGGTGATCAGAAGACCACAACCTTAGATAAACAGTCTTAATACTAGTCGTAAGACCTGTTTACTCCAAGAGTGTTATCAAATCTATTCAAATAGAGATGGAAGATAAAACATACAATTGAAAGACAAGCAAAGGAAACATGAAAGTAAACGATTCACTATTGAAACAGATAGTAAAAACCTAGAATATACAGTGAAGGTAAAAGGACACAGTAAAGAATAGTCAAAGTGTATCAGGATTAAAGAGTATCACATTGAAGAACAAGTCAAGTAAATCAGCTAGCATGAAGATAAACAGCAGGGAAGACAATTACAAAAAAGAGTATACAAATTCATGTCAAAGTGAAGACAGATGAAAAAAAGAGAGCGGTAAAAGTAAAAAGTAAACAATAAACAGTGAAAGTAAACATGAAGAAATTAAGGGTTAAACGAAGATGAAAACACTTTCACCAGCTACAATGAAGTTTATTGAAAGTAAAATTGAAAAGAGTCAAAAGAAGTTTACAGTTAAAAGATGAAATTAGAGCAAAAATGGTACATTCTTCGTAATTTCCTATTTAAGTCATAGCTTTTCAGAAACTATTGTGGCCAATCCAGGAAGTATTTCAAGAAACTGAAGAAGGTTTTTGTTCCTAACAGTCTAGTCTACAAAAAACTACCTCATGTTTTACACAGGTATTACCAAAAGGGAGATAAGTGCATGTCTTCACAACCTATTTTTTCAGTTTGTGCAAAGTCCTGCTTTTGACATCTTTTTGCAGAGAATATTATGAACAGCTAGAGATGAATTTAGGGAAACTAGGAGAGGTTTATCTCAAACAAATTCCTATCTACAAAAACCTATTTCACTATTTACATATCTATCACGGATTGAGATATACAAGCGTATCATTGGACCCTAAGTTTTCAGAATTTCTGGGGCAGAATGCGTAAAGGAAGGATGCAGTTAGTAACTGGGATGCCTCATCATCAACTAAGAGTTGCTATCAAATTCGAATTTCTCTTATTTTTTACCATTAATCCATAGAAATAGTGCCAAATAGATTCATTAGTTTTGAATGTCCTTTATTTAAGTTCTATTAATGTAAACAGTTGGAGATATTTGTGAAACTAATCTTGATATTTTTTCAAGATATTTCAGTTTACAATTAGTATAAATACTTCTCCATTTGAAGTATTTGGTGTGGATTCTTTGACATTGCTGTAATTCTAATTATTATGGAATAAAGTGTTGTTGGACCAACTTTTGTATGGCTTGCTGGATGAAGAATTGATGCAAAGGACTTTCCACAGATTTCTTGAATCAAACACCGGATCAATAAGTCCTCTATACCTTATGTTTTAAAGTTTTCCTTGTTTCTTATATCATCTATGTTTCATATCTGAATGATAAACAAAAAAGAGTAATTTGGAAAATTCCTGATTGCACTCTGTTTTCAATCGTTATTATTCTCAATGTTTTCTTCTGAACTAGCATAAACAGTGAAATCTTAATTGCTCATGTTTTATAGTTTTTCACTTTGATTATTTAGTAAAGAATCCTCAACTACTCTTTATTAGTAATCATTCAAGTTCCCTATTTTAAATAGGCTTAAGGATTCTTAATTTCCCTTCACCCATTTTGAGTCCATTCGATCTATTCCAAGTCTTTATTTTTTCCCTGTTTGACCATCTGGCCCTGTGAAACCATCCTTTGTTAAGAAACCAAATCCAGTTAAGCCATATTCTTTGACTCCATTAGCCCAATGGCCTAAACTATTCAGTCCTACCCCTCTGCTATTGAATCTCACCAACCAAACTCAATCAAAACCCATAAACTTCACAACTAGCCTAATATCTTTCAAAACCAAGCTAAATCATAAAGAGAGAGCCCTCTCTGGGTATAGATTGGCTAGATTTTGTACCTAAAAGTTGGTTTGTGGTTACCTCGGACCCCTTTCCTCTTCCCAACAACTTCAAGGAAAATCTGAGTGATAACACACCATACAAAAGTGCAATAACTCTAACCAAGCTTTAAACTTTCATATATAAACAATTTGAAAGAAAAATTACTACTTAAAACATAAAAAAACAAAATCACGAGATAAAAGTACCATTTGTAATAAGTTATGCTCATGTGTTTCAGCAATATCGACCTATTTCCAATCAATCCAATGCCATCTAAGACTACAAAAGTGCAATTTCAGTAGAAGATGCCAGATAAGATAAAAATAAATCTTGTTCCATTCATTTCACTAGAACTTCCTCAAAGGGATAGAAGCGCATGTTTTGAAGATTGGTTCTGATAAAATTTATGGACCCCTCTCTAAATGCATGAGAGGGATTTAAATACTAAACTATAAAGCTTAATAATAGATTATTACAAAAATAGTTGGAGAGGCTTAAACGACCTTCCTAAAATTGTGCAAAACAAAAAAAAAATAGAAATTAAGATATGGTGACTAACTCGTTTACGTTTGAACTTTAAGATCACAGATGTCCGTAATGAGTTGATCTGTGTCGGTCAGCTGATCATAGATTTGAACTACCCAGTGAACACGACATCAGTCCATGCTGGCACCACTTTCTGCGTAGAAAAGGTTAGGAATCGCAGGGTCATCCACTGGCTATAAGGTTTAACTAAATATTGCCGGTATGCCTCCCAGTTTAACCTGGTCATTTGCCTAATTGCTTCCTTTTTTCATTTGTTGCCTGCTTCCTCTATTGTTCAAGCTGTTTGACATTCGGAAGAAAACCTGGTACAGACTCTGCTACCAATTTTGTGATGTGTAGATTTTTATTGATGTTTTCAATAACACAATTTACTGTTGCTGCTGCTGCGACCATGGTTTCATTTTCTTCTTGCCTAATTCGAGAATCCCATTCTACAAATACGATTTCTTTGTGTGACTCCTCCAGTATAGGAAAATGGAACTTCCTCCCATCCTCTAAGTTCTGCCAGGTTATGAAGTTGGAAACTCTTTTCAAGACTTCATCAAAATCGACTCTCATTTCAACGACTTGACTCGTTAACTTGTCACTAGTCTCACAATAAGGACTCAATTGCGAGACCTTCTGGCATAGAATTTCTTTTTTATGCATTAGCTAGGAGTTTAGGCTGAGAACTTCGATTATAAACTGATCAATATTTGGGTTGTCCTTATACTTATCTATTAATGCCTGTATCTACACTTCATTTTCTACTAAACTAGCTTGATGTTTTATTTGTATCTGCTCGAATTCTTGTTGGAGCTTGGCTATATGCAATTCCACTTGTTGGCTAGAATTTTCTTGCTCTAACTGTTGTTCCAACACCAGAATCTTATTTTCCTTTTCTCTAAGAAACATTTGTACTTATGTTGCTTTGTCAATAGTCGTTGTAGCGAAGGCTCCTGCAAACTGAGACAGTCTAGTAAGGTTGTCAAATGGGTCAATGGGTGAGTCTTTCCATACAATATCCATTGGTTCATTATCAGGAGTAGTAGCAGTTGTAGCATCCAACTTCCTCTTTTTCCTCTGCCTTTTGACAACAGCTTTGTGGGTTGGGCTATAGAACACATCTAAAGGAGGAATCTCCTCAATTCTCAAAAAAAATCAAAGGTAGGAGTGGCAGGAATATGCTCTACCTCTTAAGTACTTACAGTTTTCTCTACTGCAATTTCTTGAGTTGCTTTGTGTTGCGGAGTTTGTGGCTCAGGTGCTTGTTTCTTTGTATGGAGCTTTGTATTAAAATGCTCCCATTCTTTCTCTAAATCAATCACCAGAAGGTTTTGTTGTCTGGGTGGAGGTGGGATGAATTTCAGCCTGTTTTCTAGCTTAGGTTTGCTTAGCTGTATTTTCTGTAGATTGGGTTGTATCCTTTTCCGACTCCTTGCTTTTGCTTCCCCCCTTCTGTGAATGTTGCCCTGATTTCTCTAACTCCCTAGTAGACTTCTCTTGGGACTCTTCTTGAGAATCATCTTTAGAATTTTCTCTAGAACTTCCTTCTAGGCTTACGCTGGGAGTTGGCTCCCTTATTGGTTCAAGTAATAATTGGTCCAATGGTACCTTTAACAATCTCCTTTATTTGCATTGATGAAATGCTTCAAGCTCTTCTTGGTCAAAAAGTAGTGATGACATGTGCTTCACTTCTACAAATTTATCTTTTTGTAGCAAGATGTCATCAAATGTATCTTCCTCATGACTGAATACCTTCACTTCTACCATGGTAGTGAAGTCTTTGGCAGTGCCATTTGGGTCATACTAGCAACCTGGGAATTTAGGTAATTTCATAGATTGCATGATCTCTACTTCTTTGAATGCATGGCCCAGATCGTGCAGTGAAAATTCTCCACACTGTAACAGAAATGTAGGCCAAATGGCCTTTTTCACTTCCTTTAATCCTTTGCTTAGCCCACCCTCACTAGCTGTTTGATAGGCTATCTCTTTAGCCATCAATTGTTTTGGAACATATTATGGGAGGACATGAGGGGAGGTGATGTACCCAAAAACCCTGATATATGTGAATGTTTCCTCCCAAAACCATCTGGCCACTGGGAGGATATCTACCTCAGCTTCCTTAGAAAATCTAGGGGCGTCTCGATTGTAAACCTGTTTGTGGATAGGCAGCATGACCCCATGACAAATTTTGTAAAAATGTGGGTGAAACTAAGACTCCCACATGTCCTTATGATATATATGAATGGGAAGTGGATCTTTCACAGTCCACTTCCATCCCATGATAGGAAATTTTGAACCAAAACAAATTGCATCCATCACATAGGCACTCATAAAAAATGGAAGGTAAATCCTCGTTGAGACACTCATTTTCCTCCTATAATTGATTGTTGCCTTTGCTAAATTATCAGAAAAAATTTGGGCCCAATTCATTATGGTTGCATTTACGACTGCATCTATTAGTGGCATCCATTCTAGGGAAAATTTAGTTCTATCGGGCTTACCAAACATCCTACATAGAACAGTTGCTGCAAAACTATGGGGAGGGGAAATAGATGCAGTAGAGTACATACCCACTTTGTCCTTTTTGATCTTGCCCTCATTATTCGACCAGGTCCGGGTGACATCTGTTGGGTCCTTGTTCTCTTTGGCAAACTTCTCAAGGAACTGTTTGTTGTAGATGGCTTGTGGCTCTAGTAGGTGGTACATAAGCCTAGGTTTTTTGGTGAAAAAGATCCCATAACCTCTTGGCTTCTATTCTTAAATTCTATGTTTGAGATATCTGCCTGATCAATAATCCACTTGACCATATATGTGTAAGGGATTATCTTTGGGCACATGACTATACGATGCAGAAATGAGCATGCCATCTCAAAAATGGTGGCATCTGAGGAAGTATGACTGTCAGTTGTGACCTTTGTTTCCAGAGGTCTTGGTTGCTCTTCTTCTAATAAATCATACATGGTTTCCCACGTAGAGGTCCCTCCTTCTCTGCTACATGTACTATCTGTGATTAAAGGAGTCATTTCTAATTTTTCATACGCAACTTCCTTGCCCTTCTTTTCCATCGTTCCTAAAGACTCCTTCTGTGGATCTTCCCTGAAAATGGAGAAAAACAACAGTTATCAGACATGTAGAGATAAAAATGAACGTAAGCTAGGATTTTTATTTGAACGCAAATGAGAATATATCATATCACCTTGGATGGATTTTCACACATAAATTCCATTAACTTTTACTAAATTCCCACTAATGATTCGTTATCTCTTAGCTTTAATGTTCATTAATGTTTGCCTTATAAGTCGGGAGAAAAACCTCTAGGGTGACGAGCCTTTAAATTGTGAAAATGGAAATTTTGCGATTTGCGAAGCAATCTCGTAGATCATATTATCATGTTATGGATGTATGCCTTCCTTATTGTTTCTACGATATGCGAGATGCAAGCTAATTACTATTGTTTCTAAGACATAACCAATTTGTTAGGTTTTCTTGTGTAAAGTGTTTTTTATTAAGAAGTGAACTTGAATACTTGTCTGTGACATATCCGGGAGTGGGTCCAAGTTTCAATCGCATTTAGCAATTTCAACGGATGGTAAGTTTACGGTGTTCCTTTAAATGTCCGAAATGCGATGTGGTAAGGGAAATGTTGTTATCACAATTTCGCATCTCTCACATTGTTAAGGTAACTCATTAAGGTGTGTCTTCTAAGAATATCGATATGCGATGTAGGCCTTAGCTTAAATAAAATGCCTTAGGACTTAGTTTATATAAGAAACGTACTAGTTTTAAAGTATTAAAGTGCACGGTCCTCTTTTGACTACTTTTCGCTAGATTTGGTGGATTAGAAAGGCTTTCAATCATGCTTAATCATGCAATATGCGGGAAAGGGAGACATTAATAGTTTTTGGAAAAGGTGTTTGATTGATATCTTGTTTATTCCAAAAATTAAATAAAGAAAATGCCTAAATGCTAAACTTATTTTTGGAAATATTTTTAAAGGGTCCCCATTTATTAATGTAATATTGACTACTACTATTAACAAATGGGGGGGTTGTTGAATAGCACAACAATTGGTGATTCACTTGAAAGAACCAGTTATCTCTGAGATTTTTTTGAAATTTCTAAAACTTCCAAAATAAAGATGATTTAGAAAATAAAATTTACATGAAATATAAGATAAGTCATACTGCTCTTTGAATATTTAAACAACATCCACTTAACTATCATCCTTTTGGTTATTCTTTCCTCCTAAGAAAGTTACTTTGTCTACATCAGTCATTACTTGGTTTTAAAGATAAAAATAGTGAGGCTCCTCTCAAATCAAGTTTTGGTATACTCAGTTGTCATAGGTAGAACCTCTACTGCTAGCAGGCGTTCATAGCCTCGACAGGGTTACCTTTTAACCAGCAATGATTCAGTATCCCACTTGCATAGAAGAGGAAGGAGTTTCTTCAATGAACTGAACTAGGGCTAAAGAGGGAATAGCTAAATTTGTAGGTAAGATGACTTCTTTCCCATAGACCAAATTAAAATGAGAAGTGCCAATGGAGGCCCTCTAAGTTATTCGATTTGCCCATAGATCAAATATTAAAGATTTGTGCTAGTTCTTCTGATTTTGGTTGATAGTTCGTTTAGTAATCCTTATGAGATTTTTTTTTGTAGATTCATGTAACCATTTTCCATGTGGATAATAGTTAGCAGAGTATTTGAGCTTGAAACCTCTTCTAAGAGAAAATTTTGTCATAGCATTGCCTGAAAAATAAGATGCATTATCAAACATCATGGCAGATGGTAGACCAAATCTGGTAATGATAAATTGATCGATGAATTCAATGATGTTTTCAGAATTAGCTACCTTGAGTGGAATTGCTTCCACCCATTTTGTGAAGTAATCAGTTGTTGTAATAATATATCTATGCTACTTAGAAGAATGAGCAATGATCTCACCTATTATGTCCAATCCCCATTGCTCAAATGGTTTTTCAATATTGACTGGTTGTAACGGTAATGAAGGTTTTCTCTGTCTCTTAGCAGCTGTATGACAAACTTTACATCTCCTTACATAAATGTGTGCTTTCTTGAATAACGTTGGCCAGTAATATCCAGCATGCAGGATTTTATGCACAGTGGTATCTCCTCCAAAATGTCCACCAGCTGGTCCATCCTGGAGTTCCTGCAACACCTTTTCTGCCTCAGATTTTTCAAGACATCTAAGTAAAACAAAATCATAATTTATTCTAAACAACACATCATCGACGATTTGATATTGTCTAGCTTTTAGCCTCAAGGCCCTTCTCTTCTTATAGTTTAAGTGCGTTGGAGCATATCCATTTCTTAAGTAAAATATGATAACAACATAACTTGACTCAGTGTCATTAAGGCTTACCTCATAGATTTGTACATCATCACCTGAGTCTTGTAGTGTTGATAAATCAGATGCTCCTGCTAACATCCTAGAAAAAACTTGACCTTTTATAATTTTTGCAGGTCTAATTTCAATGTCATGTTCTTGGAAAGATGTCAGGCAATTTTCTCTCTTTTCCCCTACATCCCTTTGTATCAACAGATTTCTCACTACTGAGAACGACACTATTACATTGATGTGGGTTTTGAGGAGAAAATGTCTGAAGTGTTTTATTGATTTGAAAACAAAAAAAGCTTGTTTTTCAACATTTGAATAATTCAATTTAGCCCCCTGCAAATTGGAGCTAAAGAAAGAGATTCGAGCTTCAGCTTTTTCTTCATTGACTTGTGTCAATATGGTTGCATACGATTTATCGGAAGCGAAAATATATAGAATGAAATGATTTGAAAAATTCGAAGTCGCTAAAGAGGGAGCATTAATAATTGCTTGTTTAATTAAATCAAAAACTTCATGTTCTGTGTGTCCCCATTTAAAAAGATAATTTTTCTTTATCATATATTGAAGAGGTAAAACAATCCATGAGAAGTCAGGGACAAATCTTTTAACAAAATTAATCTGACCTAGGAAAGATTGCATTGATTTTTTGTTATGAGGTAAAGGAATTTCAGAGATTTCTCTTATTCTATCAGGGTCAATGTGAATCCCTACTTTGGATACAATGAATCCAAGGAGTTTTCCTTCACTTAAAGTGAAGAAATATTTCTTAGGATTAAGAGAAATTCCATACCTTTGACAATGCTCAAAGATTTGTTTTAAATCTCTCAAATGATTACTGTGCTTTTTTGAATATACAATTATATCATCCAAGTATATTACTACTGATTTGTTTACTAAACCTTTGAAGGCTATGTCCATGGCTCTTTGGAAAGTAGCACCAGCATTGATTAGTCCAAATGGCATCTTCTGATAAGCATAAGTGCCCCATTTTGTCCTGAATGTAGTTTTTAGCTGGTCATCTAGATGTACTAGGATTTGATTATAACCTGAGAATCCATCCAGGAAAGACATTAGTTCTAAGCCTGCAATTGATTGCAATATATGTTCCATAGCAGGCAATGGAAAGTTATCCTTTTGACGTGCTTTTTTTAGATTGTGGAAATCCATGCATATCCAAATATTGCCACTCTTCTTTCTAACTGGGACAAGATTGGAGACCCACCTGGAATGTCTGATAGGGAAAATAATATTTGCTTTTAGTAGTTTGTTTAATTCATATTTAATCTGATTTTCTAAATTAGAATGGAATTTTCTTAATTTCTGCTGAATAGGTTTCTCATCAGACATCGTGGGGATAGTATGTTGAATAATAGAAGTGTCATATGTTTTAAGATCTTCATAGTTCCTTGCAAAGACATTCTTATATTTTTTCAACAAATGTATAAAGGCTAATTTCTTATTTGACGTAAGTCCGAGGCCTAGATTAATATTTTGAGGTTTCAGGTCATTTCCAAGATTAATCAATTCAAACTTCAGAGTTGAACTCTGAAGTTTTGAATTGATGGGTTCTTTGAATCTTTCCTTAAGGTCATATAAATATTTGAACTTAACCACAGACTTTGGTATAGAATTATTAGTTGTTTCTTGCTTAAGTTGGCTATCATGTTGGTCTTCGTCAACTATTTGGTCATCATAAGAGCCTCCTAATGTCAAAAGGATTATGATATCTGGATCGTTATTAAAGACTCTCTAGTTTGTGATATTGTCGAGAATAGAAGGCCTAAAAATCAATTCAATAGAAAAGTGGTGAGGACTATAATCTCCTAGTGGAATAAGCTTGGTAGCCACATTAATTAAGAGATCGGTGCTTGTGTTTTGGAGTCTCAAGATAGGGGAAATATTAAATGCTATAAAGTGGGAAGTCATGTCTTGGACTAATGACTAATAGTGTTTCAAATGTCCTGACAAACAGTGTATAGTATTTCTTACCTACTTTATCACAATTTCTGAATCTCCAAACACTTGGAGGTGTTTGATATTAAGGCCAATGGCCTTATATAAACCTTGAACTAATGCTTCATATTCTGCAGTGTTATTTGTGCAATCAAATTCAAGTCAGCATGCTAACATAGTATTTTCCCCTTCTAGGCTAACTAATATGCATCCTACTCCTGCTCCATCATTGGATTTAGATCCATCAAAAAATAATTTCCAAAATAAAGAGCTAACTACAGGTTTATCTACAAAATTTACACACTTAGAAGTATATGTTTGGGAAAAAATTTCAACTTGAGATACTACAGAGTTTTCCAAGAAAGGTGAAGTATAAGCATTAAAATTTCCTAGAAATGATTCTACTGAGTAGTTTCCAATGATATTGTTTCTATACGCCACTGGTTCATTCTCTCCTTCTAGCTTTATGACTATGTACTTTTGATTTCTTTCGTGATCAACCCTTATCCAATTTGGCTTGCCATTATAGGGAAGCCACATGTGAGACCAGTCAGTTGTAAAATATCCATGAAGCTTTTCTAACTAGTCTCTACTAAGGATCAAGCCATAGGACTCGGGAATATCAGCTACAAGAATGTCAATGACTTGACAAACTTTGGGGTTTGACGAAAGTATGATGGTTACTTGATTAAGTTCCCCAACAACTTCGACTTGAGACCGATCTAGTTGCACAATGCGTACAACAAATTTTTGAGGCTAAACATTCAACTTTGCACAAACTATTCTAGGTAAAATGTTAGATGAAGCTCTTGAATCAACTAAACAATTGTGTAAATTCTTCTTGAAAATTTTAAAAGTAAGGAGGAATGGAGGAGTATGAGATTTAGATCTTCCTCCAATCAGAGTAATGTCGGTTGGATCAATTTTGTTTAAAGAGGCGCTAGGGGGTTTTCCCATTTCTTGAGCAGCTTGTGAGATCACAGTAGCAGGAAGAGGTGAAGTAGGTACTGCTTTGAGCTCTTTAAGGAGTAGCTTTTGCTGATGTTTTAATTTGCTAAGCTCATGAAAGGTGATGTTTGCCCTAGTCTTTTTCATATCATCAACAATATTATATTCCATTTCATCAGATACTCTCAGGGTTTTAGTTGAGGATGAAGAGTTCAACTGGGGAGGAGTAGTTTGAGTGGATTTTGGTGAAAATTTCTTAGCTGTTGTTTTGTCCTTGGGAGGTGGCATTGAATCCTTCTACTTTGGATTTGTTTGCGGTAAATCAGCAGGGTTTTAACCTCATGGGGAACAGGCAGTGTTGCTTGTGTTTCTTCGTTGGGAAGTATAAAATCCCACATTCCTTGTAACTCTGCCACTTCTTCGTCATCTATTTGCTTTTCATTTCTTGAAACTTCATATTCCTCTCCATCTAATTCAGCATTTGATATAGCATTTGGAGGTTTAGGATCAGCGGGGGAATTCCTTTTAAATGGTCTAAAATATTTCTTAGAGGAAGTCTCTGCTACCTATTTTTTAATATCAACCATTTCATTAGACATGGTTTTGAGGACTTTCTGCAGACCTTCAAGATCAAATGGATCTTTTGGTGGTTTATTCTTGGATTCATCCCTAAAAGTCACTTTCTTGGATTTTCGTTCTTCTAATGCATTTTTCTTATCTACAGCTAGAATACATTTTTCTACAGCTATTGTCTCTTTCATATTTTTTGCCAAAGTTTGTTTGGCAGCTCTATCGACGAAAATAGTTGTGTTTGAAGGGAGAGCAGAAATATAACACTCATTTTGGACCTCATCATTGGGCGTGGATGCCACCAATATCTTATTCAGTAATTTATTGAAGTGAGAGTTGAAGTCTTTTATTGGTTCTTTAGGTTCAGCTTTCAAATTGTAGAGATCATTGATTAGGGTAGTTGTGGATCTATAATCTCCAAATTTAGTTAAGAACTACTCTTGAAAGGCATCCCAACTATTAATAGAACCTAATGGTAATGAGAAGTACCATGATCCTGTTGCTCCTTGAAAAGTATATGGAAATAATCTTACAACTGCATCTTCTTCTACTACTTCGTTCAAGTTAACAGACAACATAAAATTGTTTACGTGTTCCTCAACCAATAGGCCACTATCAAGATTGAACTTTGATAACCATTTCTCTAGATGGGTTGGCAATGCATGTAAAGGTGCAACCATCCTAACAGCTCTTGGATTTTTCCATGGCCTTTGAACCATTGTTGGTATTGGAGAAGAGGAAGATGTGGTAGTGGTTGAAGGTGATTGGGTAGAGGAAGATGGAGTTCTAGTACCTGTGTGAATCACGATCTGGAGTGGTGAGGTGGATGATTGGTCTTGTGATGATATGGATGGAATGAATGAAGATGATGATTGTGTTGACGAAAGAACCTCACTATGAGATTCAGATGGTGTCTTCTTAGCTTTCTTATGGCTTGGTAGAGGGAATTTGAATGGTGGAATTCCAAGCTTTTCTCTCTGTTCTCTAGCTAAAATTGAGATGCATCACTATCTTGGGATAACTTAGATTCCTCTTGAAATATTGAAATCCCCTGTAATTTATGAATCAAGGATTGGACTTCAAGGGATTCGGTAGAAGAATAATGATTTGGGTTCTTTGGGATTTCAACTGTGGGCTTTGTTGGTGTTTTTACAACTTCTCATTTAGGAATAGGATATTTGGAATGCGGTCGAGAAGTTGGAGATGATGGCGAGGGAGTTTTACTCTTAGAATGGCCTCTTAATTTGGATTTACTTGCCATTCACAGGTAAGCCCTCCTTCTAGCGCCAAAAATTTTGAAGCCTTGAAAATCGTTGCTTACAACATTGGGAGAAAACCACCCGATCCGGACCTTGGTTGGCAGCTGCTTTACCATAACTTTGGTGTAGTGGCTCTGACTGGGGGTAATGGGACCATTTTCCCAATATAAATTATGATAGCACTGATGGGGTGATATATGATAGTTCGGCAGAATGTTTAAGCTAAAAGCAGTCTAATCTAAACTAATCATCACATGCATATATCCTCATTTGAACACTATCTAGCTATGACTATACCCAGGAATAAAATTGAAACATGTGATCTACAATAGTGTCCTAAAGAAATTGGTAATAAAGATCATTCATCTGCAATAGGAATTGAAATCATTTTAACAATAATTGTTTTGGATAAATAGTTAGCCGAAACGATTATGAAAGATGTATTGCATAAAAAATTATTAATGTATTTAGCATAAAATTTAGGTCATCATTGTACAAAAGTGCAATAATGCTAACCAAGCTTTAAAATTTCATACATAAACAATTTAAAAGAAAAATTATTGCTTAATACATAAACAAAAAAAATCATGAGATAAAAGTACCATTTGTAATCAATTCTGCTCATGTGTTTCATCAATATTGACCTACTTCCAATCAATACAACACCATCTAAGAGTACAAAATTACAATTTCAATAAAAGATGCTAGATAAGATAAAAAAAAATCTTATTGCATTCATTTCACCAAAACTTCCTCAAAGGGACAGAAGTGCATGTTTTGAAGATTGTTTCTAATAAAATTTCTGGACCCCTCTCTAAATGTATGAGAGGGGTTTAAATACTAAACTATAAATCCTAATAATAGATTATTACAAAAATAGTTGAGGAGGTTTAAACGACCTTCCTCAAATTGTGCAAAACAAAAAAAAATAGAAATTAAGATATGGTGACTAACTCCTTTGCATTTGATCTTTAAGATCGTAGATGTCAATCATGAGTTTGAGCTATGTTGGTTGGCTAATCGTAGATTTCAACTTCCTAGTGAACAACGGCATAGGTCAGTGCTTGCACCATTTTCTTCATGGAAGAGGTTAGGCATTGCAGGGTCATCCACTGGTTGTAAGGTTTAACTAAATATTGCTGGTATGCCTCCCAGTTTAACCTGGTCAGTTTCCTAATTGCTTCCTCTTTTTCACCTATTGCCTGCTTTCACTATTGTTTGAGCTATTTGACATTCAGAAGAAAACCTGGTATAAACTCTACCACCAAGTTTGCGCTATGTAGATTTTCGTTGATGTTTTCAATAACAGAGTTTGTTGCTACTGTTGCAACCACTGTTTCCTTTTCTGCTTGCCTAATTCGAGAATCCCAATCTGCAAATAAGATTTCTTTGTGTGTCTCCTCCAGTATAGGCAAATCGGCCTTCCTCTCATCCTCTGAATTCTACCAGGTGATGAATTCAGAAACACTTTTCAAGACTTCATCATATTCGAGTCTCATGTCAACAACTTGGCTCATTAACTTGTCACTAGTCTCTCAATAAGGACTCAACTGTAAGACCTTCCAGCATAGAATTTCTTTTTGATGCATTAGATGGGAGTTTAGGCTGTGCGCTTAGATTATAAATTGATCAATATTTGGGTTGTCCCTATACTTATCTGTTAATGCTTGTATCTATGCTTCCTCTTCTGCTAAACTGGCTTGATATTTTATTTACATCTACTCGAATTCTTGTTGGAGCTTCGCTATTTGCAATTCCTCTTATTGGTTAGATTTTTCTTGCTCTAACTATTGTTCCAATAGCAGAATTTTATTTTCCTTTTCTCTGAGAAAAATTTGTACTTCTGTTGCTCTATCAATAGTCGTTGTCGCATAGGCTTCTGCAAACTTAGATAGTCTAGTAAGGTTGTCAGATGGGTCAATGGGTGAGTCTTTCTAGAAAATATTTATTGGTTCATTATCAGGATTAGTAGCAGTTGTAGCATCAAACTTCCTATTTTTTCTCTGAATTTTGACAACAGCTTTGTGGGTTGGGCTATAGAACACATCTAAAGGAGGAATCTCCTCAATTCTCAAAATAATTCTAGAGGTAGGAGTGGCACGAATGTGCTCTACCCCTTGAGTACTTACAATTTTCTCTACTATAATTTCTTGAGTTGTTTTATTGTTGTGGAGTCTGTGGCTCAGGTGCTTATTTCTCTGTATGAAGATTTATATTAAAATGATCCCATTCTTTCTCTAAATCAATCACCAGGGATTTTGTTGTCTGGGTGGAGATGGGATGAATTTCAGCTTGTTTTCTAGCTGAGGTTTGCTCAGCGGTCTTTTCTATAGATTGGGTTGCATCCTTTTCTGACTCCTTGCTTTTGCTTCCCCCATTCTATGATTGTTGCTCTAATTTCTCTAATTCCCTGGTAGACTTCTCTTGGGACTCTTCTTGGGAACAATCCTTATAATTTTCTCTAGAACTTCCTTCTAGGATTATGCTAGGAGTTGGATCCTTTATTGGTTCAATCAATAATTGGTCCAATGGGACCTTTAACAATCTCCTTTCTTTGTATTGATGAAAGGCTTCAAGCTCTTCTTGATCAAAAATTAGTGATGACATGTGCTTCACTTCTGTGAATGTCTCTTTATGTAGGAAGATGTCATCAAATGCATCTTCCTCATGACTGGATTTATTCACTTTTGCCATGGTAGTGAAGTCTTTGGCAATGCCATTTGGGTCATACCGGCGACCCGACAATTTACGTAATTTCAGAGATTGCATGATCTCTGCTTCTTTGAATGAATGGTCCAAGTCGTGTAGTGCAAATGCTCCACAATGTAACAGAAATGTAGGCCAAATGGCATTTTTCTCTTCATTTAATCCTTTGTTGAGCCCACCCTCACTAGATGTTTGATAGGCTATCTCTCTAGCCATCAAATTGTCTGGAACATTGTATGGGAGGACATAAGGTGAGGTGATGCTCCCAAAAACCCTTATATATGTCAATGTTTCCTCCCCAAACCATGTGACCACTGGGAGGATATCTACCTCAGCTTCCTTAGAAAATATAGGGGTGTCTTGGTTGCAAACCTGTTTGAGGATAGGCAGCATGACCCCATGACAAATTTTGTAAAAATGTGGGTGAAACTGAGACTCCCACATGTCCTTATCATATATATGATTGGGAAGTGGATATTTCACAGTCCACTTACATCCCATGATAGGAAATTTTGAACCAAAACAAATTGCATCCATCACATAGGACTCATAAAAAATGGAGGGTAAACCCTCATTGAGACAATCATTTTCCTCCTATAATCGATTATTGCCTTTGCTAAATTATCAGAAAAAATTTGGGCCCAATTCATTATGGTTGTGTTTACGACTGCATCTATTAATGGAAGCCATTCTAGGGAAAATTTAGTGCTATCGGGCTTGCAAACATCCTACATAGCATGGCTGCTGCAAAACTATGGGGAGGGGAAATAGATGTAGTAGAGTACATACCCACTTTGTCCTTTTTGATCTTGCCCTCATTATTTGAGTAGGTCTGGGTGACATCTATTGGGTCCTCATTCTCTTTGGAAAACTTCTCAAGGAAATATTTGTTGTAGATGACTTGTGGCTCTCGTAGGTGGTACATAAGTAGTAGGTTGTCCAGGGAAAAAGATCCCATAACCTCTTGGCTTCTATTCTTAAATTATTTGTTTGAGATATCGGCCTGATCAATAATCCACTTGACCATATCTATGTAAGGGATTATGTTTGGGCGCATGACTATGCGATGCAAAAATGAGCATGCCGTCTCAAAAATGGTGGCATCTGAGCAAGTACGACCGTCAGTTGTGACCTTTGTTTCCAAAGAACTTTTTTGCTCTTATTCTAATAAATCATACATGGTTTCCCATGTAGAGGTCCCTCCTTCTCTACTGCATGTAGTATATGTGAATAAAGGAGTCATTTTTTATTTCTCAGATGCAACTACCTTGCCCTTCTTTGCCATCATTCCCAAAGACTCCTTCTGTGTATTTTCCCTAAAAATAGAGAAAAACAACAACTATCGGATATACAGAGATGAAAATGAATGTAACCTGGGATGATACAGATAACTTGAAAAGGTGAGAAGAAAGGAGCTTTATTTGAACACAAGTGAGAAGATATCATATCACCTTGGATGGATTTTCACACATAAATGCCATTAACTTTTACTGAATTCCCACTAATGGTTTGTTATCTCTTAGCTTTAGTGCTCATTAATGTCTGCATTATAAGTCAGGAATAAATCTTCTAGGGTGACGAGCCTTTAAATTGCGAAAATGGCGATTTTGCAATTTGCGAAGCAATCTCGCGGATTTCATTATCGCATTATGTATGTATGCTTTCCTTATTGTTTCTATGATATGTGAGATGCAGGTCGCTTACTATTGTTTCTAGGACATAACCCATTTGTCAGGTTTTCTTGTGTAAAGTGCTTTTTATTAAGCAGCGAACCTAAATACTTATCTATGACGTATCCTGGAGTGGGTCTAGGTTTCAATCACATTTCACAAATTTGATGGATGGTAAGTTTACGACGTTCCTTTAAATGTCCAAAATGCGATGTGGTAAGGGAAATGTTTTTATCGCAATTTTTCATGTCGCAAATTTTTAAGGTAACTCATTAAGGTGCGTCTACTAAGAATAGTGATATGCAATGCAGGCCTTAGTTTTAATAAAATGACTTAGGACTTAGTTTATATAAGAAACATACTAGTTTCAAAGTATTAAAGCGCGGAATCCTTTGTTGATCGCTTTTCACTAGATTTGGTGGATTAGCAAGGCTTTCAATCACGCTTAATAATGCAATATGTGGGAAAGGGAGACATTTAATAGTTTTTTGAAAAGGTGTTTGATTGATATCTTGTTTTATTCCAAAAATTAAATAAAGAAAATGCCTAAATGCTAAACTTCTTTTTGGAAAGATTTTTTAAAAGGTCCCCATTTATTAATGTAATATTTACTACTACTATTAAGAAATGGGGGGTTGTTGAATAGCACAACAGGATGGAAGGCAGTCAACTTGGTGAGCTTGGTTTCCAATAGTGTCCAGAGGCTTGACCAGAATGTGCTCAAGAACCTGTATCCCAATCTAATATAATGGTCTGTGGGATCCCAAAATGTACCCATACTCATTCAAAGAAGAGTTTGGAAATTTCCTCCGCTATGATACTCTTCTTCCAAACCGCCAATATAGCCATCTTAGAAAAATTTTCCATGACGACAAATACACAGTCATTACCATGCTTGGTAGAAGGGAGGGAAAACATAGAGTCCATGGAGATGGATTCCCATGGCTGGCTGGGAGTAGGTATAGGAGTGTACAAGCCTTATTTCTTGATGGTTGGCTTGGCAATGGCGTGGGAAGTGGAGGATCTGATATATTTCCCAGCATCTAGTCATAGTTTGGGCTAATAAAAGTACTTTTGTAGTACGACCACAGTTTTCTCCACACCAAAGTGTCATATGAGCCGACTGTAGTGCGCCTCCCAAATCAACTTGGCACACTCACTTGAAGGAACACAAAGGTGGCCTAGGTAGAATAATAATGTGTCCAGGAGGAGGAAATCAGGAACTTTCTTTCCATCTACTAGCATCTAGTATGTGGAGGTGAAATTTGGATTATTTTTTTATAGTTGGGCCATCCATAGGTCTCGTGGCCACAAGAGTTGAGAATATTAGTCAATGTTGCAACTAGGGGTCCACTGAGGTAGTCTGTAACATTATTGGTGTTGCCCTTTTTGTATTTAATTTTCAAGTGTAATTATTGCAGATATGTAGACCACTTCTAATGGCAATATTTTTGAAACTTCCCTAGTGTCTGTATAAACTAAAGAGGTCGGTGATCGGTGTGGATGACCGTCTTCTTCACCATAATGTAACGCTTCCATTGTCGGTAAGCTTACATGATGGAATACATCTCTTTATCATAGATGCAGTTGTTACACAGAATTTTGTCATTGTCCTTGTACTCCCTGTTCCTTGATCCTGGAGGACCTCTACAGTGAACCCAGCATGCTTTTCCTTCATGAAGAAACTCCCATTGTGTCCCTCTTCATGAGCAGAGCATTTCCCTTTTATCACATATTTCATTAAATTTGGAATTAAATGATGAATCTAGAATTTAAAAATAACCAAAAACCTCAAATTTGTTGATGTCATTGTAATAAAATAATTCCAAATTTAATGAAATATGTGTTTTTTGCACCATTTCCCCTGAAACTTCTATTTTCCCCAGTTTACAAGACCAGCACTAATGGCCTTTGTCTTCCCCACACCCATGTGCAGAGATTAGCACTACTCCTCACGCTGACTAGAGCGACTGAGCTGTGTTCTAGTCATGACGGTCCTGTTATGGAAAGTTTTGTAAATTAGCGCCGAAGCTTCCAACTCTAGAAGCTCCGTAACGGAAGTCTGGTAAATGGTTTGGCTGAATGGGGTCGAGGATGATAGTTTGGGCTCCTTTCCCCTATAATGATGGAACTACATCAAGGGATAAGTCCTTCTCCCATGAGAAGAGGATCCATCTCCCATTAATATTTCTTATATAAAACTCCCTTCTTCCCAAGCACAAACTAGTTGCAGTAGTTTTTTAGCTAAGTGTGAGTGTTATAGTGGCAAAGTGTTGATGCTATTTTGGAGTAGACAAGCAAGCTATTACTAGTTGTAGCTATCTAGTTGTGTGAGGGAGAAGTGTGTTTTGGTTTAGAGTGAAACCTAAAGGGAAGACCTCTAAAACTATTGTTGTTTGAAGCCATCGTGGAATGCTAGCTGAAGTGTGTGGGAACCTGGTCTTGTCAGATGAAGACTACAATGTCAAGATGAATGGTTGTAATCTCTCTTTGATATTAATATATGCAACTATCGATTGATTTCCTACATGTTTTATAATATTAAATATCCATGTCTTAATATTTCTTGACTTGTTAAGTAGGTTGAATTGCAATTTGTCTATTATTAAGTTTGTGTGTTGTTGTTCTTTACTTGTTTCAGGAGCTTGAAGAAGGAAGCGAGAGATTGCTGGAGCGAGCAAGCGAGGACATCATCAAGCAGGATAAGCGACCAAGAGGTAGGCCCTCTTGATTGATTCTAACCTAAGGAGATATTCCATAGAGTTTATCTATTGTGGCTAGACCCATTATCGGGCGAGAGGAATTTTTTCGTGTCTTCACTTATAATTTTACTTCACCACAAATTGGCGACTCCACTGGGGATCCCAATCCTTTTGTTTGTCTTGGATTTCATGATTTCATGAGAACTTTTCTAGTTCCACTTTTTCCCTTTGGTTATGTTTCTTTTCTCTTGCTTACTGGCCTAAGTCTAAACTTCATAGTAGCACACCTGGTCCCTGTTTTGAATTTTTTTTTTTTCTTTCCTTAGCTACCTCAGCCAGTGCACTTAATCCACTGACAGTCATGCCGACTAGCACAAATTGCTGAGGAACAATTGCGCCAACCCGCCTCTGGTGCTTTTTGTCAGTTAGTCAGTCGTGCCGATGCCTATAAGTGAAGATTAGGGCTCAACCCCAATCTTCGCTAGTGTGTTCTACTCTTGTGGTTTTGACCCCGTAAGCTTTTTGGACCATTTTCTCCCTGATTAGAAAGTTACTTTTCATTTGGTTTTTCTTGCTTGTTGGCTTGTCATCTTTCTATTTGATTGATTAATTCATTGAGTGGCCAGCGACACTAGGGCATCTACTTGGTCGCCCATTCACCAGTTTGTGAACTCACTAAGTCGGGTTGTAGGTGTGTTTACTCTTTGCATTTGTTTTTTGGTCCTTTTTATGACTTTGACCTCTTTTTGCATGAGTTTGAAAAAGTTTTGTCTACTAGCTTGAAAATTTCTTTTCTGACATATATTACATTGTTGGCCTTATGCTCGGTAAAGTCTGTGTTTCATTGATCTGAACAAACTTCTCTTTTCATGTTTTCATCTATTTGAAGAGCTTATTTTCTTGAAAACTTTTTCACTGAAAGATTGTATGTGAAAATTTTGTTTCTTTGTTTCATGAAAAAATATGAAATTCTAGCTTGTTGCATCATTATGTTACAATAATTTGCATCTTTTAGACGACTAGAATTGCATCAGCATTTGAAAAAGGAAGAGAATTTTTGTTTTTGAAAGGACTAATAGATAAGTGTTTGTCAGGAAATTAGGAATTGGAATGCATTTTTCATTAGTTTATTTTTTGAAAAAGTAAGGTAGTGAAAGATCATTTCCTTTTCAGTTTCTTGATTGTTTGCATTTGATTGAGTAGTTTCTACCCTCTCTACTGTAGGCATTTCATCGAATTGAAAGGGTGTTGTCTCATTTACTTGCATTTAAGGTTTTTCGAGTAGCGCCATTAAGACCTGAAAACTGAAACTTAACTCAAGATCAACTCCAAAATGAATTCAATTAACCTAAGTCGCATTTGACATTAACGATCATATCTAGAAGGTCTAGGCTAGAGACGTGTTCCAGTGTCTTTAAACCTAGTAGTTGTTATTAACTTCGGCACTAGATAGTGCTAGTACGGATTTGTGCTCCCTGTACCATTGAGTATATAATGAGAGATCCCACTAGGCTGCAATCCTTTTATCCTTAGGAAGCTCAGTCGGCCACCTTGCGAACGTGATACACTGAACACATCATTCGAGGAGATTGCCTACTCGTACTTTTTGGTTCGCCAGGAGGTATTTTGCAATTCACGGTTGCCTAGTAATATTGTTTACCTAGATCATCCAAAGTAGTCATTTGATCTTTTTGACTCATTAAACTTAAAATATTATCCGAGCACTTGTCCTTTTGAGCTCGTTTCCAATTGAAAGTGATAGAGTCATCTTTGTTTCTTTCTTGACTCTTAAAAAATGAAAGAGCATCAATCTTTTATGCGTCTTAATAATTGATTGCCCACTATCCAAAACATCCTGTTAGTCTTTTTGACCAAATTGTGAGTTCCCTTAAAAGGACATTTTAAAGCCTTGAAGTTATTTGTTTTGTCGCCTAATACAAGGTCATCGTGGCTTAACCATCTGGTTCACTCAATTCCTCTTCTTCTCCTCCATCGGAAATATTTTCTTAGGAGCTATTTCCTGAGTTATTAGAGTCACTCAAGGATAAAAATGTTGAATTCACAATTGTTTTGAGTATTCAACCTTTTTCATCTCGTCCTCCACCTACTTTTGATATAGGATCATCTGCTTCTTGGTACAGAATCTCCAGACAATCCCGTTTGATCTCCAGAGAACTCACCGACCACTGACAGTCATCTTGGACTAGTTTTCTATCCTCTGAACCCTTTGTTTGACATTGTTGAGATATCACCGCAGCATCCTTACAGTTCGTACGACTAGTTGGGTGTTCCTTTGGAACTATCCCCCAGTACACATTTGGCCATTCGTCATCATTTGTTTTCAAACATGGAACCCGAAGGCGATGCTCCAGTCACATCTCTGGATGAGTCCGAAGTTTCTACTCCACACACTGTTGAGGGGGAAGAATTGCAATTGTAGTTTCCTCCTGAGGGTTTCCCTTTTTCGGAAGGTATTCCTGCTAGTTTTCCACCCAACTATGTGTCTTTGGGGCACTTAGTTTCAGGCACACCTAGTCCCTCATCGCTCTACCATAATCCTGTATGGGCGTCAAGCGTCAAGCCTACCTCAGGTCTGTTCATCATGAACACGACTTCCCAACATGTTTTTACTTTAGTCCTGGTGAAACCCACCATTTTAAATACTCTTATATAATCGATCCCAATTGCACATCAGTCACAACTGGCAGTTTCAAAGATTGTCTCTGTCAGTTCCTTTGTCCCATTAGTCAGTGGCTAGATTGTGCCACCACCTCAGGGATAGAACCTGAATGTCTTTATAGTGTCAGGTGCCACTAATGTGAGTGGCACACAAGCTCACATTCTTGGTATAAACTAGCCCTCTTCTGGTATTATTTATAACCCTGCTAATCCTACTGGATCAAGCAATGTCCAGCACCAACAAGTTTAGAATCGCGTTCATCTGTCTGGATCAATAAATGTTCAGGATCAGCAGCCCTATGGGGCTGAAGTCCAATACCAAAATCCTTACATTCCATATGGTTCTCAAGGATTGATTAATCAACCTTACACCCTCTAATCTGAGCAGTACATCCAGCCTGGCTATGGCCAGATTCAGTTCGGTAATTTCCCGGGCACTATCCAAGTACCCTTGCAATAGCAAGGACAACCTTTACAACAACTAGGGTAGCCTTTGTTACTGCAAGGGAAACATTTGTTGTAGCAAGGGCTCTTCACGTAACAGAAAGGACAAACGACCCTACAGCAAGTTCACCTACAATAACTACAAGGTTAATCCTTACAATAGTTGTATCAAAATGCACAGCAACATATGCAATATGATCCACACGCCTCTCAACCCATACCCTCACAGGGCCAACCTATGAAAACCCAGGGACAAATTTTGCAACCACAAGGTCAACCCTTGCAACAAAAAAACCAACTAGGGCAGCAACAACCCTTGTATACATATCAACAAGGTTAACCCTTGCAGGGGTAGGGTCAAGGTCAAGTCTTGCAGTAGCAGGCCCAAAACCCTCTTGTCCTAGGTCAACAGGTTCAGAATCCTGCCGACTAAGGGCACCAAGTACAAAACCCCTATGTCCAAGGGAAACAAGTGTATCAACCTTATGCCCAAGGACTTCAGGTCCAGAATCCTTTTGTTCAGGGACAACAGGTTCATCAACCCTATGTTCTGGGATAACATGTCCCATATCCATATGTCCAAGGTCCACAGGCTCAACAGCCTTTTAAACCATATGTTGCTTACAACCAATGCTTGGTCAATTTCAGGGTGTTCAAGGTCAAAATCTTCCCTATGGTCAAGGTAGTCCACAATGGGGACAGCCTCAGATGCCATATGGCCAGAACCCCCCACTATGGGGCCAAAAACCTTACCAGCAAGGATGGGATCCTCCATATGGGCCCGCTTATCAGCCTCCGATGCCTTTTAACACTCAATTACCTTTCTTGGCTACACTCGAGTTATCGGACATATCGCGCCTTACGAATGATCTGATCCTTCATTCACCATAATGGCCTCTGGTGTTGTCCAAGATACCAAGTGATTGCCCAAAGTTTGATGGAAATCTAAATAATATCCTCAGGCCCATGTGATGACATATCACCTATGGTGCTCTTCGAACTCATACGTGGACGATTCCATTCATCTTAGTCTTTTCCAATGAACCCTCATGGGTGCTATAGCGAAATAGTACATCGAGCTAGCTCGAAGTACTTACCATGACTTTAACTCTTTAGCCATGGCTTTCCTCACACATTTTTAGTTTCTAGTTTGCTATGAAACTGGCACCTATTTTCTCACATCACTTAAGCAAGATACTGCGACACACATCTCCGATCACATCCATGAAAGGAGACATAGATGTCGATTTATCAAATTCAAGATAGTTGATCAGTTGCTCACTAAATGGTTTACCAAATCATTCGTGGCCCCAATTGCTCGTGATATAGCTATGGGTGGATGTGTCACTAAAGAGCAAGCCATCGATCGTGCCCAGTACTTGGATCTAGTTTACTCTCAGTTTGGAACTTTGTATGATTTATTACCCAATGCTCCACGTCCATCATCCGACCCCACAACATCAAAGTCACCAGTTGTTCCTCTCGTTGATGGAGTTATTGGTTTAGTGTCCCAAACCCGTTCTAAAAAATCTTCCAAACAGAAGTTGGTCTCGAATGCTGCTCCTAACAGTTCATCTCAAAATCCACCTGACCCTGGTAAAACCTCAGAGGTCCACGTTGTTCAGTATACCATAGTGGAAAAATCCACGAAAGAAAAAAAGAAAGGCAAAGGAAAAGCTAAAGCAGATGCCCCAAAACAGGGTCCTCCCAAATCGTCTGCTGGTGAATCTTTGCAACGGAAACCTAAGTATCCTTGCCTCATTTATGAGGAGGATCACTACACTAAGGATTTTCCTCGATGATCTGAAGTTAGTCGCCTGCTCAAAGGGACCCCTACTTTCCTCAAAGATCCATTTCTGTCTCAGCAGAGTCAAATGGTAGACCAACCCCGATCTGCTTCCTCCATATCTCCCCATTAATGTGGCTACCCAGTCCAAAGATTATCAAACTCTAGCTCTGGTAGCTAGGAAAGAAAAATAAGTTGCACCTTCTTCTACCCCAATTTCTGGCCCTCTACAAATTGACTGCCCTAACCACAATTCTGCTACGTGGCCACCCTCTCAAGGTGTGCTGCGAAAATCCTCGTATAATCCCAATGCCAGAGCTGCTCAACACTACAATATTGTTGAGTATTTGGCTTAGGTGCCATTAGCCATGTCGGCTCTCGAGGTACTCCAAAGCTTCCCATCGCAGCGGAAATCCTCTCTGTCAGATATCAAGGGCATCAATCCCACTGATTCTAATTTTATATGTTTCGATCTGGAGAACCATGTTCCATGGCTGCCTCATCAGATTTCCTTTCTTATTCAGGTAATCATCAATGAGAATACCATCCACCACACTGTCATTGATGAAGGTGCTTCCACCTGCATCATGTCAACTGCATGTTGGAAGGCTATTGGTTACCCTACACTGAGCTAGTCTCCGAACACTTTGGAAGCTTTTGATGGGCGCGATTTAGGACCCTTCAGTGTCTTACCTAACCTTGCCATCACCCTGGAAGGCAAGACAGTGCAGGTCAAAATAGAAATTGTTGACGCCAATCTCAATTATAATCCTCTACTCGGCTGAAGTTGGACTCATGCCATGGCCTCCTCCTTGTTTCACGTGATTCATTTTCCCCATTAAGGGAAAATTGTCACTACCGATCAGATGTCTTTCTTTGCCTCTTCCTCATCGAATGGCAATGTTCCGTACATCCAGCACTCTGGTGCTCCCTATGAGAGTGTGGGGGAAATTCTCTTCAAAGATTCTTCCTTAATGGGAATTTTTCCACTCCCAACTCCTCATGTTGCCTCTATCAACATGATCTCGATTAAATCTGATCCCTGGGTCATACCTGCACCAGATCTTGTTGATACTTGGGGCGAGGTTATGCCACTTAGTCCCACCGAAGTCAATTATAGGGAAATTATTTCGGCCTCAAACTCTGAATCCTCTTATTCGCATATGTCGAAAACCTCTCTCGATCCTTACTCTCAATCCTCATGGCTTGGCACTTTGGAATCATATGATCCCTTAGCTGAGACCTTCCTTGCTGATGAAGGTATCATGGAAATCATGTCTCTCCAGGAACCACCTTGGATCAATACTCATCATCGCTCCTCATTCCTGCCTCGCTCGGTGGTCATGTCTACTTTTTTTGAAGAATGCTCTTCTCTGCTGCTCATTGATGTGTCATTTTAACCTGACATGATCAAGATCTTTCAACTGAGGGAACCTTTATCCGTTCATGGATTCATGATTTTTCACCCTCCCCGAGTTTTCACTGATTTCCCATTATTGCAATGGGGTTGCCATCTACCTCGTAACCCTCCCTCACCCAAAGGGCATGGTGGCAAAGCCTTATATGAGTTCTACTCCATTATTTAGTCGACTCGATGCTTTCTCTTCATGATAATGGTAAAGCTTCAGTGTCCTTCTGTGTTGATTGATTACTTGACTCCCAGCATGGACTCTTTCATGAAGTACTATACTTAGGTCATCTTGCATGGTTACTTGTGTACATTAGTGTGTGATTCATTTTTGTATAGTGTGTTTTTGTGTGTTAGTTTTCAAACAACTTTCCTATTTACTATGTCTGTGACTCCTCACATTGGTTTCATTGATGGTGCTTGTCATAGTAACCAGAACTTATTATCCGTGTCATGGGCTATATATGACCCTAATGGTGAGTTTATTGACATTCAAGGTATCTGCCTAGGTCGTACAACCAACAACATTGCTGAAATCAGTGTCGCTGTATAGCCAGTCCTCCACAATAATCTTATGTCATCATAGCCATGAGAAGAATGCAGGTTGGTATGACATATGCTGACCCCCAGTGATCCTGGGCATCAAATGACTCCAGCGGTCCATCCGCAGATCACATGGCAAAGGAGGATCTACCTCAGTCAACTAATATTGGAACAGTGGCACTCATTCCAAGAAGAAGGTCATAAGTACATATCTGAAGCCAAATTTCTTTAGATTCCCTGCCTTGGCCTTAGATAACTGGCACTTGATGTTCATCTTCATGGCCTCTGCCCAGTTGAAGATTGTAGGAGCTGTGCAGTCAATAGCATAAAGGAACTTTGACTTGTTAGTCTCATGTTCTGCCTGGGACCCCACCACTCTGTTGATAGTCAACAAAAGCACCCTCATTGTCAAATCCCGCACACTAAAAATATATATCTTCCCACTCTTGGATTTTAGGGCCTCGAGGCAATGTTTGGAAAGTAGGGAAGATATGTTTTCCCCAATCGAACGTGACCCATACAAGTTCACTGGCTCACCTCTGCGAGACAGCCTAGTGGTGAAGTAGATATCTGAAGTTGTCAACTCCAACTCCTGGTCGCTAATGACGAAAATCTCCCGATTAATGTCCCAAAGGCTTATCAGGTATTGAAGCAGAAATAAATAGCATGAAAATGGAGCTTAGGGCTTTGACTATTACCTGGAACTGACGGCTCATCGATTGACCTCCTGGATCTCCCGCAATCTACTCCGGAACAATTAGAGCAAAAGTGGGTAAAAAGTCTTCACAGCAAAGGTAAAATGGTAAATGGTAAAAATATATTTTCTTTTCCCCTATTTATTCATTTTTTCATGAAAATATCAGGTTTTGTAAATATTTTGACCTATTTTGCCTCAAGGACTTGATAATACACTTTACCTTACTTTACCTTACATGTGCAGCGACAGGTGATGGATGTTCGACGATGGCGATGAGTCACGTTTCAGCTCTTTTCTCAACTCGTTAAACTTATATGAAAAGATTGCTGAGTATTTTTTCCCTTTTTGACTCGTTAAAGAGAATAAAAATGGGGGGTCCGCTTTCAGCTCTTTTCCGACCCTGAAAAAGAGAAATGATGGTCGAGCCCTTATCGTTTCGAACTTGTTAATGGATGTGAAACATCATGCACCCAGTATAAGTTTACCCCTTTTCGGGCTGGGAGGCACTATTTGCGCAAAAGGTACTCCTTGACTAAAATGGTCAAGCAGTTCTCTCAAGTATTATTTTCTACCTTTTCGGGCTTGAGAGATACAAATGTACGAAAAGGGACCAAGTGGATTTTTCTTTTACGTGTATTTTTCAAACTCTCTAAACATGAAAAAGGTATCGAGTTACACCTTTGTCAAACATGTTAAACTATTAAATGGCATCGGATTTGTCATCATGACTAACATTAGCTCCTCCTTCCTAGGGTTCGTTAAACTTACTAGGCTGGATTCGTCTGAAGGATGAACTTATAATGCAAGCATATGTTATCCCCTTCAAGCTTGCAATTAAAAAATAATTTGGGTACTTGCCAGAAATGGTGGGGGAAAATTTGGAAATCTATCAGTCATGTCGGTAGCGCACTCTTGAACATGACACTCTTTGCTTCGTGTCAGGTTGGGACATCCTCCTTTGCATCGTTAACCTCCTTTGCATCGTTATCCTTCCTGGGTTTGGTCCATCTATTTTTTCCCTCCATTTGATCTCTACCACGTCATCATGACCACCTATCCTATGGATCCAGAAGCTGCCAAACTTCCAGTTGTGTCGCAGATATGTTCAAGAGTTGTCCTTCTATAGTTACACTTACCTCTGATTCTCCATATCATCCAAAATCATTTTGCATCCTCTCGTCTCGTGTCGATGATGTGGGATTCATTATGGCTCTCCTTCGACATGGTCGCTTTCCGTTGACTTTGACTCATTATCTGGGAAGTTGATCGAGAGACTCCCTACCAGTACCTTAGCGCTTGCATGCCCTAATGGCAAGTTCTTCGCACTCGACGACAAATTCATATCATTGGCTTTCGATCGAGTGATTTCACAGATGTTCAACTTCAGTTCCTATATTCACATTCTGTGAATTGTGTTGATGGTACCTTGAAGACCATTGTCATTATTGGTGGTTTCTCTTGCACTTGTTAACAATTTACATCATTGACTAGTAATCAAGCGAATTTCTAGCATGTTCAAAGTCAACACATCTATTTGCATGCTAGGATTTGTACTTTGATCAGGTTGTGTTGTGGTGCAAGACCCTGGACTCAGATCACAAAAATTCCAGGTTGCAAAGTGGTGTGACATGGTTATGATGATATGCATGTCTCTTTCAGATGGCCAGCTGTGACCAAACCATGAGTTATCATATGTGATCCTTCTCATTATTGGATGGTTGTGACCATACCTTGGTTTCATTATGATCCTCTTTGACGGATGGTTGTGTCCATACCTGGATCCATTTACATGTTCATTCTCTGGATGGCTACAACCGTAACACGATTCATGTATCATTTGACAAAGATCTCAGTTTATGTATATGTATCTGTACTTTCTTGCAGGTTTTCCAACGACAGACAGATTCGCCGCACTGATTTATAAGCATTTGATCCCTCACTCCAACTCGGCCTTAACGATTTAGGGGGAATCCATTACACAGCATTTTGTCACTGTCCCTGTACTCCCCGTTTCTTGATCTTGGAGGACCTCTACAATGAACCCCGCATGATTTTCCTTCATGAAGAAACTCCCATTGTGTCCCTCTTAATGAGCAGATCATTTCCCTTTTGCACCATTTCCCCTGAAACTTCTTTTTTTCCCAGTTTACAAGACCGACGCTAATGGCCTTTGTCTCCACCACACCAATGTGCAGTTATTAGCACTACTCCTCGTGTCTACCAGAGCGACTGAGTTGTGTTCCAGTTGTGCTGGTCCTGTTATGGAAAGTTTTTTAAATTAGAGCTGAAGCTTCTAGCTCTAGAGGCTCCGTAACCGAAGTTTGGTAAATGGTTTGGTCAGATGGGGTCAAGGATGACAGTTTGGGCTCCTTTCCCCTATAATGATGGAACTACCTCAAGGGATAAGTCCTTCTCCCATAAGAAGAGGATCCATTTCCCATCCATATTTCCTATATAAACCTCCCTTCTTCCCAAGCACAAACTAGTTGCAGTAGTTTTTTGGCTGAGTGTGAGTGTTATTGCAAAGTGTTGATTCTATTTTGGAGTAGACAAGCAAGCTATTACTATTTGTATCTATCTAGTTGTGTGACAGAGAATTTTTTTTTGGTTTGGAGTGAAACCTAAAGGGAAGAGCTTTAAAACTATTGTTGTTTAAAGCCATCATGGAATGCTAGTAGAAGTGTGTGGGAACCTGGTCTTGTCAGAGGAAGACTACAACGTCAAGGCGAATGATTGTAATCTCTCTTTGATATTAATATATGCAACTATCAATGGATTTCCTACATGTTTTATAATATTACATATCCATGTCTTAATTTTTCTTGACTTGTTAAGTAGGTTGAATTGAAATTTGTCTATTATTATGTTTGTGTGTTGTTGTTGTTTACTTGTTTCAGGAGCTTGAAGAAGGAAGTGAGAGATTCTTGGAGCGAGCAAGTGAGGACATCATCAAGTAGGATAAGCAACCAATAGGTATGCCCTCTTGATTTATTCTAACCTAAGGAGATCTTCCATAGAATGTATCTGTTGTAGCTAGACCCATTATCGGGCTAGAGGAATTCGTTCGTGTCCACACTTATAATTTTACTTCACCACATGGGTACTTCTGAATTGTATTGGAAAGTGTCTCACTATGATAGGCCACTGGATGCCCATGTTGGGTGAGGACTATACCAATAGCATAGTCTAAGGTGTCTGTCTCGATTTCAAATGGTTGTTTTAGGACTGGTAGTATGAGTAGAGGTGTAGAGAAAATTCGGTGCTTCAACTCAGCAAACGACTTCTGTTGGGACTCAGACCTAGAAATATTTTCTTTTTCCCTACCCTTAGTAATCTGACTCAAAGGCCAAGTGATATGGGAGAATCCCAACATGAACCTCAAATAAACATTTTCAAGGCCCAAGAAGTTACGAAGCTCCATTAGAGTGGTTGGGGCTAGCCTATCCCGAATGTCTTGGATCTTAGTCAAATCCACATGCACACCACGCTCATCTATTATGTAACCCAAATATTGGACCTGCCTCATGAAAATGTGCATTTCTCCAATTTGGCACACAGTTTGAGTTGCTAAAGTGTTTGTAGGACCTATCAAATGTGTTGCAAGTGTTCTTCCCAACTCTTACTTAAGATGAGGATGTAGTCTAGATAAAAAACCATGAATGAGTTTGTGAAGGACAACAAGATGTCATCCATTAACCTCATAAAAGTAACAGGGGAATTTGTCAACCTGAAGGGTATAAACAACCATTCAAAATGCCTTCCTTGGATTTGAAGGTGTTCTTCCATACAAATGTAGACTCCATTAGAACCTGGTGATAGCGAGACTTGAGATCGATCTTGTTGAAATACTTGGCCCCCTTGAGTTGGTCCAGAAGATCATAAATCTATGGGATTGGATACCTATTCCTAACAATGATTTTTTTTAGTGCCCGATAATCAATGCAGAGCCTCCAGGTCCCATCCTCCCTCTGTACAAGTACAATCAAGCTCCCACAAGGGAGTAACTTGGCCGGATGTGCCCTTTTTGCAGCAACTCCTAGATTTTCCACTTGATCTCTTCATTTTCCAGAATGGAGCAGTGAAATATCAACCAGTTGGGTAGAGGTGCTTTGAGAGTCAGATTGATTGAATGCTTGACCTTACAATGCAAGGGTACCCCTGCGGGTGAGGAGAAGATGTCCTTGTGTTCTTCCAAGACCGTATCCACCTGCTTATGTTGCATGGAGGAACCCTTCCTGAGGGGAAAGGATGTTGCTACGATATTCCCCTTACTTTGAGAGAAAATCGAAAAGAAAACAAATTTCCCAGATTGGGAGATGATTTTACTACATTTCTTAGCAGAGATCAAAGAGATGGCAGTAGGCGGGGCTACCTCTGGTATCCTTTATAACTTACTACCCAAATAAATAATAACAGAGCTGGGTCTAGACTCATATACAACATGTTGCTTCCACAAGTATGGTTATCCTAATAATACATCACAAAATTCAAGAAGAGAAATATCACACAGTACCTCATCCGTAAAGGGCTTGATGCTATAGGGAAGGCAACATTATTGGCTAACACGGAGATCTCGTCCTTGGTGAAGCCACCCGATGGTGTATGAATGCAGATGTGCTATACTTGGTATGCCTAAATACTTCACGACCTCTACTAAAATGAGGTTCTTTTAGCTCCCACTTTCAACATTGTACTGTAGCGCAAAACCCTTCACCCACATCTGTGAGTGGAATAGGTGTTCGCCCTCCTTTGAATCTTCGAGCTCAATCTTCTCGATCTTGGTGGTGGCCACAATGGCATTGGGCTCCATGTCAATTATTTGCTTCCCTTTTTCATTCCCCTTGTTGGGTTTTGACTCAAAGTCAGAACATGTGTCTGACTCAAAAGGCTTTAGCTCGACCACCAATGACTATTTGGCCCGACACTCACTTGTGTTATGAGTGGAGCTCTTATGGAACTCGCACTACTTTCCCATGTCCTTCCTTGTCTTCGTGGTGTTTTTCTTTGCTTGTAGCTTTGGCGGATTATCCGGGGTTTCCCCACCTTGTATTTTCCCTTTGCTTTGCGGTTTGGGGATACCTTTCCCTTACTTTGGATTCGCAGATCCAAAGTCCCACCTTTTTTGTTTAAAATTTTGCTCAATCTTGACAGTGTATCAGTACATCATGTCAATCAAGGAGATGTCCAAGAACTCCATCTCATCCAAGTTCTACCTATGTAGGTAGTCACACCTATGTAGGTAGTCGTAGTACCTGAGTACCAAATGTTTCTCAGAATCCTTGATACCCAACTTCATGTGAAGGGTATGAAAAAAATTGGTAAAATTCAGCATGTCTTGGTCCCATCCCTGCCACAGCATGGTCCACTTTATGTATTTATCCTCATAGCTCTCGACAGGGTAGTATTGCTCCTTGATGGCATCCCTGAACGAATTCCAAGTGGGTGCGACCGAAAATAGTGAGGTTGTACTTTCATTCTTCTTCTCACAGTAGGTTTCCCATCAGTCCTTGATGTTGGGGGCAACTTTAAGAAGTGAAAAAGTAATCTTTTCCTAGCTGGAAAAATCATGAACAGAAAAATATCCTTTTGGCATATTTAACCATTTATCTATGGTTCTCGCATCTATCTGACCCTCAAATATGAGGATGTCAAAGTTAACTTGTACCTTAAAGAGTGTGGCGCTTCTACAGTAGTTGTTCGAAGGAGATGTGTCGCCCTTGGGTAGCCACTGAAGTATTTGGGCAAAGTTGTCCATCATCGCATTTCTATGTCACTCAAGGGCTTCTTCGAGAAATATTTTGAAAGGATCTCCTACCCCCTCGTCTTTCTTCTCTTCCACCATGGGAGGTCATTAGGATTTGTGAGGTTGGTCTTGTAAAGATTCGACCAGTTCGAGCCCTAACTCCTTATGTCCTGGCCTTGTTGGGGGCATGCAAAGAAAAACATAGAAAGAAAAGACCGCACCGATACCACTGATCCGAACTTAAACAAGAATGCAACCAATTACAGATATAACCATAAATATAGAGATGCACCAGAAATAACACTTCATTTCATTAATATCCAATACTAAAGTATCCTTACAAACAGAATGGAAATAAGGTTAGCTCGGGCGATGGTAGCTTATCTCTGAGAAGAGACGTGGCATCTACATGCCTCTAAACTAAGTTACAATGAGGCTCAGAAGCCTATTTATTATTGAGAAACAATGGAAAACCCTAAACCTCCAAAAGCCTAACCCTAGGAGATGAAGCACTAAAACTATGGGACCCGTTTGGGTAAATTGGTACATCAACTTCTCGGGGTCATAACTTTGGCATATGATCTCTGTTTGATGCACACAATACCTTGATAGAAATATATATCCAAGAACTACAACTTTTGAGTGGCCTTATACCATGTTAGCCCCAGTTTTCCCAAAAAACGTCATTTAGGGCCTCAAAATGGATTCAAAAGTTCAGGAACCGAAAAACTGCCAAAAATAGTAAACGGCGCTACAATTAAGGAAACTGACAAATTGAAAGAGACAGTGGTGGGGGTCCAAGTGGAATAGGTGGGTGGTTACCAACATCCACCTGGATCAAGCCACATCATAATTCTTCCAGATCATATTGAATATTGGATGGGGTGTGCTCCTTACTTTAACCACCACGTATGTGTAAGCACGATATAGATCTAGGCCATTTTGTCTAGGAATTCTCAACCATTAGATCAGTTTTTCACACAATCCTACTATAGATTACACAGATGTTATGAATCCAATATTGCTATGGTTTGTTAGATTGAAATTTTCTCTTCTATTGGATCCATCGTGTGCATGACCATATTATAACCTTCGTACATGTTTTGAAGTCGATATCAATTTGGGTCATTGTTCTTATGGCCGATATTGATCTAGGTCATTAATATTGTGCCTGGTGTTCTTTAATCACATTTCATTATCATTAATTAAAAATTACCAGCCTAGATTAAGAAGGACCAAGTTTGCAGTATAACATCATTTCTTATTTATAAAAATTCTAGCCTTTTATTTGATTTTTGTATTTCACCTTGAATAATACATTAATACCTCACCCTGCATGGGTTGTATGTAAATAACACCAAATTTCTTTTGTGTAGGCATGTCGGGGAAACACCAAATTTAAATGCGTCTACCTATTATGCCCTCTGCACCTCAAGTCACCCGGCTTGGCCTTTTTCTGTATGATCTTGGTTTAGCTCACCCTAAGCTTGACATAAATGACACTATAGTTGACATCAATGAAAACACATACTACCAACATAACTTTTATTGTACCTTATCAATAGAATATAAATGCATGTTTATGAAAAAATAAACTTTACTTATTTATTTAATGTGGATACATGTTTGAAGGATAAAACAGCACAGGGTCACCAAATAACCTTCTAGAGACATGCATGATCCTTACAGTCTAATTACCACTTGGAAAAAAACATTTGATAATGTTCTATATATTAAAAATATGTTATCTCAACAAGAGTATTTCCTTAGGAAATATTTGTTAGAAATATTGGGGGGGGAGGGTTGAATCGATATTTCGTGCTAGATCAAATTTTAATCAATTTATTTTATTTGCAATATTAGTTGAACCATCATTTAGTTAACAACACATTATGTAGTATATTTAAGTATAATTAGTAACCATGGAAATTTTAGGGGCTAATATTCGTAGGTGGGCTAATTTTCCATGATTTTCCCCAAAAATGAAATCGTCAATTTCCATTTTTTATAAAAACGATTCACCCAAATTTTACAATATAAAATTATTTTACCTTAAAAATCACCAAAATTATATAGAGAGTATATATAAAATCATTATAAATTTGAAAATTTTTACATATACATCAATAAACATTTTATAGTTTGCATATTAGGGACTAGTGATATTCGTCAATGTTTTTAAACTTATAGATAATTTTCATTCTTAAAATTTCCCCGGTAGTAACCCATGAGCAACATTTAATCATGAAGGCATGTGAACCATAGGAATGCAACACATAAATGCATAAACACATAGGAACACTAGATATTAGGTGGAAAACCCAGCTGAGAAAAACCATTGTTGTTCTTGTCTCTTTCTTTTTCTTATTATCAAAAATAAAATCTTCTATTTCATCTTGCACTAACGCAAACTCTTACCAGTGTGCAGGCTACCACCTCCTCTTGTTTCTCCAACTACCACTAGAAGGAAGCCACCACTCCCTGATAAAATTTATCAACTGTTACTAGAAGAAATCTATCACTCCCTTACTGAAGGATCTAGCCCTCATACCCTCTATGGACCTCATTTCAAAATATTCACAGGATTGACCTAACTCAAACACAAATCCTGCAGCCCACGTTTCATCCAATTTTCAAACTAGGCCCACATACAATGTTTTTCTCAATCTGAATAAATAGATACCAAAAAATTTCTACATTGAATCTCTAATAAACAAACAAATCTTCTCAATAGATCATCAAACCCTAGCTCATTGATACCATTAAATACCAAGATGTTATCCTCCACAATATCCCAATGCTGAAAGGAGATTGACGGAGGTAACCTCAAACCACTTAGGGTTTAGCAACTAGCCCTGCTAAACCAGAGAGGGCTCTCTCTATAAAGCTCACAACCAAATATGACTGGAGTGGGAAAAATATCTTAGGCTAGATTTTCTTAGCTCTAGGGTTTTGAAATTTATGGTTTTGCTGGATCAGGAGTGAAAATCAGGGAACTATGTCAAAAGATCAAAGGTTTCAGTTGCAAGAGATATAAAGGAGAATAGTATGTATGCCTTTGTGATACTTTGGGGTTTTGTCAATGTAGTGTAGCATGGAAAAGAAAAGATTCAAAATGAGTATGGCAAGCATGAACTCATTTATCAGAAGACTAAGTACACAAAATGATATTCCTAACCAAAATAGAGCCTAATTAAAAGAATTATGTTTAAAACTCTTAGGAAATCAATGAATAAGGAAGATATTGAAAAGATACTTGTATATCATTCATATAAACTATAACAGAGAGAAAATATTATCACAAACTTACAACACAAGAATTTCAGAATAACAGCTGCAAATATCCTTTCATTTCCTGTAAAAGTGATGAATACAAACTCCAAGCCTTTCACTCTCTGATGTCCAACCCTTTATCTAACTTAGATTGGTTTATATATAGATAAAAATATCAGTTTCCCCTTCTAAGGGGTTGAATCCAACATTCGAGAACTACTTACAAGAATATCTCCAACCATACTAAAGACTACGGAGGTTCGAAACCAACTCCCAATTTCATACAAAACTGATTCATTTGACCATAAGAACCTATACAAGCATGAATCTACTTAATTTTTACTTTTACAAACATAATTACACCTCAATGCATCATCAAAACCCCTAAAATGAAAAATTACATCAGAAAAATTCGAATTGTACTGAGCAAACTGGGAAAAATGAGTGCACGCAAAAACATAGCAAATTGCCTGAAAACGTAGCATGCTTGGAGAAAACGTAGCGTGCTGCTTACAAGTGACTTTTCGAGGGGTTCCCTAGCTCCAAATTAAGATCTAAAAAATGTTGTAGAAATATCTGTCTGTCTAATATACCATAGAATATTAAAGCACTCAAAAAGACTACTTCTATACCTCCAAAAACCATTTCTCCAATAACTACTTCAAAAACATAGCATGCCTCCGAAAAACATGGTATAAAGGTTTTTTTTTTGTACCTTTTTTACATTTTGACCTAGGAAAAGTTACTGACATGGATCTACGGTTACACAAATTTCATGTGCAGGTCATAAGGAATCCAAAAATGCAAAATTTTCGTGATTTGGAGGCCTCAGAAAAAACATAGCGTCAGAAACGCTACCTTTCCTGCCCAAAAACCGTGTAAAATTTCCAAACTGCCCAAAATATTCAAAAAACTCCAAAAAAATTCAAGGTGTTTGAAATTTGTTCCTTGGAGCTAGGTAATGATTCTTCAATATATGAGTGAAGCCTCAACCAACAAATCCATCTTATTTTTCTGAATTAGGGTTTCCTTTAGTTTTCTCTTCAAGTTTTGAATTCTGAATTGGGAAACCCTGTTTCTGGTGTAATAATGTCTAGCCATGTGCCTTTACAAGTTGGTGGCTCAATTGGCCATTTTAAGGAGCTTCTCCAAGTGTAAATTAACTTTATCCATCCAATACTCCCTATTTTTCTTAAAATCTTATTCAATGGATTCATTAATGTATTTTTTCTCCAAAGGTGTAGATGGCTCACTCGTTTGGTCTCCTTTCCTCTTCTTGCCCTTGGTTCTAGGCCTCCTCAGCTTGACTTGAACTTCAGTGTCCTCCATTTTCTCTAAACCAATGACTTTCTTACCTTTGCTTGGCTCATCCTCTACACCCATTCTAGGGTTTGACCTTAGCATTTGATTCACTTTGAGTTTCCTATTTTCTTACCGCATAAATGCAATCATGAAGTTTCCTTTCGCCAAATCATACTTCAAACCTCTAATCTCAGCCTCCTTCTCCATGAAAAGTTTCTTCAATGATTTTCCCTGTTTTTCATGAATATGCTCATGGAATGATGTCTCATGGTGATGTAGAGATGCTTCCCTGTCGACTGAAGTAGGCTTGGCCCTTTTCTCTTCTCTAGGAGCAAACACAAACCTCTTCCCTAGGTGTCTTATTCACTGAAACTCTGTTATATGAGCCAACCTCCCTTGGTTTGGATGATGTTGGTGGTGTACTATGGCTAGTAGGCTGACTAGTAGAAGGCAAACAAAATTATGGACTGTATGAAGGTTTCCCAAGAGATGTTCATCTGCTCAAGATGGTGTAGTATAATTATTTTAATTGAAGCATGGTCGTAGATACTAGCTTGGTGATAACCCTTTCTGTTTTGCATTTACTTTGCCATCTTAACTAAATTTATGTAGAGGTAGTCAGGTAGGTTGAGAGGCTTTACACTCATGAAGTGCATCAATAATCTAATATGAAAGTTATACATTGTTGAAAACCTACCCTCACCTGTAAAATATTTCACAATTAACTTCATTAATGGAGAAAACTTTTCAAGCAACAGTCTAAAAGGAAAAACACTCTTGGGAGCCTCTTCATACTGAATTTTTCTTAAATCTATATAGTTTAGAATGTCCAAATCTGAGTGTTTGAACCATTTTTCTTCGCTATTTGGTATCCCTATAGTTGTAGCTATGGCCTCAGTTGAAATGATAAAGTTGAACCCTATAATCTTGACCTTATCACTCCTAAGATTTGTGGCAAAAAGACTAGTTAACTTGGCATGATATCCTACTTGTTGAATTTGCTTACAAAACCCTAAACAACCCACCCTTTGGAAACATTTTATGGAAAATTTTGAAGACCTCAATTCTTTGGTTTCAAGTGGCTCAAACCTTTACACCTGACCTCCTTTGTTGTATGGCTTCTTTCCTCCCTCCATTGTTCATAATTACAAAGAAAAATCCCCAACCACAGAGATGGGAAAACATAGTTTTTTAGAGGGAGCAAGGGATTGGGATTAGTATATTTAGGTGAGGGAATGAAGGGGTTCGAGAAGAGACATATGGGTAAGAAAAATTTGGGAGGTAGGGAGATGTATTAGGAAGTTTAGGGAGGTGGAAAATGATGAAAATAGTGAAGGGATTGATGTAGGGAATTTAAACACAATCCTAACCCTAAAATTGCCAAAAATGCAGCGTGTTGAGTAGGGTTAGGCCTAGGGGTTAGGGAAATGAGTGAGGAAGGGTAATGAAGGTTTTGGGGAGTGTATTTGGGTATGATGAAGGGTAGGATAGGCAAGGACCTAAGTAATTGTTTGCAATTTCGAAATATGGAGCTTCACCCACAAAAACGCAGCGTGGAGACCGTGGGAGGTTTGGACCACTGAAACAATGAAACAAACTGATGAAAGAAGATGGCAATAGCTTCAACTAACTTTTCAATCAGCTAATGAAACCTTTACTAGCCCCAAAAAAACCCTGCAGATGAAATCCTTGTTCCTGGGAGTGAAAATGTAGCAGATTGTAGAAAATGCCTTTTGAAACTGCAATTCAGTGTTGAACGTGATTGGATGACCTCTGTTGATGTGTTAGTGCTCAATTCCAATAGAATGAGCAATATAAATGCTTGTATGGTCTTTATAAGAGTAAATTTCACCTTTTGTACATGTCATGGAATGACATCATCCTCCATTTTGAAACCAAAGTGATTTGTTTTATAGTAATAATTTTATAAGTTGAAGTAGTACCTTTACCTCTATTTCATATGCCTCCTAAGATGCTAACTCCCTTATGTGTGGACTCAAGACCATAAAAATGCCCTTTTTTAAGCTTAAAACTGACATAATAATGACAATTACAAGTGATGACCTAGACCAAGACCTATATGATTATTTGACTGATCCATGACCTGTAACACTTGAAACATGACATGACCATGATGAATAATGATAACCATGAATGTTGAAGGGAGTATCACTTACCTAGACACACCAACAAATGATCAATTTTTTTTTATTTGAAGACCTATTGAAACCATAAAAAACTTGACCTAGGACCCTAACAAAAATTCTGAAAGAGCACATTTGATCACTGGTGACTGGCAGGACTGACAGACACTAACACAAGCCATACTCTCTTCTCAGAAACCAATCTTATCTATCATCAACATACTCATAAAGACATCCCTTGACAACCAGTAATAAGACAAATCTCAACAATGAAAAACCTTCTCTATAGAAAATTAACTCAACACATTGATCTCAATATCAATCACAACGTTACTCAATCATATTAAGTTAATACATATCAACAAGACATGTAACCATACAAATATACCCCTGTAATCAACCCATTAGTATGCAATTATATCATTAAATTATCCCTACATTGAAACCAACAATACAATTTCTCTAAGAACTCATAAAAAATAAACAGTAGCTTCAGAACCAGTTCATAAGTATACTTTGACATAGGAGAACCTTTGATTTCTAGACTGTGCATTCATTTAACCCCTCCATACAATTTTGGCCATACCTATATCATTACTGTCAACAAAGTGTTGAAGTCAATACTTCTCAAGACAATGATCACTTTACTCATAGCCCTAATATTTGCACATTTTAATCTCAGAAAGGAATACTTTGTCATATAAACCTCTACCCTAGCAAAACACCGATTTCTACCCTCTGCATTCACCAATAGATCTCAACCCCTACAACAACTCATTCGAATCCCTTATTCAATACAACATTAGTGGATCAAAACATACAAGATCAAGAATATATGAAGATCTTTTCAAAACCCTCATGAAAGTCACAATACAAGCCACAAACGTTTGTTACTGGAGGCCCTTTTTTAACACAATAGTAGCAAATCAAACATGAGTATAAGTCAACTCGTACAACAAAACTTTATGAAAATATTTGTAAAATAGGATAAACCTCTACTATAAACCTTTGTTAGTTGCACATCATAAACAAAGTTCAATATTCAGCAAGGCATATATCAAAGAAATCTCCAATAATCATTCTAGGATACACATATATTAAAAGGATCTTCAACAGTTTCTATATGGTGCATATAATAAAAAATAATTCTTCAAAGATTAAAGCCTCGTGTGAATAAAATAAATCATTCAATGACTAAAATATGACGCGTATGAACCTCCCTCAAAAATTGCACATGATCCAACCCAGAAGTTAAACAAAAAATGACTTAAGAATTTGATCTCTCCAATGAAAACTACCAATCTACTACAGACCACTAGATACATCTATTTATTCAATGAAATCTTGTTCAAAATTTAATTTATCTGCAATCACTCCAAATATTAATTTTTTCACTACAAAATTATATGCCGATGAAATAGGGGTTGATTACCTTCACTGATTTGTGGTGTCCATAAGTTGAGATTGATCGGTTCAATTCTATATAAAGATATACATGAAATGCTTACCAAAACTAGGCCATCAAATATATACACCTTCATACTGTTCAATGCTTGACTAGATCAGGCCCTTATGCCCTAGTGCAATCACCTATTCAAAAAATAACTCATGAATGATGCACATGCTAGCTTATCAAACTCCTTTCCCTTTTATAGCTTCTTTTGTTTATCATTACCATGTGAAAATCCAAGGATTTGTTGATTGTAATGTTGACTATGTCAAACGAATATTAGTCATCCTTGCGTGCATGATACCTTGGGAAATTCAACGGTTCTTCTTGTGGTTTTTTTCATCCCTTTCAAGCATTAATGTGCCCTTTATTCTTGGGAACTGTGCTATAACGTGGTTTTCATATATTTTAGAGTGCATTATAACATGCCCCATTTATTTAGACAATTGTGTTACTAGAATCCTCTTCCTCTAATTTCTCCTAAATTTATCATCATGAGGATGATACAGCCTCATAGAGAAGATCATCCCACTGATAACACAACCTTCCATGGAAATTGCAACATTTTCACACTATGCATAGTTGCATCCCAATGAAGATAGGTTAATCCAACGAAAAATTTAGATCCTCTTCCCAAAGTTTTTTCAAACTACTTCCTCACTTTATCAGGAATCTCAAGAGCCTATCCAACCTCCTATAACTCCTCTACAATCATAATAATACACTACCTAGTTAGGCACCTCCGCATCTTCCTAAAACTCTACTTCCAATCACCAAGAGTTTGATATGATCTGGGTTGAAATCAAGGCCAACACACTAGCCATAGTTCCAACATTCTCCCCCTTTAACGTTGATGTCAACCTCCTACAAAACACCATGTCATCAAGTCCTTTTATCCCCCTTTAACATCAATGGCAGAAGGTAATACTAGGCTGAGATAATTACTCCCCCTGTGATGCTCAACGCCATGCTAACTACAAATATAATACAAACTTATATTTTCATGCTTCTCTTGTAAGATAAGTATGTGAAACAAAGAACTTGGCTGCATAACATACCTCTCATGCTGACCATGCCCCCCCCAAGCATATAATGGGACTACAATCATTCTCTCTACACTTTTCTGCAATAGACCTCCTTTCCAAGTGTAAGAGACTAACCAACTTTTGACCAGTGGTGTGCAATCAATATAGAGCTCCTTGGAGAAAGTACATGGTTGGGATAAGAATATATGATTTATATATGACTCTTCTACAATCATGCCTATCACCAACCAATGACTCATGACTACATCGACCCAAGTTACATCATTCCATCAAATGACTCAAAAAAAAAATGAGACAACGACTATGTGAATTATACACAAGACTTTCATATCTAATACCCCATACATAGTTAAACTTGACACATCTCTAAAATACGTATTGGACCCAATGTGTCTTTCTATGACAAATTCACCAAAAGATGAAACAATAATGATACATGGCCTATATAAATGCACACACATGTCCTCTCCTCTACGCATGATCATCATAATTATATGATGAAAATACATGACATCCATGAGAAATAATATGTGCTCTATGTAGTAGCAGTGAGAGTACAATACCATAACACATGTTCACACATGGCTACTTTCAATGCCTCGGCCATAATATAAAATCTCAGTAGTAACATAAATGTGTTGTCAATGAAGGCTCTTTGCAACATATAAGGTCCTCATAAGCCAAAAAATAAAACTTGTTAGAAGGATATCAAATACCAATCAACAATAAGCTCTTTGTAGCAAAGTCATGGCAAGAGAACAAGATAACCACTATTGATATCAGCACATGATAACCTGAACTAGTAACAACAACACAAATATCATGACACAGTGATAGTAGCATATAAGTCCTTCTCATCAATGAAAGCACTATATCATCATGAGTCTCAACCACATAGAAGCATACTTCTATCACACCAAATCTAGCTTTTGGAAACAAATCATCAAGCATCAAAAGAAACAATCTCTCATACATCATCAATGCATAGCCAAATACATAATGCATCCAAGTAGAAATCCAAGGAACAATAACAATAACATAATATTTTGCAACAAAGAACTATCAACAAATCATGACCACATCATAATCAAGATCAACATACTCTCTCCATGTATAATAAATACCAAAATACCCAAGTAGCAGAATAACTCTCTAATCCAACTCATTGTATATCATAAGCTCATCACAACATCCTACTAGCCATATTTTCCATGCATGCATACTAACACATCCTAGAAACAATATATAAACCTGAATAATAATGTGGTAGCCACAACAAGTCCTTAATCAACAATATAGAGCAAGTGCATATAACCAACAATATAGAGCAAGTGCATATGAGCCAATAAGCACATGATTAACACCTCCATCATGAACATAGTGACAACAATCTGCTAGTCCACTAGAAGCAAGGATGCTCCCCCTGAATAGGTGATCTTCCTTCACTCCTTCACATACTTCTCTTTGAAGAGTTCATGCTCTAAAACTAATCACAATGTTATGGAAAAACTCATCATTAACGGCATAAATATTGCAATATATAATCAAAAATAAAAATTAGTCATCACCAAGCCATAAAATACGGTAAAACAACATTCACCCACAATCTGATCATAATCCCTTGTTGCACAAAATAAATTATCTTCAAACAACCATGAGGAAACACATCACCATTACATCAAATTAGCTCCTTGACCATGTGCATAAGAAGAAACATTTGGTTGACATGTCTTCAAAACATCATTAGGGTTTCATACAAAATTTATTCATGCTATCAACAAACTGAAAATGAGGATAGATCGAAAACAAGACTAATACTTCAAACCTCATGTAGCTCCCCCTGAGCTCATGCATCTCCTTCCCAAACTACAAATTAGTCTTCATACAATCTCTCCTATATGGATGCACCTCCAACGGTCTACATGTAGATGTGTTCATATGCTCCCCTTAATACCATGCAAGCCTCAGCTTTTGGTGGGAGTCTCTTGTTTCTCATTTTTCCTCCAAACTTTGATGGGTTGAACATTGACATGTGCATCACCTTCTTTCTTATTTTGTTAATAGCCTTGCGTGATCTTTTCTATTTGACTGTATTTCCTGTAACACATGGGTAGCTTGCAATCTGTTTCCTTGTGGCCAATGTTGTCACACAAATAGCACCTTATGTGACTAATTATCAAAGGATTAGTCTTGTATCCCCTACTAATCCACCTTTTATTCTTTGCATGAGCCCTGCAGTCAATAGCCCTACGGCCAAAAACATTGCATGAGAGATAGTATCCTTAAAAAGAACCATTATACCTCATTACTAATGATCTTCGTGATGGGGGAAATCTTCCTTACATGTTTTCTTGAGGGTGTTTTTCACTTTGTTGCTTCTTTTGCTGATATGAATTGATCTCCTTATTTCTACAACCTTTGAAAACATGTTCAAGTTTTTGACAACTGAAACCCTTAACGTCTCTCATTACGGGTGAATGCACTTTTTTTGGTTCTTATTTTAGTTTTTGATCTTGCTGATGGTTCTCCTTTTTCATGCTACAACAAGTGACTCCATTATTTTATGATGTGCTTATGGTTTCTTGAGTGTTGGATCTAATCCTTTCTAATTCTTCTCTTGTAGATTCTACTTCAACTCCTAATATTTCACAATAATTGATTCTTTCTTTAAGCTTCTTGATCGCTACATCCTTGATTCTTCTTGATCCTTCCAACTGGTTTTTTGAATTGATGATTTCTTCTTTGTAGCCACACTATTTTTCATTAAAATTTCAATAAATTTCGTTGACATTTATAGTTGTAAGCCTTCTAATCTTCGCTTCTAGGGGCACTATCTTACATTTCTCTTCACCTTTTGAATTTGATTTCTATACAAAAGGATTACCTCCACTTATTTTCGAAAGGTCAATTTCAAGAAATCAATTATCATCTTTTATTCCATCAATATCAAGAGCATCATCATCACTATATGTGCAAGGAAATGGGAAATCATATGTAATATGGTCATCACATCTACAATTAAAAAAAAAAGTGCATTACCTAGAAATTCTTGATGACTATCTTCACCATTCTTGAAGAAGGGAGGATATGAAATTTTTTTGTCTTGTTTTTTTCTCTTCTTAATTTGAGACATCTTCTTCTTATTCTTGGACATGTTCCATAATCTACTCTCCAGTTTTTAAGCTTCACTCGAGATAACTTGGATTTGATACCAATTGTTAGAAACCCTGAGAGGGGGGTTGAATCAATATTTCATGCCAAATCAAATTTTACTCAGTTTATTTTATTTTCAATGTTAACAGAATAATAATTTAATTAACAACACATTCTGAAGTAGATATAAGAATAAGCAGACAACCATGAGAAAAATTTAATCATGAAGCCATGTGAACAATAAGAATGCAACACATCAACACATAGGAACACTAGATATTAGGTGGAAAACCCAACTAGGGAAAACCACCACTATTGTTGTATATTTCTTCTTATTATTATTGAAAAGAAAATATTATATCACATATTGCATGGGTACAAACTATTACCCATGCACCTGCTCCTACCTATTAGAGGCTACCACCTTCTCTTGTTTCTCCAAAGCCACTTGAAGGAACCCACTACTCCCTAATCTAATTTATTTGCCACCATCGAAAGGAAGTTACCACTCCCTTACTCAAGGCTCCAATCCTCAAACCCTCTATTGACCTCGTTTCAAAATCCTTCACACTAGATCCACCTGACTCAAACACAAATCCTGTGGCCCATGTCTCATTCAATTTTCAAACTAGACCCACATACAACTAATCCACATGGATATTGGTGGCCACCCACCTACTGGACCTCCACCATTGTTTCTTTCGGTTTTTCAGTTTCCTTATTTGTAGCACAATTTACTATTTTTGGTAGTTTTTTGGGTCCTGAACTTTCGAAGCCATCTTGAGGCCCTAAACGAAATTTTTTGGAAAGCTAGGAGAAACATGGGTCCATGGACTGATGTTTCTCACTCAAAAGTTGTAGTTCTCGAATAAATCTTTCTAACGAGGTATTGTGCGCATCAAATGAAGATCGTATGCAAAAGTTATGACCCTGAGAAGTTGATGTACCAATTTACCCAAATGGGGCCCATAGTTTGGCGCTTCATCTCCTAGGGATAGGTTTATGGATGTTTAGGGTTTTCCATTGTTTCTCAACAATAAATAGGCCTTCGAGCTTCATTGTAAGATAGTTCAAAGGCATGTAGCCGCCACATCTCTTCTCAAAGATAATCTACCATCACCCGAGCTAGTTTATTTCCATTTCTGTTTGTAAGCATATTTCAGTATTTTACATCAATGAAATGAAGTATTATTTTTGTTGCATCTCTGTACTTATAGTTATATCTGTAATTTGTTGCGTTCTTTTTTAAATGCAGATCAGTGGTATCAAAGTGGTTTACTCTTTCTCTGTTTTTCTTTGCATGTCCCCAACGAGGTCGGAATATAAGGAGTTAGGGCTTGAACTGGTCAAACCTTTGCAAGACCAGCCTCTCAAATCCCAATGGCCTCCCATGGCGGATGAAAAGAAAGACGAGGCGGTAGGAGATCCTATCAAAATATTTCTCGAAGAGGTCCTCGAGCGACAAAGGAATGCAATGATGGAAAACTTTGTCTAGATCCTTCAACAGCTACCCATGGGCGACACATCTACTTCCGACAGCTACTCTAGAAGCGCCACACCCTTTAAGGTACAATTTAACTTTGACATTCCCATATTTTAGGGTCAAATAGATGCAAACACTATAGATAAATGGTTAAATCTGCAAGAAGGGTATTGTTCTATTCATGATTTTTCCATCCAGGAAAGGATTACTTTCGCTCTCCTCAAAGCCTCCCCCCACGTCAAGGACTAGTGGGAAACCTACTACAAGCAGAAGGATGAAAGTACGGCCTCAGTGTTTTCAGCTGCACCCACTTGGAATTCATTCCGGAATGCCATAAGGAGTAGTACTACCCTATTAGAAGCTATGAGGATAAATACATAAAGTGGACCATGCTGTGGCAGGGAAGGGACCAAGACGTGTTGGAGTTTACCAATATTTTTCATACCCTTCACACAAAGTTTGGTATCAAGGATTCTGAGCTACATTTGGTACTCAAACACTGTGGCTACCTACACAGGTACATCCAAGATGAGATGGAGTTCCTGGACATCTCCTCACTCGGCACGATGTACTGATACACTGTCAAGATCGAGCAAAAGTTTAAACAGAAGAAGTGAGAATTTTGATTTGTGAATCTGAAGCAAGGGAAAGGTGCCCCCAAACCGCTAAACAAATGAAAAATCCAAGGCGTGGTGGCCTAGGACAACCTACCAAAGACGCAAGCAAAGAATAGCACTACGAAGCCGACGAAGGACATGAGAAAGTGGTGTGAGTTCCACAAGAGCTCCACTCACAACACAAGTGAGTGTCGGGCCAAGCAGTCACTGGTGGGCGAACTAAAGTCTTCGGAATCAAATGCATGTTCCAAGTCTTAGTCAGAACCCAACAAGAGGAATGACAAAGGGAAGCAGATTATCGATGTGGAACCCAATGCCACCACGAAGATCCAGAAGGAGGAAACAGAAGATCCAGAGGAGGAGAAGCACCTCTTCCACTCCCAGATGTGGGTAAAGGGTTCCGCGCTATAGCTAATTTTCGATAGTGGGAGCCAGAAGAACCTCATTTCGATAGAGGTCGTGAAGCGGTTGGGCTTACCGACCACACCACATCCACAATTGTACACCATCTAGTGGCTTCACAAAGGACGAGATCTTCGTGTGACCCAGCAGTGTCACCTTCCATACAACATCAAGCCCTTCACAGATGAGGTATTGTGTGACATTGCTCCCCTTGATGTTTGTGATGTATTATTAGGCCAACCATACTTGTGGAAGTGACATGTTGTGTATGAGTCAAGGCCTCATGCTATTATTGTTACTTTGGGAAATAAGTTGTACAGGATACCGGAGGTAGCACCGCCTACCGCCATCTCTTTGGTTACTACAAAACAATGCAGTAAGCTCATTTCCAAAACTGGGAAATTTGTTTTCTTGACGATATGCCCTCAAGGAAAGAAGAAGACGGTGGCCACGACCTCCAGACAGGGACCCTCTGCACGACAACAACAAATGAACAAGGTCATGGAGGAGTACCAGTACATCTTCACCTCCCCGCAAGGGTGCCTCTGAACTGCTAGGTCAAGCACTCCATCAATCTGACCCCAGGTGAAACACTACCAAATGGACCAATCTATTGGTGCTCCATTCTAGAGTATGAAGAAATCAAGATGCATATTCAAGAATTTTTGCAGAAAGGTCACATCTAACCGAGTTCATCACCCTGTGGGAGCCCGATCGTGTTGGTACAAAAGAGGGATGGAACTTGGAGACTCTGTATTAACTGTCAGGAGATAAACAAGATCACTTTCTGGAATAGGCACCCGATCCCACGAATTGATGACCTTCTGGTCCAACTGAAGGGGGGAAAATATTTCAGCAAGATCGACTTGAACTCGGGATATCACCAAGTACCAACCAAACCCTCTGATGTGTGGAAGAATGCTTACAAAGCCAAGGAGGGCCTTTTCAAATGGTTGGTTATGCCTTTCAGGTTGACGAATGCTCCTACAACCTTCATGAGGCTGATGGATGACATCTTGCGGCCATTCACCAACTCATTTGTAGTGGTATACTTGGATGACATCCTGATCTTCAGCAAAAGTTAGGAAGAGCACCTCCATCACATCCAAAAAGTTCTCCAAACACTGCCGCAGCACATGCTATGTGCCAATTTGTAGAAATGCACTTTTGGCATGACCCAAGTTCAATATCTGTGATAAATTATTGATGAATGGGAGGTTCATGTGGATCCAGCCAAGATCCAAGTCATTTGGGATTGACCAGCTCCAACCACTCTGACAAAGTTCCGCAACTTTCTAGGTCTTGCAAATTTCTACCACATGTTTGTGTTGGTATTCTCTCATATCACTTGGGCCTTGAGTCAAGTCACCACGGGAGGAGTGAAAGAAAAATTATTTTGGTATAAATCTTAATAGAAGGCATTCATAGAGTTGAAACATTGCCTCTTCTCAGTACCAGTGCTCACATTACCAGACTTGCAACAGCCATTTGAGGTCGATACGGATGCCTATAACTATGCTATTGGGGCAGTCCTTACTCGACATGGGCATCCAATGTAATATCATAAAGAGACACTTTCAGACACAGCCCGGAATTATCCCACTTATGACAAAGAGATGTATTCTATTGTGCAGGTCTACTGACAATGGAAGAATTACATGTTGGGGAAGGAAACGGTCATCCACATAGACCATCGACCCCTGTAGTTCATACAGATGCAAAGGAAGTTGTAGAATGATCGCCATCAGAAGTGGTCCACATACCTACAACAGTTCCATTTGACTATCAAGTATAAGAAGGGCAACACCAAAAATGTTGTAGATTGCCTTAGCCGACCACCGATCATGGTGTTAACCACCATGCTCAACTCTTGTGGGCACGAGACTTCTAGTTGGCCACTTCTCTACAAAAGTGACCCAGAATTTGGCCACACATACCAGACGCTCTTGGAGGGTCAGCTTGTTCTAGATTTTCACCTCCAAGATGCCCTGTTATGCCACCTGGGTCACATTTGTTTTCCTTCAAATGAGCATGCCAAGATTATTTGGGAAGCGCACTATAGTCGGGCTGCTAGGCATTTCAGGGTCAAGGAAATGGTGGCAGTGCTGCAGAAGTATTTCTATTGGCTGAATCTTCGACAGGATGTCAGGAAGTACATCAGATCCTGCACTGCCTGCGTTGTTGCCAAACCAACCATCAAGAAGCAAGGCCTCTATACTCTGCTGCTTACCCCTAGTCGACCTTGGGAATCCATCTCCATGGATTACATGTCAAGCCTTCCTTCTACTAAGCATGGAAATGATTGTGTTTTTGTGGTCGTCGACAGATTCTTAAAGATGGTCGTTATGGTGGCCTACAAGAAGAATATCACAGTAGAAGCCACTTCTAAACTCTTCTTTGAACGAGTGTGGGTACACTTTGGGATCCCACAATCTATCATCTCAAATCAGGATAACAGGTTCCTCAATGCATTTTGGTCCAGTCTCTTGTTGATGCTGGACACAAGCTCACTAAGTCCATAGCTTTCCATCCCCAAATTGATGGCCAGACAGATGTCGTCAACAAGATGATCGTACACATTTTGTGCATGTACAACTCAAAGCATCCATGCACATGAGATGAGAACCTCCCCTATGTCCAGCACAACTATAACAGGGCTCTCCACAGTTTAACTAGCCACAACCCCTTTAGATGGCCTTGTGATTCCAGCCACTATGTCCCATTGATATGGCCATACCATTTGCAGCTACTCAAGCAGATTCGACTCATGTCCAATCTGAAACCTATAAGGAAAACAAATTCATTGACCACATCCAACATATTCGCCAGCAGGTACACAACATTCTGGAGAAATCAAATGCCAAGTACAAGTAGCAACATGATCAACATCGGGTGCCACAAAAGTTTCAGGTGGGCGACAAAGTCTGGTTACATTTGCAAAAGGAACGCCTTACCGAAGCCTATCAGAAACTCAGACCACTTCGATATGGTCCTTACACCATTACCAAAGGCTATGGGAGACAATGCATTTGAGCTCAACATTCCCCCATTCCTTGGCCTGCACCCAATGTACAATGTGGACCACCTTCGACCATACTTCCGACCATTTCTAGACACATCAAACATTGCAGAACAACTCATATCTACAAAGTTAAATCCAGATTGCATGGAACAGGCCACAAGTGATCGGATCGTGGACACGTAGATCAGGAACACTTGACATCAAAGGATGCAACTATATCGATTTGTCAAAGTAGGCCAAATCCTTCACCAGGGCAAGTGGCTCACTAGGGACCAAGTTCAGCAGAAGTTTCCTCATCTCATGGAGGAACTCAATGCAATGGGGAACATTTCTTCCTATGGGGGGAGGAGTGATCTAGGTGGATATTGGTGGCTAGCCACCTATTCCAATTAGACCTCCACCATTGTTTCTTTCAGTTTTTCAGTTTCCTTATTTGTAGCACAATTTACTATTTTTGGTAGTTTTTCGAGTCCTGAACTTCCGGAGCCATTTTAAGGCCCTAAACAACATTTTTTGGGAAAACTGGGAGAAACATGGATCCATGGACCGATGTTTCTCACTCAAAAGTTGTATTCCTTGAATAGATCTTTTTAATGAGGTATTGTGCGCATCAAATGGAGATCGTATGCCAAAGTTACGACACCAGGAAGTTGACGTACCAATTTACCCAAACAGGGCCCATAGTTTGGCGCTTCACCTCCTAGGGTTAGGTTTTTGGATGTTTAGGGTTTTCCATTGTTTCTCAACAATAAATAGGCCTTCGAGCCTCATAGTAAGACAGCACAGAGGCATGTAGCCGTCACATCTCTTCTCTGAGATAGGCTACCATCGCCCGAGCTAGTTTATTTCCATTTTTGTTTGTAAGGATATTTCAGTATTTTACATCAATGAAATGAAGTATTATTTCTATTGCATCTCTATATTTGTGTTTATATTGTAATTTGTTGCGTTCCTATTTAAATTCGGATCAATGGTATCATAGCGGTCTCCTCATTCTCTGTTTTTCTTTTCATGTCACCAACGAGGTCAGATATAAGGAGTTAGGGCTTGAACTAGTCGAACCTTTGCAAGACTAGCCTCGCAAATCCTGATGGCCTCCCATGGCGGATGAAAATAAATATGAGGGGGCAAGAGATCCTATCAAAATATTGCTTGAAGAGGCCCTCGAGTGACAAAGGAACGCGATGATGGACAACTTTGCCCAGATCCTTCAGCGGCTACCCAGAGGTGACACATCTACTTCCAGCAGCTACTTTGGAAGCGCCACACCCTTTAAGGTACAAGTTAATTTTGACATTCCCATATTTGAGGATCAAATAGATGCAAACGTTGTAGATAAATGGTTAAATCTGCTAGAAGAGTATTTTTCTATTCATGATTTTTCAGTCCAGGATAAGATTACTTTCGCTCTCCTCAAAGCCTCCCCCCACATCAAGGACTGGTGGGAAACCTATTGCGAGCAGAAGGATGAAAGTACGGCCTCACTATTTTCAGCCGCACCCACTTGGAATTCATTCCGGAATGCCCTCAAGGAGCAGTACTACCCTGTGGCAGGGAAGGGACCAAGATGTGCCGGAGTTTACCAATATTTTTCATACCCTTCGCACAAAGCTAGGTATCAAGGATTCTGAACTACATTTGGTACTCAAATACCGCAGCTACCTACACAGGTACATCTAAGATGAGATGGATTTCCTGGACATCTCCTCACTCGGCATGGCATACCAATACACTATCAAGATCGAGCAAAAGTTTAAATAGAGGAAGCAAGAATTTGGATTTGTGAATCTGAAGCAAGGGAAAGGTGCCCCCAAACCGCTGAACAAAGGACAAAGCGAAGGCATGGTGGCCTAGAACAACCCACCAAAGACACAAGTAAATAATAGCACTGCGAAGCTGAAGAAGGACAAGGGAAAGTGATGTGAGTTCATGTTGAAGGCTCAAAAAATCGGGTCTAAAACAAGGGGGATAACCACCCGATTCGGACATTAAAGCAACTCATTTTCTATTTGGAATAGTGGATCCGACTAGGGATGATGGGACCAGTTTCCCAATCTGTTTATGATGTGTATACTAACGGGATGATGTTTTTCTTTTTTGGTGGGCTTTATGGGGTGAATGCTTTTTCTAAATCTAATCTATCTTTTAACTATTGTATGCAATCTATTCTAATGACAGAAAAGACCTAACTTTAAACTATCCCGGGAGTGATGTTTCACTTATGCAATCTAAAATAGTTTCTAATAGCAATTGATAGTATAAATGATTCAATCACCATGAGAAAATAATCCATTAAAAATGATTGTTTCGTATAAAAAGTTAGCCGAAACAATTATGAGAAACATATCGCATAAGAGTTATTCATATACTCAGCATAAAAAGGTAAGTTATCACCATACAAAAGTGCAATAATGACAACTAGACATTCAGACTTTCATATATCAATAACTGAAAATAATCTATCACTTGGCACATAAGTAAAAAGTATCAAGAGATAACAATACCATTGGTAATAAGTTCTACTCATGAGCTGCAGCAATATAGATTTATCTTCAAATCGCTCAACATCCACTAATAGTACAAAAGTGCATTTCAATAGAAGATATCAAACTCATATAGAAATAAATCTCGTTCCATTCATTTTATCAAAACCTCCTCAGTGGGGGGAAAACTGCATGTTCTGAAGAATTTTTTTTGATAAAATTCAGGACCCCTCTCAAAATGCATGAGAGGGGTTTAAATACTACTCTAATGAAATATAAAAATAAATATTACAAAAATAGATGAGGAAGTTTAAACCACCTGCCTCATTTTAAGCAAAAATGGACTAAAACAAAACTAAACTGTATGTATGATAAACCCTGCTTTTGATCCTTTAGATTGCAAATGTCCAGCATCAGTTTCAAGAGCGTCGATTAGTCGACTTCAGCTCCTAGTTGTCCTGTAAATACAGTGTTGGCTAGAGTTGGAACTATCTTCTTGGCAAAGGTTATGAGGCATTTCAGGGTCATCCATTGGCTATGTGGCTTTACCAGGTACTACCAGTATGTTTCCCAGTTTAACCTATTTACCTATTTAATCGACTCTGCCTTTTCCTCTACTGTCTGTTTCCACTTTGTTTGAAGTTGTTGTGCCTTTGGGAGGAAGCCCGGGGTAGTCTTTGATATCAAATTGGCCTTGTGCAGATTTTCATTTATGCACTCAATGACACTGTTTGCTGCTATCACTACCTCTTCCATAGCCTGTTCTACTTCTTTAAGCTGGGAATCCCAGTTCACAAATAATATTTCTTTGTGTGATTCGTCGATTCTAGGAAATTCCGCTCTTTTCCCTTCTTCTGATCTCTGCCAGTTCAAGAATTCTAAAACCTTCTTAAAAATTGAATCATAATCAAGTCATAAATCTATGACTTGATTTGTAATATTATCGCTCATTTCACAATGGGAATTCCATTGTGAGATCTTCTGGCAGAGTATTTCTTCCTATTGCAAAATCTGGGCATTAAGAGTGAGTGCTTCTGTGATAAATTCCCCAATTTTGGGATCCTCCTTATGCATTTCTATCACATATTGTAACTGTTCTTCTTTATTGGCCAAACTACTTTGATGATTCAATTGCATCTGCTCGAAGTCTTGCTGGAGTTTTATAAGCTGTGTTTCTGCTTCTTGACTGATGCTGACTTGCTGGAGTTGTTGTTCTAAAAACAAAATCCTATCCTCCTTCTCTTTTAGTAGCACTTGAACTTCTATTGCTTTATCAATTGTTGCCGAAGTGTATGCTCCTGCGATTTGAGAGAGCCTATTTAGTCTTTTCGATGGGTCTGTAGTTGGGTCCTTCCAAAGAACATACAGAGGTTCATCCTCTAGAGTGAGCATGGCATCTATTTTTCTTTTATTTCTTTGCCTTCTGACAACAAACTTATGTTGCGGGCTATAAAATACGTCTAGAGGAGGAATCTCCTCTATCTTTAGTACAATTTAAGATGACGGAGCAACAGGAATATGCTCCATCTCCTGAGTAATAATAGCCCCTTCTACCACCATTTTTGTGGCTGTCTCTCTTAGGTTTGTCAACAGCTCTACACCCTATTCATCAGTGTTGATTAAATTATTAAAATTCTCCCATTCCCCTTCTAGATCCGCTACAAGCGGCTTTGTTGGCTTTGTAAGGGGAGTGGGAACTTCAACTTCTTTCAAGGTCAAAACCGGCTGGTTAGGCCTTTCTGTAGATTGAGCTATGTCTTTAATTCACCCCTCACTTCTTTTGTGTTCACTCTTGGATTGATCATCAGAATTTTCAGCTGATTCTTTTTCAGAATTTGATTTAGACTTCTCTTCTTTTGAACTTCCACTTATGCTTACACTAGGAGTAGGCTCCCTTATTAGTTCAATGAGAAATTAGTCCAAATAGACCTTTGTTAAACTCTACTTTCTATAATTGTCAAACTTTTGGAGTTTTTCTTGGTCAAACTGAATTTTTGCCATATGTAGAACCTCTCTGAAAGTGTTCTTCTACAGAAAGACATCGTCAAAGGGATCTCCTTCATTTGTAAACACTTTTATTTTAACCATTGTAGTAAAATTACTTACAACACCAAATGGATCATACTGCCTCCTCGGGAACTTTGGTAGTTGTAAACATAGCATATTATCAACCTCTTTAAAATCATGACCTAAATCAAATAAGGCAAAAGCTTCGCATACTACAAAAAATGGAGGCCAAATGGCCTTTTTAGAATCTTTCAATACTTTTCTCATTCCCCCAACGCCACAGGTCTAGTAGGCTATTTCCCTGGCCATTAGTTTAATTGGGACGTACAAAAGGAAGCACATGGGGTGAAGAAATGTTGCCAAACACCCTGATGTATGTGAACAACTCCTCTCCAAAACACCTTCCCATAGGGAGAATGTCAACTTCAACTTTTGGGGAAAATCTTGGGGCATCTTTATTGTAGAGAATTTTATGAATAGGGAGCATAACTCCATGAAAAATTTTGTAGAAATGTGGGATGAAATTGGATTCCCACAACACTTTGTGATAAACCTGAATGGGAAAAGGATTTTGTATCGTCCACTTCTATCCCATAATAGGAAAATCGGAGACAAAACAAATGGCATCCATGACATAGGCACTCAAAAAGAATGGAGGATAAACCCTTGAAGTAAAACTTCTTTTAGTTTGATATCCTAAAATAGCAGAGGCTAAATTATCTGATAAAATTTGGGCCCAATCCATTATGGTGGCATTGGTAGCCGCATCCAATAGAGGTAACCACTCTGATGAAAACTTATTGATGTCTGGTCTCCCAAATAGTCTACACAACATTGCAGCGGCAAAATAGTAAGGAGAAGAAAGAGAGCCAGTGGCGTACATACCATTTTTATCCTTCTTTAATCTTTCCTCGTTGTTCGACCAGTGCTTTGTGCATTCTGCCAAGTCTTCGTTCTCCTTGGCAAACTTTTCTACAAACTGCTTATTGTAGCTAGCCTGGGGTTCTGGCAAGTGACACATGTGTCTCAAATTATTTGGGGTAAATGACCACATGAATTGCTAATTGGACATCTTTAACTCTCTATCAGATATGTCTGCATGATCTATAATCCATTTCACTATATCCGTGTAGGGGAGTATCTTCGGACTCGCAACAATACAGTGTAGAAACGAGCATGCAAGCTCAGTTAAGGTTGCTTCAGAAGAGCCACGTCCATCTGTTGTAACTGTAACCTTCATAATTCTCAGGTTTTCCTCTTCTAACAATTGGTACATGGCTTCCCAGGTAGATATCCCTGCGTCCCTAGTACAAGTGGTGTCTGTGAATAATGGAGTCATTTCTATTTTCTCATATGTGGGTGCCTTTCCTTTCTTCCCCATTTCGTCGTGTATTACATTCTACGTACTCTTCCTGAAAATTGCAAGCAGAGAGCAAGGATATGATCAAGATGCTAGTGAATACAGGATACATCAATAGAAAGAAAAAAATAAGGTGACGGGAAAGCTTTAATTTTTCAATCATATCAAACATATCACCTTGCGTCAAATGGTCCTTTACCCTGATCCGAATCATTTTTTAATAAATGACCACTAATGGACCATTAAGTTAAAAGTTAATGTTCATAACTTTTACTTTGAATGAAGGAAAGTACTGTCCTAGAACTTTGAGCCCTTTTATCTGCGATAAAAGCGATTTTGCGATTTGCTTCACAATATCGCGGATCACAATATCGTAAAACCTGTTATCGTTAAAAATCATCATTTCGTTGGGTGGCTGTGATATGCGATTTGTGAGAGGCTTATCGCATTTCACAATATTTGGGCGTTTCACATAAAGTAGCGTCACGGAATTTGGAATTTGCGATGCGATGAGGTTGTAAGACTTTGTGATCTCGCATTCTCGCAGATCGCATTTTTGAGGAGTTACTTTTATAAGAGATGCCCATTGTGATCTTTTTCGATGCGATAATATCGTTTTAAAAGTGGGTTTTTCAAAGCTTCTCTTAATATTCAAGACTTTCCGCTTATAAATCTTTTCTTATTTCTTGTGGTCACATAGCGCTTTTTATAAGGAAACTCATAGTTTGTGATTTTTTATGCGCTTGGAGTATGAAAAGGTAAATTTACATGTTTTAGCAAGTTTTACTTTGATATCTTGTTTTATTCTAAAAACAAAAGGAAACATTAAATGCTAAGATTTGATTTTTTGGAAGGGTCCCCATTTATTAATGTTATTGCTAACACTAATAAAAGGGGGGTTGTTGATGGTCACAACAATTGGCGATTCACTTGAAAGAACCAGTTATCTCTGATGGTTTTTTGAATTTTCTAAAACTTCTAAAATAGAAATGGTTTTGAAAATGAAACTTTATTGTAGAAATATAAGGTAAATAGTGCTATTTGTTAACAACAACATCTTGTTCCAACTATCCTTATTTTGATTATCTTCTCCCCAGAGGTAGTCATTGTACTCACATCAGTCATTACTTGGTTTGTAAAGATAAAAACAAAGACATCTCCTTAGATCAGTTTAGGTATACTCATTTGTCATAGGTAGAGCCTCTACTACCAGCAGGCATCCATAGCCTCGACAGGGTTACCTGTTACCCAGCAATGATCCAGTATCCTACTTAAGAAGTATGCAATTTTCAAAGATAAATCCTCATATACACTTATTGCTTTTTCTTTTCTTATTTCTCTTTTAATTCTTAAAGAACAATGTCTTGGTTTGGTGGCCAAAATTGACAGTGCCATTCACTTGATTTATAACTTAACTGAACATGCTGGCTCGTGATGAAACCCCTTGTCTTTTTATTGAAACAATCTCAAGTCATTACCCTATTTTGGTATGCAGTTTGGCAATGTCAGTTAGTTATCATCTTTATGATCATGATAAGCCGACTCTTGATGAGACCTCTTGTTCTTTAATTTTAAAGTGCATAGTTGGATTACTCTTTGAATCTCGCAATTTCCTAAAGTGGGGAGGAAGTCATTGGTTCCTTAAGAATTCTTCTAGATGACAAATGTAGAGTTTAAAAATAAATTTTCTTTAGAGAATCTTTGTCTTGTTATTGATTCCTTTTATGACTGGTATTAGGAAAACTTCTTCCTAAGGTTGATTTTAACCAAAACTTGTATAGTTGAAACAAAAGAACAAGTAAAAAATTTCAGAATGATAGCACTTGACCCTATGTTTCAAAAATAAAGATTAATTTTCCTAACCGCTTCCACTTATACAAGCGAAAAACAAAATTGACAAGAGACACTATTCTTTTCGTGGAAACCAAAAGTAAAATTTTTCAACCTATTTTATTATCAAAAGAAAACTAAACTAAAAACAATAATTTACAAAAATAGAAGAGATCATCTTCTATGGGAAATATTTTTTAAGGATTTTTCCATTAATAGTTAAAGACTCTCTTTTCCCTACTAAATCTTGTAGCATGAAAGTTGATGGACCGATGATTGCGAAAATCTAGAATGGTCCAAGCCACATCCGTTGGAATTTAGTATGCTTGCTTTTCTCTTCATGGGCTTTATCCCATTTCAATACTAAGTCTCCAAGTTGAAAATCTTTTCTAGATACCAAGTTTGAATCAAAGGAAGCTTTTACTAACTGTTGATGATGCACATGGGTAATTTTCGCCTTTTCTCATTCCTCTTCAAGCTTAAGGATCTGCAACTGTCTTAATTGCAAGGATGAGGAAGGGGTTTCCTCAATGAATTGAACTAAGGCTAAAGACGGAATAGCTAGATTTGTTGGGAGGACCACTTCTTTCCCATAAACTAAATTAAAAGGAGAAGTGCCAATAGAAGTTTTCTAAGTTATTCGATCTTCCCAAAGAGCGTTCATTAAAGACTTATGCTAGTTTTTATGATTTTGATCAATAGTCCGTTTAATGATTCTAATAAGGTTTTTATTCGTTGATTCAGCCAACCCATTTCCTTGCGGATAATAATTGGCAGAATATTTAAGCTTAAAACCTTTTTTGAGCGCAAATTTAGTCATAGCATTACCTGAGAAATATGATGCATTATCAAACATTAAAGCAGAAGGTAAGCTAAACCTGGTAATTATGAATTGATCCATGAATTCGATGATATTCTCAGAGTTGGCTGACTTAAGCGGAACTGCTTCCACCCATTTAGTAAAGTAATCAGTAGCAGTAAGGATGTATTTATGTTGTTTAGAAGAGTGATGAATCATGTCACTTATTATATCTAATCCCCATTGTTCAAATGGTTGATCGATGTTGACCAGCTGTAATGGCAACGATGGTTTCCTCTGTCTTCCAGCAGTAGTTTGACAAACTTGACATCTTCTTACATAGTTATTTGCATCCTTAAATAACGTTGGCCAGTAGTAGCCTGCGTGAAAGATTTTGTGTGTTGTCACATCTCCTGCATAGTGTCCGCCTGCTAATCCATCATGAAGTTCCTGCAATACTTTTTTAGCTTCAGATTTCTCAAGGCATCGAAGGAGAATAGAATCATAATTCAACCTAAAGAGTACCTCATTTACAATTTGATATTGTTTAGATTTTAGCCTCAGGGATCTTTTCTTTGTTTGATTCAAATGTGAAGGAGCATATCCATTCTTTAAGTAAAATATGATATTCGCATATCTTGATTCAGTGTCATTTAGGCTTACCTCGTGCATTTGTACTTCACTGTCTAGAGACTGTGTTTCTAACATGTGCGATGCTCCAGCCAACATCCTGCAAAAACCTTGACCTTTTACAATATTTGTTGGTTTGATTTCAGCGTCATACTCTTGTAGGGTTGTGACCCAATTTGCCCACTTTTCGCCCACGTTGTCCTGTACCAAAAGATTTCTTACCGCTGGAAATAATACTATTATTTTCATATGAGTCTTGAGAAGGAGGGGTCTAAAGTGTTTGATTTCTTTGAATACAACATAAGACTATTTCTCAACATTGGAGTAATTTAATTCATCTCCTTGCAAGTTGAACCGAAGAAGGCAATTCGGGCTTCAGCTTTATCTTGATTGGCCTGTGTGAGTATTGCAGCATACGATTTCTCAGAAGAAAATGTATACAAAGTGAAAGGATCGGAAAAGTTTGGAGTTGCTAGAGATGGGGTATTTATAATTGCTTGTTTTATCAAACCAAATGCTTCATGTTCATCATGACCCCATTTGAAAAGAGAGTTTTTCTTTATCATGGATTGGAGAGGTGACACGATTCTTGACAAATTGGGGACAGATCTTTTAACGAAATTAATTTGACCAAGGAAACACTGCATCGCTTTTTTGTTATGGGGTAGGGATATCTCAGAAATTTCCTTAATTCTATCCGGATCAATATGGATTCCAGCTTTAGGTACTATAAATCTAAGAAGCTTCCCTTCACTTAATGCAAAAAACAACTTTTTTGGATTAAGTGAGATCCCATATTTTTGACATCGTTGGAAGATTTGTTTTAAGTCTCTGAGGTGACTACTGTGTTTTTTAGAATACACTGTTATGTCATCTAAGTAAATCACCATTGACTTATTCACTAATCCTTTAAATGCAATGTCCATGGCCCTTTGAAATGTGGCACCGACATTAATCAGTCCAAACAGTATCTTTTGATATGCATAAGTGCCCCATTTTGTTCTAAATGTGGTCTTCAATTGATCATCTGGGTGGACCAAGATTTGGTTATACCCCAAGAAGCCATCTAAAAAGGACATTAGTTTAGACCTTGCCACTAATTGTAATATCTGTTCCACAGGGGGTAGTGGAAAATTATCCTTTTGGCAATATTTATTGAGATTTCGAAAGTCAATACAAATCTGGGTATCTCCGTTTTTCTTTTTGACTGGTACCAGGTTAGAAACCCATTTGGAATTCCTAACAGGAAAAATAATCTTGCCTTTCAGTAATTTGTTTAACTCACACTTAATCTGATTTTCCAAATTAGGGTGTATTTTCCTCAATTTCTGCTAGACTGGCTTTTCATCAGCGATCATTGGAATTGTATGTTGTATGATCGAAGTGGCGTAAGTTTTGAGATCATTGTAATTCTAGGCAAAGACATTTTTTATTGTTTTAACAGTCAAATGAAAGATGCCTTTTCTTCAGGTGTCAGACCAAGACCTAGGTTGACATTCTGTGGTTTTATGTCAGTCCCAAAATTCACTAATTCATATCTCAAAGTTGAACTCTGAAGTTTTGAATTGGTGGACCATTTGAATCTGTCTTTTAAATCATATAGGTCTTCCAACTTGACTACGGATTTAGGTATAGTGTTATTGCTACTTCCTTGTTCTAGTTGCTTGTCATGTTGGTCTTCATCAATTATCTGATTATTGTAAGAGCCTTCTAAAGTCAGAAAACTTACAATATCAGGGTCATCGTTGAAAACTCTCCAGTTGGTAATATTATCAGGAATGGAGGGTCTAAATATTAATTCAATCGAGAATCTGTTTGGACTATAGTCTTCTGATGGAATGAGCTTGGAAGCTACATTAGCAAGGAGATCAACACTAGCATTTTGGAGTTTGGGAATAGATGAAATATTAAATGCTATAAAGTGTGAATTCAGGTCTTGTACTAATGATTTATAATGCTTCAAGTGTCCTGATAGACAATGTATAGTATTTCTTACGTATCTGACAACAATCTCAGAATCTCCAAAGACTTGTAGATATTTGATATCAAGCTCGATCGCCTTGTATAACCCTTGAATTAACGCTTCATATTCAGCAATATTGTTCGTGCAATCAAACTCGAGTCTACAAGTTAGCATGGTTTTCACTCCTTTTGGGTTGACTAATATACAACCTGCTCCTGCTCCATCATTAGACTTAGAACCATAAAAAAATAATTTCCAAAACAAAGTTTTATTTACAATTTTATCTACAAAATCAATGCATCTAGACGTGTTTGTTTGAGAGAAATTTTCTATCTGAGAAAAAATGGAATTTTCTAAAAAAGGTGAGGTATGAGCGTTGAGAGAGCCTAATTAGATTTTCTGATGGGTCTGTAGTTGGGTCCTTCCAAAGAACATCCAGAGGTCCATCCTCTGGAACGAGCATGGCATCTATTTTTCTTTTCTTTCTTTGCCTCCTGACAACAACCTTATGTTGCAGGCTATAAAATACGTCTAGAGGAGAAATCTCCTCTATATTTAGTACAATTTAAGATGACGGAGCAAAAGGAATATGCTTCATTTCCTGAGTATTAATAGCCCCTTCTACCATCATTTTTGTGGCTATCTCTCTTAGGTTTGTCAGTGGCTCTGTGCCCTGTTCCTCAGTGTTGATTAAATTATTAAAATTCTCCCATTCCCCTTCTAGATCCACTACAAGTAGCTTTGTTGGCTTTGTAAGGGGAGTGGGAACTTCAGCTTGTTTTGGGGACAAAACCTGCTGGTCAGGCCTTTCTGTAGATTGAGTTGTGTCTTTAATTGACCCCTCACTTCTATTATGTTCACTCTTGGACTGATCATCGGACTTTTCAGCTGATTCTTTTTCAGAATTTTATTTAGACTTCTCTTCTTTTGAACTTCCACTTATGCTTACACTGGGAGTAGGCTCTGTTATTGGTTTAGTGAGAAATTGGTCCAAAGGGACCTTTGTTAACCTCTGCTTTCTATAATTGTCAAACTTTTGGAGTTTTTCTTGGTCAAACTGAAATTTGCGCCATATGTAGAACCTCTCTGAAAGTGTTCTTCTACATAAAGGCATCGTCAAAGGGATCTTCTTCATTTGTAAACACTTTTATTTTAACCATTGTAGTAAAATTACTTACAACACCAAAGGGATCATACTGCCTCCCCGGGAAATTTGATAGTTGTAAACATAGCATATTATCAACCTCTTTAAAAGCATGAACTAATTCAAATAATGCAAAAGCTCTGCATACTACAAATGGAGGCCAAATGGAATTTTTAAAATCTTTCGGTACTTTGCTCATTCCCCAAATGCAACAGGTCTGGTAGGCTATTTCCCTAGCCATTAGTTTATCAAGGACGTAAAAACGAAGAACGTGGGGTGAAGCAATGCTGCCAAACACCCTGATGTATGTGAATAACTCCTCTCCAAACCACCTTCCCACAGGGAGAATGTCAACTTCAGCTTCTGGGGAAAATCTTGGGGCGTCTTTATTGTAGAGCATTTTATGAATAGGGAGCATAACTCCATGACAAATTTTGTAGAAATGTGGGATGAAATTGGATTCCCACAATACTTTGTGATAAACCTGAATGGGAAGAGGATTTTGTACCATCCACTTCCATCCCATAATAGGAAAATTGGAGACAAAACAAATGGCATCCATGACATAGGCACTCAAAAAGAATGGAGGATAAACCCTTGAAGTAAAACTTCTTTTAGTTCGATATCCTAAAATAGCAGAGGCTAAATTATCTAATAAAATTTGGGCCCAATCCATTATGGTGGCATTGGTAGCCGCATCCAATAGAGGTAACCACTCTGATGAAAACTTATTGATGTCTGGTCTCCCAAACAGTCTACACAACATTGCAGCGGCAAAACAGTAAGGAGAAGAAAGAGAGCCAGTGGCGTACATACTGTTTTTATCCTTCTTTAATATTTCCTCATTGTTCGACCAGTGCTTTGTGCATTCTGCCAAGTCTTCATTCTCCTTGGAAAACTTTTCTACAAACTGCTTGTTGTAGCTAGCCTAGGGTTCTAGCAAGTGATACATGCGTCTCAAATTATTTGGGGTAAATGACCCCATGACTTTCTGATTTGCCATCTTGAACTCTCTATCAGATATGTCTGCATGATCTATAATCCATTTCACCATATCCGTGTAGGGGAGTATCTTCGGCCTCGCAGCAATACAGTGTAGAAACGAGCATGCAAGCTCAATTAGGGATGCTTCAGAAGAGCCGCATCCATCTGGTGTAACTGTAACCTTCGTAATTCTCGGGTTTTCCTATTCTAACAATTGGTACATGGCTTCCCGGGTAGATATCCCTGTGTCCCTAGTACAAGTGGTGTCTGTGAATAATGGAGTCATTTCTGTTTTCTCAAATGTGGGTGCCTTGCCTTTCTTCCCCATTTCGTCGTGTATTACATTTTGCATACGTTTCCTGAAAATTGCAAGCAAAGAGCAAGGATATGATCAAGATGCTAGTGAGTACAGGAAACATCAATAGAAAGACAAAAATAAGGTGACATGAAAGCTTTAATTCTTCAATCATATCAACCATATCACCTTGTGTCAAATGGTCCTTTACCCTGATCCAAATCGTCTTTTAATAAATGACCACTAATGGACCGTTAAGTTAAAATTTAATGTTCATAACTTTTACCTTGAATGGCGGAAAGTATTGTCCTATAACTTTGAGCCCTTTGATCTACGATAAAAGCGATTTTGTGATTTGCTTCGCAATATCACAAAACCTTCTATCATTAAAAATCATCGTTTCGTCGGGTAGCTGCGATATGTGATTTACGAGAGGCTTATCGCATTTCACAATATTTGGGTGTTTTACATAAAGCAACGTTGCGGAATTTGGAATTTGCAATGAGATGAGGTTGTAAGACTTTGTGATCTCGCATTCTCATGGATCGCATTTTCGAGGAGTTACCTTTATAAGAGATGCCTGTTGTGATCTTTTGCGATGCGATAATATCGTTTCAAAAGTGGGTTGTTCAAAGCTTCTCTTAATATTCAAGACTTTCCGCTTATAAAGCTTTTCTTATTTCTTGTGGTCATATAGCGCTTTTTATAAGGAAACTCATAGTTTGTGATTTTTTATGCGCTTGGAGTATGAAAAGGTAACTTTACATGTTTTAGCAAGTTTTACTTTGATATCTTGTTTTATTCTTAAAAAAAAGGCAACATTAAATGCTAAGATTTGATTTTTTGGAAGGGTCCCCATTTATTAATGTTATTGCTAACACTAATAAAAGGGAGGTTGTTGATGGTCACAACAGTTCCATAAGAGCTCCACTCACAACACAAGTGAGTGTCGAGCCAAGAAGTCACTAGTGGCCAAACTAAAGTCTTTGGAATCAGATGCATGTTCTAAATCTGAGTCAGAACCCGATAAGGAAAATGAAAAAGGGAAGAATATTATTGATGCAGAGTCCAACACCACCGTTGCCACAATGAATATCCAGAAGGAGGAACTCGAAGATCCAGAGGAGGAGGAATGCCCCTTCCACTCCCAAATGTGGGTAAAGAGTTCCCCGCTATAGTTCATTGTCAACAGCGGGAGCCAACGAACCTCATTTTAGTAAAGATTGTGGAGCGGTTGGGCTTACCGACCACAGCACATCCACAATCATACACCATCATGTGGCTTCACCAATGATGGTATCTTCGCGTGAACCAACAATGTCGCCTTCCATACAACATCAAACCCTTCATGGATGAGTTATTGTGTGACATTTCTCCCCTTAATGTTTGTTATGTATTATTAGGCCAACCATACTTGTGGAAGCAACATGTTGTGTATGAGTCAAGGCCCCGTGCTATTATTATTACTTTGGGAAATAATTTGTATAGGATACCGGAGGTAGTATTGCCTACCGCCATCTCTTTGGTTACTGCAAAACAATATGGTAAGCTCATTTCCAAAACCGTGAAATTTTTTTTCCTGGTGATACACCCTCAAGGAAAGAAGAAGATGGTTGCCACGACCTCCAGATAGGGGCCCTTTGCACAATAACAACAGATGAACAAGGTCGTGGAGGAGTACGAGGACATCTTCACCTACCCTGTAGGGGTGCCTCTGCACTACCAAGTCAAGCACTCCATCGATCTGACCCCAGGTGCACCACTACCCAATGGACCAATCTACTGGCGCTCCATTCTAGAGAACAACGAAATCAAGAGGTAGATTCAGGACCTGTTGTAGAAAGGTCACATCCTACTGAGTTAATCGCTTTGTGGGAGCATGATCATGTTGGTACAAAAGAAGTATGGGACTTGGAGTCTCTGTATTGACGATCGAGCACTGAACAAGATCATTGTCTGGAATAGGTAGCCGATCCCACAAATTGATGACCATCTGGAACAACTGAAGGGGGGGAAATATTTCATCAAGATTGACTTGAAGTCTGGATATCACTAGGTACCAATCAAACCCTCCGATGTGTGGAAGATTTCCTTCAAAGCCAAGGAGGGCCTTTTCGAATGGTTGGTTATGCCTTTCGGGTTCAAAAATGCTCCTACAAACTTCATGAGGCTGATGGATGACATCTTGCATCCATTCACCAACTCATTTGTAGTGGTATACTTGGATGACATCATGATCTTCAGCCAGAGTTGGGAAGAGCACCTCCATCACATCCAACAGGTTCTCCAAACACTACAGCAACACAAGCTATGTGCCAATTTGGAGAAATGCACTTTTGGCATGACCCAATTCCAGTATCTGGGATACATTATTGATGAACAGGGGGTGCATGTGGATCTAGCCAAGATCCAATTCATTTGGGATTGGCCACCTCCAAACACTCTGACATAGCTCCGCAACTTTCTGGGTCTTGCCAATTTCTACTACAGGTTCGTGTTGGGATTCCCTCATATCACTTGGCCCTTGAGTCAAGTCACCAAGGGAGGAGAAAAAACAAAATTATTTTGGTCTAAATCTTAATAGAAGGCATCCACAGGCTTGAAACATCGCCTCTTCACAACACCAGTGCTTGCATTACTAGACTTGCAACAGCCATTTGAGGTCAAGACAGATGCCTCTAACTATGTTATTGGGGCAGTCCTTACTCAACATGGGCATCCAGTGGCATATCATAATGAGACACTTTCAGACACAGCCCGGAAGTATCCCACTTATGACAAAGAGATGTATTCCATTGTGAAGGCCTGTCGATAATGGAAGCATTACATTTTGGGGAAGGAAACGGTCATCCACGCAAACCATCGGCCCCTGTACTTCATACAGACGCAAGGGAAGTTGCAGAATTATCGCCTTCAGAAGTGGTTCACATACCTGCAACAATTCCATATGAATATCAAGTATAACAAGGGCAGCACCAACAATATTGCAGATTGCTTTAGCCGACCACCGATCATGGCGTTAACCACCGTGCTCAAATCTTGTGGGCATGAGACTTTTGATTGGACACTTCTCTACAAAATCGACCCAGAATTCGGCCACACATACGAGACGCTATTGGAGGGTTAGCATGTTCCATATTTTCACCTCCAGGATGCCCTATTATGCCACCTGGGTCACCTTTTTGTTCCTTCAAGCGAGCGTACCAAGATGATTTGGGAAGCGCACTATAGTTGGCCTACTAGGAATTCCAGGGTCGAGAAAATGGTGGCAGTACTGCAGAAGTATTTCTGTTGGCCAAATATTTGACAAGATGCCAAGAAGTACATCAGATCCTGCATTGCCTGTGCCATTACCAAACCAACCATCAAGAAGCAAGGCCTTTATACTCTGTTGCCTACCCCTATTCGACCTTGGGAATCCATCTCCATGGATTACATGTTGGACCTTCCTTCTACTAAACATGGCAATGACTATGCTTTTTTGGTCATTGACAGATTCTCGATGATGGCTATTATGGCGGCCTGCAAGAAAAATATCACAATAGAAGCCACTTCTAAACTGTTCTTTGAACAAGTGTGGGTACACTTTTGGATCCCACAATCTATCATCTCAAAGTGAGATAGCAGGTTCCTCAGTGCATTTTGGTTCGGCCTCTGGTCGATGCTGGACACCAAGCTCACTAAGTCCACAGCTTTCCATCCCCAAACTGATGGCCAGATAGAGGTCATCAATAGGATGATCATACACATTCTGCGCATGTACAGCTCAAAGCATCCATGCACATGGGATGAGAACCTCCCCAATGTCAAGCACAGCTATAACCAGGCTCTCCACAACTCGACTGGCCACAACCCCTTTCAGGTGGGCTTGGGATTCCAACCACTATGTCCCATTGATGTGGCCATGCCATTTGAGGCTACTCAGGTAGATTCGGCTCATGTCTAGTCCAAAACCGACAAGGAAAACAACTTCATTGACCACATCCAACATATCCACAAGTAGGTACATGAAATTATAGAGAAATAAAATGCCAAGTACAAGCAGCGACATGATCAACATCGGGTGCCACAAAAGTTTCAGGTGGGCGACAAAGTCTGCTTACATTTGCAAAAGGAATGCCTTACCAAATCCTATCAGAAACTAAGACCACTCTGATATGTTCCTTACACCATTACCAAGGCTATGGGAGATAATACATTTGAGCTCAGCATTCCCCCATTCCTTGGCCTACACCGAGTGTTCAATGTGGACCACCCTCAACCATACTTCCCACCTTTGCTAGACACATCAAACATTGCAGAACAACTCACACCTACAGAGTTAAATCTAGATTGCATGGAACATGGCACAACTAATCAGATCATGGACACATAGATCAAGAACACTCAACAGCAAAGGCTCCAACTATATTGAGTTTTCAAATCAAGCCAACTCCTTCACCAGGGCAAGTGGCTCACCAGGGACCAAGTTCAGCAGAAGTTTCCTCATCTCATGGAGGAACTCAACGCAATGGGGACCATTGCTTCCTAAGGGGGGAGGAATGATCCAGGTGGATATTGGTGGCCACCCACCTATTCCACTTGGACCTCCACCATTGTTTCTTTCAGTTTTTCAATTTCCTTATTTGTAGCATAATTTACTATTTTTGGCAGTTTTTCGGGTCCTGAACTTCCGGAGCCATTTTGAGGCCCTAAACGACGTTTTTTGGGAAAACTAGGAGAAACATGGATCCATGGACTGATATTTCTCACTCAAAAGTTGTATTCCTTGGATAGATATTTCTAACAAGGTATTGTGCACGTCAAACGGAGATCGTATGCTAAAGTTACGACCCCAGGAAGTTGATGTACCAATTTACCCAAACAGGGCCCATAGTTTGGCGCTTCATCTCCTAGGGTTAGTTTTTTTTATGTTTAGGGTTTTCCATTGTTTCTCAACAATAAATAGGCCTTTGAGCCTCATTGTAGGATTTTTCATAGGCATGTAGCCACCACATCTCTTCTCGGAGATAAGCTACCATCGCCCGTAGTTTATTTCCATTTCTATTTGTAAGCATATTTCAGTATTTTACATCAATGAAATGAAGTATTATTTCTATTGCATCTCTTTATTTATGGTTATATCTATAATTTTTTGTGTTCCTATTTAAATCCAAATCAATGGTATCATAAAGGTCTGCTCTTTCTCTATTTTTCTTTGCATGTCCCCAACGAGGTTGGCATATAAGAAGTTAGGGCTTGAACTCGTCGAACCTTTGCATGACCAGCCTCGCAAATCCTGACGGCCTCCCATCGCAGATGAAAATAAAGATGAGGGGGAAGGACATTCTATCAGAATCTTGCTCGAAGAGGCCCGCGAGAAACAAAGGAATGTGATGATGGACAACTTTTCCCAGATCCATCAGCGGATACCCAGGGGCAACACATCTACTTCCAACAGCTACTCTGGAAGCGCCACACCCTTTAAGGTACAAGTTAACTTTGACATTCCCATATTTTAGGTTAGGATAGATGCAGACGCTGTAGATAGAAGGGTATTTTTTTGTTCATGATTTTTTCGGCTTGAAAAGATTACTTTCACTCTTCTCAAAGTTGCCCCCCACGTCAAGGACTGGTGGGAAACCTACTGCGAGTAGAAGGATGAAAGTACAGCCTCATTGTTTTCAGCCACACCCACTTGGAATTCATTTCGGAATGCCATCAAGGAGCAGTACTACCCTATCAGAAGCTATGAGGATAAATACATAAAGTGGACCACGCTTCGCAGGGAAGGGACCAAGACATGCTGGAGTTTACCAATATTTTTCATACCCTTCACACAAAGTGGGGTATCAAGGATTCTGAGCTGCATTTGGTACTCAAATACTGTGGCTTCCTACACAGGTACATCCAATATGAGATGGAGTTCATGGACATCTCCTCACTTGGCACGACATCATTATGGTTAATATTAATATGGGTGGTCGGTGTGAGTTTATTAGTCTCTTTTTCTAGGGCGGTCTCCTCTCAGAAGTGGAGACCACCCCAGAAAAAGAGACTAATAAACTCACACCGACCACCCATATTAATATTAACTAGCCACATGCAGAGAAAGAAGGAAAATGTGGTGCATGTTCATGTGTTTAATCCTCTTCGTATTTCTCTTCTAGTTAGTCTTAGGTTTGTTTACGGTTCCTTTTTTCCTTCTCTGGAGTGTTTCCTTGTCAGGGTAAGTAGGCGAGCAGGATATTATTGATGCCATTTCTTCGGACGGGTAGGATATTATGGTGTGAAGTTACCTTTTGTCACTGTCAAGATCGATAACAAGTTTAAAGAGAAGAAGCGAGACTTTGCATCTGCAAATTTGAAGTAAGCGAAAGGTGCCCCCAAACTGCTGAACAAAGGACAAAGCCAAGGTGGGGTGGCCCAGAAAAACTCACCAAATCCACAAGCAAAGAATATCACTGTGAAGCCAAAGAAGGACAAGGGAAAGTGGTGTGACTTCCATAAGAGATCCACTCACAACACAAGTGAGTGTCGGGTGAAGCAGTCACTAGTGACCGAACTAAAGTCTTTGGAATTAGATGCATGTTCCGACTATGAGTCAGAACCTGATAAGGGGAATGACAAAGGGAAGCATGTTATTGATTCAGAGCCCAATGTCACCGTTGCAACCACAAAGATCCATAAGGAGGAACCCAAAGATCCAGAGGAGGAGGAGCACCTCTTCCACTTCCAGATGTGGGTAAAGGGTTCCCCGCTATAGTTCATTGTCGACAGCGGGATCCAAAAGAACCTAATTTCGGCAGAGATCATGAAGTGGTTTGGCTTACCAACCATAACACATACACAATCGTATACCATCGGGTGGCTTCACCAAAGACGGGATCTTCGCGTGGGCCAGCAGTGTCACCTTCCATACAACATCAAGCCCTTCATGGATGAGGTATTGTGTGATATTTCTCCCCTTAATGTTTGTGATGTATTATTAGTCCAACCATACTTGTGGAAGCGACATGTTGTGTATGAGTTAAGGAATCATGCTATTATTGTTACTTTGGGAAATAATTTGTACAGGATACCGGAGGTAGCACCACCTACCGCCATCTCTTTGGTTACTGCAAAACAATGCAGTAAACTCATTTCCAAAACCGAGAAATTTGTTTTCCTAATGATATGCCCTCAAGGAAAGAAGAATACGATGGCCATGACCTCTAGACAAGGCCCCTATGCACGACAATAACAAATGAACAAGGTTGTGGAGGAGTACGAGGATATTTTCACCTCCCCCGCAGGGGTGCCTCTGCACTGCCAAGTCAAGCACTCCATCGATCTGACCCCAGGTGTACCACTTCCCAATGAACCAATCTATCGGTGCTCCATTCTGGAGAATGACGAAATCAATAGGCAGATCCAGGAACTACTGCAGAAATGTCACATCCAACCAAGTTCATCGCCCTGTGGGAACCTGATCATGTTGGTACAAAAAGGATGGGACTTGGAGACTCTGTATTGACTATCGGGCGCTAAACAAGATCACTGTCTGGAATAGGTACCCAATCCCAGAAATTGATGACCTTCCAGACCAACTGAAAGGGGGGGATATTTCAGCAAGATCGACTTGAACTCGCGATATCACTAGGTACCAATCAAACCCTCCGATGTGTGGAAGACTGCCTTCAAAGCCAAGGAGGGCATTGTCAAATGGTTGGTTATGCCTTTCAGGAGGACGAATGCTCCTACAACCTTCATGAGGCTGATGGATGACATCTTGCGGCCATTCACCAACTCATTTGTAGTGGTATACTTGGATGACATCCTGATCTTCATCCATAGTTGGGAAGAGCACTTCCATCACATCCGATAGGTTCTCCAAACACTACGGCAACACAAGTTATGTGCCAATTTGGAGAAATTCACTTTTGGCATGACCCAAGTAATTATCTAAGATACATTATTGATTTATGGGGGGTGCATGTGGATCCAGCCAAGATCCAAGTCATTCAAGATTGGCCAGCTCGAACAACTTTGACAAAGCTCCTACAACTTTCTGGGTTTTGCCAATTTCTTCCATAGGTTCATGTTGGGATTGCCTCATATCACTTGGCCCTTGAGTCAAGTCACCAAATGAGGAGGGAAAGAAAAAAGCTTTTGGTCTGAATCTCAACATAAGTTATTCACAGTTTTGAAACATCGCCTCTGCTCGGCACCAGTGCTCGCATTACCAGACTTGCAATAGCCATTTGAGGTCGATATAGACGCCTATGACTATGTTATTGGAGTAGTCCTTACTCAACATGGGCATCTAGTGGCATATCATAGTGAGACACTTTCAGACACAACCAGGAAGTATCCCACTTATGACAAAGATATGTATTACATTGTGCAGGCCTGCCAACAATGGAAGCATTACATTTTGGAGAACGAAATGGTCATCCACATAGACCACCGGCCCCTGCTATTCATACAGATGTAATGGAAGTTGCAGAGTGATCGCCATCAAAAGTGGTCCACATACCTACAACAATTCCATTTAAATATCAAGTATAAGAAGGGCAACACCAACAATGTTGCAGATTGCCTCAGCTGACCACCAATCATGGCGTTAACCACCATGCTCAACTCTTGTGGGCACAAGACTTCTGATTGACCACTTCTCTTCAAAAGTGACCCAGAATTCGGCCACTGTTGGCTTAATGGGGCCTGACCCAGGTTCAACATTAATTAGCTAAATAAATCCCTACACTATTGGCCCTTTCGACATCATCCCACAGAGTGCGGACTAAAGTTTCACCCAAAGTAGTATGGGGGGATGTTGGAAAAACGTTTCTACACCCTGAGATGATTGTGATGTTGTTTGATTCCTTCGAACCCTGCCTTCGTGCAGATCGCTTCTTTCTAGGGTTTGCAAGCTGAGCCCTTTATTCTGTCCTTCAATACCTCCGCAAAACGGTATGATCAACCTTCGCACAGCCCTAGTCTACTGCTCAGGTGCTTTCGCGCTGCTATGGTAGTGTGCCATGCAAATTCCCCAATTAATCAAAGTGACTTGATTATCTTATCAAACAATTATAGTTAACACATCGTAAACAGATATTCGTAAATGCATTCAATTATTCAATGTAATTTCATTCATTCGCGCACCACATAAGCATAGTAAAGGAAATTCAAACATAACATATCAGGCTGCATCAAAAAAACAAAGACATAGGAATTGCTAAATATTTCTCTTTATTGATATATTCCAAGTGATTACAGACTCTATCCACCTTGCACACACAGCTGTAGGGGTCCGCGCACTCAGCTGCGGACTTCTTCCCTAGGCCTTTGTGCATTCAGCTATAGAGCCTCTACCTATGCTACAACCCAATACTTAGACATCTTACTTCAGAGCTACGACTCTCTTACCTTGTCTCTCTCTAACTACTTAGAGCTTATCTCTTTTTATACAATCCCATGGTCCGCAGACCATGGGTAGATCTCTTACAGCCAACTTTACTTTACAAAACTAGGGGCGGACTACCCTTTATGACACATGACACCTTGGCACTCCCTGACCACAAAATCTGGAGTTTTTACAATTTTATTACAGAATTTGACTCAAACATGGGCTTTTAGCCCCAAAACTGGCCTTGGGTGATCTCGCTCCCAACAGGCCCCCAACACAAACATCGTGACTCGCCCTCGAGTCCCTCGGTAGGCACAGAGATCTTTAGGTGAAGCCCGTCCACTTCGACATGTATGATCGCTACCTCGGTCGTGCACTAAGATGTCGCCTACTTTGTGTCTTCCAATGTCTGCTCGATCACTGCTCCTACACTGTCAACCTAAAGCTTTTGTTGCGTCGCTTGCAAAGTCGCAAGCTTGCCTTCAATTTTTCCTGTGACTATGTAAACTTCCTCCAGCCAAGGCTTTAGTCTTGCCTTCAATATTGCTTCCTTGTGCAACGTTGCGTCCACCTGTTCCTTCAGCTGCTTGGCCTCCTACAACTTTGCTAGCCTTTGTATCAGCACAACGGTTTGAATTGTGCCCTTAACCTCATAGTAATGTTGTTGTGGCTCGCGTGCTTCTCTCTCTAGCCTCTGTATATTTGGGTCCTCCTGCAAGCTTTTCAAGACCTCGAATGACTGCTCAAACAACTGTGTGCAGTATACTACTACACTCTCCATCGCTGCTACTACCTCTGTGACAGCGGTCGCCCACTGTTCCTTTACTTCTACTAGTGTTGAAGGCTAGGCCCTCAACTGTAGCTCGGTAATTTGCAGGTTCAACTCCAACTGAACTCGCACACATCCCTGTGGCGAACTTGTGGATGCATGCCTCGACTGGCTCCTCTTCTAGAATGGCTAATTTTGGGACCATTCGACACACCTCCTCAAAAACCTGCATAATCCTCTTGCTTTGATTGGTCGCCTCGGTCTCAGCAGCGATGGCACCATTTCTTTGTAGGGCCATTTGTTCATTGTTGATCCATTGTTCATTGATTATCTGGAGGGAGTGGTGCTCACGGGCCCTCAGCTCATCAATTACTCCATCCTGCAAGAGGTGGAGTGCTTCGTGCGGAAGCACTGCCAGGTTTAGCTCAACTCCCTTCAAGTCACTGATAGTGGGCTCATCAACCTCATTTTCGGTGGTCAGTGCTCCATCTGACAGCACTATCGCATTGGAAGCCTTCGTGCACAACATATCAGAAGCCTATGAAGTTCCGATAGCTAGGCTGGTAGACACCATACCAACCTGCTACACACAGTTCTGCAACTCCTACAACCCGGTCTGGATAGCCCCTAGGATGATCTACTGTTGTTGTTCAAATTATTTCAAGGCCTCCGCGGTGACATCCCTGACCGTGTCACTAATATCATGTAAGTCACCCTCTGTCAATGTGATAGGGTCCAGCGAGGTCTTGGTCACCTTTTATTTCTTCCTGGACCCTCCCTTCTCCAACTCTCTTGGGCGCTTAATGTAGGTGGATGTCTCCTGAGGGTCCGCGTCATGCTATTCTGTTTCTTCCTCTTCTATCTCAGGCGAAGGCAACCTCGCGCCTTTGTGAGAGCCACGCTCTGTTCCACCTGTCTCCTTTCCTGGCTGCTCTGCTTGGGCCTTATCAGTGGCCTCCTTTTTCCTCTTCTTAACCAATTACGCCATCTTCAGCTTGGCTACTCCTCCTTCTTCTGCTCTACAGACTTTCTTCCCCCGACCACCAAGTCTATGGTAGTGCACCTCTCCTCTGGCCATTTGGTCAAGCACCACATCAATGGGATCATCTGTGGCTAGATACGGCAAGTCGTACCACTTCTGCGCAGGGCCCTTCTGCGCACTAATGGAGACTTGATGGAAATTGGATTTGAATTCAGTGTAGCCCTGCAAGTTGAATTCAAATCCGACCGTTCCCCCCAAATTCATTTCATTAATGCCAGATTGGCGACAGATTTTCAAGGATCTGAGCCCTAAATTTCATCTTAAATGTCGGCCGCCCACTCCATTTGGCCTCACTTATGTCGTCAAATCATGAATAATGACTTTAACGATCACTTTTCAGCTTACCTGTGCGATTTCTCCTTAGGGAGCGCAGCTCCCTCTGCGATGTTACGGACCCTATGATACTTCCTTGCTTCACATCATCCGCCAATCGTGCAGCTCCCCAACTTGGGTAGTGTATTTTATAGTCTCGCGCCTCCTTTCAACTACCTAGAGCGCTAAAACTATGCTACCTTCATTTAGTCACATGGCTGAACTATCGGTGTATTGCTTCAAGTGACTGCCATTCACCTTTCTTGGGAAGGGTTCTCCATTCAATTTGACCAGCTGTACCACTCCTCCATCGATAATTTCTTGAATGACATAGGGCCCTAACCAGTGCATTCTAAATTTCCCTGGAAATTTATCAAACTTAATATCATATAGCAAAACCAGATCATTTACCTTAAATGAGTGAGCTTAATGTGTCAATCATGCCATGCCTTTTCGTACTGCTTTTGGACCTACTGGTGAAATCCCGCCAAAAATTTCTCTTCATCAAGCTCATCCAAATGTGCGAGCCTCTCCTCCAGGGCTCTGCGATTTGTCACACCTGTGAGCACTGTTATGCGTAGACTAGGCATAATATATCCCATGGGCATTACCGCTTCAACATGATAAACAAGCTTAAAGGGGGTTTGTCCAGTCAACTTCTTGCATGGCGTTCGATAAGCCCATAGTATTGTAGGCATGCGTAGATCCCAATCAATTCGTTGAGCATTGCAAACCTTGGTCAACGTGTTTTCGAGCACTTCGTTGAATGCCTCCACTGTCCTGTTAGCCTACGGGTGATAAGGTGTGCTCTTCTGGTGGTATATCTGAAATTCCTCCATCAGCGCGCTGATCGTCTCATTCAAGAAGCGTGTACCGTGATCACTCATCAAGATATTCAGACATCCAAATTGCATCAATACATGCTCAAAGAGAAATTTTGTAGTGGTCACACCTGTGCAATCCTTCATAGGTTGTGCCTCCACCCAACGAGTCAAATACTCTATCGTGGTGATAACGTACCTTACTCCTGTCTTTCCTTGGGGCTGAATGGGTCCCACAAAATCTATCTCCCACTTCTTGAAAGGTTGCAACATCATCTGTGGATTCAAAGGCATCTCATCCCTCCGCGATGGCCTGCCAGTCCTTTGACACACATCACATGCCTTGCAATACGCTTTTTAGTCCTAATGGAAGGTTGGCCACCACAACCCTGCCCATAGAATCTTTTGCGTGGTTGCTCTTCTAGCATAATGTCCTCTTGCAATGCACCCATGAGCGTTCACGAGGATGTTGCTTCTTTCGAACTCAGGTACATACCATCGCAATATCTCATCAATCCCCATCTTGTAAAAATGCCCAGGAATGACAGAGAAATTCATTGCGCGCACCAATAATTCCTTCTTTTGCTGGACAATGTATCCTTCTGGTGCAGTACCTGTCGTTAGGAAATGTATTATATCCTCAAAATGACCATCCTGTTGGAAATACTAAGAGGGGGGGGTGAATCAATATTTCTTTTTCAATTGTTATTTTACCAGTTAAAACATTTATATTCAGAACACAAGATGAATCAACAAGAATAAATTCTTTTATTAATATAATCTTTACAATAAAATAGATACAATATATATATAATTCCAATCTGTTCCCAAACACCAACTTGGACTTTTGTGAGGCTCCAAACTCTAGAGCACCAACTCTGTTTTGTCAAGGCACCAACTCCCAGGACACCAATCCTTCCAGTTCTGAGGCACCAACCTCAAGGACACTAGTCCTTCCAGTTTCTGAGGCACCAATCCCAAGGACACCAATCCTTCCAACTTCTGAGGCACCAACCCTAAGGGCTCTGACCCAATCTTGTCAAGGCATGTTTGATAGTAAGGTTTTGCTCTCATAACTCTTCTTTACTGAGTTCTATCTGTTTATAGCTTCACTGTAGTCTCCCTGCTACAACATCAATGGCAACCAGTCTTCTTATGAAGAAGTCTTTACAACTATTCATACTGTCCACACAAAGTTTGCAATAGCCATCATGATCTCTGATAATGTCTCCACACAGCTTTAGTGAGTTTACTATTAGTTGCACTAAGCTCTGCACAAGAACCAACTTTTTGTTCTAGCATCTATTCTAACTGTCATAGTAAATGCTTCAGCATGACTGCTTCTCTGTTGGCTACTTCTCCCTTCAAACAATGTCAGATAAAACTTTATTTATTACATCACATAATTGTTCTTCAGACTGCATTGTGTACCTGATTAATTCATCACAGGTCTGAGTCTTTCACAGGGTAACACGATCAATAGAGATGCTCGTCCTTCGAATGCCTCCTGTCCTGTTGGACCTTCGGCCCTTTTCTGTTCTGCTGGACCTACGACTGCCTCTGTTTCTTCCAGTTTTTCAACAACAACAGCATAAAGGCAATTCTCTGTTTTCTTATACTGATACACCTGACCTTTGGCTTCCCTTTCGCTCGCTTGAACTTCTGCTTCCTCTGTGCTCGCTCAACCTTTTGGCTTCCTCCTTTGATTGCTTGATCTTCGGCTTCCTAATCTCTGGCTTCCTCTGTCTCTTCATGTTCACCAACGCTCATTGAACACGTTCAGGAGGAAGAGCGACCAAAATACAAAGAAATGTTTCTTACTAAAAATATCAGAGAGGTCCTTTCCTTTAATAATATTCATACATTAGACTTCATTGTTTATGGAGGATTTCATTGGAGAGACAATACCAACAGGGATTTCCCACATGCCACGTCACAATCGCAATCGCAATCATTCAGGCCCACTAAACTATCGGAAACGTTAATTTATGATTTTGGCCTTAAAAACCCCAGGCAACACATTTATCAGAATACACAAGAATACACAGAAAAAAACAGACCGAATGCTTAAGGCTGGACTTCAAATACATTACACTCGCATCTATAAATCCATCGGGTCCGCTCCTCCACAACTTTATCGCAATCGGCGCTTTATAGTGTGGTAAGGCTTTACAATATATGCGATATGCAATGGATGCAATAATATATTAACTTATATTGCAATGGTGTAGTCGGGTCCGTGTTATTATTGCAATCACAGTTTTAATGTTACAAGGGCTTTAAGCGCTGCGATACATAACTCCCAATATGACAAACGCAATAATACTATAGACTATTTTTCATGCCTCCGTCGAGTCCATATATATATATATATATATCACAATCGATGGTTCGGGGGTGACATCCCTTTATACATTGCGATTACCGTAGATGCGATATAACAATAGGGTATTTTATAATTATGCAGCGGGTCCGTTATTATAACGCATCTATAATATATATATATATATATATATATATATATATATATATATATATATATATATATATACATATATATATATATATATATACATATATATATATATATATATATACATATATATATATATAGATATTGCAATCCCATATATAATATACATATAACTCATGATATGATATTTCCTATGAGGCAGACGCGATATGATATTAAGCGGTTGTTGATATATCCGACGAGTCCATAGTTTATCGCATTCGACAATTTTCCCTTGTTACCTCTCTTCAAGACTTGCGATTACTGTGGATGTGATATTACAATAGAGCATATTGTTATGGAACCAATGGGTCTGTAATACATTTCTTTAAGGATTTTTCACGGTTTATAACTGTTAACTCTTTCATTATGCGATAACTGTTAACTCCTCCATTATGCGATACTCTTGGCATATGTGATACTTCTGATAGTTCTTCCTTGGCATATATTACATGCGATGCTCCTCCGTTAATTGATCTTTTGATGACTTCTTCCTCTTTGCGGCACTTCTTAGGCATATAATACATGTGATATTCCTGATATGGCTCCTCTTGCTCCAATAGGACTTCTTGGGCATATAATACATGTGGTATTCCTTTGGATTTGCAATGTCTTTCAATGAACTTCTCTGATACCTTCATACCTTGATGGCTTCTGTCTTTTCCAATATGCCTCTCTTGCTCTAATATTCTGCAATACTCTTAAGCATAAGTGATAGCTTTGATATGCCTCCTTTGTTAACTCCTCCATTAACAAACTCTTACTCATGGCTTGGCTTTCCTGATGGCCTTGCTCCTTGGCTTCATATCATCATTTAGTATCCTAGGATATTGCTATATAGACATACTCCTATTGCTTCATGGATCTACTCTACTTGGCTTCACATCATTGTTTACTGTCCAAATATTGCCATATTGACATCAATGAAAACCTAGGTTAACAATCCCCCCCTTTGTTATTGATGGCAATATTCTTCTTCTCTCCCCCTTTGACATCAATGGCAAAGGAGTGCACAAGGACTCCCCCTGTCGAACTACTTCTTCATGAATAGTAGATCTTCATGGGTCTGTTACTCCCCCTGTCATAGTGCTCTTCTTTTTACTCAAGATAGAAGGATTGATGCTTTATCATCAATTAGCACATTATCCCCTCTTCATGTCTCAGAACTACTTTATCATGGCTTCAATAATGCTTAAAGATGCTCCACTTCAATGCTTTCAAACAGATTGCAAATAGCCACACACCAAGTGTCCAAGTCCAAGTTTTTATGCTTCAATCCATATTTTGTTGTCTCCACAGTCAGAATTAAGGGGCCTTCATAGTCCGATTAAGAAAATGCCACTGAAATTGCTATCTTTCTTCAGATCCAAGTTCCTTTGTATCTCTATGCTTCTCCTTAAGTTACTGAGCTATATTCCACTGCACAACATTCTCCTTTCTATAGTCTTTTTTGATGAGCCATCTTTTCCTTGTGTTCTTGTAAAGATTTCTGCAAGTTATCTCCACTAGTTGATTTTTATATCCAATCTGTGACAGTATTTAAATTCTTTTTTTTTATTTGCATATTTTTGCAATGCTTCAGTTTTGGTTAGATGCTGCCAACTGCTCTTGCTTCATGCTCCAATTCAGATGTATTTGTTTGTTTGAAGGTTGCCTCTATTTGTGTCCATAATCTTCTTGTTCTCACATCAAATCCCTGAGTCGAGACATTTAACATTTGTAATATTAGCACCATAGTTATTTTCCCTATTTCTCTAGTATTAGATGCTCCAATTACTACTTAGTGATTAAGTGGAAAGCATCTTCAACAACAATCCAAAGAATGGTTACAGGATCATGTTCTTCAATGGAGTACTCCTGAGAAATTATCTTTATTAAAGAATGATTGTTAATATAGCTCAACAAGGATTTCATAAGGACCCTTTCACTAATAGCTCTTGAAATAATGATCAAGAATCACAGGCTCCCCTAACTGTATGCATCATCTCCTTTTGCAGAGTCTTCCCATCAAATGCTTAGATTGTCAAAATTCAGGCCAATAACATGTGTTGTTGGCTGGAGAGTTCAAGGGACTTTCGGATTGTATTTGCTTCATTCTCCATACTTGTGTAACTTTCTTCTTTTGCATGGTTCTAGCTTGTGTAAGAGCCCAAGTTAAGTTACAATCACGTGCCATATGACCAATGTTATGACAGTTGAAGCATTCTACATTGTTCATGAATAAGAATCCATGATTTCTTCCTGCAAAATTTCTCCTTGGAGATTGTTGGGGACCATAATATCTATCTTTATGATATGGTTGGGGACCATAACATCTATCTTTATGATATGCTTTACGATCTTTTGTCATGTGACCAAAGTTTGTACAAGAATAACAATAACCAAGAAATAAACTTTGGTATCTGGGAGATGGAGATTTCCGTGATGTACTTCTGAAGTCTTTCTGTCTTGAGTTCCTTTGATGATAACCATTGCTTCTAGCATCCTTGACGTTATCTACATTTATTCTTGGAGCAGGATTTCTTCCAATGTTGCCTTGATTTTTCTCCTTGCCTTTGCTAGAACTGGGAGCATCATCATTTCTTTCTGGCTTCTTCACATCCCTTTTGTTTGAAGCATTATCATTCTTGTTTGAGGATTCACCTGTATACCCGAGACCTGATTTATCAAATGGACATCTTTTATGGTTGAGCATTTCATCCAAGGCTTGAGATCTCTTCAAGGTTTTATTCATCCCTTCAACCTTTTTTCTGAGGAAGACAATCTATCCTTCCAATCTTTCACACTCATTATTCTTCTTAGAAAGTTGTTTCTCAGTTTCTTCCTTGATACAAGTAGCTTCATTTGCTTCTATTTTCAGGGAGATGATATCTGACTTCATTTTGAAGATTTCTTCATTTTCCTTTGCTATACTGCTCTCCATTTCTTCCTTGATCCTTGTAGATTTACATGTTTCGGCCTTGAGAAGTTTGATGCTAGATTTTAATTTGAAGATTTCTTCATCCTTTACTTTTAGTTGACATATCATGGTGTTTCTTTCCTTTTTTGCTTCATCAGCCTGTCCTTCTATGATTTCCAATGCTTCCATTGTCTTCTCAGCTCCTTGTGCTTGTTTCCTTGCTTCTTTTAGTTGAGATTTGAGAGAGTAGACCTCTACCTTGTACTGACCAATTGCTTCTTCAAGTTTTTTCAAGCTCTTGTGCCTTTGTTCAAGTTGACTTGACAAGGTATATTCCTATTTATTTGCTTTATCCAATTGATTTGTCATGGATATGACTTGTTCATGATGCTTTCTTTTGCTTTAATGAAATTCCTTCTTAAGCTTGGCAAGATCTTCATCCCTTTCTTTTACTTGAATCTTGACAAGGTCAAGTTTCTCCCTTGTTTGATCTTGGTCACTAGCTAGTGCTATCTTCTTAAGTTCCTCGTTTTCCTTTTTCAAATTATTAATCTCTTCCGTGGCAGCCATAATTTAAGCGAGGAGATCTTCTACAAAATCTTTTTCATTATCTTCATCTTCTAGATCTTCTTTAGCCTTGATATCATCATTCTCATTTTCAGCTTTTGTGATGGGTTCTACATTTCCTTCTTGATTTCCATCATCTTCTTGACTGATGGTCGTGGTCAATGCTCCTTTTGAGTGAAGGTCATGAAGTTTGTCCCATATACCCTTTGCTGACGAACATTTTCCTAAATTGTTCTTTATAGAATCAGGTAGACCATTCAAGATTTCCTTAATTGCTTTTGCATTATACTCCTTGGATTCTCCATCCATCATGCTATCAACAACTACTGATTTCCATATTTCAATGCCTTGAGTCTTTAAAAAATTCCTCATTCTTGCTTCCCATATATTAAAGTAACCATTGAACCATGGAGCCTCCTCAAATTGATTGTCTTCTATTTCAGTGGTAAAGGGAGACACATCTTTAGGAGGATAGGAGACTTTTTTCCTTGACTTTGCCATTTGTGTTCTAAATATCAACCTTCAAGCTATTAGGCTTTGAATGAAGATACTGACTCTGATACCAATTGTTGAAAATACTAGGGGGGATGAATCATTATTTCTTTTTCAATTGTTATTTTACTAGTTAAAACATTTATGTTTAGAACACAAGATGAATCAGCAAGAATAAATGCTTTTATTAATATAATCTTTACAATAAAATAGATACAACATATATATAATTCCAATATGTTTCCTAGCACCAACTTGGACTTTTGTGAGGCTCCAACCTCCATAGCACCAACTCTGTTTTGTTAAGGCACCAACCTTGGACTTAGGAGCACCAACCTCAAGGACACCAATCCTTCCAGTTTCTGAGGCACCAATCCTTCCAACTTCTGAGGCACCAAGGCCAAGGGCTCCGACCCAATCTTGTCAATGCATGTTTGATAGTAATGTTCTGCTCTCAAAACTCTTCTTTACTGAGTTCTGTCTGTTTACAGCTTCACTGTAGTCTCCATGCTACAACATCAATAGCAACCAGTCTTCTTATGAAGGAGTCTTTACAACTCTTCATACTGTCCACACAGAGTCTGCAATAGCCATCATGATCTCTGATAATGTCTCCACACAGCTTTAGTGAGTCTACTATTAGCTGCACTAAGCTCTGCACAAGAACCAACTTTCTGTTCTAGCATATGTTCTAACTATCACAGTAAATTCTTCAGCATGACTGCTTCTCTGCTGGCTACTTCTCCCTTCAAACAATGTCAGATAAAACTTTATTTATTACATCACAGAATTGTTCTTCATACTACATTGTGTACCTGATTAATTCATCACAGGTCTAAGTCTTTCATAGGGTTACACGATCAACAGATATGCTCGTCCTTCGAATTCCTCCTGTCCTGTTGGACCTTCGGCCCTTTTCTATTCTGTTGGACCGACGACTACCTATGTTTCTTCTTGTTTTTCAACAACAACAACATAAAGGAAATTCTCTATTTTCTTATACTGATATGCCTGACCTTTGGCTTCCCTTTCACTCGCTTGAACTTCCACTTCCTCTATGCTCGCTCAACCTTTTGGCTTCCTCCTTTGATTGCTTGATCTTCGGCTTCCCGATCTCTGGCTTCCTCTGTCTCTTCGTGTTCACCAACGCTCATTGGACACGTTCAGGAGGAAGAGCGGCCGAAATACAAAGAAATGTTGCTTATTAAAAATATCAGAGAGGTCCTTTTCCTTTAATAATATTCATACATTAGACTTCATTGTTTACGGAGGATTTCATTGGAGAGACAATACCAACAGGGAGGCCCCACATGCCACGTCACAATCGCAATCATAATCATTTAGGCCCACTAAACTATCGGAAACATTAATTTATGCTTTTAGCCTTAAAAACCCCGAGCAACACATTTGTCGAAATACACAGGAATACACGGAAAAAACCCGACCGGACGCTTAAGGCTGGACTTCAAATACATTACACCCGCATCTATAACTTCATCGGGTCTACTCCTCCACAACTTTATCGCAATCGGTGCTTTATAGTGTCGTAAGAATTTACAATATATGTGATATTCGATGGATGCGATATTATATTAACTTATATTGCAATGGTGTAGTCAGGTCCATGTTATTATCGCAATCACAGTTTTAATGTGACAAGGGCTTTAAGCACTGCGATACATAACTCCCAATATGACGGACGCAATATTATTATAGACTTTTTTTAATGCCTCTGTCAAGTCCATATATATATATTGCAGTCGTGGTTCAAGGGTGATAGCCCTTTATACATTGCGATTACCGCAGATGCGATATAACTGTAGGGTATTTTATAATGGTGCAGTGGGTCCGTTATTATAACGCATCTATATAATATATATATATATGTATATTATATATGCGATTGCAATATATATATATATATATATATATATATATTGCAATCGCATATATAATATACATATATAACTCATGATATGATATTTTCGATGAGGCGGATGTGATATGATATTAAGCGGTTGTTGATACATCCGTTGGGTCCATAGCTTATTGCATTCAGCAATTTTCCCTTGTAACCTCTCTTCAATACTTGCGATTACTGTGGATGCGATATTACAATAGAGCATATTGTTATGGAACCATTGGGTCTGTAATACATTTCTTTAAGGATTTTTCACGGTTTATAACTATTATCTCTTCCGTTATGTGATAACTATTAGCTCCTCCGTTATGCGATACTCTTGGCATATGCAATACTTCCAATAGTTCTTCCTTGGCATATATTACATGTGATGCTCCTCTATTAACTGATCTTTTGATGACTTCTTCCTCTTTATGGGACTTCTTGGGTATATAATACATGTGATATTCCCGATATGGCTCCTCTTGCTCCAATAGGACTTCTTGGGCATATAATACATGTGATATTCCTTTGGCTTTGCAATGTCTTTCAATGAACTTCTCTGATACCTTCATACCTTGATGGCTTCTGTCTTTTCTGATATGCTTCTCTTGCTCTGATAGTCTGCAATACTCTTAAGCATAAGCAATAGCTTTGATATGCCTCCTTTGTTAACTCCTCCGTTAACAGACTCTTACTCATGGCTTGGCTTTCCTGATGGCCTTGCTCCTTGGCTTCATATCATCATTTAGTATCCTAGAATATTGCTATATAGACATACTCCTGTTGCTTCATGGATCTGCTCTAATTGTCTTCACATCATTGTTTGCTATCTAGAATATTGCCATATTGACATCAATGACAACCTAGGTTAACACATCTGCGATGCGCACTGCAAATAGTTGCACGTCAAGCAATCCCTCCTCCAAATTAGTGGGCTCTTCCACTGTTTTGATGCGTGATAGATGGTTTGGTCCCACATTCAGTCGTCCAGGATACTACTCCCAATGCTATACACGATGTGTGAATATGTACATGAAACTATTTCATCCAATCCGAGAAGACTAGAATCTGAGTGGTTGCCATATTTTCTTTCAATATATCCAAGCTCTTCTTACAGTCATCGTTCCAACAAAATGTAACATCCTTCTTCAACAGTTTCTCCATAGGCACAGTGATCTAGGCATATCCTTTGATAAACTTCCTATAATATCCCGTATGTCTCAGGGTAGTGCGTAGCTGCTTCACGCTCCTCGGTGCTTAAAAGTTCAATATCACTGCTATCTTTGTGGGATCTACCATTAGTCCCTATCTGCAAACCACATGCCCCAAAAAGTTCCCAAAAGGAACACAAAGCAAACACTTCTTGAGATTGAGCGCGGTTTGGTATCTTCGATAGGTATCCAGCATCAGGCACAAGCTTGCTACATGGCATTTAACCAACCCAAACATAGTCCAGTGATCAAAATATACCTCCAGGAACTTATGAATAAATTCCTTGAATGCAGCCATGTTATAGACATTTTTGTGCCTCGCAGCATGGAGCATGAAATGTCAATAATTACAGGGATCCTCAGTCCCTAAACATGTTGTTCTTACCCCTAGAGGAACAAGGTCAGCAAACCACAGCACTTCCTATCAGTTCTCCACCTGAAAACACTCAAAAACAGGCTATTTTTGGATCATGTCAGCTGCTCCACTGAGCATCTGCACTGAATGTCAACTGCTCCTCCTTGTACCTGCGCTGAAAGTCAAAACCAATGAAGGCCACCTGCGCTGAGCGAGAAAGGACAAGTGGCACAGTGAGTCATTGCTTTGGAATCTTCCAAAAATGACACTTGGATCAGGTATTTCGCCTTGTGATGAGTCAGAGGCTTTGTTTCTCCAAGTGGAAGCAAGGTTCACCAAGTGGACTCAAGAACTGAAGATCAACTAAAGATTAACTAAAGAGAGAGAGGACACAAGGCAGCTACACATCAGTTGCAAGCTGACTCATCCTTTCTCAATTCATCTATATATTGAGCTCTCTCCTATGAGCTCAGGGGGCTGGAATTTTGTGCAAAGCAAGGAAGTGCTGTTGGTTTACAATTAGAGCTATTGGGTGATTGCTTTTATAGAGGAGAAGAGGAGATTTCTTGCTGCTGGGAAGGTGCTGCTGGATTGGAGCCATTTATGGTTGTAACCTTCTCAGAACCTTTTTCTTCTATCAATAAAGCTTTGATGTTCTCCTATATACTTGTATTGCAATGATGTATTGTTTTTATCTGTATATTTGATTCATTCTAATCCATGCATCAGTTATGAGTACATGTTTCTTGTAGTTTCCCTCTCTTGTTTTTGCAAGATCTTTGTGTAGCTGGGCCGGCAAAGGGAGCAAGGAGCTGGGAACAAGAGGCAAAGATAGAAGACAGGATCGACAAAAGCGAAAGACATCGGTTGGTCAATCTTTTCTTCCTTCTCTGTACTTTCATAAAGGAAAAATATCAAAGCTTTACTTTCAGTTGTTGCTAAGGAACTATCACCCTTAGAGTAGGGATAGGGTCATTCCGAGTCGGATACTTTTTCCCACAACAAACTGGCGACTCCGCTGGGGACCTAGTATCTTGTTGGTTTATTGTGTTTCTTTCTATTCATCTCATAAACCAGGAGAGCACCAAATCGAACTGCAATTGAGTCCTTCAATTGCAAAGTAGAGGGCAGCTGCTCTGGCTCAGTTTCTGAGCAAGTTTATGATTTGAAGAGCTGATCCACAAGGACTCTTGTGCTCTTTGTGATAGCTTTTCATCCTCTTGATCACCCCTTAGCTTGTACTTGACCTATAGCTTTTTATTTCAGCAAAAACAGTGAATTTTTGAGCTTTTTATGACCCGGAAACCCTTGTAAACGCAACTCTTGTGTCTCAGTGCAGGCTGTCCAAAGGCAGTCTGCATTTCAGCGCAGGTACTCCCTTCGGGAACTGCACTGAAAGTCAGTTTGACAGACCAGAGCCTGCGCTAAACCAGTTAGCCAGTGTCTTGCTGAGGTTTCCTACTGAGTCTGGGCCCTGTTTTCACTGTTGTTTTGCTGCTGATTGCTTGTCTTTGTACTTGCTGTAAACCAACTGTCCTTGACATTATTCCACCTCAGTTGTGTGATGAAACTGTGATTGTTCTTTCAGTATTTCTTGATTCATTTACAGTTTCCCATTGTGAAAAGCGAACCAGTATAGCTGTGACCTCTTAGATCCAGAACTGTAAAAGTGTCGTAGTGGTCTTGAGAGTTAGTTTTATTGCTGTTCATAGCTGATTGAGTTTGTTTGTTTTTCATACTATGGTTTGAATTCATACATTTTTAGTGTCGAAACAAGTACCTGTAAGGCGTCTTTTGATTTTAGACAAAACTTGTTTGTTTACGCTTCAAATTGAATTCGAAATTATACAACAGTTTCCTTTTTGTCTTACATCAACATTAAGGAAAAAAAGAAAAGAAATACCTGCATCTTGCATTTGCATTTTTTGATAAGTTTGCGTGATTGATCTAGGAGAAAGTGCATTAGTTTGTGCTTTGTGATCTGTGTGGAAAGATAATGTTTTTCTCTCCCCTCAGTAGTTAGGATTTTCAAAGCTAAAAAGATTGTAAAGCTTGCTTATCATTTTAGCTGCATTTAGGAATTTGTACCAATACATCTCGTGGTTATCCTGAAAGACAAACTACTAAACAAGATCAACTTAAAATATATTGAATGAATCTAAAAACGCTTTGTAACATAACGCTCACAATAGAGGTCTAGGTAGAGACGTGTTCCGGCATCGTTAAACGTAGTGACTGTCGATCTCTACGAAGGTGGGTGATTCCTCCTGAGGGACGATAGCACTAATACGGACTTGTGCTCCCGCGTACCGTCGCGTATATTGGGAGACCCCTATAGGCATTTATCCTTTATCCTTAGGAAGCCGTGTCGGCCGCCCTACTGATCGCGATGCAGTGAACACAGCATTCACGAAGATCGACCACCCGTACCGTAAAACGTATTCTGTGGTTTCGCGAAAGGTTTGGCACACCCTCTGCCTAGATCTCCAGAGCAGTTTCTTTTGGCCTTTTTCAAACTCTATAACTGAAAAAGTCCAACCGAGCATTTGTCACTTCGGGCTCGTTAATACATCGAAGGCGACTAGAGTCATCTTTAGCTTTTTCTCGACTCTTAAAACATGAAAAAGCAAAGTTGTGTCTAAAAGCGTCTAATAAAATTCATTCAATACGGAAACATAATTCCCCTTTTTGTATTTTAGTTGATCGAGTAATCTGCAACCATGGAGGAAAGTCAATTAGAACTCCGTCGTTCGAGGAGACTCACGAGTCAACCGTCTTTGTCTCTGGAATCGAGAGTAGTACGGACGAAGCAAACTCGCTTGACCGGGTCAAAATCTCCCATTAAAGTTAGAACAACAGTTCCAACTACATCTGAGATTCTGGTCACTCCTAATATTTCTGGAATCCCTGCCTCTATTGAAGAAGTTCAACAGCGATAGAGGGACAGTTGTACTGATCCTAGTCTGAGAACAAGTACTTGCATAACTGAACCAGTTCCATCTGAAACCGGTCCACAGAGTCTTGTTGCTCAAACAACTGTCGCTGTCGAAGCAACCCCTTCTTCGGCACCAGAAATCTTTTACGGACCTGACGGTCTTCCTCTTCCTCCTGGTCTGATTGCAATAGAGGAAATCGTAGAGGACCAGCAAGCAAATACTCCAACTCATTTTGGAGTAGGCGCCACTCTTTTTCCTTCTGCATCAAAAGTTTGTCCATCGCCACTGGAAGTTCCTGTAGAATCATTAGGCAGTTTATTGGATAGACTTAAAATGTCTGAGCAACCGTCGACATCTAGGACTGTGCAAAATGACACAGCGACAGCAGAAACTCCTGCTGTCACTCCAACGATGTTTGTCGGCATACCAGCTGTCCCGACTAGCTCTCAACAGCTAGAAGGAGTCCACCCAGGGACTATTATGACAACTTGGTCTGTTCCAGTTTGTTCTTCCGGTATAATACCCGGTAATTCTTATGTTGAAACTAGACAAATTGATCCCTTTGGAAATCAGTTTGGACCATCCAGTCCTCAAAGGCAATCTATACCCTTGAGCTCCGGATTGTTACCGTATGGGGGGCAATATGCCCTTTCACTTCCCCCTCCGGGAGGATACCCATACGGCAGTTTTCAACCGCATTCAGGTTTGACTAAAGTTACGACGAGTGGTTGGGTGCCTATGTTGCCCCAACAACCGAGAGTTGTATATTCCATGCAACAATGTGTACCTATGTCTAGCATCCCGACGACGCCAACAATTGTAACCGTGTCGCAAGTTCAATCGATGCCTATTGTATGTCAACCCCAAGTTGTAATGCAACAGCCCCTTGACCCTGCAACACAACCACAATCGCCAACTGCCGGGACGACACAGATACAAACGGGAACCATAACCCCGCATCTTGGTCCGTCGGTTAGTATCGCACAGCAAAACATGGCTTTGCAGCCATGGATGATGCAATACCAACAACCTCAGTTTCAACAGGTGTACCAGGGATCTGAGCGACAGATCTTTGCAAATAGTGGGCAACCCTATATTCAGAACGGGTTAAATCAACCACTTTACAGTGGCCAAGCCCACCAGCCATATCAGTCCTATCAACATCAGTTGCATTATGCTGGTATGCAAAGGCCTATTGCTCAGGCGATTCCATCGTATCCTGGGTACACCTCGCCAAACCTAAATCAGCAGTTGCCATTCGTGGCGACTCTAGAATTACCAGATTTACATCGATTGACGAATGATCCAATCGCCTATGCCCATTGGTGGCCAGCGATTCCTCACAAACTTCCTTCGGACATTCCTAAATTCAATGGAAATCCTGGCGAAGACCCGTCGAATCATGTGATGACTTTCCATCTGTGGTGTTCGTCGAATACCTTGAATGATGATTCGATAAGGCTTCGCCTTTTCCAGAGGACATTGACTGGTCCGGCGGCTAAATGGTATATTGAATTACCTAGAGCCTCTTTCGACAATTTTAGTTCCCTAGCCACGACTTTCTTAACACACTTTCAGTTACCTATAAGGTGAGAAACTGGAACCGAGATCTTAACCAATTTCAAGCAGACAACGGCCACACATATATCAGATCATATACATGAGTGGCGTCGCCGTCGCAGAATGGTAAAGACTTATGTTCCAGATCAGCTTTTAGCTGAGTGGTTTATAAAGTCGCTTCTTCCTGCTATAACAGAAGATGTGGCCAAGGGAGGCGTCGTAACAGAGGAGCAAGTTATTGCTCGTGCCCAGTATTTAGACTTAGTATATACTCAGTCTGGCACGCTCTATGACAAGATACCTGACGCCCCTAGACCGGAATTTTCAATTCCTCCCCCTCCTGGATCAAATAGTGACTCGCATGCCGGCGATGGTGTGATTGGCATTGCAAATGCAAAGTCAACACGGGATTCATCTAAGAAATCCCGTAAGACTTCGAATCAAAATGCAAATGAAAAACTTCTTGCCTCAGAAGTAAATGCCATGTCGACCGACAATGGCAAACAGCTGAAGCAACCAGGGGGCAAGAAGAAAAAGACAGGAAGAAAAAGGAAACCCCCGGCAGGGTGTCATATATGCGATGAGGATCATTGGACGAAATATTGTCCACATATAGCTGAAGTTAAGAAACTCTTCAAGAGTTCAAAAACCCCAGCAGTATTGACTGATCTGTTTCCTATTCCAAGTCAAAATCTGGTTGCTAATCAAAATGCTTCCGGACCCCAAGTGCTTATGTTGTCTACCTCGAAGCAACAGAATAATGCTTTGACAAGGAATAAAGATTACGGGAATCCAAAGCTGTCGAACAACAAGGTTAACGAACGACCTAGTAGTTCAACAACAACTTTGACCGAAGTTGTGCCACCCATCATTCCTGAGCCAATGATAAAGTCGCCAAAGGGAGTAGTACACAAATCGACATTTAATCCTCGTGCCAAAGAAGCACAGAATTATAATATAGTAAAGGACCTGGCCCAATCGCCGTCCACTATGTCGACACTTGAGGTACCACAAAATTACCCCTCCCAAGAGCAAGCTTTATTATCAGCAATAGGTGGGATTGGCCCAATGGATTCCAATCTTGTGGCCTTTGATCATAAAGGATATGACCCGCAATTACCAGCTCAACTAGCTTTCCTTATTCAAGTGAAAGCCCTCAACAAAACTGTTCATCGAACAATTATTGATGAGGGGGCATCTACATGTCTTATGTCGATGAGTTGCTGGAAAGATTTAGGCTCACCACCCTTGTCGAAATCGTCAACGACGTTAAAAGCATTTGATGGACGATCATACACTCCATACAGGATTTTAAGTAACTTGCAAGTTGAACTGGGGGGCAAAACAGTAGGAATTGATGTTGAAGTAATTGATGGAAACCTCGATTACAACATCCTACTAGGAAGGCCCTGGATCTATGCCATGGCCACGGTTGTGTCGACCTACTTCAGGAAGATTGCATTTCCCTTCCAAGAAGGAATTACAATCGTCGACCAACAAACTTTTCTCCCCAACAGTTCACAAGTTACAGGAAGCATTCCAATGATCCATGGAAGGAATCATTTGCTTCAAAATATCGGAGTAGGTCTCCTAAAAGACCCTGCCTTAATGGGTACTTTCACCTTACCGCCTCCAAGTAATCTGGCGGGAGTGGCCACGGTGGAAACCTACAAAATGAAATCTAATCCAATCTTCTGGTTGGATTCGGAAGATTCCTAGATATTTTGTCGGCACCGAGGACGGTTCTTACCTCGTGTCAACCTCGTTAAAAAATGAAACAAGGAATCATGAGGATAGTTCTTTTACTATGTCAACCTCATTAAAAAATGAAACAAATCCCCTTTTCAAAATTCAAAGGTAAACCTTCATTCCAACCACCGAGTTGAATGCAATGAAGCTTGGGGGGCATGCACCTCGATTTTCATTATTATGCTGGGGGCATGCAAACTTATCATCGAGCAGTTTTAGCACATGGTTCATGCTCGTTAAAAAATAAAACGCAAGATCCGAGCAGTTTTAACGCGGTCTTCATGCTCGTTAAAAAATAAATAAAAGCAGTGAGCAATGTTCCCTCCAGAGTTTAAGCTCATTTTTATCTAAAAAAAGAACCTATCCCGGTAAATAACCTTCTGAGATCGTAAATTCATCAGCCATAAAAGCCTTGGTCGTGTTTGTGCACCGTCACCTCCACCGTCATTTGGCCGATCATTCACTTCCATTTGTGTGTTTACCCATTTTGAGGAACATCTGCGAAGAGTGATTTCACCTAGCCATCCTTGTGACACTGCCGTGATTGGAAAATTCCAATTTGTACCTGGAATCAGTTGCTATCCCTATTTATCACTCGTTCCTCAAAAGACGAGTCATCTTTGAGCTCTTTTCTGACTCGTAAAATATGAAAAGTTTGCCGAGTTCTGGCCTTCCAGCTCGTTAAAGGGACCGGAAGAGCTATCCCTCTTTTAGACTTTAATCTTTTTGGATCTGAGGGATTATTACACAAAAAGATCGAGCGCTTGTCTTGTTCGGCTCGTTAAAAGTATCGAACACCCATCCCTTCTGTATTGTTTTATACTTTTTCGGACTTAAGGGATTAGATGACGAAAAAGGAATTGTGGAGTTAACTTTCTGTACCTTTTCAGACTCTCTAAAAATGAAAAGGACCGAGTTTTCCTTGTCGTTAGACTCGTTAAAATGATTAAATAGCGACAAACTTGTCTTTAGACGAGAACGAGTTTCCCTATCGCTAGGCTCGTTAAAACATAGCGATGGGCTTGCCCGAAGGGCAGGTTATAGAACAAGCATATGTTATCCTCCTCAAGCTTGACAAAAATAAAGAGGTACTGGTCAGAAATGACTGGGGAAAAATTGGGAGAACATCAAAGCTTAATGGTAGCAAGTCACTCTTGAACATGACACTTTTCCTCCGTACCACATCGGGTTGGGTTGTTTCATTCACCGGTCTCATCACCATGGTCTTCGCCAAACCATCCACATTTTGGGGTAATGCTACCGATCCATCGCATCAGTGTCGTTATATGTTCAAGAGAGGTCATTCTGAAAGTGTCAACCGTGTCCCATCCACTGCCATACATTATCCTTCATCCATTCATGATCGCCACCCTGAATCATACGTCACAGTTTGTTTTCACCTCCACTAAAATCATTAGCTCCGTTCCGTGTCATTGATGTGGGATTCATTAAGGCCCTCCTTTGACGGATCGCTTCTTGTCGACTTCAGCTCATTATCCAAGAAGTTGATCTAGGAACAACCCCATCAGTACTTTGAAGCTTGCATGCCTCAATGGCAAGTTTCTCACTTCCGGCGACAGGTATACATCAATGACCTTCGACCAGAAGATTTTGCGTGGCGTTCGACGCCAAGTCCTTTATTCACGCCACGTGAATTGTACTACAGTACCTTGAGGGTCATTATCATTATCGGTGATTCCTCTCGCGCTTGTTAACGGTTTTCATCATTGACCGGTAATCAAGCGATGTCTTTCCATGTTCGACTTCAGCGAAATTCTCACATGGATCGACCTGTACTTAGAGTGAAGATCGAATGAGTTTGAAGACCCCGGATCTAGTTTCATCCATCCGGGCTGCGATATATATTCAGGAAATATAAAAGCATTTGTCATGTACATCATTGCAGCAGATGATCATCCTACTCAAAGGATGATAATTTCAGCAGAGAATTATCAGTCTACCATCAGACAATCGTCTGTTCTATGTACCAAAATGTATTTATAAAACTGAGCATGGGAATGCCCGCCTCAGCTAGATCATGAAAACAGAATGAAAAATAATGTATTGTATTGTATTGTATTACAGGGCACCTCTCAGCACTTGAATGAACTTCGGACCCTCTGGATAAAGCATTTCACCCGATAAACGGCCTCATACTTTAGGGGGCAAATGTTATAGACATTTTTGTGCCTCGCAGCATGGAGCATGAAATGTCAATAATTACAGGGATCCTCAGTCCCTAAACATGTTGTTCTTACCCCTAGAGGAACAAGGTTAGCAAACCACAGCACTTCCTATCAGTTCTCCACCTGAAAACACTCAAAAACAGGCTATTTTTGGATCATGTCAGCTGCGCCACTGAGCATCTGCGCTGAATGTCAACTGCTCCTCCTTGTACCTGCGCTGAAAGTCAAAACCAATGAAGGCCACCTGCGCTGAGCGAGAAAGGACAAGTGGCACAGTGAGTCATTGCTTTGGAATCTTCCAAAAATGACACTTGGATCAGGTATTTCGCCTTGTGATGAGTCAGAGGCTTTGTTTCTCCAAGTGGAAGCAAGGTTCACCAAGTGGACTCAAGAACTGAAGATCAACTAAAGATTAACTGAAGAGAGAGAGGACACAAGGCAGCTACACATCAGTTGCAAGCTGACTCATCCTTTCTCAATTCATCTATATATTGAGCTCTCTCCTATGAGCTCAGGGGGCTGGAATTTTGTGCAAAGCAAGGAAGTGTTGTTGGTTTACAATTAGAGCTATTGGGTGATTGCTTTTATAGAGGAGAAGAGGAGATTTCTTGCTGCTGGGAAGGTGCTGCTGGATTGGAGCCATTTATGGTTGTAACGTTCTCAGAACCTTTTTCTTCTATCAATAAAGCTTTGATGTTCTCCTATATACTTGTATTGCAATGATGTATTGTTTTTATCTGTATATTTGATTCATTCTAATCCATGCATCAGTTATGAGTACATGTTTCTTGTAGTTTCCCTCTCTTGTTTTTGCAGGATCTTTGTGTAGCTGGGCCGGCAAAGGGAGCAAGGAGCTGGGAACAAGAGGCAAAGATAGAAGACAGGATCGACAAAAGTGAAAGACATCGGTTGGTCAATCTTTTCTTCCTTCTCTGTACTTTCATAAAGGAAAAATATCAAAGCTTTACTTTCAGTTGTTGCTAAGGAACTATCACCCTTAGAGTAGGGATAGGGTCATTCCGAGTCGGATACTTTTCCCCACAACAAGCCACAACTACGCACGAGAATATTGCACATGCATTATTCAATCCAAATGGCATTACAGTGTACTAAAAGCGACCTCACTCAGTCACGAAGGTCGTTTTGCTCCTATTCTGTGGCACAATTTTCATTTGGTGGTACCCAGAGAACCCATCAGTGAAGGAATATGCTTCCTGGCCACCTACATTATCCAACACTTCATCAGTGAACGGAGTCGGGAAAGGATCATGTACACAAGCATCATTCAACTTCCTAAGATCCACGCATATCCTTATTTCATCCTTCTGCTTCTTTTCCTGTACCACCATTAGGCTTACCCAGTTAGATTCTTCCACAGGCTCAATGATGCCTACCACAAGCACCTTGTCTAACTCTAAGTAGACCTTCTCCTTATATTTCGGATTGAGACGGTAAGGTCTTTGCTTAACTGGATTCACGTTGGCCATTAATGTGATCTTCATCATACCTAGGTCCCTGATTATCCCCTTCAGATTCGTAAACTTGGTAGGGAATAAATCCTGGAATTCACGGAGCAATTTAGTGACCTTATCCACCATCACGCCGTCCCAGTAGTCTCCAATCTTCACGAATTTGGGTTCTGCCTCCGTACCAATGTTTACTTGTTTTGTTTTCAATGGCGCGGTTATATCAAGGTTCTCAATCTGCGGTCCTTTAATCTCATGGTGACCTTCTGTTTCTGGAATGTTAATATTCTGTGGATCCTCATCCTCTTCTTCAGTACTTACATTGTAACATTATAGCGCGTGACTCAGCTGAGTAGCCCATTCAGGCTGAATCAGGTCTAAAGGATCCTGCGGTATCCTAAATATTTTTGCTTTCACCTCTTGTAGCGCCACATCAATACTGTCAAACCCGTCCTCAAAACTGAATGTTATCATGAATCCTTTGCGCAGGATATCCCATTCACCTGTTCCGTGGCAGAGCTCTATTTCTCTATACCAGTTCATCGGGACAATATCCAGGGTGTGATAGAACAAGTGCACCCATTTAGGTTGGGGCTTTCCTCCATAAGCCTAGGTCCATTTGGCTAAATGCGCGCGCAGATCATCCTGCCCATCATACTTGTCTGTCATTAGCATCTTAGGCTTCCCGAATCATGTTTTAATCATCCTCCTGTTAGCGCTCGAATTTGCCTCAGGCTGAGGAAGGCAAAATCCAAGGCAACATCAAACCACTTAGCCTCGTAGCTAGCCCTACGAGGACAGGAGAGGGCTCTCTCCAGTCTATCTCAGCAAAAAGTTTTCTAAAAGGGGCTGAGATGACTTTAAAAGAAACTGATTTTAGGCTAGTAAATTGATTAAAAAAGGGGTTTTTAATAAAAGGATGGGGTTTTTCTGGGCTGCATGGGGCAAAGAAACAGCTTGAACAGAGAAATGTAATCAAAAACACAGATTTTCTCCTGAGGCAAGGCAGGCAAGAAAGTTTAACATCAAATTGAGATTAAATGGAATGGCAAGACTGCTGAGGAGCTGACCAGGGCATAGAGGATGAATCCTTGTCAAACAGAAGAAAACATTAAATATGAACAAACTTAAAGGCAGAGCATACAAAATATGAATTCTACCTTAACACTTCATTTGTTCAATTGGAAACGATCATGAAATGACATGAACACATAACAAGCTACATATGAAAAAAAAGAGGACACAAATGTTAAATCTCATACCACAGGAATCTCAGAAGCCAGAGCTGGGCATTTTCATTAAAATCCCTGTCAAAGACTGTACAATGAAAGCTCTGTTCTCTCTCCTCTACCAGCGCTCAGAACTCTCTCTCCCCATCAAAATGATTTTTCAATACATTAAATAAAACTCTGCTAGGGGAAAAACAAATCGACCCCAAAACAGGGGCGTTGTTTCACCTAAAGCTACAAAAATAGAAAAGAATCTCTAAAGATAGAAAAGCCTTCCATTATTTCAGCTTCAATGACCCATGAAAACTAATCCTAGAGTGTAGACTAACTAAAGACAGAAATAGGCAATCGAACCTTTGAATGCCACTTTGCAACTGCAGTCAAAAAATAGATCATCGCTTCCTGTTTCTCTGCTATGACAGGTGTCTTTGTTTAAATATAAAACCGATCCTTTAAATAAGTTTCCACCTGAACAATCGCAGCTGCAGTTTACCAACCTCACCACGTGTTTTCAGTTTGAAGAGATTTACCTGTGTCACCATCGTTTGATTACCATGGAAAGGATTTGAAAGTGCCATTGCAAACTCAGTCATGCCATAACGCTCAAGAAGTCGGTGCCCTGTGATCTTTTCCCATTGTTCCATGACAGGAGAAGGAAGTGCTGATGAGCCACACATCATAAGACGCAATTGACGGGTAGCTGATGCAACAGCCTTCTGAGATTCTGTTCCCATCAACTCATAACCTTGAAGCAATCGGGCATAAATTGTTGGTACCCCAGTGAAAATAGTTATTGCATCTTCAGCCTTGCTTCCATCACTATCATATGATCCAATCCATCTCTGCCATACTTCTCTTACACTAAATTTCAGGATGAAATCCACCACTGCACCAGTATAGAGAGGCGCAAGCAAGGCATTGTAAAGGTCATGCACATGATGTAATGGCAGGCAATGCAAAAACCTATCAACGGGTGTATACTCCCATGCTTCCGTTAAGATTTGGACATGTGCAGCTATGCTACGATGTGTGTGCACAAAACCTTTTGGTTTACCTGTCGTACCACTTGTGTACACAATCAATGCCGATTTATCACCTCTTCAGACAGAATGCCTGAAGAATCATGCTTGACATCCCTTGAATGAAACACCTCAGATGCTCTAAAATCCATCGGAAGCTTTGGAACAAAAGGAATGAGACAAAAGCATGCAGAACATCTTTTTGCAATGCCCTTCAAAATTCCTTGATAATCCTCAGTACCCATTACAAAAGAAACATTCTTCAACAGACTCGTCAACACTAGACTTAAGCAAATTGTCTTCTAGTAATGTGTTTGAAAGTTTCCAAGCCGAAGCAAGCAATTGTCCATAACTGTGATTCCCCTCAGCGGTTGCCACTGCCACTCTTCTTTGTGCTTCAATACCCATCTTCATTACTGCTCTGAGCACCTCCATGATATTTTAAAGTAGCTTGTATTTTTCTTGAGTTAAGAGAGAATTTGAGAGCTTGCTGGCAAGTCACTGGGAAAAATTCCCAACGCGTAGCGTGCCCCACCCAACGCGTAGCGCGCCCCTGGTGTGTAGCGCACGAGAAATTTTGTTCTGAGAAAGGCAGCCTGATGCGTAGCACGCCCTGGATGCGTAGCGCGCCCAAGCTGATGTGTAGCACACCCAAAACTCCAATTCAAAGCAGCACTATTGTAAGTGCTTGGTTCATTTTGCATGGGATTGGATCTAATATCAATGAAACTATCATTCTGAAAAGGTCCTCCAACTAACGCCTGTTCTAGACATTTTTGCGCCTAACAGCATGAAGCATGAAATGTCAATAATCTGAGGGATCCAAAGTCCCTAAACATGTTGTTCTTACCCTTAGAGGAACAAGGTCAGCAAACCACAGCACTGAAAATCAGTTCTCCACCTGAATACACTCAAAAACAGGCTATTTCTGGATCATGTCAGCTGCTCCACTGAGCATCTGCGCTGAATGTCAACTGCTCCACTCTGTACCTGCGCTGAATGTCAAAACTAATGAAGGCTACCTGCGCTGGGCGAGATTGGCCAAGTGGCACAGTCATTCTGCAAGGTGTCAATTGCCCAGGAAGCTTCCAAACTGACACTTGGGTCAAGGAATTCACCTTGTGATGAGTCAGAGGGTCTTGATCTCCAAGTGGAAGCAAGAATCTCCAAGTGGACTCAAGAACTGAAGATTAACTAAAGTGGGAGAGGACACTAGTCAGCTTCATGCCAGCCTCAAGCTGACTCATCCTTTCTCCAAATCTCCTATATATAGAGCTCTCTCATGAGGTCTAAGGAGGCTGGAATTTTGTGCAAGTAAGGAAGTGCTGTTGGTTTGTGTATAGAACTATTGGGTGATTGCTTTGAAGGAGGTGAAGAGGAGATTTCTTTCTGCTGGGAGGTGTTGCTGGATTGGGCCTATTATGGTTGTAACACTCTCAGAACTTTACTTCTTCCATTAATAAAGTATTTGAGGTTCTTCTATATGCATGTATCTTTGTGGCGTATTGATGCTCGTATATTTGATTTATTCTAATCCTTGAATCAGTTATGGATGTATGCTTCTTGTAGTTTCCTTTCTTTGTGCTTTTACAGGATCTTTGTGTAGCTGGGCCGGCAAAAGAGTAAGGAACTAGGAGCAAGCAGCAAGGAGTGAAGATTGGATCAATCATTAGCGCAAGATAACGGTTAGTGGATCATCCTTCTCTTCTCTCTCTCATCTCATAAAGAAGTAATCTTGAATAGCTTTGCATTCAGTTGTTGCTGAGGTACTATCACCCTTAGAGTGGGATAGGGTCATTCCGTATTGGATACTTTTCCCAACAACAAATTGGCGACTCCGCTGGGGATCGTATCTTGTTGGTTGTTTGTGTTTTTGCTATTCATTTCATAAACAAAGGGAGTACCGAATCGAACTGTGTTTGAATCCTTCAAATACAAAGTAAAGGGCAGCTACTCTAGCTCAGTTTCTGGGCAAGTTTATGATTTGAAGAGCTGATCCACAAGAACTCTAATAAGCTCTTAGTGATAGCTTTTCATCCTCCTTGTCATCCCTTAGTGTGTCCTTGACTGATAGCTTCTGATTTGAGCAAAAACTGTGAATTTTTTAGCAATCTGTGACCCGGAAACCACCAGAAACAAAAGTTTCGTTCTTCAGTGCAGGCTGTACAAAGGCTGTTTGCATTTCAGCGCAGTTCCCGAAGGGGCTACCTGCGCTGAAGGTCAAACAGGCAGTGTTCCACCTGCGCTGGACCAGTCCTGCCTTGTGCTGCTGGGGTTTCCTGCTGTGTCTTGCCCTGTTTTCACTCTTGTTTTGCTGTTTGTTACCAGTCAGTAGGCCTATCTGAAACCAACTTTCCTTGTCACTATTCTGCCTCAGTTGTATAAAGAAACTGTGTTTGTTCTTTATGTATTTCTTGTACATTTACAGTTTCCCATAATGAAAGTGAACTAGTCTTGCTGTGGCCTCTTAGATCTAGACCTGTGATAAAGTGTCGCTTTGATCTTAAGAGTTAGTTTATTTGCTGTTCATGGCTGATTGAGCTTTTGCTTTCATCATTTGGTTTGAGTTTATATATTTCTAGTGTCGAAACAAGTAAATCTTAAGCTGTCTTTTGATTTTGGACAAGCTTGTTTGCTTTCACTTGAAATTGAATTCAAAATTATACAACAGCTTTCTTTTTGCATTTTGCCAACATTAAGAAAGAGAAAAGAAATACTTGCATTGTGCATGTGCATTATGACAGCTTGCGTGTTGATTTAGGAAAAAGTGCATTAGTGTGTGTTTTATGATCTGTGTGAAAAGGTGTTATCTTTCTTTTCCCTCAGTAGTTAAGGTTTTCAAAGTTGAAAGATTGAAAAGCGTGCTTATCATCTTAGACTGCATTTAGGAGTGTTACTATACATCTCGTGGTGATCCATAAAGGCAAACTGCTAAACAAGATCAACCTTAAAATAAATTGAATTTACATAACAACGCATTGAAACATAACGCAAACATCTAGAGGTCTAAGCTAGAGACGTGTTCCGGCGTCGTTAAACGTGATATCTTAACGTTGAGTGGTTGGGTGATTCCTCCACGGTGAAGCGATAAGTATCAATACGGACTTGTGCTCCCACGTACCGTCGCGTATATATTGGGAGACCCCTATAGGAATAAAGCCTTTATCCAATAGGAAACCGTGTCGGCCACCCTACTGATCGCAATGCAGTGAACACAACATTCACGAAGATCGACCACCCGTACCGTAAAACGTATTCTGTGGTTTTGCGAAAAGTTTGGCACGCCCTCTGCCTAGAACTCCAGAGCAGTTTCTTTTGGCCTTTTTCAAACTCTATAACTGAAAAATTCCATCTGAGCATTTGTCACTTCGGGCTCGTTAAAACATCGAAGGAGACTAGAGTCATCTTTAGCTTTTTCTCGACTCTTAAAAAGTGAAAAAGCAAGTTGTGTCTAAGCGTCGTTATAAAATTTATTTTAAACGGAACATAATCACCTCCTATTCCCGCGTTGATCTTAAGTTGAGAACATGGAACGCCCCAACCAAGGAACTCCACATGATGGAAATCCTAGTCCTTTCTCCCCTTGGGGGGAAGTCAGTGCGCCCCACATGGCCACATTGTCACTTCCAGGACTGACAATTGGCCTGCCTATTTGGCTATTCTCAACTAATGTAGTTCAGACCACCATGGTTCCTGAGCAGTCGAGTCAACAGTTAGATCAGTCTAGAGCTGCCCACCAGCCTTCTACTTCTTATAACTCTTCCTCTAATCCTTCATCTTCACAAGGTAGGGCTGGTAAAAGCCAAGCTCCCACGGAGAAGAAGGAGAAGAAGAAGAAAGAGAAGAAGAAGAAGGAGCCTAAGGCGACTGGGGGCAAGCAAAAGACATCTGACAAAAACCCACACACAACACAGACCGGGCCTAAATCGCCATGTGTCATATGTAGAGGAGACCACTTCCATAGAGATTGTCCCTGTATTCCCCGGATACTAAGGGACTGGTCCCCTCTGTTGCACAATTCGGGAGCATCAACCTCTGATAGCCATGTTGATTGCTTACCGTCAACCAGCGAAAGTGAAGGTTCAAGACGAAGAGGGGGAGCAAGATCCCCCTGCAGACTGTGTGAAGGCGGTCACGCCATCCACCGTTGTCCCTTCTTAGACGAAGCGAAGAGAGTTTTGGAAGATCGTCCGGTTTCACTGGTAATACTTCCTCCTGGATACAAAAAACTCGTGCCGAGTCCTTCGTTGGTTGAAAATGCAGCTGGCCTGCTCAAGTGGTCAGCTGAAGCGTCAGTCATTGAAAATGAACCTACTGAATCCAGACCAGACGAAAGTCTAAAGGTCGATACGGCAGTTGACCCGGTTATTCCTTCAGAGGTTTCATCCTCAAATGACACCATCACTGAAGATTCATCTTCAAATGACACCCTCACTGAAGAGAATAAGGATGACACCATCCGGATTCTTTTCATCAACACAGATTCTGATGAGCATCAGGGAAATGCGCCCATTCCTTTATCGCAGGAAGGAACATCGTCAGGATCGTATCCGGCCGTGTATTCGGTCCCACCACCAAGCAACCTGGTTGTGTGTTTTGATTGGAACCAACTAGGCAGACCCCGGTTACCAGCCAGTATACCATTCAGAATCATAGTCCAAATCTACAGAATGGTAATGGCTGGAACTATCATTGATGAAGGGGCATCTGTGAGTATCCTTTCCTCTATTGCTTGGAAAGCACTGGGTTCCCCAGAGCTTTTACCTGAGATAAGAAATCTCTCGGGTTTTGATAAAGGAACCAGTCGACCATTAAGGATCCTCCCCAATGTACCTGTTACATTGAAAGGGAAGACCGTTCAATTGAACGTGATGGTCGTTCAAGGACCCTTGGATTATAACCTACTCCTTGGACGAGACTATATATATTGCATGGGAGCTATAGTCTCCTCACTCTTTAGAGTTATGTGTTTTCCACACGAAGGAAGAATGGTCAAGCTCGTAGACCAACTTTCATTTCCAGGATCACGCATCGCAAATAGTCAAATACCAACCCTGAATGGTCTATTCACCCAAGAAATGTCTCCACCCCCAGTCCTCCTTCCCGATGAGTGCGAGTGATTCGGAAAGATAGGGCTGGAACCCAGGGGGCATGCATCCTGGTCTGCTTCGGGCAGAGGAAACCTTGGGTATAAGGTAGAATTTCCGCGAAAAAGTATGACTAGTCCATACCCCGTCCGTGGATGGAAGAGGGGTTGTTCTAGAACAGGACTCTTTTGTCAAAGTTATGTGTTTGATGATTTTAGTCATTCACCTTTGTCTAAACAGGTAGGCTACCAAGGAAAGAGATTCTATTGCGGCAACAAATGGTAACCATCTTTGGGTAAAAGGCAAGCCTCACCCATTAAAACTAATGTTTTAGAGGATAAGTAGGGGCAGCCTCCAAAGAAAGGGATTCCTTTGCTGCAACAAGTAGTAACCATCTTTGGATAACCTAATGATAGACATCGCCAAAGAAAGAGTTTCATTTGCGGCAGCAAATAAAACCATTTTTGGGTAACCTGAAAGAGGCAAGCCTCACCCATCAAAACAAATGTTTTGGAGGATAAGTAGGGGTAGCCTTGAAATTGTACCTTATACCTGGGGGCATGCAAACCTTTTGGAGTGTAAGCAAAGAGCGGTCATTGATCGTTTCCTAACTTACATAAAGAAAAGATGTGGGGCAAAGGTCATAATTTGCCAAATGAGGAGCATAGCTTCGTGAGATAAAGCTCCATAAAAAATAGCTATCTCACAAGAGACATTTCTTATCTTATGACTGGTATATCGAGCAGTTTTACGGCGGAATTTATGCTCGTTAAAAAATAGAAAAGCGAGATCCGAGCAGTTTTAGCGTCATAGTTCATGCTCGTTAAAAAATAAACATAAGCTTTTGAGCAAGAGTTTCCTCCAGAGTTCAAGCTCATTAAAAAATGAACCTATTCCGGTAAATAACCATTGTGATCGTAAATTTATTAGCCATAAAACCCTTGGTCGTGTTTGCACCCGCCACCTCCATTTCATTTGGCCAATCGTTCACCTCCATATGATTGTTTACCCATTTTGAGGAACAACTGCGAAGAGTGATTTCACTTAGCCATCCTTGAGACACTGCCGTGATTGGAAAATTCCAACCTATACCTAGAATCTGCTGATATCCCTGTTTATCACTCGTTCCTCAAAAGACGAGTCTTCTTTGAGCTCTTTTCATTTGACTCGTAAAATATGAAAAGTTTGCCGAGTTTTGGCCTTCCAGCTCGTTAAAGTGACCGGAAGAGCTATCCCTCCTCTAGATTTTAATCTTTTTGGACCTGAGGGATTATTACACAAAAAGGTCGAGCGCTTGTTTTATTCGGATCGTTAAAATTATCGAAAAATCATCCCTTCTGTATTGTTTTATACTTTTTCGGACTTAAGGGATTAGATGACGAAAAAGGAATTTTGGAGTTAACCTTCTGTACCTTTTCAGACTCTCTAAAAATGAAAAGGACCGAGTTTTCCTTGTCATTAGACTCATTAAAATGATTAAATAGCGACAAACTTGTCTTTAGACGAGAACGAGTTTCCCTATCACTAAGCTCGTTAAAATATAGCGATGGGCTTGCCCGAAGGGCAGGTTATAGAACAAGCATATGTTATCCTCCTCAAGCTTGACAAAAATAAAGAGGTACTGGTCAGAAATGACTGGGGAAAAATTGGGAGAACCTCAAAGCTTTAATGGTAGCAAGTCGCTCTTGAACATGACACTTTGTCCTCCGTATCACATCGGGTTGGGTTGTTTCATTCACCGGTCTCATCACCATGGTCCTCGCCAAACCATCCACATTTGGGGTAATGCTACCGATCCATCACATCAGTGTCATTATATGTTCAAGAGATGTGTTCAGAAAGAGTCAACCGTGTCCCATCCACTGCCATACATTATCCTTCATCCACCCATGATCGCCACCCTGAATCATATTTCACAGATTGTTTTCACCTCCACTAAAATCATTAGCTCCGTTCCATGTCACTGATGTGGGATTCATTAAGGCCCTCCTTTGACAGATCACTTCTTGTCGACTTCAGCTCATTATCCAAGAAGTCGATCTAGGAACAAACCCCCAGTACTTTGAAGCTTGCATGCCTCAATGGCAAGTTTCTCACTTCCGGCGACAGGTATACATCAATGACCTTCGACCAGAAGATTTTGCGTGGTGTTCGATGCCAAGTCCTTTATTCACATCACGTGAATTGTACTGCAGTACCTTGAGGGTCATTGTCATTATTGGTGATTCCTCTCGCGCTTGTTAACGGTTTACATTATTGACCGGTAATCAAGCGATGTCTTTCCATGTTCGACTTCAGCGTAATTCTCACATGGATCGACTTGTACTTAGAGTGAATATCGAACGAGATTGAAGACCCCGGATCTAGTTTCATCCATCCGGGCTGCGATATATATTCAGGATATAAAGACGTTTGTTATGTACATCATTGCAACAGATGATCATCCTACTCAAAGGATGATAATTTCAGCAGAGAATTATCAGTCTACCATCAGACGATCGTCTGTTCTATGTACCAAAATGAATTTATAAAGCTGAGCATGGGAATGCCCGCCTCAGCTAGATCATGAAAGTAGAATGAAAAATAATGTATTGTATTGTATTTTATTACAGGGCACCTCTCAGCGATTGAATGAACTTCGGATCCTCCTGATAAAGCATTTCACCCGATAAACGACCTCATACTTTAGGGGGCAACTGTTATAGACATTTTTGTGCCTAACAGCATGAAGCATGAAATGTCAATAATCTGAGGGATCCAAAGTCCCTAAACATGTTGTTCTTACCCTTAGAGGAACAAGGTCAGCAAACCACAGCACTGAAAATCAGTTCTCCACCTGAATACACTCAAAAACAGGCTATTTCTGGATCATGTCAGCTGCTCCACTGAGCATCTGCGCTGAATGTCAACTGCTCCACTCTGTACCTGCGCTGAATGTCAAAACTAATGAAGGCTACCTGCGCTGGGCGAGATTGGCCAAGTGGCACAGTCATTCTGCAAGGTGTCAATTGCCCAGGAAGCTTCCAAACTGACACTTGGGTCAAGGAATTCGCCTTGTGATGAGTCAGAGGGTCTTGATCTCCAAGTGGAAGCAAGAATCTCCAAGTGGACTCAAGAACTGAAGATTAACTAAAGTTGGAGAGGACACTAGTCAGCTTCATGCCAGCCTCAAGCTGACTCATCCTTTCTCCAAATCTCCTATATATAGAGCTCTCTCATGAGGTCTAAGGAGGCTGGAATTTTGTGCAAGTAAGGAAGTGCTGTTGGTTTGTGTATAGAACTATTGGGTGATTGCTTTGAAGGAGGTGAAGAGGAGATTTCTTTCTGCTGGGAGGTGTTGCTGGATTGGGCCTATTATGGTTGTAACACTCTCAGAACTTTACTTCTTCCATTAATAAAGTATTTGAGGTTCTTCTATATGCATGTATCTTTGTGGCGTATTGATGCTCGTATATTTGATTTATTCTAATCCTTGAATCAGTTATGGATGTATGCTTCTTGTAGTTTCCTTTCTTTGTGCTTTTACAGGATCTTTGTGTAGTTGGGCCGGCGAAAGAGCAAGGAACTAGGAGCAAGCAGCAAGGAGTGAAGATTGGATCAATCATTAGCGCAAGATAACGGTTAGTGGATCATCCTTCTCTTCTCTCTCTCATCTCATAAAGAAGTAATCTTGAATAGCTTTGCATTCAGTTGTTGCTGAGGTACTATCACCCTTAGAGTGGGATAGGGTCATTCCGTATTGGATACTTTTCCCAACAACAACGCCCCTGTTGCCACATTCGGATTCGGAGATTTAGAATTGAACCATACATATCCACTATTACAATCATACACCTTGGACGTATCAGCACCTCTATGGTGGACCTGTTTTAGGTAATTATCCCCAAAGCATACCAAATAACTCATCCTCATTGGATTCTCACCCAAAATATAATCCACCTGAGAAAATGCAAACTTGCACAAATCCTGTGGAGTGAAGTCTTTTTTGTCTCCACATTTCATGTTTTCAACTCTTGACGTTAACAAGTAGTCAGTGCAAGTAAGGCAGAATTTACGGAATGTTGGATGGCATTCCATTGTGTTATCCATATGAGTCCACCCTTTGTTCTATTGGGAGCCGAAGTTGGTGAATGAGGAAGAAGAACAAAGATGGTTTCTTCTGCTGTCATTTTGTATTGTTCAAGATCAGAACGAACTGCAGAAGTCATAGTCTTTGTCCCGAAATTGAACTCTCGAAAGAAGAACCTGCACGCCAGCATGTTTGTTGTCCCGGCTAAACCAAGTCGGAGCATTGGGAAAAATCTTCGCCATTCCCTACTGAAACGTAGTTCAAGTATGATTCATTGTGGGTTGCATGATAAAGCCAGGCTACTACCCACAGAAGCTCATCTTTATATCCAGTAGAATTGTAGAAAGCTTGAACTGAAGGTATGCTATTGCTATAGGAGCCTCGGTAAGAGTCAGCAAACTGAAACAATTCTTGTGCATGACGAATCAATATATCTGAGTATGCAGAATCTGTATTGCGGAACACTAATGAAGCAGATGCCATTGTTGCAGTTGTCTCTGCTGCTACATCCGATCCAGAACTTGAAGCGTCTACCCTGAGAGTTGGCCTTTTCTCATTCATATTTTCAGGCCTTTCTAAACACTTATGATCAATGCTTACATTTCCCACCTGAACATACAATACATTGCTTGAAGGATGTGTGTTGATCAAATAATCTGTGATCCATCTGATGAAAGACTAGGCTGCCCCTAGTTGATGAGCAGCATCCATCTAAGACAAAAGAGTTGCAGTAAAAGCCATGGGTAACCCAAATTCGATGTGATCCCTTGCATCATACGTTCCTTAAGAAAGGTCTGCACCCACATCATTACCATCTGACAGAGCAGAGTTCCCTCTCCATGGTATGGGATTATCATTAGGAAGCTTCCCAGCCTTCTGAATAGGAAAGAAGGTCAATGCGACCTTCAAGGCTTGGGCATATTTCTGAGAAATGGCTCCGGGAGGACCTGGAACTGGCGAGCCCTGATGGTGAGAATGCTTCCTGGAATGTAGTATTGTTAACACTGCTGCCATTGAAGAATTGTAGAGCTTTGGAACATTTTGACAAATTACATATTCTAAAAAACACATTTAATGATTTCTTCTTCAAAACAGGGTTTTGAAGAAGAATCAATCTCACACTGACATACAAGACGGAGTCTAACATCGGCTCCACTAGGGATGGCAGCTGCCACTTCTTGGAGGTGCTAAGAACCGCAGAACTTTGGGAGAGCAGACAGTGCCTCCATCCATTGGGAAATGGAGTCCATTATTCCAACAAATCGACACAACTCTTGACTCAATTTTCAAACTAAAACTAAACTCAAATTGATTTGATCTCAAGACTAAAATGACTGAAAAACTAGCTTAACTATCTTCAAACTAAAGCTGCAATGAAACTAGAATAAGATGTTGCCCTTTGGCTGCTTATTTATTTACAAAATCTACCCTACTATGCTGCAAAAACACTAGATCAGGTAATACTGAAGTCCCAGATCAACCATTCAAGTAAACCTGAGAATGATGCCGCTCGAGAATGCTTCGACGAGGACACAGATGTAATTACTGGCAGCCCTTCATGCACGTAATGAATCTGGCTATGTATAAGACAGCTTGATCTATCATTCAAACTGAAAAACATTTCCATGTATGCTGCAATAGGATCGCAATAGCCAAACTCTGTTTGCTGCCCCAACCCTGCAATACATACCGCCAGCTGCACACTGTCAATGTAAACATCTGTAGGCAATTCTATGATTTCTTGTTTCAATGGAGGAAGGATTTCCAAGAAATTTTTAGGGTCTTGGAAATCATATGACTGGATCTGCTCATCCAAACATTGAATCTCCTTTTCGATTCTTTCAACAACTAACTCACAAAATCTAGTTTTAGTTTCAAAAGGGAACTTTGGAGATTTCAACCAATGAAGCAAGGCACTGAAAAAATCTTCATCAATTTCAGAATCTGCTAACTCATTTCTTATTTCTTCTACAGCTTCACACAGGGCAGGGTTTTCCACATACCCTACCATTGCATGAATGGATCAACAAGCGCTGGAATGTCTGGATCAACAAGCGCTGGAATGTCTGGATCAAATTGGAGTCGCCAGGTGAATAGTTCAGCCTGCATATGTGTCTGACTGTTGTCCACCATCAGCATCAGATTTGCAACTTGATTTCATGTACTGGGACAAGACAATCAACAAGTCGAATGTTCTCCCCAGTATGGTCGCCACTATGTTAGCGCTCGAATTTGCCTCAGGCTGAGGAAGGAAAAATCCAAGGCAACATCAAACCACTTAGCCTCGTAGCTAGCCCTACGAGGACAGGAGAGGTCTCTCTCTAGTCTATCTCAGCAAAAAGTTTTCTAAAAGGGGCTGAGATGACTTTAAAAGAAACTGATTTTAGGCTAGTAAATTGATTAAAAAAGGGGTTTTTAATAAAAGGGTGGGGTTTTTCTGGGCTGCATGGGGCAAAGAAACAGCTTGAACAGAAAAATGTAATCAAAAACACAGATTGTCTCCTGAGGCAAGGTAGGCAAGAAAGTTTAACATCAAATTGAGATTAAATGGAATGGCAAGACTGCTGAGGAGCTGACAAGGGCATAGAGGATGAATCCTTGTCAAACAGAAGAAAACATTAAATATGAACAAACTTAAAGGCAGAGCATACAAAATATGAATTTTACCTTAACACTTCATTTGTTCAATTGGAAACGATCATGAAATGACATGAACACATAACAAGCTACATATGAAACAAAAGAGGACACAAATGTTAAATCTCATACCACAGGAATCTCAGAAGCCAGAGCTGGGTATTTTCATTAAAATGCTTGTCAAAGACTGTACAATGAAAGCTCTATTCTCTCTCCTCTACCAGTGCTCAGAACTCTCTCTCCCACTCAAAATGATTTTTCAATACATTAAATAAAACTCTGCTAGGGGAAAAACAAATCGACCCCAAAACAGGGGCGTTGTTTCACCTGAAGCTACAAAAATAGAAAAGAAACTCTAAAGATAGAAAAGCCTTCCATTATTCCAGCTTCAATGACCCATGAAAACTAATCCTAGAGCGTAGACTAACTAAAGACAGAAATAGGCAATCGAACCTTTGAATGCCACTTTGCAACTGCAGTCAAAAAATAGATCATTGCTTCCTGTTTCTCTGCTACGACAGGTGTCTTTGTTTAAATATAAAACTAATCCTTTAAATAAGTTTCCGCCTGAACAATCGCAGCTGCAGTTTACCAACCTCACCACATGTTTTCCGTTTGAAGAGATTTACCTGTGTCACCACCGTTTGATTACCATGGAGAGGATTTGAAAGTGCCATTGCAAACTCAGTCATGCCATAACACTCAAGAAGTCGGTGCCCTGTGATCTTTTCCCATTGTTCCATGACAGGAGAAGGAAGTGCTGATGAGCCACACATCATAAGACGCAATTGACAGGCAGCTAATGCAGCAGCCTTCTGAGATTCTGTTCCCATCAACTCATAACCTTGAAGCAATCGGGCATAAATTGTTGGTACCCCGGTGAAAACAGTTATTGCATCTTCAGCCTTGCTTCCATCACTATCATATGATCCAATCCATCTCTGCCATACTTCTCTTACACTAAATTTCGGGATGAAATCCACCACTGCACCAGTATAGAGAGGCGCAAGCAAGGCATTGTAAAGGTCATGCACATGATGTAATGGCAGGCAATGCAAAAACCTATCAGCGGGTGTATACTCCCATGCTTCCGTTAAGATTTGGACCTGTGCAACTATGCTACGATGTGTGTGCACAACACCTTTTGGTTTACCTGTCGTACCACTTGTGTACACAATCAATGCTGGTTTATCACCTCTTCAGACAGAATGCCTGAAGAATCGTGCTTGACATCCCTTGAATGAAACACCTCAGATGCTCTAAAATCCATCGGAAGCTTTGGAACAAAAGGAATGAGACAAAAGCGTGCAGAACATCTTTTTGCAATGCCCTTCAAAATTCCTTGATAATCCTCAGTACCCATTACAAAAGAAACATCCTTCAACAGACTCGTCAACACTAGACTTAAGCAAATTGTCTTCTAGTAATGTGTTTGAAAGTTTCCAAGCCGAAGCAAGCAATTGTCCATAACTGTGATTCCCCTCATCAGTTGCCACCACCACTCTTCTTTGTGCTTCAATACCCATCTTCATTGCTGCTCTAAGCACCTCCATGATATTTTAAAGTAGCTTGTATTTTTCTTGAGTTAAGAGAGAATTTGAGAGCTTTCTGGCAAGTCACTGGGCAAAATTCCCAACGTGTAGCGCGCCCCACCCAACGCGTAGTGCGCCCCTGGTGCGTAGTGCACCAGCAATTTTGTTCTGAGAAAGACAGCCTGATGCGTAGCGCGCCCTGGATGCGTAGCGCGCCCAAGCTGATGCGTAGCGCACCCAAAACTCCAATTCAAAGCAACACTATTGTAAGTGCTTGGTTCATTTTGCATGGGATTGGATCTAATATCAATGAAACTATCATTCTGAAAAGATCCTCCAACTAACGCCCCTGTTGCCACATTCAGATTCGGAGATTTAGAATTGAACCATACATATCCACTATTACAATCATACACCTTGGACGTATCAACACCTCTATGGTGGACCTGTTTTAGGTAATTATCCCCAAAGCCTACCAAATAACTCATCCTCATTGGATTCTCACCCAAAATATAATCCACCTGAGAAAATGCAAACTTGTTCAAATCCTGTGGAGTGAAGTCTTTTTTGTCTCCACATTTCATGTTTTCAACTCTTGACATTAACAAGTAGTTAGTGCAAGTAAGGCAGAATTTACAGAATGTTGGATGGCATTCCCTTGTGTTATCCATATGACTCCACCCTTTGTTCTATTGGGAGCCGAAGTTGGTGAATGAGGAAGAAGAACACAGATGATTTCTTCTGCTGTCATTTTGTATTGTTCAAGATCTGAACGAACTGCAGAAGTCATAGTCTTTGTCCCGAAATTGAACTCTCGAAAGAAGAACCTGCACGCCAACATGTTTGTTGTCCCGGCTAAACCAAGTCGGAGCATTGGGCAAAATCTTCGCCATTCCCTACTGAAACGTAGTTCAAGTATGATTCATTGTGGGTTGCAAGATAAAGCCAGGTTGTTGCCTACAGAAGCTCATCTTTATATCCAGTTGAATTGTAGAAGGCTTGAACTGAAGGTATGCTATTGCTATAGGAGCCTCGGTAAGAGTCAGCAAACTGAAACAATTCTTGTGCATGACGAATCAATATATCTGAGTATGCAGAATCTGTATTGCGGAACACTAATGAAGCAGATGCCATTGCTGCAGTTGTCTCTGCTGCTACATCCGATCCAGGACTTGAAGCGTCTACCCTGAGAGTTGGCCTTTTCTCATTCATATTTTCAGGCCTTTCCCAACACTTATGATCAATGCTTGCATTTCCCACCTGAACATACAATACATTGCTTGAAGGATGTGCGTTGATCAAATAATCTGTGATCCATCTGATGAAAGACTGGGCTGCCCCTAGTTGATGAGCAGCATCCATCTAAGACAAAAGAGTTTCAGTAAAATCCATGGGTAACCCAAATTTGATGTGATCCCCTGCATCATACATTCCTTAAGAAAGGTCTGCACCCACATCATTACCATCTGACAGAGCAGAGTTCCCTCTCCATGGTATGGGATTATCATTAGGAAGCTTCCCAGCCTTCTGAATAGGAAAGAAGGTCAATGCGACCTTCAAGGCTTGGGCATATTTCTGAGAAATGGCTCCGGGAGGACCTGGAACTGGCGAGCCCTGAGGGTGAGAATGCTTTCTGGAATGTAGTATTGTTAACACTGCTTCCATTGAAGAACTGTAGAGCTTTGGAACATTTTGACAAATTACATATTCTAAAAAACACATTTAATGATTTCTTCTTCAAAACAAGGTTTTAAAGAAAAATCAATCTCACACTGACATACAAGACGGAGTCTAACACCTCCTACATTCACGCCAATCATTAAAGCTTCCCTTATGCATACTCCACCACCTTGCGGGCGTAGCGCGCAGTGCCTAGTCCAATTCCTTGAAGCTCTGCTTTTCTAGTACCTCGATTTCAAATGCATCCAAAAATATATCTACCTCATTCAGGCCATCATAAGTAGGCACATTTCTTACCTCTGAGGACACACAACGCAGTGATCGGGTCATCATGTTGCAATTCAGGGTAGTTACTTCATGTCATCGATTCTGCCAACGTTCTAACTCTTCATTGGAGTCTGAAGTGCAGGAACTCTCAAGATCCCATATGATCCACCCATCCATGGTGAGATGCACCCAATATTGATCTTACGCTCTTATCTTATAGATACAGTCCAAATCGTCATCACTCTCGTAATCGTGGACTGGTTCACTATAGCGCGATCTCTCAACAGGATCTAGGGGTACTATTACGTGTAGCGATTTCTTCTCAAAGATGATCTTCCACTTTGTTATATTGATTAACCCATTCATATCAGTAGCCCAGTCAATTCCCAGGAGCATGGGATAGGGATTGCTGTCATCCACTGTCTCTATTACTTCAGAGTCAGCCAGCGCACTCTCACCTTCAATATACACTGTCACCCCCTGCGGTCACCCCACGGGGATGACTTTCTACTGATTGGCCATATTTAGCTTAACTGGAGACCACTGTAGTGCGGTTCTCCCCATTCATTCCCAAGTCTGCTTTGGTAGGATGTTCGCATCTGACCCCAGGTCCAAAATAACCTGGTCCATTTCATAATCTCCTATCTGCGCGGTTAGTCTCATCTCTCGTCCTGTTCTTGTTTTATGCTTTTCAATCTTTCGTACTACACATGGCTCACCTAGTGCGGTTCCAAAACATCTATTGATGAGCTCTTGTAACCCTTTCATAGCCTTACTATCACACAGTAACTTCATACAGGTCTCCAAGAAAGTTGTGAGCATAGAGGGGTCCATCGCCTGCTTAGGCTTATACTTTCTTCCTGAGGTGGAGGCCTCAGTGAATCTCTTCTTAGCTTACATGAAGGTTTCATGCACACACTCCAAATCGAACTCATCTTCCTTCACCAGAGCTTTGCAAACACATGTACTATCTTCTGGTTGTTTCCCCTTGTCATCTCCTGTCGCAATCCCACTCCTACGCACTATATTTATGTTTAGATCTTCTTCATGCGGCTCAAACCTCATCATTTGCAGGTTCTGAGTCAGCGGAGGTGGTAGCATCCCTTTGTCACATACATATCTATCAACGTAGGACATTCTTCTGTTTCATGATCAAACAGTGTGCAATACTTGCACGAAGGACGTGTTGGGTTAGTGCAGTCTGGGCATAGTGTCCTGGACCTCTGCAATTGTAGCAAATCAACTGTTCTTAACCTCTTCCAGGTCCTCCTCTGGCCTGGCCTCATCCACGCCCCTAAAATCCTGTCTGCACCATCCCTGTGCTCTAGTCAGGGGGGCGCGTTTCTTCTTGAACCCTATAGGGGGGAGTTCTATCCATCATCAACTCATAACTCTTGCAATTACACTCATCATGCCCTACTGACCTACAAAAGTTGCAAAACAGTTGTTGTGGTGCCTGTACAGACTTCTGTAACAAGTGACAGTTATCTGTGGCATGTTTTCCTGCTACCTAACAGATAGTGCACCATAATGCAAGCCCCGCCGCTAGGTCCTGCTTGAGCTTCTAGCCTTAAAGGCATCAGTCCCCCTCTTGTAATATGGCTCGCAAAGACCGGGCAATCATCCTTGTCATGCCCCTAACTCTTGCATTTCAAGCACCATACCTCCTCACGCACCTCTGGTCAGACCGTCCTGTCGTATTTCAGACTTTGCATCTCAAGGCATAGGTTCTTCAACTACGCATGGATCTTTTGAACCCCCAGGTTTGGATCTTGCATCGGAGTTTCATGTAGTCTCATGGAAATATCCAAGGCCTCTGCCTGAGTTGTTATCTTCTGTTACGACAGCACAGCCCTTAAGTATGGTAGGAGTGAAGCAACAAACCACTCGCGATGTTGTCCATCCATTAGGTTCATGTTAGCTTCGCGGATTGTACACATCAACCTCTGATCGAGTTCCCAAGGTGTCTCACCTAGTTGCATCATGATTTCTTTGAACCCCATAATAGACTATGCTTTAGACTTAGGCCTACGAATTTTATATTAAGTATTGTTTGGATGTTGGCCACTCCAGCATTTAGGTTATCATTAGCGCACTTGATATACTAGGTTAGCACGTGATCCTGCAGAGCACTAACCAATGTCACCTTCTTCATGTTATCATCTGTAACATCCTGAGCTTCCCATACAGCTTTCACAATAATTGGTCCAGGTCCTCATTCCCCAGTCCTTTGAACAAAGGCATCTTCACTTAATTCGCCATCCTGAACTGCAATGGAGGTGGTATAGGTGAAGTCATTGATGATGATGGTGAAGTTGGAGGTGGTGTGGGCAGAGGTGGTATTCACAGGAATCCTTGTCTTATTAACTAAATATCACTTCACGAAGAAACCCTCGCTATTCCCTCTTCATCACCTCACGGAGGTGAAATCAACGGAATATACTCAGGCCCTTTTTTTACTTCGTTCCTGTAATTTTTTCCTCTTCACATAGCCCCAAACGTTAAGGTATCTAGATAACCCATTTTTCTCACAATAACATTTTAATATAGGTATTCAAAGATTTTACATAATTACCTCGTGGTCCTTTGAAAAATCACCATTCTGCCTTGTCGTAGCTGACTAAGGTGTCGACCACGAATTCAGTCACAAATCCTCCTATGATTCGATTGAGCCAATGAGCAATAGTGCGGGTGATCTTATCCTCAAATGCTTTCAATTTTTGTACTAGCTCCAAGATCCAAACAATAGGACCATCAAGTTTCCACCTTCCTTGGTTGTCTACTAGCTTCGTGATCCACTCGTATAGCTCAATTGGGAAGGAGCAGAAAAAGATCTCGTGGATCTCTGTATACAGGTATTTGTCCAACCACTATTCCTTTGTCAGTCACGGGTTTCTGTTCTCCTGTGCGACAAATTTGTGTATCTTCCTATCCAACCGGTCTCCGATCTCCTTCTTAGTCGGATTCCAGTGATATGACATCACACATCTCTTATGCATATTCCGGTCCTAGAAATGTAACCATTTTTTGGCTTGATGGGTCCTGACCCAGGTTCAGCGTTAATTAGCCAAAAAAATCCCTACATTACTAGCCCTTTTGGCATCAGCCCGCGGAGCGCGAACTGAAGTCTCACCAGAAGTAGTATGGGGGGATGCTCGAACCATGTTTTCGCACCATGAGATGATTGTGATGTCGTTTGATTCCTTCTATCCTTGCCTTCATGCAGGTTTCTTCACTCTAGGGTTTGCAAGTTGAGCCCTTTATTATGTCCTTCAATACCTCCGTGAAAGGGTATGATCGACCTTCGCACAACCCTAGTCTATTGCTTAGGTACTTTTGCGTTGCTATGGTAGCATTCCATGCAGGTTCCCCAATTAATCCAAGTGACTTGCTTATCTTATCAAATAATTATAGTTAACATAGCGTAAACAAATATTCGTAAATGCATTCAATTATTCAATGTAATTGCATTCATCCGTGCACCACATAAGAATAATAAAGGAAATTCATACATAACATATCAGGATGCATCAATAGAACAAAGACACAAGAATTGCCAAATATTTCTCTGTATTGATATCTTCAAAGTGATAAATGACTCTATCCACCCTGCGCACACAGCTGTAGGGGTCCGCGCACTCAGCTGCAGACTTCTACCCTAGGCCTCTACGCACTCAGTTGTAGAGCCTCTACCTACACTATAACCCATGACTTAGACTTCTTACTTCAGAGCTACGACTCTCTTACTTTGTCTCTCTCTAACTACTTAGATCTTAGCTCTTTTTCTACAATCCCATGGTCCACGGACCATGGGTAGATCTCTTACAGCCACTTGACTTTACAAACCTAAGGGCGGACTACCCTTTATGAAACATGACACCTTCGCGCTCCACGACCACAAAATGTAGAGTTTTTACAATTTTATTACAAAATTTGACTCAAACATGGGCTTTTAGCCCCAAAACTCTCCTTGGGGGATCCCGCTCCCAACAGCCACACATACCAGACGCTCTTGGAGGGTCAGCATGTTCCAAATTTTCACCTCCAGGATGCCTTGTTATGCCACCTAGGTCACCTTTGTGTTCCTTCAAGCAAGCTTGCCAAGATGATTTGGGAAGAACACTATAGTTGGGCTTCTGGGCATTTCGGGGTCAAGAAAATGGTGGCAGTACTGCAGAAGTACTTCTATTGTCCGAATCTTCGACAAGATGTCGGGAAGTACATCAAATCATGCACTGCCTGTGCCATTTCCAAACCAACCATCAAGAAGCAAGGCCTCTATACTCCGTTGCCTACCCCTAGTCATCCTTGGGAATCCATCTCCATGGATTACATGTCAAGTCTTCCTTCTACTAAGCATGGCAGCGACTGTGTTTTTGTGGTCATTGACAGATTCTCGAAGATGGCCATTATGGTGGCCTGCAAGAAGAATATCACAGTAGAAGCCACTTCTAAACTCTTCTTTGAATGAGTGTGGGTACACTTTGGGATCCCACAATATATCATCTTAGATCAGGACAGAAGGTCCCTCAGTGAATTTTGGTCCAGCCTCTAGTCGATGTTGGACACCAAGCTCACTAAATCCACAACTTTCCATCCCCAAACTGTTGGACAGACAGAGGTTGTCAATAGGATGGTCATACACATTCTGCGCATGTACAACTCAAAGCATCCACGCACATGGGATGAGAACCTCCCATATGTCCAGCACAGCTATAACTGGGCTCTCCACAGCTCGATTGGCCACAGCCCCTTTCAGGTGGGCTTGGGATTCTAGCCACTATGTCCCATTGATGTGGCCATGCCATTTGCAGCTACTCAAGAGATTCGACTCATGTCCAGTCTGAAACTGATAAGGCAAACAACTTGATTGACCACATCCAACATATCCGCCAATAGGTACATGACATTCTAGAGAAATCAAATGCCAAGTATAAGTAGCGACATGATCAACATCGGGTGCCACACAAGTTTCAGGTGGGCAACAAAGTGTGGTTGCATTTGCAAAAGGAACGCCTTACCGGAGCCTATCGGAAACTCAGACCACTCTGATATGGTCCTTACACCATTACCAAGGTTGTGGGAGACAATGCATTTGATCTCAGCATTCCCCCATTCCTTGGCCTGCACCCAGTGTTCAATGTGGACCACCTTCGACCATACTTCCCACCATTGCTAATCACATCAGACATTGTATAACAACTTACACCTACAGAGTTAAATCTAGATTGCATGGAACATGCCACAAGTGATCGAATCATGGACATGCAGAACAAGAACACTCGACAACAAAGGATCCAACTATATCGAGTTGTCAAAGCAGACCAACTCCTTCACCAGGACAAGTGGCTCACCAGGGACCAAGTTCAGCAAAAGTTTCCTCATCTCATGGAGGAACTCAATGCAATGGGGACCATTGCTTCCTAACATGGGAGGAATGATCTAGGTGGATATTGGTGGCCACCCACCTATTCCACTTGGACCTCCACCATTGTTTCTTTCAGTTTTTCAATTTCCTTATTTGTAGCACAATTTACTATTTTTGGCATTTTTTCGAGTTCTCAACTTCCGAAGCCATTTTGAGGCCCTAAACGATGATTTTTGGGGAAACTAGGAGCAACATGAGTCCATGGACTGATGTTGCTCACTTAAAAGTTGTAGTCCTCAGATAGATATTTCTAACGAGGTATTGTGTGTGTCAAACAGAGATCGTATGCCAAAGTTACGACCCCAAGAAGTTGATGTACCAATTTACCCAAACGGGGCCCATAGTTTGGTGCTTCATCTCCTAGGGTTAGTTTTTGGACGTTTAGGGTTTTCCATTGTTTCTCAACAATAAATAGGCCTTCAAGCCTCATTGTAAGACAGTTCAGAGGCATGTAGCCACCACATCTCTTCTTAAAGATAAGCTACCATCGCCTGAGCTAGTTTATTTCCATTTCTATTTGTAAGCATATTTCAGTATTTTACATCAATGAAATGAAGTATTATTTATGTTGCATCTCTGTATTTATGGTTATATCTGTAATTTGTTGCGTTCCTATTTAAATCCGGATCAACAACATTTTGCTCAATCTAAATAAAAGGATACCAAAACCTTTCTACAATGAATCTCTTATCAATAAAAAAATATCTACTCAATAGAACATCAAACCCTAGCTCATTAATATTTTCAAATGCCAAGCCATACTCTCTACTCAACAACCAATATCATCTATCATCAACATACTCATCAAGACATACCTTGACAATCAATAGAAAGACAACTCACAACAATACAAAACCCTTTTTGCTTCAAATTAACTCAATGCATTGATCTCAATCTCAAACAAAACAAATCAATCATAATAACTCAATACATCTCAACAAGACATGTAACCATACAAATGTTCCCCTGCAATCAACACATTATTTTGAAATCATATCATCAAATTATCATTGCAGTAAATCCATCAATAGAATCTCTCTAAGAACTCATAAAAAACAAACAGTAGCATTACATCCAATTCACTAGACTTTGACATAGGAGAACCTTTGAATTATGCCATACCTGTGTAAGTAATGTTAACATACTTTTACATTCACTTAACCCCTGCATACAATTTGAGCCATACCTCTATCATTAATGTGAACAAGATGTTGAAGTGAATACTCTGTCAACATAATGATCACTCTACTCATAGCGCTGATCTTTGCACATTTTAATCTCAAAAAGGAATACTTTTTCATATAAACCTTTGCCCTAGCAAGACACTGATTTATTCCCTTTTCATTCACCAATACCTCTCAACCCCTACAACAAGTCAGTCTAAGAACTTTTTCAATACAACATCAGTGGATCAAAACATGCAAGGTCAAGAATATATGAATATTTATGGAAACCCTCATGACAATCAAAATACAAGCCACAAACTTATGTCACTAGAGGCCCTTCTTTAATACAACAAAGGCAAATCAAACATGAATGTAAATCAACTCCTGCACCAAAAATTTATGACAATATTTGTAGAACATGATAAAACTCTACTATAAACCTTTTTCAGTTACATGTATAACGAGAGTTCAATATTCAGCAACACATATCAAATAAATATCCAACAATCATTCTAGGATGTGTGTATACTAAAAGGACCTTTATTAGTTTCTATATGGTGCATATAATAATAAATGAGTCTTCAAAGATTAAAGTATAATGCAAATAAAATAAATCGTTATTTACTAAAATAGGGTGCATATGATTCATGAACCTCTTTCAGCGAACACACTTGATCCAACCTATAAGATAAACAAAACTGGACTTAAGACTTCGATCTCTACAATGGAAACTACCAATCTACTAAAACCCACCAGATACATCTATCTATTCAATGCAATCTTGTTCATAACCTAATATATCAACAATCACTCTAGAGATTAATTGGTTCACTACACACTTAGACATTGGTGAAATAGGGGTTGATTACCTTCACTAATTTGTGGTGTGCATAAGCTAAGATTAATAGATCCAATTCTATATAAAGATATACAATAAGTTCTTACCAAAACATGCCCATCAAACCTCTACATATTTAGATCGTTCAATGTTTGACTATATATGACCCTTACAAGTTGGTGCAATCGCCTGTTTAGAAAATAACTCATGAAGGATGCACACACTAGCTAATCGAACTCCTTGCCATTTAATAGCTCCTTCTCCTTATAATTACCATGGGAAAATCCAAGGATTTGTTGATGCTAATGTTGATTGTATCAAATCAATTTTAGTCATCCTTGCGCACATGAATACCTTGGGAAATTTAATGGTTCTTCTGGTGCTTTTTTTTGTTTTCGTCCCTTAGGCATTAATGCGCCCTTTATTCTCGGGAACTACATTATAACATGGGTCTCATATGTTGTAGAGCACATTATAACACACCTTATTTACTTAGACAAATGCATTATCAGGATCATATGTCCATAATTTGTCCTACAAACATCATCATGAGGACAACATAACCTCCCAGAGAAGATCATCACATTGATAACACAACATCCCAACAAAATTGAAACATATTTATTTTTGTGCATAGTTGTCTCCCAACAAAGATAGGTTAATATGAAGAAAAAATTATATCCTCTACCCAAAACTTTGTCAAACCACTTCCTCACTTCACAAGGCATCTCCAAATCCTTCCAAACCTCCTGCAACTCCTCTACAAGCATAATAAGGCACTACCTAGTTAGGAACCTTTGCTTCCTCCTGCAAATCTACTTCCAATCACCATGAGTGCGATATCATCTAGGTTGACATGATAAGATCACAATCCAGGTTCACATCAAGGCCTACACACTAGAGATAATGCCAAAAATATTGCCATGGTCAAATTCTTTTAGATTCACTTATTTGATTTTATCTTACCAACTTGAATAAGGATTATGAAACATGCCTTATTCCTCTTCTTGTGCCTTCGAACATTGTTCTACAAATAGCTTTACACTTGCATGAATAGGAACCTTGAACAACTTATATTCTTGCATCTTAAACATCTCAACATGTTTCCATTTATTCAATTAGAGTCTCCTATTTGAATTATCCCTCTTAATTTCCATGCCCAATATAAAATTTGCAACACTAAGATCCTTCATAGAAAAATAAATAGATAATTCATGCTTAACATTCTTGATGATTTCCTTGTAACTATTTCCAATAAAAAAATATCTTCAATAAACAATAACATAATAAAAAAGTTATCACCAATCTATTTGGTTTACACACACTAATTAGTGTGCTTCATGAAAAGCTAAGTCTCGAATCATAAGTATTAAACTTTTGGTAATGCATCCTTGCTAATTTCGTTAGGCGATAAATGGATTTCTTCCCTACACACCAAGTCCTTCTTTTCTTTCACTATAAAACCTTCTAGCTACAACACAATGATTTCTTCTTCTATGTCCCCAAGTAGGATTTTGATGTTCACACCTATCTAATATAAGTAAAAGGATAAATAAATCTAATAGATGTTAAGTTTGCAATAGGGGAGAAAACCTCACCAAAATGAATTCCATCCACCAAGGAACATTGTCTTTCCACCAAACAAGATTTGTGTTTCTCAATTTTACCTTATGCATTGAACTTCTTCTTAAATATGCATTTTCTATCAACTAGGTTTCTTCCAATGGGAAAATTGACCAATTCTAAATTTTATTTTTGTCCCAATCCCCCCTTTCTTCAACCATGTACTTTCTATAATAAAATTTCTTTTTCATTAACTACCTCCTTAAAGTTTTAGGACCATCATTATTAGTAGATAAAACAAAGTAATAAAAATGTTAACTATACATTTCCATTTTTCTTATTTCTTGATTTAATCTCCTCAAGATTAATTTCTAAGGGTCCTACTCATGACTAGTTTATAATCTTTTGTTGAGTTATTTTGTCATATTTCAACTTATACTATGTCCTTTCTGGTTCTTCCTTCTTGAGAGAGTTTTTAATCTCTCTTATAATTACATATTGACTTAAACAATATTGCTTGATTTTTGGTTTGAACGCCTATATCCTTTTACACCATATTTATAACCGAATAAACATTTTTTATTCTTTATTAACAATCTTACTCACTTTGTCCTTTGTAAAATCCACACAACCATCACAATAAAAATATATGTTCAAGAGAAGATTTCTTACTAGCTTATGTCCCATGCAAAGTTTTATAAACCAACATTGGTGTGGGTGATTGGTTTACTAAATAACATGGTGTATCCATTCCCTCCACCTAAAATTCTTGTGTTGACCATAAACCATTGTGTATACGCCTTTTCTTTCCATAGAAAACCTATTTGTTCAATCTATAACTCTGTCATGTTGAGGGGTGTGTGGAGTCATCTTTTTCCTTGCTATTTCACACTACATTTTCTACAAGGATCCTCCAATTAATTTCTAAAGAACTCTCCACCATTATCTATCCTTAACACCTTTATCTTCTATATGACCTTTTTTTCACAAGTGCCTTAAACATCTCTGAATTTCCAAAAACCTTAGATTTCTATTAAAGGAGATATATAAATTTACTATAAGCTTAGTTTGATAAACTTATTCAAGAAATACAATTTTCATACTTCATATAAGCTTGAGAAATAAAGAAATAATGACAAATATGCATATTTTACACCATGATTTACCCTAGAAACTCTTAACTAAGAAAACCAACAAACACAGAGCTACGCCTCTTTCTCATGTATCAACCAATGAAATTTACAACAAAAACATATTTGTATTGTGTAGCTTCATTTAGGCCTAATCTACCAAGAAATATTAGTAGGTGTAAAGCCATGTTATGAAACCACCCAAATCCATTAAGTACATCTATGAACTATAAAGAATACAACGCATCTAAGAAAAGATGCCTTTAACCACTATTTGTTATGATAGTCATCATGCCATACCATGTACCCAACATCCAATTTAACATCGACACACTAAGCACATTTAGATACATGTACTTCATTCGGAAACTTATTCATGATTAAATTGTTGACTTGAAATATTTCTACACAATTCAAGTTGCTAAAATCTTGATGACGTCCCTAATAGAAGCCAAGTTTCTTTATAATCAAGATATGTTAGGAGCGATTGAGTTTGGTATTTAGTGGATATTGGAATAATGCTTTCATCCTTATCCTATGCCATTTTGTAAAGCCTTTTTCCTAGCCCAAGTTGTTCTCAAGGGGGCATTCTTTGATATTAGAAAAAAATTTGGTTCATATTAACTTGGTATAATGTACTACATTGAGGTGTGCTTTTAGTATCTTTCTTTAGTGTGATTTTGCACTTGAATATTCAATAATTCCCATCTATTTTTTGCATAGGTGAGTAATTATCATATTCTAAATATTCACAATACTTGATTTGTGTCTTGTCAACTTATTGGTCCATTATCTCTTTTTAAAGATCATTGTGAATCATTTCTCTTACATGACATAGAGTAGAGTCATGTATTGGTTGTAACCTTAAAGTTTCTTGAGTAGTAATATACCTTTTATGTTGCTTCATGGATGTTTTATTTTTTCACCATTTTACCACATAAATCCTTGTGTTATGGTCATCAATCCATGTGAGTAATTTCTCTGTAGTGTTCATTCTTGCGGTTTCCCACCTATGAATTCCCTATGAAAATTACATTTTCACTTATATTCCATCAATATTATTGTTTTATATATTTTTCTTCTTATATTTTTTTGACATAACATCACTTTAATGGTAAATTTTTTTTAGGTTTGTTTTTCATATAAAAGGTAAATGACAAAAAAAAAATATAAAAATGAAGTCAAAAATTAAATTACAAAAGCAAACAAAGAAAAAAACTAAAATTATGTATGTATTTGGGAATCAAGGAACTACATATGAACATAAGATTGAAAATATTACCTAATGTTGTAGTGATCGTCCTTAATGCTCTAAATCATATTGTTGATGCCTTAAAATTTTGTAGGTAATCGAAAATCAAAGAACTTCATATAAAACTGAGGTTGAAAATATAACCTTATGTTGTAATTGTCATATATAGGGCTCTAAATCACATCATTGATGACCGTATATTGTTTGATTCCACCTTAATAACTAAGTTTGTGAATTTTTTTAACAAGATACAAATGCACACTTTGCACCATCATGCTAACCTAGATGTTATAAATTGTTGGTGGGTTTTTAAGGATAACGAAACAATGCATAAATTCCTTCATAGTTCTACTAAATTTTAAAATGAGATTATTTCACATCAAGAGAATGAAGTAGAGGCCAATTCAAGTCTATTCCAACTAAAAATAATAAAGCTAGCCAACTTCTTATTAGTTTTAAGATTCCATGGTCAACATAGAAAATGCTATAAGACTTATGCTAGATGTTAAACAAGAATTCATTGAGGCAATATTCCCTACAAACATAGACCTAGAGGAACCAATATGAGTATTCCACCTATGCTTCTCAAGAGAGATTTAGTTTGAAGAACCATTGAATGAATCTCCTTATGATTAGGCTTGGCCATGCATGGATGTAAGGAAGTTTAATCCTAATAAACTTATCAACTTATTTCTTATAGTGATTTTCCTCACACTTTTAGTTTAGTAAACACAAGATTCGACTAATCAGGGATATCCATGGGGAATACCCTTTAATGAAGAAACTGTATGTGTCCTTGGGACTTCCAAACTTTCTAAGATAAAATGTGATGTGACCTCTCATGGTAATTAATCTTGTAGTCAACCTTTTAATGTGTTAACAAAATATTTCACTTCAAAAAAAAGCACTATTCACACTTAATATCAAAATAAATATAGCAAAATGCTTTCTTTTCATGGTGGCCATGTAAGCATAGAGGCATACATGGTCCATGGTCCATCCCACATGACTTCAAAAAAATATCATTATTCCAATTTTTTGAACTTTAGTAGTAGTTTTCGGCATTTAACAATGGGAATAGACTTGGGGATAACCCCATAAGGTTGTTAGTTAGAGTAGTGATGAGGTAGACCAAGTTGACATGGTCAACTATGATCAACTAGAAATGATGTGGAACCAACGGACATGGTAAAATTTTCTTAAACTGTAGGTATTGCAAGACCTAAGAAAGGCCACCTACATCCATTCAAGGGTGGGTAGGCAAGGGGGTTGGGGGGTGGGTGGGGTGGGGGTGGGTTGGTCGATTACATTATGATGTTTTGAGGCCATGTTATATGCCATGATGCCATGGAAAATTCCCTATGTTTACCTTTTGTGATGAATTATATTATTAATATAGTTTGAGTAAAATCATTTTTTAAAGCATGGTTTGCTAGTATACTACCAAAAATTTTTGTTGGATTATATATTTGATATGTGCATAGGCTTTCGACATTTAGGTTGTAGTTGTTTACTTAATTGGTATGAATTATGTTTGGTATTAAACATCATCTACTGTGTGTTTTGTCCTGCAATATACCCAATGTTATTTTTTCTTCCCATGTTCTTTACTATAGGATGTCCTTCATCCTACATTTAAGTGGTATCAAAGTAGGTCGATGTTAGACCGGATGCCATAGAAGCCTCCTAAACAAGGGAAGCAAGAACATGATAAAATTGGTGAGAGCAATAACATGGAAGAAGAATAATTTCGACAAGAATCCTAAAATCCATAAATTGATAAAAGTGATTATGTAAAGACCCTCATAGTACCAACTTTTTTTTCTTTGTAATAAATGTTCACTATATTTCCATAGTTAGTAATTAATGATCTAGATGCTTGATAATCATATTTATTGCACCCATGTAATGTAAATTGATAATATTAAAGTCTTTACCATAACTCCCTTTAATGATATTGTTGTAGCGGCTACAACCACCCTCCAAAATTTTGGCCTGCACCCATTTTGGAGCCTCCCTTGAAAGTTTCACTTGATGACTGCACACACTCGGGTTCACTCCATGAGCTCGTGTGAGTCTTCACACCCACCTTGCTTGATCATTTCACCTGAGTTTTTTCATGTTGATGTCAAAGTCATGCTTGCGAGCATGTTCTAGTTATACTCAAAAGTCTTCGCTTCGTGTGTACTTGTTGTGTTCACTATGAAAACATCTGTTGCACTCACAGAAGGGGTAAAATCCAGTCATGCAAGCATCGTCACGGTCAACCAATGATCAATCACAAGTGTCGCGCTTGTCGCTTACACCGTCAGTCAGTCATGTTGAGCATGTGTGTCTGGATGGTTTGAGTTGTCTTGTCATCAAGTCATGTAAGTGTGTGCTTGCAATATCACGTATGCATATTTCACTCGTTCACACACCTAGTAACTTTGTTGAAGTTCCAATGAATGGATTCCCCTCTGACAGTTGGACCATCACCCTGACATCAACTCGATCGACTGTCACCCCAAACAGCGTAGAAGCACCAACCAAGCCATCTCAAGCTGCGTTGTCTGCAAGAAAATCAATCAACCTTCATGCTGGTAAACCAGAGAGTTTGACCCAGCAGCCACCCCAGGACTAACTCCCCTCAAAAATTTCCCAAAGGCTACAAACCTTGCTTGCTCTACTGACTGAGAAAATTATGCAGACAGGTTGGACAGACACCCAGTGCCTGTCCCTATCTCCCTCAGAAAATTACGTAATTTTTTCAGCCATCCCTCCCGACAGTCAACTGACTACTCACCTAGAAAATTGTGTAGTTTTCATGAGCAAGTCTTCTACTGCTCAGAAGTCCGCTCAACTCAGAAACTGCATAGAGGTGACCAATAGACCAACCTCCCAGCATCAGTGCAATTTTTCCTGCTAGCAGCTCCCAGCAGCCAACTGACAGTTCTGTCCAAGAATTGTGCAGTTGTTGCTGCCAAGCTCCAGCAGCTAATTGTCAGTTCCCTCCAGGAATTGCGTAGTTTTCTGCCAAGCTCCCAGTAGCTCACTGCTAGTTCCCCTCAAGAATTTCCCAGTTTTTTCTGCAAGTGACCCAGCAGCTGACTGCCAATTCCCCTCAGGAATTACACAGTTTTTGTTGCTAGTGACCCAGTAGATGACTGCCAATTCCCCTAAGGAATTATGCAGTTTTTGTTGCCAAGTTACTACTACCCACTCATTCCAGAAATTGCGCAGATTTTTCTTGCCTAGCCTTTTCGCAGCCCAGACTGTTCCTCTCACAAAATGCACAGTTTTTTCCTCTAGCTGAGCCAAACCCCGCGGGAAGTCACTGTCAATCCGGATTGCCCATCTTCATCACCCAGTGACTCCTACGTAGTTTTAATCAGCAGTGCCCAAAGCCTCCATCCTACCTCACAACCTTCTCACCTCTCCCAGTCACTTGCATCCGAAATGATCATGCATCATGGTAGACTGGGATTTTTATGGATTTGATGTCGTCTCGTCATGAGTGACTGCATACACAGGTACACAAACAAACATGGCGTGATTGCGGATGGGATGAACAAAGGGAGCACATGCAGAAGGACAAGTTCACCAACAGACAAGCAGATGATGAATGAAAAGAGATGTGCTCGCTAATGGATGATCATGCAAAGATGTGCTCACAGACGGACAGATGAGCAAACATGCAAGATGTGTTCACGAATGGACGGATGGACAAACATGCACCTTTCGCAAACAGACGAACCTATCAAGCTTACCAACATACAAGGAGCAATGTGTGAATGCAACATCAAGTGAACCAATTACCATCGAAGACTCCCACACTTTGTCATGTAGAGGTGAATTTGTGCCACACCATGAGGACATCCATCACCCAGTAGCATTGCAACTCAACATGCACACCAACAGCAACACGAATGTACCACCACTATCATGTCGAGTTATGTCATGAGTCATGTCGTCCACATCTATACTGTGGAACATACTGTCAATCAATGTAATGTAACGTGATTCCAAGAGGCCCACTTGTTGTGAAAAGAGTCATGTAAATTTGAAAATTCATGGAATTCAAATAGTCATGAGGGTAGTCGAACAGCCACAAGGTTCAGTTTCACCCATGGTTATAAATATTCCCTCATTTGTACATGCAAGGGAATTTTTCACCTTAGCTCCTCCCACATAGCCTTGAGAGTCTGTAATATTTTTTAGGAGGAGTAAGTAGTGGCTCCAACGCTCCGTACACGAGGTTAGTAATGTATGGTGTAACGATGTGTCTTGGAACTTTCACTTAATTCAGAAGCCTGCTAATAGGCCAGCTTGTTTTCACACATGTATTGTAACTATTGTAAGACTACTCTTTAACACTTGTAATGCATGTTGCTTCAACCTCTGTTTAAGACTTGAACTAATTCACTTGTTGTAATACACATATGTTAATGAAAATGTGTTGTATATGTTGTTAATGTTGTCTCACCCATGTAGAATACTCTCCCGGACATCAAACAAACCTTTCACATAAGCTTGCTATAACAACCGTTGTACTCGCGCGGACTAATCCGTTGAGTGTTATACATGTTATCTTCCCTTGTGTGTTGTGACTACCGCATCTGTGTGGACCATTCCATTGGAAGCTATGCACATCCTGTTGTGTTGTGTGTTCCTAGTAGAGTTGGGACTTCTCGCAACTGAATCGGGACTCATTCCCACCCTCTCCCTCTACGGTGAAAGAAACATTGACACAAGAGCCACTTACAATCACCAGGCATGTGAAACTCACTTCTCGCAAGACAAAGTAGACCGCTCTCTTGTGCTGACAAGCAAGAGTTTAGGGAAATCTTTAAGATAATGGCAACTGGGCCATCGTACTGGATGGGACTCTCACACCAAATGGTGTGAGTTCTAGTTGGGACTTCATACCAAGGTGATCCCCTGAATGTTGGGGGGTATAGCACCGTCAACATTTCTAGTGCTAGAAGGAGGGATAGATGACAAGCCGAGTCCTCACATATGTTTTGAATCTATGCATATCTATCATGAATAACTACAGATTTTCTCTTCTGGAGTGTATGTCTAATGGAAATGACTTTGTTATCTCATAGAAGCTCTTGGATAACTTGTCACATAAAACATACAGTGGTGGAGGTTACGTAGCCTTAGTTAGGCATGCAATCGGTTTTGTAGGCTCATGCAAAAGACATGGAATCTTTGAAGAATACATGACCTGTGCATTGTTAGTCTACACGCTTCGAGGGCACCCCATGCACTGGTGTGCCAGGCTTCTTGAAAAATCTATTCATTTTCTTTCTCATCTGGTCACAAAGATAGAACAGGCTTTCAATCACTTTAATCGTAAATAACTCGACAAAGAAATTCTTGAATTATGAAAAGCACCCGATGAATCCGTTGATAATTTTTACACACGCTTTTGTAATCTTGCATACTGATTTCCCGAAGATGAAATTGATTGGGAATTTCTTTATGGAAGATTTGAGTATCTTCTTCACATATTCGAAAATCCGCAATTCTTGAAATCATCCAAACCTCACTCAGCACACTTCAGTGATGGAGCTGCATAATCATAGACAAGAACAATTGTTCTCATAAGTGACTATCTGCCTTCACCTCATCAAACAGCTCCACTACCATAGAGTGATATGGGAGATTATACACACACATCTGTTGAACTATCACATCCTCCCACCCCACCTACTCTTGATATCAGAGCATATTTTTCTTGCAAGCCTATTGGTTGCCACGTGGAGTCATTCCCTCAACCTCCATCCCCGCATTCTGTTGATCCTCCAAATTGTACTGTCTTGTGTTCTTCCACTCTGAACTTCTCACCTGTTGTGAACAAGGATCAAAATATTGACGGAGTTAGTGTTGTGAATCCAACCTGCACCATCATGCATGATGAGTGTGTGCAGGAATCTAAGGAAGAACCCGTGGTGAAGGATGACTCCATTCCATCCGCGCCTCACTCACTCTATTCTGACATCCCTTATGATTCGTCCAGTGTCAATTTCCCCTGTGAAAACTCATTCTTGGATGTTCCTACTTCCAATCATTCACTGGATACGTCGGATGTCAGTCTGTCATTACATTGCAGTGAGGACACATCTTCCTCTGAAAATCTGTCCAATATGTCATCTGTCATTTATGAAAACACAGAGGGTGAACATCCTTGCTTCCAATCTACCCCTCTACATGATTCACCAAATCATGAGGATGCTGACAAACATCCTGAATTTTCTGATCTTGGTTGTCGTGATCTCTCTACTTCTTCAACTGACCATGATGTTGATTCAATGGTTGTTAATATATCTAAGGCACTGGTCTAAGATGATCTATCTATAGATGAAGTTGAAACCCCCCAGATTGTCAAGGCACTTCAGTGTGAGCTGATGGTTATTTCAGGGCCTCGCTGTCCTAAGTTGGTTTCACTTCTGATCAGGAAATTGTTGAAACACACAAGGCTACTCATCACTCTCTGCTTTGCATTCAAGATAAATCTAAAACTCAGGTTTCATTTCCTCCACTCGCACTACATGATCCCATCGCTCATGCATTGGAGGAATATCACAGAGCAAGCACACTTTCACAATGTAAGTGGTCTACCTTTATCAAGTTTGCTTGCATGTCATAGTCAATAGAATGCATACACTCAACATTTGCATGCAGTGTAGCACAGCACCATGACAAGTCCACAGAGTGCATGTCATGCACTTTCACTCATTTTTTCTCTATGGATGCCTGTAAGCTTGGAGTTTGTTTGTCTTCATTGTTGTACATTTCACATCTTCTGGTTTGCACAGTTGTGTTGTTCGCGAACCATGCCTTCACCGACATGGGTCAACAAATGCGCCGGTGGCTGCATTGGAAGTATCACTTCACATGAGATGACCCATGCACCGTTAGCTTAGGAGTAGGAGTAGTATTTTCTTTGATTAGGAGTCTAAACTCTCTAGCGACAAACAAGACAAAATGGAGTGATCTTTCTCTAAATATACCTTTTAAAACATGAAAACTACAAGTGTTTAGGCTTACCTTATTCCAAAACGCGGTTGTTGTAGTCCGTCCTTGCCGATCCGGATGAGCTCCTCCTTCAAGTCAATTCCTGCAACCACAAACAATCAAACAATTACCAAGCACTTGCATTTCATATAATAAAACATATATTCAACATGCAGACCAAGGAACACATGAAATAACTCATTAACACAAGCTATTGAGAAAAATAAACCAGTTTGTATTAATAACGAAACAAAGAAACTCTTACAACCTGGCATTGGTGTTGTGCAAGTTCCTCCCAGGGTCCATCAAGGGTTTTCCTCTACTTTGACAAAGCTCACCCACTTCCAAGTAGAATCAAGCAAAGACAATCTCTCCTCACAAGGTTCTAAATGGGAGTCCTAATTCCTGCAGCATTTACCCAAAGAAAATGTATAGCTCCAACCTCCCCTCCCTCTGGCTCAATGTCTTTATTTATAGTGCTGTAAAGAGGTTATTCAGGTCCACCATCAATGGGATAATCCCCCTCTTTGGGTGGGATAGCTCCCTTATTGATGGGATAAGTTCCCCCTTAATAGAGATACATGAACCAACTGGAGGCGCATCCAAATCATCAAACCGACCTCTAGAAAGTTCTAGAAGTAACCACAAGTAACTTTTTTAAGATGAAACTCGCGCATTTTGCCTTTTACAGAAGGACGCACCTGTCCCTTAACATACAGAGCGTCCAAGGATGCACCTTTTGTGAACATGGTCAGCGTCCCCGCAGGTAAGGCTAGAGAGAACCTGCGACCCCAGAGATAAACATATTTTTTACAAGACTTTCTCTCTTCTTTGAGTTTGAGATGGATAACAGAGGCATAAGACTTGCCTAAGAGGGTAGCATGACTGTTGATTTGAGCCATACTAACTGTAAGTGGTCATGGTGACATTTTTTAGTGTAACAGATTGCCCCCTAAAGTGCGAAGCCTGGAATAGATTTAGGGTTTTGTAATTCTAGGAAGGGTGAAGCGCTTTATCATTTCAAGGATTGTCTTGTGGATGGCCTGGTTGGAACCTGCAATTTTCAACACAAAATACATGGATAAGATTATATCATCACTGAGGTAGGCATTCCCATACTCAGATTCAAAACTTTAACTAATGGACTAACTATTCTGATACAGGAATGATCTTGCAGTACATCATTTTTATAGACTTTTGTAGACACAGTATGGACGCAGCCATCTGTTTATGATTAGTCTATATAGATAATGAATACAAAACTCCTCGCAGCCTGGATGGTAGAAACTAGATCCAGGGTCTTCATTTCTACTTCCCGAATTGGTACGATTCTAGCCATGTGATTAAATGATTCGATGTCGAACATGTTAGAAACCACTTGATTACCAGTCGATGATGTAAACTGTTAACAAGCGTGAGAGAAACCACCAGTAATGTCAATTGTTCTCAAAGTACCAAGCACAACCCGTGAAATGTGAATAGATGTTTTGATGTCGAACACTTCACGGAATCCTTTGATCGAAAGTCAATGATGTAAACTGACGTCAAAGGCGAGAAACCTGCCATTGATGCATGCAGACTTCAAGGTGCTGTCGATTCCTAAGTCATCTTTCTAGATAATGTGTCGATGTCGATAGAAAGCGACCCGTTGCAGGCAAGCCCGCAACACGAAATCATTGTTCAAGTTGAAGAAATGTTGCTGTAAGGACTGACTCAGGGATGGTCAAATGGATGACAAGTATTTTGCAGATGAAAGTTTTTGCTTGCAGACCTCTTGAACACATAACGACACGACAGATGGCTTGGTGACGAATAACTCAAAGTTAATCCCCGAACCCGGTTAAAGACTTTCAAAGTGGTTTGGTCAACTGTGAGGTAAAAGATTTCCCAACCCAGGTGAATGAAAAGTGTCGTGTTCAAGAGTGGTAATAAAGTTTCTTTTGAGACAAAAGGTAACAAACAGGTTCATTCTTCTCTCTTTTCCCCCACCATTTCTGGCAAGTACCTCTTTATTTTTAACAAGCTTGAGGAGGATAACATATGCTTGATTATAAGCTCATCCTTCGGACAAGTCCAACCTAGTTTAAATTCGAACCCTAGGAAGGAGTGGTTCGTTCCTGTTAATTGAACAGGTCCCTTACTGTAAAAGTTTAACGAGCCCAGTATAGGAGAAACTCGGCGTTTTTCATTTTTAGAGAGTCTGAAAAAACAAAAGGAGACTCCACGTTGAACTTTTTCGTATATTTGTGTCCCTCAAGCCCGAAAAAGTATAAAATAATACCTGGGGGAACCGCTTGATCTTGCGACCAAGGAGTACTTTCATAATAGTGTCGTTGACCTGAAAAGTAAAAAGCGATCAAGGACACGTCGTTTTATTTCCTTATCGAGTTTGAAACGACAAAAACCCGGCAATCTTTTCCTGATTTTGCGGTCAGAAAAGAGCTAAAAGGGGACCGTCTTTTAATTCCGTTTTAACGAGTGTAAAAGAAACGCTCGGCAATCTTTTCATGTTTTAAGAGTCTGAAAAGGGCTTAAAAGAGAACTCCAAGGTTTCACTTCTTCGTAAGTTTTAACGAGTTCGAAAAAGGGATAAAAATGTACTCATGGTTTTCACTTTTTCGTAAGTTTTAACGAGTTCGAAAAAAATGATAAAAATGTACTCATATGGCCGACTTTCAATTTAATTTACGAGTAGGAAAAGATGGAAAGAACTCGGCATTTTCATTTTTTTACGAGAATGAAAGCTAGCAAAATAATCTCGGGATTTTCATGAGTTTAACGAGTCTTGAAAATAACTGAAATTGACTCGAGATAGGTTTCATTTTTACAAAAGCTTGAAACAGAGAAAAACTATGCTTCAAAGTAGTTTCATTTTTACACAAGCTTGAAACAGAGAGAAAACTGTGCTTGATGCCCCCTAAGCGTAACTGCTAGAGCGCATGCCCCCCAGCTTCATTTCATTCAAGTACGGTGGATGAAATGAAGGTTCAAGAACGAGATCATTTGAAAGACTCGACCTAAAACTGTAAGAAAATTATGCAAAAAACTGAAATAACTAACCTAAATATCAAACTTAACATCTATGAGATCTAGTCAATCTCTCGACTCAAGTAGAGGAGGATTTGTTTCATTTTTTAACGAGCTTGACACAGGAAAAGAACTATGCTCGGATTCGGTTTCATGTTTACACAAGCTTGAAACGAAAAACTATGCTTGTTACAAGTTCACATGCCCCCGGCATAATGATGCAAATCAAGGTACATGCCCCCCAAGCTTCATTGCATTCAATGAGGTGGATGGAATGAAGCTTTACTTTCAAAATCTTGGAAAGACTCGTGGGAGTTGTTTCATTTTTTAGTGAGCTTGACACAAGACGAGGAACTATGCTCATAACTACTTTCTACAATCTACCTAACAAAAAACTATTCTCTAAAAAACCTTGATTCATTTTTTAACGAGCTTGACACAAGACAAGGAACTGTGCTCTAAAAAACCTTGACTCATTTTTTAACGAGCTTGACACAAGACAAGGAACTGTGCTCTAAAAATCCTTGATTCATTTTTTAATGAGCTTGACACAAGACAAGGAACTATGCTCTAAAAAACCTTGATTCATTTTTTAACGAGCTTGACACAAGACAAGGAACTGTGCTCTAAAAATCCTTGATTCATTTTTTAATGAGCTTGACACAAGACAAGGAACTATGCTCTAAAATCCTTGATTCATTTTTTAATGAGCTTGACATAAGACAAGGAACTATGCTCATGACTACTCTCTACAATCTACCTACTTAACCTACCCTTGTTTCATTTTTTAACGAGCTTGACACAAGACAAGGAACGATGCTCAAAAAGTTCGCATGCCCCTAGCATAATGATGCGAAATGAGGTACATGCCCCCCAGGCTTCATTGCATTCAAACGGCTGGATGAAATGAAGGTTTACTTTCAATATTTAACTTGAAAAGGGAGTTGTTTCATTTTTAAAGAGGTTGACACAAGAAAAGAACTATCCTCATACATGATTCATTTTTTAACGAGGTTGACTCAGTAACAGGAACTATCCTCAAACCTGATTCATTTTTTAATGAGGTTGACTCAGTAACAGGAACTGTCCTCAAACCTGATTCATTTTTTAACGAGGTTGACTCAGTAACAGGAACCGTCCTCATAATCCTACTTTCTACAATCTACCTACATATCCTAAAATCTACCTGATTCATTTTTTAATGAGGTTGACTCAGTAAAAGAACTATCCTCATGCACACTGTTTCATTTTTTAACGAGGTCGACACAGTAAAAGGAACTTTCCTCGCTACAGCCTATTTCATTTTTTAACGAGGTTGATACAGGAAAAAAACGATCCTCGTACCTGATTCATTTTTTAACGAGGTTGACTCAGTAAAAGAACTGTCCTCATGCTAGCATATTTCATTTTTTAACGAGGTTGATACAGGAAAAAACTATCCTCGTAACATTGATCATGGCTTCCAACTGGAGGAAAGACATGTCAATGGACACACCTTGATCATGGCTTCCAAGAGGTCTTCATCCGAAGGAAGAATACTTCTTGGGAAGGAACACATGTCAAGGGACTCAAAAGGGATAAGAACATCGTGTTCAAGTAATCCCATAGAGTTTTCCATGTCAATTACCGGAGCTAAATCAAAGGAAGATGAGCAAACAGTGAGAGGCTCACTTACATCGGTAACTGAAATCATGGGACCGGTTGCCACATAATTAACCCGTGGCAGGGTAGATACCACTTTAGAATCAGGAACATTTAGGGGTGTCATATTATTGGTAGTTGAAAAAAAACTAGGGAACGAAAGCTGGTCTACAGTCACAATACTGCCATTGTGAGGGAAAGACATCACGCGAAAGAGTGTCGATACGACAGCTTTCATTGCATAAACATAGTCTCGCCCAAGGAGTAAATTGAAATCCAAGGGACCTCGAACTACCATAAGATCAACACAAACAGTTTTACCTTCCAAGGTAATAGAAAACTTAGGAAGGATCCCTAAAGGTTCACTAATTGTTCTGTTAAAAGCTTTCAAATTCTGCGTAATAGGCGCAAACTGAGGGGAACCCAAAGCTTTCCAAACAGCTGAGGATAAAATACTAACAGAAGCACCTTCATCTACCTGAGTACGATGTATGTCCCTACCACCAGCCTTGACAATGATTTGGAAAGGGATGGAGGAAGGAAGACGAGGTTCTGTCAGTCTATTCCAATCAAAGGAAAAGACCTCAGTGCTTGGAGGGGGTTCTGTAGAAACAGGTGAAATGCCCCCCGGCATAGAAGAATCTGATGTAACAAGAAGAACATCAGCGGTATGAAATTTACTCTCGAAAAGGAGAGTGTGATCGACCGAATGTGAAATTGAATCAACCACTTGATCAACTAATGGATCATCAACCTGAGTGACATGAGTTTCACTCTCCAATGGGAGAGTGTGATCGACTGTACTTGAATTTAGATCAATCACTCCGTCAGTTGACGGTAGGTTGGGAGAAAGTTTACGGTAACCAGTTGGAAATTCTTGCTGTGGAACAGTAAGGTTTTCCAACAATGTTGAGGCTTCATCCATGTGAGGGCAAATGTGAGTTTGATGACTCCCTTTGCATAACTTACAAGGAAACCTAACTTTACCCTTTTTCCCAGGAACCTGACTATCACTGGTTGATGGATCAACGGAAAGTTGATGAGATTTTTCTGACCATACTTCCAAGACCTTTGGAATGCCAGGACAATTGACAAGGAAGTGGTCACCCTTACAAAGCCTGCAAGGGTATTTGGGTTTACGATGCATGTCGGAATTTTCCTCAACACAACTAACACTTACAGCCATGGTTGGTTGGTTGACTTCTTTCTTATCTTGCTTCTTCTTCTTCTTCTTCTTCTTCCCTTTCTTCTTCTTCTTAGCCTCCTGGTTACTAACATCAAGGCTTTTACCAGGCGAAGAGGAAGAAATGGAGGAAGAAAAATTAGGCGAAGAAGGTAAAGGATCAACAGAAGGTTGGTGATGTTGAGATGGTGAACTCTGTTGAGGTGAAGCATCCGGTTGAGATGGAACAATTGGAGTATTTTGGGCCAACGAAGTTAAAAATAACCATATTGGTAAACCTATTGTAAATCCAGGTAATGACAAAGTAGCCATATAAGGAGGACCAACATTTCCAAAGTAAGGAAAAGTACTAGGATTCTCATTAGGAGGGGTTCCTAGGTTGATAAATTCCGGAACATTTGCCATTATATTCAACTTCAGTGAATTTTATTAACAATTTAAAACTAAAATTAACAATTCACAATTCACACTTAACAACTAAAATTCACAATTCACACCTATGGTCTCTAAAAGTAAAAACAAACAAATTAACACGCACTATCAAATCTAGGAGTCAAACCACACACAAACAGTAAGCTCTCCGGACCGAAAACACTAGTTGGTGATGAAGCCCAACCTCGCAGAATTCAGTACAGAAATGGCGGGTGGAACAGTTACCCCGGCAACCTGCTTAATGAATAGACCGGCACAAGTTCCTCCACTTTAACCGTCTCGAAGTGAAGTGAACCCCCCGGAAAATCCAAGTGAGTATAACCGACGTCTGCTCCAGGTACAGTGGGACCTTCCCTCCACCGTCACCTCGGTAGAACCCTAAAGATTATGGTCACTAAGGTCACCAACAGTAACAAATACACCTGGGGGAACAGTCTAAACTCCGACAGCACGCAAGGGCAGAGTAGCAAGCTCAATCCCCTTACCGGCTCCTTGACAACAATCCAAGGTTTACCGATAAGTGACCCCTGGCTCCTCGACAATGGTTAATCTGAGGTTTACCGTTTGTAATACGTACTATCTGGCGTCGTTCCCAACGAGGGGGGAATGATCCCCTCACTGGTTTGGACACGAGCTCGTGCTTCTCCTTTAAGAGGAGCTTTCCCAGAGTGCAATTGAAACAATTGGATTTATTCTACTCAAGATAAACTATCTGTTTGGTTTTGTAGTCTTGGAGAGTTAAGTACTCACCTACTCCAAGACCCTAGCCTAAGTTATGTTGGTGTTTCAGAGCCCTAGAAATGTAAAAATTACTAGATGAATTTTAATTAAGCGCTGTGTTATTAAGGCTGTTATTACTCAAATGGGTAAATGGAGATGAAACCAATGGTGTTATGACCCGACTCAACTGAATGCAATCGAATATGATAATGCAATCCTTTCAATTCGATGAATCCTAACTAGAGTAAGGAGAGAGTTTCCATTCACTTCCAACAATGCAAAAAATTGATCATTAAGAGAAAATTTAACAAATTTTCTAATGCACTAATTTCATCAAGAAAAACTAATGCAAATCAATTCCAAACCAATTTTTATTTTTATTTTTGTGTAAATTCAAATCAAAGAAAGCTGATCTAAATCTACGATGGATTTTTCAGAATGTAAACTATGCAATTGTAATCTATGCACAATTCACATGAAAAGTATGCAAATGTAATCTATGCACATTTTTCATTCATATTCTGAAACTGAGAACTCTAATTATGCAGATGTGATCTATGCAAGAGAATTCTCAAACACAAGATGATTCTAATGTAATCTAAGAACCAATCAAGTGCAAGTCGAGAAAATTGGGTGAGAGTTCCAAAGATCAAAACATAAAAACACTCAAAGGCGATTAACACTCATACACAATTTAGCCCCCCCCGGCGAATGAGGGGGAAACTTTTTTGCAAAAACAAAAGCAAAAAGATGCAAAATTGTGAAAAGACTGAGAGAAACCTCCAAGTAATGACCAAAGGAAATCAAATTAAGAATTTCTCAAAAAAGAGACTCAAAACACCCAATTGATGAAAGCTAAAAGCAGGAATGCTAATGAAACAAGTTCAGGTGAAAATTTTTGACAGGGTACTAAAGGATCTGGGCAGAAAACACTAAGAAAAACCAAAATCTAAAAGCAATTAAAGCAAAAATGGAGTTTTCCTAAATTTTTACAGGAAGACGCAGGCAACCCGTTAGAACAGGCGCGGGCCCGCTCTGTGCAAACGGCAACAGCGCGTCCAAAGACGCACTGTGCAGTACTCAGAGGGTGCGTCCTTCTGGAAAAGTTAAGAAAAACCAAATCTAACTAAATCTAAAGCTAAGCCACCCAAATACTAATTCTCACAGTCAAAAACCAGAAAATAAAAATGATTTTCTCAGAGCAAAGTTCACACAAAGGAAAAGACTTTCACATTAATGGATTCCCCAGCGGAGTCGCCAATTTGTCGTGGCGGAAAAAGTCGTTTGTGCGGACACAACTGACCTCCCTAGGAGTCTAAACTCTCTAGCGACAAACAAGACAAAATGGAGTGATCTTTCTCTAAATATACCTTTTAAAACATGAAAACTACAAGTGTTTAGGCTTACCTTATTCCAAAACGCGGTTGTTGTAGTCCGTCCTTGCCGATCCGGATGAGCTCCTCCTTCAAGTCAATTCCTGCAACCACAAACAATCAAACAATTACCAAGCACTTGCATTTCATATAATAAAACATATATTCAACATGCAGACCAAGGAACACATGAAATAACTCATTAACACAAGCTATTGAGAAAAATAAACCAGTTTGTATTAATAACGAAACAAAGAAACTCTTACAACCTGGCCTTGGTGTTGTGCAAGTTCCTCCCAGGGTCCATCAAGGGTTTTCCTCTACTTTGACAAAGCTCACCCACTTCCAAGTAGAATCAAGCAAAGACAATCTCTCCTCACAAGGTTCTAAATGGGAGTCCTAATTCCTGCAGCATTTACCCAAAGAAAATGTATAGCTCCAACCTCCCCTCCCTCTGGCTCAATGTCTTTATTTATAGTGCTGTAAAGAGGTTATTCAGGTCCACCATCAATGGGATAATCCCCCTCTTTGGGTGGGATAGCTCCCTTATTGATGGGATAAGTTCCCCCTTAATAGAGATACATGAACCAACTGGAGGCGCATCCAAATCATCAAACCGACCTCTAGAAAGTTCTAGAAGTAACCACAAGTAACTTTTTTAAGATGAAACTCGCGCATTTTTCCTTTTACAGAAGGACGCACCTGTCCCTTAACATACAGAGCGTCCAAGGACGCACCTTTTGTGAACATGGTCAGCGTCCCCGTAGGTAAGGCTAGAGAGAACCTGCGACCCCAGAGATAAACATATTTTTTACAAGACTTTCTCTCTTCTTTGAGTTTGAGATGGATAACAGAGGCATAAGACTTGCCTAAGAGGGTAGCATGACTGTTGATTTGAGCCATACTAACTGTAAGTGGTCATGGTGACATTTTTTAGTGTAACAGTGCATGTCATGCACTTTCACTCATTTTTTCTCTATGGATGCCTGTAAGCTTGGAGTTTGTTTGTCTTCATTGTTGTACATTTCACATCTTCTGGTTTGCACAGTTGTGTTGTTCGCGAACCATGCCTTCACCGACATGGGTCAACCAATGCGCCGGTGGCTGCATTGGAAGTATCACTTCACATGAGATGACCCATGCACCGTTAGCTTAGGAGTAGGAGTAGTATTTTCTTTGATTTGTTTCCTTGCATGCATGATTTCTTCTTTCTTTGTGTGTTTTCTTGCTTGTTTGTTTGTTTTCTTACTCGCTTTACATATGCATTTTCTTCTGCTTCTTGCTTTGCTTTGTGGTTTGTTTGCTTGTTTATTTCCATAGGTTAGTTTTGCATGGACCATGCGCGACTCTTAAACAAGCTATATGAAGTACATGAGGACTTGTACAACTATCAATACTTGGTTATCTATCATCCTGCCTATTGTGTAAGAACTTGTTGCCTTCAGTCCATGATACATCGATGGAAAATACGTACACAGTCTAAGAGAAGCTTGGCCCACACACGTACCGGATGCAATCACTTAACGAGAGGGTTGACAAACTTCCTATCAACATCCAAGATCTCAAGCATTATTTACAGTAGGTCGGACCGTGCCCTGTGCCATGTATATAGTCTACTTGCTACTTGTGTTTTCATTTTGTTTCGTTGCTTACTATCTTTTTTATTATTTGGTTTGTTCTGGTTACATTTTTGTTTACATTTGTTTGTGTGCTTGATACCTTACTATTTCTGTTTTAGGAAATAAGTGTTTCCAGCTACTACATTTTGGATTTTTAATAGAGTATGTGGCTGAGATTTGAAGAAACTTGTGACACTGCAGCACTTGTCCAGTGTTGTGTTTGTCTTCTCTATGTTTGGTTATAACATTCAGCGAATGAAGTCCTGACGGAAAATACGAGCCATCTGCGAGGGAATTTTGGTCCAACCATGAATCTGTGTCCACACTGGGAAGCCCCGTGCCTGCACTCAGCCTTCTACTCTATGTGTTCAAGCTCATCAAACTAGTAGAAATGGATAAGGGGAAAATATAAACGATCAAACCTATGTCATGGGTCTTACATGCTTCTCTGAAGGAAAAGCCTCTTCTGCTCTCAATAATTCAAGATCCCTCTTCTTCCCCAAAAATAAATAAGTGCATATGCACAGTCCTCTTTAAAAATACAAAACCGAAAGAAGATAAAGGCTTCTTGCGTAGAGAGGTGAAGCATAGAACTCCACTGGGGTACTAACTAGGCTCGCTGGCAATGAAGTAATGTGTGTGTTCCTGTGTGACTCCGCCAGGGTACTATCCAGGCCTAGTGGCAGTGGAGCAACACCAGAGATGAAAACTTATACTTTGAAAATCTTCAACTCACGAGCTAAACTACCCTTCCCGAATTCGAAACACTATGATCAAGCTGAACTTTTAATTGTGTTTGACTTTGTTGGAAAAAAGGTGAACCATGTATATCCATGAGGTAAGTGGGGAAGCCAGAGTAACCCGCACAATGATTCAATACTCCCCGAAATGCCAAGGCCCTGTGCTATCAATGAACCAAAACAGAGAAGCTGGAGTTCTACCAGTGTGTCACCAAGTGTTGTAGCAGCTACAACCACCCTCCAAAATTTTGGCCTGCACCCATTTCGGAGCCTCCCTTGAGATTTTCACTTGATGACTGCACACACTCGGGTTCACTCTGTGAGTTTGTGTGAGTCTTCACACCCACCTTTCTTGATCATTTCACCCAAGTTTTTGCATGTTGATGTCAAAGTCGTGATTGCAACCATGTTCTGGTTATACTCAAAGTCTTTGCTTTGTGTGTACTTGCTATGTTTGCTATGAAAACATCTGTCGCACTCACACACAGATTCACATTCACTGTCGCACAAGCATCATCACAGTCGACCAACAATCAATCATAAGTGTCATGCTTGTCTCTTACATTGTCGATCAGTCATGTTGAGCATGTGTGTCTGGTTGGTTTGATTCATCTCGTCATCAAGTCATGTAAGTGTGTGTTTGCAAGATCATGTATGCATCTTTCGCTCGTTCACACACATAGTCACTTTGTTGAAGTTCAGATGACCGGATTCCCCTCTAATAGCCGGACCATATCCCTACCATCGACTCGATTGACTGTCACCCCGAACAGCGTGAAAGAACCAAGAAATCCATTTCAAGCTGCATTTTCTACAAGAAAATCAATCAACCTTCACGTTGGTCAACTGGAGAGTTTGACCCGGCATCCGGCATCCACTCTTGGACTGACTCCCCTAAAAAATTGCACAGAGGCTACAGACCTTTCCCACTCCACTAACTGAGAAAATTGCACAGACAGACCGGATAGAAACCCAACCCCCATCCCTGTCTCTCTTAGAAAATTGAGCAGTTTTTCCAGCCAACCCTCCCGCAAAAGACTAGCTGCTCATGCAAAAAATTGCGCAGTTTTCATGAGCAAGTCCTCTATTGCCCACCAGTCTGCTCAACTTAGAAAGTGCACAGAGGTGACTAGAATGCCAACCTCCCAGCATCAACGCATTTTTTCCTTGCAGCGAACTAACAGTTCCCGCTAGGAATTGTGCAGTTTTTGCTGCCAAGCTCTAGTAGCTAACTACTAGTTCCCTCCAGGAATTGCACAGTTTTTTTTGCCAAGCTCCCGGCATCTGACTGCCATTTTCCCTCAGGAATTGCATAGTTTTTTCTGTCAGTGACCTAGTAGTTCACTGCCAATTCCCCTCAAGAATTGTGCATTTTTTACTGCCAGTGACCGAGAAACTGACTGCTAGTTCCCCTCAGGAATTGTACAGTTTTTGTTGCCAACCTCTCGCTACCCGCTCATTCCGGAAATTGCACAGATTTTTCCTACCCATCCTTTCCGCAGCCCGAACTGTTCCTCTTAAAAACTACGCAGTTTTGTCCTCCAGCTGAGCCAGACCCCACGGACAATCACTGGCGATCCGGATTGCCCATATTCATCACCTAGTGACTCCTGCACAGTTTTAATCAGCAGTGCCCATAGCCTCCATCCCACCTCGCAACCTTCTCAACTCTCCCGGTCACCTGCATCCAAAAATATCATGCATCATGGTAGACTAGGAGGTTTATGGATTTGATGTTGTCTCATCATGAGTGACTACAGAAATAGGTACACAAATAAAAGTGGTGCAAAAATGGATGGGATGAACAAATGGAGCACATGCAGAAGGATTGATTCACCAACGGACGAACAAATGATGCATGCAAAGAGATGTGCTTGCAAATGGATGATCATGAAAAGATGCGTTCGCGGATGGGTGGACGAGAAAACATGATAGATGTGTTCACGATTCGACGGACGGATGAACATGTAACTTTCGCAAACAGACGAACATGTCAATCTTACCAACATACAAGAAAGGAGCAATGTGTGAATGCAACATCAAGCGAACCAATGACCATCGAAGACTCCATGCACTTTTCCATGCGAAGGTGAAGCTGTGACACACCATGAGGACATCCATCACCCAGCAGCACTGCAGCTCGACATGCACACCAGCAGCAGCACAAATGTACCAGTACTGTCATGTCGAGTCATGTCATGAGTCATTTCGTCCACATCTCTACTGTGAGCCAAACTATCAATCAATGTAATGTAACGTGGAATTCCAAGTGACCCACTTGTTGTATGAAGAGTCATGTAAATTTGAAAAGTCATGGAAGTCAAACAGTCATGAGGGTAGTCGAACAACTACAAGGATCAGTTTCACCCTTGGCTATAAATACCCCCTCATTTGTACATGCAAGGGACTTTTTCGCCTAAGCTCCTCCCACATAGCCTTGAGAGCCTGTAATCTTTTCTAGGAGGAGTAAGTAGTGGATCCAACACTCTGCACGCAGGGTTAGTGATGTATGGTGTAACGATGTGTCTTGGAACTTTCGCTTAATTCAGAAGCCTGCCAACAGGTCAACACGTTTTTACACATGTATTGTAATTGTTGTAAGACTAATCTTTAACACTTGTAATGAATGTTGCTTCAACCTGCGTTTAACACTTCAACTAATTCACTTGTTGTAATACACATACGTTAATGAAAATGTTTTGTATATGCTATTAACGTTGTCTTGCCCATGTAGACTCTTCTCTAGGACATCATACAGACCTTTCACATAAGCTTTCTATTGGGCAGAAGATCCCCCAAGGGCATTTTTAGGGCTTAAAGCCAATATTTTGGTCCAATTTTTGTAATCCTAATGAAAAGACTCCTCATTTTGTGGTCGCGGAGCGCGTAGTTGTTAAAGAGTCATAGGGTTGTCCACCCTTATTTTGATAATGTAATGTCAGTTGTAAAAGATCTACCCATGGTACGCGAACCATGGGATTGTATAAATAGAGAAAAGCCCTAAGTAGTCAAGGGAATAATCAGATGAATCGATAACTGATCAATAACGAAGAATTGAGTCATATCTGTGGAGTAGAAGTTTAAGTTTGACTCATAGCGTAGGTAGAGGCTCTGTAGCTGAGTGTGCAGAGGCCTAGAAGTCCGCAATTGAGTGTGTGGACCGCTGCAGCTGAGTGCGCAGGGCGAGTCAAGTTTGTAATCATCTGGAATTATCAATAAAGAGAAGTATTCTATAGTTTCTACATCTTTACTTCCTATTTATGCCTCTGTTATATTGGGTATGAATTTCACTTATAATGCTTATATGATGTGCAAATGTGTATAACTATGTTGATTAATTGAATGCAAGTAAGAACATTTTTTTACACAAAGCTAACTAAGATCTGTTAAGAAGATAAGTAAGATACTTAGCGTAGTTTTGGGAATTATCACAGTTCGCTTCCCTAGCAGTGCGAAAGCGTATCAGCCTCTGGTTAGGGCTGCGTGGAAGCCAATTGTAACATTTTGCAAAGGTACTGAAGGGTAGAACAAAGAGCTAGCAACCTGCGTGAAGGCAGGTATAGTTGAAATAAACCGACATCACATCCATCTCAAGGGTGTAGAAAGGGCCAATAGTGTAGGGATTTGTTTGGCTAACTAACATTGAACCTGGGTCAGGCCCCCATAAGCCAACAAATGGTTCAGTTTTTGGGACTGGAATCTGCATAGAGATGTGTGATGTCATATCACTGGAATCCAACTAAGAAAGAAATCAATGGCTGGTTGGACAGAAGAATTCACGAGTTCGCAGCGTAGGAGAATAGAAACCCGCGACTGTCAAAAGAACAGTGGCTAGACAGCTACCTGTATATGGAGATCCACGAAATATTTTTCGGGTCCTTTCCTACTGAGCTATATGAGTTGATCACGAAGCTAGCAGATAGCTAGGGAAGGTGGAAGCTTGACAGTCCTATTGTGTGGACCCCAGAGCTAATGCAAAGGTTGGAAGCATTGGAGGTTAAGATCGCACAAGTCGTCGATCACTGGCTCAATTGCGTTATAGGAGGATATGTTATTGAGTTCGCGGTCGACACCTAAGTCAGTTATAGTGAGGTAGAGCGATTATTTCTCAAAGGACCGTGAGGTAAGTACGTAAAATATCTGAATACTTGGATTAAAATGTTGTTGTGCGAAAAATGGGTTATGCAACTACCTTGATGTTTGGGTCTAGTTAAAGTGGAATAATTTACAGAAACAAAGGAAATAAGGGTCTAGAGCATAGCCCCTTGATTTCACCTCCATGGGGAGACGAAGAAGGGATCACGAAGGTCTCTCCGCAAAGTGCTCTTTAGTTGATAAGACAGGTATTTCCACGAATACCACCTCCACCCACACCACCTCCATCTTCACCACCATCACCTCCAACTTCACCCATACCAACTCCACCACCACTGTGATTCAGTATGGCAAACACAGTGAATTTTCATATGTTCAAAGGTTTCGGAAATGAGGATCCAGACCAATTCTAGTTCGTTGTAAGGGTTGTATGGGAAGCGCAAGGTGTTACAGATGACCATATAAAGAAAGCAACACTGGTTAACACTCTGCAGGATCGTGCACTAACCTGGTATATTAAGTACTCCAATAATAACCTGGATGCGAGAGTCACGGATATCCAAATAGCACTAAATAGAGAATTTAGCACGCCTGAATCTGAAGTGCAGTCGATTGTGGGATTCAAAGAGATCACGATGCTACTAGGTGAGATGCCTTGGGAACTAGATCAAAGGCTGAAATGTATGATCCGCGAAGCCAACATGAATTTAACAGATGGACAGCATCGCGAGTGGTTTGTAGCTTCACTACTACCACACTTAAGGAGTGCGCTATCGCAACAGAAGATAACAACTCAGGCACGGGCCTTGGAGATTGCCATGAGACTACATGAGACTCCAATGCAAGATCCTAATCTAGGATTTTAGCAGATCCATGCACAGCTGAAGAATTTGTGCCTTGAGATGCAAATCTTGAGGCAGGATAGGACAGTTCAACCAGAGGTACACAAAGAAGTATGGTGTGTGAAATGCAAAAGTCAGGGCCATGACAAAGACTACTACCCGATATTTACAAATTACCTTGCAGGAGGAGGACCGATGCCTATAAGGCTGAAAGAGCAAGCAGGACCTAGTGCAGTGCCTGGTTTGTTGTGCACTATCTGTCAAATAGCCGGAAAACATGCCATGGATAACTACCACCTATTACAGAAGTATACACAAACTCCGCAATAGTTTTTCTGTAACTTTTTTAGGTCGGTGGGACATGAAGAGCGTACTTACAGGAGCTATGAATTGATGATGGATAGAACTCCCACCTACAGAGTTTAGGCCAAAACGTGGCCCCTTGACTAGAATGCAAGGATGGCGTGGACAAGATTTCAGGGGCGTGGATGAGGCCGAGGTGGAGGAGGATTTATTAGAGGTCACAGATAGTTGATTTGCTACAATTGCGGAGGGCCAGGACACTATGCTTGCGATTGCACTAATCCAATGCACCCACGGTGCAAGCATTGCACGTTGTTTGATCATGAGACAAAAGAATGTCCTACACTTATAGCTAGGATATGTGACAAAGGAGTGCTACCACCTCCCCCCACTCAGAACCTGCAGATGATGAGGTTGAGCGCACGAGGAAGATCTGAACGTCAACATAGTGCTCCGAAGTGGAATCGCGATGGAAGATGACAAAGGGAAACAGCCGGAAGACAGTACATGGGTTTGCAAAGCCCCAGGGAAAGAAGCTGAGTTTGATTTGGAGCACGCTCTGGAAACCTTCATGGAAGCTAAGAAGAGCTTCGCTGAGGCCTCCACTTCAAGAAGCAAGGATAAATCAGAGCTGGAGATGGACCCCTCTATGCTGAAAACTTTCCTCAAAACTTGTATGAAGTTACTACGTGATAGTAAGGTTGTGAAAGGGTTACTGGAGCTCATCAATAGATGTGCTAGGACCGCACCAGGTGAACCACACGTAGTCCGCAATATCAAAAAACATAAGACAAGAACGAAATAAGAAATGAGACTCACCGCGCAGATCAGAGAATACGAAATGGATCAAATCATTCTAGATTTTGGATCAGATGCGAATGCTCTGCAAAAATAGACATGGGAGAAAATGGGGAGACCTACGCTACAATGGTCTCCAATTCAGCTAAGGATGGAAAATCACCAAAAAATAATACACATTGGATGGTTGCAAGGAGTAACCGTGGATATTGAAGGAGCGAGCGTGCTGGAAGATTTTGAAGTCATAAAGATTGTTGACGGCAGCAATCCCTACCCTACGCTCTTGGGAACTGACTGGGCTACTGATATTAATGGGGTAATCAATCTGAAGAAGCAAAAAATGATATTTGAGAAGAAATTACTGTGCATAACAATACCCCTGGACCCTACTGAAGGATCGCGCTATATGGAGCCGGTTCGCGACTATGAGAGCGACGATGATTTGGACCGCATCTATAAGATAACAGCACGAGACCAAGACTGGGTGAATCCCACTGAATATGGGAGGATTACATGGGAACGCGAGAGTTCCTGCACTTCAGACTCTGACGAAGAGATAGAACGCTGGCAGAATCGGTTACACGAAGTAACTACGCTAAATTGCAATATGATGACCAGGTCGTTGCATTGTGTATCTTTAGAGGTAAGAAATCTGCCTATTTATGATGGTATAAATGAGGTAGATGTCTTTTTGGATGAATTTGAAAGGGAAGTGCCAAAAAAACAACGATTCCAAGCCTTGGACTGGGTACTGTGCACTATGCCCACAAGATGGTAGGGTATGCACAAGGGAAGTTTTGATGATTAGAGCAAATGTAGGAGAATGATGCGAGCACGATTTGGGAAGCCTAAGATGCAACTGATAGATGAGTATGATGGGTAGAATGATCTGTGCACATGGATGCAGGCCTATGAAGAAAAGCCCCAACCTAAGTAGGTGCACCTGTACTCCGCCCTGAAGTACTTGGTCAATAAGCCTGTATTGGGGGGGTGCATCTACAGATGGCTTTTATTGTTCCAAGAATAGGATTTTGAAGTTGTTGTGACGCTTGGATGATTGAACGTGGGACCAGATCACCTATTGCACATTAAGACTGGGAGGAACCTACTAATTTGGAGGAAGGATTACCTAACGACAACTTTTTTCTGTACACGTCACGGATGGACATTTCGAGGACATAATACATTTCCTAAAAACAAGAACTACGCTGGAAGGATACTCTGTCTAGCAAAAGAAGGAATTAGTGGTACGCATGGCAGATTTCTTTGTCATTGCTGAGCATCTATACAAGGTGGGGAATGATGAGATACTTCGAAGGTATGTACCTGAGTTTGAAAGAAGTAGCATCCTTTCATATGCTCATAAGGGAGCCGCAGGAAGACACTATGCAAGAAAAGCAACCGTGTAGACGATTCTATGCGCAGGGTTGTGGTGGCCAACCCTTCATCACGATTCAAAAGCCTATTGCAACATGTGCATATGTCAAAGAAAATGTAGGCCGTCACGGAGGGATTGGATGCCTTTGAATCCACAAATGACATTGCAACCCTTCGAGAAGTGGGAAATAGATTTTGTGGGACCAATTCAGCCCCAAGGAAAGATAGGTGCGAGGTATATTATCATTGCGGCGAAGTACTTGACTCGTTGGGAAGAAGCACAACTGGTAAAGGATTACACGGGTGTGAATGCCATGAAGTTTCTATTTGAGCATGTACTGACGCGATTTGGCTGTCCAAATATTTTGATGAGTGATCAGGGCACGCACTTTCTGAACGAAACGATTAGCGCACTGACAGAAGAATTTCAGGTGTATCATCAAAAGAGAACATCTTATCACCCACAGGCTAAGGGGACAATAGAAACATTCAACAAAGTACTAGAGACCGCATTGACCAAGGTACGTAATTCTCAGCAAAGTGATTGGAACGCGCATACCTGCAGTGTTATGGGCTTATCGAACAACATGCAAGAAGCTGACGGGACAGACATCTTTTAGGCTTGTCTATGGAGTTGAAGCCGTAATGCCTATGGAATATATCATGCCTAGTCTGCGCATAGCAGTGCTCATAGATATGATGGATCATGGCGCCTTAGAAGAGAGGCTCGTGCAGTTGGATGAGCTTGAAGGAGAGAGATTTTTGGTTGGATTTCACCAGCAAGTCCAAAAGCAGTGCGAAAAGTCATGGCACGACCAACATATTAAGTTGCGCACCTTTAAGGTGAACGACTTGGTACTATTATATGATAGTAAGTTTGATAAATTTCCAAGGAAACTCAAAATTCATTGGTTGGGGCCATATGTTATTGAGATTACCGACAATGGCGCAGTACAGCTGGTTAAGTTAAATGGAGATCCCTTCCCAGGAAAAGTGAATGGCAGTCATTTGAAGCCATACATAGGTGGTCCGTCCATCTGACTAGATGACCGAAGCACAGTCTTAGCGCTCCAGGCAGCTGAAAGGAGGCGTGGGACTATAAACTACACTGACCGAGAGCTGTGCGATGTCAGGACTGTGTGAAGCAGCGAAGTGTCGCAGGGTCCGTGACAACGCGAAGATAGCTGTGCTGGCACGCAGGTCAGCCAGAAAGTGACAGTTAAAGTCACTATTCACAATTTGATGGTTGGTTTCAGGCCAACTGGAGCAAGCAGCAAGCATTTAAGGCGAACTTTATTGGCTAGATTCTTGAAAATCTGCTACCAATCTCGCATTAATGGACCGAATGTGGGGGGAATGGTTGAATTCAAATTCAAAAGACCCTATAAATTACAAGTGGTTGTCTAGTGAAAAACACTTGGCATTTTGAGAACTAATTTGTTGCACTATCAATTGTGTATGGACCTTTCGAACTTTGAGGCTTTGAGAGCAAGTTCAGTGTTTGAAACATTACCAAAGGAGATGCAGGACCTTCTGACTAGAATGATGTTGACACCCACGGAAACCGCATAGGAAATTGTAGAAGTGGAAGCCCTAGAGAGCGCCAGAATAATCGTTGAGGTCCCTAAATAACCGTGAACACTGAGACCCAAGAAGGATAAGCAGGCCATTATCCTGGTGCACGTCTCACCTAGAAATCCACTAAGGACCAAGCTTACCCTGCAGGCTATTAGTCTGGAGGCCGAGGAGGAACAATTTGAAGAAATCTAGGTGGATGAGGAGGATGTAGAGATGGAAGTCGAAACCAAAGGTGCGGACCCTATCATTAGGCTGCCAGAATATGTTCCTCTACGTAAGGGTAAAGCCAAGGTGCCGAAGGATATAGATGAGAGTAAGATCACTTTGCAAACTTCATTGCTCCCAGATGATATTATTTTTTAGGGACCGCACTTAGGGCGAGTTCCCATGTTGAAATTTGAGTATTGGGACCTCGCAGACCACGAGAAGTTCCCACATTTAGCGACTACGAAGCTAATGTGCTAGAGGATTGACGAGACTTCTAGAATAATTCAATTGGAGCCGTGCACATGGCTCAGAGATGTAGAGAAAGAAGGATTGCTAAACTTGCTCTGGGTGTCGCATTACCACTGCACCCCAGTGACCATCTTTGTCATCAGGCAGCTGCTCTACTTGGTGCACGATGGGTGCTTGTGGCTAGAGGAGCCCATTCCCATTATAGACCATCTGATTCATCGAATTACATGACTGCCCTACTCAAGAGAGGATCCAACTAACATTTCAGAGGGAAAAGGTGGCGAGTTGGCCCTCGCGGAAGCAATGAAGAAGAAGTTCAAGTTAGATAAGAAGAAGTGAGGATATGCCATCTCCAGCATTAACAACCCTGTCATCAAGGTCGTGACACAAATCCTAGCAGGGAGGGTGATGTGGAAGCGTCGCGCGGATGAGGTGCACGTACCCATAGTTGCACTAATGGCCCAATGTGTGGAAGCAGTCCAGTTCAACTCGGCGAGCTATCTATGTAGCGAGTTCCTTGCGAACTGTCATGAGGCACAGGAGCAGGGAAAAACATTTCATTACACTTGGCTCATGTTATCGATAGTACTGGTGGCATGGGAGTTGCCTGAAGATAGCCAGTTCCCCTGGGTCACGTAGGACCTTCTAGAGGCAGTGAAGTACGCTTCGTTGTGGGCGACCAGGGATGCACAGTTGATAAAGGAGAGCAAGATATTTTGGATACTAATGGAGATGAATATCTGGATGGGGTTCAATCACAAGCCGCGATTGTCGCCCATAGTATACAACAGCTTACAGAGCTTTGTAGAGTTCAAAGCAGATTTCCACCATGTCTTCATCAAGGTGCAGAAGGACCCTATGAAGATGTGGCATGATTTACCATACCTGGCGATCGATGATGTAATATTCGTTGTCCTTAAATCTTGGTCATCGAAGTGGCGCACTCCAACTAACTTCGCGATGGAAATAGACAAGTACGTTTCGCAGCGCAAGAAAGAAGAGACAAAGCTTCAAATGGTGCAGCTGGCAGAGAAGCGCAGGAAAGAGGAAACAGAGGCTAAGGCTCAAGCAACGCATGACGCTGCGAAGCTAGAGGAATAGAAGAAAGCAGGAGAAGAAGAGTGTGAAGGACAGAAGTCACCTTCGCCCGAACCAAATACAGACACAGAACAAGGTGGCACGGACCCACAAATGATGTCCACCCAACTCAAGTGTCTGCAGCCATGAGAGCAGATGGTGTCAGGGAATAAAACGAAGGCATCGAAGAAATATTTTGACCCAATCACCCTCACTAAGGGGGATTTACATGACATTGTAGAAACAGTAAGGGATGTCACCCTGGAGGCCCTCCAACAATTCGAAGAACAACATCAGCTGGTATTGTGGACTCTTCGAACAGAACTACAGGAGTTGCAGGTTCACACTCCACAGGCTGGCGCAATGTCCACCAGCCTCACGATTGGCACTGCAGCTACCGAAGAGATGTTGCGCACAAGGGTGACCAAAGCAGTAATGCTACCTAATGGGGCACTCACTACAGAAAATGAGGCTGACAGGCCTATGGTTAGAAGTATGAAAGGGGAAGGAATAAACATGGCCGCGCTCCCTTGGGAGTCGCTCTACCTCTTACAGGATGGAGTCACCGTAGAACTTTGAGCCAAGGAGAGTCACGCACTGCAAGTGATGAGCAAGAAATGCATCAACATTGAACAGTTGGGCCTACAACGCTGCATGTCTGCAAATTGGCCACAGGGGTGCATGACGCTAGAGCAGAGATGGCTAGGGTTCAGCTAGAGTTGAACCTGCAGATCGCAGAACTGCAGTTGAAAGCCTTCAACTCCGCCAGAAATCGGGGAACAGTGAACCACTGTTGTTACAGTAGCAATAGCGGTGATTGAAAGCATAGTGGCAGACTACATGTGGCTATTCGAACAGTAATTCGAGGTCCTAACCACCCTGTAGGAGGACCCGAATGTAGAGCGCCTAGAGACAGAGGCACACGAGCTACAGCAGAAGTACAACGGGGTAAAAGGGACCACGTAGACGGTTTCCCTTACACAAACGCTTGCAAGGATGCAGGAGGCAAAGGCACTCAAGGAACAGGTGGATGCCGCTCAGCATAAGGAGGCAGTCTTAAAAGCATGCCTACAGCCATGGATCGATGATGCTTATACAAGTACTGCCTCCATTGAAGTAAAGCTCGCACAACTGCAAGCAACTCAGCAGAGGATTCAGGTAGCAGTTCAACAATTGCGGTCACCGAACAGCGCGTGGAGGAAGTTCAGTAGGCAACAGCTCAGCGCATTGCCAAAGTTGCAGCGATCCAAATAGATCTAGGAGGCCTTTGCGCTAAGATCTCTGCACCTACAGAGTGACTCGAGGGCGAGTCGCGATGTTTGTGTTGGGGGCCTGTTGGGTGCGAGATCCCCCAAGGGTAGTTTTGGGGCTTAAAGCCCATATTTTGGTCCAATTTCTGTGATCCTAATGAAAAGACTCCGCATTTTGTGGTCACAGAGCACATAGTTGTTAAAGAGTCATAGGGTTGTCCACCCTTATTTTGATAATTTAATGTCAACTGTAAAAGATCTACCCATGGTCCACAAACCATGGGATTGTATAAATAGAGCAAAGCTCTAAGTAGTCAAGGGGATAATCAGATCAATCGATAACTAATCAATGACAAAGAATTGAGTCATATTTGTGGAGTAGAAGTCTAAGTTTGGGTCGTAGCATAGATAGAGGCTCTATAGCTGAGTGCGCAGAGGCTTAGAAGTCCACAGCTGAGTGTGCAGACCCCTACAGCTGAGTGCGCAGGGCAAATCGAGTCTGTAATCATTTGGAATTATCAATAAAGAGAAGTATTCTATATTTTCGGCATCTTTACTTCCTGTTTATGCATTTTTTATATTGGGTATGGATTTCACTTCTAATCCCTATATGATGCGTGAATGTGTATAAATATGTTGATTAAGTGAACGCAAGTAAGAACATTTGTTTATGCAAAGCTAACTAAGGTGTGTTAATAAAATAAGTAATATACTTAGCGTAGTTTGGGGAATCATCACAGTTCGTTGCCCTAGCAGTGCGAAAGCGTATCAGCCTCTGGTTAGGGCTGCACGGAAGCCGATTGTAACATTTCGCGAAAGTATTGAAGGGTAGAACAGAGAGCTAGCAACCTACATGAAGGCAGGTATAATTGGAATAAACCGACATCACATCCATCTCAAGGGTGCGGAAACTTGGTTCCATCATCCCCCCATACTGCTTCGGGTGGGACTTCAGTCCGCGCTCTAAAGGCTGATGCCGAAAGGGCCAGTAGCGTAGGGATTTGTTTGGCTAACTAACGTTGAACCTGGGTCAGGCCCCCATAAGCCAACACTTTCTATAACAATCGTTGTACTCGTATGGACTAATCTATTGAGTGTTATACATGTTATCTTCCCTTGTGTGTTGTGACTGCCGCATCCATGTGGATGTTCCGCCAGAATCTGTGCACATATTGTTATGTTGTGTGTTCCTAGCAGAGTTGGGACTTCCCCCAACCGACTTGGGACTCACTCCCACCCTCTCCCTCTATAGTGAAAGAACCATTGACACAAGAGACACTTACAATCACCAGGCACGCGAAACTCACTTCTCGCAAGACAAAGCAGACCACTCTCCTGTGCTGACAAGCAAGAGTTGAGGCAAATCTTTAAGATAATGGCAACTGGGCCATCGTACTAGATGGGACTCCCACACCAAACGATGTGAGGTCTAGTTGGGATTTCATACTAGGGTGATCCCCTGAATGTTGGCGGGTCCAACATTGTCAACAAATACTTATAACTTTATTAATAAATCTTTTTTTAAATTATATTGAGAAATTCATTGCCTGGTCACTGAATACATGGTCTCGTTCCCTTTTATCATTTCATCACAAGGATTTATTAAAAAAATAGTTGGAATTACAACATTATTGTGTATGTATATACATTAATATAATTATGCCTCTATTCTTATTTATTGTTGTGACCACTAGCCTACACATAAAATTTACTTCAGACCTAGTGTTAACTATTCTCCTTTGTAATGATCTACACAGTTTCAAACTTCAATACCTCAACTTTATTCATGGCATGTGGTTTCTTACCTTACCTCATTTTAATTGTTCTTACCTTTACCATATAAAAGTAAGGCTCTGGTCCAATCCACGTTTACATATTCATATACGTGATGTTAACATTGGTTCCTATTAATGAATGTACTCTATGTTATATTATTCCCAACCCTTCCAAATGTTTGTATTGCAAAGAATTGCTATAGTTATAACATTTATATATATCACAATATTTTTCATCGTTTTCAATGTGGTATTATGCATTTAATAACTCTGATAGAAATATTATGGGTATGTTTTCTAGAGGTTTATATGCTTAAGATGGAACTCCATCCCTGTTTCCATGTATGAACATTTGTGTTGAGATTTTCTATGGTTCATATTACACGAGGCTTGATCAACAGTCCATAATGAACATAGGGTTTAATGACCTTGCAAGATTTTGTTGTAACATTTTCATTTTTCTATTTTGTCTTCTGTGGACATGTCGCTTTGTGGCTAGGTTTTACTTTTAGTCTCTCATTGAAATTAATAGTTTGAAATAGAGGTGATAACAAGTGTAATATATTCACCAAATGTCACCATGCTTCCTCTAGTTGTCGTTCAAAAGTCTTTAACTCCACTATCTCTCGAGTGAGAATATTTTTCGTCATGGCATGTCAACATTCCTTCAAAAGTAAAATGAATGTTAGAATTATTATTTTTCCATCTCAATGACAAATTCCAACCACGGGAAGAGATCCCTCTTTTTGAGAGGACCAATTTTTACTAGTGAGACTCTCAATTTGGACAAGAGAAAGTGTATTTTTAAATTAAATCCCACATGTGCATATTTGATCAGGTTGGCCATAAAGAAAATTGGACACCATTGGAAGGCTATAAATATAGGTGATCTCAACCTCATTTGGAAATCATCATTATGATTATTCTTCTTCTTTCTTTGGTTTCGCACACATAGGTCTGAGATGGTCCGCTGAGAATGGGTTTGCACGAAGGTGAAATTGCAGGGTCAAAAGCTCGCATCTTTGTTTTAGGGTTTTGGGTCTCAATTGCAAGCCTGTCATAGAGAAATATCAGCTGCAACCACACACTAGTCAGCTCATCCGTATTGCTGAATCCCTTCAGCCGCACGCATAACATGTCTTCCCTACAATTGGAAAGTAGAGTTTGAATTTCATCGGTTGCCCATAGAGTTCAGTAATTAACCACAAATAGTGACAGTTGATTACAGGCTTCTAAATCGGGGTTTAGATTATTGGAATTGTTGAGTTCATCTCATGAATGTTGTTTAGTTGATTTTTCTTGATAGTTGTATGGATGGAAATATGGATTATTGTACTCTCCGTTTTGTTGAATTATTCAATGACAATCTAATAAGAAGAAGAATTTGAAAGGGTTTTCCCCATAGTGGGTTTTTCCCTGGTCTTCGACCAATCCTGGTGTCTCTATGATCCAGGTGGATATTGGTGGCCACTCGCCTATTCCACTTGTACCCCCAACATTGTCTCTCTCAGTTTTTTGGTTTCCTTAATTGTAGCATAGTTTACTATTTTTGGCAGTTTTTCGGGTCCTAAACTTCCAGAGCTATTTTGAGGCCCTAAACGACATTTTTTTGGCAATATTCCTTCTATGATTGTTATGGAAATCAAATTAGTGTTTGTAGTCCTCGGAAAGATCTTTCGAGCGAGGTATCATACGTGTCAAACGGAGATAATATGACCAAGTTACGATCCCGGGAATTTGGCTACCCAACTAACCCCAACGAGGCCCATAAACTCTTGGTGTTACATCTCCTCGAGTTAGTGTTTTGGTTGTTTATGCTTTTCTCTCAATGTTCAATAATAAAAATGCCCTTGAGCCTCATTGTAACTCAGTTCATAGGCATGTAGCCACCATATCTCTTCTCAGAGATAAGCTACCATCTCCTGAGCTAGTCTAATTTCCATTCTGTTTGTAAGCATACTTGAGTATTTTTCTATTAATCAAAGGAAGTTTTATTTTTGTTGCATCTCTGTATTTATGGTTATATCTATAATTTGTTACGTTCTTGTTTAAATTTGGATCACTCTATGTGTAATTGTTTTTCTTCTATCATTCCTTTATGTTCCACTAGATTGATGATGACGTTGTTCTTTCTATATAATTGCATATGTTGTTGAATAATGTTATAAATATGAATAATGTTGTGAGGCGAATTTAATATGGAACTAATGAAATCCAAATATCAAAGCAAAGAAAAATATAGCCCTAAGAGAAAATAACAACAATATTAGTAATCTTCAATATTTTTAATTATTTTCTTCACTATTAACTCATTATATATAATACTATGGTGTTTCATTTATTCTTGCAGGTTGCAAAGCTAGGGTTATGAACCTCTCTTTCACACAGCTCATGGAGGAACATGATTGTTCTCCTCTTTTTGAACACTAATGGGTAAGTTTTTGGTAAACCCGTGTATCGTAATTTACACAGTGTCCTTTTCGGTTTTTAACTTGCTTTGTCACTCATTGCAATCGATTATATTTGTAATTGTTAAGGTTTTGAGTGTGGAAATTGCAAGAAATTTGCTATTGCTAATGAAATCGAACTGAAATCAAGAGATAAAAATTTCTTCTACTATTCCGCGGAAAGGAAAACACATGATAGAAACACATGCAATAACATGCAACCATCAAAACAAAAGGAACACAATGATTTTACAAGGGAACCCAATTGGGAAAAACCCCTTCGCTGGTTTACATTAATTCAGATGAGAAAGTGAAACAATTACAATGTCTTGATTCAACTCTGAAGCACACCCTACACTGTAAAATTGTTCTCCTACTTCATGACCTACTCTGGCCAACACTTAGCTAATTCAAGGCTTAGCCAACCTCCAATTTCCTTGCGCAATAAATGAGTAATTAAGCTCCTAAATAATAGGGAAATTCCCTATTTCCTTGCGCAAATCCAAGGGGAATTGATCACATGCTCAGTGCAAAAATACTGTACACTAAATAATATACTATTATAAATACAAATATGCCTTTTCCATCCACTCAACTAGAAAATTTGAATTACATGCATGATTGGGTCTATTTTTAGTTGATTGACTAGTTAGCTGAGAGATCAGTGAGTTAACAATAGTCTTAACTACTCAACTGACTCAATTAATGACTAGAGCTCAGTTAACTGAGTTCAGCTAGAAATAACTGAACCAGATTGATAAATTTTAGTAATCACTGCATGCATAACTCTACTCCAATCCTACAAACTCGAATTCACTGACTTAACTAGTAGACAAGGCCATGTCACTCTAGCTAACTACAATCCAAGTCATCATGTTGATGTGGAAAATACATTTTTCCCCATTTGATTAAGGCACTAGTCAAATGAAGCATTTTCTTACTACAATTTCAACACTTCGTCTTAGCAAGAAAAGGATTCTACAAAACCCCAATCCTGCTCCTATAGGAATGTACTGTAACAAGTCTCCCTGTCACTTTTGTTGTTGATACTACAAAAGCTGAAACTGAGAATAATGCAAAATATTGAATCAACTGTGTCTCTGAGCTGCAACTATCTCCTAAGCATCTAACTACTACTAGTCTCTACATTGTCTACTAGGAAATATGCATTGTTGTTGACTTTGTTGTTGAGCCTCTTGCTCTGCTATCAACACTTTTGTGTGCTCATTATTATTTGAATAATCTAATTTACATTGATCCTCCGAATACTGAATGCTTTGGGCCCTTGTAGAAAGGGTAGTGATCCATGAGAAGAGTATATTGCAACTGCTACTTCACTCCTATGAATCCTGCCCAAATCTTTGCAACTCTGGGACTAAGGCTCTACATCACCCCACCTCACTCCTGGAGGTATAGTTGCATGCATGGAAAACACCTTAGCTTGTAGATATTTTTCACACTAACTCCAATTTGCTTCACTTGTCCAATAGCAACATGCTTCAGAATATATTTTCCATTATTGAACACCACATCATAACCTATGTCCTCCAATACAGCTACATAAATCAATTTTTTTCATCCTAAGAACATACAATACATTTTTCAGGTGAAGATGGGAGCAAGAATCCCTATTAAGGTGACAGTACCAATTCATTTGGTACTATACTGGCCATCATCTCCGAATTGTATGTGCAATTTTAGATCCTTCTCTTCTAGGCTACTAAAGGTTTCCTTGTTTCCTATCATATGATATGAGGCACTAGAATCTAGATACCACACTCACCTGCTCTTACCTTTCTTTTCATGCAAGAAAAGAGGGTGAGATCTAACTCAAATTGAGACGCCATAGCATCTCCTCCTACTTCTGTTGCAGGCTCTTTGCTAGATTTCTTGTGTGGACACTTCATTACATAGTGTCCATATTCATGGCAATGAAAACATTTTATTTTTTGAGGTCCTTTTCTTGCCATTGTTCTGGCTGGAATCTACCTTACCTTAGGCCTTATTTCCTTTTCCAACTAGAGCACAGTCTTCTTCCTCATCTACAATGGATGTGACACCATCTCTAGTGTTTCTTTTGATCTCCTCCTACACTAAATCAGACCAAAGTCTCTCCCAATATAGTAGCTTGTCTCTTCCATTAACAAAAGCCTAATAGTTTTGCTAGGATTTTAGAAGTCCAAGGAGTGCTAAGCACACAAGTTCAGATGATGGTACATTTTCTCCTACTCCTCCAAATTCATCTAGAACCTTAGTGAATCTAGATAGATACTGAGGAATGGTTTCATTTTTTCTACATTCGAATGCTCCTGAGTTTATCTCTCAATGCCAATTTCCTAACATCATTGCTACTCTAGAATACATATGTGAGAATTTTCCACATTCCAAAAGGAGTCTCCTTTCCATGCAAGTTCGAAACCACATGATTTCTGACACCCTCCAAAATAATCCTCCTAGCTCTTGCTATGTATTTCTTCCACTCAGCAAGAGCTTGTGCATCTGATGTTGCTGGTTTTGGAATATTAATTTGTGTATATTCCCATACTCCATTTTCATCCAATACAGCTTCCATCATGTCTTTCCAAGAAAAAAAAATTGAGGTTCCCTCCAATTCATATTCCAACCTCAATCCGTTGAAAGACATTTTTCTTGCACTATAGAGAATCTGCACCAAAAACTTTGCAAATTGAAATTTCTCTAAGACAAGATCTGGAACAAGGTTTTTATGTGGTCTTATGAGGCTCTAATACCATGTAGAAATTGCAAGAAATTTTCTACTACTAATGAAACCAAACTGAAATCAAGAGAAAGAAATTTCTTCTACTATTTTGCAAAAAGGAAAACACACGATAGAAACACATGCAATAACATGCAACTATCAAAATACAAGGAAAACAATGATTTTACAATGGAACCCAACTTGGAAAAAACCTTCCATTTGTTTGCATTAATTCGGATGAGAACGAGAAACAATTACAATGTCTTACTTCAACTCTAAAGCACACCCTTCACTGTAGAATTGTTCTCCTGCTTTCTGACCTGCTCTGGCCAACACTTAGCCAATTCAAGCCTCATCCAACCTCTTATTTCCTTGTGCAATCTAGGAGGAATTAAACTCCTAAATAATAGGGAAATTTCCTATTTTCTTTTGCAAATCCAAAGAGGAATCGATCACTTTCTCAGTGAAAAAGCACTGTACACTAAAAAATATACAATAATAAATACAAATGTACCTTTTCCACCCACTCAACTAGGAAATTCGAATTCCATTTATGATTGGGTCTATTTTTAACTGATTGACTAGTCAACTGATATATTAGTGAGTTAACAACAGCCTTAAATACTTAATTGACCTTCAACTGAATCAACTAATGACTAGAGCTCAGTTAACTAAGTTCAACTGAAAATAACTATACTAGATTGCTAAATCTTAGCAATCACTACATGCAAAACTCTACTCCAAGCCTACAAACTCAAATTTACTGACTTAACTAGTAGAAAAGGCCATGTCACTCTAGCTAACTACAATCCAAGTCATCCTGCAAATGTGAAAAATCAATTTTTTTTCCATTTGGCTAAGGCACTAGTCAAATGAAGCCTTTTCTTACTACAATTTCAATAGTGAGAAGGCTTTTATACCTGCCAAAACCCTAGAATTTTTAAGATATTTAGTGAGGGTTTTATAATTACTTATTACTTGGTTATATATCCCTATATGGTTAATTTTAAAATTATCTTGGTCACTCGAGGAATACTGAAACCACACTATCAAATTTCTTTAGTTTCAAACCGTATCACAATAAAGGTTTTGAATTTGTTGTTTCTCTTATTACGGTGGATTGCAACATCCTCCACATTATTTTCTACTTGCCAAGGATATTTCTACAGTTCATTGATAACAGTCCTTAAGGGTTTTAAAATTAAAAATTGGTACTTGTCGTAAGAAGGTTGTGATCTTCATAAAAAAAATTGCAGATTCTATATCGATTACTTCTTTTTGCTTCTTGTATGAGAAACATTCTCAAAAGCACATTGAAACCCTCAAAAGGTAATTTATTTTTTTTAACTAGGTTTTACTGTTCATTTTCATGTTATCTCTATCTGTCATACTAAAAATGTCTTTACTAAATAATAACTTCCTTATTTAACATGTTTGTTTAAGGTATTATCTACTATGTTGCTTCAACACATTCTTTTCATCCACAGAAAGAGTTTTTACCCTAAACTCTTAATTTAACACTCAAATTATCTTCTCACCAGGTTGGAGAATATTCATAACTCTTTGATTTTCATTATTAAGGGTGATACTTCTATAAAATAGTGAGTTCTAGCTATTTATATTAATGTATCCTTTTTGTCTTATACTAGTTTATTCTCCTCTCTTAACTAATTAGGAGTAATCCTTACTACAGGCTTATAGTCTTAACAATAATTTACATTGCTTATATTTTTCACTCGTTTAATGTTGGCATACTCTTATAGTTCCATTGGAACTGGAATTTATTTTACATTTTCAATTGATACGATCTTAAGCCTTCTTCGGTGCTTTACACTATTTTTTTATTAATGAATTTTTCTTTGTTTAACACAAATTTTCTATACAAAACTATATGACCTCCTTTTAAAATTTTCCATGTTGCAATCTTATATTTCATAAATAATCTTTGTACTGAATATAACTATACACTGTCTATTTCTTTTTCTGTTGGTTTAATGAAAATAGAAGATTTTCTTGTAAATATGTTTTCTCCATAATTTATTTATAATGCTATGTCGGAAAAATCCTCGTTTAATGGTTACTATGATCCAAGAGGCATATGTAGTATAAATCTTCTCATTTCCTTTAAATATATTCTTCATACAATTTTTATAACATTACCAAAATGTATCATTCTAGTTCTTTTCTTAAACTTTGTTGTTATTATATATATCTTTGTTGCTATTATATATGTATTTAAGCCTACTTTTTCAATCAGTAACAACATTTCAATATGTTATATATTAAAAAAATTAAAATAAACTATGACTTAATTCCGCAAGGATACTTCTAGAATTTATGAGAGACATACTCTCATTATATGCATTACATATTTTAGTTTTTCCGCATAGTTTTAGGTTTACAAAAACCAATTGAAATTGAGCTACAACTTGATGAGAATACGTTGTTCTTCCTATCATATGGTTTTCCTTTTTGCGTACTAAGATATCTTGTTTTTGTTCCTCAAGAATTCGTTTCATCATGCTAAAAGATAATAAATTTTCCTTAAAAGTTTCTAAGGCATTTGGCCTTGTGAGATTGAGCTCGGCTTCCTCAACTAACACAAATACCTTCTTTCTGTGCAAATATCTGGTCTTGACTATGCACGCGAGTGCATGATATGTTGGTTGGGGCTGTCGGTTGCCACGCTCCCCACCAGGTTTCGATCCCCGATGCTGCGCAGCAGCATATATTTGCTACAATGTGGTTTGTAATGTGAATGTAAATATGATGTGACAGTTGTCAGCTTGTCTGACATGTATATGTACAAAAAAGAGGGCCCATAATGCTTCTTCTGGGAACTAGCCCCTCCCATTTAATATATATCTATATATATATATATATATAGATATATATATCTGGTCTTGACTCAATTATTCCATGAGTCCGCTACCAATCTTCTTCTAATTCTTTTATTTAGGTTTCTAGGATTTTACAAGAGAAATATAACACTTCCAAAATATGGAAGATGAACTCTCAGGCCTACTGTAATATTCTAAGGCTCTTTATTGGAATATAATTTGTCTACTTTCTGAGATGGATGAACTTTTTCTTGTAACTCCAATAAAATTATATCTGTAAGATTCTAATTTCTTTACCTTTTCTTCCTATCCATTAATCCATCAACGATATATATAAAGAATTATCAGACACAGCGTCAAATTCCTTTTTTTTGCAACATCTTTTCTTCTTTGCATATGACAAAGTAAAAGTATTTAGAAAAGATGTAATTCTAAATGAATTTTTCTTATTTAGGAAGAAATACATAGATAGCATAGGTAGAAATATTGACTTGAACTATTCTGGAAAATTGATGACTAAATACTAAAATCAGCTTGTTCCCCCCGAGAAAACCATGCTTGCAATTTTTTTCTTTCTGTAAAATTACTCTTTGATTCTCTTCAATCTGCTCTCAGAATAATTTATACAAAAGCAAGAGAATTTTCAAATAATATCCATCTACCACTCTTTGGGTGGTTAATAACTTCCTCCATCTCACCAACAGGTGGCAAGTAGTTAATGGATCATTAATGAGCGCTTGTTTCCCACTTTTGTAAAAAGCTCCCTGTCTTCTTCTACGAAACATTCAATGGGCTAATATCATAATTTCAAAATTAAATTTAATCACCCAAATTAGATTCCTAGGACTTGTTAATGAATAATAATATTTTCCAAAATAAAAATGCATCATTTTTCCTCTTTCAGCCATCTATACTTAGCCATAAATTTCCCAGTTTTGTCTTTATTCATAAAATAAAACCATAATTACAATTTTATAAAAAGTAACTTTACAAATAATTATCATTAGCTAAATCGTTGATAATTTAAATGTCTATCTATTTTTTTAATGTATCATGCTAAAAAACAATTAAACTTATGCACATTTAATTACAGTGAAATCATTACGTTGAGAGATATCAAATTCTGCTGTTGAAAATGAAACAAGAAAAATCTCAGTTTGATTTACCTTGGTCAAACTAGAGAAAATTTGAATTTCCATTTCAGCAGACAACTTGGATGAGTTAACATGAATGACATGGCTTGTGTCACCCTGTTAGATTAATTAGTTTGACTTGGAAGACTTGAATTCAGTTAAGCATGAGTGATGGCTAATTTGTAGCAATCTAATTAAGTTAAATTGATTTATTGTCAGTTAAACTAGCCCTAACTATTAGAGGAACTAGTGGAATGTCAAGTTGTGCAGTGTGACTTCAGTCACACTTGTTGATCATCCAATTAACTAATTAGCCAGCCCAAAATAATTTTTGCATGCAGAGAATTCGACTTACCCAGTTGAGGTGGAGATTCCAAGGCAGTTTACTATCAGTTGTAGACTATTCCAATGTGTACAGGTGGTGCATGCAGTCATAGGATCGGCCTAAAGGAATTGCACAATCCAATTGAGGGGATTTACTAATTAATAGGGGCCTAATTACTCAAGGACCAATGCAAGGAAATAAAGGCTTGGAGGGCTTGAAATTTGGCTAAATATTGGCCAGAGTTGGTCAGTCAGGCAAGGGGGTAGACTATACACTTGTAGGTCATGCTCAAGCTTGAGCACGACCTACAAATTCATCTCTATTATTTCATTAATGTAATATAGATATGGAGGGGTTTTGAGTAGTTACTTTCGCCTAGATAAATCTATGTGTATGTTTGTAATTTCTTGATACATGTTTATGATTTGTGTTCTCGATTGTGAATTGAATTCCGTGGAGTAGTAGAGTAGATTTGAATCTTGTGATTTAGTAAATTTCATGAGAAATTTCAGATCTACACATAATTTCTACATGGTATGAGAGCAGGATTCACAGTAGAACAAGAATTTTGAACTTGTTTCTCAGTAGAATCAAATTTTCAATTCAGTGTTGTAGTATCTCTTTAGAGTTGGGAAGATAAGCTTCACCGGTTTGAGGCTAGAGTATGCCTTGGAAGGCAGCTCTAATTTCATTTCACGAAAGGATCGCATAGAGGCGGTATTGGATGAAAATAGATTGATAAAATACATCAAGACAAATGTTGCAAAACCACAAGCATCTCATGCCCAAAACCTAGCTCAGTGGAAGAAAATGTAGCCAAGGGGAGGAGAATAACCTTGGAGAGAGTACAGGATCACATTGTCTCGAATATCCATGGGAAAGAAAATCCTTTCGCAATGTGGAAAGCACTGATAAAATTTTTCAAGAATAGTAGTGACCACAGAAAGTTGGGCTCAAGGATAAACCTTGAAATATCAAGATGCAGAAGAATGACACTATTCCGCAAAATCTGAGCAGGTTCACACAATTTTGTGATGAACTTGGCAGGGTTGGCGTTAATGTTGCAAAAGATTATTTGGTAAGCCTAGCCCTTCTAGGCCTTCCCAAGAGCTGGGATAGATACCAAGATTCAGTGAATGGGAGGGACAAAATACCAAAATGGGAATGCTTATGGTATGATTTGGTATAGGAGGAAATAAGGCGGAATACCAGAGATGGGACTTCATCCAAGTGCAAAGAGGAAGAAAATTCTGCATTGTTTGGAAAGGCAAAGAAGGGAAAAGGGAAGAAATCCCAATCCAAACCAAAATCCAGTCAAGGAGGGAAGAAGAAAGACTTTTCCAAAATTAAATGCTTCCATTTTCATGAATTCAAGCACTATTCCATGAAGTGTCCACACAAAATGTCAAGCAAGAAGGCCTCATGAGGAGCGACAGATGAAGCTTTGGCTTCACAGTTCGGGTTTGACTTCACCCTTATCACATACATGGCAAGCACAGTGATGGGGAGCATGTGGTACTTGGACAGTGGTGCCTCGTTCCACATGACGGGGAATAATATTTTTTAGTGACCTAGAAGAGAAAGATATCCAGATTCACATCGAGATGGGAGATGACGAAAGGTATAGCACGACCAGGATTGATACATTTACCTTTTCATAGGGAGTCAAACTCCCCTCTCCAACTCAAGGATGTCATGTTTGTTCTAGGCCTAGAGAAGAATCTCATCCCAATTGCAATGTTGGAAGACCTTGGTTATGATGTGATCTTTAGCAAAGGGAAAGCATTCCTGAGACACATAGCCATAGGATAGGTGAAGTGGATCGGGGTTTGTGTGAAGAACCTATATAAGATAGATGTGGAAGATTGTGTTTCATTAAGCACAAAGGTGGAGAAGGTGAAAATTCATAATGACGGTGAAATTTGGGATAGAATACTTGGCCATTTGCATCATGGCACCCTAACGATTATGCAACAAATAACCATAGGCTTCCCCAAAGGAGTACTTGAACAGCAAGATACACGCAAAGGGTGTACCTTGGGGAAGTACACAAAAGACACATTCCATGACCGGGACAACAAAGAACATGCAATCCTTGAAATAATCCACTCAGATGCCTGTGGACCTTTCTCGACAACCTCCATTTACAGGCACAAATATTATTTTATCTTTGTAGATGATTTCTCATGGAAGTGTTGGATCATCTTCATGCAGAAGAAGGATGATACATTCTCCAAGTTCATAGAATTCAAGGCATTGGTTGAGAAAGAAACTGACAATAAGGTGAAGGATCTCAGGAGTGATAATGGATGTGAGCACATGTCGAATGAGTTTAAACATTTCTATGCAAAAGAAGGCATTTGATGGGAGTTGATAGCACCCCACAACCCACAACAAAATGGGGTGGCTGAGAGAAGAAACATAGTATTGTGGGAGAAACGAGGACAATGTTGCATGACCAAGGCCTACCACTACATTTGTGGGTAGAGGCATGTAACACAACAATATAGTTGTATAACCAAAGTCCTCATCGAATTCTAGGGATGATTACACCGGAGGAGGATTTCTCGGGGAGAAAGTTAGATGTGTCTCACTTCAGGATTTTTGGAGCATCTGTTTACTTCCATGTCTCCAAATATTCTAGGAAGATGCTTGAGCCAACAAATAAGTTGGGGATATATTTGGGTTACACAAAAACTCCTCACAACTACTGTGAGTATGATCCAGAATGGATTTTGTAAGTCAAGTCATAATTTTACCACATGTTGACGACCAAGATGGCTCTAGATGGAAAAGTTTTTCGCGACTTGTGTAGAGTTTGATTGTCTCAGTTGACTGTGAAACTAGTGCCTGGATGAAGGGTTCGATGCACTGATTCCGGCAATGTCTCCGGATTTCCGTTTGGCCTCCGAGTGAAGGAGAAAACCTCTGTCAAAGTTGAAGTGTCAAAGAGGGCTTGGTTGGTTATGTGACGTTTCTGCGGATCTACATATGTCAAAATTGCATTTACCATGCATATCACCAGTTGATGGTACGATAATTAGGTTCTTATTCCAGTTGCAGGAGCATGGTTGTGATTGGTTTATTGTTGCAAACTTGTGATGTCACAACTTTGATGTCTAAAAACAATGGTGAAGTTTTACTAAAAAAGAATGCATATATATATATATATATGATATAAATGTTATATGGTGCTATATATATAATGTATTAAAAGTTTATGGCGCATATTAAAGTTATCACAACCATGTCACAAAGACTATAGTGGAGTAGAATTACATCAGAAGCACTATGGTAAGAGCTATGGTGAAGTTATCACAACCATGTCACAAAGACTATAGTGGAGTAGAATTACATCAGAAGCACTATGGTAAGAGCTATGGTGTAATTCGCTAGTCAAAGTCCGCAAAGATAGGACAGTCCAGGTGCATCTCCAACGGGCACGTCTATGCCATAGGTGACAACCCAATGAAGCTAGCATGAGGATGTGATGGCTTGACTGTCGGAATGTAGAGATATACTGAATTCATTGCAGCACCAATTCATCGATGGAGGATTCATATATATTTCACCAGCATCATGAGATAATGCAGCAAGATTGCATGCTTGCACCAGCGTTGAAAATGCTCCGACATGGTGAGGTTAGCAGGGCTCCATGTAGGTGCAAGCATGGAGGTGGTTACGGCATGTTCCATTACGTGGCTCCAACAGGTCAGCAAACTATATGAATGCCTCGATACATGGAGGAGGTAAGGTAGTAAAAGTCTCAATGAAACTCCAACGAAGGCATTAAATGTATGTAGATGCTTGTCGAAGTCAAAAACCTCCAACGTGGCTCCACCGATATGCCAACACCGGAGTATAGGTAATGTGTTTGAAGCGCAGATGGATGTTACGAGGCTCACCGCAGGGATACGGGTTTGGTTATTGGATTGCCACGTGTCCATAGGTAATACAACCACCAAAGTTGAAAGAGCCATGAAGTCAACTAATCACATCAAAGTCGGGATTTCCACCATGGAATGAATCCACTGAATCAGAGTGGGTTTTGATTATTAAAAGTGTTGAACTGTAATGTCAAATGTTGATTGGTGCCGAGAATAACTTAGGATTTAGTGGATTTTTGTGGTGACAAGATTATGTTCGGTGGTGAGATCTAATTGCACCATGTAACAAAATTGTTCATCAACCCTAACAACATACAACCACTTGCTCATGTACGCGGTTTCAAATCATTAATGTATTTTGAAAATCATGGTATTGTTACCATTCGAAATATTTTGAAGCTAAGTTCAATGCATAAGCACTATCTCAAATAGCCAAAGTTGTTTTAACAAACTAAAACCAAAAATACACATTGTAGGTGTATAAAAGGAGGTGGAAGTCCATCCTTTAGGGGAGAAATCTGAAGAAAGTAGAGTTTCGTTAAAGATAGGCTTTCAAGGACTTGGAAAGGAGAAGAAGAAGAGTGGCAATGCGGAGCCCATCAAGTATTTTTCGATTGTAGAAGCCTTTCAAGAAGGAGGTTGCGCTTCAATTTTTAGGTGAAAAAAGCTTCAAGGTCAAAGTTTTGACATTTGTATGTAGATGCTATTTAGAGCATTTCCTAGACATCCTTGCGCCAATTTAGAAATGGAGACAGGAACTATAAATCTATTGAAGAAGGCTTTCTTCCTACAAGCGTCCAGCAGTGCATGCAAGCACAGATCAGCTGGTAAACCCACATGTAAAAAAACTCTTGAAGCTCTTTTAATAGAACAATCACCCATTTTGAAGTGGACCCAGAGACGTAGTCCAGGAGGGACGAACTCCATCAACAAATCCTTAATGAGTTTGTGTCTTTTAAGTTGTTGCTTATGCTTCATTTAATTATGATGTTTTAAAGCAAAATACGACTTAATATTATGCTTGCACTTCTCATTTATGCAATTCAAGGTTCAAAGATCTGTTTAAACACAATCGCCATTAGTTTAACCTTACACTTTTAGAGTGAACGATCTAATTTCCACATTTCAGATCATATTTTGGTATCAAAGCCAAATAGGCTCTTTTTGGTGCAAGAATGAAAAAGAGTTCCAGGCAGCTCAAGCGGGAGAATGATGCTTTGTGGCAAATGGTGAAATTTCTAGAGGAAGACAAGCAAAGACTCGAGACAAAGATTGAAGCTTTGAGAAATGATGCTTTGCGGAGGATGGTGAAATCTCTGGAGGAAGACAAGCAAAGACTCCAGACAGAGATTGAAGTTTTACAAAAGAGTCAAAGGATAAACAGTCCTTTAGTTCACAGCTCATCTACTGAAGGGAAAAATGAAGCCTCGCCTCTTCATCTGGATGATGAAGATAGTTCATCATTATCAATGACTCCAAAATCTCAGTCGGTAGAAGAAACTATCGGAAGCTTTTCCTCACCTTCTAAAGAAACTTCATATGCACCAACCTCACCAAGAAAAGACTTGGAGAAGAATGAGTCTTCCAGTGATCAGGAGATTGGAGCATTTGAAAAGCATACTAAAAGCATGGGTATGAAGCTAATGCAGAAGATGGGTTACCAGGAAGGACAAGGTCTTAGAAAGCATGGTCAAGGAAGGCTCCAACCGATCTTCGTGCAAGAAAGGTTGCAACATGAAGGTTTGGGTTATGATCAAACAATATGTGACTATAGCGGGAATGTTGGTCCCTACACACAGACCTAATGCAGAAAAGGTTGCAAGACTGAAAAGGTAAGCTAATGAATCAATCAAGAAGTGATTCAGAAGGTGATTCCTCAAGTCAAAACTTAATGTTAAAAGTTATAAAGAGGATCTACCCATGTACCTTTTGTGGTAGTAATTCACATTGTCTAGAAGAATGTTGGAAGCAAAAAAATTTCAACAAGAAAGTAAGTGCTATCAAAATTCAGCCACAGAAATATGATGTAGCACTGCTAGTAAATAAGCATCCTGGGAAGATCTTACTTCATTCAGACAAGGACTCCGCAACATCTAGACGAATTACGGGAAAGTCCAATAAAAAGGCAGCTAGCACAGACTCTGGAGAATGAGTTTGTCAACATTACAAGGTAAAAGGGCATTCGACAAGAAAATGTCCGATGCTACCCCGAGAGAAACATCAACATAAACAGAGTAAGAAACAACAAAAGCACCTAGAGCCGAGGAAATTTAGTCTCCACATTGGAACTGGGAAAATAACATACCATATGTATAAATTGTGAGTTTGTAAATTGTTGACAATAGGCCTAGTCAAAGTTTGTAAGTAGAGTCTAGATAATTTTTACATTAACTCATGTTTGTAACAAATTTCATGATTGTAATAAAACTTTTGGAGGTCCAAAAGTTCTTTATGTTCGGAGGTGTGATCCAGAATAGATTTTGTAAGTCAAGTCAGAATTTTACCACATGTTGACGACCAAGATGGTCCTAGATGTCAAAGTTGTTCTTGACTTGTGTAGAGTTTGATTGTCTCAGTTGACTGCGGAACTAGTGCCAGGATGAAGGGTTCGACGCACTGATTCCAGTGATGTCTCCAAATTTTCATTTGGCCTCCTGGTGATGGATAAAACCTCTATCAAAGTTGAAGACTCAAAGAGGGCTTGGCTGGCTATGTAACATTTTTGCAGATCGACATGTGTCAAACTTGCATTTACTGTGCATATCTTCAGTTGATGGTAAGATCATTGGGTTCTTATTCCAGTTGCAGGAGCATGGTCGTGATTGGTTTATTGTTGCAAACTTGTGATGTCACAACTTTGATGTCTAAAAACTATGGTGAAGTTTTATTACAAAAAGAATGCATATATATATATATATATATATATATATATATATATATATATATATATATATATATATATACCATATGATATAAATGTTATATGGTGCTATTATATAATGTATTAAAAGTTTATGGCACATATTAAAGTTATCACAACCATGTCACAAAGACTATAGTGGAGCAGAATTACATCAGAAGCACTATGGTAAGAGCTATGGTGTAATTCGTTGGTCAAAGTCTACGGAGATAGGACAGTCCAGGTGGATCTCCAACGGGCATGTTGATGCCACAGGTGACAACCCAATGAAGCTGGCACGAGGATGTGATGGCTTGACCGCCAGAAGGTGGAGATATATCGAAGTCATTGCAGCACCAATTCATCGACGGAGGATTCATCAAGATTGCACCAGCATCGTGAGATAATGCAGCAAGATTGCATGCACAGGGATCCTGCCGGATTTGGAGCACCAGAATATTGTCGACTGCACCGGAAAATCATTTATGCTAACAACATTGTAATTGCATCGACATCGTGTATGCTAACAGAGTTGAGGCAACCAAATTGTGATTGCACTAGCGTTGAAAATGCTCTGACATGGTGAGGTTAGCAAGGCTCCATGAAGGTGCAAGCATGGAGGTGGTTACGGCATGTTCCATTACGTGGCTCCAACATGTCAAAAAACTGTATGAATTCCTCGATACATGGAGGATTTAAGGCAATAAAAGTCTCAACAAAACTCCAATGAAGGCATTAAATGTATGCATATTCTTGTCGAAGTCAAAAACCTCCAACGTGGCTCCACCAATATGCCAACACCGGAGTACATGTAATGTGTTTGAAGCGCATCTGGATGCTACGAGGTTCACCACAAGGATACGGGTTTGGTTATTGGATTTCCACGGGTCCACAAGTAATACAACTGCCAGAGTTGAAAGAGCCACGAAGTTAACTAATCACATCAATGTCGGGATTGCCACCATGGAATGAATCTCGCCGGATTAGAGTGGGTTTTGATTATTAAAAGTGTTGAACTGTAATGTCAAATGTTGATTGGCGTCGAGAAGAACTTAGGATTAAGTGGGTTTTTTTATTGCAAGATTATGTTCGGTGGATCTAATTGCACCATGTAACAAAATTGTTCATCAACCCTAACAACATATAACCACTTGCTAATGTACATGGTTTCAAATCATTAATGTATTTCGAAAATCATGGTATTGTTACCATTCGAAATATTTTGAAGCTAAGTTCAATGCATAAGTGCTATCTCAAATAGCCAAAATTGTTTTGACAACTTAAAACCAAAAATACACATTGGAGGTGTATAAATGGAGGTGGAAGTCCATCCTTTAAGGGAGCAATCTAAAGAAAGCATAGTTTCTTTAAAGATAGGCTTTCACGGTCTTGGAAAGGAGAAGAAGTAGAGTGGTATTTCAAAGCCCATCAAGTCTTTTTCAATTGTAGAAGCCTCTCAAGAAGGACGTTGTGCTTCATTTTTCAGGTAACAAAATCTTCAGGGTCAGAGTTTCGACATTTGTCTGCAAATGCTCTTTGGAGCATTTCCTAACCATCCTTGGGCCAATTCAGAAATGAAGACAAGCACTAGAAAGCTTTTAAAGAAGGATTTCTTCCTACAAGTGTCTAGCAGTGCTTATGATCACAGATCAATTGGTAAACCCACATGTAAAGAAACTCTTGAAGCTCTTTTAATAGAACGATAGCCCATTTTGAAGTAGACCTGGAGACATAGTCTAGGAGGGACGAACTCCATCAAAACATCCTTAATGAGTTTGTGTCTTTTAATTTGTTGCTTATGCGTCATTTAATTCTTATGTTTTAAAGCATAAAGATGACTTAATATTCTACTTGTTCTTCTCATTTATGCAATTCAATGTTCAAATCTCCTTTTAAAAGAAAATTGCCATCATTTAAACCTTACACTTTTAGAGTGAATGATCTAATTTCTGCATTTCATATCAGTGTACTTACCATCCCTCAAAATGATAGTTGTGTGAGGGATGTAAATTTTGATGAGGAGAAAGTGATGCATTTCTCTCTTGAGAGGGAGCTTCAGATTCCACGGGGAGAGGAGGTTTTAGATCCAAAGTAAGAACCTCGAAAATTTGTGGAGTAGCCACAAGATGAGGAAAAGAGACTAAATACAACCACTCAAGAAGAACCATCCAGAGAAGGAAGAAAGAAACCCATAGAATCTAAGAGGCTATTGTGTGATGCTAGAGAAAATGTGGGAGCACCCACTTCACAACGTAGGTAGAGAAGGTCACCAGAATGGTATACTGGTTACATGGCTCTAATGACTGAGCTAGTAGAGACTAAGCCATCCTCTTTTGAGGAAGAAATAGAGAAACCGGTATGGGTTGATGCAATGGTGGAGGAATATGATTCTATTGTAAAGAATAATGTTTGGGAAGTGGTCACAAGACCAGAAAATAAATCAGTTGTGGGTTTGAGATGGCTCTTCAAAGTAAAGCATGCGTTAGACGAAAGCATAGAGAAGTATAAGGCCAAATTTGTGGCCAAGGGATTCTCTCAAGTTGAGGTAATTGAATATGAGGAAAAATTTTCACCTGTAGCAAGGTATTCATCCATTAGATCAATTCTTGCATTGTCTACGCCGATGGGGTGGAAGATCCACCAGATGGATGTAAAAGCAACATTCCTCAATGGACTTATTGAGGAGGAGGTGTACATCGAACAACCAGAATATTTTGAGACCTTTGATTGAGATTCACATGTGTGCATACTCAAGCGAGCGTTGTATGGTCTCAAGCAAGCACCCCGTGCTTAGTACACTAGGATCGACAGCTATCTCACCGGTTTAGGCTTCACCAAAAGTGAAGTGGATGCAAACCTTATCATATATTGGTAGAAGATAAATTGTTGATTAGTATCTTATATTTTGATGGTTTGATTTTAACACATGACGATAAGTTGATCAGATCTTGCGAGGACAATATTGCAAAGACAATTTGAAATGAAGGACATGGGACTCATGCACTACTTCGTTCGATTGGAAGTATGAAAAGGAGATGGGGAATTTTTTGTCTCTCAAGGAAAGTATGCAAAGGAGATACTGAATAAGTTCCACATGGAGAGTAGCAAACCATGGATACACCTCTAGCAACTAGCTGAAGGAAACAGGATCAATCAACCCAAAATAATTGTTGCATGCAAAGGATTCGAGTTACCCAGTTGAGGTGGAGATTCCAAGGCAGTGAACTATCAATTGTAGATTATTCCAATGTGTACAAGTGGTGCATGCAACCAGAGGATCAGCCCAAAGGAATTGTGCAATCCAATTGAGGGAATTTTCTAATTAATAAGGGCCTAATTCCTCAAGGAACGAGGCAAGGAAATAGGGGCTTGTAGGGCTTGAAATTTGGCTAATTGTTGGCCAGATTCGGTCAGTCAGATAGGGGGATAAACTATACACTTGCAGGTTGTTCTTAGGCTTGAGAAAGCATGTGTATTCATCTCTATTCTTTGATTAATGCAATATAGATAGGAAAGGGTTTTGAGCAGTTGTTTTCCCCTAGATAAATATTTGTGTATGTGTGTTATTTCTTGATGCATGTTTATGATTTGTGTTCTAGATTGTGAATTGAATTCCGTAGAGAAGTAGAGTAGATTTGAGTCTTGTGATTTAGTAAATTTCATGAGCAGTTTCAAATATACACATAATTTCTATACCTTCTCACTTACATTTGACATCGTCCCAGTGTCCCATTCAACACTTTTCTAGGAAATCATTTATAAATTATTTTCAGAACATAGAAGGATAAGCTTCCTTGAGAGAATCCTCTAACTCCCAAGTTGCTTCCTCTGGAGTGAAATGTTTCCATTGTTATAAGAAAATTCTACTAAATTCAAATAGTCCTCCCATTTAGTTTCTTTGTCTTTCACATACATCCTTAGCCTGTCCTCTAGTATTTGATTGGTCCTTTCTATTTGACCATAATTTTAAGGATGATAGAATGTTCTAAAGTTTAACTTGGTTCCCATGTTTTCAAAAAACCCCTTCCAAAATTTGGAAGTGAACTTCGCATCTCTATCTAAATTCACAACCTTAGGTACCACAAGAAGTCCGAAAATTTCTCTCATAAAGATTTCTGCAATATTTATGGCCTTACAAATAGATTTGAATAGATTGAAATGTGCTACTTTGCTAAGCTTGTTAACCAAAACCATAATTGAATCATGATGTTTCCTTGTTTTCAGAAAACTAATGATTAAATCCATTGAAATAGTCTCCCATTTCCATTCTGGAATGGGTAGTGGTTGCAGCAAACCAACAAGGTGTTGATCAGATGCCTTAACTTGTTGGAATTCAAGACATCTTGCTACATATTCCGCTGTCTCATTTTTCATATTTAGCTAATAAAAATACGTAACAGCCCCTGGTTGATTTTTTATGTAAATAAAATAATACTAAGGTCATGGGAAACATATTCCAAGTTGAATATAGGTAAAAATATAGTTATGGGTATCGTTGGTGATTAATTAATGGCTATGGAAATTGGCAAAGGAATTGTAAAAGGAAAAGTGGCATTAATTGGCATTTTATTTATGAAATAAAGGAAAATAGGAGAAAATGAAGGTGAAGAGACAAAGATTTGCATGAGAGGGAAATTGAAGGAAAAATGAAGAAAATAGAGGCCTCAATGATAAAAAGGCTTCTGAGGATCAGTTCACAACTTTTGTTGGTTAGCCTTTTGACAGTGTTTGGGTGGATCTCTCTTCTATTCTCTCATTCTCGCATACTCTTGCACACTTAGAGTATTCTTGGAGAATTGTTGGAACACTTTGGCATATATTGGATTTGGAGAAAGAAGGCAAAGGAAAGCAAGAAAGCATAAGGGAATAGGTGGATTTGCATCTATAGTTGGATTTCTTTATAGGTAGCAGGTTGCATGTGTGATTTCCTTGTTGATTTATGTATGCATGGTATATGCATGTGATTTTATGGGTATGTGTTGTCATTAGCATGGATATTTTCCTAGATTGACAATGTTTTTAGCCTTTCCTTACCATTTCCTGGATAGCCATGGCATTGTGGGTTTTTCCACTTGATTGTTTTCTGATTAGGGCTCATAATTCCTTATGGTTGTGGGTTGGAACAAATGCTTTGGAAGCCCTGGAATAGCTTGGGTTGAGTTACTAGCCTTGGATCCTAGGTTGGGAGAAATGATTTGGAGCCCTTGGTGGGTTGAGTTACTAGTTCGTTGAGTTAGGTTGGACAAATTCTCTAGAGCCCTGGAAGGCTATGGGTTGAGTTACTAGTTCATGGAGCCCTAGGTAGCTTGGGTAGAGACCAATCTGGTTGGTGTTAGTGATGTTCGACCGTGAGGTGGAATCATTGTTTTTTAGGGTTGAGGTGGTTTGGCCTCTGGAATCCCTGGTTTGGTTTTGTGTTATTTATTCAATGAAATCCCACATTCATGCTTAGAATATGGCATGGAGGTGATTGGCTAAAATAGAGATTTGGTTCAGCCTAACCTATGGTCGGGTGGTACATGGAAGTGGAAGTCCCTGACTTGGTTGGTATTTTCATATGTTATTATGAGACATTTTCCTATGGTGATATATGAGTATATGTGTTGATTATGATGGTTATCTTATGAATATTATGCCACAGTTTCTATGTTGGTTTGTGTATCATCTATGGCTCTTATCATGAATCATTTAGTTATGGATTAATTGATGAATGTATGGGCTAATAAGTGTTTTTGCAGCTATGTGGAGATTCTTAGATGAATCTCGGACCTATTACGATCATATCTGCATTCATGACCTGTAGATTCTATGTTTTCCATATGTTTGACAAAATGTCTAATATGTTCTGGTCAGTCTAGGTCAAGTTTCCTGACTCAAGTTTGTATGTTTAGCCTTGTCATTATGTATATTATAATTCTAGCAAGTCTCAAGAAGTTCTGGGCATTGGTCTAGAGGCTAACCTGGAATAGTGGCTCAAATCTTGGGACAACACCCTCTGAACAAGGAAAATTGCAGTTGGAGACCTATAACCGCACCCAAGCCTTGACATGCATGCGATTGGGAGTATGGGTTAGCGAAAAAGATCCTCAACTCAAATTTTTCCCACTTGGGGTGGTCCTTTGCCCACTAAGTGTCTTGTGGCCCCGAAGGATGTTGTGAGTTATCTGTTTGTGGTTAGTGTGTAGGCCCCACTTCCTTAACTGGAGTTGGGAGGTCGGGTCATGTCATAGTAACTCTTCATCTCATATTTACCTTGGCAGACCAATGAATATAGGTAAATGTGGGAAGGGGTGGTTACAAATCATTTCCTAATACAATGATTAGTTTTTTATAACCAAGATGACCAACTCTTGGTTTTTTATGTGACTCATCTAGGACAAAAAAAAATCATATTTATGTCATTGGGTATGTAAATTCTTCCTCTCAATAACAATAAATCTTGGTTGTTAATTGTAAAATCATCTTCCTCTTCATCCATTTTATTAATTTTTTTCACTTTTTATTTAATTTTCAAGTATTCTAAATTAGAATTTGCATCTATTTTAACTTTTTCTTCCAAATTTCTTAACCAACTAACCATTGATGTAGCATGAATCTGATTAAGTTTTCTTCTTAAGGCATCAACTATTTGTTTTCTTTCCCTTTGATATGTGTAATCTCAAAATCATACTCACTAATAAATGCTAACCATCTTGCTTGTCTAGAATTTAAATTAGGTTGATCAAATAGATATTTGAGACTAACATTATTTGTTCTTAGCTGAAATTTTCTCCCTATTAGGTAGTGTCTCCACATTTTGAATGCATGAATTATTGTTGCTAATTCCATATCATGAGTAGCATAGTTTTTCTCATGTTCTTTTAGTTTTCTAGACTCATAGCAGATAACATGACCATCTTGCATCAAAACCCCCGAGACCTTCCTTACTTGCATCTATACATACCATAAATTCCTTATTGGGATCAGCTAGTTTTAGAATTGGAGTTGTAGTCAAAAGTTGATTTAGTTTGTCAAAACTAGCTTGACACTTTTGACTCCACTCAAATTTGATTCCCTTATTTTGTAGATTAATGATTGGATAAGAAAGTTTAGAGAATCCCTCTATGAATCTCCTATAATATCTTGTGATTCCCATAAAGTATATGACTTCTTCCACATTCTTGGGTGTTGGCCACTCCATCATTGCTTTTATCTTCTTAGGATCTAAAACGATTCCTTTGTTAAAATGTAGCAAGAAAAGGCTTCATTTGACTTGTGCCTTATTTAAATGGAGAAATTCGATTTTCCGCATCAACAGGTTGACTTGGATTGCATTTAGTTGGAGTGACGTGGCCTTGTCTCTTAGTTAAGTCAGTAAATTCGAGTTATAGGCTAGAAGTGTATTTGTGCATGTTTTGATTGCTAAACTTTAGCAATCTAGTGGAGTTATTGTTAGTTAAACTCAGTTAACTGAGATCTAGCCTTTAGAAGAGTTTGTGGAGTTGGTGGATTTCAGTTGAATAGTTATAATAGCTTTTAACTCACTGATCTCTCAGTTAACTGATCAATTTACTAAAAATAAACCCAATCACGCATGGAATTCGAATTTCCTAGTTGTATTGGAGGAAAAGGCACATTGTAATTATTAATTGTATACTAGTTGAGTGTAAAGTGTTTTTCCATTGAGAAGGTGGTCAATTCCTTCAGGATTTGCACAAGGAAATAGGGAATTCTCCCATTTTTTAGGGGTTGATTTCCTCTAGGATTGCACAAGAAATAGGAGGAAGGTTGATGCCTATTTTGGATAAGTGTTGGTAAGAATAGGTCAGTGAACAAGAGATCATAATTACAGTGCAAGGTGTGCTTCAGGATTGAACCAAGACATTGTAATTGATCCATATTCTCATTTAAATTAATGCAAAGTAGCGAAGGGGTTTGTCCCAGTTAGGTTCCCCTATAAAATCATTGTGCTCCTTGTGTTTTGATGGTTGCACGTTATTGTATGTGTTTCTATCATGTGTTTTCCTTTCTGTGGAATAGTAGAAGAAGTTTTTGTCTCTTGATTTTAGTTCAATTTCATTATTAGAAGAAAATTTCCTACGCTTTCTACATGGTATCATAGCATCAGAAGACTACAAAAAAACCTTGTTCCATATCTTCTCTCAGAGAAATTTTGATTTTCATAGTTTTTGGTGTGGATTCTCTTCAGTGCAGGAAAAATGGCTTTCAACAGATTAAGGCTTGAGTCTGCACTAGAGGGCACCTCAAATTTTTGTTCTTGGAAACACAGAATGGAAGTTGTCCTGGATGACAACAGAGCATGGGGATATACACAAACTGATATTTCGAAACCAACAACATAAGATGCATAAGAACTTGCTCAGTGGAAGAAAGACACAGCAAAGGTTAGGAAAATTATTTTGGGGGTTTTCATAGATCATGTGGCTTTGAACTTGCATGGAAAGGATACTCCTTTTGTAATGTGGAAAACTATCACATATCTCTTCCAGAGCAGCAGTGATGCTAGGAAATTGGCATTGAGAGATAAACTCGGGAGAATTCAAATGCATAAAAATGAAACCATTCCACAATACATATCTAGATTCACTCAGGTTCGAGACGAACTTGGAGGAGTAGGAGAAAATGTTCCATCATCTGAACTTGTGAGCTTAGCACTCCTTGGCCTTCCGAGATCTTGGCACAACTATCAGGATTAATTTAATGGAAGAGATAAGATACCAAATTGGGAGAAACTTTGGGCTTATTTGGTGCAGGAGGAGATCAAAAGAAACACTAGATATGGTGTCACAGCTAGTGCTGAGGAGGAAGAAAATTTTTCCTTGGAGGGAAAGGGAAAGAAATTCAAGTGAAAGAAGTCTTAAGGCAAGGTAGAATCCAGCCAAAACTAGGGCAAGAAGAAGGATCTCAGAAAAATTAATTGGTGTTCCTACCATGAATATGAAAATAAATTTCCACACAAGAAATCCATGAAGAATCCTGCAGGAGGAGCAAGAGGTGATGTTCTTGAATCACAATTCGAATTGGATTTCACCCTCATTGCATGCATTGAAAGTGTTGTATGGGGCAATGTATGATGCTTATATTATGGTGCCTCATTTCATATGAGGAGAAGGACCTACAATTACACATAGAACTTGGAGATGATGAGCGGTATAGTACCAAAGGGATTGGTATTTTCACCTTTAAGAGGGATTCGGGCTCCCATCTTCACCTGAAAAATGTAATGTATGTGCCTTGGCCGAAGAAAAAATTGATTTATGTGACTATATTGGAGGACAGAGGTTATGATGTGGTGTTCAGTAAAGAGAAATCTTTTCTGAAGCATGTTTCTATTGGACAATTAAAACAAATTGGTGTTAGAGTGAAAAATCTATACAAGGTAGAGGTGGATGCATGCACTGCATTGAGTAGCAAATAAGAACATGTTCATAGTCGAGATGTTGGGGAACTCTAGCATAGGTGCATGGGTCACCTACACCATAAAGCTTTGAAAATCATGTAATAGATCGCCATAGGATTTCTAAAATGCACCCTTGACCAACATGATGTTTACAAGGGATGCACTCTTGGAAAATATGTCAAAGCCTCCTTCCAGGGATAATATAAATAGCTGGAGCCATCTTGGATTGAGTCCACTTAAATGTGTGTGGACCATTTTCTATAGTCTCAGTTGCAAAACACAGGTATTATGTTATTTTCATAGATCAATTTTACCACAAGTACTGGATCTAATTTATGAAGAATAAAGGTGATGTGTTTGAAAAAATTGTTGAATTCAAAGCACTAGTTGAAAATGGGACTGGTCAGAAAATTAACTCCTTGAGAAGTGATAATGGAGGAAAATTTGTGTCTAATGCTTTCAAAGAATTCTATGCTAAGGGATGCATTAGAATATAATTGGTTGTACCCCACAACCCACAACAAAATGGAGTGGCAGAGAGGAAAAATATAAGCGTTGGGGTTACAACAGAAATGTTGCATGATCAAGGAATGCCACTATATCTGTGGGCATAAGAATGGAATACAACAGTTTATTTGGAAAACCAAATCCCTCATAAAATAATTGGCATGATCACACCCAAAGAATATTTCATTGGGAGGAAGCCAGATGTATCCCATCTTTGAATTTTTGGAGCTACAGTTTATTTTCATGTCTCCAAGGATAGCAAGAGAAATTTGGATCCTACAACTAAGATGGGGATCTTTTTAGGATACATAAAGACACATAACTATCAAGTGTATTTTCTCTCACTTAGGGTAACAGCGATGAGGAGAATGCTATGAGAATCTCTCTAGAGCAAGAGCTAAGTATTGCACTACAGGAGGAGCTTCTACCTGCAAAGGAGGATCCTCAGTCAAAGCTTCAGGATGTTGTGGATGAGCAGAAAGGAGGTTGAGTGGAAGCACCTACTCAACCAGAATCTTACAGAGAGGGGAGGAAGAGAATGAGAGAGGCTGACAAGTTGGTGCAGGATGCACAGGAGCATGTGGGAGCTCCTACATCCTTGCACAAGTACAGATCACCGGACATGTCTACTATTTATATGGAACTTATGAAAGAAGTCATTGATTATGATCCTTCTTCATTTGAGTAGGCAGTTTCCCAACCAGAGTGGGTAAATTCCATGATGGAGTATGACTCCATCACGAAGAACAATGTATCAAAGGTGGTGTCAATATCAAAGAACAAGTCAGTGGTTATTTCCAGATGGATATACAAAGTGAAACATACAACTGATGTTAGTATAGAGAAGTACAAGGCCATATTTGTGGCCAAAGGCTTCTCACGGGTAGAAAGAGTCATTATGAGGAATAATTTTCCCCTGTACCAAGATATTCCTCCATCGGGACCATTCTAACATTAGCTATGCATATGGAGTGGAAGATCCATCAAATGGATGTGAAGACTACCTTCCTCAATGGAGTGGTTGAGGAAGAGATTTACATAGAGCAACCTGAGGGATTTGAGACATTTGATAGGGAGACACATGTGTGTAGACTCAGGAGATCCCTTTATGGTATCAAGCAAGAACCTTGTGCTTGGTACACTCAGATAGACACATATCTTAGTGGATTGGGCTTCACCAAGAGTGAAGCAGATGCCAATCTCTACTACATTGTGGTAGATGGAAAATTTCTCATTCTAGTCTTGTATGTAGATGAATTGATACTGACAGGGGATGAGAAGTTGATCCAGTCTTGCAAGGAGGACCTTGCAAGAGAGTTCAAGATGAAGGACATGGGCTTGATGCACTACTTCCTTGGTTTGGAGGTGTGGCAAGGAGATGGAGAGTTGTTTGTGGGTTAGGGGAAGTATACCTCTGAAATACTTCAGAGATTCCATATGCAAGACTGCAAGCTTATGGACACTCCTCTAGCTACAAATTGGAGGAAGGAGGATGCTTCTACAAGAGAAGAAATAGATGCCACCATCTACATATAGTTAGTGGGGTCCTTGATGTATTTGGTGAACACAAGGCCTGACATATGTTATGCAGTTAATCAACTGAGTCAATTTATGGTGAAGCATACTAAGCTTCACTGGAAGGCAACAAAACATGTGCTTAGATACCTAAGAGGCACTATAGATTTTGGGCTATGGTATAGGAGGACTGATGGCATGAAGCTCAAAGGTTTCACTGATGCAGATTGGGCAAGTAGTCCATCAAACAAGAAGAGCACTTTAGGAGCTATCTTTAGTGTTGGGTCAACAACTATTTCCTGGTATAGTAGGAAACATATATCTGTAGCATTTAGCTCAACAAAGGCTGAATATATGGTTGCTAGTCAAGCAACATGCAAGGCCATATGGATGAGGAAAATTCTTGTTGGTTTTTTCAATCAAGAGATGTATCCTACTGTGATTTACTATGATAATCAGAGTTGTATAAAACTCTCTGAAAATCGACTTTTTCATGACAGGTCCAAGCACATTGATATCAGGTACCATCACTTAAGAGATTATGTGCATAGGAGAATCATGATGTTGCAGTACATTCCCACAGAGGAGCAGGATGCAGATATTTAGACAAAGGTATTGTCAAGAGGAAAATTTGAGTTCCATGGGATCAAGTTAGGGGTGGTGTAGAACCCTTTTCTTGCTAAGAGAGAGTGTTAAAATGTAGCAAGAAAAGGCTTCATTTGACTTGTGCCTTAATCAAATGGATAAATTTGATTTTCCACGTTAGCAAGATGACTTGGATCGTAGTTAGCTCGAGCAACATGGCCTTGTTTCCTAGTTAAGTCAGTAAATTCGAGTTATAGGATAGAAGTAGAGTTTTGCATGGGTTAATTATTAAAATTTAGCAATCCAGTGGAGTTATTAATAGTTAAACTCAGTAAAGTAAGATCTAGCATTTAGTGGAGTCAGTAGGAGTTTAGTTGAGTAGTTATCATAGTTTTTAACTCACTGATCTCTCAATTAACTGATCAATTTACTAAAAATAAACCCAGTCATGAATGGAATTTGAATTGCCTAGTTGGAGTGGAGGAAAAGGCACATTTTAATTATCAATTGTATACTAGTTGAGTGATAGTGTTTTTGCATTGAGTAGGTGGTCAATTCCTTCAGGATTTGCACAAGGAAATATGGAATTCTCTTATTTTTTATGGGTTGATTTCCTCTAGAATTTTGCAAGTAAATAGGAGGAAGGCTAAGGCTTATTTTGGCAAAGTGTTTGTCAAAATATTTGGTGAGCATGAGATCATAATTTCAGTGCAGGGTGTGCTTTAGGATTGAAGAAAGACATTGTAATTGATTCATATTCTCATTTGAATTAATGCAAAGAAACAAAGGGGTTTTTCCTAGTTAGGTTCCTTTGTAAAATAATTGCTTTCCTTGTGTTTTTATGGTTGCATGTTATTGCATGTGTTTCTATCATGTGTTTTACTTTCTGCAGAACAGTAGAAGAAATTTTTGTCTCTTGATTTCTGTTCAATTTCATTAGCAGTAGAAAATTTCTTGTAATTTCTACATCCTTCTTCTGATATTACATGTCCTAGATAATGAATTTGTTGCTATTAAAATGAACACATGCTAAATTTAGCATATAGTTCATTATCTCTTAGAGTTTGGAGGACCATCTTCAGATGTTGGTCATGCTCTTCCTTACTCTTTGAGTATACTAGAATATCGTATATAAAGATAATTACGAACTTATCTAGGAATAACCTTAGTACACCATTCATGAGACACATGAATGTAGCAGGTGCATTAGCCAAACCAAATGGAAGTACTACAAATTCATAGTGCCCACAGATTGTGTGTGAAAGGTTTTTTTGTGCATGTATTCATCTTTAATCTTGATTTAATGATACCCTGACCTTAAATCAATTTTAGAAAATATGGAAGCTCCTCTAATGGTCATCTTGTTCAATTTTCTATAATCTATGCACAGTCTTAATGTTACATCTTTCCTTTTCACAAATAACACAGGTGCTCCCCATTGAGATACACTTGGTATTATGTAGGTTTTGTCCAATAATTCTTGCAATTGAATCTTCAACTCCATTAGTTCAAGAACACTCATTTTGTATGGGGCCTTGGAAACTGGAACATCACCAAGTATAAGATCAATGGTAAAATCAATATCCCTTCTTGGAGGAAGTCTTGGTATTTCTTTTGGAAATACATCCTTATATTGTTCTAGTATAATATATTTTCGTAATCATGGTTGTTGTTTATTTTCAAACAACTCTTCAGTACTTGAACTGTGAATAATTGGAAACCTTTCTTGGCATATTTCTTCATTTATATAATAGAAATTTGTCTAACAAAAATTTATCTTGGGATCCCTTGAATCATACAAGCTTTTCCTTCATCATCAACATAGGTAAAGGACTTTTCCAAGTAGTTTAATATCACTTTATGTGCTTCTAACCAGTCCATTCCTATGAGGATATCATAATATCCCGATGGTAAAATATATAGTTTGTGGACAATTTGCATTCCATTTAGATTTATTTTGCAGTTCTTACTGATTCAGTTACTTTTCTTTTAGTTCCTATAGCCAACTATACTAACTAGGGCTTATGTTGTTTTTCCATTCTAAGTTTACACTTCTCAAATACAACAGGGGAAACATAACTCAAGGTAAATCCAAGATCTATAAGCAAAATTACATTTTTGTTAAATTTTTTACCTTGGACTTGAACCATGGTTCACTTATGATATCCTTGTCTTCCATCCAAAGCGGTGCTAATTTTGGGTATGTCACAAGCTACATCATTTACAGTTGATGATTCCTGAACATGATTTAATAATGTCTTCTTCTTTAATGGATTTTTTGGGTGGTCTCTCCACAAATGGTTTTCACTGCAACCCCAACATTTAATAGGTAGTTTTATAGACTCACTGAAATTTGCGTTGCATATAGTAGATCCTCCCTTTTGCCCAGAATTTTTATGCTAATTATTAAAAAAAAAAATAGTTTCTTGCTTGCGCACTTTTAGTAAAGATATGATTTTTAAACCCTTTTCTCTTGTTGCCAAATCCGTCAAGTTTCTTTGATACCCATCCTTTAGAATTTTCTCCTTTTTGTTTGATTTGATTGAAACACATTTTAGCTTTCCTAATGGTTTTGCCCATAGTTTTAGGTTAATCAAACTCAATCATTTCCCTATAAGAGAAAGGTAGGCAGCTAACAAAACTTTGGATTTTTTCCTTCTCCTCTTCCAAATATGGAACATATCTCAATAGACTAATGAATTTGTTAATAAATTCATCCATGGTAAGTTGTCCCAATTTCAGCTCATGGAATTCCCTAGCTTTCTCATCAAAATATCTCTCAATCAAATACTCATTAGAGAAATTTTGAGGTGTAAAATGGGCCTCCTAAGGAATATTATAAAATAATAGTGGAAATAATAAAATGAGATTAAATTACATCATCAAGTTTTAGAGAGAAAAAAGAAAAAACTGTTTTTTCAACTCATATTTTCAACTTATCGCCCTACGCTTTTACTCAAATTTCAAGTGGGAGCACTTTTTGGATGTGAAATTTAATTCTTCATGCAAGGAGTACACATGTTTCATACTTTCGATGGACCCTGCTAGATGAAAAATGAGAAATACATGAAAATACATGTTTGCAATCACACTTTTCATGTATTTCTCATTTTATTGTAGCAGGGTTCGTCGAAAGTATGCAACATGGGTACTCCTTGGATGACAAATTAAATTACACATCCAACAAGTGCTCTTGCTCAAAATTTGAGTAAAACCTTAGGGAGGTAAGTTGAAAATATTAGTTGAAAAAATATTTTTTTCTATTTTTTTATCTTTTTACTTTTTTTCTCCAAAAATAGTGAATCATCTTGTTGACATCAGCGTATTGAATCCTATGGATTCTTATAAATTTTATTTTGGTTGCACATTTTTGTTTTGAGACCCATTTTAGACCTCAAAATTTCTCTACTGTCTTTTTAAATTCTTTTTTGAACAATTTCCAAGTTAAATTCTTGTTTTTGTTTCTTTTAACAACATTATTTTTCTCCCACCATAAAATTGTCTTACTAGTTAACTGGTAAGTTTCCAATCTTTCCTTCAAATTACTTGGATAATTGTACACTTCAAAGTATTTGGACATATTGAGGAGCCATGTCTCTCTTCCTCCTTCAGATTCACCATCAAAATTGGGAGGTCTAATTTTCTTAAACTCTCCTTATAAGGATGATCTCTTTTTTCTAGGTAAGGAAGTGTTGCTACTTGATCTTTCTTCTTCTTTATCACTAGACTTATAAGTTTGACTATCGCTAGAAGTTATTGAGTTGCTTTTACTTGTGGTGCTAACAGATTTACTCCTAGATCTTTTCCTATGAGTCTTTTTATTGACTTTCTCATTCTCCAATTTTCTTAACATGTATCCATTGATCTCCTCTTGCTCCTCTCTAGCTTTGACTAACCTTTCATAATTAGCCTTAATATCATCCATATATATTTTTAAACTCCTATCACTTGCAGTAATTCATAATCTTATCTTTCAGCATTACTAGTTCCACCCCCAACCATTCCTAATTCAGTGTCATGTTCTGCACCACCCCTTAGTGATCCTATAGAAGTTTGTCCATTAAATTATTCTGCCATCTTTCAGATTTTTAGTTATTTTGTATAATCTATTCATGACAAGTATAACTATTTCAGTTTCAAGACCCAAAGGAGGTCCAATGTTGTAACCACAATGCTGATACCACTTGGAAAGGCCTTCATAGTACCAATTTTATTTTCCTTTATAATATATGTTTAATATATTTCCATAATTAGTAATGAATGATCTAGATGCTTCATAATTATCCTTAGTGCACTCATGAAATGTAAATTGATAATATAAAAGTCTCTACCATAACTCCATTTAATGATAGTTATAACTTTATTAAGAAAAAATCTTTTAAAGCTATATTGAGCAATCCATTACTCATTTACTAAAAACATGGTCTATTTCCCTTCTATCATTTCATCACAAAGATTCATTAAAACATTAGTTGGAATTCCAACATTATTGTGTATGTATATACATTCATAAAATTATGCCCCTATACTTATTTTTTGTCATGACCACTGGTCTACACATAAACTTTACTTCAGAACTAGTGTTAACTAGTCTCCTTAGTAATGATCTACACTTCAAACTTCAATACTTCGAATTTATTCATGGTATGTGGTTTCTTACCTTACCTCATTTTAATTGTTCTTACCTTTACTATATAAAAGTAAGGCTCTAGTCCAATCCACTTTTACATATTTATATATTTGATGTTAACATTGGTGCCTATTAATGAACTTACTCTATGTTCTATTCTTCCCAACCCTTCCAAACATGTGGATTGCAAATAAATGTGATAGTTGGAACATTTATATATATATATATATATATCGCAATGTTCTTCATTGTTTTCAATGTGGTATTATGAGTTTAATAAACCCAATAACAGTACTATGGGTATGTTTTCTGGAGGTTTCCATGCTTAAGGGGAACATCAACCCTATTGCCACATATGTATTTTTGTGTTGAGATTTTCTATGGTTTAGATTACTCGAGGCTTGATCAAAAATCCATAATGAACCTAGGGTTTCAATGAAGGTTTAATGACCTTGCGAGATTTTTGTTGTAACATTTTCATTTTTCTATTTGTCTTCTATGAACATGTCACTCTGTGGTTGGGGCTTACTTTCAGTGTCTCGTTGGAATTCACAATTGGCAATAGAGGCTATAACAAGTGTAATATTTTCACCAAATATCGCCATGCTTCTTCCACTTGTTGTTCGAAGGTATTTAACTCCACTCTCTCTCAAGTGAGAATATTTTTCTTTGTAGTGTGTCAACATTCCTTGGAAGGTAAAATGAATGTTGCAATGCTAATAATCTTCAATCTTTTTAATTATTTTCTTCACTATTAACAATCCTTCAATTTGCATTATATATAATAATATGGTGTTTTGTTTATTCTTGCATGTTGAAAATCCAAGGTTATGAACTGCATGACTCTTGGAGGAACATGATTATTCTCATTTTTGTGCACATTAATGGGTAAGTATTTTGGAAAACCTGCCTATTGTAATTTACACAACGTCCTCTTCGGTTTGTAACTCACTTTGTCACTCATTGGAATTGATTACTTATATAATGGTTAAGGTTGTGAGAAGAGTTTTATTTTTGTCGAAACCCTATAATTTTTAAGAGATTAGGTGAGGGTTCTTTAATTACTTAGTACTTGGTTATATATCCCTTTGTGGTTAATTTAGAAATTATATTGGTCACTTGAGGAATACTGAAACCAAACTATCAAATTGCTTTAGTTTCATACTGTATCACAGTAAAGGTTTTGAATTTGTTGTTTCTCTTATTACAATGGATTGCAATATCCTCCGCTTTGTTTTCTACTTGTGAGGGATATTTCTACAATTCATTGATAACATTCCTTAAGGGTTTTAAAATTAATAATTTTCACTTGTCGTAACAAGGTTGTTTTATTCATATTTTTTTTACAGTTTCTCTATGGCTAACTCCTTTTTGTTCATTTTCATTTCTAATTGTGAGGGATATTTCTACAGTTCATTGATAACATTCCTTAAGGGTTTTAAAATTAATAATTTGCACTTGTCGTAACAAGGTTGTTTTATTCATATTTTTTTTACAGTTTCTCTATGGCTAACTCCTTTTTGTTCGTTTTCATTTCTACTTGTGAGGGATATTTCTACAGTTCATTGATAACATTCCTTAAGGGTTTTAAAATTAATAATTTGCACTTGTCGTAACAAGGTTGTTTTATTCATTTTTTTTTTTACAGTTTCTCTATGGCTAACTCCTTTTTGTTCGTTTTCATGCTATCTCTATCTATCAGACTAAAAATGTATTTACTAAATAATAACTTCCTTATTTAACACGTTTGTTTCAGGTACTATCTACTATGTTGCTTCAATGCATTCTTTTCATCCACAGAAAGAGTTTTTACTCTAAGCTCTTAGTTTAACACTCGGATTATGTTCTCATCAGGTTGGAGAATCTTCATAACCCTTTAATTTTTTTGATTAAGGGTGAGATTCCTAAGAAAAGACCAAGTTCGAGCTTTATCTTTATCTATCATTTATGTATTATATTGGTTTTATTCTCCTCTCTTAACCAAGGAGGAGTAATCCTTACTACAGACTTACAACCTTAACAATAATTTACATTGCTTATATTTTTCACTGGTTTAAGGTTGGAAGACTCCTATGGTTCCATTGGAACTCGCGTTTATTGTACATTTTCAATTAATACATGCTTAAGCCTTCTTCAGTTCTTTACACTGTTTCTTTTTTGTTAATGAATTTTTCTCTGTTTAACACAATTTTTCTATACATAACTATATGACCTCTTTTTAAAATTCTCCATGTTGTGATCTTAAATATTTCCTAAATAATATTTGTACCCAATATAACTGTATATAGTCTATTTGTTTTTCTATTGGTTTAATGGAAAGAAAAGATTTTCTTGTAAATATGTTTCCTCTAAAATTTATTTATAATACTATGTTGGAAAAATACTTGTTTAATGGTCATTGTAATACATAGACATATGTAGTGTAAATGTTCTTGTTTCTTTTAAATATATTTATTCATACAATTTTTATATCATTACTAGAATGTATCATTCCAGTTCTTTGATTAAACTTAGTTACTATTATATATGTATTTAAGTTTCATTTTTCAATCAGTAACGGCATTTCAATAGATTATATGTTTTAAAAAAAAAAACTACGAGTCAATTCTTCAAGGATACTTTTAGACTTTATGAGAGACATACTCTCTTATATGCATTACATATTTTACATTTTCTATATAGTTTTCTGTTTTCAAAAACCAATTGAAATCAAGCTACAACTTCATGAAAATACGTTGTTCTTCCTATCATATGGTTTTCCTTTTTGCATACTAAGATATCTCGTTTTTTGTTCCTCTAGAATTTGTTTCATCATGCTAAAAGATAATAACTTTTCCTTCTAAGTTTCCAAGGCCTTTTGGTCTTATGAGATTGAGCTCGTCTTTCCCCCCTAACACAAATATTGTACCTTCTTCAGTGCAAATATTTGATCTTGATTCAATTGTTCAATGAGTCCACTACCAATTTTCTTCCAATTCTTTAATTTAAGTTTCTAGGATTTTACAAGAGGAAATTTAACAATTCCAAAAGATAGGAGATGAACTCTCAGGCCTATGTGCCTACTGTAATATTCTAAGCCTCTTTATTGGAATTTTAACAATTCCAAAATATGGGAGATGAACTCTCGGGGCTATGTGCCTACTGTAATATTCTAAGCCTCTTTATTGGAATATAATTTGTCTATTTCTGACATGCATGAATTGTTTCTTGTAACTCCAATCAAATTCTATATATAATATTTTAATTGCTTCACCTCTATTTTCTATCCATCAACAATATATATAAAAAATTATCAGACATTTTTTTTTTTTGCAACATCTTTTTTCTTTGCATATGAAAAAATAAAAGTATTTAGAAAATATGTAATTTTAAATAAACTATTCTCATTAGGAAGAAATACACAGATAGCACAGGTAGAAATACTGACTTGAACAACTATTCCGGAAAATTGATGGCTAAATACTTGGCTCTTCCCCACCTTGACACAACTAAAATTAGCTTGTCCCCCAAGCAAACCTTGCCTGCAATTTTTTTTCTTTCTGTAAAATTTTGCTTTGCTTCTCTTTAGTCTCTCTAATTTTGCTCTTAGAATAATTGAGACAAAAGCATGAGAATTTTCAAATAATATTCATCTACCACTCTTTGGGTGGTTAATAACTACCTCCACCTCACTAACAAGTGACAGGTAGTTCACTGCTAATTAGTGAGCTCTTGTTTCCCACTTTTGAAAATAGCTCCCTATCTTTTGGGAAACATTCAACTGGCCAATAGCATAATTTCATAATTAAATCTAATCACCCAGATTAGATATCTAGGACTTGTTGATAGATAATAATATTTTCCAAAATAAAATTGCAACCTTTTTCCTCTTTTAACCATTTGTACTTAACCATAAATTTCCTAGTTTGGCCTTTATTCAAAAGATGAAAACATAATTACAATTTTACAAACAAAGACTTTACAAATTAAGAAAATTGCAAAACTTGAGACAAAATAAATGTAAATGAAAGACTACAAGAGGAGTTTTAAAGTTTGTCCATCAAATTAGGTTTCTGTTTTTTAAAGTTTTGAAGTTCGTCAATCAAGAAGTTATTTCCATGTATTCAAATGAGAATAGATATTTAATTCAAGAATAAATATTTATGGTAAAATTTTATTCAATTCCTAAATTTTATCAGTGGGCTTTGAGGGTTGAATAGAAGTTATTTAGAAAACAATACCTACACCATATAGAGTAGTATAGTTGACAAAGGAAACGAGTCACTGTGAGTGAACAACGTTGAATAAATTTCCGTTTTGGGGGTTGTCATGATTATATTTTATGTTGTATAATACCTATGGATGTTTGTCACATGTTATTGGGAGACCTTGGCAATATGACGTGTATTCCATGAAAAATGGCAAGAAGAATAGCATTCACTAACAAAGGATGGTAGGAAGTTCAAATTGTTTCCAACAAAAGAAGGCACTGGGGAAGCTAGCAACCATTGGGTAATGATGTGTTTAGGTGAGGAATTATTGAAGTCAAGAAGACAATTTTTTGCACCTAAAGTTTGGGGTTCCTATAGAAGTGTTGAGTGAAAGAATATGATGACATTATAATGAAAGACCATGCCAACAAGTACCCACAAAGAGTACATCGCACCAAATGATTCAATATTAGGGTCTAATTTTGGCAGCGATGCGCAAGATAATTACAACTAATATCAAAGAGGTAAATATATGAGCCCAAGAGCTATTGGATAGAGGCTTGATCAAAGTGAGGCTAATCCCGTATTCTATGTTTGCATCCAAGAATGGAGGAGAATGGACGATGTGTACAAACACCTAGGAAATAAACATGACAACCATCGAGAATAGGTTTCTATCACCAAGAATGCATGACCTATCACACTGTTTGAGTGAGACAAGGTACTTTTCTAGGATAAATCTAAAAGGTGGGTATGAATAAATCCATATAAAAGAGAGCATTGAGTGGAAAACTCCCCTCAAGACAAAGGAACTACATGAATTGTTGGCTACACCACTCTATTCACAAGGACATCTAGTACCCATGTGAAATTAAATATGGATATATTGAAACCTTCATTGGGATAATTTGTTGTCATTTATCTCAATGACATAGCAATTTTTTATAGGACAAGATTGGAGGATATGATGCACACAAGGCAAGTGTTACAATAGCTAAGAAGATAGGATATTATGAATAAATTTGAAGTGTTGTTTGCTTTTGTAGTTATAGTTAGCGTACTTGAGATTTGTAATATCCCAAGAAGCATTGAAAATGGATTCAAAAAAGGTCAAAGCAAGTGCAAAGTGGCTTACACCAAGAATACATTTGAGGTAAGAAGTTTATGGGATGGAAATATTTTACAAGAAATTTATTAGATACTTTAGTGGGATTTTTGCCTCACTATAAACGTGCATAAAGAAAAGGATTTTACAATGGACAATTGCAACCCTAAATACTTTGAATGGTTGGAAGGGAAAAATCAACGAATATTAGCACTACTCAATGTTAACAAAGTATTCTAGGTGGATTGCAATGTGAGAGGATAAGCAATTGGAGTAGTTTTAGTTAAGAAGGTAAACCTATTAACTTCTCCAGTGTAAATTTCAATGGCACTAAAAGGAAATATCCATTTTTGGATGAAGAATTTACAATATGACATAAAAGAAATGGAAGCACTAGGTTTTCTATACATTGACCACCCGTCATTGTAATGTACAAAAAGTCAAGAATATACGAGTCAAAAAGAATTAAGGTGTGTAGAATTTTGACAGAGTGATTCATTTGTTTTGAGGAATATGTTAAGAAAGTCTAACAAAGTTGTAGATACCTTGAGTAGTTTCCCATAGGACCCTACATGATGTTATTTTGAAGAATTGTAAGGTTACATGTGTTTCCTAGTAGTATAATTTTTTATACAAACAATTAATTCATAAACCATGTTCTTTTAAACTTACACAAAAAGTTGGGAACAAGGTTACAATTCAATTTGACATACTATCTACAACTTCCTAGTCAAACAAAGGTTGCAAGTAGCCCAATATGGATAACTTGCTAAGATTTTTTTTTATGTATCATCTACAATTTCATGGTGAAGCAAAGGTTCTAAGCAGCCCAATATGGATAACTTGCTAAGATCTTTTGTTGGAGAGAAACCAAAACAACGGATAAAACACATTTTCAGAAATGCTCAAATCATTTATAGCAAGTTCCTTAGTGAGGTGATAGAATTGCTTAAGTCACTAACAAAGAATAAGATGAGTGGAGACACTTTCACACAATTCAACAATGGCTACAAAAGAATATGAAATATAAAAAGAGTGCAAATGAGAACTAAAGTTAATTTGGTTCTTGTTTTTGAGGAAAGAGGAATCTCTAACATGGTGAATATGAAAAATATTGGACCATGCAAAGTTTTTAAGAAATCTAAAATAATATTTATCAATTTGAATTGCCAAATGATGATTTGGACAAATATTTGATGTTTTAGATGAAGGCATGAAAATGGAAGATGAAGATGTTATAGATTGGAAAACACAATCCCTGCAAACTAAAAGAGAAAACTGAGGAAATTATACAAGAGTGACTAGTAAACTGAACTCACATCAAAAAGGACATCCACATCACCCACATCACCAATTTCCCAAACACCAATAGTACTTCCTAACATTCAACAAATGTTAGAGTTGTGATGATGTGCACCCATAGACATGATGAAAAATGATCAGCAACCCTAGAAAGTTTAAGAAAATATAAGGCCTATGAAGGCCATCAACATTCATTGAAGAGGAGGTGTTCATTTCTCTATTTTTATTTTTCTCCTTTTAAGTAGATTTCCCTCTTTTTGGTGGAAAAGTTATCATTAAACCCTTCCAACCACCTGGGATACACTCAATTGGTTGTTCATTTATCCATTGAATTATCTATCTACTGTAGGAGTAGGCTTCCAGGTATTAATTTGCAATTGTTTGATTGAAAAGGGCTATGTTGTTAAACAATCTTAGCTTGAATATTTGGTGAACAATTAGTTTCTGTCACTGCATAGGTTCAAGTCTCCAAATACATGTTGTAAATGGCTTGTTTGTGACATTTATAAAAGTTACTGATTTTCCAAAAACTTACTGATTTTCCAAATACATATTGTAATGATAACCCATATTTAAAAGTTACTGATTTTCCAGAAATTGTAATGATAACCAATATTTAAAAGTTACTGATTTTCCAGAAATCCTCATTCAGAAGTTACTGATTTTCTAAAAGCTTTCATTCCCGTTAAAAAAAACAACTATGTTCACCGTCCAACATCAACGGCTGAATACTCTGTTTTATTAAATACCTCGTGCTTTGTTGCGGGATCTCCTTATTCCTGCAGCACGCGCCAATCATTCATGTATGTTGACCACGAGAGTTTTGTGTATGCAATATTCATTTTTTTCTTCGCAAGGTTTCATCTTTTCGGCGAGAGTTGGGTGGTTGAACCTTTTTTTCGCAGTTTTTTTCGTTTGATATGCATTCAGTTTCCATGTGTGAAGGAGATTCTTTGTCCCGCATATAAGAGATTTATATTCGGAAAATTATAAGAGATTTACATACAATGATTTGATGTACAATTAGATGATAGAAATTTTTTTGTAAGTTTTTTTGTCACTATTCCTTAAATATGTTAATTTTTTTTTGGGTACAAAACCTTGTTTGTTTCAATAAACAGAGAAAACCCTTTTTTTTTATAGGAAGACATTATCAATTTGTATTCACAAGGAAAACATAATTTGATTGGGTTAATCCCATCAGTAAAAAATTATCGATAGAGCCATTCATCAATCAATCAATGGGAAGGTACAGATTTCAAATCTCTTAAAATCTAAAGGATTGATTATTTATTTAGCCAAACAATGTCACATTGTGGCATTCAAGCATATAATCAACAACAATGATTACAATGGCTTTGGCCAGTTCCACAACTAGGGTTGGTTGTTTGTTTGTCAGCTCCACTCTCTTACACGTACATCTACAAATAAGATAGGCAAGGCAAGGGCGGCTGCAAAAACAATGGCCACACAATCTTCAGGCCAGTTCACCTCTCGCCTACCTATTTATTTTACCAAACACACACCCCACTTCAATCTTTTTGCACATAATGAAAAAGCCTCTCTATACTCTCTACTTGAATCCTTCCATCAACAAGATCTGTCTATGTACAGTTACCCCTTTGCGTTTTTTCAGACACAACCAACAGTAGTTGCAGAAGTATTAGTAAACCTGCAAAGAAAGAAAAAGGGGTTTGTACTGTCATCATTATTAAAGGGGGTTTGGACTGTTATCATTATTCATTCATTCAAAGCTGGAGGAGCGACTGTACCGCCCGCCTAGATAGGCTTCCAAGCATTTGTTGGAGTTCAGAACATGCACGTTCTGGTCAGCACTGTCAAATGACTCCACATCGTCATCCACCCCAAGCATTGCAAGAGTTAAATGATTGCGGAGATCAGACATCTCATAATTTCCCCCTCCATCTTCTTCATCGTTTGTTGCATCTGCATGATCATTATCAGTGTCCGTGTGTTGGGGGATACTCGTACTCAATTGAGGCCATGTCCACTGAGTTAGATCATCTACCTCACCTCGCAGCAGTTTTAAAATCTGTCAAACAAGATCTAATAATAAGCCTCATATGCCTATAGTGAGTTCATTAAACCAGCCTTGTATGCAAACATCAAACTGCCCTGCCTCCCCACAAACATAACAAGACTAGTAACATTACATATCAGAAAATTCCATCACACCTCCCCAAATTCCTTTCCCCCCAGTTCAGTAGCTTTTGCAAAATGTAGAGAGAGATAAAGATACCTGACTCATCCAAGGCCGAAGCCGAGATGCTTGCCTTAAACAAAGGGCAGCAGCATGCATCATCCTCTGCATCCCACATTCATCATACGCACCTTCCAGACTTGGATCAACGAGTTCCTTCATAGATCCATTCTCAAGTAATGGCCTTGCCTGAATTTCAAAATACCAAAGACATAAAAGACATGAGATCCAAGTACTTAGAAATACAAGCTCCACTGTATTCCTAATACATAGAAAATCAAGCTTTACCCATGTCACCAGGCTCTCTTGGCAATTCGGAATCTTAGTATCAATTGGCTTTCTTCCAGTTATCAGCTCTAGAAGAACCACCCCAAATGAGTATACATCTGTCTTCTGATTAACTTTGCCATACATGAAATATTCTGGAGCCAGATACCTGTAGAATTGATAATATTAACTTCAGACTGCTTTACAATTATTTGAGTAATCTGGTGAGAATAAAAACATAATGTTACATACCCAAATGTTCCTACAACATCATTGCAGATTATGTGTGATGTTGTTGTTGAGGCCCATTTGGCTAGCCCAAAATCTGATAACTATTGACAATTTCCATAGGTTAGCCCAGCTTGTGCTTATAAATTTCCACAGTAGCAGCAATGATACCTAAGCTTTCAAATGATGCAAGGATAAAATCCATTAATAATACAAAGCTGCTACTTGCAAGCATTCGTATACCTGGGGTTCAAAGTCGTCAAAAAGAAGAATATTGGAAGATTTTACATCCCTGTGAATGACAGGCCTGTTACAACCATCATGCAAGTAATCTAATGCTTCAGCAACTCCAACGGCCACTTTCAATCTTTCATTCCATGGAATCACCGGTTTACCCTTTTCCGCTGGTAATGTACAGAATGTGAGTATCAAAGCTTATTTCTAAGAAAGAAAAATTGCCCTACAAAACCAGTGAGATTGACTTCGATAGGCCAAACTACATACCGTGAAGGTTCTCCTCAAGGTTCCCTCTTGATACAAAGTTATAGACAAGAAGACGTTCCTCGCCATATATACAGTAACCAATTAGGACAATAATATTCTTGTGCTGCAAGGATGTAATAATCTCAACTTCTGAGAGTAGCTCTTCTTCTGCTTCTGGAGAAAAATTCAAGAGTTTTACTGCCACTGATTGTCCATCAGGAAGAACACCTCGGTAAACTCTACTACAGCCTCCTTTTCCAACAAGATTTCCTGTAAGACAAGAATTTGGGGGGAGGTGGGGGGGAATAATTTAATATTGAAATGGTCTAGGGGTATAGAAAACACATCAAAAGAACAGGAAAATAACTACATTAAGAGAAAATAAGGATTAAAAACGCAACCTTCAGAGAACTTTAAGGTTGCCAATTCCAACACATCATATGTGAACTGCTTGCATGTTTTACTTTGGAGAAGACATTTTAACCTCTCTGTCAAGGAGTTTTCTTTCTGTCTTCCGGCAATGTGACCCGAAGCCATCAATGATGACTCTCTTGAATTCATTTGCATTAAGTTTCCGATTTCACCACCTATCATAGAACTCTCATCAGTAATCTCTGCTTTTGCTCCTTTCACTTGTTCATGCCTATCGGGCAAATGTAGTGCCCACTCAACCACGGACATTTTTCGGGCTTCAGTTTGAGAACTTGGAGTATTTACCTTTGAAATAGCCCTGTGCAAGAGTGGCCATCCAGGAGATGATTCTGCCTTGAATTCTTCAGATTCAGCCTTGAATTCTGGTTCTGAAGTAACCCGCTTATGTTCAACTTTTGTAGGAAACATAAAAGAGCCTCTCTCATCTTGTCCCGGTGAGATCTGGCCTGAGATATCAGAAAATGACTGAAAAGAATCAGCTGAAGATATTCCCCCTGAATCATAATTTTCTGATTCAGGATCACGCTTCCCTTTGCCATCAATATGTTTTAAAAATGCAACAAACGGCCCGTGCGTAAAGCAAGACCTAACAGCATACATTTCAGAGGATTTGTCTTTGTTCTGGTTGAGTACACTCATGGGTGATGCTGCATGCGCACTGCAATCCGATTTCATATCAGGTACAGTATCTTGGTTAAGACTATCACTAGAAGATGATGTCGAGTCTAAAAGACCTTCAGTGATAGATAGAGAATTTTGCAGAACCTTGCAAGCTGAACCGCTCGATTTCCATTTTATACCTTGCAAAACCCCTATCACAGCACCATTGGTTCCTGGAACTCATGGAACACAATACAAAGTCAGGATGTTAGGAATATAAATTTACCATACAGTACAGCATATGTAACTCCGCCTAATCAATAGAATCCGTGCTTTCTCAGTTCAAAATAATCTACAGAGGCAACTGATCATTCTTAAAATTGTATGAGTAGAACAAAAACCTGAGACAGGTAATGATCCATTCTTCTGAAAGGCAACCTTCCCATGATCAATAACCACTACAGAGGAATTAGACGGTAATCGTTGTGCACAGTACTTAGCCAACGATATTGGTGACCTGAAATATACACCACATTCATGTAAAATTCAATTCTCAAAATCTGCAACTCGAATTCATTCAATTCTCCAAATCTACAACTCGAATTCATTCAATTCTCAAAACTGATGGTCTGATATATCGTACACTAGAGCATTCTTCTTGCTTGTTCCCAAAATCAGCTGTGAGGCCTCTCGAAGCTTCGTTTCTTCCAGCAATACCTTTCTTACTGGACCATGAGAAATCTTGACTTCAAGATCTACCTGTGAAATGAACATATAAAATTCTATTTTACATTAAAGAATAAAATGGCCTCATATTCAATTTCTGCAGTGTATCATATCATTTAGAGGGAAATCATAGAGGTGTGGGCGAGATGAATTTTAAGTCAATTAGAATGCAGAATTTTTGGATCTTTTAAGACATGTTTTTCTTCAACAGGCCAATTGCGATTAGCTTTACTACATTACATTTGCAGGTCCTTGTTCATACTGCTTTTGAAAGAACTTGACCTGAGAGTGGCATTCTATTTAATGAACGAGAAGCATGCCGCTATAAAAGTATAGTAGCGACAAAATTACTTGTTTCAAGTTGCAAAATCCCTGATACACTCCGATCACTGCATCAAGGGCGCTGGCCAACTGAGTATCAGTCTTCTTTTGCTCCTTGGAGGACACCCCTGTAAAAGAATACACAATGCATGTTTCAGATCCCTTGTTTTGTCGCTCTAAAAGATCTGCAGTCGAAAAGTAGAGACAAAAAACCAACTGAGACAATTAGTAAAGGGAATGGAAGAACTGTGGAGTGGTTCAGTATGTTAAAAGCAAATAGGAGAAGCTTGTCCCAGAGCATCAAATACTGGTAAGTCTCTTTTGGGAAGGGATCCAGAATCCTCTTGATTGGATCTGCTAAGTGCACAGTTCCTGTGAATCTTGTAGGAAATACCATGTCACATGTATTGAGGTGTATCCCCAATAACTACTTTTTATGATAAGTCCTAATCCAACAAAACTATTTTGCAACCCAGTTTTCTGCTTCCCTACTAAAATGTTTAAAAAGCATTTGATAAAACCCATTGCCTGAACTGTATACACCATTGATAGAAGTTTATTACGAAGATTCGAGCTATACAGTAATCAGATATCTGAATGCAGAAATTCAAGGAATTCTCACCTGAAATATCAGAAGAGCTAGCAACAACATGAAGAGCAACGACATGATCTCCAGGACGAGCCAACTTCACAAGAGTCCATGTCAACACCTCCCTGCTAGCGGTAGCCAGCTTCACACCTACAACTAATGTCTTCACTCTCTTCTTCATGCTTCCAGATTCCTTCTCTCACACCTATGCTTCCCTGAAACAAACTTCAACCCCCAACAAACTAACATATAAAAATAGCCTGAATCAGCTCGGAAGTCTGCGTCATCATAATGATCAAAATAAAGTAACGCCCCAAAACTCTCCACAGACTCTCATTGCCGATCTCAGAGGTCCAGCATCATGCCCATTTTCAGAAACCTCTCTGCAATCCTTTCCACTCTAATTGTGCTCTGATCTGACAGTGAATAGGATATTCATAAAAAGGTATTCTGCTGTACTAGAAGTATGAACAGGGGATTCAATCCTCCAGACAATGTGCAGATTGCTCCACTCACCATGCAATGAATTTCCCTTATGATCTATTGGAGCATCCCAATAAACATAATACCTTCTGCAATCAAACCAGATTTTCTTTAAAAACCAAAAAAATCCCAATTAACAGATTTGCCTCCACAAGGCCAAACACCCCTAAACCTAACTAGCAAATTCCCTTCGTGTCACGGCTCTTCCCCAAGCCTCAATTTCGGAAGCTTCTTCAGCATCCAACTCGATTCTGTCAACAAAACAACTTCTTCCCCTATAAAATATCGATTTCTCTCCCTGTCACACTCACCAACTCTACAAAATCCGCCCAACCCTTGATCAAAATATAATATGATACTAGATTTTTTGTTGTGTCTTCTCGTCTACCAATTATCTGGCACTCTGACAAGAACCTTTCGCTTCCCTCTTTCTCTTCAAATTCCTTGTTAAGAAATATAAAAATGTGTCCCAACTTTTTACAGAATCCACCCGCTCTCTAACCGTAAGTGTATGTGACTGTTACACTAGTACTGGTTTTCAGTTTTGCTCAGATAAAGATAAGCATTCATATATAATAATGCTCTCCCACAAACTCTCTACCCGGTGTTCCCAACCCTGCGAATATACCCGCGAAAATCTCACCTGGTTTCCCCGCGAAATTCGAATCAATAAATGATTCGTAATTCAGTTCACTGTCCTGCAACGCCACCGGATAATTGACAAATTTCAGAACCTCAGGCTCCCTGTAATTTTAATCCGGAACTGATTTTTCACTTCAATTTCTGTAATTATAGATGCGAATAATTTATTTCTCTTCCCAATTAATTACATCATCCGCACACACGTTGCAGCCCGGCATCTCATTCCCGCTGCATGTTCGGCCTTTCTTTCTTTTGTCCGCAGTGTGACGGAGCCCGTTAGTCTGCCGTCAAACATGACGGCAATGACGGGTGAAGCACATGTACATTGTACAACAGTTATGGAGCACGTAAGTGACGTGGACTTGCCGACAGTTCTTATAGGTCCATCGGGGTTCTTAAAAGGTTGTGACCCCAAATCTTAGGTCTTTTGAGTGCACAGGAGAACGGGATTTTTTTATAATCGACCAGTTGACGTGGCTGCAGATCCGACCAGAGAGGTCGTTGGGATCAGAATGAATCAAAAATAATTGGAGTTGTCTATAATGCGACTTTTTGAGATTCTGGTGACGGAATCTGGCGGAAGAAATTGAGATGAAATCATGATTTGTTGCAGTTAAAATGGTTTTTTAACTGCATATTCGGATTCAGCACCCTGAAAAACCCCTGGGACGCTTTCATTGTGCAGAAACTAGTTATCAAACTTCGATTTCAATAAATTACTGCCGGATTTTCACCGGAAAAAATCGCCGGAAAAACTTTCAAAAAGTCGCGTTAAAGACTACGTCAAAATAATTTATTGATTATCTAAAAAGTAATCATTTTGACTGACTGCGATTTTAATCAAGGACACAACAATAAATGGTGCACATGAATTCCTTCTCTGCGCAAAGCCCCCGGCCCACGCCATGGGCCTCCCAATGTTTGTCATGTGGCACTAGCTGAAACTCATGTATTTTTCCAAAGCTTTGTTTAAACATTTTAGCTGGAAACCAATAGAAATTTATTTGGATATTAATGGTTTTTAAAGGCGTTGAATCTATTTTTGTTATTAAAAAATATTTTAAATATTCTGTAATTAGAATTTTTTAAAAATTTTCTCACCCTAGCGAAATCGTGTGGTATCTTTAGACAACGCATTTTTGCCATTGAGGAGAGATGTCGATAGGCAAAAATATTAATACAAATAATTTGCGTAAGCTTTGTCATCTTCGTCAAAAAAAAAATTAATAATACTCGAGTAATTGAATGAACAACTATTTACCTTTTTATTATTATCTTATTTACCTTTTTATTATTATCTTTTGAGATTGACATATTAACTAGTACTTATAAGAAAACAACACGTCACAGAGTATTTAGTATTATAACTATCAACAACATTACAATATTTTACCGTTTTGTTTGGAAAGATATTGTTTGATTCGACTCAAAATATAAATAGTACTAAGGTATAGGTAGTTATATACACACATTTCAAGGCATCTTGACCCGACATTTAAGTAAAGTTATATTAAAATATATCGTGCTTTTCCCTTCAACTTTATGTCAAATTTTAAATTAATTACAATAAATTAATATTATAGTCATTCATGTTTAACATTTATTACTTTCAGAGTTTAGGCTTATATAACATATCGTCCTTTTCCCTTCAATTTTATGTCAAATTTTAAAATTCTTTAGAATGTTAATTATAATAAATTAATATTTTAAAATTACAGTAATTCAGGTTTAATATTTATTTTTAAATTAATATTAATTAAAATTATAGTGATTCAGGTTTAATATTTATTTATTTTTAGAATTTAGGTTTATGTGAGATAGGCATAATTTTAGGTTTTTGTGAAATGAAAAATTTTGATATAATCTTTTTGGATCTTTATATTATGTTTTTAAATTAATATTTTGAACTAGTAAATGTGGTTCATTATTAAAATACTATGATTTTGTGGTTTAAATTGTATATGTGGAAGTTTCATATCAAAATTTATCCACTTATTAATAACCTCCACTAAATTATATGGAAGTTTCATATCAAACTTATTAATAGTCTCACTAAACTAAAACCGTACTGTTTTTTAATTTCTCATTAATATTTAAAAGTAATTAAATTAATTATATGATATTTAGATAGGTTTAATTTTATTTTTTTTTAATTTGATTTTTTTTAATGTTTCTTAACATATTTCCCAGTTTTAGTTGATTTTTTGTGTGGAAATGATATAAATGTTAAGTTACAATTTTTTGTAAATTTTATTATAATTTATAAGTTAAATAATGTTATTATTTAATTCCAGTAATATTGTAATATTAATGCTCGTGGCTACACAATTTTAATTAATTATAATCACTGCACCACTTTTGGCTTCATCCATTACATTGGCCACAACTATGGAATTGGGTTTGAACTTCTTTGTTCCACATGAAGATGTATTTTAACATTTATTCATACAATATCTTTAGCCAACATATAAAGTATTAACAACAATGTTTAGAATGTTAATCATAATCTCAAAAGCATTCATTTATTCTCACACTACATATTCTAAATTGGTTCATACATGGCAAAGTTTAGAAGTGCCAGTTAGTTAAGATATTAATTATATGATATTTTGATATGTTTAATTTTTTATTTTATTTTTATCTGATTTTTTTTTATGTTACTTAACATATTTCACCATCTTAATCGATTTTTTGTGGATATGATATAAATGTTAAGTTACAATTTTTTTTCAAATTTTATTATAATTTATAAGTTAAGTAATGTTATTGTTTAATTTAATATTAATTCAAGTAATATTGTAATATTAAGGTTCGTCTCTACAACTTTAATGGATATGTAATTGTTTGTCGTTATAATTAGCGTGTAATCATTGCACCACTTTTGGCTTCATCCATTACATTGTCCACAGCTATGGAATTGGGCTTAAACTTCTTTGTTCCACATGAGGGTGTATTCAACATATATTCATGCAATATCTTTAGCCAACATATAAAGTATTAGCAACAGTGTTTAGAATGTTAATCATAATCTCAAAAGCATTCATTTTTATTCACACTACCTATTCTAAATTGGTTAATACAGGACAAAGTTTAGAAGTGCAAGATAGTTAAGAAAATAATAGTTGAAGTAACACAAATACTTATTATCTCCACCAAATAGTGAGGCCTATATGTGCAACCCTAATGACGTTGTAATACAACTACTCGCTTTACTAGTTTTGAATACTTTCACTCCAATCTAGATGTTATGGACTATGGAATATGAAGGGGTCTTGCTTTTACTTGGTTTGGCATTTGATCTCCATCAGAGTGATGGATCAATTTGGAACTACAAATGGTTATGAATTAATAGGTGTTGACTTTGGCTTCACTATTGGTGTTGTTTTCTCTACATTTCCAGTGCTAGTAATGCTTCTAGTGGTGTTAGTGAAGCTACCTTTATCTTTATGGGTGAAGTTACAACTATTTCAATCAATAGGGTAACACACTTACCTAAATATATGTAAGTAGGAAGGTTGTGTTGTTAATGCATATGGCTTTATCTTTAAGGTTGAAATATCTAACTCCTAGTAATGCCCCACACTTGCCCCTATAATATCTCTTACTTGAGTTCTAGAGAATACCATAGTCTAAGCGAAGAGGTGAATGTATAGCATACCATCCCTACTCCATTGCCCTGCGAGTCATGGCATTTTGTAGAAGTCATGGCCTATCAAGGCTACAACAAAGCTTTGTGTTTTTCTTTGCTTGTAAGAACATCTCTAGATTACTAAACCATAATTTATGAGGGTTACATAGTGAGGTAACAATGGATTGACTTAAACTACTTCCTCCATTGGCTAGAAGTCCATGGGCTTAAATAAATGAGGATAATAGCTCTTAAAGAGACTATCAAAATGGAAGTTATACATTATAAGATGGTGGCTTAAATGTTGCTTCCATTTTTTATTTAATTTCTTCTAATTTTTAGATGATTGTAGCATCTAAGAATGCAATTGTAACCTTGTTTTTCCTTCCTAGTTTTAATACACTACATGAGAAAGAGGTCACAAAGAAAGAGGTCACACATTATAATTCTATTATTTTATTTAACTCATTGTTCATAGCTAACCAATAAAGTAATAATTTGCTTCAAAATAATAGATTTTCAACTTCTTGTTTAATTGGGATTATGATAGATATATATGATCCTAGATAGATGTGAGAATTGAGAAGATTCAATTATAATCTTGCCGGCATAAGGAACTAAGCTGAGGAATTTTTTTATTTTTTTTTTAGCTTATTATTTTTATAAAGATGTTACTTACTTGACCAGTAAAGTAATAATTTGTTTTAAAATATAGATTTTCAACTTCTTATTTAATAATTGGGATGATAATATAGATACATGATTTTATATAGAGGTGAGGAATTGAGAAAATTATGTTATAATTGTGCATGTATAAGGAATTAGGTTTAGCGAGTAAATTTATTACTTTGATAAGTGTGGTTTATTTCAAAATAGAGCTTTCAAGATTTCTATTTTTTTAAATATAAAAAATTATATATGGTCTAGATTTAATGGTGTAAGAATATTTTTTGTCATATATATATATATGATCTAACAGATGAAATCAAAGGTTTCCAAACCATTTTGGTTTCCAACCTCTACTCCTATCTTGGCATTACAAATCCTTAGGGTTACAAATGACACATAAAAAATTAAGGTTGATTTCCACATCGCTAATTGACATGTGATATCTTAATATTAAGGTTGATCTTCACATCGTTAATTGATATGAAATTGTTTGTCGTTTTAATTGGTGTGTAATCATTGTACCAGTTTTGATTCATACATTGCATTGTCCACAATTATGGAATTGGTTTTGAACTCCTTTGTCACACATGCAGGTGCATTCAACTTGTATTAATGCAATATCTTTACCCAACATATAAAGTATTGGCAATAGTGTTTATAATGTTAATCATAGTCTCAAGAACAATTTTTTTTATTCAAACTACCTTTTCTAAATTGGTTAATGCATGACAAAGTTTAGAAGTGAAAGTTAGTTAAGAAATTAATAGTTGAAGTATTACAAATACTTAATATCTCCACTAAATAGTAGGGGATTAATGTGCAACCTAATGACGTTTCATATGGAACTAGAGTCATTGATGGTTGTAATGCACCTAATATGGCTTTACTAGTTTCAGATACTTTCACTCCAGTAGATGTTATGGACTATGGAATAGGAAGGGGTCTTGCTTTTACTTAGTTTAGAATTTGATCTTCATTGGAGTAATGGATCAATTTGGAACTACAAATGGTTATGAATAAATAGATATTAACCTTACCTTCATTATTGGTGTTGTTTTACTCTACATTTCTAGTGCTAGCAATACTTCTAGTGGTGTTAGTGTAGATATCTTTATCTTTATGGGTGAAGTTACAACTATCTCAATTAATATGGGAACACACCTACCTAAATTTAGGTAAGTAGGAAGGTTGTGTTGTTAATGCTTGTTGTTTTATCTTTGACGTTGAAGTATCTAGATCCCAGTAGTGCCCCACCCTTGCTCCTATAATATCTCTTACTTGAGTTCTAGAGAATACCATGGTCTAGGTGAAGAGGTGAAAATGTATAACATATCATCCCTATTTTATTAGTCTGCGGGTCATGGCATTTTGTAGAGGTCATGGCTTATCAAGGCTGCAAAAAGGCTCTATGTTTTTCTTTGCTTGTAAGAGCACCCCTACATCACTAAAACATTATGAGGGTTACACAACAAGGTAAAAATGGACTGATTTAAACTACTTCCTCCATTGGCTATAAGTCTATGGGCTCAAATAGATGAGGATAATAACTCGTGAAGAGGCTATCGAGATGGGAGGCATGTATTATAAGATGGTGGCTCAGATGTTGCTTCCATTTTTTATTTAATTGCTTCTAATTCTTAGATGGTTGTAGCATCTAAGAATGCAATTGTACCCTTCATTTTTCCTTCTTAGTTTTGGTACACTACAAGAAGCTAGAAGGATACTAAATGCATCTCCTATAAAAAATTAAGGATTCCAAAGAATACTCACCTCGCCAATTAGTGATCATGTAAAATCCTTTTTTTCATATGTTAATATTATAGAGCTATTCACACAAAATTTATCAATATTTTATCCAATAACACTAAAATTAATTATTTACATTATAAATCTTTTCTTATATCAAACCACAGATATTTAATATTTATAATTATCTTAATCTTAACTTTAAAACAGAACTTGTATTCAATTGTTTTCACATTCTTTTACTAAAAACACATTCAAGTATGATGAACTATTTATCTACTATTTGTATTTGTCTATAACGATCTCATTAAGTAATAAAGTGAAGTCACTGCACGAAGCAAGAGGTTACACACATTCTAATTCTATTCTTTTATTTAACTCGTTATTCATATAAAGATGCTAATTGACCAATAAGGGAATAGTTTTCTTCAAAATGATAGATTTTCAACTTCTTATTTAATAATTGGGATTATGATATAGATATATGATTTTAGATAGATGTAAGAAATTGAGAAATTCAAGTTATAATTGTGCATGTATAAGGAACTCAGGTTAGCAAGTAAATTTATTATTTTGATAAACGTGGTCTATTTCAGAATAGAGATTCCAGGATTTCCATTCTTTAAAATATAAAAAATTATGTATGGTCTAGATTTAATTGTATAAGAATATTCTTCATCATATATATGATCCAACAGATGAAATCAAGGGTTTCCGAACTATTTTCCCATTTCCGACCTCCACTCCTATTTTGGCGTTACAAATTCTTAGAATTACAAATGGTCCATAAGTATTTTTTCATTTGTGACCTCCACTCCTATCATAACATTACAATTATCAACGTTGCAAATAGCCATAACTAGGTCCAATAAGAAAATTTATATAGCTAAGTTGAATATATGTTTAAATGAACTATAAACAACTTGCTACATAAAAATTTAATAAATAACTAAATTTAAGTTAGATAACGCATAATTAAGTTCAAATCTTAAAATTGCTTCTCAACATCGATCTCTTTCTTACTTAATAATTTTATGCTTAAATAATTCCATATAAATTACTAAATAAATACTTAAAAATCATTTCTCTTTAAATAAATATAACTTTTGGAATCTCTACACATTAATATCAATAATCAATAAAAATCATTTTTATAATTAATTAATTAATCAATTAATATGAAATAATGGCTTGAATGGTTATTTACTAAATCAAAATTTTTAACCTAAGAACTCTAAATTTGATATATTATTATTATTTGCAGATTTCATATACAAACATACATATTGATATTATATTTCAATTGCTATTGCCATTGTAACATTGAGTTTGAGTTTTTCAATGGCATTTTAGGGCTTCATAAATGCTATCAAAATTGTTGTAGTTATATCGAGTTCTTTAATGGTATTTTATGGTTTTATGAATGCTATCATTGAAACGTCCAAACAACAAAGTCACAGTTCTATCCCAATTTACAATATCTCTAGTAAGTAGGGGCCATCCATTCAGTAGCTTATGTACGAGGTGTTCAGCTTATAGAGTTAATGTATGAGATATCAAATAGCAAGACGTTTAGACTTGTGTTTGGATTGGGTCTTACATCTATAGGAATTAAACCTTAGAATGTTCTTAAATTATAATAGTGTATCTATCTCTATGTACGAAAATAATCACAGTTGAATTGGAAATTGTGAGTGATGCAAATTTAGGTAGTATTAATTATGACCTAGTTAGGAAGAATGAAAGGTTTGAAGAAGGGGATCATGTTGAAACTATCTTGGACTTGACATAAGTATTTGCATTGCTCATGATTGATTGACTATAGGTGAGATTAGTATGGTTTTGAAAATAAAACAAGGCATTAACCATTTCGCAGGAATGAAAGACCAAGAATAAATATTGGCCAAGTTTTCTAGGAATTCTAGTAACCTGTATGACCATGGCTTTAAAGGTAGCAATAAAGCAAAGGTAACAATCATGGGATAAGGTAAGATGTGAATGGTTTTTTCTTATTTTAAAAAACACAAAAACAAAAAATATCAAAACGGAATAATTAATAATATAATGTGAATAGGTTTTTTTTTTAAACAAAAACCAAAAATATTAAAAGAGAATATCTAGCTAATTAATAATATTTCTAAATGTATTTGACTTCTTTAAAAAATCATTATATTTATAATTTTGAGATACATTTGTACATGGTTAACATTTTTTAATAATAAAAATTAAACTGATTTATAATTAACTATTATAAAAAAATTATTAAAAAAATGATTAAATGTTTAATATTTTCTTCATATAAAAATATTTTGAGCTATTTTTCATATCTTGTGCCATGAAAGTCAAGTTGGTTAATTTGATAGGTTTTATATTACATTTTCTATGGAATGAAAGATATATCATAAATAAGTATAAAGTTTTATATATTGTTATTAATATTTTTTTACAGAAACGGGTAGTGAATATATTAGAAACTTGGCCTTAATGCCAAAGAGCGGATTACAAAAGGTGAGTCTAAAACGATAAATGCTGAACAGTCTTGCAAGACCGTGATAATTATGTTTAGCTCACATCTCTTCTTAGCTGCAACTATGTGGTCAATTTCATATATTTTCCCAAGCTTGTGCGTACAAACAAACTGATTTAACAGAAAGCAACAAACATGACAATGTTCTAAATTAAGGAATTGGTTCCCATATTTCCTGTCCGCCTCTGAGCAGAGCACGAATTGGTTCCCATATTTCCTGTCCGCCTCTGAGCATAGCACCAACCGTAAGAAGGGATGCTTTGTTAGCTTCACTGTCTGCCTCCTTATTATTGGCTCTCAACACATGATAGAAATTTAAGTTCTGGAAAGAGTCACCAAGGTCTGCAATTCTGTGAATTAGCCTTGCTAGCCTTAGGTCCATTGGCTTAGAATGAGTCACCATAATGTTAATGATAACCTATCAGTCTCCAATAACGTTAACCTCCCTGATGTTCAACACTTTCAAAATCTTGAGTCCTTGAAAAAGAGCTAAAGCCTCTAATTGGATGCTGGAAGTGATGCCCAAAACCCAGGCAAAACTAAGGATCCTAAAAGCAGCTGGGTTTAATATAACTCCTCCAGCACCAGCTCTTCCAGGATTTCCCTTAGCAGCCCCATCAAAAAAGAGAGAGTGCCTCTAATGTTTTGCAATCCATCCCTGGAGCTCTTTTGTTGTAGCCCTTATTTTCCAAGCTTTTGGGAGGGAGATACTCTTTACCACTTTTTGGAACTGTAAGTCGAGAGAAGATCCCCAATTTTTATCTTGCTGGGTGAGATTTAAATCATCTTTGTGATCTTTCAGGCACTCTTTTAACTGGCATTTAATTTTAACTGTCACTAGCTTGACATCCTGCTCGCAGTTTCTGAAAATCCTTTTGTTTCGCTCAAGCCAGATCTGTCAGCAGGTAATTTTAGGGAGAATAATCCAAGCAGCTCTAATAATTTTGTTTTTTGGAGGAGGGCCAGGATACCTTTGCAGCCATTTGACAAAAAAATCAGCAGTGGAGGAAGGCAACTCAAAGCTGGAACTCAAAGTTTCTAGTAGCGTGGACCAGATCTACAAAGTAAAGGAGCATTCTAGCATCAAATGTGAGACGCTTTCCTGATTTACCTTGCAAAGTCTGCACCTTGAAGGGCCATGGAAGCCACGCTTCTGCAGATTATCGTCAGTCAAGATTTTGGAATGGCATAACAGCCAACTGAAGAAGTCAATTTTTGGCAAAGAGGGGTAATGCCATATCCCTTTCCATGGCTCTGGATTCATGGCCACATGGGGGCACTCGCATAGCTTGGCGTATCCCTGAGCAACGGAATAACCACCAGCTTGCACACCCCAACCTCTAGAATCCCTGCTTTGCATCCACAATGGAGCCAATCCGTGAAGCTTGGAGAGCAGTTCCTCGTGTTTTATAGACAAATCTGGGGGCGTTTCCAATTTCCAGCCAGCCCAACGTGAATCCTGCCAGGCTGAGATATCCCATAGGGAACGCATTCCAACATTGTTCATCCAACTGCACAACGCTTGGAGAGAGGGACAGTCTCCTAGCGACTCATTGTTCATAATTCTGTCTATCCAAAGGTTGATCCTTTTTCCATTGCCAGGGACCCAGTAGGCATGAGTATTTATAAGCGGACAAGCTTTTGAACAGAGCTTCTGGAAGGGCATATTCAGGAGCAGCTGAGGATGGTCTAGACAACGGGAGCGCTTGCCCTTAAAGTATTTTTTCCAAAGAGCTAGATGAGCCTAGCCAGGGTTAGGAGCAATAATTCTCCAAATGAGCTTAGCTCCCATGGCGATATTTTGAAATTCAAGGTTTTTGAAATTCAAGCCTCCTTCCAAGAGCGGTTTGGAGATGGAATCCCAGCTGACTAGTGGAATCTTTTTCTCATTTTGCTTGCCCCCTTTCCAAAAAAATTTCCGAATGATATCCTCCATTTTTCTGAGAATCCCAGAGGGAGCAAGAAGAACAGAAAACTGAAATAAGGGAAGACTGTTAAGGACTGATTAAATAATAACAGACTTACCAGCTATGTTGAGCCAGGAAAAGCCCCAGGCAAGCAACTTGTTCTTGAATTTCTCCATTTGGGGAAGCCAATATTTGCTGAAGGCTTTTTTTAAGAAATATAGGAAAGCCCAGATACTTGAAGGAAGTCCAGTTTGAGGAGGCTGCGAAACCAAAAGTTCTGGAAATGGAATTGAGCATGCTGGAAGTGGTGTTCCAACAATAGATATGACATTTGCCATTGTTTAAACTGCTTCCCGAAATCAAACAAAACTCGTATAGGACACCTTTAAATCTAGAGGCTATAAGCACAGAGGCAGCTACCAATAACAAAGTGTCATCCGCAAAGAGGGCATGATTGATGTTTTTAACACCTCTTGCTATACAAAGCCCAGGAATTTCCTGGTACATCATTTTTTTGTCTAAATAGAAGCTGAGGACAGAGGCTTGAAGAACAAACAGAAGGGGTGAGAGAGGGCACCCCTGCCTGAGCCCTCTCGTGGATTTGAAAAAGTCAGCAACTCTGTCGTTTACTAATGGGGCGATCCAAGGCTCCAAAATGCAGGTCCGAATCCAGTTTATAAATTTCTCCCCAAATCCAAGTTTGTGTAAGACTTTCAGTACAAAACTATGCTTGACTTTATCAAAAGCATTTGCTAAATCAAGCTTGACAACCATACCTTTTTCCTTGCAACTCATACTTGAGTGGATTTCCTCTTTAACCAGCATGTAGTTGTCCACTATCTGTCTCCCTTGAATGAATCCTCCTTGGTTTTCCGGAATGACTTTGGGGAGGATGATCTTAAGTCTATTAGCAATGACTTTAGTAATCAACTTGTAACCAATATTACATAATGATATCGGACGAAACCTGTTGAATGTGTTGGCTCCTTTCTCTTTGGGGATGAGAGCAAGAAAAGTAGAGTTCGTTCTGCCTCCGATTTTTTGGCAAGCTTGGGACTTAATAACCATTTTGTATAGATCTTTTTCCACAATCTTCCAGCAAGCTTGGAGGAATCTGGCTGTAAACCCATCAGGTCCAGGGGCTTTTTCTGGGTCCATGGCGAAGAGGGCATCCTTGACTTCATTCTTAGAGACTTTAGCTTCAAGAAGGTGATTCATTTGAACAGTAATCAAGGAGGGAACCACATCAATCATATCCGAGCTTTGGTCCAGATTATTATCTTCACTATACAAGCTTTTAAAATGAAGGGAGGCTGCTTTTTTGATGCTTGCATAGTCTTTATGAGTAATAGTGCCATCTTTGATTTGGGAAATGGAATTGGTGCATTTCCTTGCTTGAGCTTGTTTATGGAAGAAGGAAGAGTTCTTGTCCCCTGCTTTAAGCCAAAGACTACGTGACTTAAGTCTCCAATATTCTTCTTCTGCTAGACAAGCCTTGTGGTAGTTTTGCTATAGATGGGCTTCTTTGTCTAAAAACTCTTTAGTTATGTCAGCTATTTGAGTTTGGAGGTGGTGATTTTCCAGTCTGCGTTGAAGATTTTTTCTTTCATTTGCTGGATTGGGCAGAGATTTGGCCTAGCTTTTTAAAGCCCGTTTCACTCTTCTGAGCTTCTCATCCCAAAAAAAAAGGGGGAGCCTTTGACCGGCTGCACCCAGATGCCCTTAACTAAATGCATGAAGTCTGATTCCTCAGCCTAGAGCGGACTAAATCTGAAGGGAATTGGACCTAGGTCAAGCTGAAACACCAGTTCCAGCTTGATGGGTTTATGATCCGAAGTGCCGCGTGGGAGGATATGAACTCTAGCCTCTAATCCAAGTAGAATAAAAGAGCTTTGAATTAAGAATCTATCTAATCTAATAGCAATGTGGCTAGGAACAATTCTTTTATTAGTCCAAGTGAACTTACCAGAGATTGGCTTGATGTCTAGCAGGTCCCAGTCCTGCATAAGGTCCTCTGCCCATTCCCTAGCCGGATCTCGAACAATGTTGCCTCCTCTCTTGTCTGCTGATAAGAGAGTGAGATTGAGATCTCCTGCTATGATGATATTCTCAAGATTAACTAGATCTGCTTGGGTTCTTATGGAGTCCCAATAGGCCTTTTTTTCCACAGCGTTCACGGGGATGTACATGTTGAAGAGACTGATAATCTCTTTTGAGTCTAAGTGCTGCAATTTTAAGAGCAGCCAGTGAGTATTGAGGGTCTCAGAGATGAATGAGAATTTGCTAGTGTTCCAAAGAGTTCCCAGCCCTCCCGAAGCCCCTCGGGCTGATATAGCTTTTGCCTCACATTTGTTCCAGAGTTTGTTGCTTGCCTGAAGGAAGACAAAGTCTTCCAGTTTGGTCTCCTGGATGAGAAGTATGTCAGGAGTTTTTAATCTTATTAAACTTCTAATGGCTTCTTCTTTGATTCTACTCCCCATACCTCTACAGTTCCAGGAGACTATCTTCATCATTTATATTTCTGGTTGGCTCCCATGGAGCCTTAGGGCTGGTTTCTCTCCATCTTTAATTTTGATGCTAGTAACTTCTCAAGGGTTGGCTGGTTGCCTTGAAGTTTATCCTTGAAATTTTCTTGCTCTCTTTTTTCCCGATCTAATTTGCGACCTCTGGTGGATCTCCTTATTGAAGCTTGGGATTCTCCTATTTCCCCTTCTTCCTCCGAACACTCTGATTCATGCTCCTCTTCCTCTGCTTCGGCAATGTTTCCTTTGGAGCTCTTAGCCATTGCCATATCTATTGCTAGAACACCATTTCCAGCTTGCTCAACTACATTTCCAGAACCTTTGGGGGTACCTTTAGCGGGTGGGGTTGATTTTTGATTATCTGGTCCTTGAGTTTCCTCTATTTGCGAGCTTAGAGGGGTGAATTTATTTTCTTGATCCATTCTAGGGGGGTGTTGCGGAGGGGGGCCTGAGAACCTCTTCCGTTTGGACCAGCCTGCTTTTGGATTTTCCTGGTGCGCTTGACCTGATTCCAACCTTCTTCTTTACCCTTATCTGGTTCCACATTGGTTGGGCAACCTCTGGCAAAGTGGCCGTAGACATGGCATTTGCGACATTTGAATGGCAGCTGCTCGTAGTCCAGCTTCTGCAAATAGATCCAGTTTCCTCCTTTGATTTTGATGGCTTCCAGGAGACCCACCTCCAGATTTACTTCTACACAGATACGAGCACAATCATATTGATCTTTGTTGTTTTCCCTATCAATGAATTTCCCAAGGGCATTTCCAATGTGTTTCAACAAGTCCCAGTTCCAGCAATGGACTGGGAGATTAGGAAGTCTGACCCATACAGGAACAACGGAGGGGACATCGACTAGAGGGTCAAAATCTGGCGTCCATATGTTGAGGTACAAGCCCTGGGGGCCCATGAAATAGGGGCCATTTTGAAAGATCAGATCCTTTTCATCCTTTGAGGTGAAGTCGAAGAGGAAAAACCGTTGTCCTAAGAAGTAAGGGGTGACACTGTCCTTGATCAGGGGAGCCCAGTTCTTGTTTACCTAGGACTCAGTGGTTTCAGGAGAAGGCCATAAATCGGTGAACTGGCCAACAAGAGCCCGCTCAGCTAAGGAGAGGGCGACTTGAATCAGGGTCTTTGGCGGGAGGGAGATTTCGGGAATGTCTTCCAACCTTTTGACAAACTTGGTTGCTTCGCTTTTCTTCTTCTGCGGCAAGCCAGCCAAGAGTCGAGAGAAAGCTTTAGCAGATGAAGGCAGGCCTATCTGGGGTGAGCTTGGGACCTCCATGAGGGCGAGCCTGGCTTAATCGACCCACATAGTAGAAGACGTGCACTCTGAACTGCAAAAAATCAAAAAGGAATGCAGAGAAGGAGGGCAGAGGGCCTAAAGCCACGGGCCGCAGAGCAGCAAGGGCGTAGAGGCATCGAGGCACAGCTAGGGTTTCATGGCTGCTCCAGAGCTCAATCGCATGTTCTTTAGATATTATACTTCAGCTTTATATATTGTTATTATTATAGAGTTAATATGTAATTTTATAAAGTTATTTCAAAAATTAAATAGTGAAATGGATTCTTCTCACCCACACTAATAACGCTAAAATAAATCATATTTAAGAGACATTAATGTGTAAAGAAGGGACAAGATTTTTCTATGTTGTGTGGGAAGTGGATGAGAATATCATGATTATTTTTTCCCTAGATAGTTGTTGGGAGTGTTTAGCTATAAATATATTAACCAAGCCTAAGAGCAATTGGGTTGGGTGTGCTAAGCTCTGCACAAAACCTCATGTTAAGCATATGGTCATGTGATAAGGCTTGATATTGAGTTATTACATTTCTATTGTTATAGTAGTGTTATCAACTAGACCTTTTAATTATGCTTGTATCCTTTGTCTCCTATATATACACCAAGGAGGCCTAGTCTTAAGAGCCTCTCATCTTCTACATTTGTTCTAATGTAAAAAGAGGTTCCTCACTTGAAGAAGGTTATATTTCATTATTCTATTTTATTCTCAGGGTATGGACTCACTTCTCTTTCTATTTTCAAGCTATTTTGGTATTTGTTGCCTAACATTTGGTATTAGAGACTATGATCCTAGGGTTTTGCTCCTTCAATCAAAATATGTTGGTATTTTTGCTATTACTTTTATTTTGGGAATTTTAATATAGTGAAATTTTGTAACTGAAGAGAAGCTAGGGTTTATGACTAGTTCTAAAATCAATTTCAAAAAGTCATCTTTAAATTTTCATAAAAAAAAAAATTGGAGTAGTTTTATATTGTGAAATTTTCAAGATCCTTAGGATATCTATAGAATTACTTATGGTAAAAAATTGATATTTATGGTAAAAAGTTAGAGTTTTTGACTAACTCTGAAATTACTCTTAAATGAGACACCTGGATTTTTTTGCTATAACATATTTTTTTAATAAAGTTTCAAACTTTGAAATTTTCATCATTTTTAAGAGACATATAGAAGTACAAATGGTAAAAATTTTAGGTTTTGAGATGATATTTGAAATATAATATATAGAAATTAAGGTTTTTCGATAGTCCAAAAACTAGTCTCAAATAGTTGTTCATGGTATAATTGTCATATCTGAAGCTCAAAAAGCCAAAATTGTATGTCACTACTTTATTTGGAAAGAAGGCATCCCATAGTATTTCAAGTAAAAATTCTAGAAGTAGATCTCAATTATTTAACATGTGGCATTCCATACAAGTTTCCTATCCAAAAGGAGCCAAGAATTATTAAATTTTGGGAAGTTACCATAACTTTCACTTGGCTTCAGAACGATCTCCAAATCAAGGTTTTAAAGGTGTAACTTACCATAACTTTTCATTGGAAGATCTGTTTTTTCTCATTCAAAATTATGATAAAGGAAAAAAAAAAGTTGTATTAATATTATTCACATGTAAAAGTGTTTTGCAAAAATTACTTCTCGTAATAAACCTCTAGAGAGCATGCAAAAATTACTTCTCCTAATAAACCTCTAGAGAGCTCCACCGTCACGAAAAACAAAGAGAAGAGATCTTTCACCAAATATCTAAATTAAATAACCAATTTAAGGAATTGAGCTATAACCCAATAACAAGTAATGATTTGGATGATTATATGCAATAGATGGAAAATAAGTTGGGTAAAAACCAAGAACATATGGAAAATAAATTAGATCAAAATATGAAATAGATGGAAAAGAAGATGGATGAAAATAGGGAACAAATATAAAAGAAGATGGGTGAAAATACAGAATAGATGAAAATAGGGAACATGTGGAAAAGAAAAATGGATGAAAATAGGGAACATATGGAAAAAAAATGGATAAAAATACGGAAGCATTGTGAAATTCCATGTCTGCCATATTCTTACATGCCCTAGATGAAAGACTCCCTAAAGGAGATATCTCGAATCAAGTAAATCATGAAAAAGTGGAGGATATAAAGATTGAGTCTCAAATCATGATTATTTTTTATCTCTAGACATGAATCATCACGTGTTTCACTAGATGGAAAAGAACTGATTAATTCCCAAGATTGGTATCAAAAAATTTCATGGTTAAGATCCGATATGATGAATATTCCAAATGGGTCAAATCTTTCATCTACGTCAAGTGCCAACTTTACAAAAGGTAACTCTTGTAGCATTGTAATTAGAATTTGATTAATTTGTTTGTTACTAATGGCTTTGTGAATGAAAAAAGACTCTATTATATTATTTTCCATTTATATGGGTGAATTAATAGTCCAAATTGGATCAATATATTATTTATCATCCATCTCAATGCTTTTAGAGTGAAAATTTTCGAGGATTCAATTTGCAAGGTTATTTTTACTAGCAGTATCAATTTGGAAAATTTCATGTGAGAAATTTTAAGAGCCATTTTGAGGCCACAAATGGCCACTTCTTATGGTCTCAACCTTACTATGGACCTATATTCCATAATTTTAGCATTGATACATTTCGAACAATGTAAGAATCACCTCGATTAGAGCTCGTATGAGAAAGTTATGTCTCCTAGGAGTTGATCTATTGGAATTGATCAACATAATTAAAGATGATGCTACATGAGACCCTATTACTCATGGAAAGGGGATTAGTGTAACGCCTCCTCCCACATTTACCCACTTTCATTGGCTTACCTTGGGTAAACATGGGCTGTGGGTCACTATGATATGACTCAACCTCCTATGTGACCTTAAGGAAATTGATTTGACAACTGAAGACCTTATTAACTTACGTTGGGTGCCACAGGACCTCCAGGAGTAACCCAACCCCTCTAGGTGTCCAACCCCTGAGACAACTCACTTTTTCCATGTCCTTGAGCCCTTTCGCTCCCTTGCTAAAGCCTCCACGTGACTATCGGTTCCCAGTCACTCCCATAGGCCTGCGTCAGTGCGATTGTGGCCTTTTTGTGCCAGCGTTGTGTCAGTGACTGCAAAAATTAAGGCTACTTTCCAAGGCTAGGGCTAAGCCTCTGCCCATAAATCCACGAAACTTCCAAAACTCATAAAATACATGAAGATAATTATTACAAACTAAAACTAGTACCAAGACTTGACTTGACCATCCCCAATCGGGACTGACATTTGTCAAACAGTTGGTATATATGCAACCTACAGGTCATGAATGTAAGTTTGAACATAAGGGACTAAAAACTTAACTCAGGTTTAACAAGGAGGGTCTCTACCTTCCCACATTAGCTATCATATCATCAATTAGATCTTGCATTCATTATTTATTCAGTTATAAGTAAAAATGTGAATAGAGTCGTGAGTGAGAATTGTCGTATAACGATGCTTATAACCAGCATATAATCATAAAAATAACAACAAGGGAACAACCATTAAAGCCACATAATAAACAATACATTTCCTTAACAAAATCAAGAGAAACTTAGCTTTTATTAAACATAGGAAATTAGCAACCGTGTTCGAGAATCCCACGTTCCACTTGACCATAGATTGGTTGAACCATATCTTTCTTTCGGCCAATCAATCTCGTGTCATATTCCAAGAATGAATGTGTGATATCATGGGATAAACCAATCCAAGGACAACCAAGGGAATCCAGAGGTTAAACCACCTCCACCCTCTCCATACCGTAATCACACCTAAATTGGTACTGAGATCACAAAACTAAACCAAGCTTGGATGCCTCATAATTTCTTCACCATCCTTGAGGAATATTCTTGTCTCCACCCTCAGGATTTACCGTGTATCCCATCATTACCGGTCAAGGGATTCTTAGGACTTTGGGAGTTTTCTTGAGACCACCTCACCCCGGATCCCAAAACCATCCGACAATATAAATCTCAAACTGAGAACAATCCCATCACACGATGGCTATCCAAAAATGGCAAGGCTAGGCTAAAATCGACTATCAATCCTCGAAAAATCCATGCCAACAACAACAAAAGAACCATATACCAACATGCACCTACCATGCATGTCAAAACCAGCTAGGAAATCACACATGCAACTTATTACCTGCAAAGTATTCCCGTTGAAGTTGCTTTATCCTTACCTTCCTTTTCTTTTCTTGTCCTTCTTTTCTTTCCTTTCCTTTCCTTGTCCTTCCTTTCCTTGCTTGCTTTCTTTCTCCTCTTGGTGCTCTTCTCCTCTCTGAAGATAATTCCAAAATTGAATTGACAAAAAGGTAACAATTGATCCTCATAAGCCTTTTTATTAATGAGGCCTCTATTTTCTTCAATTTTCCCTTATTTTCCTTCATTTTCCTTCTCACATGTAACATGTGACCTTTCACCTTCCTTTTCTTCTAATTTCTATTATTTTCATAAATAAAATGCTCATTAACACCATTTTCCCTTTCCAAAGCCTTAGCCATTGCCTTTGCCAGTTTCCCTTAGCCACACACACAACAAGTGATGCCCACTAGGATATTTTACCTTAGTCCCTTTCCTGTGGTCTTATTTTACCTTTATTAACTTTTATTACATGAACTATTAACTCGGGGCTATTACAGACCCCTCCCCCTTAGGGTAACACCATCCTTAGTGTTAAACAACACCTAGACCCAACAAAACCAATGAAGAGAAAACAAATATTGCCTATGGATCTTTATAACCCAACTTGTTGCAGTATTTACAATAACATCCCGCTGAAAAGAAAAATCATCATGACAACATGAAAATATAACAACCATACCACTTATTGAAGCTTTATAACTTAGCTTACTGTAGTATTTACAAAAGAAACCATACATAAATATGTAAAAATACCAAGACTCATTTGCCTTCACTGACAAACAATGAAGGATACATATCCTGCATCTGATCAATCATCTCCCATGTAGCTTCATCAGGCCCAAAGTGTTTCTATTGCACTTTAACCTACTCGAGTACTCCATTCCGGAGCATGATGTGTTTTTGCTGCAATATGCATTGGGGTTCTGGCTGGAATTCTCATTCTTGATCCACCTACAATACAAACCAATCAATAACATGATCAACATCCTTTATATATATTTTAAATAATGAAACATGAAAAAAATTGTGGACTTTCATTGTCAGAGGTAGTGTAAGTCTGTAGGCCACTGGTCCAATCCTCTCAAGGATCTCAAAAGGCCTGCAATATCATGGTGCCAACTTGGAACATGATCTGATCCTCAAGGAGCTCTTCTTGGGCTTGATGCACAAATGCACATGCTCCCCACTTTGAAACTCATTAAATGCCCTATATTGGTATGCATAATTTTTTTGCCTATCCTGTGCTGCTTTTAGATTCTTCTTTATAACTTTCATTTCTTGTTCCATGTTTGCCAAAATGTCTGGTACAATAAGTACCCTATTCACCGGATCACTCCAGTTGATGGGATTGTTACAACTCCGCCTATACAATGCCTCAAACTGACTCATCCCCAGTGACTCATAATAACTGTTGTTGTATGCACACTCAACAATAGAAGGTACTCCTCCCATCTCCTCTGCTAATGCATGACATACATCCTCAACATATCCTTCAATATCCTATTGAACCTCTCTGTCTATCCATTTGTCTGTGGATGATAAGTTGTGTTGAAGGCCGACTCTGTCCCCAATCCTGCAAACAACTCCTTCCAAAACTTGGAAGTGAATTTGGCGTCCCTATCTGACACAATATGTTTTGGAACACCATGGAATCTCACAATCTCCCTAATGAAGACCTATGCTCCTCACTATCTAAATAAGTAGTCTTTACTGGAATGAAGTGAGTTACCTTGCTCAATCGGTCTACCACAACCATGATAGAATCATGCTCCCTCGATGTTCTCAGAAGACCTATAATGAAATCCATGGAAATGACCTCCCATTTCCACTCTAGAATTGGAATAGCATGAAGTAATTCATCTAGATGCTTACACTTTGCTTTGACTTGCTGATAGTCCAAACATCCCGCCACAAACTCTTCCACTTCCTTCTTCAGATTTGGCAAGTAGTAGAACTTCTTAACTATTGTCAACATCCTCTGATACCCTGGGTGACCTGAATATGGTTTTACATGAAACTCCCTCGAGATCATCTTCTTGAGTTCATTGCCATCCGACATGTAGATCCAGTCCCTAAATCTCACCAAGCCATTTGTTGTAAGATGATAATCCAGATCTTGATCACCTATACCCTGCTGTAACCTATGCATACACTCCTTGTACTTGTCATTCTGTTGTCCTTCCTGTAAGATCCGATCCTATAAATCTGTCCCATATGAGCTCACTGCTGCAACATGGTTCAACTGCACTTTCCTGCTGAGAGCATCTGCAACCCTATTCTCCTTTCCCTTAATGTACCTGATATCAAATTCAAACTCACTGAGAGTAGCCAACCATTTGGCTTGCCTAGCATTTAGATTCGGCTGGTCAAACACATATCGCAACCCACTATGATCGCTCATCAACACAAAACTCCTGCCAAGAAGATAATGTCTCCACATATTCAAGGTATGAATAACAACTACCAACTCAAGGTCACGAGTCACATAGTTTTGCTCATTCTCATTCAGTTTCTTGGACTTATAACATATCACTTGTCTGTCCTGCATCAAGACTCCACCAAGTTCTCTCTTGAAAGCATCTGTAGACACTACAATCTCTTTGTCCAAACCTGCAATATTTAACACTGAATCATTTGTCAACAACTGCTTCAACTGCTCAAAATTTGTTGCACACTCCTCCGTCGATTTAAACTTCTTACCTTTCATTTGCAATGATGTAATAGGATATGCAATGCATGAGAATTTCCTGATGAACCTCCTGTAGTAACCTGTTAAGCCGATGAATGATCTGACTTCCTCCACATTTCTATGAGTTGCTGACTCCATGATAGCTTTTATCTTCTTCAGATCTACTGCTATGTCATTCTTGGAAACAACATTTCCCAAGAAGTGTACTTCTGTCTTAACGAAACTGCACTTGCTAATCTTAGCATACAACTAATGCTCTCTTAGTAACCTTAACACTGCTGCTAAATGCTCGACATGCTCTTCTTCATTCTTAGAATATATCAAGATGTCATCAATGAATACAATACCAAACTTGTCCAGATAAGGATGCATCACACTATTCATCAAACACATAAAAGTAGTTGGAGCATTAGTCAAAATGAATGGAGCTACAACAAACTCATAATGCCCATACCTGGTCCTAAAGGCGGTCTTTTAGATGTTCTCTTCTTTGATGCGTACTTGATGATATCCTAATCACATATCAATATTTGAGAACAATGCTACTCCCTTCAACTGATCAAACAAGTCATCAATCCTCAACAATGGGTACTTGTTCTTAATCGTCACCTTGTTCAGCTACCTGTAGTTAAGGCACAATCTAAGAGTACCATTTTTCTTCTTCACAAACAAGATTAGTGCACCCCAAGGTGATACACTTTCCCTAATGTATCCTTTATCAAGCACTTCCTTCAACTGAAACTTCAACTCTACTAACTCTAGAGTGCTCATCCTATAAGGTTCCTTTGATGTTGGTGCTGCCCCTAGTATCAACTCAATAGAAAAGTATACTTCCCCATGTGGAGGCAAGTCTAGAATCTCTGTTGGAAACACATCCTAAAACTGTTGTAATACATGGTACCTCTTGAATATTTCAACATCCTCAACATCCTTACCCTTGTCACTAAAAATATGAACTGCAAACATCACACACCCTTTCCTGCAACTACACTTAGCCTGCATAGCTGTGACCATCCTCACTAATGTAGGCTTCTTCTTCCCCTGCAAGATTCTCTTCTCTCCATTATCATCCAAGAACTCAATAACCTTGTCATAGAAATCTACCTTGTCCTGTGGAGATACAACCAATCTATACCCAAAATCATATTATATGTTCCTAGTGTAGTGCATTCAAATGTGTTGTTGTAGGCATACTATTCAACTCAAATGCATAAGATCTTACCCAATGATGAGCTCTCTTCTCTGTACCAGTATCCAACTGCACCAACCAAGACTCTGCATGAACTTCTTTTCTCAACCCACACTTATCCACCAGGTCATGATTAACATAACTATAATTAGATCCAGGATCAATCAAAATAGAAATAAATTGATCACAAAGCTTACAGTCCATCTCAATGATAGATGCCTAGTGATCCACCTGCCTCTTTTCCACAATCGAATAAATCCGAGGAATGCTATGACCAACATCCCCAACTATTTGCACCTCCTGAGCACTATAAATCTGAGGCCTACCTCCATGGTACAATGGAAAATCCCTCTTACGATTATATTTGCCACATATCCAACACTTCAGCGATCCTCTAGTATCACCTCTTGTCTACTGCTCTCCAGGCTGTGACACATGTCCCTTCTCAACTGCACTGAAATTCTTGTAAGGAGCAAAATTTTCTTTCTCGCCTACATCTTGAGGTCTTCCCCACTTCAGTGGCCATTTTCCTTTGACTTTCTCATTTCCTTTCAAGTCACATTTAGGCTCAACTTTTTGCTTTGACTGCTCATAACAATGCTTCAATTTATGAATGGCTTCCTCTAATGATCTAGGCTCATCAAACTCAATCTGGTTTCTATATGTTGCTGGAAATCCACTGATGAATCTCTGAAGCTTAGGCTTATCCTCCTTGAGATATGGAACATAGCTCAATAGCTCAAAGAATCTGCTAGTGTACTCATCATCTGTCATAGAAACCATCTATACTCATAAAAATCCTTAGCTCTATCATCATAGTACCTCTCTGATAAGTACTTCTTCTTGAAGAGTTTCTCAAACTCATCCCAAGTAAAGTCTTCTTCTTGAATACCTTTTACATTATTCACACCTTCCCACCAAATATATGCCTAGCTTCCATGCTCTCCAAGTAGCTATGCAATTTGAAGAACTTCTTCATTTCAAGAAACCATGCCTCTACATCTTATGGATTCTTTATCTTTCCATCAAATGTAGGAGGCATCACCTTCTTTAATTCCTCAGGAAAATACTCCCTCGTCTTGTAAGGATGATGATAGGGATGATTGTAATGATGTCTTCTAGGTGAGGAACTAGAATGATGCCCATACATAGCAGTCCTCTTGTTAGGTGTATCCAATGATCTTCTACCTATAACTGCGTCCCCTCTATCCAAATTTTATCGAGATCTAAATATGCTACCATAGGCTTCATTAATTTTCTCTTCCTTCTCTTGATTGATCCTCAGTTGTCCCTTTCTTTATAACTCTGACAAGATTTGAAGGATTGCTTCATTAACCTCTACCTACTTCTCCTGAGCCATTGTAAGTATTTCCTAAGCCTCAACCAACCTGTCATTATCTTCTTTTCAAGTTTTTATATCTTCCCTCAAGCTCCTTAATGTATTTGCTATACCAGGAGAATCCTCTTCTCCTTGCTGCCCAACTGATATGTAGGGGGAGTCACAGGAACTATAGTCTACCATTGTGCTTGTCATCTTAAATTCTCTTCTTCCTACAAGGATACCATGTTAGATAAACCAAATAGATGCCAAAATCAAATCCATACCTGAGTGATGTTCAATGAAGGCTTATCTCATTTGGAAGATCAATCCACATTAGCATGTACATATATAATCATAAACATATCCGCATAATAACATCACAACAACATCATGCATGATCATACCAACTATATAACATGATCCCATGCATAACAACCATAACCTTAACAACATCATAATTATCCCAAGAGAGTGAAACCATGCTCTGATACCACCCTATGGTATCATATATGATCCAAAGAGAGTGAAACCCACTCTAATACCACTTTGTAGCACCTCCTCCTACATTTACCCGCTTTCACTGACTTTACCAGGGTAAACATGAGCTGAGGATCACTATGCTATGAATCAACCTCCTATGTGACCTTAAGGAAATGGAGTCGACAATTGAAGACCTTACTGACTTCCCTCAGGTGCCACAAGACCTCCTGGAGTAACCCAACCCCTCTAGGTGTCCAAACCCTGAGAAAACTCACTATTTCCCTTTCCTTGAACCCTGGTAGCTCCCTTGCCAAGGCCTCCATGTGACTATGGGTTCCCAGTCATTCCCATAGGCATGCATCAGTGTGGTTGTGGCCTTTCTGTGCCAGTGTTGTGCCAGTGATTGTGAAAATTAAGGCTACTTTCCAGGGTTGGGGCTAAACCTATGCCCATAAATCCATGAAACTTCCAGAACTCATAAAAGACATGAATACAATGCTTACAAACCAAAACTGGTACCAGGACTTGACCTGACTATCCCCAACTGGGACTGACATTTTGTCAAACATTTGGTAGATATGCAACCTACAGGTCATGAATGCAAGTTTGAACATAAGGGACTGAAAAATTAACTGAGGTTTTATAAGAAGGATCTCTACCTTCTCACATTAGTTTTCATATCATCAATTAGGTTTTGCATTAATTATTTATTCAGTTACAAGTAAAAACATGAATAGAGCCATGACTGAGAATTTTCATATAACCATGCTTATAACCAACATATAACCAGATAAATAAAAATAAGGGAACAACCATTAAAGCCACATAATAAACAATACATTTACTTAGTACCAAAAGAAAGAGAAACTTAAATTTTATTAAACATAGGCGATTACCAACCAAGTTTAGGACTCCCACGTTCCACCCAACCATAGATTGGCTTAACCATATCTTTCTTTCAACCAATCACCTATGTGCCGTATTCCAAGCATGAATGTGGGTTCTCATGGGATAAACCAATCCATGGACAACCAAGGGAATCTAGAGATTAAACCACCTCCACCCTCTCCATACTGTGATCACACCTAAACTAGTACTAAGATCACAAAACTGAATCGAGCTTGGATGCCTCATAATTTTTTCACGTCCTTGAGGAGTTTTCCTATCTCCACCCTTAAGATTTACCCTATATCCCGCCATTACCGGTCAAGGGATTCCTAGGTCTTTGGGAATTTTCCTAAGACCACCTCACTCCAGATTCCAAACCATCTGACAATCCAAAGCTCAAAATGAGAACAATCCCATCACACCATGGCTATTTGAAAATGGAAAGGCTAGGCTAAAATCCACTATCAATCCCGACAAAATCCATGTCAACGACAACAAAAGAACCATATAACAACATGAACCTACCATGCATGTTAAAACTAGCTAGGAAATCACACAAGCAATCTGTTACCTGCAAGTATTCCCATTGATGCTACTTGATCCTTGCCTTCCTTTCATTTCCTTTCCTTTCCTTCCTTTCCTTGTCCTTCCTTTCCTTGCTTGCTTTCTTTCTCCTCTTGGTGCTCTTCTCCTCTATGAAGCTAATTCAAAAAATTAACTAACAAAAAGGTACCAATTGCTCCTTAAAATAATTTTTTTATTAATAAGGCCTCTATTTTATTCAATTTTCCCTTATTTCCCTTCATTTTCCTCCTCACATGCAACCTGTGACCTTTCACCTTCCTTTTCTCCTATTTTCCATTATTTTCATAAATAAAATTCCCATTAATGCCATTTTCCCTTTCCAAAGTCTAAGCCATTGCCTTTGCCAATTTCCCTCAACCATAAACACAACAAGTGATGCCCACTAGGATAGTTTTTCCAATATTCATCTTGGAATAAGTGTCCCTTGCTCATTTTCTTATTCTACCTTTATTAAGTTTTATTACATGAACTTTTAACCCATGTTTGTTACATCTAGCCACATGATCATTATGAAGAATACTCTAGAAGGGTCAAGTTGTAACTCATATTGAGGTTTGGATGGATCAAATTTAGCTCCTAATTGGTTATCAAGTTGTGTTACAACTAGACCACTAGGAGGAAAATGGGTTCCATTTTATTCTAGTGCATTTTGTTACATAGATGAGTAAAGTAGTTAGGAGTGGATAGAGAGCCTAAGAAAACTGAGAGGATTTGTACTATGTAGTAGCCCACAAGCCAAAAGTCTCACTCCTTTGTACTTGCATCTATTTAGATTTAGAGAAAGAGGGAGAAGAGTAGCCTCACCTTCTAGTTGGGTTTTCTTTTAAAAGGGTTTCCCAGGTCATATCTTGTGTTATTATGGTTTTGTGAGTGATTGTTCTATGCTTTCAAAAATCTAGGGAAAGATAAATCGTCATAATATAAATTTTGGAGTTTAGTAAATTACTTTATTATATTTTTTTGTGACAAATTACTAGCAGAATACCCATGGAAATTTGCGGATCATATTGGTATCAGTGCAAGTTTCTTTGTGTATATTGTGGGAAGTGGCAAGGGATTCAAATTGGTTAAGCTAAAAGTCATAAAACCATGACCATGACCAACGAATCTATTAATAAATCTCAAGATCTAGTACAGGGGGTAAGATTAGAGGGAAAATTAGGTGATTTATAAGAAAGAGAAGGAGTCTAATAGAGAACCTAAAAAGGAACAACCCAGTTCGAGTTCCATGAACCATTTAGAGTCCTTTTTCAAGATGGATGAAAATTTCTACATCAAGCCATATAAAAGTGAGAATTACCTTTGAAATTAAATCCTCGGTTGCAACAATTAGAGGCTTATTTTAGAGTTTATCATGTAGAGGAGGAATATAAAATTTATGTTGCTGAATTGGAACTAAAGGTCCATGTTTTGACCTTGTGGGAAAGCCATAAAAAAAACTTGAGGTTAGAGGGTGATCCTATAATGACTAATTGGAGGATTTGAAGGCACTCATAAAGCCCCATTTCTATTCTATTGCTTATGTAAAGAACCAATGGATCTAGTGGCATTACTTCAGGAAAACACAAGGGAAGATTATACAATAGTACACCAAAAAATTAAGGAAGATGACAATAATGATGGGTATCTCTCCAAAGAACCCATGCATAATCCTAAAGTATATGGGGGGTATACATAGCCATATATAGAAGCAAGTGATGCAATTCAAATCCTGTCCAATGGATGAGGCTTGTGTACATGCATATGCTTAGAAAACACAAGTTAGAAGAAAGGGAAATCAAGTGGGTTGAAGCATAAGGAACACCAAGAACTTCAAAAGAAGGTAAGAAGAAATGGAAAGGGTTGAAAAAAAATATAATAGACATAACATACTAGCACAAAGATCACAACAACCACTGTAACATTGATGGCCATACAGAAGAGAAGTGCTACAAACTATATCCAAAATTGAACCTAGAGAATAAGAAAAAGGACGAGAAGAAAAAAAATAGCATGCCCATTGTTTCAAGCAATCAAGTGGAAAACAACTCAAACATGGATGAGAATATTGTCTACACATCAGTGTAGAAGGGGGTGAATCTTAGTATCCTTCAATAATAAGAAGAAAAGATGAAAATTGATGCTTTGTTCAACTCAGGATCACATGAAACTCTCATTGCAACAAAGTTATTCCGTGAATTCGAATTGGAAGTTTGTGAAAATTCAAGCCCATATCCATTGGGATGGGTAAATAAGGATGCATAAATAAAGGAACAATAAAGGTAGCCAAAAAATACAAAAATATATTTTCTATTAGTGGTGATTTTACTGATGAAGTAGAAGTGGATGTAGTTCAACTTATGTATGTGGAGTGGTGCTTATAGGTCCCTATATGTACATGCAAAATGTAATATTCTTGTGGAGAACTAACTAGAACCACCTCATCAAAGCTGGAAGATCCTTCACCATCAAATTGAACAAGGAAAAGTCCAAAATTTCACTGGTTAATGCCAACCAAGCCAAGAAACTAATTAATTTCAACAAGAATTGTGTTTTACTATTTTGAAGAAAAAATCGTATAGAAGAGTCAGTGAGAGAAAATAAATTCATGGAGGGGTGTAATAAGGGACAAATATAATAATTGGAAGAGTTGTTATGAGTATACATGGGTGTGTTTCTAGTCCCTAAAGGGATACCGCCCAAAAGGGAAGTGGAGCACAAGATCTAGCTATTGTTGGGCTCTTTATTTCCAAACATTGGGTTGTGTAGGAAATCCATTGTAGAAGAAAACAAGGTGAAGAAGTAGTTATAGCAATTGCTGGAACATGGTGCCATTCGACTAAGTACCTCACCATGTGGGTCACCCATCATAATTGTGCCAAAAAAGGATGGGATTGGAATACCTGTATTCATTATAGGGAATTAAACAAAATTGCTATCAAGAAATGATACTCCCTGCCCAAGATAGATGATTTGTTGGACCAGTTACATCAAGAAAAATACTACATTGAGCTAGACTTAAAGTTAGGGTATCACTTGGTTTAAGTCAAAGAAGAAGATACTTGGAAGATTTCCTTCAAAGCCATACAAGGTTTGTATGACATGTTAGTTAAATTGTTTGGCCTATGCAATGCATTAGCTACTTTCATGAGATTAATGAATGATGCATTGAGTCCTTTTATATTTTCATTTGTTATTATTGATTTGGATGATATATCGGTATACAGTGCTACTTGGGAGGAGAACATCTCACATTTAATGTAGGTGCTAGAGACATCGAAGAAACACTAATAGGTAAAAAGGCATCAAGGTATACTTGGCACTAGGTTATAGTTTAGGAATCAATAGAAAATATTCCACTACTCCCATTGAGGTGGATGCTTCTGCCTCTTCCTAGTTTTTATATTGACGTTTGGATAACCATTGGTTATTTTTTTAACAAGTCATCTAGCATAAGCAATATTTGTTATGCCAAATTTTTAAATGTTCATTGATTTGGACTCAAAAACATTTTTGTATAATTTTGGACTCAAAAGCTTACTATTTAGCCAATCACTTGGTTTCCCTAGTGGAAAACCAAAGGCTAACAATAACCTTTTGGTCATGTAGTTTTGGAGATTTCTAATGAAGTTAGCTCACAAAAAAAACAAAAGAAAAGATGGATTTTCAATGAAAAGAAAGAAAACTAGTTTTTTCTCATATTTTTGACTTGTCTCCTTATAGATTTACTAGAATTTAAAATGTATGCACTTGTTGGATGTGAAATTAAATCCTACATCCAACAATACCCAATTTAATCACCTTTGACATATCCATAGTGATCTATGTTGAAAATGCATGAAAAAACATGTTTCTATTTGAAAACATTTTTTCATGTATTTTAGTATATCTCAGTGTGGGTCTATCAAAAGTATCCATACTTTTTTCATGTATTTCTGGTATATCTCACTATAAATATATCAAAAGTATGCAAAGAGGCTATTTTAGAAAATACATCCAAATCTTAGTAACAAGCGCACTCCTAAATCACTTTCTCTTTATCTTCTCTAAGATCCTATTGTATCCTTAAGGAAGTTTAATGATAAAATAACCAAGCTAAAGATTCATCTATATAATGTGCATTTTAGCCACTCTGTGAACCATGACCACTACTACCTCGATGACTCTACACTTGATGCTTATTCATTATTGAAATAGGGGGGAGGCAAGGGATAAAGGAATGATGAGGATCAAGCGAAGGGAAAATTGAAGGTTGTGAGAGGAAATCATAGATCCAACTTACCAAGCCAAGAACTAGTAGTGGCACTCATTATGAAGCTCAGGGATAGGAAAGAAACATTTGATCTCCCTTATCAAAAAATCAATGAGGAAAGGTTGAGGGAAGATAAATCTTTACCGTGTGAGGATAACAAACAGAGGGAGGAAGACTAAATAATGACTTAAAGTAGGAGAGAGCTTAGTACCATCTATGAAAGAGTGGGAGTTGAGGTGAAGTGACAAGTGTCCATGGGATGAAGTCACCTAGTGTATTGGATATCAAAACCAAAGATTACAGACATAGAACATGTACATTGATTGAATCAGGGGCAATGAGGCACATCCACTTCATTCATTTGCTTGAATGATGGTGACGATTCCACCCTCCCCACCTTGCACTTCCCCTATGGCCCCATACAGGGAAGAAGACTAAGCTCTCAATATTCCCTCATAATCCTCTTTTAGCTAGCAAAATAGAAGATAAACTCAAGTGTGGTTGGCTAGAGGAGTAGAACAAGAACATCCTTCATTGTCTAGGAATTCCACTATTTTACAGCCATTTATATGAACATGGGAGGTGATTAAAATGAAATTTTCAGAAGGAGGAAAGCAAGTTTGGCCAAGCAATTCTCTAGGTGCCAATTGTGAGATAATTTCCCTAGAGCCATGCAATACATGATTTTCTTGATAAGAAATAATAATATTTGTGATTCTCCTTCAATAAATAACTTATAGAAGTTTCCATGTATTACTTATTGGAGGAAAAATTCAGGAAGATAAAGCTCAATTGCATTGTTACTATTTAACCTCAAAGAACCTAAGTAGATATGAAGAATGGTACTAGGATCATCTCTTAATACATATCCATAGCATGAAGTACTCTGATTACCTTTAGATGAACCATAAAAATGAGTTTGGAGAAGCATGGAGGAGGAAAAGACCAAAAATTTGGGGAGGGGGGAAGAGGATGGTTGGAATGATAGGATGGAGTAGAATGACAGGGAGAGAACTGCAAGAATTGAAAAGTGATTAACTTAGAGGCATTAGGCTTCTCATCTAGCACTGACCAAGGATGAAGGAGAAATATTTATTGAATGTAAAGAAGGATCATTTGCAAATTGAATCAACTGATGAAATTTGGTTGTGAAAGATACACCCATTGCACTCCTTCTGGACTTCTTAAAGGAGGAACCCTAGAAGGGGGTTTCATGACCTATCTAGAATGAGATTGAGAAATGTAGTTGATCTCTACTTTTCCATTATGTTCAGAATATTGTGTTTATCTTGGTCAGACTAGCTAACCATCTCTTGTTTTCCTATTTTAGTTATTATTTTATTATTTCCCTTAAAAATCTCATTTTAGACCTCAAATTCTCCCTAATGATTGAAATCCCACCCTTTTAATAGCTTGGAGAGTTCGAGATTTACTTTTATATGGTCTGTCATCATGTTCATGTAGGTATATGATAAATGGATTATGTATTTCAATTAATCGCTCCAAGGAAAAGTTTTTAGATGGATTGGAAATCCCTATATAATTCAAGGTTATAAAAAATTTTTGCTCCTCCCTTATGGGAAGATGCTCTAAGTTCCATGACAAGAGACTATTGTTGACTACTTCTAACTTCTGAAATGATTTTTTTCTAACCTATGGAAAGGTAAAATTTTATACCTTTTTGACTTGTCTTGGGATTTTTCTTTGTCTGATTGATCAAGTCCTCCTTTAGTGCCTCCTTAAAAAATCCCTTATTGTAACACACCTGTTATAGGCCATTTTTTCACATTTGTTCAATATTCCTTCAAAATGGATCAATTACTATCCATGGACACCTTGTCATCATCCCTACACAAATCCCTAAGAATGACTCTCCCAAGTCCTCGAGTTTCTGACCTTGACTACTTCATTCTAGTGCTTTTCAGGCCCAACGCACCCCGGCCCTTTAGGGACCTACGTTCAACAACAAGTGGCTTAGTTCTACACCTGCTTTGATAAGAATAGGTTGTCCCTTGCTAGGGGTGCGCTGATTCTAGAAATTCGGGAAAATAAAAAGAGTCCTAAAGCTTCCTCTTGCAGAAGCTTCAAGGAGTTGTTACAATCATTTACCTTAGATAAGAACTTTGAATCCTATCTGATCCTACCTTGGAGTTTTCACCTCTTATCCCTTGAGCTCATCCTCCCATCAAGAGTGGATCTCAAGCATATATTGGTAAATGGATAAGAATTCCTAAACTACCATCCTCTCCTATATATTTACTTCCATCCACAAGCTAGAGGTTGGATTTTGGAGACTAATCATACCCTTATGTTGTTTCTTTGATCATAAGAGAGTTATCATTCCCATGCATTAGGGTGATCTTGAGGTATACATTGTGGCAAGGAAGGACAAGTCAACTTGGGAGGTCTCTACAAGATCAACCTCCACTTTTTTTTGTAAACTCTCTCCCTTTCATATTAATGAAAAGAGTATATTGTTTTCCTATATGTGTTATGTTATGTTTACATCCATATATTTCAATGCTATGTTGATCTAGAGAATAGAGTGATTGGATAACACTACATAGATGTTGTATATATTTTGATTGTGTTGTTTTTTTGTGCAAGTTCTAATTATAGCGATCAGAGCTACAGTTGGAGCTTACAAGCTAAGAGGAGAGAAGAGATTGCAACGGATCACAAGTAAGCATATTTCCATTCTCTAATTTCTCTAAGGAGAAATTTATAGTCTTTGATTTATATTGTTCTAGACCAGGCCACTAGGTCTAGGGAAGATACTTTTGTCCGCAGTCGTAGATTTCATATAGAAAATTAGCGACTCCACTAGGGATTGAAACATTCCCTTAGTGGTTTCCTCCCGTGTCTCACTTAGTATGAATTGACCCTAGGAAGACCTTTCATTGAGTTGCATTTGATTTTTTATGTCGAAAAATCCCCTTTCCTTGATCAGCTGACCCCCTAATCTACTGACAAAGTGTTGCATAACACCCTAGCCTTCTCTGTACCTGCATTATAGAGCATTGGTAACCTCTTTGTACCTACACTGACCCTTGTTTCATAATGACTTTTCATTCTTTTCTCTGTGATTAAATTGATTCTAGTTGGTCCTCCTTGTGTCCCCGAGTGCGTTTAGCTCTCTCGGAAACCTTCATCTTGTTTTCTTTTGTTTTTGATTTCCTTTGATAAGAATTTTTTAGATTTTACTTTCTTCCTGTCATTAGGTCATTAGCAAACTAATTGCTTGATCATTGGGTGGCTTGAAGGAATTGGTGTTTCAGTCATCGTTTTGAAAAGTATTTTTTATCAATGATTAGGCGAACATGTTAGTTTTCATATGAAAATTAAGTGGAATTGAAAAGAAAAATCTTATGCATCACGCATTGCATCTAAGGTTTTGTGAGTGAAAATTATACTTAGAAATGGTTGCATTCTTAAAAGTATTGTTTTTTTCATATTGTATGTTGCATATTATTTGTTATCTTCCCTCCCATATATAGATTTTCATTGAAAAGGAAAGCTTCATTTTATCATGCTAGTTTGCATTTTAGGGTATTCAAGTGAAATTCGTCGCGAGCCTTGAAAACCTAAACTTGACTCAAGATAAAAGTTAAAATTTACTAAATCAACATAAGGAGAATTTGTAACGTTAATGAAAAATTTTACAAATCTAGGCTAGAGACGTGTTCTGACATCTATAACCATAGGATATGTCCTTTTTTCTAGCGTTGCATTTCGAGGGTGATATCTCATTCCACGTGCGTAAGTGTATTAGACCGTTCTCCACGTACCTCCAAGTATATGGGATGGCGCTCCACACATGGAAATTATATGGGAACGCTCTCATCATACAGTTGCACATTAGAAAACACTAACACAGACTGCACTTCTACATGTTTTCGAGTATATTTTAAAAGTCCACTATAGGTTGTTATCCTCTCCATAGGTAACTGAGTCGGCCACCTTGTACAGTGTGATACATCGAACACAACATTCGGGGAGATTTCCTGCCTGTACATAAATCCTTGGTTCTCTAAGGTTATACATTGCAGTTCACATTTGCTTGGAAAACCTTTATGCCTAGTTTATCCTATTTGATTTATTTTTTTGTGTTAATTGTTAAAATTTATTAATCCAATGTGTAAGAACAAAACCCTTTACCCCGTCATTTGTGTAGAATGAAAAATAAGCTTCCTCTTCCACCAGAGGAAACTCTTGGCCTTTGTCAGAAGCATAAGTAAACATAGACAACTGAATCTAGTACTTTAGGGGATATTACTTTTGGTGCTCCATTTGAGATAGATCCACCAGAATCATCTTTTCCTGTGAGTATGGAGCCCGATATTACCTCTCCATTGGCCAGTGACTCTGACACAATAGAAACAAAAGCACCTGAAATCTCTTTAATTGAGGTTATTGAACCTGAATTTCCCAATTCAGAGACAAATAAACCTAAGGTACCTCATCCATCTACACATATTACTTCATGACCTTCTCATTCTCTTCCTCAGCCTTAGACACAACCCCAAACTATATATCTTAGACCCAAAGGTAAACCCCTTCTAGCTGGTCTTGTGAGTATCAAAGAGATTCCATACGAAGAGCCTCAACCCTCCTCTCCCATTCGATTAAGGGCTCATTTTTATCAGGCCCATCCTTTTCCTTCTCCTTATACTCAGTTTCAGCCTCCTTTGTTTGATTCTTTTCCTTTCAACTCACCTTTGAGTTTCCATTGGAAATCTTCTTTGGGAAAGATAACCATGACTGAGCCTATTATGGTTTCCCGACTTGTATCTAATACCATGGATGAGACAACCCAAGTTGCAACCTCATCCATGTTCATAACGACACTAGAGGCACATTTGTATGGTGGAATGCCCATCCCACCTAGTTACCAATCCTTCTTTGGTACCTTCTCTAGTCCAACATCCAATCCTTGGACCTCTCGCATGACATCTATATCTGCAATTTTGTCTGCAGCTTCATTAATGAGCACTACACATTTTTCTCCTCTTCCTCCATATACACCCACATTTCAACAGCAGACTATCCCTTATGTTAGTGTACATGGTTATTTACAATAGCCCAATTCATCTCCTATTAGGAACCCTCCTCTTATTGGTTAGTTTCCTCTGTATTATCCTCCTCTTTCGGTTGGGGGGAAAACTGTTGTAGGTTTATTTCCATCTCTTCAAGTTAGTGTTCAGCCTTAGATGAGTCCTCCCTATTCAAGAATGGCTACTAATGTTTGGCAACCTACTTGCTTATCAAACCTCGGTCAGTTTATGCTTCATCTTTAGGCTCTCAACTTGTTCCATCTACCCCTGAGATTTTTGTTCAACAACCCATATCTCAACCTATTCAAATTCAAATGAATGTGATCCAACCTTTACAATTTGTACCTTTAACTCAACCCATTATGCTAGTTTCTGGTGCATCTCAAACCATGTATAGCCAACCCCTTCAAGGTAACTTACAATCACAACAATTTGGGTAGGCCATTCCTCAAACTCAAATGGGTCAAAATGTGTATGGTATGGCATAGGAAAAACCACAACCAAATCCACCTTGTGTCGGATGATGAAAAATCCCATAGGGAAACCATATCCATTGTATCAAAGTATTCCTAAAATGCCTTACAATCAGCAACTCCAAACTTAGTTGTTTCAACCTTTACAAGGTCATCTTGGAGTTGGACAGTAGGGTTATGTGTATAATGGCTATATGAATGCTCCCTTTCCCGAGACACAGATACTTGTTGCTCAGGCTATCCCATCTTATCTAGGATATCCTCCATCAGACCTTAACAGGAAGTTTCCATTCATGAAAACTCTTGAATTTCCATTCATGAAAACTCTTGAATTTCTGGATTTGACCAGGCTCAACCAATGATCCCATTGTTGATTCTCCTTGGTGGCTAGTTATTCCCACCAATTTTCCTTATGGTATTCGTAACTTCAATGGAAATCCCATCCATGCACATAATGACTTATCATTTTTCATGTTCTTCGAACTCCCTCAATGATGATTATGTTTGTTCGTGCCTTTTCCAGCATACACTCACTGGTATGGCATCTAAATGGTACATAGAATTACCTTGAGCTTCGTTTGATAACTTTAGTGCCTTGGCTACTACATTCCTAACACATTTCTAGTTACCCATCAAATATGAAACTGGAACAAAACTCTTAACGAATTTCAAACAGAAATAATTCCACCCACATATCTGACCATATTCATAAGTGGCAATGTTGTTGTTGTTTTGTCAAGACTTTCATTTATGACCAATTGTTAGTTGAATGGTTCATTAAGTGTCTATTGCCATCTACCACAAAAGACATATCCAAAGGCAGATTCGTAATTGAAGAGCAGGTGATCGCTCATGCCCAGCACTTTGATCCCATTTATACCCAATCTGGCACATTGTATGATAAGATACCAAATGATCCGTGACCCACCGATATTGTTTCTCAAACTCCTAGTAAATAATCACATGTTGTCGATGGCGTGATTGGTTCTACCAGCTAATAGTTGACGAGTAAACCATCTGGTTCAACTCTTATTGTCACTGCTCAAAACCCTCCTTCCAATCGTATGGTGTTACTTTCGAGATCAATTTCATTCAATCATCTAAAGGAAAATCTTCACAACTAGGAAGTAAGAAGACATGAAAAGGAAAGAAGAAGGAAGACAATGCTTCGTAGGGTAAACAAAACAATCAATCTCATAAAGAGAAGAGGAAACCTTGTTACCCATGTTTGATCTATAATGAGGAGAATTTCACTCGTGATTGTCGACACCAAGAAGAGGTGAACTGATTCCTTAAATCATCCACTACACTCGTTGTGTTGGCAGACCTGTTTTCAAATCAGGAGACCAATATGGTTGCCTAGGACCCTATTTCCTTTAACTTGGTTTTGAAGCTTTCCTCTACTAAGCCTAAGAATGATAGTTTGGTGGCTACTCGAAGTAAGGACTATGATAAAGCGAATCCTTCAAATGGTCAGGCTATTGATCAACCTACCAGTTCGACTAGATCAAATCCTACTCAAAATTTCGTACCTACTAGCTTAACGATAAAGCCTCCCAAGGGTGCTATACATAAATCAACATTCAAACCTCACGCAAGAGCTACTCAAAATTATAACATAGTTGAGGATCTGGCTCAAGCTCCATCAACTATGTCCACTCTTGAGGTGTTGCAAAATTTCACTGCCCAAAAGAAGGTTTTTCTTTCGACAATTAGATGTATTGATCCTTCGGATTCCAACCTAGTAGTCTTTAACCATGAGAACCATACACCTCGACTTTCATCTTAATTAGCCTTCATGATCCAGGTTGTTGTTTGTGGTAAGAATATTTATAATTTCATTGTGGACGAAGGTGCCTTAACTTGTATTGTGTCCATGTCTTGCTGGAAGGCTATTGGTTCTCCCCAATTAATCTAGTCACCAACCACTCTAAAATATTTTGATGGAAGAACTTATAAACCATGTGGGATTTTGAATTATTTACAGGTAGAATTAGGTGGAAAGACTATATTTATAGAAGTCAAAGTTATCATTGGTCCTCTATATTACAATTTTGCACTAGGTCATACCTGGGTCTACGCTATGGCTACAGTTGTTTCCACATATTTTCGAATGATCGCTTTTCCTCATAAAGGAGGTATCATATCCATTGATCAACTCACTTTATTTGACACTGATTCTTTAGTTACTAGAAGTGTCCCTCTCATGGGGGAAACCCTTCACCCGTATCAACATGTTAGATTTGGAATGCTTAAGGATTCCTCTCTCATGGGAACCTTTCCTCTTTCTCCTCCCTCACTGTCGAACATATGTACTTCAGTTGCATATATTAATATGATATCTTATTGTACTTCTCAATTTGATCCATGGGTAGAAACAGATTAATCTAATGTTGATAGTTTTGGTGACCATATGCCGCTTAGCCCCATTGAGCTAGATTACGAAGCCATCTATTTGGATTTCACGACCTATTCTGATCCTTCCTCTTCAATCAATAAGGTTGATCGTTCTTTAGATTATGGTACGTCATATGATCCTTCCTATCATACATTTTCCACTGATGAGAGCATCATGGAGATCATGATGCCAGATGGTGCACCATGGGACGATCTTCATCATTGTTCCTCCTAGCGAGATTCCTTTGAGGACAATCTTAATGAACTTTATCAACCCAGTATCATTGAGTTATCTATGAATTTTGCATCCATCTATGATGCCGATTCTGAGAAGAACATTGTCGAACATATAAAAATACCGGAAAAACAACGCTCTATTCTTCTTCAACCATGTCATTCTACGGTTTAGTGTTCCATAGGATGTAGTCATGGACCATGGAAAACATTTTCGCAATCACATGATGTCTGAATTGATTTCCAAGTTGGGACTTTCCCATGAAATTTCCACTCCCTACCACCCTCAAGAAAACATGCAAGTTGAGACAATTAATAAAGTTCTCAAAACAATTTTTCAACGTATGATAGGGGTCCATAAATCAGACTGGTATCTTATTCTTTGTGTGGACTTATGGGTGTATCAAACTTTTGTTAGGACTGCTACTGGATTTAGACCATTCTAGTTGGTTTATGGTCTAGAAGTAATCCTTCTGATTGAATGCAAAATTCCATCCCTCAAACTTGTTGTTGAACTCCTCCCTACCACTTTTGTGGAAGAGGAATATCTCTTACATCTGACGTGCTTAGATGAAACCCGACGTGATGTCACTATGGTTAATGAAGCCCATAAGAAATGTATCAAGGTGCAGTATGATAAGAGTGTCAAGCCTCGTGTCTTCTCATAAGGAGATATTGTTTTGTTGTACAATCAAGAGTCTGATAAATTAGTATTATGGATGTTTGAGCCAATGTGGTTGGGTTCATATATTGTCAAATGTGTTCTTGCTAAAGGGGCCTATGAGCTAGTTGATTTTGATGGAGTTCCCTTGGTGCAACCTAGGAATGGGTTGTACCTTAAGAAATAATATGCTTGATTTTTGCGTAGTGCATTGTGTACATATTGTATATAGGTGTGATTGAGTGTGTTTGCAGTGTGTTCCCTTCAGAGTTTCCTAGGTTTCTATTAATCATGTTTACATTTGGTTTGTAGATGTCAACATCCCTCAAACCATACGTTGGTTATGCTGATGGTGCTAGTTGTAGTACTTGGAACCTATCTTCCGCAACTTGGGCTATATATGCTTCAAATGGCGAGTTAGTGAGTTTATAAGGCATTTGTATCAGTCACTCTACAAATAACATCGTTGAGCATAACGTAGTGATCGAACTGTTGTTTGATGCTATTTCACATGGTATCCGCGACATAGTTATCACACTCAACTCACGTCTTGTAGTACTACAATTGACTAATTCCTATTCGGTTAGAAATCCAACTATGTTTCGCATGTTTATGAGGCTTCACCTTCTGGAAAGATATTTTGATTTTAGCTAGTATCAACATATTTCTAGAAATATAAATATATTCACAGATGCACTGGCTAATCATGTTTTAGATAGACATTTGTGACACACATTAAGTCAATACACATCACATCACATTGAAATGAATAATGGAACCATCAAAAACACTAATTTTACAGAATTTGTGCCTAATACACATGTGGCCACACAGCCTAAAATACACATGCAGTCAAAATGTGGCTATAACGCTACTAGTAGACTAATCATAGTGCTCATGGTAGCATGCCACTCTGCAAGCCATTTTGCGTAGTAGCTAAATGATATGGCTAGGCACGCCGTTAGTGTATTGCTGCAGTCTCATAGGGAGCTCGTCGACCCTAGTATGAACTACAATGTGGGTCAAACCCTCCATATGATGCTCAACCTCTTCTAGGGTCTCATCTACTTTGACATCCTGTAATACCTCTCATCCTGCTGCAACAACCTGTACTATTGTTGGTGCTTGTTGTGGGTCTCTTGTGTGATCAAGATAAGAAGAGCCCACTATTCGAATGGGTTCAATAGTTGCATCTATACAAACTAGTAGTTTAGTCTCAGATACATCACAAATCGCAAAAATTTGTAAAACTTAAAAATGAAAAGATAGTCAAAATATCTTACCTATGGCACCCCATCACTCGCCATCAGGTAGCATGAGTTCCGAGTTCTAAGTCTTTATGAAAATCTATCCCTATGTATGGATAGTTTTCTATCATAATGAGCTGCATGCACATCCAGCTGAAGAAGACAGGTGTTAAGCTCATTGATGAAGGACTTTCATGCCTAGACATGAGATCCAATCATTTCCTCATCTGTGGGACTCTTGGATTTGCAGGCTCAAGCATGATATGTTGCTGCCTAAGCAATGGATTTTGTTCTAAAGCAAAAGAAATCAAAATCAAACCGTAGCCAAAATTCTTTAACCATCCATCTTTTTCTTTAGTCAGCAGCTCTTTCATGTTTACCATTACCCCTTCACTCTAGTTGAATACTGTTGGCTCCAGGCATTCTAGAGCATACTGCATATGTGACTTATTTTCCACATGAAGAGGTGCACTGCCAACCAATCTGACAATAATGAACATGATTGTTCTTAAAGGAAAATGAACTACATCTTTGATGTTTATTTTTCCATCCTTATTTGATTGGGATCTCGATCAACAATGTGCACTGACATAATATTTGACTATATCTCCACCACTCCTTGAGCCAGACAAAGAGATAGGGGGAACCTTTCCTTGATGGACCAATCAAGAAATATATATCCTCTACCTATATTTCCAATGTATGTGCAGCAATTCCAAATTCTTGCACTTGAACATCCCATGCACGAATAAGATACCTCAATAATTCTATTTGTTGCCTCATACTAGGAAGCCAAAATAATTTTAAGAGTCCACAATCTCTTAAAGCTTGGATTGTGGTAGGATCATTAGCTGCAGTCAAATATTATTCTTCATTTTCTCTTTCCCTCCATATCAAGGCCATTTTGTTCCAATATACACCTGCAACATCACAAGAAGGATCATTAGGATAAATTTCATGCAAAAAACTAGAGAAATTTTGAGGTAAAGAAGCAAAACAAAGTTGGGAATTATGCCTAATGCACCCTCCTAAGGGTAGATAGTGCATTGCAGGGCTACCCCCAATATATTTCTCTCCTAGTCAATGCACCTTTTGACCTTCTAGGGGTGTGTTGAAACTAGGGTGAGGAATTAGAGCCTAGGGCCCTCAAAACCTTGAAAAATGTGCATGAAATCACAAAATGGAACCATGAAAAGAAAGAGAAAGGTTCTAGCTCATACTTGGAAGTGATGATGCTTGAAATGATCCATTGGATTGGTTGCAATCAACTGTAGAATATTGGTGGTAAAAACACTCAAAAACTCACTCTCCAAGAGGTAAATGTGAAATGGTAAAAATGAGTTACCTTTTGCTTATTTTATGGTCATTTTCATTATTAATTTATTAGTGTTTTGACCTAGATATGGCTCATTTTTATCATGAAACAACTATTTTTAATATTTTGGTGGTGTTATGAGCATGATGATAGCTATTTTAATGGATTTGATGATTTTGGGATTAAAACAGGTCATTTTGACCAAGGACCATACTTTTATCATTTTTTTGGGCTTTGTAAGCATACGAAAAAGGAACCCCTGCGAGTCCTCTTTTGACTCTTTTCAGGCTTCCTAAACATGAAAATATGTTGAGCACTTGTCTTTTCGAACTCATTAAATTAAATGAAAATACGTCTACTCAGTATGAGTTTAACCCTTTTCGAGACTTAGCTAGACTATTTACGAAAAAGGAATACCTTAGTCGAACATGGCTAAGAGGTTCTCTTGAGTATCATTTTCTACCTTTTCATACTCAAGAGACTATCTACAAAAAGGAACCTTTGGAATTTTATTTTTCACCTCTTTTTCACTCTCTAAACATGAAAAAGGAGTCTAGCTAGCCCTTCGTTGGACTCGTAAAAACATCAAACAACTATGGACTTGTCAAACACGACGGGATTGAACCACTCCATCTCAGGGTTCTTTAAACATACTCAGAGGGATTCATTTGAAGGATGAACTTACAAATCAACCATTTGTTATCCTACTCAATCTTGTTAAAAAATAAGGAGGTATTGACCAACAATGGTTGGGAAAAATGGGATATTCCACCTATTAATAGTAGTGAGCCACTCTTGAACATGACACTCTTCCACTTCATCTCTATGGCTGTTGGGCTGGGAACTTTGCTTGTCTTTTGGTTCATCACACCATTTCAAAGCCTCCACTTTCAATTTTTGGTCAGTGCTTCCAACTCCATTGAGTGTCACCAGTGTGTTCAAGAGAGGTCATTTAGTTGACCAATTCCACATCAAATTCATTCTATCTTGAATCATGATACCTATTTCGTATCGTTGATGAGGGATAAATCAAGGCCCTCCTGTGATAGGTTGTTTCCTATCGACATCAACTCATTATCCAGGAAGTTGACTTAGAAACTCTTCCTTCAGTACCTTGGGACTTGCATACATTAATGGAAATTTTCCTCAATCTCTGTGATAGGTTTACATCATTGATCTTTGACCGATAGATTCTATGTGGTGTTTGACTTAAAATCATTCATTCACACCATACGAATCGTACTGTAGTACCTTGAGAGCCATTAACACCATCGATGGTTTCTCTTGCGTATGTAACTGAATTACATCATTGGCCGGTAATCAGATGGTGTTTGCCATTTTTGACTCCAACGCATTTATTCACATGCTTAGATTTGGATCAAGTGAACAAGATAGAAGACCCTGGATCTAGTTTCATCCATCTGGGCTGTGATTTTAGGATTAATGCAAGATTACAATGCATGATGGTTATGATCATACAAAAGAGTGATCCAATCACTAGTCCACCCTTCATCATTAGTGGACATGTCTCCTTCATCATTATACATGTAATGTTAGCTTATGTGTTGAGTATGGGTATGCCTCCCTTAGCAAAGATATCGTGATGTAAATGTATTGTAATAGATGATGACCTGACCAGTTGTTATTGCTTCGAACTTGTCACAAGGTAAAACACTTTAGTCATTAGTTTCCATTTCTAAATTTGCACTTTAGGGGGCAGACTGTTATAGGCCATTTTGTCACATCTGGTCAATAGGCCTAAAAACTAGATCAATCAACATCCATGAACACCTTGTCATCATTGCTACAAAAATCCCTAAGCATGAATCTCTCAAATCCATGAGTTTCTGATATTTAATGCTTAATTCTAGTTCTTTTAAGACCCAATGCAACTTGGCCCTATAGGGACCTACGTTTAGAAATAGGTTGTTCAATTCTGCACTTGCTCTGGTCAAAGCCGATTGTCCCTTGCTATGAGTGCACTGGTTCTAGAAATTCAGGAAAAATAAAAGGAATCCCAAATCTTCTTCATCCAAAAGCTTCCAGGAGTTGTTACAACCATTTTCCTTAGATAAGAACTTCGAATCCTATCTTATACTACCTTGGAGTTTTAAGCTTTTATCCCTTGAGCTCATCCTCCCATCAAGAGTGGATCTCAAGCCTAGATTGGTAAATGGATAAAAATTCCTAAAATATTGTCCTGTCCAATATATTCATTGCCATCGACATGCTAGAGGTTTGATTCTGGAGACTAACCATACCCTTATGTTGCTTCTTTGATCACAAGAGAGTTATCATTCCCATGCATTAGGGTGACCTTGAGGTGTACATTGTGGCAAGCAAGGACAAGTCAAATTGGGAGGTCTCTACAAGATCAGCTTCTACTTTGGTTGTAAAATCTCTCCCTTTCCTACTAATACAAAGATTAGATCATTTTCCTATATGTGTTATGTTATGTTTACATTCATACATTTCAATGCTATATTGATCCATTTAATGGAGTGATTGGATAATGCTACATAGATGTCATAGATATTTGGCTTATGTTGTTTGTTTGTGCAAGTTCTAATTATAGCGATCAGATCTATGGTTAGATATTACAAGCCAAGAGGAGAGAAGGGCTTACGATGGATCACAAGTAAGAATATTTCCATTCTCCAATTTATCTTAGGAGAAATTTAGAGTATTTAATTTCTTTTGTTCTAGACTAGGCCACTAGGTCTAGGGAAGATACTTTTTTCTGCAGTGGTAGATTTCATATAAGATTTTCTACATTTTTGACTTGTCTTTGGATTTTTCTTTGTCCAATTGATCAAGTCCTCCTTTAGTGCCTCCTTCAAAAAACCCTTGTTGTAACACAACTCCTGCTAACTCTGGTACAAAGAAAGAGTAAAAGGAGCTATTTGTTATGATGCCCCGGCTCCTATAGTCACATCATGGAAATAGGGTCCAAATATTTTATGTTTCTTTTCTCTTGAGAATCTCAAAATAGATGATACCATTGCATTCATCTCGTCAAGATGATTATGACGATATAAATTTTACTCTGATCTGACCCTTAGATCCAAAGATATGGACATACACAAATCATCCATTTAATTAGTGCCACCTCACAACCCTACCATGTGGCTCTTACATGGTCCCCATGTGGCAATCCTAGTCAACAGCTCTTTGCCACATGGAATTATTACCTTATCATTTGACCCTTTCATCTTGATCACATAATACCCCACTAGATAGTTGTAGTGACACAGTCTATTACACATATACACTACAAGGGAGGTATTGCGGGTGTCCCCACCCCCCACTCGAAGGTCAGATCACTTCGGAAACACTCTCCCTGAAGGTAACTCTTGCCAACTCTCATTGTTCCATCCAAGGATGATACTTTTGGGCCTACATGGAATCCTGACAGTCCCTTCTCTACCATGTCATCATATTATGGTTGCAACAATACACACTCGAGCCCACTCTTGCCACGAGATCCTAGGATTTAAAGCCAAGAATTTACTTGTGTATTCCCTCTTTGTTTCCTCTAAAGACAAGGTGTCAAGCTACATGGAGATTTCCTTGATCATCAACACCATAACATAGTTCATCCAATCCACACAGTCTCTCTCTTTCCTACCTACACTTGTGGGTTCTGCCATGCCACATCACCCAGGGTATAATATCTCGAATAGTTTCTAGCATGCTCCATTCAAGACCCTCAGGGAAGAGCCTACGAGGAAGAGCCTCAGTGGTCATCCAATGACCACGGATGATGTAACAATCCGTGGTTGATTTCCTATGTAAATAAATAAAATAATAACCAAGGTCATTGCACATGTAGTCCAAGCTAAATATTGGGAAAAACATAGTGATGGGGTTTACTGGTGATTAATTTATGGATATGGAAATTGGAAAAGGCATTGGTAAAGGAAAAGAGGCATTAATTGACATTTATTTATGAAAATAAAGGAAAATAGGAGAAAAGGAAGGTGAAAGGTAACATAATTGAATGTGAAGAAAATTGAAGGAAAAATAAATGAAAATGGAGAAATAGAGGCCTCAATGATAAAAAGGCTTATGAGGATCAGTTCACAACTTTTGTCAGTTCAGTCTTGGAGCTCTCTCTTTATTCTCTCTCTCTCATACTCTTGCACTTATATAGCATTCTTGGAGAAAGCTTGGTTTTCGTTGAATCTGGAAAAGAAGTCAAAGGAAAAGCAAGAATGCGTAAGGGGACAACAAGATCAATAGCTACAACGAGATTTATTGCAAGTCTCGAGTTGGATATATGATTTACTTGCTATTTTTGGCATGCATGGTATATGTATGTGGTTATTTGGTTATGGTTTGTCATTGTCATGGAGGATTTCATGGATTGATAATGGTTTTTACTAGCCTTGCCATTGCTTGGATAGCCATGGTATTGTGGGTTTCCCACTTGATTGTTTTTTTATTAGTGCTCATGTTCCTTATGGTTGTGGGTTGATTTATTAGTTCCTAGATCCTTGGATGGACAAATGCGTTGGAATCCTTAGAAAAAGTTGGTTTGAGTTACTAGTCCTGGAAGCCTTGGTTGGATAAACACTCTAGAGCCCTTGGTGGGTTAAGTACTAGTCCTATAGCCTTTGTTGGACAAACGTTCAAGAGCTTTGTTGCCATGGGGCTTCACTCAATGAACCTCTGACATATCATTTGTGTTCGTAGCATACTAAACAATACCCGTAATTTGACTACATATTGGAAAATACCTCTAAAAATCACATTATTTAACCCCCTACCAATACAAACCCAATACACCTTCCCAATTTAACAATCCCAACTTTCACTAGATATTGTAGGTATCCATTTTTTTATTAACATTTTATATACCCCTTTATATTTTTTCATAAACTTTGAGCTCCATTTTTTCTACCTACCAATATGAAAAACCTTTACCCCCTAATATATGCTCAATATATTATGTCCTTTTTTCCTTAATATATTTCCCCCAATATGAACCCATGTGGTATGGTATTTCTGCCCCAGTGAAGCCTTCGTGCTTGTGGCAGCTGTGGGTTGAGTTACTAGTCCTATATCCAGGCTAGAACAAACACTCTGGTGCACTGGACAGCTTGGGTAGAAACTGATCTAGTGATGGTTAGTGATGTTCGACCATGAGGTGGAACTATTGGTTAATGGTTGAGGTGGTTTGGCCTCTAAAATCCCTGGCTTTGTTTTGTTTGTTTTATCCCATGATATCCCACATTCATGCTTGGAATATGGCACGAGGGTAATTCATTGAAAGAGAGATTTGGTTCAACCCACTCTATGGCCTGGTGGTACATGGAAGTCCCTAACTTGGTTGGATTTCATATGTTAATAAGAGCTATTTTCCTCTTGTATTTTAATGAGAAATTTTACTTGTTGTTATGTGGCTTTCATGGCTAGTTTATCATGGTGTATATGTTGTTAATTTACTGGTTATAAGATGTATATTTTCTATGGCTCTTGATGTGTTTTGATTTTTTTATGAATGGTTAATGAATGAATGAACTAATAGATGTTATATCAATTTTTATGAGAGGGCATCAAACCTTCTTATCAATTCTGAGATAAGTATCAAACCTCTATGTTTAAATATGCATTCATGACTTGTAGATTACGTGTTCTCCATGTGCTTGATGAAATGCCTGTCATGGATAGGCCTAGTTAGGCCAAGTCCTTGATCAAGTTTTATTTTAAAGGTTTTGTCTTTGTGTCATTTATTGTTCTGGAAAGTCTCATCAAGTTATGGGTAGTGGTATGGACACTATCCCTGAAAAAGTGGCTCAGATCCCGGGATCACATGCTCAGAACTAGGAAACTAGACTACAGTTACTGGAAGGTAGGGTTATCCATGTGACTAGAGGGTCTCAACTATTGGCTTGGCTTGTTATGCAAGCGACTGGGAGCCAAAATCACTAAAAGGGAAAGTTAGCTCAAGGTTTGGGCACCTGGAGTGCTTTTTAGCTCTTGTGGGTCCTATAGCTCCTGAGGAAGGTCAGTAAGGTTACATCTTACCGAATCCATTTTCTTAATGTGATATAGGATGTTGAGTCATATCACAGTAACTCCTCGTCACATGTTTACCTCGAAGGAATGGTGAGCTTGGGTTAGTGTGGGAGGAGGTGGTTACAAAATGGTATCAAATGTAAACACCACCTCTCATATCTACCCACCTTCACCGACTTCCCCACGGTAAACATGAATTGAGGGATACAATGACGTGAATCAACCTCCTACATAACCTTAAGGAAATGGAGTTGATAAAACAAGACCTTACTGACTACCCTTAGGTGCTACAGGACCCCTAAGAGCTAAACCACCCTTCCCTGTGCCCAAACCGTGAGTTAACTTATTGTTTCACTAATATGGGGTTATAACATCATTCAACACTCATGTAGACCTGATGCTCTTTTATGGCCATGGGCAGTCCCTTTTCCCATGCAGACTTAAATTTATACTAAAAAATAGTATCTCAAAATCCATACGTGATTCTGCCCATACTAAATCACGTACATAGGAGGGTCCCATAACAATATACCCGTGTATACCTTTTAAAATATGAAAAAAAAAATAAATGATATTTTTCAGGCGGAGTTTATGGGTTTTACCGAGAGCCCACCTATAGGAGCCCATGGCCTAACTGAAATAACCAATTTGAGGTGGTATATATAAACCCATTGGGTAGGCCTAATTCATACAAGAAGAAGCATATTGACATTATACTAGATTTCTCCCAGATCAAGTCTGCTTTTCCTGTGCCTCTTGCACTCCCAGACTCTAGGAAATCGTGGTTTCCTCTACATAGATGCTCAAAATCCTTATATAACATCTACTTGCACTTATTATAGAGGTTGTCTTCGTGGCTTGGTCTAGGCATATCTGGAGGAAGGCTTCATTGGTGCCTTTGGCCTGGATCAGGTTGTATCTTTCCTGTAATTACTGTTGTTAATCATTAAAGAAGCTCATGTCTTGTTCTCGATATAAGTTTTAATCTTATGAATGATAGTTTATATGTTTATATATGATGATCTAACATATTAGTATTTATGCACATTGAATTATCTATTATATATATGCTTTTTTGATTTCTTGCAGGTCAACACATCTTGGAGGAAGCTGAGGGTTTGGACCCTACATGAACATCTTCAAACGTAGGACCCCCGTGATGTCTCCAAATCCAAGTTTGATAATTTGTATGTTTGGCATGCTTGTTTGAGTGTTCTTTGTTGATTATCTTACCCTTCTCTATTGAGGTTTTCAACCCTTGCCTTAGGGAACTTTTCCTGCCAACAAAATTAACGACTCTGCTAGGGAATACCATCAAGTATTTCCTATAAGGGTTGTTTTTCTTTGATCTAGGTTTAGTTTTTTATTTCTTGGTTTTCTCTAGCCTTCTTGAGTCTTAAGTAATTTGGTGATTCAGCCTAATATTTTAGATCTGGGATTTCTTTTTACTTTTCCTTAGTTTTCCATTTATATGCACTCTTTCTTATAAGCAGCCATGTATAAACACAATTTCTTCCAAAGAAACCTGTGCATACATGTTTTTCTTCAGACACAATCACTTATACATGTGGGATTGTATTTAAACAGTCAATTATAAATCTAGAAGAAAGAGTTATTTTTGGCTTTTGCTGAGGTTTTGACCAAGTTTCTTTATGGTTTCGTGATGTTTATGAAGTCTAGAATCACCTTGATGTCTATTGTTGTTGGTTTCTTTTCATCTTGTTTGAGAAATACCTATGCCAACCTAGGGTTTGTAGTATTTGAGTCTTTTTTTTTTTTAAGTTGGGTTCTAGATCTTCTTTGTTAAGTGTATAGTTGTTCTGTGCTTCTGGAATAGGTCTTCTTGCTTGTTGATAACTCAGTCTTTGATTTGCTTCTTTTTCAACCTAGAAGTTGGCTTCTTTTTGCTTTCTCTTCCTTGTTTTCAAAAAGGGCTTGTGATTCTTGGATGAATGAGAGATTTCAGTTCTCTAGAATCTTTTTGATTTTCAGAGTCTTTTGTATCTTTCTGGCCAAATCATTTGAAGTGATTAAGTCTCTTATTTTGCTCTAGTCTTTTATCTTTGTGATCGTTGGTGACTAGTGGAATTTGAGTCTTTTTCATGTTTTTGGTCTTGAAATTGTTTCTTGTTTTCCCTTTCTGAACGTTTTTGGTTCTTTAAATATTTAAAAGAAAAAGAAAGAAATTTTCTTTATGTTTCTTTTCTTTTGTTTTTTGGTTTTGTAGTCTTTTGAGTTTTTGGAAAATGTGTGAATTCTTGTTTTAAAGGTTAAGAGTCTTTTTGCTTTGAGGAGTTCTTTTTATTTTGGGGTTTTCTTCTCCTTGTTTGTTGAATTGGCCTTTTCCCTTTGTGATCACATTTGTTCATCTTTATGCCTTTCCTTGAGTCTTGCTTTTACATTCTAGTGTGAATTAGGGTAGATGCATTTTAGACATCATTTATTCTTTTTTGGTAGGTTTTGAATGTGTGTGCGCTAAAAGAAAAAGAAATTTTTTTTTTTCTTTCTTAGGTTTCTCGTAGAACCCTTGTAGAAATCTCTTTCATTGAAGAAAAATAAGTGTTGCATTCTCATGTAGCCTAGGTTTTCTATTGATTTATTTTGTGTCAAAACATCATCAGTTGCACTTCCACTTCCCTTGTCTTAAATAACAACCAACTAAAATGAGTGCTTAAAATTAAAATGAACTAGACTTTTCTTTTTGTCATAGTAACATCAACTAGTCTAGGGCATTTAGGGCCTTGGAATAGTTGTGTGGAGAGTAAACTCTCCAAGGCCACTTAAAATAAAAGTATATAAGTTTATTAATGAGTGGAAATCTAGTATTGTTAAGCTATCTGAGAAAGCTCCTCTAACAAAGGAGTCAAGCGCGAGGACATGTGAAGATAAGGAAAGAGAGATGCCCCCTCTCCTACATGTTGGATCGCGTGCCCATGACTGTTCTTCTCAGCTTCTGATCACTAGTTGATGACCTTATTTTCCTTTCCTAGGGACCAAACAGGTGACTGTAGAGGGGAATTCCTGTGGTATTTGAGGCAAACATTGCATCATTTTCATAGTACTTCTGCAGGGTTCCCTTGCAAAGCTTGGGTACTTGCACCAACAAAGGCTATTGTATGGAGGTCAACGTAACTGCTTATGATACCTTCATTGGTAGTCTTGGGCCCTCATCATCCAAAAAAACCTTCAGGAGGCCTTTATCTTCACTTTCTTGTATTTTAGTGTCCAGTCCTAATCACCCATAGTGGAAATACTTGGAAGTTGCTTTCTTCGTTGTATCTTTAGGACTTTTTTTAGAGAGTGATCTGTGCTCCTAGATTTCCATATGTGATTTAAGTCATTAATTGTTCTTTATATATAAAGGTGGTTGATCGACCAGTTTTTCGGTCTAGAAGGATTTGTGGGCTTTCAACTGCAAGTTTTGAGCCTTCACCTAGAAGGTGTAGGAGGAATTTTGCTGGTTCTTTTGAACCAGTGATAGTTAACACAACAAAGACAAATCCTTCTCCGTGAGCTTTTTATTTCACAGGGTGAACCTAGTCTAGTCCATAATCTGGGCATAAACACTCTAGTGCTTAATAGAGTACTCATCTAATTGGAATATGAAGTAGAAATTGAAGACGTTTTTGAGTCCCCTAGGACTCCTACAAAACCTCTTCCTTATCGTATTCCTTATGTTGTATCGTATGTGGGTACTCTGACTCATAGGCGGGCTAGCCTTGTTCAATCTCCTTCTTTCTTCTTAATAGCCAATGTTAGTGGCACAAGTATGGATTTTGATATGGCTGGTGTACATACTCCTTCTTGAGTTGTAGGAGGAGGCACTATTTCTATCTCTACTACTACACCTAGTATGGTAGTTGTTGGCTCTACCTCCATTCCAGGTTTGGGTGGGGACACCCAAATTTCTGCTCCTTTCACTGTGCTTATCCATTTGGAATTTTATCTAGTGGGATTCCCTTATTATCATCAATCTTACCTTCTGCTACTTCCATAATCCTTGGCTTCTTGGTGCCTCCCAAAATCCAGGATACTCTTTTTTGAATGTTGGGAATTCCACTCTTGGAGCTTGGAATTCTGAAGTCCCTCTGTGCTTATCATCCCCGGAAACTCTTAACTTTCCAAATATTTCGAAATTGATTAATGATCTGATCCATTAAAACTGACTTGACCTCGGGTCCCTATTAAACTTCCATCTGATATAACAAAATTTGAAGGGAAGTTTAGTGAGGACCCAACAAACCATGTAATCACTTTCCACTGATGGTGCTCATCAAATTCCTTGATTGATGATTTAATTAGGTCGAGACTCTTCCAACTCAAATTAACTAGAAATGAGGAAAAATGGTATATCGAGTTAAAGGGGGGGTCATTTTCTACATTTGGTGAGTTAGCTACAATGTTTCTCAACCATTTTAATTTTTCGTTCTGTTATGATGCCAAAACTAAACTTCTAGCCAATTTTGAGCAAGACAAGGCTACCCATATTTCTAACCACATTCAAGAGTGGCGTAGAAGGAAGAGGTTGATCAAGGCTTATATCCCTAATGAATTTATTCGAGAATGGTTTTTGAATTCATTATAGCCAGAGATATCTAAGGATCTATCACTTTCAAGACTGTTCACTAAAGAACAGACTATCTTTAGAGCCCAATAATTAGAGCTTATTTATTCCCAGTCTTGAGTCCTCTATAAGATTTTGCATGATGCTCCTAGATGGAAAATTGATCTCATAAAACCGAAACTAGGACCCCATGCCGACAGAGTTCTAGGATCAATCGATAACAATGTGGAAAGTTTGTTAAATCAATTACAACAATTCTCATTACAATATGCTTCTGCGACAAAGAGTATGTTACCAGTGTCTCCTCCTTCTCAACCTTTAGTAATAAATGTTGTTCAATCCTCAAATCCCAAAGGAAATCAAAAATCCGATGGGAAGAAGAAAGGGCACAGAAAGAAAAAGATATAAGGGAGGGAAGGGAAATGTGAATAAACCTAGTGAATACATTGGTGAGGGGAAGAATGAGTCTAAAAAGAAGGTTAAATTCCCATGCAAGTTATGCAGTGAGGATCATCTTACTCATATTTGCCCCAAGATTCAAGATGCTCAAATCATGTTAGCTCAGCAAGGTTCTTCTAGTTCCCAGGTTATGCTTATTAACCTATTCCCCCAAGGGTAACAATTACTTGCTGGCGTGAATGCTAATACTGGAACCCCTATAGGGGGAAACCAAGAAGGGGAATCTACATCAAATGTGTATATGGTTAAGTATCATGTTGATATTTCAACTATAGCTAATGATTATGGAGAGCCATAAAATTCTAAGGCTAAAACTGCTTTTAATACTCAAGAACCTCTCCATATAGAGATTCTCGCAGTTCAAACTATACCTCGGATGTCGAAAGGCCCCTCAAAGGGATCAACTTATAATCCAAATACTAGGTCTATTTAGAACTATACCATTATTGAATATTTAGCTCAAAGCCCCTATGATATGTCGGCGTTAGAGGTACCCCAGTCGTGTCCTATGCAAAGGAGTGATTTTCTCACTGTGATCAGAGCAGTTGACCGAAAAAAACTCTCTAGTAATTACATTTGATATGTCAAATGTTAAAAAGAGACTCCCTCATCATATGGCTTTTCAGATTAAATCTACATATCATAAGATACCATCTTTCAAATTGTAGTTGATGAAGGGGCTTCTGCATGTGTCATGTTTATGTCATGTAGAAAAGCTATCTGGTCCCCTGAAGCAATTCCCTCTCCTACTCTCTTAACCACATTTGATGGTCATTCTCATAGGCCTCATGGGATTCTACCTACCTTCCCTATTTGTGTAGGGGCCAAGGTTGTTAACGTGGAAGTAGAGATAGTTGATGTTAATATTGATTATAATATTTTGTTGGGTCGAAACTGGGTTTATGCGATGGATGCCATAGTCTCATATTTATTCTGCATCCTATGTTTTCCTCATGAAGGGAGAATTGTTACAATTGATCAATTATCCTATTATCCCAATGATCCTAATGTATTTGCTAACTCCATTGTCCCCTTAGTGAAGAATACCAAGTAGCCTATTGAGAATTTAGGAGTTGGAATGTATTCCTTTTTAATGGGTACTTTTGATATTCCACCTCCTGTTGCTCATATCAATGCCATTTCATCCTCTAGGATGTTCCCTTGATAATGTTCTTTTAGAACTCATTATTTTAGGATCCTTAGCCCTTTCCCCTCCTACAACCACATTAGAAGAAGGGAAAGTGGCTAGAATGGCTTATCCTAGATTTGCCGCAGAAATTACATATCAATCTATTATTAATTTTGTAGATTATGATCCCATTCTTGTTTCAATAGAGGATGTGGATGATGATGTGGTGTTGGTATGGACAATTTATTCCACTTTGGCTATGGATTGCCTTGATATTGTTTTACCATCTGAGGAGGCAATTCTGTAAGAAATGACTGGTGTACAAATGTTGTGTGACGATTTGCATCATCGGTCCTCCTTTCTCCCTAATTTGCGTAAGCTTGAATCAAGTTTGTCTAGTCATGTTTCTCAAGGAAGTGTTCATAAAATTTTAAACCCTTTGGATCCAACACATATTTTTGCTGAAGGTACCATGGCTAATATTTTAGAAACTATTCTGGTGAAAATTTATGAGAATCCCAACATTATTGATAATATATTCATTGGGGTTGAGTGTTCCCCTGAATAAATCAAAATTTACACCGATCTCTTTAAGGATTTTTAAGATGTATTCGCTTGGTCTTATGAGAAAATTCCTTGGATTGATCCTGGTATTGTTCAACATGAGATCAATACTTACAAAAACGTAAAGTCTATGTGTCAACATCTTCGACTGGTCAACCCTAGGAAAGTTGTGGCTATCAAGGAAGAAGTAGAGAAGCTGCTTAAGGAAGGTTTCATCTACCCTGTTCCTTTAACTGAATGGGTTTCAAATCCAGTCCCTGTGGACAAAAAGCAAGGAACAGTCTGTGTAATCATTACTTTTAGGGATTTGAATAAAGCCTGTCCAAAAGACAGTTTCCTCACTTGTTTACAGATCATAATATTGATGAGTGTGCTGGGAATGAAATTTTTTCTTTCATGGATGGAGTTTCTCGATACAATCAAATAACAATTCATCCAGAATATCAATATAAGAGAATGTTTATTTTCCCCTAGAGTATGTTTTCATATAGGAAAATTCCTTTTGGCCTTAAAAATGTTGGGGCTACTTTTCAGCGGGTTATATTATACACTTTCCATGACATCAAACATATAATTGAAGCTTATTTGGATGATTTAGCTAATCGCTCTCGTAAGAGAATGGAACATCCGAAACATCTTCGCCTAATTTTTAAAGATGTCGTTATTATAAATTCAGGTTTAACCCTAATAAGTTTGCTTTCATGGTTACATCTAGTCGGTTGTTGGCATTCATCTTTTATAACAAAGGGATTCATGTCATTTCTTTCAAGGTTGAGGCAATACTTCAGTTGCCTCCCCCGTCGAATATTCACAAACTTCAAAGTGTCCAAGGAAAAACAATTTTTTAAGGAGATTTATCATGAATTATGATGAGATTAAAAAAGGATTTATGCGTTTACTTCAGAAAGGATTTCCATTTGTTGGGGATGAATCCAGTCAATACTTGTTTGATGCTTTTGAAAAAGCATTGAACTCTACTCCTCTTTTGACTCCACCTGATTATAGCAAAGATTTCCTTTTGTACCTTGCGGTGACAGAATCAACTATCAATATGGTTCTAGTTTTGGAATATGATTCCCTTAGTGTTATAGACATTTTTAGGCACTACAACCCCAATCAAACATGTCCATAAAACAAGGGCTCCTAAGTCCCTAAAAGTGCTGTTTCATACCCTAAAGGAACAAGGTCATCTGATTACATCATCTCCCAGAAGTTCTCCATGAAAAACTGCTCAGAACTGGTCAAAACTGGACCATCTCACCTGCTCCATGGTCAAAGTACGATGCATCCCACCTAATGCACACGGGAGGTGCAATGCATACTGAAAAGCCCTTCTATGGGGTGTGATGGGCGAGAGTGGACAAATGGCAGAGATAGTTTGCGAGGTGGATGATCATGGAATCTTCCAGAAACTTCTCCTGTGACACTTGCCTCTCTGAATTCGCCCAGGGATGAGTAAGAGATCATCGATCTCCAAGTGGAATAAAAAACTATCAGAGAGAGGACTCTAATCAAAAACCCAGAAGCTGACTCACCCCCCTGCAATCATCTATATGTGGATCCCTCATCCCAGAGATCTAGGGGTTGGAATTTTGTATCTTGTAAGGAAGTTCTGTTGGTTTCTTGTTGGAATATCATAGTGTTGGGTGATCTAAGCTTTTCATGAGGTGAAAGAAGTGCTTTCATGTTGGAGGATGACGCTAGGTCAGAACAATTGGTTGTAATCCTCTTTGCTATTCTTGATTAATAATAAAGCTATTCACGTTTTCCTCCACATTCTTGTATATTTGATGATATATGCATTTGTGTGGTCAATATATATCTAGTCCTATATTGTTTATGATTGTAGATCTCTGTTCTTCGATAGTATTATGCTGCTTTGATTCCACAGGTGCTCTTTGAAGCTGGGTAGATGAAGGAGAAGTGGCAAGGATCTGTCAGAAGGGAGACGAACCGAGCAAGGAACCAAGCGCAAGACTGAGGTTGGTGTCCTTTGTTCCACTCTTATCTACTTCTCATAAAGGAAAACGAAACTAGTTTTAGTTAGTTTGTTTATAAGATAGCTACCAGTCTTAGTGGGACTAGCAACTACGAGTGGACACTAGATTTCCCGATAACAAAATGGCGACTCCGCTGGGGAGTGAATAGATTGTTTGTTTGTCTATATTTTTTTGTTTTATAAACTTACATACGGAGCCTGAAGTCAAGCCAACTAGCCTTCGAACTGCATTTGCTATGCAAGTGCAAAGTAGATCAATGCTGCTTCAATCTATCTCCAGGTTTTGTTTATAAACTAAACAATCAATCTGCAAACTTTCTAATTACCCTAGTGGTGGCTCTAGTAACCTCATTAGATCAGCCCCTGTGATTTCTATTTACTAGACATCACTTTCCCGACCTAAATCCCTGAACTGAGCTGCAAACTGTGACCCAGAACCCTGTTGAAGTCTCGTCCTTGGACCATCGCACCTTTTACTCTTGGGAATTTGGATGCATCGCACTTCCTGTGTGCAGTAGGTGCGCTGCATCACACTTTCCCTATGTTACAGGTGCGCTGATCAGACAGGACCTCTTCTGCTCTCAGATTTTGGTTTCTATTTTCACTCTCTTCAGCTCTATTCAAGAGTTTTGCTGTCTATGATCAGTATACCATTGTTGAAACCCCCTTCCTTTCCATCATTCCGCCTCCATTGTGCAAAGAACTGTGAATGTTTTTATGTATTTTCCGCCATTTTTAGTTCTCTTTTGCAAAGTAGTAGCATAGTCGAACTGTCATCTTTTGATTTGAAAGTGTCGCAAGTGTCGTTTTCAGTCAAAGAAAAGAATTCTATTGTTCTTGATGGTCGATTATACAGTTACTCTTGTATTTGATTTGAATTAGTAGTTTTTCAAGTGTCGAAAGCAGTTTTCAATTCAAAATAGTAAAGTTTCGTCATTATCTTCCTTTTGTTTTTGGAGAGAAATTTGTTAGTACTGTCGCTTTGAAAAGAAAATTCAGATTTGTACTTAGCATTCTTTTTGTCATTCACACATTAAGAAAGTTGAAAACAAATACATGCATGTGCATTTGCATTTAGATTGCTTGTTGGTTTGATTTAGGACAGTGCATCTAGTGTGTGCTCTCTGCTCTATGCTGAAAGGATATCATCTCTCTTTCTTTAGTAGCTAGGATTTTCATTGCAAAAAGAAGATTAAACGATTGTTTATCATCTTAGATTGCATTTTAGGAATTGTACATCTACATCACGCGGTGAACCTGAAAGGAAAATTTCTTAAGAAAGATCAACTGTAAAATAAATTTAATGAACCTAGAAACGCTTTGGAACCTAATGCACAACATCTAGAAGTCTAGGCTAGAGACGTATTTCGGCATTGTAAAGCCTGGTAATTGTCACTTTCACTGTTGGTTGGGTGATTCCTCCTCTTTGAGACGGAAAGTGCCAATACGGACTTGTGCTCCCACGTACCGTCAAGTATATATATTGGGAGACCACAATAGGCTATATCCTTTATCCATAGGAAGCTGTGTCTGTCGCCCTATCGATCGCAATGCACTGAACACAACATTCGGGAAGATTGACTGCCGTACCGTAAAAAATATTCTGTAGTTTTGCGATTGGTTTGGTAATCCCTCTGTCTAGATTTCTAGAGTAGTCTCTTTCATTCCTTTTCAGACTCCTTAAATGAAAAGGTCCATCTGAGCACTTGTCACTTCAGGCTCATTAAAAATCGAAGGCAACTAGAGTCATATTTTGTTTTTTCTCGACTCTTAAAAATTGAAAAAACAAGTTGTGTCAAAGCGTCTAAAATTCATTTAATTCGAAACCATTTTCCCCTTTATTTTTAGTTGATCAAGTGATCCGCAACCATGGAAGAAAGTCAATTGAAACCCCGTCGTTCGCGGAGACTTACGAGTCAACTGTCTTTGTCCCCAGAATCAAAACTATTCCAGACAAAGCGAACTCGTTTAACTGGCTCAAAGTCCCCTGGTCGGGTTGGAACAAGTGTTCCGACACCCTCGGAGACTCTGGTTACTCCAAACATTTCTGGTACCCCTACCTTTACAGAAGAAGTTTTGCAGCCACAAGAGGACAGTAGAACTGATCCTAATGTGAGGGTAAACACTTCTATATCTAAACCAACTCCATCCATAGTTGATTCGGAAGGTGTTTTTCCCCAAACATCAGTCGCTGCAAAATCTATACCTTCTTTGGCACCGGAAATATTTTACGGACCTGACGGTCTGCCTCTTCCACCCGGTTTGATTGCTATAGAAGAGATTGTGGAGGATCCACCATCTAGTACTCCATCGCAATTTGGAGTAGGGGTCACTCAATATCCTTCTTTGTCAGAAATTAGTCTACCGTTATCGGAAGTTCCTGTAGAATTGCTAGGAAACCTTTTGGATAGACTAGATATGTCTGAACAACAGTCGACATCTAGGACTGTGTCATCTGACACAGCAATGGCAGAACTTCCTATTGCTACTCTGACAATGTTCGCCGACGTACCATCTGTCGCAACTAGCTCTCAATCACTGGATGGGATCCATCCAGGAGCTGTTTCAACGGTATGGTCTATTCCCGTTTGTTCGTCCGGAATAATATCCGAAATCTCTTATGTTGAGTCTTAGCAAATTGATCCTTCACAATGTCAATTTGGGTAGTCCGGTCCTCAAAGGAAAATAATTCCCTTAAGCACCAGATTACCGTTGTATGAGGGGCAATATGCCCTTTCATTGTCTACTCCAGGAGGTCAAACATACGAGAGTTCGCAATAAAATTCAGGTTATGCTGGAATTACATCCAGTGGTTGGATACCAATACTGCCTCAACAACCAAGAGTTGTATAGTCAATGCAACAAAGTATGCCTATGTCAAATATCCCCACTACACCGGCTATTGTGACGATGTTGCAAGTACAAGCGTTACCTATTGTATGCCAACCTCAAGTCTCTCAGGTCGCAATCCGACAGCCCCTTGTCCCTGCGACACCACCACAATCATCAGTTAGTGGCTCCTTAACTGGAGTAACCTAGGCTCAAACGGGTACCATTACCCCTCATCTCGATCAAACAGCCAGTATTGGGCAACAACACATGGTCTCACAACCATGGCTGGTGCAATATCAACAACCACAATTCCAACAAGTTTACCAAGGATCTAAACACCAAGTCTTTGCAAGTAATGGGTAGCTGTATATTCAAAACGGACAACATCAACCATTTCATAATGGTTATGCCCATCAACCTTATCAAAGTTATCAACATCAAATGCACTATGCTGGTATGCAAAGACCCACCGGTCAGGCAATCCCATCTTATCCTGGGTATGCTTCGCCAAACCTGAATCAATAGTTGCCCTTCGTGGCAACTTTGGGGTTGCCAGATCTAAATTGGCGAACAAACGATCCAATCGCTTACGCCCCTTGGTGGTCAGCGATTCCTCATAAACTTCCGTTAGATATTCCTAAATTTAATGGAAATCCAGTTGAAGACCCGTCGAATCATGTGATGACCTTTCACCTGTGGTGTTCATCTACACCCTAAATGATGATTCGATTAGGCTTTGACTTTTTCAACGAACGTTAACTGGTCTAGCAGAAAAATGGTATATCGAATTGCCTAGAGCTTCGTTTGATAATTTCAGCACCCTAGCCACAACCTTTTTAACCCATTTTCAGTTACCCATAAGGTACGAAATGGGAACAGAGCTTCTTACCAATTTCAAGCAAATGACGGCCACTCACATATCCGATCATATTCATGAGTGGCGACGTCGTCGTAGAATGGTAAAAACATATGTTCCTGATCAGCTATTGGCTGAATGGTTTATTAAGTTGTTGTTAACTTCTATTATGGAAGATGTGGCAAAGGGAGGAGTCGTCACTGAAGAGCAAGTAATTGCTCATGCACAATATCTAGATTTGATCTATACTCAGTTTGTCACGCTCTACGATAAAATACCTGATGCTCCTAGACCGGAATTTTCCGTTCCTCCCTCTCCTAAATCAAACAAAGACTCTCATGTCGGGGACGGTGTGATAGGAACGACCAGCACAAAAACCGTAAAGGCTAAGTTGAAAAAGGCCCGTATGGTTTCAGGTCAAAATGCAAATGAATAACTTCTCGCCTCATAAGTAAATGCCATATCGACTGACAAAGGCAAAGAAACCAAGAAACTAGGAGGCAAGAAGAAAAAGAAAGGGAAGAAGAAGAAACAGGAAGAGTCGTCCCCTGAAAAATCTTCTGCAAACCCTTATGGAGATAGGAAACCAAATCGTCCATGCCTAATATGTGATGAGGATCATTGGACAAGAGAGTGTCCGTATAAAGCTGAGCTTAGAAAATTCTTCAAGAATTCAAAAACCTCAGTAGTATTGACTGATCCATTTACAAATCCAGGAACAAATATGCTTCCCCGTCCCAAGTGCTAATGTTTTCGGTTTCGAAGCAACAAAACGATGCTTTGATATCGACAAGGAATAAAGATTACGAGAATCCACAGCTGTCGGACAACAAGGCCAATGATCAACCCAATAGTTCGACAACAAATTCGACCGAAGTTGTGCCACCCATCATTCCTGAACTAACGATAAAGTTGCCAAAGGGAGTAGTACACAAATCGACATTTAATCCTCATGCCAGAGCAGCACAGCATTATAATATAGTGGAGGATCTGGCCCAATCGCCATCCGCTATGTCGACACTTGAGGTACTGTCTCAAAAGAAAGCTTTATTATCACTGATATGTGGGATTGACCCAACGGATTCCAATCTTGTGTCCTTTAATCACAAAGGATATGACCCTCAGTTACCAGCTCAACTAGCTTTCCTTATTCAAGTGAAAGCCCTCAACAAAACTGTTCATCGAACAATTATTGATGAGGGAGCATCTACATGTATTATGTCAATGAGTTGCTGGAAAAATTTAGGATCTCCACCCTTGTCGCGATCTTCGACGACATTAAAAGAGTTTAATGGACGAACATACACCCAATACGGGATTTTAAGTAACTTGCAAGTCGAACTGGGGGGCAAAACAGTAGAAATAGATGTTGAAGTAATTGACGGAAACCTTGATTACAACATCCTACTGAGAAGGCCCTAGATATATGCTATGGCTACCGTTGTGTCGACCTACTCAGAAAGATTGCATTTCCCTTTCAAGGAGGAATTATAATTGTTGATCAACAGACATTTCTCCCCAACAGTTCACAAGTTACGGGAAGCATTCCGATGATCCACGGAAGCCCTCATTCACTTCAAAATATTGGAGTAGGCCTACCAAAAGACCCTATATTAATGGGGACTTTTGCCCTACCGCCTCCAATCAATCTAGCGGAAGTGGCAATGGTGGGAACTTGCAATATGATATCTTCTATTCAAAAGATCTCGGAAAATGATATTAAAATGGATCATCTGTAGGTATTGCCTCCAAGCCCAATGGAAATTTTGTAGCAATCAATTTTTTCGGCATGGGAGGCAAATCCAAATCAACACTCATAAAGCGTTTGGATAGATAGGTCTAAGGAATATGGTACCCCTTCAGATCCTTGGTTGCAAGTACATTATACAGACGAAGGAATTGTTCAGTCAATGATGATTGACGAGGCACCATGGGAAGATTACCACCATCGTTTCCATCTTCTGGATTACAAAGAAGATACTCCTAGTGACCTTCATCATCCCTCAGTTTTTGATTTTCTATCAAATACTGTAAACACGGTGGATTCTTAGTGAAACTTGTCCAATATTGAAGAGACTATCGCCATAAATATCTCGACCAAAACAGATGTTGTAGAGAATATTCATGTCGGCAAATCTTGTTCTCCTTCAGAACTGGAAATATATAATGCTCTTTTTCGCGAATTCAGAGATGTCTTTGCTTGGTCGTATGATGAAATGCTAGGCATTGATTTGAGCATAGTTGAACACAAAATTAAGATGTATCCAAATGTCAAACCGGTACGACAACGGCTACGGCAGGTGCACCCCAAGAAAGCCGCTTCCATCAAGGCAGAAGTTGAAAAAATTCTCCATGCTGGTTTTATTTACCCGGTTCCTCTAACCGATTGGATATTGAATATTGTTCCTGTAATGAAAAAACAAGGAACGATTAGAGTGTGTGTCGATTATAGGGATGTAAATCAAGCTTGTCCGAAAGACAACTACCCTACACCCTTCATTGACCAGATAATTGATGAATGCACCGGATGTGAAATCTTCTCATTTATGGATGGATTTTCCAGGTATAATCAAATAAATATCTGCCCACAGGATCAGTCAAAGACTGCATTTATTTGTCCGTGGGGCACATTTGCATATCGCAAGCTACCCTTTGGTTTAAAGAATGCAGGGGCAACATTTCAGAGGGCAATGAATTATGCCTTCCATGACATCAAAAAAATCGTTCAACTATATCTCGATGATCTTCTGGCTCATTCGCAAAAGCGGACCGATCATCCGCAACATTTGAGAGCGATATTTCTATGTTGCTGACACTACAAGATACGACTCAATCCACACAAATATGTATTCTGTGTCAGTTCTGGTCGTTTACTTGGCTTTGTGGTCTCAAAGGACGGGATTCGTCTTGACCCATTTAAGGTTCAGGCAATCATTAATTTGCCTCCACCTTCAAATTTGCTTCAGATTCAGAAAATCCAAGGGAAAGCAAACTTTCTGAGGAGGTTCATTCCAAATTACGCCGAACTTGCTAAAGGTTATACACGTCTATTGAAAAAAGAAGTACCCTTCATCTGGGATCAGGTCGCGCAAGCTTCCTTTGATGCTTTAAAAGAATCCCTAATAAAAGCATCATTAATGTACGCTCCCGATTATCAAAAAGACTTTAACCTGTATCTAGCTGCAGCAGATACAACCATCGCAATGGTTTTAGTTCATGAAGACAATGGAATTGAACATCCTATATATTATTTAAGTAGAAACTTAAATGATACAGAAAGTAAGTACTCTTACTTTAAAAAGCTAGCTCTCGAAGCTGTTGAAGCGATACAGAGATTTCGACACTATATCCTCTTTCGAAAAACCACCATTCTGTCAAATTGCAACCCCATGACTTATATATTGTCGCGACGGTTGCTGGGGGGAAAATATTCAAAATGGATAGCAATTCTACAAGAGTTTGATATGGAATTTATAAAATCCAAATCGAAGAAATCCCTGGTTTTCGCGGAGTTACTATGCGATCTCCCATCGTCGTCCAACGATGTAACATTAGAAGAAGCAATCGTGGATGAATCTTTGTTTATGATATCTTCAAGCAATCCGTGGTATGGAGACATAATAATCTATCTCCAAACCCAAACATATAGGTCTAATACCTCCCGCTCGGAACAACGACGCATTCGATACCAAGCAAAAGACTACATGATCATCGGTGATACACTTTACCGTCATGGTGTCAATACAGTTATGAGGAGGTGCCTCACCCACGAGGAGGCCAAAAATGTCCTGAATGATTGCCATTTAGGCATGTGTGGGGGGCATCAATCTGGTTACGCTACAACACAAAATATTTTACAAGCAGGATACTTCTGGCCAACAATGTTTAAAGATTCCATAACCGCAGTCAGAAGTTGCCATGCATGTCAAATCTTTGATCGAAAAACCAGAATACCACCCGCACCTCTGCAACCAGTAGTTGTTTTTGGGCCATTTGCCAAATGGGGCATATATTTCATGACATGTAACCCCACCTCGGTCGGGGGGCATGGGTATATCATAGTCGCAATAGACTATTTTACCAAATGGGCCGAGGTGATTCCTACATTAAACAACAGTGGCGAAATGGCTGCCCTCTTCTTTTTCAATCATGTAATCTCCAGATTCGGCATTCCACAAGCCATAGTCATAGATCATGGATCAAATTTTCGTAATCACATGATGGTTGAGTTGGCTGCCAAGTTAGGGCTGTCCCACAACAACTCTACTCCGTATTATCCGCAGGCTAACGGACAAGTTGAGGCAATCAACAAGGTCCTGAAGCAGATGTTGCAAAGGATGATTAGAGTCCACAAAAGGAGTTGGCACCTGATCCTGTACTCTTCCTTGTGGGCATATCGAACATCGGTGAGGAATGCAACTGGGTTTACACCCTTTCAATTGGTGTATGGCCTGGAAGAAATCTTACTGGTTCAGTGTGAAATCTCGTCCCTCAAACTCGCAGTCTATCTTCTCCTCGGAACTTCAGAAGAAGAGGCTCGTTTCTTGGAACTAATCCAATTGGATTAAACCCGTCGTGATGCGCCTTTAGCTAATGAATCCCATAAGAAACGAGTCAAGGCATAGTTCGACAAGAATGTCAAACCCCGTGTCTTCTCAAAAGGTGACCTGGTCTTACTTTATGACCAGGAATCCGACAAATTGGGAGCAGGTAAGTTCAAATCCTTATGGATGGGCCCCTATATAGTTAAACGTGGATTAGAAAAAGGAGCCTACGAGTTAGTAGATTATGATGGGATTCCACTGGCGCAACCTCGCAACGGATTGTACCTTAAGCGTTACTATGCTTGACTCAAGATAGTAACCCCTATGCTTTTGTTACATTTTTGTTTTCGCTAAGGGTAATTGTTTTGGTTAAGTGATCCGCTTTTAAAGCGGATCACTTAAGCGTTACTATGCTTGACTCAAGATAGTAACCCCTATGCTTTTGTTACATTTTTGTTTTCGCTAAGGGTAATTGTTTTGGTTAAGTGATCTGCTTTTACATTTTTTGCAGATGTCGGACCTATTGGAATCATTTGTTGGATATGCCAACGGAGTGAGTCGTAGTTCGCGTAACCTATCTTCTGCAGCTTGGGCCATCTTTGATCTAAGCGGTGAGTTAGTGAGTTTTAGAGGGGTATGTATTGGTCGGTCAACAAACAATATTGTTGAATATAGCGCGTTGATAGAGCTCCTCTCTGATGCCATTACGCGTGGCATACGCCGACTAGTTTTCAGGCTAGAGTCACAACTCGTCATCCTACAGCTCACTGGTATCTACTCCGTACGGAATCCAACTATCTATCGCATGTTCCTAAGGGTCAAGATTTTGGAAAGATAGTTTGATTCTATTCAATATTAGCATATTTCTAGAAACTTAAACACATTAAAGGACTCATTGGCAAATTATGTGTTAAATAGACATTTGCAACATTTATAAAAGAAGAATTTCATCAAATATTTGCGTCAAGATCATGTAACTCAACCAAAATAAAGCTCCGAAAATCAAAAATATATATATAACTGTTTATGGTTCATACATAATGTTCTGTAACCAGGACAAAATCGGTCAAATGACCCAAAACTCAAAATTCTAGGGGGCACCCTAGTCTAATGATGCTGGTGATAATAAGTCACCGCCTGTGAAATCATGCGTAAAAGCCTAGTCCATCGACTCGGCACGCCAGTAGTATGTCACTGCAACCTCAGGGGTAGCTCGTTGGTCCTCACGTCTGGAATACCGAGAGTGAGGCCCTCGACCTAATCCTGTAATGTTGAAAGAGTCTCGACCACATCAAGGTCGCGAAGGATAGCCCTCCCCACAGCCTCTCCTGCTGGAGCGCAGCTGGTACTCTCAGACGTACTACTGGCCGGACTGGTCCAATATCTGCATGAGCACATGAGTTTTGATTAGTCCTGATAGAAGAAAGCACAAGAAAAAGAAATGATGAACAGAGATATGGTCAGAGAATTTACCGACAGCACCCCACTGCTCACCAGCCAGCAGCACCAAATCTAGGTCACCCCGGAAATCCATACTAGCATATGGATACTCAGAAAAAACCATCTCCTGACGGTTGAACCACTCGAAGAAGGTATCAGAAAAGGAAATCTGGGACTGACCAGCGTGTCGGGCCATAAGTTCGACCCATCTCTACATCCGTGGCTCAGTCGGTGGAGGTAAGCCAAGTGAAATGTATTGCGACTGCATCAGTGGGATCCTTTCCAAGGGGAAAGTGGTCAAAATAGAACCATAGCCGAAGTTCTTCAATTTTCCATTTTTTTACCTTGGTCAGTTGTTATTTCATCACAAGGAGTACTGCATCACACTAGTTGAACACCTTTGGTTCAAGGCATTCCAAGGAGTACTGCATATAAGACCTGTTAGCCACGTGAGGAGCCGCACTACCATCCAGTCTAGCAAAAGTGAACAAAATGGTCCTCAAGGACCGGTCATCGACATCTTGGATGTTGATCTTGCCATCCCTACTTGGCTGAGATCCCTATTTGCAAAACCGGCGAATATAATCTCTCATAGATTCGCCCCCACAGGCGGAACCTGATAGTGAAAGAGGGGCACCACGCCTCGATAAACCGGTCAAAAAATAGATGTCCACGATAGTCAAGGGGATAGATTTGCCTCTAATCTGAAACACCTGGCTGGTAGGATCCCATGCATCGAGAAAATATTGCAACAAGTTGATTTGTTGCCTCATGCTAGAAATGTGGAAAAACTTGAATAGGCCACAGTTCCGCAGTGAAGTTATCGTAACTGAATCATGTAGAGCAAGCATGTCCTCTTCTTCATGCTCGTGTTCTCGCCATGTAACAACCATTTTGCTCCGATAAATCTTTGCAAAACAAGCAAGAGAAGAGTCAGGATCCTGATTTGGCAAAAAAAAAGCAAAAATTCCATGAGAAAACAGTGCAAAAAATTCCCTTCTCACACCCATCGCACCCCCAGCAGTGTACTGGGTGAGATGCATACTGACTGGCCAATGGCCAAGCCAGTATGCATCGCACCTTACGATATAGAAAGGGTGCGATGGAGCTAGGGTGAATTTTCAAACCCCAAAGGCTCAGAAAAACAAGGAAACATGCACAAAATTCAAAAAGGAAGGAATGCAACTGAAGAGCTTAGGTTTAGCTCCTACCTAGTCCAGACGACACCGAGAATCGTCCACAGAATCTCTCGAAATCAGCTGGTGAAAATCAAGGGGGAAAAGCACCTCCAGAGCTCCAAAAAACCAAAGTTCAAATGAAATGGTAAAATGAGGGGTAAAAAACCACTTTTAAATTACTTTTCATGTAATTAGAGTAAAATATTAGTGTTTTAACTCATTTTGAAACATATATTGTTCATTTCTAATCAGTTTGATGAAGTAATTGAACAGGCGGTACAATCTTTGAGGGAACAAAGTGATTAATAGTGAAATTAAATCAATGACCATTATCACGAGCAGTTTTTATGTGGAGTTCAAGCTCATTAAAAATTAAACATAAGCAATGAGCAAACGTTCCCCTAGAGTTTAAGCTCATTAAAAAAACAATGAACCAATTTCTGGTAAATAACCATTGTGAATGCATTATCATCAGCTTTTGAGCCCTCATCATCACCTCCACTCTGTTTTAGCCGATCATTCACCTCCATTTGATTGTTTACCCCTTTTGAGGAACAACTGCGAAGAGTGATCCTGCTAGCCATCCTTGTGACACTACCGTGATTGGAAAATTCCAAAATTATCAGTCGTTCCTAAAAAACGAGTCTCCTTTAAGCTCTTTTCACCTAACTCGTAAAACATGAAAAGATTGCCGAGCGATTGGCTTTTCCAGCTCACTAAAGTGATCGGAAGTGCTATCCCTCCTCTATATTTTAATCTTTTTGGACCTGAGGGATTATTACACAAAAAGATCGAGCGCTTGTCTTGTTCGGCTCATTAAAATTATCGAAAATTCATCCCTTTCGTATTATTTTATACTTTTTCGGACTTAAGGGATTATATGACGAAAAAGGATTATTGGAGTTTCCTTTACGTCCCTTTCAAACTCTCTAAAATTGAAAAGTACTGAGTTATCTTTGTCGTTAAACTCGTTAAAACCGAATAGCGACAAACTTGTCCATATAGACAAGAACGAGTTTCACTGTCACTAGGCTCGTTAAAATATAGCAACGGGTTTGCCCGAAGGGAAAATTATAGAACAAGCATATGTTATCCTCCTCAAGCTTGATAAAAATAAAGAGGTACTGGTCAGCAATTACTGGGGAAAAATTGGGAAGAAAACTTGAAGAAACTTTATTGGTAGCAAGTCACTCTTGAACATGATACTTTCACTCTGCATCCGAGTCAGGTTGGGTTGTTCCGTTCACTGGTCATATCACCATTGGTCCATCACACCATCCATATTTGGGGTTAACGCTACCAATCCATGTCAGTGCCACCGGTATGTTCAAGAGAAGTCACTCAGAGAATTCACCTGTGTCTCATCCGTTGCAATACATTCACACTCCATTCTTTCATGACCGCCACCCTGAACCTTGTACCATCAGATCGTTTTCACCTCCAAAATCATTTACTCCGTTCCATGTCGTAGATGTGGGATTCATTAAGGCCCTCCTATGGCAGGTCGCTTCTTGTCGACATCAGCTCATTATCCAAGAAGTCGACTTAGGAACAACCCTTTCAGTACTTTGAAGCTTGCATACCTCAATGGCAAGTTTCTCACTTCCGGCGACAGGTTTACATCAATGGCCTTCGACCGAAATATTTTGCGCGGTGTTCGACACCAAGTCCCTTATTCAAACCACACGAATTTTACCATAGTACCTTGAGGGTCATCATCATTATCGGTGATTCCTCTCGCGCCTGTTAACAACTTACATCATTGGCTGGTAATCGGGCGATGTCTTTCCGTGTTCGACTCCAGAACATCTTTCACATGGATCGACTTGTACTGCGAGTGAAGATTGAACGAGTTTGAAGACCCCATATCTAGTTTCATCCCTCTGGGCTGCAATATATTCAGGAAAATAAAAACATCAAATGTACATTGTTGCTGCACAGATGATCATCCGAATCAAAGGATGATGACTCTATTAGAATCATCCGTCTCCCGTACAGACGGTTTTCTGTCTTATTTACATGAAAATGAATTTATAAAGCTGAGCATGGGAATGCCCGCCTCAGCTATATCATGAAAAATATTATGAAGATAATGTATTGTATTGTATCTTATTACAGGTCGCTTTCCAGCTCGAAAAAACTTCGGATCCTCATGATAAAGCATTTCACCTGACAACAAAAGATTAACGACCTCATGCTTTAGGGGGCAACTGTTAAAGGAATTTTTGGGCACTGCAACCCCAATCAAACATGTCCATAAACCAAGGGCTCCTAAGTCCCTAAAAGTGTTGTTTCATACCCTAAAGGAACAAGGTCAGCTGATTACATCATCTCCCAGAAGTTCTCCATGAAAAACTGCTCAGAACTGGTCAAAATTGGACCACCTCACCTGCTCCATGGTCAAAGTGCGATGCATCCCACCTAATGCACACGGGAGGTGCGCTGCATACTGAAGAGCCCTTCTATGGGGTGTGATGGGTGAGAGTGGAAAAATGGCAGAGATAGTTTGCAAGGTGGATGATCATGGAATCTTCCAGAAACTTCTCCTATGACACTTGTGTTATAGACATTTTTGTGCCTTACAGCATTGAGCATGAAATGTCCATAATATAAGGGATCCAAAGTCCCTAAACATGTTGTTCCTACCCCTAGAGGAACAAGGCTAACAAACCACAACAATTCACAGAAGTTCTCCACCAGAAACTGCTCAAAAACAAGTCAAATCAGGATCATTTCAGTGGCTACACTAGCTGTTTGCGCTGAATGTCAAAGCCAACACTGGCTACCTACGTTGAATGTCAAAAGGAACACTGGCTACCTGCGCTGAATGAGAATGGACATGTGGCAAGCTCATTTCTCAAGGTGTCAAAACCCAGGAAGCTTCCAAGATGACACTTGCCTCAGGGAATTCAACTGGTGATGAGTAAGAGGTTCCAAATCTCCAAGTGGAAGCAAGAACCTCCAAGTGGAATCAAGAACTGACAGAGGGAGAGGACACTAGTCAGATCTCAAGCTGACTCATCCTCTCTCCAAACATCTATATATGGATCTCTCCTCCATGAGATCTAGAGGCTGGAATTTTTTTATTGCAAAGAATTGCTGTTGGTTTGAGATTGGAATCATTGGGTGCTTAATGCTTTGAAGGGGGTGAAGATAGGAATTCCATTTGCTGGGAAGGAGATGCTGGATTGGAGCCCTCTGGGTTGTATCTCTTCCTGAACCTTGTTATTCATCAATAAAGCTATCTTGGTTTCTCCTATATACTGATGTATCTTTGATGTATTATTACATTAGTATGTTTAGTTTATTTCTAATCCTGAACTAGTTATGAATATGAATCCATGTCTTGTGTAGTGTTCTCTTCTTGTGATCTTGCAGAAACCTCTTGAAGTTGGGCGAGCGAGAAGACAAGTAGCTGGTAATCCTCCAAGAGAAGAGAGACCAGATCGAGGGACAAACGGAAGACACCGGTTAGTCCATCTATCTCTCTTCATTCTTAATTCATAAAGGAAGAATACTAGAATAGCTGTCTCCGTTTGTTGCTAAGGCACTGTCACACCTTAGGTGGATAGGATCGTCCTGCATAGGCATTTTTCCCCACAACAAATTGGCGACTCCACTGGGGAGATCTGTTTAGTCATTTTATTTGTGTTTCTATCATTGTTTGTTTCATAGACTCGACAGCAACAATCGAACTGCATCTGCTATTCCCGGATGCAAAGTAGACAGTTGCTGCTTTGATCCAGTCACTGGACTTGTCTATGATCTGAACAATGGACTCACAAATGATTTGATGATCCTTTGTGATAGATCTTAGTACTCCCTCAAAGCATCCCTTTGATTGTACCTTGCTTGTTGCTTTTATTTGGCCTGAAACAGTAGATTAAATAGCAATCTGTGACCCAGAACCAAGTGAGAAACGAGATTTTTTCCTTCAGCGCGACAGTTGTGAAGAGGTTCTGCATTTCAACGCAGGTCCCATGAAGGCTACCTGCGCTGAATGTCAAAACCCCTGTGTTGAGGTTGCGCTGAACCAGTTTGGCCTTGTGCAACTGGGGTTCTCTGCTCTGCTTTGCCTTGTTTTGATCTCTGATTTTTGCAGCCTGTAACCAGCATAGGTACCAGTCTGATAACTCCTTTTCTCTGCTTAAATTCCGCCTCCTTTTGTACGAAAATACTGTAAGTGTTTTTATGTGTTTGTGGCGTCATTTACAGTTTTCCTTTGCATGAGTGAAATAATCATCCTGTAGCCCCTGATTCAGATCTGTTGATTGTGATCTTAGAAGAGAGTTCATTGGTTGTTTGCAGTTGATTATACATTTACTTTTGCATTTGGTTTGAGTTTGTCTCTTTTAAGTGTCGAAACAAGTATTCATTTCGAAAATCGTTAAGTGTTGTAATCTCTTCTACCCTCTCTGATTTCGAAAAAGTAAACTTGTTTGTACTTGTCATTTAAAAGCAAATTCAAAGTTGTACAAAGAGCTTTCTTTGTAGGCATCAATACTAAGAAAGCGGAAAACAAACACCTGCATTGTGCATTTGCATTTTGATAGTTTGCATGTTTGATTTAGGGAAAGTGCATTAGAGTGTGCTGATTGCTCTTTGAGAAAAGATGGTGTCTATCTTTTCCCTTAGTAGCTAGGATTTTCAAAGTTGAAAAGATATAAAGCTTGCTTATCATCTTTAGACTGCATTTAGGAATTGTACCATACATCTCGTGGTGAACCTCAAAAGGCAAACTTCTAAAAAGATCAACCTAAAATAAATTGAATGAACTTAACAATGCTTTGCAACATAACACACAACATAGAGGTCTAGGCTAGAGACGTGTTCCGGCGTCGTAAAGCCTGGTGACTGTCGATCTCGTGGATGGTGGGTGATTCCTCCTGAGGGACGATAGCGCCAGTACGGATTGTGCTCCCACGTACCGTCGCGTATATATTGGGAGACCCCTATAGGCATAAAACCTTTATCCTTAGGAAGCCGTGTCGGCCGCCCTACTGATCGCAATGCACTGAACACAGCATTCAGGAAGATTGACCACCCGTACCTTAAAAAGTATTCTGCGGTTTTGCGAAAAGTTTGGCACACCCTCTACCTAGAACTCCAGAGCAGTTCCTTTTGGCCTTTTTCAGACTCTATAACGGAAAAAGTCCATCCGAGCATTTGTCACTTCGGGCTCGTTAAAACATCGAAGGAGACTAGAGTCATCTTTTTCTTTTTCTCGACTTTTTAAAATTGAAAAATCAAGTTGTGTTTAAGCGTCGTTAAAATTTATTTTAAACGGAATAATCATCACCTTTCCCTCATTGATCTTCGAAGTTAGTCTCCCTTCATCACAAGTTCTTGTAGAATCGCTAGAAAATATTTTGGATGGACTAAATATGTCTGAACAACCGTCGACATCCAGGCCTGTGTCATCCGACGTAGCAGTGGCAGAGCCTCCTGCTGCTACTCCAACGATGTTCGCTGGTATACCATCTGTCCCGGCGAATTGTCAACAACAAACCGGAGTCCCATCAGGGACTGCTTCGACGACATGGTTAGTTCCTATTTCTTCATCCGGATTATCATCTGGTATTTCTTATGTTGAAACTCAACAAATTGATCCAATGTGTCTTCAAAGGCCAATCTGCCCTTTAAGTACTGGATTGCCACCATATGGAGGGCCGTATGCCTTTTCATTGTTCCCTCTCGGAGAACAACCATATGGGAGTTTACAACAAAGTTCAGGTCAAACTGGAATTACATCCAGCGGTTGGGTACCAATACTGCCTCAGCAACCAAGGGTTGCATATTCAATGCAACCAGTCCACCCTGTGTCGAATATTCCCACTATACCTGGTATGATGATTGCGTCGCAAGTACAAGCGCTACTTGTTGTATGTCAACCCCAAGTTTCTCAGGTTGCAATACAACAGCCTCTTGTCTCAACGACTCAATCACAACCTCAGGTTAGTGCCTCCTTATTTGGAGCGACTCAGACTCAAACAAGTACTATGACTCCTCATCTTGGTCAATCATCCAGTATTGGACAACAGCAAATGGTCCAACAACCAGGGCTGGTTCAATCTCAACAACCGCCATTCCAGCAATCATATCAAGGACCTGAGCAACAAGTCTTTGAAAATAATGGGCAACCACATTATTATAGTGGTTATGCCCATCAACCTTGTCAAAGTTGCCAACATCAAATACATTATGCTGCTATGCAAAGACCCACTGCTCAGGCGATTCCATCTTATCCTGGGTATGCTTCGCCTAACCTGAATCAACAGTTGCCCTTTGTAGGAACTCTAGAATTACCAGATCTAAACCGGCTGACGAATGATCCAATTGCTTATGCCCCTTGGTGGCCAGCGATTCCACATAAACTTCTGTCAGATATTCCCAAATTTAATGGAAATCCGGGTGAAGATCCGTCGAATCATGTGATGACATTTCATCTGTGGTGTTCATCAAACACCCTGAATGATGATTCGATAAGACTTCGCCTTTTTCAGAGGATGTTAACGGGTCCAACGGCAGAATGGTATATTGAATTGCCTAGAGCTTCGTTCAACAACTTCAGTACCTTAGCCACGACTTTCTTAACCCATTTTCAATTACCGATAAGGTATGAAATGGGAACGGAACTCCTAACCAACTTCAAACAGACAACGACCACTCACATATCTGATCATATACATGAGTGGCGACGTCGTCGTAGGATGGTAAAAATTTACATTCCCGATCAGCTATTAGCTGAATGGTTTATCAAATCCTTACTTCCTACAATCACGGAAGATGTGGCAAAGGGGGGAGTCGTAACGGAAGAGCAAGTCATCGCTCGTGCGCAATATCTGGACTTGGTCTATACTCAGTCTGGCACGCTCTACGACAAAATACCTGATGCCCCTAGACCGGAATTCTCAATTCCTCCTCCTCCTAAATCAAACAATGACTCTCATACCATCGATGGCGTGATTGGCACGACAGACACGAAATCGACAAAGGCTACATCTAAAAGGGCCCGTAAGATTTCCAGTCAAAATGAAAATGAGGAACTTCTTGCCTCGGAAGTAAATGCCGCGTCGACCGACAAGGGCAAACAACTGAAGCAACCAGGGGGCAAGAAGAAAAAGAAAGGGAGAAAAAGGAAACCCCCTGCGGGGTGTCATATATGCGATGAGGATCATTGGACGAGAGATTGTCCACATATAGCTGAAGTTAAGAAACTCTTTAAGAGTTCAAAACCCTCAGCAGTATTGACTGATCCGTTTCCAAGCCCGGGTACCAAACTGGTTGCTAATCAAAATGCTTCCCGATCCAAAGTGCTTATGTTGTCTATCTCAAAGCAGCAAAATGATGCTTTGGCAAGGAATAAAGATTACGGGAATCCACAGGTGTCGAATAACAAGGCTAATGAACAACCTAGTAGTTCAACAACAACTTTGACCAAAGTTGTGCCACCCACCATTCCTGAACAAACGATAAAGTCGCCAAAGGGAGTAGTGTACAAGTCGACATTTAATCCTCGTGCAAAAATAGCACAGAATTATAATATAATAGAGGACCTGGCCCAATCGCCGTCCGCTATGTCGACGCTTGAGGTACCGCAAAATTGCCTCTCCCAAGAGCAAGCTTTATTATCAGCAATAGGTGAAATTGACCCAATGGACTCCAATCTTATGGCCTTTGATCATAAAGGATATGACCCTCAGTTACCAACTCAACTAGCTTTCCTTATTCAAGTGAAAGCCCTCAACAAAACTGTTCATCGAACAATTATTGATGAGGGGGAATCTATGTGTATTATGTCGATGAGTTGCTGGAAGAATTTAGGCTCACCACCCTTGTCGAGATCGTCAACGACGTTAAAAGCATTTGATGGACGATCATACACTCCATACGGGATTTTAAATAACTTGCAAGTTGAACTAGGGGGCAAAACAGTGGGAATTGATGGAAACCTCGATTACAACATCCTACTGGGAAGGCCCTGGATATATGCCATGGCCGCAGTTGTGTCGACCTACTTCAGGAAGATTGCATTTCCCTTTCAAGGAGGAATTACAGTCCTCGACCAACAAAATTTCCTCCCCGACAGTTCATAAGTTACGGGAAGCATTCCAATGATCCATGGAAGCCATCATTCGCTTCAAATATTGGAGTAGGTCTCCTAAAAGACCCTGCCTTAATGGGTACTTTTGCCCTACCTCCTGCAAGTAATCTGGCGGAAGTGGCCACAATGGAAACCTACAATATGAAATCTTCTATATCTAATGGATTCGGAGGATTCCTAAACATTTTGTCAGCGTGGATCATCGCCCTAATAGAAATACTGTAAATACAGTGGGCTCCGAGGACGGTTCTTATCTCGTGTCAACCTCGTTAAAAAATGAAACAAGGAGTCATGAGGATAGTTCTTTTACTATGTCAACCTCATTAAAAAATGAAACAAATCCCCTTTTCAAATCTCAAAGGTAAACCTTCATTCCAACCACCAAGTTGAATGCAATGAAGCTTGGGGGGCATGCACCTTGATTTGCGTTATTATGCTGGGGGCATGCAAACTTATCATGAGCAGTGTTACTGTAGGGTTCAAGCTCGTTAAAAAATAAACCCGCCATGAGCAGTGTTACCGCAGGGTTCAAGCTCGTTAAAAAATAAACCCGCATCGAGCAGTTTTAGCACACAGTTCATGCTTGTTAAAAAATAAACGCAAGATCCGAGCAGTTTTAGCGCATAGTTCATGCTCGTTAAAAAATAAACATAAGATCGAGCAAATTTTTCCACCCGCGTTTAAGCTCGTTAAAAAATGAACTATCCCGGTAAATAACCACAGTGAATGTAATATCATCAGCCATTAAAGCCTTGGTCGTGTTCGCCCATCACCCCCACTTTTCCATTGGCCGATCGTTCACCTCCATATGTTTGTTTACCCATTTTGAGGAACAGCTGCGAAGAGTGATTTCACCTAGCCATCCTTGTGACACTGCCGTGATTGGAAAATTCCAACCTGTACCTGGAATCAGCTGCTAACCCTGTTTATCACTCGTTCCTCAAAAGACGAGTCTTCTTTAAGCTCTTTTCAACTGACTCGTAAAATATGAAAAGATTGTCGAGTCCTTGGCCTTCCAGCTCGTTAAAGGGACAGGAAGAGCTATCCCTCCTCTAGATTTTAATCTTTTTGGACCTGAGGGATTATTGCACAAAAAGATCGAGCGCTTGTTTTATTCGGCTCGTTAAAACTATCGAAAACTCATCCCTTCTGTATTGTTTTATACTTTTTCGGACTTAAGGGATTAGATGACGAAAAAGGACTTTTGGAGTTAACTTTACGTACCTTTTCAGACTCTCTAAAAATGAAAAGGACCGAGTTATCCTTGTCGTTAGACTCGTTAAAATCATTAAATAGCGACAAACTTGTCTTTAGACGAGAACGAGTTTCACTATCGCTAAGCTCATTAAAACATAGCGATGGGCTTGCCTGGAGGGCAGGTTATAGAACAAGCATATGTTATCCTCCTCAAGCTTGACAAAAATAAAGAGGTACTGGTCAGCAATGACTGGGGAAAAATTGGGAGAAACTAAAGAAAACTTTGATGGTAGCAAGTCGCTCTTGAACATGACACTTTTCCTCCGTACCACAATCGCGTTGGGTTGTTTCATTCACCAGTCACATCCATGGTCTCGCCATACCATCCATATTTGGGGTAATGCTACCAATCCATCGCATCAGTGTCGCCATATGTTCAAGAGAAGTCGTTCAGAAAAGTCAACCGTGTCCCATCCACTGCCATACATTATCCTTCATCTTTTCATGACCGCCACCCTGAATCATATGTCACAGATCGTTTTCACCTCCATTAAAATCATTAGCTCCGTTCCGTGTCACTGATGTGGGATTCATTAAGGCCCTCCTTTGACGGATCGCTTCTTTTCGACATCAGCTCATTATCCAAGAAGTTGATCTAGGAACACCCCCTTCAGTACTTTGAAGCTTGCATGCCTCAATGGCAAGTTTCTCACTTCCTGCGACAGGTATACATCAATGACCTTCGACCGAAAGATTTTGCGTGGTGTTCGACGCCAAGTCCTTTATTCACACCACGTGAATTGTACTGCAGTACCTTGAGGGTCATTATCATTATCGGTGATTCCTCTCGCGCTTGTTAACGGTTTACATCATTGACCGGTAATCAAGCGATGTCTTTCCATGTTCGACTTCAGAACATTTCTCACATGGATCGACTTGTACTTAGAGTGAAGATCGAACGAGTTTGAAGACCCCGGATCTAGTTTCATCCATCCGGGCTGCGATATATATTCGGGAAAGATAAATACATTGACATGTACATCATTGCAGCAGATAATCATCCTACTCAAAGGATGATAATTTCATCAAAATTATCAGTCTACCATCAGACGATTGTCTGTTCTATGTACAGAAAAATGAATTTATAAAGCTGAGCATGGGAATGCCCGCCTCAGCTAGATCATGAAAGCAATATGAAAAATAATGTATTGTATTGTATCTTATTACAGGTCTCCTCCCAGCATTGGATGAACTTTGGATCCCCCTGATAAAGCATTTCACCCGATAAACAACCTCATACTTTAGGGGGCAACTGTTATAGACATTTTTTTGCCTTACAGCATTGAGCATGAAATATCCATAATATAAGGGATCCAAAGTACCTAAACATGTTGTTCCTACCCCTAGAGGAACAAGGCTAACAAACCACAGCAATTCACAGAAGTTCTCCACCAGAAACTGCTCAAAAACAAGTCAAATCAGGATCATTTCAGTGGCTACACTAGCTGTTTGCGCTGAATGTCAAAGCCAACACTGGCTACCTGCGTTGAATGTTAAAAGGAACACTGGCTACCTGCACTGAACAAGAATGGACATGTGGCAAGCTCATTTCTCAAGGTGTCAAAACCTAGGAAGCTTCCAATATGACACTTGCCTCAGGGAATTCGACTGGTGATGAGTAAGAGGTTCCAAATCTCCAAGTGGAAGCAATAACCTCCAAGTGGAATCAAGAACTGACAGAGGGAGAGGACACTAGTCAGATCTCAAGCTGACTCATCCTCTCTCCAAACATCTATATATGGATCTCTCCTCCATGAGATCTAGAGGCTGGAATTTTGTTATTGCAAAGAATTGCTGTTGGTTTGAGATTGGAATCATTGGGTGCTTAATGCTTTGAAGGGGGTGAAGATAGGAATTCCATTTGCTGGGAAGGAGATGCTGGATTGGAGCCCTCTGGGTTGTATCTCTTCTTGAACCTTGTTATTCATCAATAAAGCTATCTTGGTTTCTCCTATATACTGATGTATCTTTGATGTATGATTGCATTAGTATGTTTAGTTTATTTATAATCCTGAACTAGTTATGAATATGAATCCATGTCTTGTGTAGTGTTCTCTTCTTGTGATTTTGCAGAAACCTCTTGAAGCTGGGCGAGCGAGAAGACAAGTAGCTGGGAATCCTCTAAGAGAAGAGAGACCGGATTGAGGGACAAACGGAAGACACCGGTTAGTCCATCTATCTCTCTTCATTCTTAATTCATAAAGGAAGAATACTAGAATAGCTATCTCCATTTGTTGCTAAGGCACTGTCACACCTTAGGTGGATAGGATCGTCCTGCATAGGCATTTTTCCCCACAACAACTTGCCTCTATGAATTCACCCAGGGATGAGTAAGAGATCATCGATATCCAAGTGGAATCAAGAACTATCAGAGAGAGGACACTAATCAAAAACCCAGAAGCTAACTCACCCCCCTGCAATCATCTATATATGGATCCCTCATCCCAGAGATCTAGGGGCTGAAATTTTGTACTTGTAAGGAAGTGATATTGGTTTCTTGTTGGAATATCATAGTGTTGGGTGATCTAAGCTTTTCATGAGGTGAAAGAAGTGCTTTCATGCTGGAGGATGACACTGGGTCAGAACAATTGGTTGTAATCCTCTTTGCTATTCTTGATTATTAATAAAGCTATTCAAGTTTTCCTCCACATTCTTGTATGTTTGATGATATATGCATTTGTGTGGTCAATATATATCTGGTCCTATATTGTTTATGATTGTAGATCTATGTTCTTCGATAGTATTATGCTGCTTTGATTCCACAGGTGCTCTTTGAAGCTGGGTAGACGAAGGAGAAGCGGCAAGGATCTGTCAGAAGGGAGAGGAACCGAGTAAGGAACCAAGCGCAAGACTGAGGTTGGTGTCCTTCATTCCACTCTTATCTACTTCTCATAAAGGAAAATGAAAGTAGTTTTAGTTTGTTTGTTTCTAAGATAGCTACTAGTCTTAGTGGGACTAGCAGCTCCGAGTGGACACTAGATTTCCCGATAACACTTAGAGAGCATGTGATTTATTATCCAAGTAGTGTCTCAGTTGTTCCTAAACTCCAGTATTCTCATATTGAGAAATTGGCTTTAGTAGCAGTTCATGTTGTTCAGCAAATCCATCATTACATTTTATTGAGAAAAACCTTTGTATCATTTGACATCAATCCATTTCAATTTTTCCTTAGTATGCGAGTGATTGGGAGTAAATACAATAAATGGATTGTTATTTTGTATGAATTTGATCTCGAATTTATGTTATCTAAATCAAAAAATTCTTTGGTCTTCATAGAATTAATCTCAAATTTACCTTGTGAAGGAGATGGTACTTGTGAAGAATCATTTCTAGATGAACATGTTTTCCTTCTCTCCTCACAAAATCCTTGGTATGGAGACATCATTGTATATCTCCAGACTTCGAAGTTCCCTAAGTATTTTTCTAAGGATGAACGTTGAAAAAAACATCACCAGGCTAAGTATTATCTGATCATTGGTGATACTTTATACCGTCAGGGGGTTGATTCAATTCTTAGATGATGTTTTCCCTTAGAAGAAGTTGAATCAGTGTTGAATGAATACCATAGTGGGGCTTTTGGATGTCATTTTCCTGGGTTTGCTACAACTAAAAAAATCTTTTGTGTAGGGTATTTTTGGCCTTCGATTTTCAAAGGTTGTATTGAGGCGGTTAAAAAATGTCATCCTTGTCAAGTTTATACTAAAAAAATGCATGGTTATCCAGCTCCGCTTTTCCCTGTCATCACGGTCAGTCCATTTAATAAGTGGGGAATTGATTTTACTACTTGTAACCTGGCTTCGGAAAAGGGACACAAGTACGTTATCATAGCAATAGACTACTTTACGAAGTGGGTCAAAGTTATAACCACTTTTAATAATGATGGTGAGACAATAACTCTTTTCTTTTTTAATCAAGTTATTTCACGTCTTGACATCCCTAAAGAGATTGTCACTGATCATGGAAGTCACTTTCAGAATAAGATGATGTCTGAGTTGGCTTCGAAACTGGGATTTCGGCAGGAGCATTCGTCTCCTTATTATCCTCAATCTAATGGATAAGTTGAAGCCGTTAACAAATCCATTAAGACTATCCTACAAAGGATGATTAATCAATCTAAGCCCAACTAGCACATCATGCTATATCGTGGGCTATGGGAATACTGAATGTCTGTTAAGACTGCTATAGGGTTCACTCCTTTTTAGTTGGTTTATGGTTTGGAATCGATCTTTCTTATAGAATGTGAGATTCCATATCTCAAGTTAGCATTCCAACTTCTTCCATACACTTCAAGTCTTGAAGAGCATATTATTCATTTGGAACATATTGATTAGTAGCGTTGGGATGCCACCACAATGAACGAGGAAAATAAGAAAAGAGTGAAATCTCAATATGACAAGTTCGTATGACCTAGTGTTTTATTTGAAGGTGACCTTGTCTTGGTCTATGATCAAGATAAAGACAACTTGGGGGTAGGTAAATTCAAACCTATGTGGTATGATCCTTTCATGTTAAAAGGGTCTTGTAGAAAGGTGCTTATTAATTGATTGATTTTGAAGACAATGTATTGTTGGAGCCTAGAAACAGGCTCTTTCTCAAGAGTGTTATGGCTAGGCTCTTTCATAGTATTTTCTTTGTTTTTTAAATATTGTACATAGTTTTTGTTTCTGTCTATAGGTGTCATGGTGATGATGGTGTTTTCTATTTGCTTTGGCAAGTTTCGATGGGTGATTCAATGTACTTAGGATTTGCAGATGGTGGTAGTAGATATACATGTGTTATAGAAATTTTTGTGCCTTACAGCATGAAGCATGAAATGTCCATAATCTAAGGGATCCAAAGTCCCTAAACATGTTGTTCCTACCCCTAGAGGAACAAGGTCAGCAAACCACAACACTGAATAAAAGTTCTCCACCTGAAAGCACTCAAAAACAAGGCAATTCTGGATCATGTCAACTGCTCCACTGAGCATCTGCGCTGAATGTCAAGTGCTCCACTGTCTACCTGCGCTGAATGTCAACTGCAAAGAAGGCTACCTGTGCTGGGTGAGTTTGGACATGTGGCACAGTCATTCCTCAAGGTGTCAATGCCCAGGAAGCTTCCAAAATGACACTTGGATCAAGGAATTCGATTGGTGATGAGTAAGAGGGTCTAGATCTCCAAGTGGAAGCAAGAACCTCCAAGTGGACTCAAGAACTGAAGAATAACTGAAGTGAGAGAGGACACTAGTCAGCTTCATGCCAACCTCAAGCTGACTCATCCTTTCTCCAAAACTCCTATATATAGATCTCTCTCATGAGGTCTAGGGAGGCTGGAATCTTGTGAATGTAAAGAATTGCTGTTGGTTTGAGTTTAGAACTATTGGGTGATTTGCTTTGAAGGAGGTGAAGAGGAGATTTCTTTCTGCTGGGAAGGTGATGCTGGATTGGGCCTCTTATGGTTGTATCACTTCCTGAACTTTACTTCTTCCATTAATAAAGCAATTGAGGTTCTTCTATATGCATGTGTCTCAATGGTGTATTGTTATACTTTTGTATTTGATTTATTCTAATCCTTGAATCAATTATGAATGTATGCTTCTTGTAGTTTCCCTCTCTTGTCATTTTGCAGGATCTTGGTGTAGCTGGGCCAGTGAAAGAGCAAGGAGCTGGGAGCAAGCAGCAAGGAGAGAAGATTGGATCAACCATTAGCGAAAGACATCGGTTAGTGGATCTCTTTCTCCCCTATTTTACTTTCATAAAGAAGAAATCTTAGATAGCTTTGCTTTGATTGTTGCTGAGGTACTATCACCCTTAGAGTGGGATAGGGTCATTCCGTATTGGATACTTTTCCCAACAACAAATTGGCGGGAATCTTGTGAATGTAAAGAATTGCTGTTGGTTTGAGTTTAGAACTATTGGGTGATTTTCTTTGAAGGAGGTGAAGAAGAGATTTCTTTCTGCTGGGAAGGTGATGCTAGATTGGGCCTCTTATGGTTGTATCACTTCCTGAACTTTACTTCTTCCATTAATAAAGCATTTGAGGTTCTTCTATATGCATGTGTCTCAATGGTGTATTTTTATACTTGTGTATTTGATTTATTCTAATCCTTGAATCAATTATGAATGTATGCTTCTTGTAGTTTCCCTCTCTTGTCATTTTGCAGGATCTTGGTGTAGCTGGGCCAGTGAAAGAGCAAGGAGCTGGGAGCAAGCAGCAAGGAGAGAAGATTGGATCAACCATTAGCAGAAGATATCAGTTAGTGGATCTCTTTCTCCCCTATTTTACTTTCATAAAGAAGAAATCTTAGATAGCTTTGCTTTGATTGTTGCTGAGGTACTATCACCCTTAGAGTGGGATAGGGTCATTCCGTATAACGAGCTGTGAGTATAGCGCGTTGATAGAACTACTCTCTGATGCCATCACAGGTGGCATATGCCGACTAATTGTCAAGCTAGACTCACAGCTCGTAATACTACAACTCAATGGTATATATTCCGTTCGCAATCCAACTATTTATCGCATGTTCCTAAGGGTTAAGATTTTGGAAAGACAATTTGATTCAATTCAATATCAACATATTTCCAGAAACTTAAACACATTAACCGACTCATTAGCAAATTATGTGTTGGATAGACATTTGCGACATGTATAAAAGAGACACATCATCAATGATTGTACATATGGATCGTATAACTCAACCAGAATAAAACTCGAAAATCAAAATATATATAAGCTGTTTATAGTTCATACATAATGTTCTGCAACCAAGACAAAATTGGTCATATGACCTAAAAATCAAAAAGATGCTAGGGGGCACCCTAGCCTAGTGGTGCTCATGATAGCACGTCACGGCCTGTGCAATCATACGCAAGAGACGAGTCCATCGTCTAGGCACACCGGTAGTGTGTCGCTGCAGCTGCAAAGGTAACTCATCAATCCTCACATCGGGAATGCCGAGAGTAAGGCTCTCAACTTGCTCCTGCACAGCTGTAAGGGTCTCAGTATCGTCAAGGTCGCGGAGAATAACTCTTCTAGCAGGCTCCACTGCCGAGGCAGCAACTGGCGGTCTCGGACGAACTGCTGGACGAACAGGACCAACATCTGCACGCACCCAAGAGTATGATTAAAAGTCTTGATAGAATAAATCACAGAAACATTATGAATAAAAACAGTAAACAGTGATATGGTCAAAGAGTTTACCAATAGCGCCCCACTGTTCACCATCCGGTAGCACCAAATCCGGATCACCTCGGAAATCCATACCGACATATGGATACTCGGAAAAGACCATCTCCTGGCGCTCAAACCACCTAAAGAAGGCATCAGTGAAAGTAATCTGAGGTTGACCAGCATGCCTAGACATGTGATCTACCCACCTCTGCATGCGTGGCTCGGTCGGAGAAGGCAAGTCAAGTATAATGTACTGAGGCTGCATCAGTGGGATTTTCTCCAAGGCGAAGATAGTCAGAATAGAACCAAATCCAAAGTTCTTCAGCTTCCCATCCTTTACCTTGGTCAATTGACTTTTCATTTGAACAAGTACTGCATCACACCGGTTGAATACTTTCGGTTGGAGACACTCCAAGGCGTGCTGCACATAAGATCTGTTGGCAACATGTAGAGCTGCGCTACCGGTCATCCTACCAATGGTATACAGAATGGACCTGAGAGACTTGTCAGTAATCTCACAGATAACAACCTTGCCATCTCTGCTAGGCTAGGAACCTTCCCTGCAATACTGGCGGACATAATCTCTCACGGAGTCGGTCCCCAGGGCCGTACCTGACAAAGAAATGGGGGCACCTCGCCTTGACAATCCAGTCAAGAAGTAAATGTCCTCTATGGTCAAGGGGATGGATTTTCCCCTAATCTGGAATACTTGGTTGATGGGATCCCAAGCATCAAGCATATACTGCAGCAAAGTGATCTGTGCTCTCATGCTAGAGATACGGAAAAACTTCAGCAGGCCACAGTTCCGCAGCGCGTTCACCGTGACAGGGTCATGGAGGGCAATCATATCCTCCTCTTCATGTTCTCGTTCTCGCCATGTAAGGGACATTTTGTTCAAAGTTCCCTGTAAAACAAACAAGAGAAGGAGTAAGTTCCTGAGATTGATGAAAAACTGGCGACTCCGCTGGGGATCGTATCTTGTTGGTTTTTTGTGTTTTTGCTATTCATTTCCTAAACACAGGGAGTACCGAATCGAACTGCATTTGGATCTTTCAAATGCAAAGTAGAGGGCAGCTACTCTAGCTTAGTTTCTGGGCATGTTTATGATTTGAAGAGCTGATCCACAAGGACTCTGAACAGCTCTTAGTGATAGCTTTTCATCCTCCTTTCAGTCATCCTTTAGTGTGTACTGATTGGTAGCTTTGATTTGGCCAAAAACTGTTGATTTTTGAGCAATCTGTAACCCAGAACCTGAGGGAAACGAGAGTTTCTCTCTTCATTGCAGGCACTGTGAAGGCAGTCTGCATTTCATCGCAGGTCTCGAAGGGGCTACCTGCGCTGAATGTCAAACTGACAGTGTTCTACCTGCACTGAACCAGTTAGGCCTTGTGCAACTGGGGTTCCCTGCTTTTTGTTGCCCTGTTTTCATCCTTGTTTTTGCAGCCTGTTATCAGTCAATGTACCTATCTGAAACCACCTTTCTTTGCCACTATTCTGCCTCGGTTGTATAAAGAAACTGTGCTTGTTCTTTGTGTATTTCTTACATCATTTGCAGTTTCCCATAACGAAAGTGAACTAGTCTTGCTGTGGCCTCTTAGATCTAGACCTGTGATAAGTGTCGTTCTGATCTTAAGAGTTAGTTTGTTTGTTGTTCATAGCTGATTGAGCTTTTGCTTTCATCATATGGTTTGAATTTATGTATTTCTAGTGTTGAAACAAGTAAATCTTAAGGTGTCTTTTGATTTTGGACAAAATCTTGTTTACTTTCGCTTGAAATTAAATTCAAAAGTTATACAACAGCTTTCTTTTTGTAGTACATCAACATTAAGAAAGAGAAAAGAAATACCTGCATTGTGCATTTTGCATTTGATAAGTTTGCATGTTGATTTAGGAAAAGTGCATTAGTGTGTGCTCTATGATCTGTGTGAAAAGATGATGTCTTTCTTTTCCCTCAGTAGTTAAGATTTTCATAAGTCGAAAAGATTGAAAAAGCTTGCTTATCATCTTAGACTGCATTTAGGAATTTGTATCATACATCTCGTGGTGAACCTTGAAAGGCAAACTGCTAAACAAGATCAAATTAAAATAAATTGAATTTACATAACAACGCATTGAAACATAACGCAAACACATAGAGGTCTAAGCTAGAGACGTGTTCCGGTGTCGTTAAACGTGATATCTTAGCGTTGAGTGGTTGGGTGATTCCTCCACGGTGAAGCGATAAGTATCAATACGGACTTGTGCTCCAACGTACCGTCGCGTATATATTGGGAGACCCCTATAGGAACAAAGCCTTTATCCATAGGAAGCTGTGTCGGCCGCCCTACTGATCACAATGCAGTGAACACAGCATTCACGAAGATCGACCACCCGTACCGTAAAACGTATTCTGTGGTTTTGCGAAAAGTTTGGCACACCCTCTGCCTAGAACTCCAGAGTAGTTTCTTTTGGCATTTTTCAAACTCTATAACTAAAAAAGTCCATCCGAGCATTTGTCACTTCGGGCTCGTTAAAACATCGAAGGAGACTAGAGTCATCTTTAGCTTTTTCTCGACTCTTAAAAAGTGAAAAAGCAAGTTGTGTCTAAAGCGTCGTTATAAAATTTATTTTAAACGGAACATAATCACCTCCTATTCCTGCGTTGATCTGTAAGTTGAGAACATGGAACGCCCCAACCAAGGAATTCCCCATGATGGAAATCCTAGTCCTTTCTCCTCTTGGGGAGAAGTTGGTGCGCCCCACATGGCCACATTGTCGCTTCCAGGACTGACAATTGGCCTGCCAATTTGGCTATTCTCAACCAATGTAGTTCAGAACACCATGGTTCCTGAACAGTCGAGTCAACAGTTAGATCAGTCTAGAGCTGCCCACCAGCCTTCTACTTCCTATAACTCTTTCCCCAATCCTTCATCTTCGCAAGGTAGAGCCGGCAAAAGCCAAGCTCCCATGGAGAAGAAGGAGAAGAAGAAGAGAGAGAAGAAGAAGAAGGAGCCTAAGGCGACTGGGGGCAAGCAAAAGACATCTGACAAAAATCCACACATAGCACAGACCGGGCCTAAATCGCCATGTGTCATATGTAGAGGATACCACTTCCATAGAGATTGTCCCTGTATTCCTCGGATACTAAGGGACTGGTCCCCTCGTTTGCACAGTTCAGGAGCATCAACCTCTGATAGCCATGTTGAATGCTCACCGTCGACCAACGAAAGTGAAGGTTCAAGACAAAGAGGGGGAGCAAGATCCCCCTGCAGACTGTGTGAAGGTGATCACGCCATCCACCGTTGTCCCTTCTTAGACGAAGCGAAGAGAGTTTTGGAAGATCGTCCGATTTCACCGTTGAGACTTCCTCTTGGATACAAAAAACTTGTGCCAAGTCCTTCGTTGGTTGAGAATATAGCTGGCCCGCTCAAATGGTCAGCTGAAGCGTCAGTCACTGAAAATGAACCTACTGAATCCAGACCGGACGAAAGTCCAAAGGTCGAAACGGCAGTTGACCCGGTTCTCCCTTCAGAGGTTTCATCCTCAAATGACACCGTCACTGAAGATTCACCTTCAAATGACACCCTCACTGAAGAGAATAAGGATGACACCATCCAGATTCTTTTCATCAACACAGAATCTGATGAGCATCAGGGCAATGCGCCCATTCCTTTATCGCAGGAAGGAACATCGTCAGGGTCATATCCGGCCGTGTATTCGGTCCCACCACCAAGCAACCTGGTTGTGTCCTTTGATTGGAACCAACTAGGCAGACCCCGGTTGCCAGCCAGTATACCATTCAGAATCATGGTCCAAATATACAGAATGGTAATGGCCGGAACTATCATTGATGAAGGGGCATCTGTGAGTATCCTTTCCTCTATTGCTTGGAAAGCACTGGGGTCCCCGACGCTTTTGCCTGAGATAAGAAATCTCTCGGGTTTCGATAAAGGAACCAGTCGACCATTAGGGATCCTCCCCAATGTGCCTATTACATTGAAAAGGAAGACCGTTCAAATGAACGTGATGGTCGTTCAAGGACCCTTGGATTATAACCTACTCCTTCGACGAGACTATATATATTGCATGGGAGCAATAGTCTCCTCACTCTTTAGAGTAATGTGTTTTCCACACGAAGGAAGAATGGTCAAGCTCGTAGACCAACTTTCATTTCCGGGATCACGCATCGCAAATAGTCACATACCAACCCTGAATGGTCTATTCAATCAAGAAATGTCTCCACCCCCAGTCCTCCTTCCCGATGAGTGCGAGTGATTTGGAAAGATGGGACTGGAACCCAGGGGGCATGCATCCTGGTCTGCTTTGGGCAGAGAAAACCTTGGGTATAAGATAGAATTTCCGTGAGAGAATATGACTAGTCCGTACCCCGTCCATAGAGGAAGAGGGGTTGTTCTGGAATAGGATTCTTTTGTCAAAGTTACGTGTTTGACAAGAGTCATTCACCCTTGTCTATTTCGGTAGACAGTGCCGAAGAAATGTTTTTGTTTGAAGAAGTTAACGAAACAATCTTTGGGTAACCAGAAAGAGGCAAGCCTCCCTCAATAACACTAATGTTTTGTCTTTGAGTAGTGTTCTTCTCTTGTCGCAAGTAGCTGCTCTCTTGTCGCAAGTAGCTGTTCTCTTGCGATCTTGCGAAAGATCTGTTAAAAGTTAGACTGGCAAGACGACAAGTAGCTGTGAACACCCAAAGAAAAGCAGAGGTGGGAAGGAGGAGGGGCAGCCTTGAAATTGTATTTTATACCTGGGGGCATGCAACCCTTTTGGAGTGCAAGCAAAGAGCGATTATTTATCTGTTTTTTGGATTAGTCGTTTCCAAACTTGCATAAAGAAAGGAGCGGAGCAAAGCTCAGTGAGATGAAGCTCCATAAAAAATAGAGATCTCACAGGAGACATTTCTTATCTTATGACTGGTATATCGAGCAGTTTTAACATAAAGTTCATGCTCGTTAAAAAATAAACGCAAGATCCGAGCAGTTTTAACACGGTCTTCATGCTCGTTAAAAAATAAATAAAAGCAGTGAGCAATGTTTCCCCCAGAGTTTAAGCTCATTTTTAAATAAAAAATGAACCTATCCCGGTAAATAACCATTGTGATCGTAAATTTATCAGCCATAAAAGCCTTGGTCGTATGTGCACCTATCACCTTCACTTTCATTTGGCCGATCGTTCACCTCCATATGATTGTTTACCCATTTTGAGGAACAGCTGCGAAGAGTGATTTCACCTAGCCATCCTTGTGACATTGCCGTGATTGGAAAATTCCAACCTGTACCTGGAATCAGTTGCTATCCCTGTTTATCACTCGTTCCTCAAAAGACGAGTCTTCTTTGAGCTCTTTTCAACTGACTCGTAAAATATGAAAAGTTTTCCGAGTTTTGGCCTTCCAGCTCGTTAAAAGACCGGAAGAGCTATCCTTCCTCTAGATTTTAATCTTTTTGGACCTGAGGGATTATTGCACAAAAAGGTCGAACGCTTGTTCTATTCGGCTCGTTAAAATTATCGAAAACTCATCCCTTTTGTATTTTTTTATACTTTTTCAGACTTAAGGGATTAGATGACGAAAAAGGAATTTTGGAGTTAACTTTAGGTACCTTTTCAGACTCTCTAAAAATGAAAAGGACCGAGTTTTCCTTGTTGTTAGACTCGTTAAAATAATTAAATAGCGACAAACTTGTCTTTGGACGAGAACAAGTTTCCCTATCGCTAAGCTCGTTAAAACATAGCGATGGGCTTGCCCGAAGGGCAGGTTATAGAACAAGCATATGTTATCCTCCTCAAGCTTGACAAAAATAAAGAGGTACTAGTCAGAAATGACTGGGGAAAAATTGGGAGAACCTCAAAGCTTTAATGGTAGCAAGTCGCTCTTGAACATGACACTTTTGCTCCGTATCACATCGGGTTGGGTTGTTTCATTCACCGGTCTCATCACCATGGTCTCGCCAAACCATCCACATTTGGGGTAATGCTACCGATCCATCGCATCAGTGTCGTTATATGTTCAAGAGATGTTGTTCAGAAAGAGTCAACCGTGTCCCATCCACTGCCATACATTATCCTTCATCCATCCATGATCGCCACCCTGAATCATATTTCACATATTGTTTTCACCTCCATTAAAATCATTAGCTCCATTCCGTGTCACTGATGTGGGATTCATTAAGGCCCTCCTTTGACGGATTGCTCCTTGTCGACATCAGCTCATTATCCAAGGAGTTGATCTAGGAACAACCCCCTCAGTACTTTGAAACTTGCATGCCTCAAGGGCAAGTTTCTCACTTCCGGCGACAGGTATACATCAATGACCTTCGACCAGAAGATTTTGCGTGGTGTTCGACGCCAAGTCCTTTATTCACACCACGTGAATTGTACTGCAGTACCTTGAGGATCATTATCATTATCAGTGATTCCTCTCGCGCTTGTTAACGGTTTACATCATTGGCCTGTAATCAAGCGATGCCTTTCCATGTTCGACTTCAGCGCAATTCTCACATGGATTGACTTGTACTTAGAGTGAAGATCGAACGAGTTTGAAGACCCCGGATCTAGTTTCATCCATTTGGGCTGCGATATATATTCAGGAAATAAAGACATTGACATGTGCAGCAGATGATCATCCTACTCAAAGGATGATAATTTCAGCAGAGAATTATCGGTCTATCATCAGACGATTGTCTGTTCTATGTACAGAAAAATGTATTTATAAAGCTAAGCATGGGAATGCCCGCCTCAGCTAGATCATGAAAGCAGAATGAAAAATAATGTATTGTATTGTATTTTATTACAGGTCACGTCTCAGCGATTGAATGAACTTCGGATCCTCCTGATAAAGCATTTCACCCGATAAACGACCTCATACTTTAGGGGGCAACTGTTATAGACATTTTTGTGCCTTACAGCATGAAGCATGAAATGTCCATAATCTAAGGGATCCAAAGTCCCTAAACATGTTGTTCCTACCCCTAGAGGAACAAGGTCAGCAAACCACAACACTGAATAAAAGTTCTCCACCTGAAAGCACTCAAAAACAAGGCAATTCTGGATCATGTCAACTGCTCCACTGAGCATCTGCGCTGAATGTCAAGTGCTCCACTGTCTACCTGCGCTGAATGTCAACTGCAAAGAAGGCTACCTGCGCTGGGCGAGTTTGGACATGTGGCACAGTCATTCCTCAAGGTGTCAATGCCCAGGAAGCTTCCAAAATGACACTTGTATCAAGGAATTCGACTGGTGATGAGTAAGATGGTCTAGATCTCCAAGTGGAAGCAAGAACCTCCAAGTGGACTCAAGAACTGAAGAATAACTGAAGTGAGAGAGGACACTAGTCAGCTTCATGCCAACCTCAAGCTGACTCATCCTTTCTCCAAAACTCCTATATATAGATCTCTCTCATGAGGTCTAGGGAGGCTGGAATCTTGTGAATGTAAAGAATTGCTGTTGGTTTGAGTTTAGAACTATTGGGTGATTTGCTTTGAAGGAGGTGAAGAGGAGATTTCTTTCTGCTGGGAAGGTGATGCTGGATTGGGCCTCTTATGGTTGTATCACTTCCTGAACTTTACTTCTTCCATTAATAAAGCATTTGAGGTTCTTCTATATGCATGTGTCTCAATGGTGTATTGTTATACTTGTGTATTTGATTTATTCTAATCCTTGAATCAATTATGAATGTATGCTTCTTGTAGTTTCCCTCTCTTGTCATTTTGCAGGATCTTGGTGTAGCTGGGCTAGTGAAAGAGCAAGGAGCTGGGAGCAAGCAGCAAGGAGAGAAGATTGGATCAACCATTAGCGAAAGACATCGGTTAGTGGATCTCTTTCTCCCCTATTTTACTTTCATAAAGAAGAAATCTTAGATAGCTTTGCTTTGATTGTTGCTGAGGTACTATCACCCTTAGAGTGGGATAGGGTCATTCCGTATTGGATACTTTTCCCAACAACAACATGGAATTTAGCTTCCGCCGCTTGCGTAATAGATGATACATATAGTCAGTTGTTGGTTGCAAGAGGCATGTGTGTCGGTCTTGCTTCTAATAATATGGTTGAGTACATTGTCGTTATTAATTTATTTTCTGAAGCAATATCTTATGGTATTGAGTCATTAGGGTTTTACTTGTACTCACAATTGGCGACGCCTCAATTAAATAATGTTTAACGTGTGAGGGATCATTTATTACATCGCCAATATTTGAGAGTGAGATTGTTGTAAATATCATTTAATTTTATTACTTTCATTCACATTCCACGAACAGATAATGCATTTGCTAATTCTATAGCTAACCAAGAATTGGATTGGCATATCAACAATTCATCACATTAAATGAAAGCATCATATAATAGTCTGTACATTTGATCAAGTCATCATGAAATATTTGTATATATATTGAAAAGTGTGTCAAAATATTACAAAATGTGGAAAAATGTCCTGCAAAATTATGGCTTATGCCCGATCATGTCCATATAAGAAAATTATGAGTCATATAAAAACTAAGTCTATGGGCCCTTCCATGGCTGAGCATCCTGGTAGAAGAGAATGGCATTCGCCACCTATTGGAAGAGTCACACCCACTCTCGTGGTATTCCAACCACTCGTCTCTGTATAGCCTCAAGTAGGCCCTCTATCACTACCATTGGAACCTGGTGAGTCAGACCCTCCAAGTTCCTTTGTACAACATGGAGGACTTACTCATACTCAACTAGTTCTCTCTTCATGTCTTTGTCGTGACGCTTATGCCTTGGTGGACCCTCAAGTCTCACTAGTCCCACATATGTATCATGATTATTTAATCTTGTAAGGATTTTTGTTTCATTAAAAATAATTTAAATTTCTTGAGATTATTCAAAAATTCAAAAAATCAAATATGTTAAAAATAAAAAAAACTTACCAATATTTCCCCATGCAACTCCTTCAGGTAGTGCTAACTCTGGGTCCCCTTATAAGTTTAGTTTGGAATATGGGTAATCCTCTATGGCCACGACTTTTTCCTCCCACCAGCAGAAGAACTCATCATCAAAGGTCGTTTGAGTGACTTCGCCTCCACCAATTCTCTTGATCAGATCTTCCCATCTGGCCATCCTTGGATCTCTAGGACTGCTGGTGGTAGATGTTACTCTGAGTCATAGCACAAGAATCCACTTAATGAAAAATGAGCAGAGTATTGTGCCATAGACGAAGTTCTTAGCTTCCCATGTCTCACTGATGTCAGTTGTTTCTTCATGTTGACTAGGAGCGTTGTGCACCAATCATAAACTAATGGTTTTAGGAATTCTACTACCATGAACATAGTTGGTCATGAGGCCTGAGGCAATGAAGCTGAACCTAATATCGTGGCAATGGTGAAAAGAATTATCTTGATGGGCAGGCTAGTGATTTGTTTTATGAGGACTTTTGAATCGACGTTTCTAGTCTCTAGTGCACAATACACAACAATGTAATCAACAACATTAAGGTCTCCACAAGCCTTCCCCTTCATATCTACTTCTTCTCCCCTTCGAGAGAGTCCTATAATGAAGTAGATATCTTCTACTTCAATCTGTAAAGGCATTTTATCTATGATGAATTTCTCTTGCTCCTGGTCCCAGTAATGAATAAACATCTCCAGTAATCAAGTTTAAGCTCTCATATTGAGCATCATGAAAAATTTGAGCAATCCACAATTTTCAATCCATCCAAAAATTCTTGATATTTTAAAACCTCATTATCCACATCAATGTGCTCTCTTTCCCTCCAAATGATCGACATCTTGAAAAATTGAGAGATTTCATCTATTAGAATTTGTTTTTTAAACATTACCCTGCACATACCATGATACATGTATCTACGTGACTTTCCATTTATTAACTCATGTATAGGGCTTTCTATATGTGACCTTAAAAGCCCAGATCTGCGTACATGTAGAGATATTTTGAAATTTAAAATTTCCTCTCAAAATTTTGATTCAATCTATAAAATTTTCGATCAAATGGAAGAGTTTAAGGTCATGAATTACCTGGAGTTCATGTTTGTTGGATTCATTGGTGGAATTGGTCGGATTGATTTGCCCAAATTTTCTCCAAAAGCCCTCTTCTCAACACTTGGATGGTGAAAATGAAATTGGGTAAGTCCAAATCTCTATTTTATAATCAAAATTTAAAACCCACTTTCCTAAAGTTCATTTTTAATGTTATTTTTATTGAATTTTTTACTTTTGCTTGAAGTGTTGGGAAAGGTCATTTTCAAGGTGATGAAGATTTTTTATCACTTAGTGATATTTTTTTTTTGCTTCAACTCCATGATCACTGACTTATCGTGTAAGGTATCATATTCTAAATTGGCATATAGGTTAAGACATATCACTTTTCCATTGCATTATGCATCTTGACCTCATACTGAGATATTTACCCATAGGGTCAACCTCATTATGTTGTGATTTTTTAACCTCTCTCACTCGCCATCTTGTAAAATCGTAACATAGTGGTAGAGGCTTTCCTTCCATGGGCTTCCTAGTTAGAATCTCGCTAGCATATGTTTCCCATGCTGCAATTATTGAGTAGGCTTGGGAGTCTTCTCTAGTCCCACCATGTCTTTGTGTTGAAGCCTCATTCTTATTATTCTTCGCTATTATTATGTCTTTATATCCTAGAGGCTCCCATATATTCAGGGGTACTATTGCATTGCATATTGACCATTTGCAACCCTTTTGGCCTTAACCCGACTTCATTTGGACTCATGTATAAGCCGATTTTGACCATGACTTTTCTGCAAGTTCAAACCATGCATTCATTAGCCTTTGCGGCTTGACACCCTTTTCTCTGGAGGGAACATCCCTTAAGTGTCTATGACCAGAATTCGCCACCTTGAATTGAGCATAGGAATGTTACAGTCCCAGGAGCTAGTGCACTTTGCCTTGACACTTGTTCTCTCCATTGTATTATAGGCATTATTTTATTCTTTTTCAGGATTTAAATATGAAAAAGACAAAAAATTAAATATTCCAAAAAATGAGTGGGAACGAGACAATTTATTCATCATTTTATGGAAGCAAGAATCAGTCATGTCGCCCTTGAATAAATCACTTAAAATGAGTCTTTCCTCCATCGGGATGGGACTTAGTTTTACTTTAGGAAAGCCATAACCTTGTTCTTGAGTCAGTCCTCCACCAGTTAGTTATCTCTTCCAATCATATGGAGAGTTTGTTAATGCCTCCTACATTGCAAACTCATACAAAGTTATTTTATGTTTCCATAAAGTTACATCAAGTCATGGTTTGGTTCAAGGGAAGTAAACCAATTGTCGGCCATTCTGTGGTGTCCCTTGAATAATTTCTGTTGGCCATACCTGATCTGTCAATTTATTCTCAACATCACATCAGCGACATGGTCCTTTACTCATGCTACTTAATAAGGTCCCCATTAAATTCTTATTACCAAATCTGCTATTATCGACTTCGACAAATTGCTCTGAGAGTAGACATTGAGTCTCACCCCGACCCTATTTATATCATTTATAGGTGACTTTGTGCTCAACATCGATTAGCATTATGGGTCTTTGACTGAGTGGTTTCCCTTGTGTTCGATGTCATCTTACATTATCACACAGTGGGATTTGTTTAGTACCTTGGTTTCCATTTGAACCTATTGGTGGATTTCTCACCTCTGTGTCATCTTTCATTATTGGTTGGTTCAGAGGATTTTTGTCATGCACTAGATACTCATCTTTTGTACGTCAGAAATGTACTTTAGAATGGTTACTTCATCTCTATTCGTCCGATTTCTTCCAAATTATTTGTATGTGGGTTACACTCATGCTGGTTGATGTGGGATGCCTTAATGCCTTCCTTTCAACGGATCTTTTCCCATCGACTCCATGTCATTTTTCTGGGAACAAGGTCTAGATTCCCTTTTTCAGTAGCTTAGGGTTTGCAGTCATCAGTGGAAGACTCCTTCACTATCAATAGTGAGAATACATGAACGTCTCTTGATTGATATATTATTTCAAGTGTTCAACTTAAGCACATCTATTCACACTTGTTAGATTTTATTGGGGTACCTTGAGACTCATTATCATTATTGGTGAGTTGTCTCATGTTTGTTAACGATATACATCAATGAACAACAATCAAATGATTTCTCACATGGTTGGCTTCAGCTCATCTTTTCCCATAGTGTTGAAATGTACCATTTGCAGTCAATGAAGACCTCAAGTTGTGTCAACATCTTGGTTCACTTGACAACTCCTTCAGTTTTTTTCCAGTGACACCTCTCACCTTTATATGTTGCAGTCTTTCACAACATCATGTTATATGTTGGCACCCAAGTTTATGCAGTACCAATATTCCACCTATATGACTTGGTACTTTTATGAGGATCAATTATGCAACATCATTGATAAAACATTCTTCTATATGTGATATTGAGACATAGCTCTGTTATGTTATTTCGAGGCTATCATATGATGATAGACTATGTATTCTTTAGATCATGCTATACACTTATGTATGCATTCTAGATCTGGTTTATACTTGATCAACAGATATTATTTACTACTTATGAGCATGGGTATGCCTGCCTCAGACATGATTTTTATTTATAACTCCTTCCAGGTATTCATTGGGCTAGAATCAGGTGATCTCCTCCTGGGTTTTCAGATGACTCCTCTCTCTATACTTAATATATTTTGAGCATCATGTTCCCCTTCTGACCTCATACATTAGGGGGCATCTGTTATAACATCATTCAACACTCCTGTAGACCTGGTTCTCTTTCATGGCCTTGGGTAGTTCTTTTTCCTATGCAAACTTGACTTTATCCTTAAAAACAATATCTAAAAATTCATACATGACTCTGACCATACTAAATCACATACAAACATGAGTCCCATAACAATATACACACATATACCTTTTAAAATATGAAAAAATAAAATAAAATGTTATTTTTCGGGTGGGGTTTACAGGTTTTACCGAGAGCCCACCCACAGGAGCCTGTGGCCTAATGGAAATCACCAATTTTAGGTGGTATATATACACACCTTACTTAGGCCTAATTCATACAAGAAGAAGGATATTGACACTATAATGGATTTCTCCTAGATAAAGTCCGCTTTTCCAGTGCCTCCTTGTTATGAGGAATTTTGCATCTACGGATAAATACTAATTCCCTAGGTAGGTAGCTATACCTAGAACAACAGATTTAAAGAGATTATCCTTTTTCTATAGACGATAAATTAGACAAGGGAATCAAAGGACCTACTTGTTCTTTCGCTTTCCTTTTGTCTCCTTTGTATGGCTCCCATCGCTCCTTCTCAAACTTAACTGGCTCAAAAAGTACGTGCAAGCATAAATACAAGACATAGAACCAATCAAAGCAAGAGATCTATTGACTATAAGTAAATGGAATCAGATACATTCACACATATAAACATCATATATCAAGATAAGCATATGGAAAAAGGTGTAAACAACATTATTAAGTAGAAGGAAGAAAAACCATGAAGTCCGATCCATTGTCACTCTTCCAGCTTGGGTTCCAACCAACATCACATCAATAACACAACACTCCGACAGCATAACAATACTTGCTTATAATCTCAATCCTCGCACCAATAATATCTCCTACAAATTCTTAAAGTCCAGTCCATGATCACTTAGATGAGTGCTCAATTTATAGGCAAATGGAGGAGGTTTGGTCATAAATGAGGGTATTGAATGGCCTTCCAAACTTAGAGTTATTTTCCATGGAGGAAGGGATGAGACGATAGGAGGTTACTTAACTCATTCCCTATCCAATTTTGAGCTCAAAGGAGATGATAAGTGTGGGAATCTTCTAGATGGCTCCAGAAGATAAGAATATTTCCAAAACCCTATGATGATTTCGCTCAAACTCGCCCAACGCAGGTCAAAGTGGGCCTAAGTGCTCTGGAAAGCACCCTGACATGGGCCTACCTGCACTAGAGCGCACTTACCCCTAACCAAGGCTGCACTGGTCCCTCAAGGAGGCAATTCTAGAGGGCTTCAAACCAAGAAACTCTCAAGGAAGGAGGCATTCAAATTGGTGACTTGTCTAGGGCATGCAACAACTGAATTAGGGTTTGATGAGCCCTAATGATACTAATCTGAGTGATGGGAGTGATGAGCCCTAATGGTACTGATCTCAATGATGCGAGTGATGTGCCCAAATGGATCTGTAATAGCTACCCCATAAAGCATGAAGTCGAAAGTAATAATGTCGAGTGATATGCTTTACGATGTGATGAGCAGGTTCCAAAGTGGATGGTGACCTGCATCGATTACAATACATAATATCATGATATTTTAATTTTTTCTCATGAATCACTGAGGGAAGGCATACCCATGCTCAACATATAAAATTTCATTACAAGTACATAGATAGTTGTCTACAGATATAGACCCATGATTGAATGACCATCAATGTAAAGCCATTGTACGGATGTTTTAGTACTTTCCTAAAATCGCAGCCCTGATGGATGAAACTAGATCCGGGGTCTTCTATCTCGTTCAATTGTTTGCTCAAGTATGAGTCTAACCATGTGAATATGTGATCTGAAGTCAAACATGGGAAGATACCATCTGATTACCAGCCAATGATGTAAGTTGTTAACAGATGCGAGAGAAATCACCGATAATGATAATGATCCTCAAGGTATTGCAATACATTCTACATGGTGTGAATGAATGTTTTGACGTTGAACACCATACAAAGTCTTTCGGTCGAAGGCCAGTGATTTCAACCTATTGTCGTAAACGAGAAACCTGCCATTGAAATATGCAAGCCTCAAGGTACTGGGAGGGTGTTTCTAAGTCAAATTCTTCGATAATGTGCTGATGTTGTCAAAAAGTGACTCATCGCAAGAGGGCCTTAATGTATCCCACATCAATGACACAAAACGATTGTAATGATTTTGGAGACGGAATTTGACTGATGACACAAGGTTCAGGAATGGCGGTCATGAAAATGAAGGTTTATGAGTATTGCAATAGATGAATTTTAACTCAGTGACTTCTCTTGAACATGTTGGCAACACTAAATGAATTGGTAGCATTGACCCAAAACAAAAGTAATGGATGGTATGATAGACCAAGGTATGATGACCATCAAGTAGATAACCCAACCCATGTAGTCATAATGATGAAGTGAAAGTGTCATGTTCAAGAGCGACTTAATGCCATAAAATGGTTTACCCCTTTTCCCATTTTCCCCAGTCATTGCTGACTAGTACCTCTTTATTTTTTATCAAGCTTGAGGAGGATAACATATGCTTGTTGTATAATTCCACCCTTCAGGTGAATCAATCGCTATGTGATGTTTTAACGAGTCTAGCGACGGTGAAACTCAGTCTTGTCATGATGGACAAGTTTGTCGCTATTTGATGTTTTAATGAGTTTAACGATAATGATAACTCAATCCTTTTCATGTTTAGAGAGTTTGAAAAAAGACAAAAAGAAAACTCCACAAGTTATTTTTCGTAGATTTGTATCTCAAGTCCAAAAAAGCGTAAAACAATACAAGAGAGAACCTATTTACCATGTTCGGTAAACGTATTCCTTTTTCGTAAATAATCTATCTCAGCCTGAAAAAGGGTTAAACTTATACTGAGTAGATGTCATTTCCAATCCGTTAACAAGCTAAAAAGGACAAGCACTCGACAATATTTTCATATTTCGAGAGTCTAAAAAGAGCTTAAAGAGGACTCCAAGGGGGTTCCTTTTTCAATGTTTAACAGAGCTCGAAAAAGAGATAAAAGTATGCTCTATGGTCAAAGTACAATTCACGATCGTGCACATCAAATTCTATAAGTCAACTGTAAATTTGTTCAAAGCAACACCAAACGGATTAAACATACCTATTTCATTGGTAAAAATATTTAAATACTAAAGTTTACTCAGTTAATAAACAAGAATTTACCATTTTATTTTCACGATTTGATATTTACCATTTGGTTTGTGCTCTGACCCTGTTTTTTACCTCGATCTTCATGAGCTGATTGCGAGAGATTCTGTGGATCATTTCTCATGCCGTCCAGACTAGGTAGGAGATCTACCCCTCCTCTTTCTTTTCATGTCATTGTTTTACTGTTTCATGCAAGGTTTTAGGGTTTTTAGGGCCCCTGGGGTTTGAATTTTTCTCCCTGGGATCATCGCAAGCTTGCATGTTGAAAAATACGTTGGGGAGTACCCAGACATAAGGCATTCTATACTGCAGCACAATGTCTCCTTGCCTGGGCTGCGCTGGGTAAGTTTCACAAACTAGCTTCACCAAATTGACCCAAAATTTGTTCAAATTTTTGCATGAAAAGGATCCTAACTAAGCTTATGGTTTGATTTCAGGCTTTCATCGGATCAAAATGACTATTACTTGGTGAGAAAGAAAGCATGAAGAACAAGACATGGTTGCCCTAAATGATCCGGGTACTGTTGGCTTGTTGGGGCTTGACCTAGGTTCAGAGTTAGTTAGCCAAACAAATCCTGGTACTACTAGCCCTTTCGGCAACAGTCTGCGGAGCGTGGACTGAGGTCTCACCCGAGGTAGTATGAGAGGGTGCTAGAACCACGTTTCCACACCCTGGAGATGTCTGATGAGTTTGACTGGTCCGCGGTTTCTCCTTGCACGCAAGTTGCTTCACGCACTTTCTGGGTCCTCTTTGTTTGATATATTGCCTTCGCGCAGCCCTATCTAGGGGTTGTGCCGCGTTTTGCACTATTACCCAAGACCTTGCTTATATTCCAATGTTAGTTAATCATCTTTGTATACTTGAGTGCTTTATACTTAAACAACATGAAGCATTCATATAGGTGTGCGCAGTAAATAAACAATATATTTTCCGGTTATAACAATCATGCATTAACCCAAGAACAGATACACAGAATTATAACCAAACTTCTCTTTATTGATTCTTTCCATAGTTACAGACTCAACTCACCCTGTGCACTCAGCTGCAAGGGTCCGTGCACTTAGCTGCGGACTACTAGTCCTCTGCGCACTCAGCTGTAGAGCCTTTCTCCTACTCTACGACCCAAAGACACAATTCTCACTACGACTCAATCACGTAGACTTGTCATGCTTATCCTTTATTCCTTATTCTCTATATCTTCTTTACACTTAGAGCCTCACTCTATTTATACAATCCCATGGTTCACCGACCATGGGTAGTTCTATCCAACTGACATTACATTACAAAGCTAGGGCAGACAACCCTGTGAATCTATCATACTCTCGCGCCCCGCAGCCATAATTCACGGAGCTTTACAACAAAATTCGGTCAAAACTTGGGCGTTAAGCCCCAAAACATGCCTTGGGGGGATTCCATGCCCAACAGGCATCCAACACAAAAATTGTGACTCGCCCTCAAGTCATTCTATTGGCGCATCGATCTTTGTGTAGAGTCCCTCCAACTGTTCTCGAACTGCACGGAGGTCAGCAACGCACCGAGCTGCTGCTTATTGGATCTGTTGCAGATGATGTTCTGAGACTTTTGTTTCGAGAGTGCTTCTCTGCATCAATATTTTCATCCCCTGCATGTGAGAAAGCTTGCCTTCAATTTCTACTGTGATGGTGAAGGCCTCGTCGATCCAAGGCTGAACATGCGCCTTCAGGACTGCTTCCTTATGTCGCGTCGCATCCACCTGCTCCTTTAGTTCTTTAGCTTGCTGCATCCGTACAAGCCTTTGAGTGAGGACCATCGTCTGTGCAGCTCCTCAGACACTATCATACTTCTGTTGGAGTTCTCATGCCTCTGTCTCTAAGCGTTGAATGTTGGGGTCCTCCTGTAGATTTCATAGGACCTCAAGTGATTCTTCCAACATACTGGTGTAGTCTCGCACTGCACCTCCCATTTCCTCCAACCTCACTGTGATAGTGCTAGCGCGTTGTTCTCTGACTTCTGGGGGAGTGGATGGCTGCGCCTTTAATTGCATCTTGTCGATTTGAAGATTCAGATCCAGCTAAACCTTTGTCATTTCCTCCATGGCCATGCAGACCCCTAATGCTAACCTATGGATTTGCACCTTCACTGGTATGTCTGCTGGGATGGCCAACTCTGGGACACTTTGGCAAGTGTCGTCTATCACCTATACCACCTGTTGATTTTGAGACACCAATTTTTCATGCTGTAAACTTAGTTGCTCCATATTTATTTTTTCTCACTGAGGAGTTGGAGTGCGTGGATCTCCCTAGCTCACAGCTCTGCAGTTATCCCATCCTGCAACACATATAAGGTCTCGCGCAGGAGTGCAGCTAGATTAATACCAAGACCTTTTAGTGTGCTAACCAAAGGCCTGTCAACCTCAGTTGATTCACTAGTGCCCCTTCCGGCAGTACTATGGTGTTCGTCATCCGCATGTGCAACATTTGCTCTGCTGCTGTGGGTCCAACTACGAGGTTGGTCGAAAGGGTACCACCCTAAGGGGGTTGCACCTGTAATATTTGCAACTATGCTCTGAGGGCCACCAACACAATCTAGTTCTCATGTATGAAATATTGGAGAGCCTCAAAGGCGACATCGCGAACAGTTTCGCCAATGTCATGCAGATCACCCTCGGTTAGGGTGATTGGGTCAATGGACAACTTTAATGCCTTGGCCTTCTTACACGACCTTGCCTGCTCTGTTGGTGCTGGTGCTTTAGCTGGGTCGATGCGGTTTGTGGGTCCACGCCTCCTTCTTCTGTCTCTGCTCCCTTTAATTCTTGCCCTTGTGTTGTGTGGCCCTCGCACAGCTTCGCAGCTGCCTCCTGTGTTGCTGTTGCTGTTGTGGCCTTTTCCTGCTCATCGACTTTCTGTGCCACATCCCATGCTGCCTGTACTTCTGTTGCCGTGGCTTCCTTCCTTCACTTTTCGGCCAGTTGTGCGATGCAAAGCTTGGCCTCGTCTTTCTTCTTTTGTTCCGCTGACTTCTCGATCTTTGCAATGTCTGGGGTGTGCCACTCCGGCGGCCATGCCTCTAGTATATTGAAAATGACGTCGTCAATGGCTACGGAGGGTAGCATTGTCCACTGTTTATTCAGGTTCTTGTAGGCCCTGATATAGATGTTATGCATGTCTGCTTTAAAATCTGCAAAGCTCTGTAGACTGTTGTAAACAGTGGGTGACAACCGCGGCTTACGGTTGATCCCCATTCTGAGGTTCATTTCTATGAACACCCAGAAGTTTTTTTTGTCGCGTATTCTTTTAGCATCCTTTGTGGCCCAAAGAGAAGCATACTTTGTGGCCTTCGGTAAATCTCTGTCAATTATGGGGAATTAACTGTCCTCCGGCAATTCCCCAGCCATGAGCACTATGGACAACAACAACCATGTAGAGTGGAATGTTTTCCCTTGTTCTTGGGCTTCGCGACAATTTTATAAAAACTCCTTACGGAGGAATTCAAACTAGTTAAACTAGACCCCCTCCACACACTACTCAGCCAGTGCTACCACCGGCATGGGTACTTCGTCTGCACGACACTTGTGCATGACCTTTCCTACCAAGATTTGGGTCACCACGCGCACTACTTTCCCCTTGATGCTGGAGATGGAATAACCCCTTTTCTTCTTTTCCAGCTTGTACTTTTTCTTCATGGCCTCTGCGATGGCCAAGTCATTGCCCTTCCCTTCCGATATGTCTGTAGGGTCCTCTCCTTTGCATGGAAGCCGGGAGATGTGGTGAATCAGGTCTGTCATGATGGGGATGGGCTCCTCCAGCCACAAACACCCATCTTGCACCAGGTAGAGTAGCTACCTGATGATGAAAATGGTTATTGGTGCGCGGTGGAAGTGCGGCACCCAAAGCAAATTTAGTAGTCCAACCTTCTCCACTCTAGCAACCACTTCCACGGCTCTAGCTCTGTAACCCCCGCCGCGGTGTTCTGCTTGGGCTTCATGAGGTTCCTTGTCTCCAGGTTAGGAAACTTCTCATGGTCAGCGAGGTCCCAATCTTCAAATTTTAGGTTTGGTACACGTCCCAAGTGCGTGCCTTCAAACATAATATTATTTGGGAGGAGCGGGGTCTGGAGCGAGCTCTTGGTCTCGTCCAGGTCCTTGGGCACTTTCGCCTTCCCTTTTCGCTGGGGGACATAGGCAGGAAATTTTGTCGCATGGTGTGTAGGCTGAGTGTCCTCCTCTGTGCCTTCATCCTCTTCCTCCACGATGATAAGATCCTCCAGGTCTTCTTCTTCTTCATTCGTCTCTATGGTGATAGCTTTCCCCTTCTCCTCCATTAATAGTTTAGTGCGCAGCGGGTTCCGCGGGGACACACGTACGAGGACCATTACTTGTTTGTACTTCTTGGGTCTTAGCGTGCACGGTGATTTCGGAATTTCTGCCACAATCCCGCCTTTTGGAACATCCCCCATAGTTAGGGCCTGTGCGGCCTCCTCGACATTATTTCTATTATGTCCATAACATCCTGAGCAGTTGCCATCGTACTCGTCTAGAAATATAGCACTCGCGAACTCAGAGGCTTAATCAACACTCGGCTGGCAACACTTAGGGCTCTGCACAATCGTTCAATTCGAAAATGACCAAGTGTTGTTTGCTGGGCATCCCTTTGTATTTTGTAGCACTTTTTGAATTTGAATTCGATGGTTCCCCCTAATTCTGGTTCATTAATGCTTTCTTGGCAGTTGATTTTCCCAAATATTGCCCATAAATCGCGTCTTAAATGCCTACCGCCCGCTCCATTTGGCCTCAAGTCGAGCATCCATTTGTGAATAGTGACTTCAACGGTCACTTTCTTACCAACTTGCATGGCAGCATAGCCCCCCGTGTGTGGTTGCAGACCCTGTGACTTTTCGTTTCCACACGCAGCTCCAACCTTGCGTAGCTTCTGGGCAGAGTAGTTTATAGTCCCGCACTTCCTTTCAACTGTTTGGATCGCTAAGACTACATTTCCTTCGGCCAGTCAGATGGGTGCACCACCTGTGTAAAGTTCCATCCTATCCCCCATCATGGTTCCTGGAGAATCCCCACCTTTTATTGTTACGGTCGGCATCGCGCACTTCACCATTTGCAACACGCTACCTTGGTCACTATGCTTTGAAATATGCGGTCCAAGCCAAGGCATCAGACTAATCAATTCATGACGACAGTTCTAAAACTTGTTAGCTCTAAAACTTGTCAGCATGATTGTACGCACCCTACCTTACCATCCTAGTTTTTTCAGTGAGAAAATCTTCCTTTATCTCGTCCTCCAGCTTCTTGACTTCCGTGTCCACCATAGCGCTTTTATTCCTTAACCGTACCCTTTCTTCTTCAAGTTCTTGGAATCTAAGGTTTCCCTGTTGGATCTCTACTTCTAAGGTTCCGCGAACCATCGTCCCTACTAATGCTAGATTAGGCATTTCCAGTTCTAGAGGGCTTACAACGTTCGTCTCATATTCCAACCTTGGCGGTGCCTACATGGTCAGGTTCTTGCACGTTGTCCTATACACCCATAGAACTGCTGGTATGCGTAGATCCCAGTCAGTTTGTTTCGCATTGTGGACCTTGTTCAGGGTTGTGCACACTTTGTCAAAGGCTTCCATGTGGATAACCTTCTGCGTGCTTGGTCTTACCATAACTCCTGGTCCCAAACGGAGTGGTGGTCCACGCCATTGTCTTACCCACTCCTGCTTACCGATCATGTCTCCTACTGCACGGACGGTGCGTCTTTATGCAGGTTGTGCACCATATGCCTATATCCATCTGGGAAGGTGGGTGCATGGGCTGTTCTGTCCATCAAACTTGGCTATTATCTGCATCTGAGGCTTCCCAAATCGTAGGTGCATCATCATTCTACATTCATGCCAGTCCTCAAAATTTTGTTGGTGCATACCCCACCACCTTGTGGGCATAGCACGCAATACCCATTGCAGAGCTTCGAAGCACTATTGTTTTGGCACCTCTTTTTCAAATTTGTTCAGGAACTCCTCCACCTCGCTTAACCCGTCATATGTAGGCATGTCTCTTGTCTCCATTGCTACACAGTGCAGTGACCTTATCATCATGTTACAATTGAGTGTCGTTACCTCGTGTAACCAGTTCTGCCATCATTCTATCTCTTCGTCAGAATCTGATGTGCATGAGCTTTCGAGCCCCCACAATATTTGTCCATCCGTAGTGGGATTTACCTAGTCTTGCTCCTGCGCAGTTATCTTGTAGATGCAATCCAGATCTTTGTCATTGTTGTTGTCATGCATTGGTTCTGTGTAGCATGATCCTTTTGCCGGGTCTAGAGGTACCACTACGCGCAGTGACTTTTTCTCAAAAATCATCTTGTGCTTCTTTACATTTATCACTCCATTCATGTTAGTGGCCCAATCTATTCCTAGTAACGTGGGATAGGGATTGCTGTCATCAACAATCTCTATCACTTCAAAATATGCTAGCGCGCTTGCTCCTTTAATATCTACTGTGATTCCCTACAATCTTCCCATAGGTAGGATCTTTTGTTGGTTCACCATTCGCAGTTGGATAGGAGACGATTGCAGCGCAGACCTGCCCATCTGCTCCCATGTTTACTTTGGCAGGACGTTTGTGTCCGATCCTAGATCCAGAATCACTTGATGCATCTCATCTTCACCGATCTGCGTGGTCAATCTCATCTCCCTTCCTGTTCACGTCGTGTGCTTCCCGAGCTTCCAGACTATGCGCACTTATCCTGGTGTGGTCATAGAACATCTAGTTATGAGTTCTTGTAGCCCATTCACAGCCTTGTTGTCACGCAACAGCTTCATGCATGTCTCTAGGAATGTAGTGAGCATTGATGGGTCCATTTCCCGTTCAAGTCTGTCTTTACTTCTTGAAGTGGAGGAATCCATGAAGCTCCTCTTAGCTTCCATGAATGTCTCTTTAGCACGTCCCAAATCAAATTCAAGTTCCTTTTTCAGAGCCTTGCGAACCCAGGTACTTTCTTTGGGTTGCTTTCCCTTTTCATCCCCCGTCATAATACCGTTTCAGAGCACGATATTTACATTGTGTACTTCCTCGCGTGGCTTATATCTCATCATTTGCAAGTTTTGAGTCGGGGGAGTTTGCAGTGCTCCTTTATCATGCAACCTCGCTATGAGCCTTGGACAGTCCTCTGTCTCATGATTGAACAATGTACAATACAAGCACGATGGTCGTGTTGGATTCGTATAGTCGCGGGCATAATGTCCTGGCCCTATGCAATTGTAACATATGAGTTGGTCGCGACCTCTTCCTGGTCCCATTCCTCCTCGGCCTCATTTACACCTCTGAAATCCGTTGCACACAATTCCTTTGTTTTGATCAAGGGCCCGTGTTTCAGCTTGAACTCTGTAGGTAGGAGTTCGATCCATCATCAGTTCATAACTTCTACAGGTGCGCTCGTCATGTCCCAACGATCTGCAGAAATTACAAAACAACTGTTGGGAAGTCTATGTATACTTCTGTAATAGATGGCAGTTATCTATAGCATTCTTCCCTCCTATCTGACAAATCACACACCACAATGCAGGCACCGCGCTTGGTCCTACTTGTGCCTTCGATCTCAGTGGCATTGGTCCTCCTACAAGGTAATTCGCGAACACTAGGCAGTGGCCCTTGTCGTGCCCATAGCCCTTGCACTTTACGCACCATACCTCATCGCACACTTCTGGAAGAGCCATCTTGTCTTGTTTCAAACTTTTCATCTCAAGGCACAAGTTTTTTAGGTGCGCGTGAATCTACTAGACCCCCAAGTTTGGATCTTGTATCAGAGTCTCGTGCAATCTCATCGCAACCTCCAAAGCTTTAGCTTGAGTTGTTAGCCTTTGTTGTGACAGTGCATTCCGTAAATGTGGTGTTAATGATGCTACATACCATTCGTGATGTTGCCCATCTGTTAGTGTCATGTTCGCTTCGCGAATTGTGCACTTCAATCTTTGATCTAGCTCCCATGGTGTTTCACTTGGTAGCATTGTGATTTCCTTGAATCCAATGATCGACTGTGCCTTCGATTTTGGTCTACTAAATTCCTTGTTTAGCACAGTTTGGATATCCGCTATCCCCGCATTCTAATTGTCATTAGAATATTAATGTACCAGGTTAGCGTGCGATCCTGTAGAGCAATGACCAACGTTGCCTTCTTTATATTGTCGTCCGTGACACCCTGTGCTTCCCATACCATTTTTACCACGAACCAAAATTGGTCTGGATATTCCTTCCCTACTCCCTTGAACACCGATAGCTTTATCGCATTGGCCATACTGCTTCGCGATGGTGGCAGAGGTGGTATGGGCAAAGTCACGGGTGAAGATGGTGAAACTAGTGGTGGTGAAACTAGTAGGCACAAAATTCTTTGCTTTATCAGATTGATTGCACTTCTTGGTGAAACTTTCGTGAGTTCTTCTTCTCCTCCGCGCGGAGGTGAAATCAAGGGGCTAGTTTCTAGGTTTGTGCTACCTTCATTTCTATAGATCCTCCCACTCCATATAGCCCCAAACATCAATCTATCCGCATAATCCTCTTTTCACACAATAGCATTTTAATCCAGGTGTTCAAGGATTTAATGTACTTACTTTGTGGTCCCTTGAGAAAGCGTCGTTCTGCCTCACTATAGCTAACTGAAGTATCTACCATGAATCAGGTGATGAATCCTTTGATGATTCGATCCAGCTAGTGATCGACAGCGTGCACGATCCTATCTTCCGATGCTTTTAGTCTGTGCACCAACTCTAGGGTCCACACAATAGGTTTGTCGAGTTTACACCTTCCTTGGCTATATGCTAGCTTCGCGATCCACTCGTACATCTCATTGGGGAAGGATGCAAAGAAAATTTCATGGATCTCTGTGTACAAGTAGCAATCTAACCACTCTTCCTTTGATAATCACGGATTCCTGTTTTCCTGTGTCGCGAACTCGTGAATCTTTCTGTCCAACCACTCCTCAATTCCTTTCTTTGTTGGATTCCAGTGGTACAACATCAGACATATTTATGCAGATCCTGGTCTTGGCAACGGAACCATTTTTTGGCTTATTGGGGCCTGACCCAGGTTCAGAGTTAGTTAGCCAAACAAATCCTGGTACTACTGGCCCTTTCAACAACAGTCTGCAGAGCGCAGACTGAGGTCTCACCTGAAGTAGTATGGGAGGGTGCTAGAACCAGGTTTCCGCACCTTGGAGATGTCTGATGAGTTTGACTGGTCCGCGATTTCTCCTTGCACGCAGGTTGCTTTGTGCACTTTCCCGGTCCTTGTGACCTGATATATTGCCTTCGCACAGCCCTATCCAGGGGCTGTGCCGCGTTTTTCACTATTACCCAAGGCCTTGCTTATATTCCAATGTTAGTTAATTATCTTTGTCTACTTGAGTGCTTTATACTTAACAACATGAAACATTCATACAGGTGCGCGCAGTAAATAAACAATATATTTGCCAGTTATAACAATCATGTATTAACCCAATAATAGATACATAGAATTATAACCAAACTTCTCTTTATTGATTCTTTCCATGGTTACAGACTCAACTCACCCTGTGCACTCAGCTGCAGAGCCTTTTTCCTACTCTACGACCCAAAGACACACTTCTAACTGCGACTCAATCACTTAGACTTATCATGCTTATCCTTTATTCCTTATTCTCTCTATCTTCTTTACACTTAGAGCCTCACTCTATTTATACAATCCCATGGTCCGCAGACCATGGGTAGGTCTATCTAGCGGACATTACATTACAAAGCTAGGGCGGACAACCCTGTGACTGTATCATACTCTCGCGCCCCGTGCCCGTAATTCGCAGAGCTTTACAACAAAATTCAGTCAAAACTTGGGCTTTGAGCCCCAAAACATGCCTTGGGGGGATTCCATGCCCAACAGGTACAGTTGAGGCCCTCAAAAACTGTGGGTTGCTCAAATACTTCAGGTTGTCCGGAATGAGGCAGCAATCAAAATTATTGCAGTTCCTAATTCATGCATGGGATTCAATAGATCATGATTTTCACATGAGGGACAAAGTTGTTAGTATTTTGATCGATGATGTTGACATTCTTACAGGGTTGTCGAGTCGTGGTGCCTCGACATATATTTCAGGTTCTTCCCGTGGAGGGAAGTCAGTGAGGGACTATGTTTGACAATTCTGTCGGCCAGGTACACAACCTAGCAACAACGGAAAGATAATCATCAAAGATATGCGTGATTTGCCTTTGACAACAATCCTTTTCACCATCATAAAGTTAGTAGGCAGTGTGACTCTTCATCTAGCGAACAGATCATATGTGTAGTATGCACTTGAGTGTCTTGAGCCAAGTTTATTCAAATGGTGTGAGGCAGTACTTTCTTCACTGAAAGAGTAGCTAACAAAGGTAAAGAGCGGTAAGACAAAGAACTTTAGCTATGGATCGATCTTAGTTTCTTTTACCTTAGAAAGAATTCCATTGATGCAATCCCAGCATGTAACACTGGGTGTAGCTGGTCCTAGAGATCCACAGATGCAGCGATGGGTCGAATTGATGGCTAGGCATGTTGGTTAGTCATCGATTAAATTTTCCACTGCATTCTTCAGGCTCGATCGACTACACATTGTCATTGAGGAGTATCCATATTCAGGGATGGATTTTCATGGAGATCCAGAGTTGAGTTTACTAGTGGGCGCTCAATGGGGTGCTATAGGTAAATTGTTTATGACCAAAATGTTTTTCGATTTTCAAGTTTCTACATGTTTTTTTGTTTTGATGTTCCACGACTAAACTAAAATCATTCTTATGGATGCAGATGTCAGTACTATTTTACCTATGAGGCACCAACAGGAGGGAGGTGGTCAAGCGCAGAGAAATGTTGGGAGAGCAGTTATCCAAAATTTGGATTTGGCTGAGACACTAGTAGAGTTGTAGGATCATGTGGAGGGATTAACTCTTGGTATTCTAGATTCCCAGATCAAGGAGTTACCTATGAGGCTGCAGTGCCATACTATTGGTGTTCCAGGCCATTGGATGTGGCTCTTGCGCATGATAGCCCAAGTTGTGACCTGTTATCCTGTGCATCACTAGGTCTACTTAGGATGTTTTCTGCATGCATTTTGAGTTTTTAGGTTAGATGACCAAACATGTCTTGGAGACAAATTTTGTAAAATTTTTTAAAACATCTATCTATTTTACTTTCAGTGTTTTTACATATATGGTTATGTGCAATCCTGTTCAATTAATGATGTGAATTAAAAATTTACGTTTACATGTGTCACAAATGTATGTTTAACACATAGTTCACTAATGAATCGGTTAATGTGTTAAAGTTTCTGGAAATATGTTGATATTGAATGTACTCAAAATGTCTTTCCAAAATATTAACTCTAAGGAACATACGAAGAATCGTTGGGTTTCGGACGGTATAAATGTTTGTTAGTTGTAGTATAATGAGTTGTGAGTCCAACCTAATGATGATTCGGTGAATGCCAAGTGAAATGGCATCAGAGAGAAGTTTGATCAACATGCTATTCTCAGCGATATTGTTCGTCGATTGACCGATACAAATCCATTGAAAACTTACTAACTTGCCACTTGGATTGAAAATGGTCCATGTTGCAGAAGATAGGTTCTCTGTACTATGACTAGCACCATCGGCATAACCAAAAAATGGTTCCAAAGGTTCCGACATCTGCAACAAATGCAAAGCGGATTACTTAACCACATAAAAACTCTAAAAGACACACTGACACACACACACACATGTAATTAAAGCATATATATAATGATTTTTACTACACTAAATTAAGCATAGTAACGTTTGAGATACAACCATTTTGGGGCTGTGACAGTAGAAGTCCATCATAGTCCACCAACTCGTAGGCACCTTTTTCCAAAACATGCTTGACAATATAAGTACTCATCCAAAGTGGTTCAAATTTTCCTGCTCCTAGTTTATCAGCTTCCTGATCATAAAGCAAGACCAGGTCTCCTTCTGAGAAAACACGAGGCTTGACATTTCTGTCATATTGTGCCTTGATTCATTTCTTATGTGCTTCTTTAGCCAATGCGGCTTCACAGCAGGTTTCATCCAAATGGATAAGTTCCAAGAAACACGCTTCTTCTTTAGAAGTGTCAAGTAATAGGTCAATAGCAAGTTTGATAGATGAAATTTCACATTGTATCAGAAATATTGCCTCCATACCATACACCAGTTGAAAGGGTGTGAATCTTGTTGCATTTCTCACCGAGGTTCGATATGCCCACAAGGCAAAGTATAGGATGAAATGCCAATTTCGTTTATGAACCCCTATCATTCTTTGAAGCATTCACTTCAGGAGTTGATGGCCTCAACTTGTCCATTAGCATGTGGATAATAAGGAGTAGAACTATCATGTGAAAGTATTAACTTAGAAATTAACTCAACGATCATGTGATTGCGAAGATACGACCCATGATTTGTAACTATAGCTTGTGGTACACCAAACCGGGCAACCACCTGGTTGAAAAAGAAAAGTGTAGCCATCTCGCCACTATTGTTTAATGTCAGCATTGCCTCGTCCCATTTTGTGAAATAGTCAATGACGACTATAATGTATCCATGTCCCCTGGATGAGGTGGGGTTACATGTCATGAAGTCAATGCCCTATTTGTCGAATAGTCCAACAACGACGACAGGATGCAATGGTGCAGGTGGTAATCTAGCTTTACATTCATAGATCTGGCATGTGTGACAACTTCTGACAACAATTATGCAATATTTGAATATAGTAAGCCAGAAGTAACCAACATAGAAAATTCTTTGTGCGGTAGCATAACCAGATAAGTGTCCACCACAAGCACCTAAATGGCAATCATTCAAAACTTTCTCGGCTTCCTCATGAGTGAGGCACCTTCGTAAAATTGTATCGATACCACGACAATAAAGAGTGTCACCAACGATTAGATAATCTTTGGCTTGGTATTGAATATGTCGTTGTTGCGAGCGAGAGGTATCAGGTTGGAAAGTTTGGGTCTAGAGATAAATCAGTATTTCTCCATACCACACATCAGATGATGAAATCAGGAACAAAGACTCATCCAGAATTGACGGTTCGGATGTTGAATGAAGGTTATTCGAGGGAAGGTTGCAAAGAAGCTCGACAAAGACTAGAGATTTCTTTGATTTGGATTTGATGAATTCCAAATCAAACTCCTACAAAATGATGATCCATTTTGAGTATTTGCTCCCCAGCAATTGATGTGACAAAATATATGTCATAGGGTTGCAATCTGAAATGACAGTGGTCTTTCAGAGCAGGATGTAGTGGCGAAATCTTTGTACATCTTGAACAACAACCAGAGCTAACTTTTCGATGTAAGAGTACTTAACTTCTGTATCATTGAGATTGTGACTCAAATAATATATCTGATGTTCAATACCATCTTCTTGGACTAAAACGATTCCAATGGTTGTATCTACAGTGACGAGATACAGGGAGTAATCGTTTTGATAATTCAGGGAATACATTAATGAGGCTCTAATCAAGGTATCTTTAAGAGCATCAAAGGAAGCTTGTGCAACCTAATCCCAATGGAAGGGTATCACCTTTTCAAAAGATGAGTAAATCCTTTAGCCATTTCAACATAATTGGGAATGAACCTCCTCAGAAAGTTAGCCTCCCCTTGGAGTCTGTGTAACTGTAGTAGATTGGAAGGTGGAGGCAAATCAAGAAATTCCTGAACCTTAAGTGGATTGAGTCAAATTCCCTCCTTAAACACTACGAATCCAAGAAAACAACCAGAACCAACACAAAACACACATCTGGGTGGATTTAGTCGTATTTTGAAGTGTCGGCACCGTAAAAATATAGCTCTCAAATGCTGCAGGTGATCAGACTGCTTTCATGAATGAGTAGGTAAATAATCAAGGTATGGTTGAAAAATATGTTTGATGTCATGGAAGGCATAATTAATTTCCCTATGAAAAGTTTCCCTTGCGTTTTTCAAACCAAAAGGGAGTTTCCTATAAGCGAATGTGCCCCATGGACAAATAAAAGTAGTTTTATATTGATCCTCTGTGTGGATATTGATCTGATTATAGCTAGAAAAACGATCCATAAATGAGAATATTTCGCATCCAGTACATTCATCAATAATTTGGTCGATAAAGGAAGTGGGATAATTGTCTTTTGGACAAGCGTGATTAACATCCCTATAATCGACACAAACTCATATTGTCCCTTGTTTCTTCATGTCAGGAACAATATTGGAAACCCAATTAGTAAGAGGAACAGGGTAAATGGAACCAACATGCAAAAGTTTTTCAAGTTCTATTTTTATAGCAGTAGCCTTCTTTGGATGAAAAAAATAGAGGCACTATCGCATTGCTTTGACATCAGGATACATTTTGATTTCATCTTCAACTATACTAGAGTCAATTCCTAGCATCTCCTCATATGACCATGCAAACATATCTCAAAATTCACAAAGGAGAGAACGGTAAATATCAAGTTTTGATGGAGAACAAGATTTTCCAACATGAATGTTTTCTACAATGTTAGGTTTGGTCGAAATATTGATAGAAATAGTTTCGTCGATATTTGACAGGTTTCGCTCAGAATCTACTGTATCTATGAAAATAGAATTCGAAAGGAAATCAACAACTAAAGGGTGATTAAGTTCATTTGAATAATATTCTATGTGATCTGGAAGATGGGAACGATGATGATAATATTCCCATGGTTCTCCTTCCATCATCATTGATTGGATGATTCCTTCATCAGTAGAAAATATAAGTGAAAAAGGATCAGAGGAAGTACCATATTCTAGTGAATGATCTACCCATATAATTGACGAAGATGGATTTGGGTTTGTCGCGCAAGCCAGAAATATTGATTGCTATGCAAGCTCAATAGGGCTTAATGGCATGAATTCATTACTACTATCAATTTCAAAACTATTGGTAACCTTCCTTAAGTCAGATGAAGTGGAAGATATCATGTTGCAAGTCTCAACTTTTGCCACTTCCGCCAAATTTGATGGTGGTGGTAGTGAAAAAGTACCCATTAGGGAAGAATATTTAAAGAGACCTACACCAATGTTTTGAAGAGATAGTGGGGGTTCGTGTACGAACGGAGTGCTTTCAGTAGCCTATGAACTAGAGGTGAAGAAGGCGAGTTGGCTGATAACTGTGATTCCACCCTTATGAGGGAACGCAATCGTACGAAAGTATGTTGAAACCACAACAGCTAAAGCATAAACCCATGGTCTTCCTAGTAAAATGTTGTAGTCAAGGGGTCCATGAACAACCACAACTTCAACAGTTACTATTTTGCTTCTTAGTTCGATCTGTAGATTAATCAATATCCCACAAGGCATATATGTGTGACCGTCAAAAGCTTTTAACGTTGTTGGTGAACGTGAAAAAGGCAGTGAGCCAAGTTTTTTCCAGAAATTCATAGACATAATAAAAGTAGATGCCCCCTCATCAATAATGGTTCGATGAACAAGTTTATTCTAAGCATTTACTTGAATCAAGAATGCTAATTGTGACGGTAACTGTGGCGTATAACCCGCATGGTTGAATACCACAAGGTTGGAATCTGTTGGATCGATTCCACCAATTGCTGACAACAAAGCTTACTTTTGGGAGGGACTATTCTGAAGCACCTTGAGCATTGACATAGCAGAAGGTGATTGAGCCAGATATTCTACTATATTATAATTATTTGTAGCTCAATCTCAAGGGTTAAATGTTAATTTAATTAAAACTCCCTTAGGCGGTTTTATTGTTAACTCTGGTGCAATAGGTGGTGGAAGAAGATCATTCGAAGTCGAGGTCAAAGGATTAGGTTGATCAGCCTAGTTATTCGATGATGACGGTTGATTTCCATAATATTTACTTCATGTTGACACTAAAATATCACTTTTTGGCTTAGAGGCAGATAGCATAAGCACTTGGGAAGTGGAAGCATGGTCTGTAGCAACCATATGTGTCTTTGGGTTCAGAAAAGGATTAGTCAATATGCGGATGTATTAGAAGTCTTCAGAAGCTTTGAGACTTCGGAGCAGTGAGGAAAATCTCGCATAAAATGCTCATCATTACAGATAAAACATGGGTAATGAGGTTTCCTAGCCGAAGGAGAGGAATCAGATGATTTCTCTTGAGGGGAGTTATTTTGTTTCTTCTTATTTTTCCCCTTGTTCTTGCTTCCTGGTCACTTTTCATTCTTGCCTTTGTGATATGACACGGCAATGATTTCAGAAGAAAGAGTGTTATTAGATGCATTTAAATTTTGATTAGAAATGGAAAGTGTTTAACCAGATGGTCTACCTATCATTTGTGTGTTTGAAGAACCAATCACACTGTCGCCAACATGAGAGTCCTTACTCAATGGTGGAGGAGGAATAGTGAACGCTGGTCGGGGTGCATTCGGGATCTTGTCATAGAGCGTGCCAGACTATGTGTAAATCAAGTCCAAATATTCGGCACAAGTAATTACTTGCTCTTCATTGGCAACTCCACCTTTCACCACATCCTCAGTGATAGATGGTAGCAAGGATTTTATAAACCACTTAGCTAGGAGCTGATCAGGGACATATGTTTTAACCATTCGATGACGATGACACCACTCATGAATATGATCAGAGATATGAGTAGTAGTAGTATGTTTAAAGTTGGTTAATAGTTCTATTCGAGTTTCATATCGTATGGGTAACTGGAAGTGGGTTAAAAACGTGGTAGTTAAGGTAGTGAAGTTATCAAAAGAAGCTCGTGGTAACTCAATGAACCACGTCACAACTGGACTAGTAAGCATTCTCTCGAAAAGACAAAGTCTAACAGAATCATCATTCAAGGAGTTTGATGAACACCATAAATGAAAATTCATGACATGGTTGGACGGGTCTTCTCCAGAGTTTCCATTGAATTTCGGAATATCGGAAGGTAACTTATGAGGAATCACTGACCACCAAGGTGCATAAAGAATTGGGTCATTGGTGAGCTAATTTAGATCTAGTAACTCAAGTGTCACAATGAAAGGCAACTGTATATTGAGGTCAGGTTGAGCATAACTAGGGCAAGATGAGATTTCCTGGGCAATAGTCCTTTGCATACTAGCATAAGGCATCTGCTACTGGTAACCTTGATATGGGTAAGTTTGTTGAGAAAATCCAGTGTAAGGTTGTTGTTGTGCACCAAGGTATATTTGCTGTTGTCCAAACCCAGCATAGGCTTGTTGACCAGGACCTTGGTAATCTTGTTGCTGACCAAACCCAGCATAGGCTTGTTTTCCAAGTCCATGATGAGGTTGGTATTGCTGGAATTGTTGCTTTTGATATTGGGGCTCCCAAGGTTGTTGAAGCAACTGTTGTTGTTGTTGATACAATGGTTTTTGATTTAACAGTTGTTTCCCATCAATGTAAGGTTGACCAGGTTATGAATACACTAAACCAGTGTAAGTCTGAGTCATTCCAGTAAAAGGTAAACTAGCCTGAAGTTGTTGGACTCCAGACACAAGCGGTTGTTGTAAAACTACCCGAGAAGGCTGGATCTGTATACCTAAAACTTGGGGGTTTGAGGTTGAACGACCAGCTTGCACAAGTTGAGATACAACAATCTGAGCTTGTGATTGCGGCAAATCTGTAACAACAGGTGTTGTAGGTATGGATGAGACAGATTTCATAGGTTGTGATGGATACACAAGCCTAGGTTGAACAGGCATTGCTGGCTGCCACTAACCGATAGTCATTCCAGGCTGACCTAAAGATGACGACATACCGACATATGGTTTCCCCCCAGAAAATGGAGGATAAGGAGAATGTGCATATTGTTCTCTATATGGGGGTAGTCCAGTGTAAAGCGGATACATAGGACGGTAACCAGATGAACTAGCTTGATGCAAACTTGATGGGTCCAACTGTTCAGTATCCGCTAATGAGTAACTAGATAAAATTCTAGTAGAGGACATTGGTGAAGACCAATGGCCAGAAGCGACACCTGAGTGGGTTCCCGATAAATATTGGTAACCCAATGGGATGAACGAAACACCATACAAGTGTGACTCAGGTGTCGTAGTAAACATCGAAGAGGTTTCGACAGAAGACTCTACAGTAGCTGTAATAGATGGTACGGTCTGGGATGTTGACTCAACCATAGTCAAATGTCCAAATAAGTTTCCTAACGAATCAACGGGTTTCTGGAAGTAATCAGGATCAAAAGGATCAGTAAAATGAGGAGTACGATGATACAGATAAAGTCCAGTTCCAAAATGGAATGGAGTTCTCGGTGATTCTACCTCAGGTTCCTCTTCTATCGAAATCAAACCAGGTGGAAGACTTTTACCATCAAGTCCGTAATAGATTTTTGGTATTTGTTCCTGATGTAAAGAGGAAGTCTTGACAGTTACGGATGTCTGAGGATGTACCAATCAATCTTCTTCGAGTAAGGTAAAAACTTCTGATTGTTCAACCTCAAGATCCAAATGTTCTGGTAAAAGAATAGGTTCAAGTTGGGCCTCGTGAACAACTTCTGGTTCAGAAGTAACTTCTGATTGAATAGTGATAGGTTCAGGATCAACTTCTGGTTGAACAGATTCAGATTCAGAAGTAATTTCTTGTTGAACAACTTGGGTTACTGTTTCACTAGATTCAGTTCTAGTTTCCTCGGGTAATTGTCGAGATTCCACTTCAGTAACAGATGTACCAGTAACCGTAGGAGTAACTGGAGTCATAGTACTTATCGGTATAGTTGTTTCTGGTAATTTAGATGAAGAACCAGAAGCTTGTGAAGTATTGGATCTAGTCAAATGAGACCGCTTCGACCGGATAGGTGTAGCTTCGGGTGGTAAAGGCATTTACTCCCTGCTCTCTGCGAACGACGGGGCAAGGTTTGATTTTCCTCCACGATTTCTGATTGATTTTATTACAAAAAATAAATAAACAAAAGGGGGTAAACTAGGCAAAAGGTTTACCAAGCAACTATGAACTGCAGAATACCTCCTGGAAAACCAAGAAGTACAGGTAGATTGTCTCTCTGAATGCTATGTTCGGTGTATCACAGTGTACAAGGCGGCCGATTTAGTTACCTAAGGATGGTTAGCAACCTAGTGTTGTTCTCCCATATATGCCCGAAAGTCCATGGAAGCCCAATCCGTATTACCACTGTCTATTGTGAAACTACACAGTGAGAGCATTCCCATATACTTTACCTACTATAACACCGCCCTATATACCTAAAGGTATGTGGACAAGCTACGATATATTCACGTACATGGAATGAGATATCACACTCGGAATGCATCGTAGACAAGTTAGCGACAACTGCTATGTTTTACGATGCCAAAACACGTCTGTAGCCTAGAACCTCTAAATGTTTTGTGTTAGGTGACAATGCTCCATTAGGTTAATTGATGTTAATTTTAAGTTGATCTTGATTAATAATTTTCCTTTCAAGGTTCACCAGATGATGTATTTTCATTTCCTATAATGCAACTAATATGATAAGCATTCTTTCCATTCAATTTTAACAATAAAAACCTTAGCTAATAGGGATAGAGAAATCAAATTCTTTTAATCAAAGAACAAAGAACACATCTAATGCAATTTCCCTTAACTATTCCTATGAGAACACACAAACTTTTTCAATGCAAAATGCAAGTTTTTCTTTTCAATTCCCCTAAAGTTATGATGAACAAAAGGAAACTAATGCACATACAATCAATCAATCTTTTTGTAAGAACGAAGACTTTACGATAGTTCCGTTTCAAAAGAAATGAAGAATTTTACGACACTTTCTTTTGAACAAAGATTAATAATAATTTTGAAAATGACTTGATAGTGATAAAGAAATCATTTAAGAAACACTAAACAATCAAGTAAAAAGTAGGGCTGGCAAAGGAAACACAAATTGATTTCAGAGACACAAGCATCATTGATGTTTCAGCAAACAAAAACAGAAGGAAATTTGGCAAAAAATCAATTCAAAGGAGGGATTTTTCTCCTAAGGAGGATCAACGTAGCCTTGAATGGGAGACAGTGTGCTTTAGAGCACTGTCCTCAAGCTAGGGGTGCTCTACAGTGCTCTGTCTCTGGCCAAAACCTACACTGGTGCCAGAGAGGCCATCCTAGGGGCTTTCAAGCACAATTTTCACCAAAAAACACTTCTAAAAGGCTGAAATAAGATCAATGGAAGCAAGTAAGGTATACTAGAGTGTACTAGGATGAAGGTAAACTACCTGGAACAATGATCGTTCCCCAGAGGAGTCACCATTTTTTTATGTGGAATTTTTCATCTACGGATAAATACTAATTCCCTAGGTAGGTAGCTACACCTAGAACAATAGATTTAAAGCGCTTATCCCTTTTCTATAGACGATAAATAAGACAAGGGAATCAAAGGACCTACTTGTTCTTTCGCTTTCCTTTTGTATCCTTTGTATGGCTCCTATTGCTCGTTCTTGAACTTAACTTGCCAAAAAAGTACTTGCAAGCATAAAAAGAAGACAGAGAACCAATCAAAGCAAGAGATCTATCGACTATAAGTAAATGGAATCAGATACATTCACACATATAAACATCATATATTAAGATAAGCATATGGAAAAAGGTGTAAAAAACTTTATTAAGTAGAAGGAAGAATTACAACCATTAAGTCCGATCCATTCTCACTCTTCTAGCTTGGGTTCAAACCAACATCAAATCAATAGCACAACACTCCGGCAGCATAAAAATACTTTCTTATAATCTCAATCCTCACACCAACAATATTTCCTTACAAATTCTTAAAGTCCAGCCCTTGATCACTTAGATGAGTGCTCAATTTATAGGCAAATGGAGGAGGTTTGGTCATAAATGAGGGTATTGAATGGCCTTCCAAACTTAGAGTTAGTTTCCATGGAGGAAGGGATGAAAGGATAGGAGGTTACTTAACTCATTCCCTATCCAATTTCGAGATCATAGGAGATGATAAGTGTGGGAATCTTCTAGATGGCTCCAAAAGATAAGAATATTCCCAGAACCCTATGATGATTTCGCTAAAACTCGCCCAATGCATGCAAAGTGGGCCTAAGTGCTCTAGAAAGCACTTTGACATGGGCCTATCTACACTGAAGTGCACTTACCCTTGACCAAGGCTCCGCTGGTCCCTCAAGGAGGCAATTCAAGAGGGCTTCAGGCCAAGAAACTCTCAGGGAAGGAGGCAATCAAAGTGGTGACTTGTCTAAGGCATGTAGCAACTAAATTAGGGTTTGATGAGCCCTAATGGTGCTGATCTAAATGATGGGAGTGATGTGCCCAAATGGATCTGTAACACTCCTGCACTCCTAGTGTTTAAGAAACCTTTTTTTCCTCTACACTTATGCTCAAAATCCTTATCTAGCATCTACTTGCACTTATTAGAGAAGTTGTCCTTCTGGCTCAGGCTAGACAGATGTAGAGGAAGGATTCGTTGGTGCCTTTGGCCTAGATTAGGTTGTATCTTTCCTCTACTTACTATTGCTAATCAATAAAGAAGCACATGTGTTTTTCCCAGTACATGTTTCCATCTTATGAATGATGGTTTATATGTTTATATATGATGAAATAACATATGACTATGTATGCACATTGAATTAACTATTATGTATATGCTTCTGTGATTTCTTTGCAGTTATGCACATCTTGGAAGAAGCAGAGGGTTTGGACCCTATGGGAACATCTTCAAGTGTAGGACCCTAGGTATTTCTCCAAATCCAAGTTTGATAATTCATAGGTTTGGCATGCTTGTTTGAGTGTTCTTTGTTGATTATATTATCCTGCTCTGTTGAGGTTTTTAATCCTTACCTTAGGGAACTTTTCTCACCAACATCTAGAGGCCCAGATGCTGGCATAACGCTTCCTGAATTTGACTTTAACGCTCCAGTCACATGCATGAGCCTACGAGGGAGCGACTATAGTCTTTTTCACCTAGTTCTATGCTAGAGACTGCAAGATCTAAGCCACTTTTTCAGGGCTAGTCAACAAACCACTGCCCAAAACTTAATGAGACTTCCAGAATGATGAATGACACACAAAAAAATATTTTAGCACAAAACTTAGATAATGACTTGACATAATTCAGTCTATGACAATAATTCTGTCAAACATATTGAGAACATGAGATCTACAGGTCATGAATGCATATATGAACATAGAGATATGAAACTTATCTGAATATCATGAAGAAGGTCTAATTCCCTCTAAAAATAGTTGGAATAACACATATTAGATCATGCATTCAATAACCATTCATTTACCAACCAAATCAGGTTAACAATTATAACTTGAATCTGTCATAAAACCATGCTTATAACCAACATATAACGAGGATAATAACAATTATAGAACAACCATTAAAGACACATAATAACAAGTATAATTACTCATGAATTATAAGAGGAACTTAGCTCTTATTAACATATGAAAACGTCAACCAATTCAGGGACTTCCACGTACCACCCGACCATAGATTAGACTGAACCAAATCTTTCTTTAAGCTAATCAAACCCGTGCCATATTCCAAGCATGAATGTGGGATCTCATAGGATAAAAGAATGCATAAAAAACCAAGGGAATCTGGAGGTCAAACCACCTCCATCCTCACACTGTCGTGATCTCACCTATCTGGTCCTAAGATCACAAAACCTAATCGAGATTGGATGTTGCATAATTCCTCCACCATCCCTTGAGGAATTTTCATGTCTCCACCCACTAGTTGAGGGCTTCCCAAAAAAATCATCTCCACCCCTAACCCTTGGGATTTTCCTAAGACCACCTCACCTGGATCCAAAACCTTTCGAAAATCCAAATCTCAACCAAGAATGAATCCCATCACACCATGGTTATCCGGAAATGGCAAGGAAAGGTTGAAACCACTGTCATACTAGGCAAAACCCATGCCAATGTCAATAAATGAACCAAATGCACACATGCATATACCATGCATGCCATAACCAGCTAGGAAATCATACATGCAACTTGTTACCTGCAAGTATTCCCACTGAAGCCACTTGATCAAACGCTTCCTTCCTTGATCCTTTCTTTCTGTTTCTTTCCTTATCTTTCCTTTGCTTGTCCTTCTTTTGCTTTCTTGCTTACCTTCTACTCTTGTTTCTCTTCTCCTCTCTAAAACCTATGCCAAAACTTAACTTACAAAAGCCTATGAACTAATCCTCAGAAACATTTTGAGGCCTCTATTTTATTCATTTTCCTTAAATTTTCCTTCAATTTCATCCTCATGCTAATATGTGACTCTTCATCTTCCTTTTCTCGTATTTTCCTTTATTTTCATAAAATAAATGCCAATAATGCCTTTTTTTCCTTTCCAAAGCCTTCACGAGTGCCTTTGCCCTAGAAAACTTAGGTTGATTTATTAGTCCTGGAAGCCTTGGTTGGACAAACGCTCTAGAGCCTTGATGGGTCGAGTTACTAGTCCTCGAGCCTTGGTTGGAAAAATGATATGAAGCCATGTGGTAGCTGTGGGTTGAGTTACTATTAATAGATCCAGTTTTTAAACAAACATTTTGGAGCCCTAGACAGTTTGGGTAGAGACTGATCTGGTGATGGTCAATGATGTTTGACCTTGAGGTGGAATCATTGGTTAATGTTTGAGGTGATCTAACCTCTAGGATCCCTAGTTTGGTTTTGCTTGGTTTATTCAACCAAAGCCCACATTCATGCTTGGAATACGACACATGGGCGATTGGTTGAAAGAGAGATTTGGTTCAACCCAATCCATGGTCGGGTGGTACGTGGAAGTCCTTGACTTGGTTGGATTTTCATATTTTAATAAGAAATATTTTCCTCGTGTATTTTCATGAGAAATTGTACTTGTTGTTATCTCGATTTGATGGTTGATTTATCATGGTGTATATGCTGTTCATTTACTGATTATATGCTGGTTATATGATGCATATTGGATATGGATCTTAATGTGTTTTGATTTGTTGATTAATGGTTAATGAATGCATGAGTTAATAAATGTTATTGTAGCTATTATGAGAGGGCATTAGACCTTCTTGATGATTCTTAGATAAGTATCAGGCCCCTATGTTTAAATATGTATTCATGACCTGTAGATTACATGTTATTCATGTGTTTGATGAAATGTATGTCATGGATAGGCCTAATTAGGCTAAGTCCTTGATCAAATTTTTCTTAAAGGCTTTGTCTCTATGCCATTTATTGTTCTAGAAAGTCTCATCAAGTTCTAGGCAGTGGTCGAGAGACTAGCCCTGAAAGAGTGACTTAGATCTTGAGGTCACATGCTCAGAATTGGGACATCTAAGCTGCAGTCACTAGGAGGTAGGGTTATCCATGTGACTGGAGGGTCACAACCATTGGATTTCCTTGGTATGAAAGCGGCTCGGAGTTTAGATCACTAAAAAGGAAAGTTAGCTCAAAGTTTGGGCACCTAGAGTGGTTTTTTATCTCATGTGGGTCTTGTATCTCCCGAGGAAGGTCAGTAAGGTTTCATGTTGTCAACTTCATTTCCTTAATGTGATATAGGAGGTCAATTCATATCATAGTAACTCTTTTTCACATGTTACATCGATGAACCAGTGAACTTTGGTAAGTGTGGGAGGAGGTGGTTACAGATGAACATCATTGACGACCCAAGTTTCTCCTTCCCAAGCATTTTGTCAATGCGCCCAGTTACATGGATTATAGGGGCTCTGACCTTGTAACTCCTTTGGCTCCAAAACTTTAGCCTATGACACATACTAGGAATGGTTTGAGAACCGGTCCTAGAATACAAGCGTAGTCATAGTGGTTCTAAGTGAATGGGTCTATTAAGACTTAGCACCCAACACATAAGGCATCAAGTCCCAACCTTCCTTGAATTTTGTGAACAAATGGTTTTCGAAGGACTCTCCCTTTAGTGATTTTTACACACACATGCACACACATATATAATGAATTTCATCATCTCGAGACCATGACTTAGAAACAAAGACCCACTGGTCTCACTATTTTTCTTACATTTAATTAATCAATTAGCATAGGCCATCCACCTCTTCACACATAGGTCACATAGACCAACCTGCAGACTTAGGGAGATTGAAGTGATAACCATTCTTGAAGGAAGACATTTGAGAGTATTTATAAAAATAATTCCATAGGAAAATTAAGCATTCCATGAATTATGTACATACAATAGTGGCATTCTTGTTCATACAAGAAACATCACCCCCATCATTAACATATTATTGTTTCAACATAATAAATAGAGACATAATAGGCACAAACATAGAACATGGGTAAATACTTATCTTATAAGAGATCTAGAAACTCAGAATGGGACTCTAACTATCTAGGTAACCATAGACAAGCTATAACCACAGTTACTTGTAGTTGTTGCCCCCGAGCCAAATTCTAGTGCTTGAGGAAGAGTGCTTAAGAGGGAAAAATTCACCAATATTACAGCTGAAATAGGATTCCATAAGGCCACTCTACCTTCATCCACCAGCTACAAAATCTTTCACTCAATTTTTTTAGACATAAGTAGCATCCATGCCAAGATACCACGGTACATAGAGTCTCAGATCAATTTTAGGAGAACAGAGTCCACATCAAGGGAAGGTTCATCAGTGGATAAGATACTAATGGGCAAAGAGGTCACCTTTCTAGGTGGTTCATCAGTGTGTCAAGCACCAAAGCTTCATCCCATGGAAAATTTTAAGGGCTAATATTCACACATGGGCTAATTTTCCATGTGTTTTTAAAAAAACATTCATTAATTTTATTTTTTTCTAAAATTGTTTTGCCCAAATTTTATAGTATAAAATTATTTTACCTTAAAAATGACCAAAATTTATGTAGAGACTATATAAAATTATTAGAAAATTAAATATTTTTACACAAATATCGCCAAACATTTTACAAATTGCATATCATGGACTAGTGAGATTCCTTAAGGATTCTAAACTTTAAGATGAATTTCCATTCTTAACATTTTCCTTGCTTTAGCCCCAAAGAAACTCTTGGTGGTTCAACAACCTTCAAAAACACCTGAGTTGATCATCCCAATGAAGTAGTTTCATAAATACACAAGCTTCTAGTGGGTTCTTTAGCTCTTTATAATGATTTTACCCAACAAGCCTCCATGAGGGTTCTTCACTGGTTTCTATCTCTCAAGATCTTGCTTTCTATTGAATCTAATAATTACTCTCTTTATTTTCTCACCTCCACCCTTGGAGGAATTTTTCTTACAATGTTATCACTGTGTACTCTCCTTTATTACCTATGTGTATGCATGAGATGGTAATCAAAATTTGTTCTTTCCTTCCATTGTCTCTGCATGTGAGAGAATGAGAGTTTGTTATCCGCATATATGTGTATGCACATGTATGAGAATGTGTGCGCTTCCAAACAGACTAATCATTTGTCTCTGTCCCAGTTCCACGCTATTCAACCACACCCCAGACAACGCATCCCGTGCATGTCTTTCTTGCTTGTTGATGGAGCTAGAAGACACCTAAACTTGTCCTCTTAATTTTAGTTAAATTTATTATTCAATCATCCCACTCAACCAACTAGGCTTGATATTTATAACATCCCATTCCTCAAGCGATCTCGCTCCTCAATCAATCTGGAATCTGTGTCCCTTTATCTTAGACTTTAATTAATTACAATTGATTTACAATGGGAAAAATATTAACCATGGGATGTAACACTTGTCCTTTTTTATGAGGTATGATATTATATCTAGAAGTCTTAGATGAGGGGGAGCCCTCGAGAGAAACATGTGTAGGAAAATTCTCTAGAGGAGTTAAATGTGCATTCAAAGACTTAAAATTACAGAAAGAGTATCATTTAGACCTTTGTAAAGGGATAAGGGGGGATTTTTAGGGTTTTGATGGCCTAGGAAAACTAGAGATAAAATCCATTTGATTGTTCTCCTAATCTTGCCTTAGACTTACCTACCATATCCAAATAGGAATTTTACTAATGGAAGCAATAGGAGAGGGTAGTCATGAAAAATTATTATTTGGAACTTTCATTGAATCTCATTAATGATGAAATCTTGAGGAAAGGTATTGTTATTCCCAAGATGGATCCTTTGTTAGGATGCTTGGAACTAGGTTGCCTTCTTGAGGAATAACTCAAAGGTGCTTTGTTTGAGTTTATACCTAATAAGTAGTGTTTTGGGAAAATTTAGTGTTTCTTCAAACGCATAACCCTCTAGACCTAGTAGCTAGTCTAGAAATAACAAACAAAGTAATTCGTCACTTTTCCTATAGTTAACAGATAAGAGAAAGAAGAACAAAGGTACCAACCTATAACTTTTGCTCGATCCCTCTCTCCTTTGACCAATTTCGCCACTCCTTCCCATACTTAACTCACTTGGAAATTACTTGCACACAAGCTGAGACAGAAACCCATCAAAGCATACAATAATGACGATATGTTAACTAAACATATCATTGAATCAAGAATATGATATACATCATATAAACACATGAATGGAAAAAGCTTAGAATTCTTTATTGATAGAAGGAAAGATTACAACCCATGTAGATGCATGCTCGACTCAGTGTCATCCTTCTAGTTTCAAACCCTTCTCTCCTCATGAAGCAACAATTCGACATCATTAGAATACTCTTACTAATCTCATTCAACCAACATTTCCTTAGCTCAAGAAATTCCAACCTTTCGCAGCCTTTGAATGCTTGGTTAATTTATAGCTGAATGGAGGAGGTTAAGCCATTAATGGCCCTCATGAATGTTTTTCCAATATTTGGAAGTGGTTCCATGGAGGAATGGATAATGGATTAAGGTTCATTCATCCTCTTCCTCATCCAAATGCAAGCTCAATCATCCCGGAAACTTCCAAAAGTATCCATTGGATAAGGAATCCAATGGATCCATTTAAAAAATTCGATGAATCTCACTCATCGCAGGTGAAACAAAGGCTAGGTGTGATGCATAGCACCCAAACAGTGTAGTTCCTGCAATGCATTACAGCCTGATAGAAGGCTCCCCGCGCTGATCTCCTTAGGGACACTTTTTGGCTGAATGGTGTCATGGAAACTCTTGGGAAGCAAGCATGAAGTAGGTTGACCTCATTAGGGAATGAAAACAACTGAATTAGGGGTTGATGGACCCTAATAGTATGGATCTAAAAGCTGGGTTGATGTGCCCAAATTGACCTGTAACAAGTAGTAGTTGGGTTCTATGAAAGTGGAGGAGTCTTTTGAACATCGACTTTCCTAGTGAATTGAAGAGCACAATTTTTTACAATATGTCCATATTCATGACATCTCCCACATTGGAAGGGAATATTTTCACAATTGAGGGTCTAGTAGAAAATAGATGGACCTTTTTCGAAACGATAATTGATTCATCAAACCATTGGAAGGGTCCTTGCAAGGGTCAAGGCCTACAAAATTTCTAGCTATACTCATGTAACCTATATCCAGAAAGGAAATATTTACTTCATAAAAGTGTCCCAAAGAGTTTCCAATTTCCTTAAAGACATCTTTAGTATAGAATATTTTCAAAATTCCAAGCATACATACCTAGATAGGAGTAAATTCATGGTGGGTCAAGTAAGCATCGAAGTCTAAGTGCTACATTTTGAGATATAAGGATTGTGAACCCCATTTCCATCATGTTTTAGAGAATCTTTTCCACATTCTCCTCTTTATGAAAAGTATACACTAGCCAACCTTTCACCACAATTGTGCTTCATAAGATATAGCTAAGAAGGGTACCAAAGGTTCGTTCTATCTAGAATTTGAATAATGTTTCTCCTATGCTTCTACTCAAGAACTTACCTATGAGCATTGAAATCTCAAAATTTCATAATTTCATCGAGCTTCACGACATCACTTAGCAAGATGTTAATGGCCTCCAATTTTGTCCTTATACATTTATTATGCTTACAAGGGTTTCTTGGTCTTCCCATTCCTAAGTCTCCATGTGCAGAGGTACTAGAATCAAAGGGAGATATACCACTCATTAGAATAGTTATTAGATGTAATCCAATAAATCTTGGCTCTGATAATTGTTTAATAAGTCTTTGAAAAGATTGAAGCTACTAATGCCTATCATTAAATCTAAAGGATATTTGTTAGAGCCATTAATATCCTGGGGGGGAAACCCATTATCATGAGTTTGATATTCCCACGTAATCCATTGCTTGGGTCTAATTTTTGAAGGATATTGAACTCCTTGACTCTATTTATTTACCACTGTCCTCCTCATGTGGGCCTTGGAAGAAAAGGTGGGGTGAATGGGTGACTATTGTTGTTTTAGGATTATAGATGTTCTAATAGCTAGCTGGTGACTGGGCTAACCTTGAGCTAATCCCCAACTCTGCATTTTCTTTTCCCAATAAATTAGGTATTTTCATAGTATCGATGGGATAGAAGAATTCCAAGGTGCCACATATGTCCATTGGGTTGATCCATATTAACTTATCCCCAGTTGGATTGTTAGAATAATCAACCAATACCACTTCCATGAAGCTAGGATGGAAGGATATCAAACCTCAAAGCACAAGAGTGAGGTCCCATTGGGAGAAACCCTAGAAATCATAAAACCTTCATTGTATAGCTCCAATTGCCTCCATATTGAAAAAATATCCATACAATTTTCATCACCAGTGATTTAACTTATACAGGACTATGCGATCTTTTCTTTTTGAGCATCCATATCTTTTTGTTGTGCTCGTATTTTTGAGAAATAAACACCTCTAATTTTGAAAGGAAAACTAATTTCTTTGTGATAAAGAGAAAAATTAACTCTTTATAACACCTTTGCTCATGAATTGCGTGATTTTTGTGAGATTTTGGGTTTATATTCATGGCATCCCTTTGTATCTCTGTTGGGGATTTCCTTTCCCATCATCTCATGTTGGTGGAAAAATTAAGTATGGGTTGAGACCCAAGGTTTAGGAATAAGGGCCAACAAAAGCTCCATCATAGTCTAGCGTAGTGCTAACATTTTCACCTTATTTAGGAATAATGAGGCATCTCAAACAAGGCATGCTATGACCTTACTTAGGTAAGGGCCCAAAATTCGGTATTGTAAGAAACCACATAGAAACCATCAATACCCAATGAACCCAAAATTAGAACAACAAAGGAGAATCACGACAACTTAAGTAATTAAGAAGGAAATATATTATGCATCTGGAATCATAAGAATTTTAAAAGGCCACATCAAATCACACATAAAGACTCTCATAGATCCCTGTAACTCCTTATTTCATTAAATTTAACAACATTACAATGATACATCTAGCTTGGAAGCCTCAGTACAAAGCATAAAATAACATAACCAAACACACGAGTAATACAAGATGTAACAATACAAATTTAATAGGCTTCACAACAACATTTAGGTTCTTTGCCTTCTTCTTTTTCCTACTTCCCCCACCCTAGCCTTCTTAAACCATGCGCTCACTCGAACTGTTACTTCCCTCTTGGATGCTTCGCCTTTTTCTCTTTCGGCAGCCTTTGTTGCTCGGCTGTATCTACCTCCTCAGTTGTCAAAATTCCATCCAGCTCAGCTGTGACTTCTTGGATCCTGATTTCTTTGGTTAATTCTCTGCAGCTACTAATATTTGGCAGGCCCCTCCTCCTTCTCTGGTTGCCTCCTACGTGACTTCCCAAAGGTTACCTCTTGTCAAAATGTAGTAAACCTCCAGAATGTATCGCAACTCAGATTCCAAAACGAAGGACCCAAGAGGCCCCAACCACATTCCATTGAATCATCCCCGAGTCAATCATTTGTTGGTACTGGTGGTTCAGCCAATGTTGTTGGTGCTTCTTCCTGTGTTATTCCTTCTTGGTTGGTTCCTTCAAACGAAGGACCCAACTATGGTACAAAATCAATGGCTGCATTTTTCAACCTTTTGAACTCCTGAAGTCACTTATGAGAGTGCCCTCTTGATTAAGGAACTGCGCTGTGAGTTCCATATTAGGATAGGTCGGGCAGGTCATCAAGATTGTATTCCATTGCATGTATACGTCTTCGCTAATTCATTATAGTGTCCCTAGTTGAGCCTATTTCGGTGTCTTAAGGTCACGGAGTAGGTGCTTTTCCTTGCTCTACTCATCCTTGATTTGTTGGATTTGGGTTTCGAGGGCATCCATCTGTGCCAAAAACTCCTTATGTTGGGCCTTGTGCTTGGAGGCCATGGCATGGTTGAAAAACTGACTGGATTGTTGATGCAAGGGGTAAACTAGTTGATTTCTTCATGCAAGGTAACCTAACCAGTCATGAACTTGTGCTAAGAGTGTCTTGGCTTCCTCCATAGCTTGAGTGACAAAGGATGAGACATGCCACTTCTGCGCTTTTCTCCTCAATTTCACTTATATATTGGGAAGCGGGATCTGGTAGTGCTCTTTGAGTTTCAAGGATGATTAGTTTGAGATATTTATGGGTTAAGGTGAGGTCTGTGCAGGATTCTTCAATGTGGTTGCAACATTCCAAGAAAGTGCATGCACAAAATTTTCCTGGGGCATCAGTAACTATCTCTACGACCAAGGGCCATATATCTTGGAACTTTACAATACTTTGGTTAAGTTGATTCTGGAGAGTTTGTTTCTCTCAAAGGATATAATCTCGTTCCGTAGCAAGAGAAATAATATGTTGCTATTTTTGTTCATGTTCAGTTGCCAAAACGTTGTTCAATGCCTCTGATTGGCATGCAACCAGTTGAATAAAATTAAGTAGTTGAGCCAAGGACCAACCTTGGAGATTATATGAAAACATAGTCGAGGGTTGAGGGATGTTGTTCTCCAATGGCTTCCCATTGGAAACTAATGTCTCAAATTGTCATTGGGATGATACTTCTTTGTGTGAGGGTTTGGTGGGGGGAGGACTAAAGTGGATCGAAGCAATGTGAAGTAGTGATGAGGAGGAAGGATCAATGGGAAGGGAAATTGCATGGGTGGTTTCAGGATTTTTATTCTCAGGGGTAATATGTTGAGTGTTGACTACTAGTGGGCTGGATTCAAGTAGTAAGGATAACAAATATGTACGGACATAATCGACACCTGAAGGATGGCTTGTCAGTTCCCCATTTGTATTTTCGGTAACTCATTAAATAATGGAGCCTACCTCCATTTCTGTTTCAATACTGAGTAGAGTTCTGGATGGAAGTATGTCGGAAATGGTGGAAGAGGTTAAGGGTATTCGAGGTGAGGAATTTTGCGGTCTTGGGGATGCGGCGGAAGTGGAAGGTAGATTTTCCTTAATGATGGATGCAGTGGCGATCTAGGTGGATATTGGTGGCTTATTCCACCTATACCTCTAGTCGGTTTCATCTGTTTCCTTTTTTATTTTAGAATTTACTATTTTTAGAATTTTTCCGATCTTGAAGTTCTCGAGCAATTTTGACCACCCTAAGCAGTGTTTTTTGAGGTCCGCTGCAAGTCTAGAGCCATAGGAAAGGGATTGTTGCAAACCCTGTAGTACTCGGAGAGACCTTTCCAACAAGGTATCATACATGCCAAATGGAGATAATATGACCAAGTTACGACCCTAGGAAGTTGGCTGCCCAACTAACCCCAATGGGGCCCACAAACTCTTGGCGTTAAATCTCCCGGAGTTAGGGTTTTGGTTGTTTAGGGTTTTCTCTTGTTGTTAAATAATAAATAGGCCCTTGAGCCTGATTTTCACATAGTTCAGAGACATGTAGCTGCCACATCTCTTCTCAGAGATAATCTATAGCTAGTTTATTTTCATTTTGTTTGTAAGCATATTTCAGTATTATGATATTAATGAAATGAAGTGTTATTTATATTGGATCTCAGTATTTATGATTATATTTGTAATTTGTTGCGTTCTTGTTTAAGTTCAGATAAGTGGTATTAGAGCGGTCTTCTCTTTCACTGTTTTTCTTTGCATGTCGCCAATGAGGTCAGGGTACAAGGAGTTAGGGCTTGATCTGGTTGAAATTTTGCAAGACCAACCTCGAAAACCCTGAAGACCTCCCATGGAAGAAGAAAATAAAGATGAGGGGGTAGGAGATTCTATCAAAATATTTCTCGAGGAAGCCCTCACGTGACAGAGGAATGCAATGATGGATAACTTTACCCAGATCCTTCGACGACTACCCATCTTCGTCCAGTAGCCACTCTAGAGGCTCCACTCCTTTTAAGGTATAAGTTAACTTTTACATTCCCATATTTGAGGGCTAGATAGATGTATATGTTGTAGATAAATGGTTGAATCTATTGGAAGGATATTTTTCATTTCATGAATTTTCCAATCAAGAAAATATTACTTTGGCACTTCTCAAATCCACCCTACATGTCAAGGACTGGTGGGAAACCTACCTTAAACAAAAGGACAACAGGTAATCCTCATCATTCTCAACTGCTCCCACTTGTGATTCTTTTCGAGACGCCATAAAGGAACAATATTACCCTATCAAGAGCTATGATGATAAACACATAAAGTGGACCATGCTATGGCAGTGAAGGGATGAAGATGTGTTGGAGTTCACAAATGTTTTCCATACCCTCCGCACAAAATTGGGTATCAAGGATTCTAAGCAGTGTTTGGTACTTAAGTACCATAGCTGCCTATGCAAGTACATCCAGGATGCGATGGAGTTCCTGGACATCTCCTCGCTCTGCACGACATACCGATACACTGTAAAGAAAGAGAAAAAATTTAAATAGAAGAAGAAAGACTTTGGATCTGTGGATCTGAAGCAAGGAAAAGGTGCCCCCAAACCAAATAGTAAAGGCCAAAGCCAAGGCGGTGTGACCCAGGACAACCCTCCAAAATTGCAAGAAAAGAACAACACCACGAAGATAATGAAGGACATGGGAAAATGGTGTGAGTTCCATAAGAGCTCCACTCACAACACAAGTGAGTGTCGGGCCAAGTAGTCACTGGTGGACGAACTAAAGGCTTCTGATTCAGACACATGTTCTGACTTTGAGTCAGAACCTGATAAGGGGAATGAAAAAGGGAAGCATATCATTAATGCGGAGCCTAGTGCTATCGTGGCCACCATCAATATCTAGAAGAATGAGCCTGAAGATCAAAAGGAGGGGGAATGCCTCTTCCAGTCATAGATGTGGGGGAAGGGTTCTCCACTACAGTTCATTGTCGACAACGGGAACCAAAAGAACCTCATTTCAGTATATGTCATGAAGCAGCTGGGTCTACCAACAATAACACATCCAGAGTCATACACCATCGAGTGGCTTCACCAAGGATGATATCTTCGCATCAACCAGTAGTGTCGATGTTGGCATGGGGTCCCTAGGTCAATTTTGTTGAGTTTTGAGTAATTTTTGCAATATCTTTTTGTAGCAAAGGTAAAGTCTTCGCGAAATGTGGAAAGTAGAGCATGAAGCTAAGTAGAGCCAAAGGGGCTTTAGTCCCTTAGGTGGGTAGTTAATAGAGTTGTTTTGAGACCCGCCCATGGTCCGTAGACCATGGTATTGTAAAGCAAAGGCTATGTAAAGTTGAGTCATAGTGAGTCTTAGAAGAAAACTTTAAGTGAAGAATCATTGTAAGAGCAAGGTGCTAGCGCAGGAAAGGTCTATTTCCTGTACTTAGGCGAAAGGGGAAAGCTCTTGTAGCTGAGTGTGCAAACACCTTGGTAAGTCCACAAGCTGAGTGCACAAGCCCCTGCAGCTGAGTGCACAAGGATAAAAAGTAAATATCTGAACGTTTACATCTAATAAATACTTTTTTGGGCCAAAATTTATGCATCTATGTTCTTTTATTTACCTCTGCAAAGTTTACGTATCTTCTCTTTGTAATTTTTTTTTTTTATGAATGAATGCTTATTTATCATGCGAACCTAGTAGATCTATAATTTTTATGCATGATAAGTACAATTAAGTCCCTTAGAAAAGATCTTAAGGTTATTTAGATAGAGTTGTAGTAGTTGTCTATCGGAAGGATTAGATATGCGCGAAGGTAGATGTAAGCCATAAGAACTTCAGGAAACCATCACACAAACCTCTAGATGTAGAAACCTGGTTATAGCATCCCCCAATACTGCTTCGAGTGAGACTGCAGCCTATGCTACCTAGGTTGTTTCCGAAAGGGCCATCAATTAGGGTTTTGTTGGTCGGCACAGTTAAAGATGAACCTGGGTTAGGCCCCATCAAGCTAACGAATGGTTCTATTGCTAGGACCAAGATCTATCTGAGTAATGTGTGATGTCGAATAAGTGGTTCCCTTCTAAGAAATAAATTGAGAAGTGGATTGATCAGCAGTTGCACACGTTTGCCACTCAGGAGAGCATAAACCCTTGGTTATCTAAGGAATAATGGTTGAATAGATACTTGTACACAGACGAAACAAAAGACTTTTTTGTTTCTTCCCTTGCGAATTGCAGGAGTGGATGTCTAGATTGGCTGACATTCAGAGTACATGGAGGCTTGACGGTCCTATTGTGTGGACTCCAGAGCTGGTGAGGCGCTTGGAGCTTCAGAAAATAATATCGCGTGGGTTGTTGATCATTGGATTGATCGTATCATAAGAGGGTTCGTCACTGAACTCGCGATTGATATGATCATCATCTATAGCAAAGAAGAGCATAGGCTCTTCAAGGAAACACGAGGTAAGTATTTAAAATCTCTTAAAACTTGGATTAAAATGATGTTGCATGAAAAATGGGTTATGCCATTACCTTGATGTTCAGGACTATGCGAAGCGAAAAACCCTTCAGAAGGAACGGAGAATCGGTGTCTAAATATAGTCCGCTATTGGGATCCTCTTCAAGCGACGATGAAGGAACTATTCTAAATACACTGCGAAGTGCACTGCAGTTGGTAAGTCAGGGTATCCCGAAGATACCTCATCCATCCACTCCACCTCCACCTCCATCTTCACCGCCTACACCTACACCTTCACCTCCACCTCCACCTCAGCCATTCAACATGGAAAATGCAATGAAGATGTTGATCTTTAAAGGGGTAGGGAGAAAAGACCTCGAGAAATTCTGGTTTGTTGCAAATGTTGTGTGGACAGAACAACAGATTGCTGATGATAATCTAAAGAAAGCGTAGCTAGTCATAGCGCTGTAGGATCAGGTGTTGAATTGGCATACCAAGTTCTGTTAAGACAAACCTGGAGTGATGTTGGCAGAGATTCAACAAGTGTTGAATAATAAGTTTAAGAAGCCTAAGTCTCAGGCACAGTCTGTCACAATGTTTAAGGAGATACAATAAAGGGTATATGAATCCTCGTGGGATTTCGATCAGAGGCTAAAATGCTTGATCTGACAGGCTAATATGAACATCACGAATGATCAACACAAATATTGGTACATTACTTCATTATTACCTCACCTAAATTACCATTATCATAGGAGAATATAGGAATGCAAGCAGAAGCTATGGAAATTACAATGAGTTTGGAAGCCTCACCAATACAAGATACGAACATTGGAGTACAATAGATTCACTCACATCTGGAAAGTCTGCATATGGAGTCGCAGAGCTTGAAAACAAGAAAGGAAGCCCAGCTTGAGGTTCACACAGAAGTTTGGCGCTTGAAATGCAAGGGCCACGGTTACGATAAGAAGCATTGCCCACTTTATCAGAATTATCTTATTAGGGGGGGTTGTCCCCCTGAAGCCAGAAAATACCACTTGGCTTAGCATAGGAGCAAAACCGTGGTGCATTATTTGTCAGGTTATAGGACATGTGATAGACAATTTTCATCTACTACAGAAGTTTGTATAGACCCCCCAATATTTATTTTGCAATTTCTACAAATCTGTAGGCCATGATGAGTGCCATTATCGAGGTTATGAATTAATTATGGATATAACACCTACTTATTGAATGTAGGCAGAAAATTGGCCTCAGTATTCATAGCGCAGGGGCAGCACACAAAGGATTTCAAGGTCATGGAAGAGGAAGAGGAGGAAGGGCTAGCAGAGGTCATGGAATAGTTATTTTTTATAACTGTGGCAAAGTTGGACATTTATCACGTGATTGTCAGAACCCAATGCATCCATCTTGTCAATATTGCAAACAGTTCGATCATGTGATAGGAGATTTCCTGATACTTATAGAAAATATGCAAGCAAATAAGATGCAGAGCCAACAATCAATGCAAAATATCCAGATGATGAGGGCAGAGTCTCGCGAAGAGGATCATAGCATCAATATCGTAACAGGGTAGACAAAGTGCAGCAGGCCACAGTACAGGGTTCTGTTGACATAGCAGCATTGCAGGTTGAGTTCAGTGACCTCCGCAATAAGATCGAGGTGCCAGCTGAGTGACTCGAGGGAAAGTCACCATATTTGTGTTGGGAGCCTATTGGGATGGGGTTTCTGAGGTCAATTTTTTTGAGTTTTGAGTCATTTTTGCAATATATTTTTGTAGTGAAGGTAGAGTCTTCACAAAATGTGGAAAGCGGAGCGTGAAGTTAAGTAGAGTCAAAGGGATTTTAGTCCCTTAGGTGGGTAGGTAATAGAGCTGTTTTGAGACCCACTCATGGTCCATGAACCATGGTATTATAAAGAAAAGGCTATATAAAGTTGAGCCATAGTGAGTCTTAGAAGATAAATTTAAGTGAAGAATCATTGTAAGGGCAAGGTCCTAAGGCAAGAAAGGTATATTTACTGTACTTAGGTGAAAGGGGAATGCTCCTATAGCTGTATACGTGGACACCTTGGTAAGTTCGCAAGCTGAGTGTGCGGGCCCCTGCAGCTGAATGTGCAGGGATAAAAGGTTTGTATATGAATGTTTACATCTAATAAAGACTGTTTTGGGATGAAATTAATGCATTTGTGTTCTTTTATTTACTTCTGAAGAGTTTATGTATCTTCACTTTGTAATCTGTTTTATACGAATGAATTCTTATTTATTGCAAGAACATGGTAGATCTATAATCTTTATGCATAATAAGTACAATCAACTACCTTTGCGAATATTTAAAGGTTATTTAGATATAGTTGCAATAGTTTTCTATCGAAAGGATGACCTGCGCATAGGCAGATATAAGCCATAAGAATTTCAGGAAACCATCACGCAGGCCTCTAGATGCAGAAACCTGGTTCTAACATCCCCCAATACTGCTTCGGGTGAGACTGTAGACAAAGAAATGCACGTTGTTTCCAAAAGGGCCAGCAGTTAGGATTTTGTTGATTGGCGCAGTTAAAGTTGAACCTGGGTTAGGCCCCATCAAGCCAACAAATAGTTTCATTACCGAGAGTAGGATCTATCTGACGAATGTGTGATGTCAAATAAGTGGTTACCTACTATGAAAGAAGTGAGAAGTGGATCGATCGGAAGTTGCACGTGTTTGCAGCTCAAGAGAACATAAACCATCAATTATCCAAGGAATAATGGTTGAATATATACCTGCACATAGATGAAACTGAAGCCTTTTTCTGTTTCTTCCCTTGTGAATTGCACAAGTGGTTTTCTAGATTGGCGGATAGTCATGGTATGTGGAGGCTTGATGGTCCTATTGTGTGGACTTCAGAGTTGGTGAGGCGCTTGGAAGCTTCAGAAAATAACATCGCATGGGTTGTTGATCACTGGATTGATCGTATCGTAGGAGGGTTCATCATTGAGCTTGTGATTGATACGACCATCAACTATAGTGAAGCAGAGCGCAGGCTCTTCAAGGGACCGCGAGGTAAGTATTTAAAATCTTTGAAAACTTGGATTAAGATGATGTTGTGTGAAAAATGGGTTATGTCATTTTCTTGATGTTCAGGACTACGTGAAGCAAAAAACCCTTCAGAGGGAACTAAGAATCGGCAAACGCAACCATTCAACATGGCAAACATAATCAACCTTCACCTTTGCCTCAACCATTCAACATGGAAAATGCAATGAAGATGTCGATCTTTAAAGGGATATGGAGAAAAGATCTTGAGAAATTATGGTTTGTTGCAAATGTTGTGTGGACAACACCACAGATCACTGATGATAATCTAAATAAAACATTGCTGGTCACAATTTTGTAGGATAGGGCGTTGACTTGGTATATCAAGTTCTGTCAAGACAGACCTGGTGTGACGTTGGCAAAGACTCAGCAAATGTTGAACAGTGAGTTTAAGAATCCTAAGTCTCAGGCGTAATCTGTCACAGAGTTTAAGGAGATACAACAAAGGGTATATGAATCCTCATGGGATTTTGATTAGAGGCTAAAATTCCTAATCTGGCAGGCTAATATGAACATCATGAATGATCAACATAGAGACTGGTACATTGCTTCGTTATTGCCTCACCTAAGATTACCATTATCACAGCAAAAGATAGGAACACAAGAAGAAGTTGTGAAAATTGCGATGAGGTTGGAAGCCTCGCCAATAAAAGATACGAAAATTGGAGTACAATAGATTTATTCGCAGCTGGAAAGTATGCACATGGAGTTTCAGAGCTTGAAAATAGGAAAGGAAGCCTAGCATGAGGTTCGTGCAGAAGTTTGGTGCTTGAAATGCAATGGCCACAATCAAGATAAGGACCATTGCCTGGTTTATTAGAATTATCTTATTGGAGGGGCCTGTCCCCTTGAAGCCATAAAATATCGTTGGGTCGAACATAGGAGTAGCGTCGTGGTGCACTATTTGTCAAGTTACAGGATAGTATGCGACAGACAATTGTCATATACTATAGAAGTTTGTACAAACCCCCCAGCAATTGTTTTGTAATTTGTGTGAATGTGTAGGTCATGATGAGTGCCATTGTTGAAGTTATGAATTAATGATGGATATAACACCTACCTATCGAATGCAGATGGAAAATCAGCTTTAGGATCAGAGTACGCGTGCAACGCACAAAGGTTTTAAAGGTCATGGAAGAGGAAGAGGAGGAGGGCTTGGCAGAGGTCTTGGACAAGTTATTTGTTATAACTATGGTGAAGTTGGACATTTTGCGCATGACTGTCAAAACCCAATGCATCCATATTGTCAATACTGCTGATAGTTCAATCATGTGATAGAAGATCGCTCGATACTTATAGAAAAGATGTAAGAAAAGAAGATGTAGACCCAACATACTACGCAAAATATCCAGATGATGAGGGTGGAGCCTCGTGAAGAGGACCATAGCATCAATATCGTATTGTGCAGTGTGGTGGGCTACAGTATTGTAGCAATAATGCTACAACTCCTGGAGCTTCCTTCTCTAATTTTATCAACCCAGTAGTTCGTAACAAACTTGGAAGCGACGGTGCTGTATGCACAAGTACTAGCTCTTGTCGCAACTGTCACTTGGTCAGCTGGCACAAGTCCGCTAGGGCTCAAGCCAACTTCTATATGTTCTCAGAAGAAGCTTTCTAAATGATGAACGAAGGCTATCTCGAAGGAAATTAACCTACTTTGCAAGAATGAACTGAAAGCCAACCAAACATGGAAACCCTAGTAAACCCTAATCTGACTAGCTTAATCCTTATGATGCAATGGTGGGAATGCAACTTCTAGAAATGATGCCATTACTTCTAGTGAGATGAGATGCATGAATTTAAACTATGTCCATTGAAGAGAACACGTTTTTGGTATTTTTGCTCAAGTGGGTGGAGTTATTGTGATTGTGCTTCTTACTGGGTCTTGACTGTGCAGGGGTAGTTCAAAGGGGAGGAAGGCTTGGGAAAGGTTAGGAGGACTCTGAGAGGTTCCAGGGGATCCCTCACATCATTCCACAGAGGTCCACAATGTTCAGGTGCTTGGCAACCGTGTTTGCAGGCTTCTACAGGATGTCTGCAGGGGATCCTACAGGAAGTCTGGGATTTCTACAGGAAGTCTGCTAACTTCTACAGGATGTTCTACCGTCGGAGTTTTGGGTGATGGAGGAGTGAAGGAGCTGTGTGGGTGGATAGGTAATATGAAATAGGAGCTTGTGATGACCTACGGACAGAGAGATGAGATGGAGAGAGAGTGGATAGAGCTGGTTGGTCGATAGAAGGGTAGAGGTAATGGAAGGTCAAAAAGATTGAGCAACGTGGACAGTAGAAGGGTTGGAAGGCAAATGAGCTGAACAGAGGATGAGTAGGTGGCTTAGGCACGGTTCAGAAGGATAAGAACATGATGAAGTGGTGCTGCGCAGTGTAAATGAAACAAATCACCCTTATCTTGCATGTAAACGAAAGTTCACCAACCTATTCTAACTGTTTTATTAGGAATCAAAGAACAACAATGTAAGTTGAAGGGAAACCGTGCATGATGCTGAACCAAAGAGTCATTACTCAAGATATAATCGCATGGACAATTCTTCAATCGAAAACATTACATCAATACTTGCATGCATATGTTAAAACAATGTTTTTGGCAGTTGGCACGGTCTACACTTCCGGTCCCCAAACAGAGGTGAAAGTGAGCATGCATTCAACCCTTTTTTGAACTCAACGTAACTTCAATCTCCCTACGATAATTCTGAACTACTGAAACAACTGCATTCATGAAACTAACCTACATAACCAAACCGAAACAATCAACTCAGCAAACTGTGTTTTTCAAGTGCATGTAAAGGAAAGAAATGCAATGATAAAAGAAAGACAAGTAACAATACAAAGGAAAGGAGGTCTATTGCTCTCAGGTTGGGCCCTAACCTGAGAGCTATAGCTCCCCTAAGAACTCAGAATCGAATCCAAATCTGCCTGCCTTTTATTAAAAGATCATAATCATGAGTCTAACAACATGCCAAAATTGGCTTACAAAGAGCAAAAACAGAGCTACAGCTCGTAATCCAAAATCTACAACAAAAGTTCAAGAGTCTCATCGAAGGCTACAGCCTCAATATTTATACATGATGAGGGCCAAGCTGGCCTCCTCAATTAGTGGGGCTTGGCTGTCCAACTAAAAGTAAACTGCTGTTCCTGTAGAATCCGTTGGCTGCCTTCTAGCTCGGTGGTGATAGCTGTTGGAGCTCGGAGTTGGGGTGGAGATCACGAGGGAGGTCATTCAAGGCTGTGGACAACCTCCCTATAAACCTGCAATGCCACCTTAGCTGTCTCCTTGTCTTCATTTGCATGGTCTTTGCTCCATTTAATGTCAAAAAACCTGAAATCATCATGTATTAGCCACATAGGCATAATGACTACCCTTCTTCCTACAAATAACACGAATATACTAAGAAATGATGCATAAGTGATAAAAAATGAAGGGTTGAGCAAGGTAAGTAGGCCAAATGAGCCCAAATTGTTACCAAAATTTGGGGCTCATCACAGTGGTATGGCCACCGGAGAAGATAAAGGAAAGCAGACAGAAACCGAGGGATGGGTGTGCAAGGATGCTAAAAAGGAAGTTGGGTTTGACCTCAAACGTGTTAAAGAAAATTTCATGGAGGCTAAGAAGAACTTTACTGAGGATTCTACGTCGGGGAGTCAAGAAAAACCCATTGGAAATAGTGAAGTGCAAGATGTGGATCCTTTGCTATTAGCCACTTTTCTCAAAACTTGTATGAAGATGTTGAGGGATTAGAAGGCAGTAGAAGGGCTTGAGGAACTGATTAACAATTTTACAGGAAAAATTAAGATTCCTCTAGAAGAGTGAGCTGTGAGGAAACTAGGTAAACATAAGAAGTGAATAGGGTGCGAGATGAGGCTGACTGTGTAGGTCGGGGAGTATGAAATGCACCAAGTCATCCTGGATTTGGGTTCTGATGCAACGTACTACTGAAGCAGCCATGGGAAAGGATGGGGAAACCTACACTACAATGGTCTCCTATATAGCTATGCATGGCTAATCAACAAAAGATCATTCCTATGGGGTGCCCATATGGGGTAACAGTGGACATTGAAGGAGCAAGTGCCTTGGCTAACTTCGAGGTAATTGAAATAGTGGATGACAACAATCCTTACCCAACACTACTAGGAATTGATTGGGCGTTCGACATGGATGCAATGATTAATATGAAGAAGTGAAGGATGATATTTGAGAAGAAGGCGCTCAGGGTTATTGTGCCACTGGACCCTATTGAAGGAGTGCGCTACACTGAATTGGTTTGCAACTATGAGGAGGATGATGATTTGGATCAAATATACAAGGTTACTACGTGCGACAAAGACTGGATCAATCCCACTACAGATGGTCAGATCATGTGGGATAGAGACATCTCCTGTACCTTAGACTCAGATGAAGAGCTCAAACACTGGTAGAATCGGTTGCATGAAGTCTCTACGATACGTTGCAATAGGATTACAAAGTCGTTGCGGTGCATATCTATAGAGGTAAGAAATCTCCCGCATTATGATGGCTTAAATGATGTTAATCACTTTTTGGATGAGTTAGAAAGGGAGGTGCTCAAGGAACACCAATTCCAGGCACTTAAATTGGCACTATGCGCTACGCCTACCTGTTGGTGGGGTACGCATAAGGAAAAAATTCGATGACTAGAAGGAATACAAGAGAATGATGAAGCTACGGTTTGGATATGCTAATACCTGGATGACTGAGAAATATAGCGGAAAGAATGATCTGCATGAACATTTGACGCAGTGGACTAAAGCTTGGGGAGAAGAGCCACATCCAGAATGGGTACATATGTTCTATCATACCCTTGATACTATCCCAATGAACTGGTATTTGGAAACAGAGTTATGCCATGGGACGGCTAAATGAGATATATTGAGGGAAATATTTTTATTAACTTTCAGCTTTGAGGATGGATTCGAGAGCATTGGTGAAGTGCTTTAGGAACTTAAGGTTGCTATCCTTTGAACACCTAAAGAGCCAGTAGAATGGGTTCAACTGGACTGGAGAACACAGCTGCGCCATGCACTGGATTGCTACAATGTGATTGCATAAGAAGAAGAAGATGATCGCAAAAAATCAATATCCGAGAGACTGAAGGACAACGTGAGGTTGAAGGACCTAAAGTAGAGAACCCTAATATATCAAAACCTTTGAAAACCAGGCAACTAAACATTGGATCCGATGCGCAACCTAAGTTTGCAAAGATAGGAGATTATTGGGATGAAAATACAATTGATAAAGTTGCAGAGTTGTTGCACGAATACCAAGACTTGTTTCCTACCAAGTTCTCGTATGTGCCAAGTTTGTGAATTGCAGCCTTGACTGATATGGCAGATTGCGAGACTATGGAGGAGCACCTTGTGCAATTGTTGGAGTTAGAAGAAGATAGGTTTTTAGCAAGATTTCACCAATAGGTGCAAAAGGAGCGCGAAAAGGCATGACATGATCTACATATTAAGCTATGCACCTTTAAGGTGAATGATTTGGTCTTACTTGATGATAGCAAGTTCACGAAGTTCCCTGGGAAGTTTCAAATGCACTAGTTGGGGTCCTATGTATTCAAGGAAGTTACAGATGGTGGCGCAGTTCAACTTGTGAAGCTGAATGGGGAAATATTTCTGGGAAGAGTTAATGGGAATCAAGTGAAATTATATCAAGAGTATCCTACCCCTGCGCAGTGACTACATGGTAGCAGGACAATCTTAGTACTCCAGGTAGCTGCAAGGAGGTATGGGACTATAAACTACATTAGTCAAAGAATGGGAAAACAATGTAAGAGGGTTGCGTGAGGGAAGCCAGAAGTGCGCCAGGAGAAGCTGCGCCAAGAGGGTTGTGCCATGGAGGATGGTGTCATGCAGATGAGTCTAAAAATAGTCATTGGATGCACTATAGCTGATTGGATGACAGAAATCCTGTTAGGAGGAGCAGGTAGGTTGCATTTATGGGGAAAATATTTGGAAATCCACAGCCAAATATGCATTTATGAGCAGAAATTGGAGGTAACGGTCAGACTTGAATTTGAAATTACTTATAAATTTGGCATGTTGGCCTGCATTAGAACACTTTTCCTTCTGAAAATTATTTTCAAGCTCTGTTGTCTGAAACCTATGAATTGAGAAGATTGGGAGGTAGTTATGTCACAACTAGTGTTCGAAAATTTTCTTGAGTGGAACCGTGAGCTAATCTATGAGAAAATATTTGCAACTAATCCCACATAAGCCGCTGTCTCCGAAGCCACTATCTTTGACACCACATCCCATAAAATTGTGTTGGAAATGGAAGCTACGCCATCTGTGCCTATGGCGCCGAGGTCGCCTAGGCCTAAACCATCTACTGTTAAGGAAAAATAGAATAAATCAGTGGCTGTACTAGTGCAAAAGTCACTGAGGAATAACCCTATGAAGGTTCGGTGGAAAGGGAAGATGGAGAAAGAAAAATAGCCATATGAACCCCTGGATCTAAATGAAAAGGAGGTTCGTGATGGGGTTGAAGAGTTGGATGCTGATGAGGGCGAGCATATCACTAGGCTTCCGGACTATATCCCTCCGTGAAAGGGAAAAGAACAGGTATCCAAAGATCTTGATTGTAGAAAATTTATGGTCTCTACCTCGTTATTGTCGGAGAAAGTACCTTTTGAAGGCACACAATTAAGATGCATTCCCATACTCAAAATGGAGGACTGGGATCTAACTTATGTAAATATACCTAGGGGGGATAGTATGGGGTAAAGAGGGAGGTACCCAAGGGAATAATGTAATAATGTGATGGGCCATAGTTAATAAATAAAGTGGTTAACCCGCATCATGTAAAGGACCACAAGTAGTTAGCAATAATGTGATAAGCTCATTGTATTGATATATGGTTTTGAGATACCCATGGTAATGACCCATGGTATTGTATGTATGAATCCTATATAGAGGCTAGAGACTCCCCATTGAGAGATGTCAAGGATTATTATATTGGCAAGCATATGTCTTGTGGAGTGTTCTCCTTCCTTAAGGAGTGATTGTATGGCGTTACCCTACCTTAAGGGTTTTGATTAATAAAGAGAAGCATTTCTATATCCAGATATTGTTAATTCTGGTTGTATTTATATTCTCATATATTTGCAAGTCAAATATCTTACAAATGGTATCAGAGCACTTTCTTGGGCAAAGCAGGGAGATATTTTTTTTTTGCAAGAAGTTTTTGGGGCGACGAGTTTTCAGATTAGATCTGAAACTTCTGGTGAAAATTTTGTAGAAACAAATTTCATATATGGGTTCCTTTCAAAAATATACCCAAATTCAAAAAACAATCAGCCGAATTGAAGTTCGGATGAGGGAGATACCGCTAATTTAAAGATCAACTATGTTGCCGAAATGTTTCTGACAAAAATTCGTGGACGATGGATCTCTAGTCAATTTTTACAGTTTTGTGGGGAATTTTGAGAAACGAATTACAAATATGAGGTCCTCTTGAAAAATTACCCACTTAAAAAAAAAAATTGGTCGAATAGGAGTCTGTATGAGGGAGATATCAATGATTTAAAATCAGCTCTTATTTTCAGAATTTTTTGTGATGGCGGGATAGTTGCAACGCAAATATGAAATTCCAGAGCGCCTAGATTGGGATTTCTATCACACAAGAAGACACAGAATGGTTGTTCAATTTCAGAAAACAGGCTATAATAAGGATTCTGACTTATTGACCGTGTTGTGGCCATTTTAAATTTTCCTCATAAAGTAGGTAATTTTTTCCTCATCCTACTTCATGGCTTTTACTGAGCTCATTTTTAGAGAAAAAGATGATGGCCTTACTATTGAAGAATTCATAAAAAGGGAAAAGGAAACCTTTCGACAATTTTGGAAACCTTTAGCATGGATTAATTTTAGAGATGAGGCTACCATATAAAATTTTTAAGCCTTCTCGATGAAGAATTTGAAAAAGCTCTTTTAGAAAAATGGTCTCATGCTAGAAAACAAGAGAATGAGACATGTAACAGGTTAGTTTCTAATGGTATCTCCTTATTACATGTTCATGGTTGTATTAAGAAGGAGAAGATCATTGTGTCTATAAATCCTAGTTGCAATCAAAATTTTATATTTATTAATTTGGAAAAAAATATTGCAAGTTGCACCCATTGGAGCACACATAGGTTAATAATGAGGAGGTGCAAGTTTATAAAGGTTTGAAGATTTCTATGGGAAAATATGTATTGCATTCTTATTTTTATGCTTCAGATATGGCTAATGTGGATGTTGTTTTGGGATACCCTTGGATGGAATCTGTTGGTACTATCAATATTAATGTGAAAAAGAAATTACTGAAGCTTTGGTATAAAAAGAAGAAAAATACATTACAAGATATTGCAATCAATAAACAGGTAGAGTCCAAGGAGGCTAAAGCAGAAAATGTTGCAAGTACTGACACATCAGATGAGGAATCTATGGTTGAAGTAATATTGGAAGATAAGCAACAAACGCCTGTGCCACAACATGTACCAGATACCAATCAGGCTCCATTAGGTGGTGAATTAAAGAAAGATACACCATTGGTTAAAACTTTAGCATATCACCACCCACATCACCCAGCAAGAAAACAACCAACAAGATGGCAATGAATTATCACCAAGGAAAACAAACCCAGGACGACTGATAGAGTGGGGTGAAGATCCACCCACAGCACATCAACACAGAGGAACAACCAGGATCAACTCATATCTCAAGTGAGCGAGGCACAGGCTAGATCAAGTAATCACCTGTCTCTGGGATGGCTAGATGCACGTGCATGGTACTGGTGGACTACTCTTTTGAGTAGATCTTATTATTTGTGTTCTTCTTATGTTTTGGGGACAAAACATGTTTAAGGGGGGTGGAATGTAGTATACCTAGGGGGGATAGTATGGGGTACAAAGGGAGTTACCCAAGGGAATAATGTAATAATGTGATGGGCCATAGTTAATAAATAAAGTGGTTAACCTGCATCATGTAAGGGACCACAAGTAGTTAGAAATAATGTGATAAGGCCATTGGATTAATATATGGTATTGAGAGACCCATGGTAATGACCCATGGTATTGTATGTATGAAGCATATATAGAGGCTAGAAACTCCCCATTGAGAGATGTCAAGGATTATTGTATTGGCAAGCATACGGCTTGTGGAGTGTTCTCCTTGCTTAAGGAGTGACCGTATGGTGTTACCCTACCTTAATGGTTTTGATTAATAAAGAGAAACATTTCTATATTCATATCTTGTTATTTTTGGGCATATTTCTATTCTCATATATTTGTAGGTCAGATATCTTATAGCTGATCACAAGAAATTCGTGCACTTGGCGACAAACAAATATCTGGAAAAGATCTACTATGAGGAGATTACAGTCACGCGATTGGAGGCTATGAAGTGGGTCGGAGGGATTGAAAAAGTTGAGTCTTGAATATGCTATGGGTACCACACATTAGTTGAACCACTATCAACACGATGTGCGTACACCAATTACTTACTTTAGTGCATGATTGGTGTCTCTGGCTGGGAGAGCCCATCCCCATCATAGATATGTTGATCCACCATATCACAATGTTAGCCTACAAAGGGTTGCATCCTATTAAGGAGCTTGGAGGAAAGATTCAAGAGAAACAAATCACGAACAAAATGAATTTTGAGTATGGCTTAGTGAAGAAGTCACACAGATACTCTATCTGTTCCGTCATAGACAGGGTAGTGCATTTTTCTGCCCAGATATTGGCTTGCAAGATTATGAGAAAGTGTCGCACAGATGAGGTGTCGACGCCAATCATTTCCTTGGCTGCAAAATGCATGAAGGGGGTGCAATACCTCTGCAAAGAGTTCCTGTCAAATTGTCGCAAAGCATAGGACAGCGGCAAGGAATTCCATTATGCATAGATATTGTTATTGATTGGCCTCGTCACGTGGAGGCTCCTAAAGGACAACTAGTTCCCTGCATAGGACGATGATTTACCAGAGGCAACGAAGTTCGCTTAATTATGGTTAACAAATAACCCAAAAAGGTCCATGGAGATGAAAATATTATGGGTGTTGGTCGAGATAGACCTTCACACCGTGATCAGCTTGAGGCCAAGGCTATCACCAACATTTTTTGGACAATTGGAGGCCCACACAAAGTTTAAAGCAGATTTTCATAATGTATCCATCCGCGCAAGGCAAGACCCTAAGAAAGTATGGTACAAGTTACCATACCTAGTAACAGATGCAGATGTATAGGAAGTCATAGGAAAATGGCCCGCTGAATGGAGGCAGCCATCAGATCTTGGCGCAGGAACAAGCACGGTTGGGGAAAGTTCCTCCACATTGGCCACATAAACGTAGAAGAAAAAGGAAGTTTCCCAGGTTGCCGCTCATGAGAAGGTAGTGCAGAAAAAGAAAGAGGCTGAGTAGGCAATAACCTAAGAAAAAGCAGTAGAGGAAAAGAAAGAAGATATTGCTAAGGTAGCTGCTGACAAGGAGCGTGTTGTGAAGGAGGCCACACAAGAAGTTGAGGAGTTTTCTTCTCAACATACAGTGGAAAAGGAAAGGTCCGAGGAGGAACGAGGTGGTGGCGAGGAGCATAACACCCCCTTTATATTGCATAAGTAGACCAGGGAGACCACTTCCAGGTCCAAAAAGAAACAAAAATCTGATAAGCATGCACATGTAGATCCAATGGTCCTCACTAAGGGGGACTTGGATGAGATCGGAGACAAGGTTCGCGACAAAACGACAAAGCTTTTGACATAATTTGAGTAGTAGTACATGTAAACACTTGGGAGCATGCAGAACGTTATGCATGAATTGTAGATTCAAACAGGTCAAATTCAGGCGAGCATGGGATAATCAAGTGGGATTCAACTAAGCCTGCAACAAGCTAGCACGTCGATACTAGACACAGACAGGACTTTGGACCTCAGAGTTATCCTACTACCAAAAGGATCACTGTGCGTAGAGGAAGATGAAGCAAACACCCAACTCGAATAGATCAAGGATGTGGGCGTCAACTTAACCATGCTTCCTATTTAGACCCTCCACGCAATTCATCATGGGGTATCAGATGAGCTTAGGATCAAGGAGCAATGCGCACTATCAGTCATCCATGCAGTCAATATGAATAATGAATAGATTTTCGTAGAAAAGGCTTAGGCGATGAAGGAAAAGGAAGAACTAGCCGTGTGAAGCCAGAACTTGAAGGAAATAATTGTGAAAACATGCAAGACACTGCCAGAAATTCACATTCTAGAGGATGTAGAAGCTACTGCGAAGATTCGAAAGTTGGTTGCCACAGTAAGAGAATCAAAGAATGATGTCAGTCAGATAACATTTGAATTTCAAATCAAGATCTCAAGGATGGAACTAAAATTGGATCCAACCACTCCGCCAGAAATCCAGGAGCAGCGTGGAGCAACCATCAGGGAGAGCATGGCCACTTTTGATGTAGTAGTCATAGGTTGCACACACTGATCTTCGAATAGACCATGGAACTATGAAAAAATCTGCAGGAGGATCCAAACCTGCAGAAGCTTGGCACAGATGTCTGAGAGATGAAGCAAAATTTTGATGAAATCAGGTCGATTGCGCACACTTTAGCGCCAGTCCAGCGCCTCACTAGATTATAGGAAGGAAAACAATTACAATCACAAATTGAAGAGCTACAGAGAAAAGAGGTTGTTTTTAAGGCTAGAATACATCCTTGGACATAGGAAGAAAGTCAACGTAATTTGTCCATCCAGGAAAAGTTGAAGACACTCCAGCAGACTCAAAGAATGATGCGACTCGTGATGGAGAGGTCGACTACAAAAAAGTTGGTAAAGGAAGTGAAGCAGGTCGCGGTACAGGGTTTTGCTGACATAGCAGCATTGTGGGTCAAGTTTAGTGACCTCCACAACAAGATCGAGGTTCCAGCTGAGTGACTCAAGGACACATCACCCAATTTTTGTTGGGGTCCTTTTGGGATGGGGTCGCTGGGGTCAATTTTATTGATTTTTGAGTCATTTTTGTAGTATCTTTTTGTAGCAAAGGTAAAGTCTCTGTGAAATGTGGAAAGTGGAGTGTGAAGCTAGTCGAGTCAAAGGGGCTTTAGTCCCTTAGGTGGGTAGGTAATAGAGATATTTTGAGACCCGCCCATGGTCTGCAGATCATGGTATTGTAAAGAAAAGGCTATATAAAGTTGATTCATAACGAGTCTTAGAAGAAAAATTGAAGTGAAGAACCATTGTAAGCGCAGGGTGCTAAGACAGGAAAGGTCTATTTCCTATAATTAGGTGAAGGGGGAAGGCTCCTGCAGCTGAGTTCATAGAGACCTTAGTAAGTCCTCAAGATGAGTGTGCGGGCCCCTGCAGTTGAGTGTGCAAGGATAAAATTTTTGTATAGGAATGTTTACATCTCATAAAGACTATTTTGGGCTGAAATTGATGCATCTGTGTTATTTTATTTACTTTTGGAAATTTTATGTGTCTTCGTCTGCAATATGTTCTATATATGAATGAATTCTTATTTACTATGCAAACCTGATAGATCTATAATTTTTATGCATAATAAGTACAATTAAGTACCTTCATGAAGATCTGAAGGTAATTTAGATAGAGTTGCAGCAGTTGTTTATTGAAAGGATTAGACCTGCGCGAAGGTATATCTAAGCCGTAATAACTTCAGGAAACCATCACATAGGCTTCTGGATGCAAAAAACTGGTTCTGGAATCCCCCAATACTGTTTCGGGTGAGACTGCAGCCTACGGTACGTAGGTTGTTTCCGAAAGGGCCAGCAGTTAGGGTTTTGTTGGTTGATGCAGTTAAAGCAGAACGTAGGTCAGGCCCCATCAAGCCAATAATCACCTTCCCTACAACATCAAGCTCTTCATGGATGAGGTACTGTGTGATGTTTCTCCTCTTGAATTTTGTGATGTATTATTAAGAAAACCATACTCCTAGAAGTGACATGTTGTATATGAGTCTAGATGTCGCTCTGTGATTATTACTTTGGGAAATAAGTTGTACTTGATACCAGAGGTAATCCTGACTACTGCCATCTCTTTGATCACTACAAAGAAATGTAGTAGGGTCATTTCCCATACTAGTAAATTTTTTTTCCATATGATTTCCCCTCAGGGCAAGAAGAAGGTTGTGGGTAGGACTTCCAGACAGGGCTCCTTCGCACAGTAGCAGCAGATGGACAAGGTTGTGGAGGAGTATAGGGATATTTTCACCTCACCTACAAGGGTACCTCTGCACTGTCAGGTCGAGCACTCCATTGATCTCACCCAAGGTGTGTCACTACCCAATGGATGGATCTATCGATGCCATATTCTGGAGAATGAGGAGATCAAGAGGTAGATTCTAGAGCTATTGTAGAAGGGAACATCAGGCCAAGTTCATCAACCTGTGAGATCTTGATTGTATTGGTACAAACGAAGGATGGGACCTGGAGACTTTGTATTAACTATTGGGCACTGAACAATATCATTGTCTGGAATAGGTACCCAATCCCATGGATTGATGACCTTCTAGACTAGCTCAAGGAGGCAAAATATTTCAGCAATATTAAATTGAAGATCGGTTATCACAAGGTGCCTAGTGAATCCCCTGATGTGTGGAAGACTTCCTTCAAATCCAAGGAGGGCCTTTTCAAATGGTTGGTCATTCCTTTCAGGTTGACGAATTCCCTCACAACCTTCATGAGATTGATGGACGACATCTTGTGACCCTTCACAAATGAATTCGTGGTGGTGTATTTAGATGACATCTTGATCTTCAGCCAGAGTTGGGAATAACACCTCCACCATATTCGACAGGTCCTTCAAACCTTACGACAACACAAGTTGTGTGCCAATTTAGAGAAATGCACTTTTGGCATGACCCAGGTTCAATATCTATGGTACATCATTGATGAGAAGGGTGTGCATGTGGACCCAGCCAAGATACAGGTCATTCAGAATTAGCCAGCCCCAACCACTCTAACAGAGCTTCATAGCTTTTTGGGTCTTGCCAATTTCTACCGCATGTTTGTGTTGGGGTTCTCTCATATCACTTGGCCTTTAAGTCAAGTCACCAAGGGCGGAGCGAAATAAAAGTGTTTTTGGTTCGAAACCCAACAGAAGGAATTTGCCGAGTTGAAGCATCGCCTCTGCTCTGCACCATCTCTCACGTTACCATACCTACAAAAACCATTTGAGATTGAGATAGACGCATCCGACTATGCTATTGGTGTATTTCTTACTTAGTAGGGGAATCTAGTGGCTTACCACAGTGAGACATTGTCAGACACAATTTGAAAGTATCCCACTTATGACAAAGAAATGTATTCCATTATGCAAGCCCGCCCTCAATGGAAGCATTACGTTATGGCAAAGGAAACAATTATCCTCACATACCACTGACCCCTGTAGTTCATATAGACACAAGGGAAGTTGCAGAACGATTGCAATCAGAAATGGTCCACCTACCTGAAAAAGTTCCATTTGAACATTAAGTAGAAGAAGGGCATCACGAATAATGTTGTAGACTGCCTCAGTCGACCACCAGTCATTGTGTTGATCATTGTGCTCGACTCCCATGGGAACGAGACTTCGGGATGGCCATATCTTTACTAGAGTGACCCAAAATTCGAAAACACATACTAAACACTCCTAGAAGGGAATAAAGTTCCAAATTGTCACCTTCAAGATGCATTGTTATGCCTCCTTGGACACATCTGTGTTCCTTTAAGCGAGCGTGCCAAGATTATTTGGGAGGCACACTACATTCGGGTCGTTGGACATTTCAAAGTAGAGAAAACAGTGGAAGTATTGCAAAAGTATTTTTATTTATCGAAACTTCGTCAACATGTTGGGAAGTGCATTAGATCCTACACTGCCTGCGCCATTGTCAAACCAACCATCAAGAAGCAAGGCCTATATACTCCTATACCTACTCCTAGTTGACCTTGGGAATCTATCTCCATGGATCACATGTCAGGCATTCCTTCTACTAAGCATGACAAGGTCTGCATTTTCATGGTCCTCGACAAATTCTCTTAGATGGCCTCATGGCAGCTTGCAAGAAGGGTATCACAGTAAAGGACACTACTAATATTTTCTTTGAGTGAGTGTGGGCACAATTTGGGATCCCACAGTACATTGTCTCATATTGGGACAACAAATTCCTGAGTGAATTTTGGTCAAGTCTCTGGTCGATGCTGGGTACAAAGCTTACTAAGTCCACGACTTTCCATTTGCAAACTAATGACCAAAATGAGGTTGTCAACAAGATGATCATACACATTCTTCACATGTACAACTCGAAGCATCCACGCACATGGGATGAAAGCATCCCCTATGTACATCACAGCTACAACAAAGCTCTCCACAGCTCAACGGGCCATAGCACCTTCCAGGTAGGGCTGGGATTTTAGCCATTATGTTCCATTGATGTGTCCATACCATTTGCAGCCACTCAGGTAGCTTCAACTCACGTCTAGTCTGAAGTCGACAGGTCTAATAGCTTCATTGAGCACATTCAACACATCCTCCAGTAGGTCCATGATATATTGGATAGAGCCAATGCTAAGTACAAGTAGTGCCATGATCAACATTGAAGGCCACACAAGTTCCAAGTGGGTGACAAAATTTGGCTACATTTGCAGAAGAAGCGCCTCACTGGACCCCACCGCAAGCTTCACTCACTCTGATATGGGCCATACACCATCACCAAGGTTATCGATGACATTTCCTTCGAGCCCAGCATCCCATCATTCGTTGGTTTTCACCCAATGTTCAATGTTGATCGCCTGTGGTCATCATTTCCACCATTGTTGGACACATATGACATTACAGAACAACTCGCACCAATAGAGCTAAACCCAAACTGCATGGAATAGGCCACAACTGATCAGCTCATGGACACATGGATCAAGAACACTCGCCAATAGAGGATGCAACTATATCGAGTTATCAAATAAGGCCAACTCCTTCACTAGGGAAAGTGGTTCTCCAAGGACCAGGTTCAACATAAATTTCCTCACCTCATGAAGGTTCTGCACGCAATGGGGACCATTGCTTCCTAAGGGGGGAAGAATGTTCTAGGTGGATAGTGGTGGTCACCCACCTATTCCACCTAGACCTCCAGTTGGTTTCATTTGTTTCCTTGTTATTTCAATATTTACAATTTTAATAGCTTTTTAGGTCCTAAACTTCCAGAGCAGTTTTGACCCCCTAAATGGCATTTTTTTAGGTCCTTTACAAGACCATAGTCATAGGCAGGGGCCTACCACAAATCCTGTAGTACTTGGAGAGAACTTTTCAACAAGGTATCATACCCTCCAAACAAAGATAATATGACCAAGTTACGACCTCGGGAAGTTGGCTGCCCAACTGACCCCAAAGGGGCTAACAAAATCTTGGCATTACATCTCCTGAGGTTAGGGATTTGGTTGTTTAGGGTTTTATCTTGTTGTTCAATAATAAATAGGCCCTTGACCCTCATTGTAACACAATTCATAGGCATGTAGCTACCACATCTCTTCTCAGAGATAAGCTACCATCGCCGAAGCTAGTTTATTTTCATTATGTTTATAAACATATTTCGTTATTCAGGTATTAATGAAATGAAGAGTTATCTATATTGCATATCAGTATTTATGCTTATATCTATAATTTGTTGCATTCTTGTTTAATTTCGAATCGGGTGGGGTGTGATTGGGGTTCTTCTTTGGTAAGGTCCACAACCTGGGCAGAGGTGGTTTTAATATTTTTCCTGGGGCCCGATGGTGGTTTGGTGGTAAGGGGTCGTATATTTGGGATCGTGGGTTCAGAATTAGAGTGAGGGCCCACTGAAGGAATTGAAACAAAAATAAGATTATAGGCCAAAGAAAAAATGAGTCTTAAGATGAGAAATTCAATAAGGGTAGGAAAATTACTTACAGAAGGCTCGATGTTCTCCAACGTTTCATGGAGGGACTGCATACGCGTCTCCAACTCCTTGATGACTAGAGTTAGTGTTTCCTCATAGAGACACTTCCTTAAGGATGAAGGGGTTTCTTTGGGTAGTGGCTGGGGCACCATTCCTCCAAACAAGTATATATGCCTCCCCTCCTGAACTTCTCCAGCAATCCCCGACAAGGAAGAGACTTGGATATGGAAGGCTTCTTCAAATAACATAAAATTTTGGGCTCACATCTGAAATGTTTTGGGATGTACGTACTTAGGTCACACCCAGGTTTTTCCATGACTTATGCCAAACCAAATATCCTGTGAATATTCATCGAGGAGCGACAATGGGATTATTAGTCTAGCCTTAGTGATGTCAAACATTTTCTTATATCAGCCAGAAAAAGAAGCCTCATTGATTTCCTTGCTACTGGGGTCACTAGATGTCAGCCATGGAAGATATCTAAGTGCAATGGGTTGTTCATCAGTAACCATTGTCATATTTTTCCCCTCTGGTGGGCACCATTTACACATATCTAAGGAGACAATGAGATATCCATATATAAAATTAGTGGTTGTTTTATAAAAATCCTCACAAGCATCGAAAATTTCATTTAACAGAAAACTACTCCAATGCAACTGTGTGCCTTGCACACAAGCTTTTGCAACTAATATTGTATCTAATGTGCATTCACCTCTTGATAAGTGTCTCATGATGTTGACTTGTTTGGGCCTAACCCAGGTTCGGAGTTAATTAGCCAAACAAATCCCTGTACTATTGACCCTTTCGGCAACAGTCCCCAGAGCGTGGATTGAGGTCTCACCCGAAGTAGTATGGGAGGGTGCTTGAAACAGGGTTCTGCATGCTTGAGATGTCTGAGAGGTTCAACTCGTCTCATTTTTTGTCCTTGTGCATAGGTCACTTCACACACTTCCCTGTTCCTCACGCCCTGATACACTGCCTTCGCGCAGCCCTAACCAGGGATTGTGGAGCTTCTGCACTACTAGAGCCACGCTCTGCACTATTTCCTGAGATCTTACTTATCTTCCTATACCAGTTAATTACCTTCACGTGCTTGGATGTCTTATGTTATAATTAGTTATGCAAATCATTCAAATAAGTTCGCACAACATATAAACAACAAACTTGCAGATTATACCCGATCATGTATTAAAACAGGAAAAGACGCACAAAAATATGGTAAAATTTCTCTTTATTGACTCTTTCAATAGTTACAGACTCGACCTGCCCTGCGTACTCAGCTACGGACTACTAGGCCTCTGTGCACACAGCTGTAGAGCCTTTCCCTACTCTATGACCCATGGACACACTTTACACTTTCACTCAATCACTTAGACTTCTCATCCTCCTCCACACTCTCTTAGCCATTAGTTATCTTATACACTTAGAGCCTTGCTCTATTTATATAATCCCATGGTCCGCAGACCATGGGTAGGTCTATCGAGCTGACATTACATTACAAGAACTAGGGCGGACAACATAGTGACTCTATTATGATTTCGCACTCTGCGCCTGTAATTCATGGAGCTTTTACAAAAATATTCAGTCAAACTTGGACTTGAAACCCCAAAACCTACCTTTGGGGGATTCCATGCCCAACAGGCCTCCAACACAAACATCTTGACTCACCCTCGAGTCACTCTGTCGGTGTAGAGATCTTTGCGTGGAGTCCCTCCAACTCTGCTCGAGCTATTACAAGGTCGACAATGCACTGAGTTGCTGCCTGCTGGATCTGCTGCATGCGTTGTTCCAAGACCGCTGTGTCAAAAGTGCTTCTCTGCATATGTGTGTGTATCCCTTGCATGTGTTTATAGTCCCGTGCCTTCTTCCAGATCCTTGGAGCATAAAAATTATGCTTCTGCCAACTAGTCGGATAGCCAGGCCACCCGTGTAGGGATTTAATCGGCTGCCATTCACTTTGCCTGGGAAAGGCTCTCCATTTAGTTTGACTAGCTATACCTCACCTCTGTTGGTGACCTCCTTAACAACGTTTGGTCCCAACCAATTCATTCTGAACTTTCCTAGGACTTTATCATACTTATTGTCATACAGCAGCACTAAATCATTTACCTTGAAGGTGTGCAACTTAATATGGCATTCATGTTAGGCCTTCTCACGCTACTTTTGCACCTGCTGATAAAATCCAACCAGGAACTGTTCCTCCTCAAGTTCTTCCAACTGTGCGAGCCTTTCTTCTAGGGCTTCGTAGTCCATCATACCTGTGAGCACTGTTATGCACAGACTAGGTACAATATACTCCATTGGTATGACAACTTCCACGCCATAAACCAACCGGAAAGGTGTCTGTCCCGTCAATTTCTTGTACGTTATCCCATAAGCCCATAGTAATATGGGTACACGCAGGTCCCAATCACTCTGCTGTGCATTGCAGACTTTGGTTAGTGTAGTCTCCAGTATTTTGTTGAATGCTTCTATTGTCCCATTGGCTTGTGGGTGATACGGTGTGCTTTTTTGATGATACACCTGAAACTATTTTGTTAGCGCACTAATGGTTTCGTTCCAAAAATGTGTACCACGATTGCTCATCAATATTTTTGGGCATCCAAATCGAGTCAACACGTGTTCAAACAAAAACTTCACATCCATGGCGGTCGTGTAGTCTTTGACCAGCTACGCTTCTGCCCAATGAGTCAAGTTCTCTGTCACAGTGATAATGTATCTCGTGCCTATTTTTCCCTAAGGTTTGATAGGTACTACAAAGTTGATTGCTCATTTTTCAAAGGGTTGTAGCGTCATTTGTGGATTCAAAGGCATCTTTTCCCTCCACGATGTTTTACCTATCCTTTGACATATATCACAGGCCTTACAGTGCACTTTTGAATCCTAGTGAAGGGTTGGTCACCATAACCCTGCGAGGAGAATCTTTTGCATGGTTGCTCGTCCTGGATAGTGTCCTCCTGCAGTGCGCTCATGCGCTTCTATGAGGATCTGAATTCATTCAAATTCAGGTACATACCTTCACAGTATCTCATCATTTCCCATTTTGTATAGGTGCCCCGCGATGACAGAAAAATTAGCCGCGTGCACCACCAGTTCCTTCTTTTGCTAGACATATTATTCCTTCACCGCAGTTCCCATTGTCATAAAGTGGATTATATCTTCAAAGTGTCCATCTGCTACACACACAGTAAAGAGTTGTACGTCAGGTAATCCTTCCTCCAAACTAGCAGGTTCCTCTTCTGTCTTAATACGTGACAAGTGATCCGGTCCCGCATTTAGGAGTCCAGGCTTCACCACGACCTCAAAGTCATATTCTTGGAACAATAGGAGCCACCTACATATGTGCCTCCCCAACACAGGCTTGTTGACCAAGTATTTTAGCGTGGAATGGTCTGTATACATCTTGAAATGTCCCCCTAGCAAATAATGTCGGTATTTTTGGCGCGCATATACCATAGCCAACCCCTCGTGTTCAGTTATGGAATAGTTATTTTCTACTTTAGAAAAACTGCAACTTGCGAACGCGATAGGGTGGTCCAAGCCCTCTCCACCTTCTTGAGTTAGCACCACTCCCAGTGCTATACATGACGTGTCAACATGGACATGAAACTCCACATCCCATTTTGGGAAGACTAGGATTGGAGCGGAGGCCAATTTATCTTTTAGTACATCCAGGCTCTTCATGCAATCATCATTCTAGTAGAACATGACATCCTTTTTCAACATATTTTCCATTGGCGCGGTGATCTGGGCATAGCTTTTGATGAACTTCCTGTAGTACCCCGTATGTCCCAAGGTAGCGCGCAACTATTTAACACTTCGCGGTGCTTCCAAATTTAGAATTACTACAATCTTCATGGGGTCTACCATTAGTTCCTGTTTGCAGACCACATGTCCCAATAGGTTCCCAAAGGGAACGCGGAACATACACTTTTTGAGGTTCAACGCAATTTGGTGTCGTCGGAGAGTATCCAACATCAAGCGTAATCTCACTACATGGTGCTTAACTAATCCAAATACAATCCAATCATCCAAATAGACCTCTAGGAATTTCTGGATATACTCTTTGAAGGTTGTAACAAATATGCACGAAAATATGGTCGGCGCGTTGTTCAACCCAAACAACATAACGGTGTATTGAAAGCATCACCACTCAGTCGTGAAGGTGGTATTGCTCTTGTCTTCTGGCGCGATTTTGATCTAGTGGTATCCTGAGAACCCATCAGTAAAAGAATATGCTTCTTTCCTGCCGACATTTTCTAATACTTCATCTGTGAATGGAGTCGGGAATGGGTCGTGCACATAGGAATAATTCAATTTACTAAGGTCCATGCATATTCTTATCTCACCCTTCTTCTTCTTTTCCTGCACTACCATATGTCTTACCCAATCTAATTCTTCCATGGGCTCAATGATTCCGGCTGTGAGCATTTTGTCTAGTTCTATGCGGACCTTTTCCTTGTACTTCGGATTCAAGTGGTAAGGCCTCTGCTTAACCGGCTTCGCATCGGGTTTTAGGGTGATCTTCATCATCCCTAAATCGCCAACGATCCCTTTTAAGTCTGTGATCTTGGTCGGGAATAAGTCTTGGTACTCGCAGAGTAACTCAGCGACCTTATCCACTGTCGCATCATCCCAGTAGTTGCCAAGCGTTGCATACTTTAGTTCGACCTTCGAACCAATGTTTACCTTCTTTGTCTTTACCAACACGGTTATGTCAAGGTCTTCAATCAATGGCCATTGAACCTCGCGGTAGCCTTCAGTTTCTAGAATGTTAACTTTTCACGGACCTTCGTCATCTTCTTCAATATTTACATTGTAACAATCTAGTGCGTAGCTCAGCTGGGTCGCCCATTCAGGCTGAAATACATCCATTGGTTCCTGGGGTATTTTAAAGATATCTACTTTTACTTCTTGTAGCGCATCATCAACATTATCGCACCAACTATCCTCAAACATGAAGGTTAACATGAATCCTTTGCGCAGGATATCCAATTCACTCGTGCCATGGTGGAGCTCTATCTCTATATACCAATTCATGGGTATAATATCCAGGGTATGACAGAACAAGTGCACCCACTCAGGTTGTGGCTCCTCCCCATAGATCTTTGTCCATTTTGTGAGGTGTGTGTGGATCATCCCATCCATCATACTTGTCATTTAACCACATCTGAGGCTTCCCAAACCACATGCGCATCATTCCTCTTCAGTCGCGCCAATCCTCAAAACTTCTTTGGTGTGTACTCCACCATCTTGCCGGCATAGCTCGCAGTACCCATTTCAGAGTGTCGAAATGCTGTTATTCCGACACTTCTCTTTCAAATTTGTTCAGGAAGTCATCCACCTCACTTAACCCATCATACGTAGGTATATCTCTTACCTCTGTTGCTATGCAGCACAGCAACCTCATCATGTTATAGTTGAATGTGGTTGCCTCGTGTAACTGATTCTGCCATTGTTCTATCTACTCATTAGAAAATTATGTGCAGGAGTTTTCGCGCTCCCATGAGATTCGGCCATCCACGGTTGGATTTACCCAGTCTTGCTCCCGTACGGTTATCTTGTAGATGCAGTCCAGATGATCGTCACTGTCGTAGTTGCACACTGGCTTCGTGTAATGCGATCCTTCTGCAAGGTCTAAAGGTACCACTATGTACAAATACTTTTTCTCAAAGATCATCTTGCACTTCTTTAGATTTATCACTCCATTCATGTCAGTGGCCCAATCTATTCCTAATAGCGCGAGGTAGGGATTGCTATCATAAAAAATATCTATCACTTCGAAATCTGCTAGCGCTTGCTCCTTCGATATCTACTATGATTCCTTGCAATCTCCCCATAGGTAGGATCTTTTGTTGGTTCGTGATTCACATTTGGATAGGAGACCATTTCAACGCAGGCCTACCCATGCGCTCTCATGTCTATTTTGGCAGGACGTTTGCATCTGATCCTAGATCCAGAATCACTTGGTCCATATCATATTCCCCAATCTGCACGGTCAATCTCATCTCCCTTCCTGTTCACATCGTGTGCTTCCCAAGCTTTCGGACTACACGCGGTTCTCCTAGCATGGTCCCATCGCATCTATTTATGAGTTCTTGCAGCCCCTTTACAGCCTTGTTGTTGTCTAGTAGCTTCATGCATGTCTCCAAGAACATAGTGAGCATTGAGGGGTCCATTTCTAGCTCTAGTTTGTCTTTACTTCTTGACGTGGAGGCATCAACGAAGCTGACCTTAGCTTCCATGAAAGTCTCCTTAGCACGCTCCAAATCAAATTCTGGTTCCTTCGTTGGAGCCTTGCTAACCTAGGTACTTTCTTCAAGCTGCTTGCCTTTGTCTTCCCCTATTGTAATTCCACTCTGGAGCACAATGTTTACATTAGGATCTTCCTCGCATGGCTCAGACCTCATCATTTGCAGGTTCTAAGTCGGGGGAGGTTGGAGTGCTCCTTTATTACGCAACCTTGCTATCAGTGTGGGACAGTCATTCATCTAATGATCAAACAACGTACAATACAATCACGATGTTCATGTTGAATTCATACATTTGCGGGCATAATGCCCTATCCCTCTGCAATTGTAACATATCAGCTGTCAGTGACCTCTTCCCGGTCCCCTTCTACCTCGGCCTTGTTTGCGCCCCTAAAATCTGGTGCATGCCATTCTTGCGTTTTGATCGAGGGGCCGTGTTTTGGCCTGAACTCTGTAGGTAGGAGTTTGATCCATCATCAGCTCATAAGTTCTACAGGTGCGCTCATCATGTCCTACTGAACTACAGAAATTATAGAACAACTATTGTGAATTCTGCGTATACTTCTGTAATATATGGCAGTTATCTGTAGCATGCTTTCTTCCTATCTGACAAATCGTGCACCATAGTGCAGGTGCCGCACTTTTTCCTGCTTATCCCTCCCATCTTAGTGGCATTGGCCCTCCTCCTGCAAGGTAATTCATGAACACCGGACAATGGTCCTTGTCATGCCCCTGGCCCTTGCATTTTATGCACCAAACCTCATCATGCATCTTTGGGCGAGTTTTCCTGTATTGTTTCAAACTTTCCATCTCCAAGCACAAGCTTTTCAACTGCGAGTGAATCTGCTGCACTCCCATGTTAGGATCTTGTATCGGGGTCTCATGCAATATCATCGCAACTTCCAAGGCCTCGACATGAGTTCTTAGCCTCTGTTGTGACAATGTGTTCCGTAGATGTGATGTTAATGATGCTACAAACCATTCACGGTGTTGCCCATTTGTTAATTTCATGTTCGCTTCGTGAATTGTGCACTTCAATCTTTGATCCAACTCCCACGGGATCTTACCTAGTAGCATTGTGATTTCCTTGAATCCAATGATCGACTGTGCCTTAGAATTTGGCCTCCTAAATTCTTTGATTACCGCAGCTTGGATATCCACGATCCCCACATTTGGATTGTATTGGAATGCTTAATGTACCAAGTCAGCACATGATCCTGCAGAGCACTGACCAATGTTGCCTTCTTTATATTGTCATCCGTGACTCCCTGTGTTTCCCATATAGCTTTTATCACGAACCAAAACTGGTCTGGATCTTCATTCCCTACTCCTTTGAACACTGGTAGCTTTATCGCACTTGCCATATTGCTTCTGGTGGTGGCGGAGGTGGTATGGGCAAAGATGGGGGTGATGACGGTGAAACTGGCGGTGGTGTGGGTGGGGTGGTATGTGTGGAATTCTCTGTCTTATCAGATTGATCGCACTTCTTGGCGAGACCTTCCCGAGCTCTTCTTCACCCCCTCGCGGAGATGAAATAAAAGGGCTCGTTTTTAGTTCTGTGCTACCTTTGTTTCTGTAGATTCTCCCACTTCGTGTAGCCCCAAACATCAATTTATTCACATAACCTATTTTTCACACAGTAGCATTTTAATCCAAGTGTTCAGGGATTTAATGTACTTACCTCGCGGTCCTTTGAGGAAGAGTCATTCTTCCTCGCTATAACTGATTGAAGTATCTACCACAAACTCGGTGATGAATCCTCCTATGATTTGATCGAGCCAGTGATCAATAGCGCATGCGATCTTATCTTCAGATGCTTCCAGTTTGCGCACCAATTCTGGAGTCCACACAGTAGGTTTTTTGATTTTACACCTTCCTTGGCTATCTGCTAGCTTCACGATCCACTTGTACAACTCAATGGGGAAGGATGCAAAGAAAATTTCATGGATATCTGTATATAAGTAGTAGTCTAACCACTCTTCCTTTGATAGTCGCGGATTCTTGTTTTCCTACACCGTGAACTCATGAATCTTCCTGTCCAACCAATATTCAATTCCTTTCTTTGTTAGATTCCAGTGATATGACATTAGACATCTCTATGCAGATCCAAGTCCCAGCAATAGAACCATTTGTTGGCTTGTTGGGGCCTGACCCAGGTTCAGAGTTAATTAGCCAAACAAATCCTTGTACCATTGGCCCTTTCGGAAACACTCCACAGAGCACGGACTGAGGTGTCACCTGAAGTAGTATGGGAGGGTGCTAGAACCAGGTTTTTGCACCCTTGAGATGACTGAGAGGTTCAACTAGTCTCATTGTTTTTCCCTACACACAAGTCGCTTCATGCACTTCCTTGTTCCTCACGCCCTGATACACTGCCTTCGCACATCCATAACCAAGGATTGTGGGGCTTTTGCGCTGCTAGAGCCACGCTCTATGCTATTGCCCAAGATCTTACTTAGATTCTTATACCAATTAATTACCTTCGTGTGCTTGGATGTCTTATGTTATAATTAGTTATACAAATCATTCAAATAAGTTCGTGCAACATATAAACATTATACTTGCAAATTATACCCGATCATGTATTAAAACAGGAAAAGATGCATAGAAATATGGTAAAATTTCTCTTTATTGACTCTTTCAATGGTTACAGACTCGAGCTGCCCTGTGCACTCAGCTGCAGGGGTCTACGCACTCAACTGTGGAAAACTAGGCCTCTGCGCACTCAGCTACAGAGCCTTTCCCTACTCTACGATCCAAGGACACACTTTACACTTTCACTCAATCACTTAGACTTCTCATCCTCCTCCACTCTCTCTTAGCCATTAGTTATCTTATACACTTAGAGCCTCACTCTATTTATACAATCCCATGGTCGACCATGGATAGGCCTATCCAGTTGACATTACATTACAAAAACTAGGGCAGAAAACCCTGTGACTCTATTATGATTTCACGCCCCATGCCCGCAATTCGCGAAACTTTTACAAAAAGATTCGGTCAAACTTGAGCTTGAAGCCCCAAAACCTGCCTTGGGGGGATTCCATGCCCAACACATGATCTTTCTAGCAATCATGTAATAAGTGAATTTAACATCAAGCTTATTAATTAGTTCTATCACAACAACTTTACCTCCCTGTTGTGTACCATAATTTTTGTAATAATTATCATCACTTGTCTTCTTCAACCGCTTAGACACATTTTGTAATGCATATGATACTACAACTCTGGTAGAATACAACCATGTAAGTCTCTAAATGTCAATGGCATGGAATGGGTATTCCTTTTCAAGTCACAGAGACCATCCATGCATCCTGCTAATGAGAAACATTGTGCATTGCATCGCGGCTCCTACAATGTTGAATACTAGAAAACCTTGTAAGTTTAGCAACATCAACCTGTGTATTCCTTTGAAGTCTTCTCTAACTCTTGTCAACTAGCTTCCATTAGGTTTGGTGACAACATCTATGTAAACTTCCCACTTGAATGTGGGAAAATGGAATGAGTCTGAGAGATCATTGTCTACAAGCACAACCTTAGCGTACTTACCATAGAGATTGTTAGTCTTTGTAAACCTTGAGTCTGGTTCAATTTTAGGAACAACAATTATAGTATTCATCATGGCCATAGTTCTACAGTGACACACAAGGAAAAATGGAGGCTTGAACTTGGGCTAGGAATAGGGAAAATTAAATACAGATTCCAGACTTGGAAATTCGACCACCTCGGCTTTTGATACTCAGAATTTCATCATTTCCATGCAAATTAAATAGAAACAATTGACACAATGGTTTTGATTGACCTCTTAACTAGTTAATATGGTAACTTTCCATACGTGATCCCAACTGTGGCAGAAATAATGATGGCTAGCTAGACCTGACTTGGATAACGCACAAGACTGGAAAAGGAAGGTGGAAATGACGGGTAATTATGGGGTTATGATAGCATGTGCCTAGAATTGATGGATAGATTATGCGAGGGATATAATGGGAGATATTTAGCCAAAATTCAAACTGACACAAGGAATTATTACTAATTATTACGAATATGGTGAATGGCATGTGTGACTCCTGACCATAGACAACCGTAGAGGGTCGAATCTACTTCTATGAATAAAAGAACTGGAGGAAAGTTATTCATAAAATAATTTGACTGGAATGACTAACTAACTAGATTAATTGATGCAACTAATAAGCTAAAAGGACTTAGTGACTCTTCCTAGACCTACCTACGATCCCTTCTACGACCAAATTATTTTGATGTAGAACTAGTTGAGCCATGGAAAGGTTTTAGATGTGCACCATTCACCCATCCTAGCAATAAAAATCCATCCAATTGTGTGCGCTTGACAACTCCTGATTCTCTCACTTCCACAATAATGAAGCGTCCCAATAAATTATTGTTGTATAAAAAAACATTTCCTCCAACTATAAAGGATTTCTATGTGATATGCCTATCATGCCATGCCTTCTACCTCTGCTTTTCAATAGTTTGGTGGAAATATGCTCGAAACCTAGCCTCGTCTAGCTCCCAGAGCTCTTCCAACTTCTTTGGAATTGATTCATCTTCCTTCGTGCGAGTGGCCTGTGCAACGAAAAGCTTAGAGATGCTAAACTCGATAGATACTATGACTTCCCATCCATATACTAACTATAAGGGCGTATACTTGTGTAAGTGCTTCGAAGTTGTACAATAACCCCATAGTGTAGTTGGCACCTGCTCATCCCAATCATCTCTGTTGGTCAAGCATATATTGGTGATTCCCCCCTCTAATATTTTTTTAAAAGCTTCCACAATACCATTTGATTGAGGGTGATACAGATTGCTCTTATGGTGTTGTATCATAAATTTTTGTAGTAATGAAGCAACCATTTCATTAATGGAATGGGTCCCCTAGTCACCAGAGAGGCTTCAAGGGCACCCAAATCGGGTGATGATATTCTTAAAAATGAATCTAGAAGAAGTTTCTACAGTATAATCTTTGACTAGTGCAGCTTCATCCCATCTGTTAAGGTACTTTGTGGCAGTTATAATATATCTAATGTTGGATTGGCATGTCAGTGGATTAATAGGTCCTACAAAGTCAATTGCCCATTTCGCAAAATCCTGTAGTGTCCATACTGGTTGTAAAGGTAGTTCATCTTGGTGCAATAGCTTTCCAACCCTTTGAAAAATGTCACACCTCTTGTTGTATTCCTTCTCATCTCGGAAAACCATGGGCCATTAGAGTCCCGCCTGCAACACTTTCCTCGCAGTGGCCTTCCCCCAACATGCCCACCCGAAACTCCTGAATGCCACTCCCATAACACATCCTGTCTCTCATGATCTAGAACACATCTTCGCAATATCTTATCAAGGCCCAACTTGTACAGTTTTCATGTGATTAGCTGGTAATATTTAGTGTGAACCACCATGTGCATTCAATGTCTCGTTGTGTACCCCTCCAGGCATTTACCTGTGGCTAGAAATACTACAATGTACTCCAAATAATCTGGCATGGCATCGACTCGAAATAGGTCAACATCTAGTCGTTGATCATCTACTGACCCTTGTTATCATGAAAACTAGTGTCTATGCAGAGCTGCTAGTCCCACTAAGGCTGGTAGCTACCTTAGAAACAAACAAACTAAAACTACTTTCGTTTTCCTTTATGAGAAATAGATAAGAGGGGAATAAGGAGACCAACCTCTGTCTTGTGCTTGGTTCCTTGCTCGATTCCTCTCCCTTCTAATAGATCTTTGCCACTCGCTTCCTCGTCTACCCAGCTTCAAAGAGCACATGTAGAGTCAAAGTAGCATAACACTATCCAAGAACATAGATCTATTATCATAAACAATATAGGACCAGATATACATTGACCACACAAATGCATATAACATCAATCATACAAGAATGTGGAGGAAAACTTGAATAGCTTTATTGATAATCAAGAAAGAGCAAAGAGGATTACAACCAATTGTTCTGACCCAGCATCACCCTCTCAGCAAGAAATCCCTTCTTCACCTCATGAAAAGCTTAGATCACCCAACACTATGATGTTACACCAAGAAACCAGCAGCACTTCCTTACAAGATACAAAATTCCAGCCTCTGGATCTCTGGGATGAGGGATCCATATATAGATGTTTGCAAGGGGGGTGAGTGTTACACTAAAAAATGTCACCATGACTATTTGCAGTAAGTATGGCTCCATCCATTGTCATACTATCCTCCTTGGCAAGTCTCATGCCTCTGCCTTTCATGTCAAACTCAAAGAAAGAGAGAAAAGTCATTTAAAGTCAAGTTATCTCTGGTACGCAGTTTCTCTCAGCCTTACCTACGAGTACGCAACCCAAGTTCACAATACCTGCGTACTTGTACGCTCTGTATGTAAAGGGATGGGTGCGTACTCCTGTAAAGGTCAAAAGGTGCAAGTTTCACTCCAAAAAAGTTACTTGTGGTCATTTCTAGAGCCTTCTAGAAGCATGTTTGACGTGTATGAAGCGCCTCCAGATGGTTCATGTATCCCTACCAAAGAGGAACTTATCCCATCAATAGGGGAGCTATCCCATCCAAAGAGGGACTTATCCCATTGATGGTGGACCTGAATAACTTCCTCTAGAGCACTATAAATACAGGCATTGGGCCAAAGGGAGGGGAGGTTGAAAGCTGAACATTCCTAAGGGTAGATGCTGCTGGAATTAGGACTTCCTTGTAGAAGCTTGTAAGGAGAGATTACCATCTTTACTTGTTTCCATTGGGAGGTGGGTGAGCTGATCAGAGTAAGGGAGAACTCTTGTGGACCCTGGGAGGAGCTTGCACAACACCAAGGCTCAGGTTGTAATGGTTCCTTTTGTTACCTTTTAATACAAATTAGTCCATTCTTCTCAACAATTTGTTATTAATGAGTTGTTTCATATACTCCTCGGTCTATATGTTAAATATGTTTTATTTTATGTGATATTCAGGTGCTATTTAATCGTTTGATTGTTGGTGAATGCAGGTTTCGAAGGGAAGGAGGATCTCATCCGGATCAACGAAGCTGGACTACTACAACAGCGTTGGATTACAGGTAGGATCTAAACACTTGATTTCTCATATTGTAAAAGCATATTTAGGGAAGGATTGCTCTTATTTGTCTTGTTTGTCATTAGAGAGTCTTAGGCTTTCTAGGAAGGTAGGTTGTGTCCGCACTGACGACTCTTTCCGCGTGACAAAATGGCGACTCCGCTGGGGACTCCATGAATGTGTTTGAGTTCTTTTTGATTTGATATTTTGGTCTGAGAAACATCGCTTGTTTTCTGGTTTTTGGCTGTCTGACTATGTGTTTGGGTGGGTTAGCTTAGAGTTATATTAGATTTTCATTTTTCTTAGCTTTGCCAGTAGTACGCAGGCTTTGAGTTCAGCAAAGTGCGTACTTGTACGCACTGCGACTGTTTACACAGAGCGTACCCGCACCTGTGTAAACAGGTCACCTGCGTACCCCTGTCAAATTTGAGAAAATTTCAATTTTTGCTTTTCAGCTCTTTAGATTTTGTTTTTAATTTATTTTTACTGCCCAGATCCATTAGTTTACTGTCAGAGATCTTCACCTGAACTTGTCCCGTTAGTGTCGAGGGTTTTGGTGGAATTCATAGGGATTTTGCCTTAGGGTTTGATTTTTAATTGGTCCTGTAGTGACTTTGGTGTTAGAGGTTGTCAAACTTTGGATCTCCCTGGTTTTGATCAGTCCTCTTAGGAGTCCGGCCTGTCGTAGAAGTCACCCTAGTGAGAGACCTACCTTTGTGTCTTCTCTTTGCGAATCTCGAAAAGTTTGTTTGTTAAAGCCTTGAATTCCATTCTTGAGAAAAAAGAACAAAAAGATTTCGATTTTGTTTTTTGGTTAGTTTATGATTCTGCATGAACTGATCCTTAGTTGCATTTTGACTAAGTAAAACATCCGGGAATCATCCTTGTAGGCTTTTGTCCTCATTATTTTTTCTTTTAGGTAAAATTCCTTTTGATTTGCTTTTGAATGAATTTGATTTGATTGTATTAGATTTATTAAATTCGATTTGGTAAAATAGTTTTATATGCTTTATTAACTTAGAAAAAATACAAAATTCTTTTGGAAAAAAGTTTGCTTTGGTAGCATTTGTAGACTTTTGGGAGAAAAAGGAAATTTTGTAGAGTAATTAGTGGTCATGAGTTGTGTGTTTTGAAAAGATAAAGAGAATTGTTTCTTTGATTGTCTTTACTAAGAAAGTTGTTTTCTATAAAATTTGCATTTTCCAACTCTCTTAGTTAGGAGATTCATTGAAAAGGAAAAGTAGTGTAAATCATCTTAGGTGCATCTTTGTAGTGGTTGCGAGTCAAGTCTACACACCACCAGTTTCATCTCCATCACCTTTTGTCTTTAAGAAAAACCATAAAATTAACGCTTAAAGTAAAATCAACGTAGTAACTTTTATTTACTAGGGCTCTGAAACACCAATTTAGATCAGGCTAGTGTCTTGGAGTAGGGGAGTAATTAACTCTCCAAGACAACAAAACCAAACAAGTAGTTTATCTTGTGATAGAATAAATCCAATTGTCTCGTTTGTACTCTGGGAAAGCTCCTCTTAAAGGAGAAGCACGAGCTCGTGTCCGAACCAGTGAGGGGATCAATCCTCCCTCGTTGGGAACGATGCCAGACACGCACGTATTACAAACGGTAAACCTCGGATTAACCATTATCGAGGAGCCAGGGGTCACTTGTCGGTAAACCTTGGATTATTGTCAAGGAACCGACAAGGGGATTGAGCTTGATACTCTGCCCTTGCGTGCTGTCGGAGTGTAGACTGTTCCCGCAGGTGCATTTGTTGCGGTTGGTAACCTTAGTGACCATTATCTTTAGGATTCTACCGAGGTGATGGTGGAGGGAAGATCCCACTGTACCTGGAGCAGACGTCAGCTAGACTCACTTGGATTTTCCGGGGGGTTCACTTCACTCGAGACGGTTAAAGTGGAGGAACTTGTGCCGGTCTATTCATTAAGCAGGTTGCCGGGGTAACTGTTCCACCCGCCACTTCTGTACTGAATCCAGCGATGTTGGGTTTCATCTCCAACTAGCATTTTCGGTCTGGAAGGCTACTGTTTGTGTTTGGTTTGACGCCCTAGATTCTTTTGGCGTATGATTCAAATTTGTTTGGTTCTTTAGAGACTTTAGGTGGTTTTCTTTGAGATTTTACTTTGTTTTCGTGTGCAGTAGTTAAAAGTTTTTAACTGTGGTGGAATTACCGAGACAGTCCCGTAGACTTCGGGGCAAGTCTCCTGAGGTTGTTTCTGTGGCCGAATTGTTGAGAAGATCCCGTAGACTTCGGGGTGAATTTCCTCAAGAGGTCCCAAGTCATTACGAAGGTTTAAAGGTCCTTGTAACTCCTCCTAGCGGCAGTAGAGTAGGTTCACCAGAAGAAGGAGAGTCTTCGTTGGTAGTCCATCAAGATTACCAAAGTCTAGAGACAGGTTATAATCCTGAAGCAGTTGAAGTTTCTGAGCTTGCTGGTAGTTTTTCATCTACTAGTGATATAGGCGAAGAACCTGAAATATCTGAACCTGTTACTCCAACTTCTAGTGTACCAGATTCACCTAGGGTAGAAAGAGTCATCACCGAAAATCTTCCTACTAGTTTGATAGCTATTGAAGAACTTGCTCCAGAGGAAGAATTAGGCGTATCTACCCTTGAAGATCAACCTACCATTGATCTCAGGGAGCGTGAATCTATCTTTTACAGTCCTCCTAGAAGTACTACTTGGTACCTTTCGTTAACCAATTATTTAGACAACTCAGGGGTAGGTTTTTCTCCACCTCGTACTCCTTATCCACCTGGAGGTATTTATACTCCTGTAAATATGTCTGGTCAGTCATCCGTGTTTACTCAATCTCCTGAATCTTTCTTGCACGGCGGTCCTTCTGTTCCCACCGGGTATCAATCACTTGCTGGTACCTTTGCGGGGGCATCTCCTCAACCCATTGATCATGGGTTATTAGCCGGAAACAATGGTAATAAACCGTTGGGTGTAGGGGACATTTACATGATGTCAGGTTCAGTTCCCATTTCTCAACCTCAAGGTGGTCAATTACCGCCTGGGGGGCAGCCTCAATTAACGCCTGGGGGGCAACCTCAAGGTACACAAATTGTGTCTGGGGGGCAGCTTCAAGGTCAGTATGTACCCATGGTACAATACATGCCTCAAGGTCAACCCCAGCCTCAATATGTACCCTAGGGTCAACCTCAGTATCAATATTTACCTCAAGGGTATCAACCCCAAGGGTATCAACCTCAAGGGTATCAACCTCAAGGTCAAGGTCAACCCCAGTATCAGTATTTACCCCAAGGTTATCAACCTCAAGGTCAATACTCGAGTCAAAGTTATCAACCACCTCAAGGTCAGTCATATGTTCAAGGTATGGGAACTATGCCTTTCAGTTATCAATCCTATCCTCAATCCGGTTATGGATCTCAGTATCCTCAACCTGTTACGGGTCAATACCCCGGAATGATAGTGTGGGATCCATCACAAGGTCAACAGGTGTTGCAGCCAAGTATACAGTTGGTACCTCAAACTGGACAACCCGTAGTTTCTGGTCCACCCCAGCAACCGCAACCTGTCCAGTCAAATGTTCAAACTTCTGTAACTTCGGTAGTTACTCAGCCGCCAATTGCACCTAGTACTCCATCTCAAATGGCTGCTGCAACTACCGCAACATCTACTGCACTTACTTCTGGCGTATCGACAGATCCGGTTTCTACTGTCTCTGCAACCACTCCTCAGACATCTTTACCGTTATCCGGATCTACGATTCAAACCATGGTCCAGATGCCTGTAGGGCAGCCTGGTTTAAGTACTGTTGTAACAACTCAACCTCAATTTACCCACCAACAGTACCAATTCGGTCCTGATGTCCAACAACCGGTTTACCAGTATCAACCGTATCCTGGGTACACTTATCAACAACCTCAACAACCCCAGTACGGTCCGGTTAATCCTGGTTTTCCAGGAGGATATAATATCCTTAATGCGATTCCTGTTCCTAGTTATCCTGGATATCCTCCTCCTGGGACTGGTCTTGTGACCCAGAGTTTTAGAGATCCTAACCGGCAGTTACCGTTTATCGCAACTTTGGATTTACCAGACTTGATGCGCCTAACGAACGATCCAATTCGATATCTTCCGTTCTGGCCGCCAATGCCAAATAAGTTGCCCAGTGATATACCCAAGTTCGAAGGAAAGTCTGGATAGGATCCGTCCAATCACGTGATGACTTACCACCTCTGGTGTGCTTCCAATTCTATCTCGGATGATTCGATCCGCTTACGTCTTTTCTTGCGTACGCTCATTGGTCTCGTGGCCAAGTGGTACATTGAGTTACCACGGGCCTCTTTTTACAATTTTAGCCAGTTAGCTACCTCATTCCTAACTCATTTTCAGTTTCCGGTCAGATACGATAACGGCACGGAGCTATTAACTTCATTAAAACAGTCGACCTCCACTTATATTTCTGATCATATTCATGAATGGAGACGTCGAAGACGTTTAGTGAAAGTTTTTATCCCGGACCAAATCTTAGCTGAATGGTTTGTAAAATCATTATTACCGAAGATTACTGAAGATGTAGCTAAGGCCAGAGTAGTTACTGAGGAGCAAGTCATTGCTCAAGCTCAGTACCTTGACTTAGTTTACACTCAGTCGGGTACGTTGCACGAGAAGATCCCAGATCTTCCTAAGTCGAATCAAATTGCTGCTGCTCCTTCGGGGTCTCATGCTGCTGATGGCATGATTGGTACGGTGAATACTAAAAGTAAGAAGAAATCCTCAAAGAATTCTTCTCCAATAATAACCTTACCGGACTCCCCGACAGGAGAATCTTCTCCTGAAATTACTGCCGATATTCATGCTGTAGAGTCATCTACGGCTAAATCAAAAAATGGTGGTAAGAAGAAAGGCAAGAAGAAGGATAAAGCAGACAAGGCTCCAAAGGAGAAAAAAGAGAAGTTAGAATCTAACGACGAAAAGCGAAAACCTCGCTATCCTTGTTTAATTTGTGAAGAAGATCATTTCATAAGAGATTGCCCTCATCGGGCAGAGGTTGTGAAAATCGTTAAAGGTTCCCCAACTCCTGTTGTTTTGAAAGATCCATTTCCAAAGCAGGAGAGTAAAATGATAGGTTCTTCCTCGAGTGCCAGTGAAGAGCCCATATTGATGATGTCTCATGTACGGATTGCGACTCGATCGCAAGATTATGGTAGTAAGAATCCTGTTGATGGTAAAGAAGCAGAATCTTCTCATTCTACTCCATCAACCTCAGCTCCCGGTTCCGGTCCACTACAGATCGAGAAACCTAACCCAGACTTGATAATTAAACCGCCCGCCAAGGGTATACTTCGAAAGTCTGCTTTCAATCGACATGCGAGAGCAGCTCAGAATTATAACATTGTTGAGGATTTAGCTGTTTCACCCTCAGCAATGTCGGCTTTGGAAGTGCTGCAATCATGCCCAGAACAACGAAAATTACTCTTGTCGGCTATAGGAGCTGTTGATATTTAGGACCCGAACCTGATAATCTTTGATCTAGAAAATAGTACACCGCGTCTCCCTCATCAAATGGCTTTCCAGATTCCAGTGATAGTCAAAAACAGGCCTATTCATCAGACTGTAATTGATGAAGGAGCTTCTACGTGTATTATGTCGATTCAGTGTTGGAGATCGCTTGGTTCTCATTCACTGAACCAATCCCCGAAGATTCTTAAGGCCTTTGATGGCCGTGGGTTCCATCCGTTTGGCATTCTACAGGATTTGCCTATAGGGGTTGAAGGAAAAATCGTTAGTCTGGATGTGGAGGTGGCTGATGCCCCTCTAGACTACAACCTTCTTTTGGGTCGCAGTTGGTCTTACGCTATGATAGCGGTTGTGTCATCGGTCTTCAGAGTTATAAAGTTCCCACATAATGGTAAGATCGTGACGATAGACGAGATGACTTACTTTTCATCCGACCCAGCCTCTTCAGAGAGTATCCAGCATGTTGGTAAAACGACTATCCCTTACAGGGATGTTGGTGTAGGATTGGTTAAAGATTCCAGTTTACTGGGAACTTTTCCCTTTCCTTCCATCAATGCAGACCCTTCATTCGCATCCATTCATATGATTACTTCAGACACTATTATTTACGACGATCCTTGGATTGTCCCATCTGAATCTGAAATAGACTCCTTCGGTAATGCAATGCCTTTGAGTCCATATGAAATTTCTTATGAGGCCGTGCAGTCTTTTTCCGACTCCAGTTCAACCCAATTCGACCAAATGAATGTGGTCCGTAAGGAATCATTTTTCACGTCAACCTCGGAACGGATAACGTTTCCCGAAGTTGTGTCATCTGACGAACAACTTCGCGAAATCCTAAGTGTAGACGATCTACCATGGGAAGATCTTCATCATAGATCTTCGTTTTTACCTGAGGCTGATGACTTTGGAAATGATTTTTCATCAATTTTTACAGCTGAATATGTCAAGGACGCTCAGAATCCCATGAAACATCCTGATTCAGAGTTGAATTTGGGAAACATTTCCCAAACTATTGCCATCGACATTTCAGTCAAAACTGGAGTTATTGAAAACATTCATATAGGTGCCTCGTGTACAGATAAGGAAATTCAAACATACAAGGTCCTATTTCAAGAATTCCGCGACGTGTTTGCCTGGTCCTATGAGGAAATGCCAGGAATTGATCCCTCCATTGTTGTTCATGAAATCAAGACCTACCCGGACACTAAACCCGTTCGGCAACGTCTGCGTCAGATACACCCTAGGAAAGCAGTTGCGATTAAAGCAGAAGTCGAGAAGCTGTTGAAAGCAGGTTTCATTTATCCGATCCCGTTAACGGATTGGGTATCGAATATTGTTCCGGTTAACAAGAAACAAGGAACAATAAGAATATGTATCGACTATAGGGATATAAATCGTTCTTGTCCCAAAGACAACTATCCTACACCCTATATCGATCAAATAATTGATGATTGTGCCGACAATGAAATATTTTCCTTTATGGACGGTTTTTCCGGTTACAACCAAATCAATATTCTACCTGCCGATCAACCAAAAACGGCTTTCATTTGTCCTTGGGGGACATTTTCTTACTGCAAATTACCTTTTGGACTTAAGAATGCCGGAGCCACTTTCCAACGGGCAATGTCTTACGAGTTTCACGACATCAAGCACATTGTGCAACTGTATCTCGATGATTTGCCTGCTCATTCTTTACATCGAGCTGATCACCTTGGCCATTTACGGGCTATTTTCATGAGGTGTTGACATTATCGAATTCAGTTGAACCCACACAAATGTGTCTTCGGCATAGAAGTGGGACGATTGCTAGGATTTGTCGTTTCAAAAGCCGGTATCCGCGTCGATCCCTCGAAGGTCGAGGCCATCATCAAATTGCCTCCTCCTTTGAGTTTGCGCCAACTCCAAAGTTTGCAGGGGAAAGCAAACTTTTTACGTCGATTCATTCCTAACTACGCCGAGGTTACAAAGGGTTTCACCAGGTTGTTGAAACAAAACACTCAATTTTCTTGGGATGAGATAGCTCAGAAATCTTTTGATGCACTTAAGCACGCATTGACCCATGCACCGTTGCTGCATCCTCCCAACTACAACCAGGATTACTTTTTGTACCTCGCCGCCTCCCACTCCACCATTGGAATGGTCTTAGTTCAGGAAGATGAATTCGAAACGGAACATGTGATATATTATCTTAGTAGGACGTTAAATCCCACTGAGCTAAAATATTCGCATGTGGAGAAATTGGCCCTGGCAGCTGTCCAGGCTGTCCAGCGTTTTCGTCATTACATTCTCCTCCGTAAAACTACAGTGATTTCAGATTGTAACCCTATGATCTATATTTTGACAAAACAATTGCTAGGGGGCAAGTACTCCAAATGGATTGTTATCCTGCAGGAGTTCGATTTGGAGTTTGAGAAGTCCAAGTCTAAGAAATCCTTAGTTTTTGCGGAATTAATGTGTGACTTCCCGCGTGCTGACATGGAAACTGTGGCAGAGGAACCCATTGCGGACGAATCTCTGTTTCTTATCAGCACTTTAGATCCGTGGTATGGGGATATAATCGTTTATCTCCAAACCCAATCTTTTCGGCCTTAAGCTTCAAAGTCGGAACGCCGAAAAGTTTGATTCCAGTCCCAACAATACAGAATTATTGGAGATACTCTTTATCGTCGTGGGGCGGACTTGGTTTTTCGTCGTTGCTTAACTCATGAAGAGGCAGAAAGGGTTTTGAATGACTGTCATTCTGGAGCATGTGGCGGTCATATGTCTGGGTATGCCACAGCTCAGAAGGTGTTGCGTGCTGCCTATTTTTGGCCGTCCATGTTTAAAGATTGTATCATTGCGGTCCGAAAATGCCACAACTGCCAAGTGTTTGATCGCAAGATGCGTGCACCACCTGCTCCTCTCCACCCTATAATTGTTGTTGGTCCTTTTGCTAAATGGGGTATCGATTTTATTACTTGTAACCCTCACTCGGCCGGGGGGCATGCGTATATCATCCTTGCGGTTGATTATTTTACTAAATGGGCCGAGGCGATGCCTACATTCGAGGCAAGCGGCAAAACAACAGCGATTTTCGTATTCAATCATATTATTGCTAGGTTTGGTGTCCCACAAGCAATAATCACTGACCATGGGCGCCATTTTCGAAACATTATGATGACAGAACTTACAAGCCAGCTTGGTTTACGCCATGATAGTTCTACTCCTTATTATCCTCAAGCAAATGGTTTGGTTGAATCCATCAACAAAGTTCTCGTTATCATGATCCGACGAATCATTGGTATTCATCGGTCGAATTGGCACAACATGTTATTCTCAGCGCTTTGGGCATATCGAACCTCAGTAAAAACATCAACAGGGTTCACTCCTTTCCAACTAGTTTATGGTTTGGAAGCAGTGTTGCCCATTGAATGCGAAATCCCATCACTTCAAATGGCTATCGAATTACTCCCAGCTACTTCCGAAGAGGAGAAGCGTCTGTTATACTTAGCTAAATTAGATAAGACTCGACGTGACGCTGCTTTGGCAATCGAGACTCACGCAAAAAGGATGAAAGCTCAGTATGATCGTAACGTGACCCCTCGTAATTTTTCGGAAGGAGACCTAGTGTTATTATATGATCAAGCTAAAGATAAATTAGGTGCTGGAAAATTCGTTCCCATGTGGCATGGACCCTACATTGTCAAGCGAAAGCTGGCAAAAGGGGCCTATGAGCTGGTAGATTTTGATGGGGACTCTTTGGGTAAACCCAGAAATGGACTTTACCTAAAGAGGTATTATGCTTAAATGGTGGGTATGGAGATTTAGTTAGTCCTAGTTAGGTTAATTTTCTTTTTAACTGGTATGTTTTCTTAGTTTAGGCTGTGTACTTAGTTTAAAGAGTGTGTTTTTGTCGTTATTCTGGCTTATCTTGGTTTTACTCTTGATATTGCATATGTCGACGCCTCTCCAAACATACATTGGATTTGCTGATGGTGCTTGTCGTAGTACACGGAATATCTCTTCTGCAGCTTGGGTTATCTATTCGCCCTCTGATGAGTTAGTTTCTATCCATGGGGTGAGCCTCGGTCAAACAACAAACAACATTGCAGAATACAGTGCAGTGATTGAATTATTATCTGAATCTATTTCATTTGGGATTCAGAGTTTGATAGTGAGGTTAGATTCTGAACTCGTTGTATTACAGCTTAATAGAGTCTATGCCATTAGAAATCCAGTGTTATTAAGATTGTTTTTGAGGGTGCGTCTCTTGGAACGTGAATTTGATTACATTGAATATCAGCATATTCCAAGGTCTTTAAATACATTAGCAGATGCAATGGCGTCTCGAATGTTAAATAGACATTTGTAACAATCATAAATGTAAACTTATAAACATTTCATCACACATGTTTAACAAAATAAGCCGGTAATAATGATATATATAGATAGGAGTGTGTCAAAAATATACATCGTCTTCGATCATAGGTTGAAAAACACCTTATGATCGGCAAAAATGATAAGTACAAAAAATCAAAAATGTCATATGTGTCTACAAAAGTGACTAGCCAATCACTGGTGGTGCTCTCTATACGAGACCACTGCCCGCGCGACCCTACACAGGAACCTCCTGAAAGGTCCTGGGACTGCGACCACATAGCGCTGAAGTTGGATAGGAATGTCATCTATAGTGGTCTCTGGTATATCCGCCGTCAGACGCTCTAGATCCTGTTCCAGCTCGGCTAAGGTCTCTGCGGCCGCATCCTGTGGGGCTGGTGCTGGTACACTGGTACTCTCCTCTCAAAAGCCCGGAGGTTGGCTGGACGCCGTGGGCCTACATCTGCATTTTGAAAATTTGTGTTGTCGGTTTTGAGACGATATATAAAAAACAAAAAAATATGTATAATTTAAAAACTTGTGAAAACTGAAATACCTCTGTCGTCCCATTGTTCTCCCTGTGGAAGAACCATGTTCGAATCATTGCGAAAATCCATTCCGGCATACGGAAAATCCTGAATCGCAAAGACCTGGCCCTCTAGCCAGTGAAAGTAACCGTCAGGAAATCGAACAACTGCTGCTCCCTCATCAGGATGCCGGGCCATTACCGCAACCCATCTCGTCAACTTAGGCTCCTGAGGAGGCCCAACTGGAACTGTAAGATGCTGGGGGATCAGCATTGGAACTCTCTCTAGGGCAAAGCTCACAACTAAAAGCCCATATCCAAAGGTCTTGAGTTTTCCTCTCTTTGCCCTGGTTAGTTGGCCCTTCATATTGGCCAACACAGCATCGCACCAGTTGAAAATGGTGCCTTGGAAGCAATCTATAGCCATCCACATTTGGGACCCGATGGCATGGTGCAAAGCAGCCGCGCCGCAAAGTCTGGTAACAGTAAAGGCTATCACCATAAGTTCAGGTCGGGATATGTATTTGATTTCTATCCCCTTCTCCTGGTTTTGATTGTTGCACCACTCTAGCCAGAGACTAGTAAGGGATTGGCCACCCGGCCTAGTCCCGAATAGAGAGAGTTGCTCACCCCTGTTAGGCAAGCCAGTGAGAAAATATATGTCGGAGGGCTCTATCTCGAGTTGGTGCTCTCCGATGTAGAAACACTGATCCTGAATGTTCCACCTTTCAACCAGCCACTCAAGGAATGGCACCTGGGCCCTCATGCCAGGTATGGCCCAGTACTTGTAGAGACCGCATGCCTTTAACGCATCAATAGAAGGTTGATGACCTATTGCGGCCAAATCAACGTCCTCGTGTTCTCTTTCACGCCAATCAAGCATGGTGTGCACCCTGCACATCATAAAACATCTGTTAGAGTCCATAAAATTTTAAAATTTTGGTCCATTTTGGAGAAATGAGGGTTTCAAAATGCGTTTTGTGGGGTACGCACCCCGGCTTTTAGGAACAGAGCGTCTGGACGCAGCTTCCCTTAAGGCCGGGTGCGTACACCCGGTATTTTCCCCATTGAGAAAATATCGGGGTACGCAGGTCAGCAGTGCATGACCTGCGTACCCCGAAGGGCGCATCTTGAAACCCCAAGACCTCCAAAAAATCAAATAAAAACCTAAAAATGAATTTTAAACGGATGGAAAGCAAGAGAAGGATGTTGTAGAATACCTGATGAGACGACGTTCTGTTCTGGCGGTCGGATTCTCCGCAATATCCACAGGAAGTTTCTTGTCAAAAGCCCTTTTCTCAACCTCAACAGTGAAATGGTAAAAATGACATGGTAAAAGGTCTTTTCATAGGTTTTTTGGATTAATGAATACTAAGTTTGTTTATTTTTCACCATGAAAGGATATTTTTCAATGTATTTTTTCCCATCTTAAACAGGTATGAGTAATGTGTTGTTTTTGTGCAGGACAAAGGGACTTTAGGGTAAATTATCATTTTTCACGTCAGAGTCATCTTTTAAGCCCTTTTCTGACTCCTAAAACATGAAAAGATTGCCGAGCGTTTCTTTTACACTTGTTAAAATGGAATTAAAAGACAGTCCTCTTATAGCCCTTTTCTAACCGTAAAAACACGAAAATATTGTCGGGTTTTTGTCGTTTCAAACTCGATATTGGAAATAAAACGACGTGTCCTTGATCGCTTTTTACTTTTCAGGTCAGAGACACTAATCATGAAAGTACTCCTTGGTCGCGAGATCAAGCGGTTCTCTCAGGTATTATTTTATACTTTTTCGGGCTTGGGAGACACAAATTTACAAAAAAGTTCACCGTGGAGTCTTCTTTAGTTTTTTCAGACTCTCTAAAAATGAAAAACGCCGAGTTTCTCCTATACTAGACTCGTTAAAATTTCATAGTAAAGGACCTGTTCGATTACAAATAGGAACGGACCACTCCTTCTTAGGGTCCGAATCTAAACTAAGTTGGACTCATCCGAAGGATGAGCTTATAATCAAGCATATGTTATCCTCCTCAAGCTTGTTAAAAATAAAGAGGTACTTGCCAGAAATGGTGGGGGAAAAGAGAGAAGAATGAACCGATTTGTCATCCTTTGTTACAAAAGAACCTTATCACCGTTCTTGAACATGACACTTTCCCTTCACCTGGGTTGGGAAATCCTTTGCCTTAAAAGTTGATCAAACCACTTTGAAAGTCTTCAACCGTTTCTGGGTATTAACTTTGGGTCAATCGTCACCAAACCATCTGTCGTGTCGTTATGTGTTCAAGAGGTCTCTGCAAATAAACCATTCATATGCAAAATACTTGAGTCAGTCCTTACAGCAACATTTCTTCAACTTGAACAATGATTTCGTGTTGTGGGCTTGCCTGCAACGAGTCGCTTTCTATCGACATCAGCACATTATCTAGAAAGATGACTTAGAAATCGACAATACCTTGAAGTCTGCATGCATCAATGGCAGGTTTCTCGCCTTTGACGACAATTTACATCATTGACTTTCGATCGAAGGATTCCGTGACGTGTTCGACATCAACTCATTCATTCACATTTCATGGATTGTATTGGGTACTTTGAGAACCATTGACATCACTGGTGGTCTCTCTCACACTTGTTAACAGTTTACATCATTGACTGGTAATCAAGTGGTTTCTACCATGCTCGACATCAACTCATTTATTCGCATGGGTAGAATCGTACCAATTCGGGAAGTAGAAATGAAGACCTTGGATCTAGTTTCCACCATCCAGGCTGCGAGGAGTTTTGTATTCATTATACAGTAGACTAATCATAAACAGATGGCTGCGTCCATACTGTGTCTACAAAAGTCTATGATTGTGATGTACTGCAAAATCATTCTTGTATCAGAGCAGTAGTTAGATCATTAGTTAAAGTTTTCAATCTGAGTATGGGAATGCCTACCTCAGCGATGATATCATCTTATATATGTATTTTGTGTTGAATATTTGCAAGTTCTGACCGGGTCCTCCGCAAGATACTCCTTGAAATGATATAGTACTTCACCCTTCCTAGATCATAAAAACCCTAATCTACTACAGGCTTCGCACTTTAGGGGGCAATCTGTTACACTAAAAAATGTCACCATGACTATTTGCAGTTAGTATGGCTCCATCCATTGTCATACTATCCTCCTTGGCAAGTCTCATGCCTCTGCCTTCCATGTCAAACTCAAAGAAAGAGAGAAAAGTCATTTAAAGTCAAGTTATCTCTGGTACGCAGTTTCTCTCAGCCTTACCTACGGGTACGCAACCCAAGTTCACAATACCTGCGTACTTGTACGCTCTGTATGTAAAGGGATGGGTGCGTACTCCTGTAAAGGTCAAAAGGCGCAAGTTTCACTCCAAAAAAGTTACTTGTGGTCATTTCTAGACCCTAGGAGGAGCTTGCACAACACCAAGGCTCAGGTTGTAATGGTTCCTTTTGTTACCTTTTAATACAAATTAGTCCATTCTTCTCAACAATTTGTTATTAATGAGTTGTTTCATATACTCCTTGGTCTATATGTTAAATATGTTTTATTTTATGTGATATTCAGGTGTTATTTAATCGTTTGATTGTTGGTGAATGCAGGTTTCGAAGGGAAGGAGGAGCTCATCCGGATCAACGAAGCTGGACTACTACAACAGCGTTGGATTACAGGTAGGATCTAAACACTTGATTTCTCATATTGTAAAAGCATATTTAGGGAAGGATTGCTCTTATTTCTCTTGTTTGTCATTAGAGAGTCTTAGGCTTTCTAGGAAGGTCGGTTGTGTCCGCACTGACGACTCTTTCCGCGTGACAAAATGGCGACTCCACTGGGGACTCCATGAATGTGTTTGAGTTCTTTTTGATTTGATATTTTGGTCTGATAAAAATCGCTTGTTTTCTGGTTTTTGGCTGTCTGACTATGTGTTTGGGTGGGTTAGCTTAGAGTTATATTAGATTTTCATTTTTCTTAGCTTTTCTAGTAGTACGCAGGCTTTGAGTTCAGCAAAGTGCGTACTTGTACGCACTGCGACTGTGTGCACAGAGCGTACCCGCACCTGTGTAAACAGGTCACCTGCGTACCCCTGTCAAATTTGAGAAAATTTCAATTTTTTCGTTTTAGCTCTTTAGATTTTGTTTTTAATTTGTTTTTACTGCCCAGATCCATTAGTTTACTGTCAGAGATCTTCACCTGAACTTGTCCCGTTAGTGTCGAGGGTTTTGGTGGAATTCATAGGGATTTTGCCTTAGGGTTTGATTTTTAATTGGTCCTGTAGTGACTTTGGCGTTAGAGGTTGTCAAACTTTGGATCTCCCTGGTTTTGATCAGTCCTCTTAGGAGTCCGGCCTGTCGTAGAAGTCACCCTAGTGAGAGACCTACCTTTGTGTCTTCTCTTTGCGAATCTTGAAAAGTTTGTTTGTTAAAGCCTTGAATTCCATTCTTGAGAAAAAAGAACAAAAAGATTTCGATTTTGTTTTTTGGTTAGTTTATGATTCTGCATGAACTGATCCTTAGTTGCATTTTGACTAAGTAAAACATCCGGGAATCATCCTTGTAGGCTTTTGTCCTCATTATTTTTGCTTTTAGGTAAAATTCCTTTTGATTTGCTTTTGAATGAATTTGATTTGATTGTATTAGATTTGTTAAATTCGATTTGGTAAAATAGTTTTATATGCTTTATTAACTTAGAAAAAATACAAAATTCTTTTGGAAAAAAGTTTGCTTTGGTAGCATTTGTAGACTTTTGGGAGAAAAAGGAAATTCTGTAGAGTAATTAGTGGTCATGAGTTGTGTGTTTTGAAAAGATAAAGAGAATTGTTTCTTTGATTGTCTTTACTAAGAAAGTTGTTTTCTATAAAATTTGCATTTTCCAACTCTCTTAGTTAGGAGATTCATTGAAAAGGAAAAGTAGTGTAAATAATCTTAGGTGCATCTTTGTAGTGGTTGCGAGTCGAGTCTACACACCACCAGTTTCATCTCCATCACCTTTTGTCTTTAATAAAAACCATAAAATTAACGCTTAAAGTAAAATCAACGTAGTAACTTTTATTTACTAGGGCTCTGAAACACCAATTTAGATCAGGCTAGTGTCTTGGAGTAGGGGAGTAATTAACTCTCCAAGACAACAAAACCAAACAAGTAGCTTATCTTGTGATAGAATAAATCCAATTGTCTCATTTTTACTCTGGGAAAGCTCCTCTTAAAGGAGAAGCACGAGCTCGTGTCCGAACCAGTGAGGGGATCAATCCTCCCTTGTTGGGAACGATGCCAGACACGCACGTATTACAAACGGTAAACCTCGGATTAACCATTATCGAGGAACCAGGGGTCACTTGTCGGTAAACCTTGGATTATTGTCAAGGAACCGGCAAGGGGATTGAGCTTGATACTCTGCCCTTGCGTGCTGTCGGAGTGTAGACTGTTCCCGCAGGTGCATTTGTTGCTGTTGGTAACCTTAGTGACCATTATCTTTAGGATTCTACCGAGGTGACGGTGAAGGGAAGATCCCACTGTACCTGGAGCAGACGTCGGCTAGACTCACTTGGATTTTCCGGGGGGTTCACTTCACTCGAGACGGTTAAAGTGGAGGAACTTGTGCCGGTCTATTCATTAAGCAGGTTGCCGGGGTAACTGTTCCACCCGCCACTTCTGTAACAAAACCAGCGATGTTGGGTTTCATCTCCAACTAGCGTTTTCGGTCTGGAAGGCTACTGTTTGTGTTTGGTTTGATGCCCTAGATTCTTTAGGCGTATGATTCAAATTTGTTTGGTTCTTTAGAGACTTTAGGTGGTTTGCTTTGAGATTTTACTTTGTTTGCGTGTGCAGTAGTTAAAAGTTTTTAACTGTGGCGGAATTACCGAGACAGTCCCGTAGACTTCGGGGCAAGTCTCCTGAGGTTGTTTCTGTGGCCGAATTGTCGAGAAGATCCCGTAGACTTCGGGGTGAATTTCCTCAAGAGGTCCCAAGTCATTACGAAGGTTTAAAGGTCCTTGTAACTCCTCCTAGCGGTAGTAGAGTAGGTTCACCAGAAGAAGGAGAGTCTTCGTTGGTAGTCCATCAAGATTACCAAAGTCTAGAGACATGTTATAATCTTGAAGCAGTTGAAGTTTCTGAGCTTGCTGGTAGTTTTTCATCTACTAGTGATATAGGTGAAGAACCTGAAATATCTGAACCTGTTACTCCAACTTCTAGTGTACCAGATTCACCTAGGGTAGAAAGAGTCATCACCGAAAATCTTCCTACTAGTTTGATAGCTATTGAAGAACTTGCTCCAGAGGAAGAATTAGGCGTATCTACCCTTGAAGATCAACCTACCATTGATCTCAGGGAGCGTGAATCTATCTTTTACAGTCCTCCTAGAAGTACTACTTGGTACCTTTCGTTAACCAATTATTTAGACAACTCAGGGGTAGGTTTTTCTCCACCTCGTACTCCTTATCCACCTGGAGGTATTTATACTCCTATAAATATGTCTGGTCAGTCATCCGTGTTTACTCAATCTCCTGAATCTTTCTTGCACGGCGGTCCTTCTGTTCCCACCGGGTATCAATCACTTGCTGGTACCTTTGCGGGGGCATCTCCTCAACCCATTGATCATGGGTTATTAGCCGGAAACAATGGTAATAAACCGTTGGGTGTAGGGGACATTTACATGATGTCAGGTTCAGTTCCCGTTTCTCAACCTCAAGGTGGTCAATTACCGCCTGGGGGGCAACCTCAAGGTACACAAATTGTGTCTGGGGGGCAGCTTCAAGGTCAGTATGTACCCATGGTACAATACATGCCTCAAGGTCAACCCCAGCCTCAATATGTACCCCAGGGTCAACCTCAGTATCAATATTTACCTCAAGGGTATCAACCCCAAGGGTATCAACCTCAAGGTCAAGGTCAACCCCAGTATCAGTATTTACCCCAAGGTTATCAACCTCAAGGTCAATACTCGAGTCAAAGTTATCAACCACCTCAAGGTCAGTCATATGTTCAAGGTATGGGAACTATGCCTTTCAGTTATCAATCCTATCCTCAATCCGGTTATGGATCTCAGTATCCTCAACCTGTTACGGGTCAATACCCCGGAATGATAGTGTGGGATCCATCACAAGGTCAACAGGTGTTGCAGCCAAGTATACAGTTGGTACCTCAAACTGGACAACCCGTAGTTTCTGGTCCACCCCAGCAACCGCAACTTGTCCAGTCAAATGTTCAAACTTCTGTAACTTCGGTAGTTACTCAGCCGCCAATTGCACCTATTACTCCATCTCAAACGGCTGTTGCAACTACCGCAACATCTACCGCACTTACTTCTGGAGTATCGACAGCTTCGGTTTCTACTGTCTCTGCAACCACTCCTCAGACATCTTTACCGTTGTCCGGATCTACGATTCAAACCACGGTCCAGATGCCTGTAGGGCAGCCTGGTTTAAGTACTGTTGTAACAACTCAACCTCAATTTACCCACCAACAGTACCAATTCGGTCCTGCTGTCCAACAACCGGTTTACCAGTATCAACCGTATCCTGGGTACACTTATCAACAACCTCAACAACCCCAGTACGGTCCGGTTAATCCTAGTTTTCCAGGAGGATATAATATCCTTAATGCGATTCCTGTTCCTAGTTATCCTGGATATCCTCCTCCAGGGATTGGTCTTGTGACCCAGAGTTTTAGAGATCCTAACCGGCAGTTACCGTTTATCGCAACTTTAGATTTACCAGACTTGACGCGCCTAACGAACGATCCAATTCAATATCTTCCGTTCTGGCCGCCAATGCCAAATAAGTTGCCCAGTGATATACCCAAGTTCGAAGGAAAGTCTGGAGAGGATCCGTCCAATCACGTGATGACTTACCACCTCTGGTGTGCTTCCAATTCTATCTCGGATTATTCGATCTGCTTACGTCTTTTCTTGCGTACGCTCATTGGTCTCGCGGCCAAGTGGTACATTGAGTTACCACGGGCCTCTTTTTACAATTTTAGCCAGTTAGCTACCTCGTTCCTAACTCATTTTCAGTTGCCGGTCAGATACGATAACGGCACGGAGCTATTAACTTCATTAAAACAGTCGACCTCCACTTATATTTCTGATCATATTCATGAATGGAGACGTCGAAGACGTTTAGTGAAAGTTTTTATCCCGGACCAAATCTTAGCTGAATGGTTTGTAAAATCATTATTACCGAAGATTACTGAAGATGTAGCTAAGGCCAGAGTAGTTACTGTTGTTGGGAAAAGTATCCAATACGGAATGACCCTATCCCACTCTAAGGGTGATAGTACCTCAGCAACAACTGAATGCAAAGCTATTCAAGATTACTTCTTTATGAGATGTAAGAGAGAGGAGAAAGGGATCCACTAACCGTTGTCTTCCGCTAATGTTGATCCAATCTTCCCTCTTTGCTGCTTGCTCCCAGCTCCTTGCTCTTTCACTGGCCCAACTACACAAAGATCCTGCAAAAGCACAAGAAAGGGAAACTACAAGAAGCATACATCCATAATTGATTCAAGGATTAGAATAAATCAAATATACAAGCATCAATACACCATTAAGATACATGCATATAGAAGAACCTCGAATGCTTTATTAATGGAAGAAGTAAAGTTCTGAGAGTGTTACAACCATAAGAGGCCCAATCCAGCAACACCTCCCAGCAGAAAGAAATTTCCTCTTCACCTCCTTCAAAGCAATCACCCAATAGTTCTATGCACAAACCAATAGCACTTCCTTACATTCACAAAATTCCAGCCTCCATAGACCTCATGAGAGAGCTCTATATATAGAAGTTTTGGAGAAAAGATGAGTCAGCTTGAGACTGACATGAAGCTGACTAGTGTCCTCTCCCACTTCAGTTATTCTTCAGTCCTTGAGTCCACTTGGAGTTTCTTGCTTCCACTTGGAGATCTAGATCCTCTTACTCATCACAAGGTGAATTCCCTGATCCAAGTGTCATTTTGGAAGCTTCCTGGGTAGTTGACACCTTGCAGAATGACTGTGCCACTTGGCCAATCTCGCCCAGCACAGGTAGCCTTCATTAGATTTGACACTCAGCGCAGGTACAGAGTGGAGCAGTTGACATTCAGCGCAGATGCTCAGTGGAGCAGCTGACATGATCCAGAAATAGCTTGTTTTTGAATGTTTTCAGGTGGAGAACTGATTTTCAGTGCTGTGGTTTGCTGACCTTGTTCCTCTAGGGGTAGGAACAACATGTTTAGGGACTTTGGATCCCTCAGATTATCGACATTTCATGCTTCATGCTGTAAGGCACAAAAATGTCTATAACAGTTGCCCCCTAAAGTATGAGGTCGTTTATCGGGTGAAATGCTTTATCAGGAGGATCCGAAGTTCATTCAATCGCTGAGAGGTGCCCTGTAATAAAATACAATACAATACATTATTTTTCATTCTACTTTCATGATCTAGCTGAGGCGGGCATTCCCATGCTCAGCTTTATAAATTCATTTTGGTACATAGAACAGACGATCATCTGGTGGTAGACTGATAATTCTCTGCTGAAATTATCATCCTTTGAGTAGGATGATCATCTGTTGCAATGATGTACATAACAAATGTCTTTATATCCTGAATATATATATCGCAGCCCGGATGGATGAAACTAGATCCGGGGTCTTCAAACTCGTTCGATCTTCACTCTAAGTACAAGTCGATCCATGTGAGAATTGCGCTGAAGTCGAACATGGAAAGACATCGCTTGATTACCGGTCAATAATGTAAACTGTTAACAAGCGCGAGAGGAATCACCAATAATGACAATGACCCTCAAGGTACTGCAGTACAATTCACGTGGTGTGAATAAAGGACTTGGCGTCGAACACCACGCAAAATCTTCTGGTCGAAGGTCATTGATGTATACCTGTCGCCGGAAGTGAGAAACTTGCCATTGAGGCATGCAAGCTTCAAAGTACTGGGGGGTTTGTTCCTAGATCAACTTCTTGGATAATGAGCTGAAGTCGACAAGAAGCGATCCGTCAAAGGAGGGCCTTAATGAATCCCACATCAATGACACGGAACGGAGCTAATGATTTTAGTGGAGGTGAAAACAATCTGTGAAATATGATTCAGGGTGACGATCATGGGTGGATGAAGGATAATGTATGGCAGTGGATGGGACACGGTTGACTCTTTCTGAACAACATCTCTTGAACATATAACGACACTGATGTGATGGATCGGTAGCATTACCCCAAATGTGGATGGTTTGGCGAGGACCATGGTGATGAGACCGGTGAATGAAACAACCCAACCCGATGTGATACGGAGGACAAAGTGTCATGTTCAAGAGCGACTTGCTACCATTAAAGCTTTGAGGTTCTCCCCATTTTTCCCCAGTCATTTCTGACCAGTACCTCTTTATTTTTGTCAAGCTTGAGGAGGATAACATATGCTTGTTCTATAACCTGCCCTTCGGGCAAGCCCATCGCTATGTTTTAACGAGCTTAGCGATAGGGAAACTCGTTCTCGTCTAAAGACAAGTTTGTCGCTATTTAATCATTTTAACGAGTCTAACGACAAGGAAAACTCGGTCCTTTTCAATTTTAGAGAGTCTGAAAAGGTACAGAAAGTTAACTCCAAAATTCCTTTTTCGTCATCTAATCCCTTAAGTCCGAAAAAGTATAAAACAATACAGAAGGGATGATTTTTCGATTACTTTAACGAGCCGAATAAAACAAGCATTCGACCTTTTTGTGCAATAATCCCTCAGGTCCAAAAAGATTAAAATCTAGAGGAGGGATAGCTCTTCCGGTCATTTTAACGAGCTGGAAGGCCAAAACTCGGCAAACTTTTCATATTTTACGAGTCAGGAGAAAGGAGCTCAAAGAAGACTCGTCTTTTGAGGAACGAGTGATAAACAGGGATAGCAGCAGATTCCAGGTATAGGTTGGAATTTTCCAATCACGGCAGTGTCACAAGGATGGCTAAGTGAAATCACTCTTCGCAGTTGTTCCTCAAAATAGGTAAACAATCATATGGAGGTAAACGATCGGCCAAATGAACGGTGGAGGTGATGGCTGCGACAAAACACGACCAAGGTCTTTTTATGGTTGATCAAGGTACATTTTTAATGGTTATTTACCGGGAAGTTCATTTTTTAACGAGCTTAAACTTGCTCAAAAGCTTATGTTTATTTTTTAACGAGCATGAACTATGACGCTAAAACTGCTCGGATCTCGCTTTTCTATTTTTTAACGAGCATAAATTCCGCGGTAAAACTACTCGATTGTATGGTCAAATTTTGATTTTTTACCATTACTAGCTTTTCTCTTTTCAAATGTTACCATTTCGAATTATAATAATGAAGCTATATCACATAAGAATAACAAGGATAAAATTAAAAAAACTAATATTCCTAATTATGATTTTAATAAAGTATATAATAATAATATGAGTGGTCGTGGTAATATAGGTGGTAATATAGTTGGGATGGACTGTAGCAGTAATATAGATAGCGTAAACGTTAAACATGTTAATAACGTTAACAATTGGAATGATAGGAATGGAGCTATATCTCATAAAAATAACAAGGATATAATCAATATTCATAATTATGATTTTAATAAAGTATATATTAATAATATTAATAGTCAGGTTAATAAAGTATATAATAATAATATTAATAGTCATGGTAATAAAGTTGGGATGAATAGCCGTTATGATAAATCTGAGATTAAGGGTATGTCAGTGTGTAAATCGGGTTCCCTTCCTCAGGGCAATAAGGTGGTAAATTTGTCGAGTTCTTCCTTCCCGCCTGCAGTTTTTAGTCTCTTAGGGAAAGGTCTGAATTTTGCCTTAGCCCCCAGAAAGATCCCGATTGAAGACATCATTTGCGATGTGGAGTATGGCATTAAGAACCTTCCTGATAAGATTAAAGACACGATTAGGCAGGATTGTGCCGTGACCCTGAGGAGGGCTAAGCCTCCCCGTAGCAATATCAGCAAGGCCGAGTTCGAGGCTCTGAAAATCTTGAACAATAATCGTGACGTCGTGGTCTTAAAAGCTGATAAGGGTGGGGCTGCTGTGATCTTGGATAGAAAGGATTACAGGAATAAGATGCTGGACCATCTTAGTAATAGCGGGAGTTATAAGAAGCTTTCGAAGAATCCCCTCAAAAAGGTTTCCAGAGCGGTCGCTCTTGCGATCAAGTCGTGCAATTCCACGATTCCTCTAGCCCAAAAACTTATTGAGGGTAACCCCATCACTCCTAGGATTTATGGTCTTCCTAAAATCCATAAGGAGGGGGTCCCCCTGAGACCCATTGTCAATACCATCGGTGGTCCGACTTACCTCCTGGCCAAGTTCCTCGCGGCAAAATTGAGACCCTTGGTCGGGCAGACTGAGTCCTTTGTCAAAGACTCGGCTGCTTTTATTGAGGATCTCAAGAATATTAATATTGAACCCGAGGACATTTTGGTTAGTTTTGACGTGGTCTCTCTTTATACCTGCATTCCTATCAGTGAGGCCATGATGGTGATTAATAAGCTTACTGACCCTGACATGGCCAAGTTAGTTGAGTTGTGCCTTACCTCTACCTTTTTCAGCTTCGAGGGAGAATTCTATGAGCAGACTTGCGGAGTTGCCATGGGCTCCCCCTTGTCCCCTGTTGTCGCGAATCTCTTCATGGAGGATTTTGAGTCGAAGGCTTTGGCCTCCTCTCGTCTCTTACCAAAGCTTTGGAGAAGATTCATTGATGACACTGGTGTTGTCTAGTCTCATGGTCCTGATGAGCTCGATCGCTTCTTCTGTCACCTTAATAACCAATCCGCCGCCATAAAATTCACGATGGAAAAAGAGGAGAATGGTTGTCTTCCATTCTTGGATGTTCTCATCTCTAAAAAGGTGGATGGTTCCTTTTCTCATCAGGTGTATAGGAAGAAGACGCATACTGAGCAATACTTGCATGCTTCTTCCCACCATTTCCCTGCTCAAAAGTTAGGTGTTCTTAGCACGCTTGCCACCCGTGCTGTTAGAATTTCGGATGAGGAGAGCCTAGAAAAGGAGAAGGCTCACCTCCTAGAAGTCTTTGAGAAGAATGGTTATGATAGACGCCTCGGTCAAAAAGCCTTCCTCAAGGCTAAGAAGGAGCCTTCTACTCGTAAGGTTCCCAAGGATCATATCATGGGTGTGAACCTTCCGTACATCCAAGGAACCACGGACAGGATTGCAAGGATTCTGAGGAAGTACGATGTGGCCGCGACCTTTAGACCTCTCAATACTATTCGTGGTTCCCTCAGGTCGGTGAAAGACCCGATTGACCCTAAGGACATGAAGGGCGTCTATGTCATTCCCTGTTCCTGTGGGACCCCTTATATTGGTGAGACTAGTCGCTCTATTAATCAACGGATAAGCGAGCATTCGGCTGACTTAAGACATGGAAGGACCAAGTCCTCGGCCCTGGCTGAGCATGCGGGAAAGACTATGCATCATGTGTGTATAGAGGAGGCTCAAGTCATTGCCAAAATTGCGCACTTTCACCATCGCAAATTTAGGGAGGCCCTGGAGATCGAAAAAAGGCCGGTCAACCTTAATAGGGATGATGGCTGGAAGATTAGCAGTTGCTGGGTCCCAGCCTTATCTTCTTAGCCTTCTCATTTCCTTTCGTTAGGTCTTAGGGTTTCTGTCTTCCCCCTCCCTTATTTTTCTTTTGTCAGTTTTGTCCTATGATCTTGGAACGGTTGAGTTTGTTTCGGGCTATTATTGTATCTATGGGGCATATTAGTATTATACTATTTAAGTATCTCTAGGTTAACCTTAAAATTAAGTTTCCCTTAAACGAATTCCTATTAACGCTTTTTAAACCTTATAAATGTCAATAATTAATAATATTGATATGGTTATCCTTAATAAGAATTTGGAATAAATATTCGTTTTAATAATTAGTGATTTAACCTGTAGGTTTAAAGATACCTTAATATTTAATAAACTCACCAACCTTGGATCATAAGTAAGAATAGATTTTGGATTATGATTTACCTAATATTTACCTAATATAATAAAACTCTAGGAATAATAGGTGAACAAATTGTTTAGATCTATCAAGATGATTTAGATTATGTAATAAACTTTTAATCTATTGGACCAATCTATTTAAATAATAAATATGATATAGACCTAACTTATAATAGATAATAATGACATTATTAACCTTAATAAATTTGGAATAAATATCTTTTTAATAAATACTGTTTTAACCTTTAGGTACCATAACATTAGTTTTAATAATAAACTATCGACCTTAAATTATTAGTAATAATAGTTTACCTTGGAATAATTATTACTAAGTAATTATGATTTACCATAATAGTAGTTATAATTTTCACCTAATATAGCTAATTCTCTAAGAATATTTAGATTATTATTTACTTATATAACTGATTGATTTAATGGACCATTCTAACTAAAAATATTAAATATGATATAGATCTTACTTACCAAAGACCATGAATTAATGACCCCATCTTAATTAAATATGTACATAATAAGAATAATACACCTAATGATTTACCTAATTATTTTAAAATTTACCAAATATTTACCTATTTTTAGCTTTTTAGAGAAATATTAATTGAATAATTTAATAATAATTTTTTAAGAATTTTTTAATAAAAAATAAAATAAAAAATAAAATAAAAATTTTTAGTAGTTTGACCAGGGTCTCTTGGTCAAATTAGTCGTTAGAAATGTAGCCGTTGGGATCTCTGCACACTCTATTTATTCACGCTAAGATAGATTGGTTCTTCAACTTGTCCTGACGATGAACCACACTGGTTGGTTCGAAACGCGTCGACAAAAGATTCGCTATGTGATTTTGCCGAAGATTATCTTACAATATTATGGATCACAGAAGTCTAAATTCCTCAATAGTACTGCTTTTCAATTGATGCAACAAACTTTGTTAGAAATGAATAATATTTGCATGAAAATGAGATTATAACCCTAATATTTCACTTTAAACTGTGTAAAAAGCCATTAAAAGGTGTTTTTACCTCTCATTTACCATTTCATTTGCATTTGGTTTGTTGGAGCTCTGGAGGTGCCTCTTCCCCCATGATTTTCACCAGCTGATTCCGGGAGATTCTGCGGACGATTTTCGGTGCCGTCTGGACCAGGTAGGAGCTAAACCCTAGCTCTTTCTTTTCATGGTTTCCTTTTCCTGTTTTTTGCCTGTTTTCCGGTCTTTCTGAGCCCATGGGGTTTTGCCAGGGCGCCCTAGGATCAGCGCAGGTTTCCCTTTCGAAACCTGCGCTGAAGGTCAAGCTGCCTTAAGGCAGCCTGACCCTCAGCGCAAGTGGGAGACTTCCTGCCTGCGCTGGGCTCAAAAAGACTGAGTTTTAAGGTTATTTTTGATGATTTTTTCGCCAGTTTTTCATCAAATCAGGAATTCACTCTTTCTCTTGTTTGCTTTGCAGGGAACCTTGAACAAAATGTCCCTTACATGGCGAGAACGAGAACATGAAGAGGAGGACATGATTTCCCTCCATGACCCGGTCACGGTGAACGCGCTGCGGAACTGTGGCCTGCTGAAGTTCTTTCGTATCTCTAGCATGAGAGCACAGATTTCTTTACTGCAGTATATGCTTGATGCTTGGGATCCTGTTAACCAAGTGTTCCAGATTAGGGGGAAGACCATCCCCTTGACCATAGAGGACATGTACTTCTTGACTGGACTGTCAAGACGAGGTGCCCCCATTTCCTTATCAGGTACGGCCCGAGGGACTGATTCCACCAGAGATTATGTCCGCCAGTATTGTAGGGAAGGTTCTCAGCCGAGCAGAGATGGTAAGATTGTTATCCGTGAGATTACTGATCGGGCTCTCAGGTCCATTCTGTTCACTATTGGTAGGATGGCCGGCAGCGCAGCTCTACATGTTGCCAACAGGTCTTATATGCAGCACGCCTTGGAGTGTCTCCAACCGAAAGTATTCAACTGGTGTGATGCAGTACTTGTTCAGATGAAAAGTCAATTGACCAAGGTAAAGGACGGGAAGCTGAAGAACTTTGGATTTGGTTCTATTCTGACTGCCTTCGCCTTGGAGAAAATCCCACTGATGCAGCCTCAGTACATCATACTTGACTTGCCTTCTCCGACCGAGCAACGCATGCAGAGGTGGGTTGACCACATGTCTAGGCATGCAGGTCAACCTCAGATTACTTTTACTGAGGCCTTCTTTAGGTGGTTCGAGCGCCAGGAGATGGCGTTTTCTGAGTATCCATATGTGGGTATGGATTTCCGAGGTGATCCGGATTTGGTGCTACCGGATGGCGAGCAGTGGGGTGCCATCGGTAAACTCTTTGACCATATTATTGTTTATTGTTCTTACTCATAATGTTGTTGTGCTTTATTCTATCAAAACTTTTAATTGTACTCTTGTGTGCATGTAGATATTGGTCCTGTTCGTCCAGCAGTTCGTCCGAGATCGCCAGTTGCTGCCCCGGTAGGGGAGCCTGCTAGGAGAGTTGTTATTCGCGATCTTGACGACACCGAGACCCTTACAGCTGTGCAGGAGCAGGTTGAGAGCCTTACTCGTGGCCTTCCGGATGTACAGATTGACGAGTTACCTTTACAGATGCAGCGACATACCATTGGTGTGCCTAGACGATGGACTCGTCTCTTGCGCATGATTGCACAGGCCGTGACGTACTATCATGAGCACCACTAGGCTAGGGTGCCCCCTAGCATCTTTTTTGAGTTTTTAGGTCATATGACCAATTTTGTCTTGGTTACAGAACATTATGTATGAACTTATATAAACAGCTTATATATTTTGATTTTCGGGTTTTATTCTGTTTGAGTTATATGATCCATATGTACAATCATTAATGATGTGTCCTTTTCATAAATTTTGCAAATTTCTATCTAACACATAGTTTGCTAATGATTCGGTTAATGTGTTTAAGTTTCTTGAAATATGTTGATATTGAATTGAATCAAATCGTCTTTCCAAGATCTTAACCCTTAGGAACATGCGATAAATAGCTGGATTGCGAACATAATATATACCATTGAGTTGTAATATTACGAGCTGTGAGTCTAGCCTGACAATTAGTCGGCGTATGCCACGTGTGATGGCATCAGAGAGTAGTTCTATCAACGCGCTGTATTCAGCGATGTTATTCGTTGATTGCCCAATACATACACCTCTGAAACTTACTAACTCGCCGCTTGGATCAAAAATGGCCCAGGCTGCGGAGGACAGGTTCCGCAAACTACGACTCGCTCCGTCGGCATATCCAACACATGTCTCCAGAAGGTTCGACATCTGCAACGAAAAAAGGTGGATCACTCGACCAGAACAAACACGTTAGCGAAAACAAAATACAACAAAAGCATGCAGGTTACTATTTAAGCATAGTAACGCTTGAGGTACAACCCGTTGCGGGGCTGCGCCAGTGGAATTCCATCGTAATCCAGTAACTCGTAGGCTCCTTTTGCTAACACCCTTTTAACAATATAGGGGCCCATCCATAAGGACTTGAATTTACCTGCTCCCAATTTATCGGATTCTTGGTCATAAAGCAAGACCAAATCGCCTTCTGAGAAAACACGGGGTTTGACATTTTTGTCGAACTGAGCCTTGACTCATTTCTTATGAGCTTCGTTAGCCAAAGTGGCATCACGACGGGTTTCATCCAATTGGATTAGTTCCAAGAAACGAGCCTCTTCTTCTAAAGTTCCGGGGAGAAGATCGATTGCGAGTTTAAGTGACGAAATTTCGCACTGGATCGGTAAGACTGCTTCCAGGCCATACACCAATTGAAAAGGTGTGAACCCGGTTGCGTTCTTTACTGACGTTCGGTAGGCCCACAAGGCTGAGTACAGGATTAGGTGCCACCTTCTTTTGTGAACCCCGATCATCCTTTGCAACATACGCTTCTGGACCTTGTTGATTGCCTCAACTTGTCCGTTGGCTTGCGGATAATATGGGGTAGAGCTGTCGTGAGATAGCCCTAGCTTGGCAGCTAATTCGATCATCATGTGATTGCGAAAATGCGACCCATGATCTGTAACTATAGCCTGTGGTACGCCGAACCTGGCGACTACATGATTAAAAAAGAAAAGGGCAGCTGTTTCACCAGTGTTATCCAATGTAGGCATCGCCTCGGCCCATTTGGTAAAATAGTTGACAGCGACTATAATATACCCATGCCCCCCAGTCGAGGTGGGGTTACATTGCATGAAATCGATGCCCAACTTGGTGAAGGGCCCAACAGCAACTATCGGCTGTAAAGGTGCGGGTGGTCGTCTGGTTTTGCTATCAAAGATTTGACAAGCATGGCAACTTCTGACTACGGTTATGCAATCTTTGAACATGGTTGGCCAGAAGTATCCTGCTCGTAAGATTCTTTGTGCTGTTGCATATCCAGACTGATGCCCCCCACACGCGCCTGAATGACAATCATTCAGGGCTTTTTCGGCCTCCTCATGGGTAAGGCACCTCCTCAGAACTGTATCGACACCATGACGGTAATCTTTTGCTTGGTATCGTATACGTTTTTGTTCGGAGCGAGAGGTGTTAGGCCTAAACTTTTGGGTTTGGAGATAAACTATGATATCTCCATACCACTCATTGCTTACAGATATCAGAAATAAACTTTTGTCCATGATTGACTCTTCCGATGTTTCATCGTTGGACGATGATGGGAGATCGCACAATAATTCTGCGAAAACTAGGGCCTTCTTTGATTTGGATTTTACAAATTCCAGATCAAACCCTTGAAGGATCACTATCCATTTTGAATATTTGCCCCCCAGCAACTGTCGCGACAGTATATAAGTCATGGGGTTGCAATCTGACAGGATGGTAGTTTTCTGAAAGAGGACATAATGTCGAAACCTTTGAATCGCTTGAACAGCTGCAAGCGCTAGTTTTTCAAGATAAGAATATTTACTTTCTGTATCGTTTAAGTTTTTACTTAAATAATAGATAGGATGTTCTATTCCATCGACTTCTTGAACTAAAACCATTGCAATGGTCGTATCCGCTGCAGCTAGATACAGGTTAAAATCTCTTTGATAGTCCGGGGCGTACATTAATGATGCTTTTACTGGACAATCTTTCAGAGCATCAAAAGAAGCTTGCGCCACCTGGTCCCAGACAAAAGGTACATCCTTTTTCAATAGACGAGTATAACCCTTAGCAAGTTCTGCGTAATTTGGAATGAACCTCCTCAGAAAGTTTGCTTTCCCTTGGAGTTTATGAATCTGAAGAAAATTTGAAGGTGGAGGCAAATTAATGATTGCCTGAACCTTGCAGGGGTTGAGACGAATCCCATCCTTAGAGACTACAAAGCCAAGTAAACGACCAGAACCGACGCAAAACACACATTTGTGTGGATTGAGTCTTATCTTGTAGTGTCGGCAACGTAGAAATATCGATCTTAAATGTTGCAGATGATCAGTCCGCTTTCGCGAATGAGCCGGAAGATCGTCGAGATAAGGTTGAAAAATTTTCTTGATGTCATGGAAGGCATAATTCATCGCCCTCTGAAACGTCGCCCCTGCGTTCTTTAAACCAAAGGGTAATTTTCGATAAGCGAATGTGCCCCACGGACAAATAAATGCAGTCTTTGACTGATCCTGTGGGCGGATATTTATTTGATTATACCTGGAAAATCCATCCATAAATGAAAATATTTCACATCCGGCGCATTCATCAATTATCTGGTCAATGAAGGGTGTAGGGTAGTTGTCCTTCGGACAAGCTTGGTTTACATCCCTATAATCGACACACACTCGAATCGTCCCTTGTTTTTTCATAACAGGGACAATATTCGATACCCAATCGGTTAGAGGAACCGGGTAGATGAATCCAGCATGGAGGAGTTTTTCAACTTCCGCCTTAATGGCAGCGGCTTTCTTCGGGTGCACTTGCCGAAGCCGTTGTCTTACTGGTTTGACATCAGGATACATTTTAATTTCATGTTCAACGATACTCGAGTCAATGCCTGGCATTTCATCATATGACCAAGCAAAGAGATCTCTAAATTCGCGAAAAAGAGCGTTATATATTTCCAGTTCTGAAGGGGAACAACCTTTGCCGACATAAATATTCTCTACAACATCTATTTTAGTCGAGATATTTATGGCTATAGTCTCTTCAATATTGGATAGGTTTCGCTCGGAATCCACCGTGTTTACAGTATTTGTTAGGAATTCAAAAACTGAAGGGTGATAAAGGTCACTTTGAGTATCTTCTTCATATTCCAGAAGAAGGGAACGATGGTGGCGATCATTCCATGGTGCCCCCTCAATCATCATTGATTGTAAGATTCCTTCGTCAGTCCCATGTACTTTCAACCAAGGATCTAATGGGGTTCCATATTCTTTAGACCTATCTACCCAAACGCTTGACGAGCGTTGATTTGGGCTCGCCTCCCATGCTTGAAACATTGATTGCTACAATATTTCTAAAGGGCTTGGGGGCAAAACCATTGAATGATCCATGTTGACCTTCGTGGAAGATATCATGTTGCAGGTTGCTACAAACGATACATTTCCTGTATAAACAGGAGGTGGTAGCGCGAAAGTTCCCATCAATGTGGGGTCTTTCAATAATCCTACTCCGATATCTTGAATTGAATGGTTGCTCTCATGGATCATGGGAATGCTTCCTGTAACTTGTGAACCATTAGGGAGGAAATTCTGTTGGTCGACGATCGTAATCCCTCCTTCAAACGGGAATGCGATCTTCCTAAAATAAGTCGACACAACAGCTGCCATCGCATAAATCCATGGTCTACCTAGTAGGATGTTATAGTCAATATTTCCATCAACGACTTCTACATCAATTTCTACTGTTTTTCCTCCTAGTTCAACTTTTAAGTTATTAAGGATACCGTAAGGGGTATAAGTCCTTCCGTCGAAAGCTTTTAATGTCGTCGAAGATCGCGACAAGGTTGGAGATCCTAAAGTTTTCCAGCAACTCATTGACATAATACATGTCGAGGCTCCCTCATCAATTATTGTTCTGTGAACAGTTTTGTTGAGTGCTTTCACTTGAATAAGGAAAGCTAGCTGAGCTGGTAACTGAGGATCATATCCCTTGTGATCAAAGGATACAAGATTGGAATCCTTAGGATCAACCCCACCAATTGCTGATAACAATGCCTGCCTTTGGGTTGGACAATTTTGTAGCACTTCAAGAGTCGACATAGCGGATGGCGATTGGGCCAAATCTTCCACTATATTATAATGCTGCGCCGCTCTGGCGCGAGGATTAAATGTCGACTTGTGTACTACACCCTTCGGCGGTTTTATTGTTAATTCAGGGATGGTGGGTGTTACAACTTCTGTCGAAGTTGTTGTCGAAATACTTGGTTGATCTTTACCTTTGTCGTTCGACAGCTGAGGATTACCATAATCTTTGTTCCTTGTCGAAATCAAAGCATCATTCTGCTGTTTCGAAACTGACAACATAAGTACTTGCGACGGGGAAGCATTTCCACTATCAACCATATTTTGACCTGGGTTGGGAAATGGATCAGTTAACACAGCTGAGGTTTGGGATCCTTTAAAGAACCTCTTTAACTCAGCTTTGAATGGGCAATTCTTTGTGGTATGATCCTTATCATCACATATTAGACATGGATAATTTTGTTTCCCTTTGCCAGGAGGGTTTGAAGAATTTTTTCCAGGGGATGACTCACCCTGTTTCTTCTTCTTCCCTTTGTTTTGTTTCTTCTTGCTTCCTGGTTGATTGGTTTCTTTGCCTTTATCTTCTGATACGGCATTTACTTCTGAAGCAAGAATTTCTTCTTTTGCATTTTGATCCGAATTCTTACGGGCTTTCTTTGACGAAGCCTTTATCGATTTCGCATTTGCTGTGCCAATCACACCATCACCGGCATGAGAGTCACTATTTGATTTAGGAGGGGGAGGAATTGAAAATTCCGGTCTAGGGGCGTCAGGTATTTTGTCATAGAGCGTGCCGGACTGAGTATAAACTAAGTCCAAATATTGTGCACGAGCAATCACTTGCTCCTCTGTTACGACTCCCCCCTTGGCCACATCTTCCGTAATAGCCGGAAGTAACGACTTTATAAACCATTCAGCTAATAGCTGATCGGGAACATATGTTTTCACCATCCTACGACGACGACGCCACTCATGTATATGATCAAATATATGGGTAGCATTTGTCTGTTTGAAGTTGGTTAATATTTCTGTTCCCGTTTCATACCTTATCGGTAGTTGAAAATGGGTCAAGAAAGTCGTGGCTAGGGAACTAAAGTTGTCAAAAGAGGCTCTTGGCAATTCAATATACCATTTAGCCGCTGGACCTGTCAATGTCCTCTGAAAATGGTGAAGCCTTATCGAATCGTCATTAAGGGTGTTCGACGAACACCACAGATGAAAAGTCATCACGTGATTCGATGGGTCTTCACCTGGATTTCCATTGAATTTAGGAATGTCAGATGGAAGTTTATGAGGAATCACTGGCCACCAAGGGGCATAAGAAATCGGATCGTTGGTTAAACGGTGTAAATCGGGTAACTCTAAAGTTGCCACGAATGGTAACTGTTGATTCAGGTTAGGCGAAGCGTAACCAGGGTACGATGGAATCGCTTGAGCAGTGGGCCTTTGCATACCAGCATAATGTAATTGATGTTGGTATGACTGATACGGTTGGTGGGCCTGACCACTGTAAAGCGGTTGGTTTTGACCGTTTTGGATATACGGTTGTCCACTATTCACAAAGATCTGCTGTTCAGAACCTTGGTACACTTGCTGGAACTGCGGTTGTTGGTATTGTACAAGCCATGGTTGTGATGCCATGTTCTGTTGCGCCATGCTAACCATTGGACCAAGGTGTGGGGTAATTGTACCCGTTTGCACTTGTGACGTCCCACCAGTTGGCGATTGTGGTTGTGACCCATGGTCAAGCGACTGTTGCATTACAACCTGAGAAATCTGAGGTTGACATGTAACAGGTATCGCTTGAACTTGCGACACAGTTACAATAGCCGGTGTGGTTGGGATGTTCGTCACAGGTACACACTGTTGCATAGAATATACAATCCTTGGTTGTTGAGGTAGCATAGGTACCCAACTACTTGATGCAATTCCAGTATAACCTGAATATTGTTGAGAACTGCCATATGGATATCCTCCCGGAGGAGGTAATGAAAGGTCATACTGCCCCCCATATGGTAGCAATCCGGAACTCAGAGGGATTGTTAGTCCTTGAGGACTAGATGGCCCAAATTGACCTCCATGAGGATCAATCTGTCGAGTTTCAACATAAGAATTACCGGGTATTACTCCGGATGAACAAACTGGAACAGACCATACTGTCGAAATAGTCCCTTGGTGGACTCCTTCTAGCTGTTGAGAGCTAGTTGGGACAGCTGGTATGCCGGCAAACATCGTTGGAGTGACGGCAGGGGCTTCTGCTGTCGCTGTGTCATTTGACACAGTCCTAGATGATGACGGTTGTTCAGACATTTTAAGTCTATCCAATAGATTGCCTAGCGATTCTACAGGGACTTCCACTTGTGGTGGATTAACCTCTGATGAAGGAAAGAGAGTGACCCCTACTCCAAAATGAGTTGGAGTACTTGCTTGCGGATCCTCTGCAATTTCCTCTATCGCAATCAAACCTGGTGGAAGAGGAAGACCGTCAGGTCCGTAAAATATTTTTGGTGCCGAAGAAGTGGTTGTTTCGACAACGACAGTTGTTTGAGGAACAAAACTCTCTGGACCAGTTACAGATGGAATTGGTTCAGTTAAACAAGTATTTGCCCCCAGACTAGGATCAGTATTACTGTCCTTCTGTGGCTGTTGAACTTCTTCTATAGAGGCAGGGTTTCCAGAAATGTTAGGAGTAACCGGAACCTCAGATGTAGTTGGAACACCTGTTCTAACTTTCAAAGGAGATTTTGAACCGGTTAAACGAGTTCGCTTTGCCCGTACTGTTTTCGATTCCGGGGACAAAGACGGTTGACTCGTAAGCCTCCGCGAACGACGGGGTTTCAATTGACTTTCTTCCACGATTGCGGATTACTCGATCAACTAAAATATTAAAAGGGGAAATTTTTGTTTCCGAATTGAATGAATTTTATTAGACGCTTTTAGACACAACTTGCTTTTTCACTTTTTAAGAGTCGAGAAAAAGCTAAAGATGACTCTAGTCTCCTTCGATGTATTAACGAGCCCGAAGTGACAAATGCTTGGTTGGACTTTTTCAGTTATAGAGTTTGAAAAAGGCCAAAAGAAACTGCTCTGGAGATCTAGGCAGAGGGTGTGCCAAACCTTTCGCAAAACCACAGAATACGTTTTACGGTACGAGTGGTCGATCTTCGTGAATGCTGTGTTCACTGCATTGCGATCAGTAGGGCGGCCGACACAGCTTCCTATGGATAAAGGTTTTATTCCTATAGGGGTCTCCCAATATATACGCGACGGTACGTGGGAGCACAAGTTCATATTAGTGCCACCGACTCTCAGGAGGAATCACCCACCTTCGTCGAGATCGACAGTCACTACGTTTAACGACGCCGGAACACGTCTCTAGCTTAGACCTCTAGATGTTTGCGTTATGTTTCAAAGCGTTGTTAGGTTCATTCAATATATTTTAAGTTGATCTTTTTTAAAGTTTGCCTTTCAAGGTTCACCACGAGATGTATTGATACAAATTCCTAAATGCAGTCTAAGATGAGAAGCAAGCTTTTTCAATCTTTTCGACTTATGAAAATCTTAACTACTGAGGGAAAAGAGAGACAAAATCTTTTCACACAGATCAAAGAGCACTCGCTAATGCACTTTTTCCCTAAATCAACATACAAACTTATATGCAAAATGCAAAGATGCAGGTATTTCTTTTCTCTTTCTTAATGTTTGTGCGATACAAAAGAAAGCTGTTGTATAATTTCGAATTCAATTTCAAGCGAAAGCAAACAAGCTTTGTCCAAAATCAAAAGACACCTTAAGATTTACTTGTTTCGACACTAGAAATATATAAACTCAAACCAAATGACGAAAGCAAAAACTCAATTAGCTATGAACAGCCAACAAACTAACTCTTAATATCAAAACGACACTTTATCACAGGTCTAGATCTAAGAGGTCACAGCAAGACTAGTTCACTTTCGTTATGGGAAACTGTAAATGCACAAGAAATACACAAAGAACAAACACAGTTTCTTTATACAACCAAGGCGGAATAGTGACAAGGAAAGTTTGTTTCAGATAGGCCCACTGACTGGTAACAAATAGCAAAACAAGAGTGAAAACAGGGCAAGAAACAGCACGAAACCCCAGTAGCACAAAGCAAGACTGGTCCAGCGCAGGTGGGACACTATCTGTTTGACCTTCAGCGCAGGTAGCCCCTTCGGGAACTGTGCTGAAATGCAGACAGCCTTTGTACAGCCTGCACTGAAGAACGAAACTTTCGTTTCTCTTGGTTTCCGGGTCACAGATTGCTCAAAAATTCACAGTTTTTGCTCAAATCAGAAGCTATCAGTCAAGGACACACTAAGGGATGACAAGGAGGATGAAAAGCTATCACTAAGAGCTTATTAGAGTCCTTGTGGATCAGCTCTTCAAATCATAAACTTGCCCAGCAACTAAGCTAGAGTAGCTGCCCGCTACTTTGTATTTGAAAGATTCAAACGCAGTTCGATTCGGTACTCCCTTTGTTTATGAAATGAATAGCAAAAAACACAAACAACCAACAAGATACGATCCCCAGTGGAGTCGCCAATTTGTTGTTGGGAAAAGTATCCAATACGGAATGACCCTATCCCACTCTAAGGGTGATAGTACCTCAGCAACAACTGAATGCAAAGCTATTCAAGATTACTTCTTTATGAGATGTAAGAGAGAGGAGAAAGGGATCCACTAACTGTTGTCTTCCGCTAATGGTTGATCGAATCTTCCCTCTTTGCTGCTTGCTCCCAGCTCCTTGCTCTTTCACTGGCCCAGCTACACAAAGATCCTGCAAAAGCACAAGAAAGGGAAACTACAAGAAGCATACATCCATAATTGATTCAAGGATTAGAATAAATCAAATATACAAGCATCAATACACCATTAAGATACATGCATATAGAAGAACCTCGAATGCTTTATTAATGGAAGAAGTAAAGTTCTGAGAATGTTACAACCATAAGAGGCCCAATCCAGCAACACCTCCCAGCAGAAAGAAATTTCCTCTTCACCTCCTTCAAAGCAATCACCCAATAGTTCTATGCACAAACCAACAACACTTCCTTACATTCACAAAATTCCAGCCTCCATAGACCTCATGAGAGAGCTCTATATATAGAAGTTTTGGAGAAAAGATGAATCAGCTTGAGACTGACATGAAGCTGACTAGTGTCCTCTCCCACTTCAGTTATTCTTCAGTCCTTGAGTCCACTTGGAGTTTCTTGCTTCCACTTGGAGATCTAGATCCTCTTACTCATCACAAGGCGAATTCCCTGATCCAAGTGTCATTTTGGAAGCTTCCTGGGCAGTTGACACCTTGCAGAATGACTGTGCCACTTGGCCAATCTCGCCCAGCGCAGGTAGCCTTCATTAGATTTGACATTCAGCACAGATGCTTAGTGGAGCAGCTGACATGATCCAGAAATAGCTTGTTTTTTAGTGTTTTCAGGTGGAGAACTGATTTTCAGTGCTGTGGTTTGCTGACCTTGTTCCTCTAGGGGTAGGAACAACATGTTTAGGGACTTTGGATCCCTCAGATTATCGAAATTTCATGCTTCATGCTGTAAGGCACAAAAATGTCTATAACAGTTACTAAGGAGCAAGTCATTGCTCAAGCCCAGTACCTTGACTTAGTTTACACTCAGTCGGGTATGTTGCACGAGAAGATCCCAGATCTTCCTAAGTCGAATCAAATTGCTGCTGCTCCTTTGGGGTCTCATGCTACTGATGGCATGATTGGTATGGTGAATACTAAAAGTAAGAAGAAATCCTCAAAGAATTCTTCTCCAATAATAACCTTACCGGACTCCCCGACAGGACAATCTTCTCCTGAAATTACTGCCGATATTCATGCTGTAGAGTCATCTACGGCTAAATCAAAAAACGGTGGTAAGAAGAAAGGCAAGAAGAAGGATAAAGCAGACAAGGCTCCAAAGGAGAAAAAAGAGAAGTCGGAATCTAACGACGAAAAGCGCAAACCTCGCTATCCTTGTTTAATTTGTGAAGAAGATCATTTCACAAGAGATTGCCCTCATCGGGCAGAGGTTGTGAAAATCGTTAAAGGTTCCCCAACTCCTGCTGTTTTGAAAGATCCATTTCCAAAGCAGGAGAGTAAAATGATAGGTTCTTCCTCGAGTGCCAGTGAAGAGCCCATATTGATGATGTCTCATGTACGAATTGCGACTCGATCGCAAGATTATGGTAGTAAGAATCCTGTTGATGGTAAAGAAGCAGAATCTTCTCATTCTACTCCATCAACCTCAGCTCCCGGTTTCGGTCCACTACAGATCGAGAAACCTAACCCAGACTTGATAATTAAACCGCCCGCCAAGGGTATACTTCGAAAGTCTTCTTTCAATCCACATGCGAGAGCAGCTTAGAATTATAACATTGTTGAGGATTTAGCTGTTTCACCCTCAGCAATGTCGGCTTTGGAAGTGCTGCAATCATGCCCAGCACAACGAAAATTACTCTTGTCGGCTATAGGAGCTGTTGATATTCAGGACCCGAACCTGATAATCTTTGATCTAGAAAATAGTACACCGCGTCTCCCTCATCAAATGGCTTTCCAGATTCCAGTGATAGTCAAAAACAGGCCTATTCATCGGACTGTAATTGATGAAGGAGCTTCTACGTGTATTATGTCGATTCAGTGTTGGAGATCGCTTGGTTCTCCTTCACTGAACCAATCCCCGATGATTCTTAAGGCCTTTGATGGCCGTGGGTTCCATCCGTTTGGCATTCTACAGGATTTTCCTATAGGGGTTGAAGGAAAAACCGTTAGTCTGGATGTGGAGGTGGTTGATGCCCCTCTAGACTACAACCTTCTTTTGGGTCGCAGTTGGTCTTACGCTATGACAGCGGTTGTGTCATCGGTCTTCAGAGTTATAAAGTTCCCACATAATGGTAAGATCGTGACGATAGACCAGCTGACTTACTTTTCATCCGACCCAGCCTCTTCAGAGAGTATCCAGCATGTTGGTAAAACGACTATCCCTTACAGGGATGTTGGTGTAGGATTGGTTAAAGATTCCGGTTTACTAGGAACTTTTCCCTTTCCTTCCATCAATGCAGACCCTTCATTCGCATCCATTCATATGATTACTTTAGACACTATTATTTACGACGATCCTTGGATTTTCCCATCTGAATCTGAAATAGACTCCTTCGGTAATGCAATGCCTTTGAGTCCATATGAAATTTCTTATGAGGCCATGTAGTCTTTTTCTGACTCCAGTTCAACCCAATTCGACCAAATGAATGTGGTCTGTGAGGAATCATTTTTCACGTCAACCTCGGAACAGATAACGTTTCCCGAAGTTGTGTCATCTGACGAACAACTTCACGAAATCCTAAGTGTAGACGATCTACCATGGGAAGATCTTCATCATAGATCTTCGTTTTTACCTGAGGCTGATGACTTTGGAAATGATTTTTCATCAATTTTTACAGCTGAATATGTCAAGGACGCTCAGAATCCCATGAAACATCCTGATTCAGAGTTGAATTTGGGAAACATTTCCCAAACTATTGCCATCGACATTTCAGTCAAAACCGGAGTTATTGAAAACATTCATATAGGTGCCTCGTGTACAGATAAGGAAATTCAAACATACAAGGTCCTATTTCAAGAATTCCGCGACGTGTTTGCCTGGTCCTATGAGGAAATGCCAAGAATTGATCCCTCCATTGTTGTTCATGAAATCAAGACCTACCCGGACGCTAAACCCGTTCGGAAACGTCTGCGTCAGATACACCCTAGGAAAGCGGTTGCGATTAAAGCAGAAGTCAAGAAGCTGTTGAAAGCAGTTTTCATTTATCCGATCCCGTTAACGGATTGGGTATCGAATATTGTTCCGGTTAACAAGAAACAAGGAATAATAAGAATATGTATCGACTATAGGGATATAAATCATGCTTGTCCCAAAGACAACTATCCTACACCCTATATCGATCAAATAATTGATGATTGTGCCGACAGTGAAATATTTTCCTTTATGGACGGTTTTTCCGGTTACAACCAAATCAATATTCTACCTGCTGATCAACCAAAAACGGCTTTCATTTGTCCTTGGGGGACATTTGCTTACTGCAAATTACCTTTTGGACTTAAGAATGCCGGAGCCACTTTCCAACGGGCAATGTCTTACGCGTTTCACGACATCAAGCACATTGTGCAACCGTATCTCGATGATTTGCCTGCTCATTCTTTACATCGAGCTGATCACCTTGTCCATTTACGCGCTATTTTTATGAGGTGTCGGCATTATCGAATTCGGTTGAACCCACACAAATGTTTCTTCTGCATAGAAGTGGGACGATTGCTAGGATTTGTCGTTCCAAAAGCCGGTATCCGCGTCGATCCCTCGAAGGTCGAGGCCATCATCAAATTGCCTCCTCCTTCGAGTTTGCGCCAACTCCAAAGTTTGCAGGGGAAAGAAAACTTCTTACGTCGATTCATTCCTAACTACGCCAAGGTTACAAAGGGTTTCACCAGGTTGTTGAAACAAAACGCTCAATTTTCTTGGGATGAGATAGCTCAGAAATCTTTTGATGCACTTAAGCACGCGTTGACCCATGCACCGTTGCTGCATCCTCCCAACTACAACCAGGATTACTTTTTGTACCTCGCCGCCTCCCACTCCACCATTGGAATGGTCTTAGTTCAGGAAGATGAATTCGGAACAGAACATGTGATATATTATCTTAGTAGGACGTTAAATCCCACTGAGCTAAAATATTCGCATGTGGAGAAATTGGCCCTGGCAGTTGTCCAGGCTGTCCAGCGTTTTCGTCATTACATTCTCCTCCGTAAAACTACAGTGATTTCAGATTGTAACCCTATGATCTATATTTTGACAAAACAATTGCTAGGGGGAAAGTACTCCAAATGGATTGTTATCCTGCAGGAGTTCGATTTGGAGTTTGAGAAGTCCAAGTCTAAGAAATCCTTAGTTTTTGCGGAATTAATGTGTGACTTCCCGCGTGCTGACACGGAAACTGTGGCAGAGGAACCCATTGCGGATGAATCTCTGTTTCTTATCAGCACTTTAGATCCGTGGTATGGGGATATAATCGTTTATCTCCAAACCCAATCTTTTTGGCCTGAAGCTTCAAAGTTGGAACGCCGAAAAGTTTGATTCCAGTCCCAACAATACAGAATTATTGGAGATACTCTTTATCGTCATGGGGCGGACTTGGTTTTTCGTCGTTGCTTAACTCATGAAGAGGCAGAAAGGGTTTTGAATGACTGTCATTCTGGAGCATGTGGCGGTCATATGTTTGGGTATGCCACAGCTCAGAAGGTGTTGCGTGCTGGCTATTTCTGGCCGTCCATGTTTAAAGATTGTATCATTGCGGTCTGAAAATGCCACAACTGCCAAGTGTTTGATCGCAAGATGCGCGTACCACCTGCTCCTCTCCACCCTATAATTGTTGTTGGTCCTTTTGCTAAATGGGGTATCGATTTTATTACTTGTAACCCTCACTCGGCCGGGGGGCATGCGTATATCATCCTTGCGGTTGATTATTTTACTAAATGGGCCGAGGCGATGCCTACATTCGAGGCAAGCGGCAAAACAGCAGTGATTTTTGTATTCAATCATATTATTGCTAGGTTTGGTGTCCCACAAGTAATAATCACTGACCATGGGCGCCATTTTCGAAACATTATGATGACAGAACTTACAAGCTAGCTTGGTTTACGCCATGATAGTTCTACTCCTTATTATCCTCAAGCAAATGGTTTGGTTGAATCCATCAACAAAGTTCTCGTTATCATGATCCGACGAATCATTGGTATTCATCGGTCGAATTGGCACAACATGTTATTCTCAGCGCTTTGGGCGTATCGAACCTCAGTAAAAACATCAACAGGGTTCACTCCTTTCCAACTAGTTTATGGTTTGGAAGCAGTGTTGCCCATTGAATGCGAAATCCCATCACTTCAAATGGCTATCGAATTACTCCCAGCTACTTTCGAAGAGGAGAAGCATCTGTTATACTTAGCTAAATTAGATAAGACTCGACGTGACGCTGCTTTGGCAATCAAGACTCACGCAAAAAGGATGAAAGCTCAGTATGACCGTAACGTGACCCCTCGTAATTTTTCGGAAGGAGACCTAGTGTTATTATATGATCAAGCTAACGATAAATTAGGTGCTGGAAAATTCGTTCCCATGTGGCATGGACCCTACATTGTCAAGCGAAAGCTGGCAAAAGGGGCCTATGAGCTGGTAGATTTTGATGTGGACTCTTTGGGTAAACCCAGAAATGGACTTTACCTAAAGAGGTATTATGCTTAAATGGTGGGTATGGAGATTTAGTTAGTCCTAGTTAGGTTAATTTTCTTTTTAACTGGTATGTTTGCTTAGTTTAGGCTGTGTGCTTAGTTTAAAGAGTGTGTTTTTGTCGTTATTCTGGCTTATCTTGGTTTTACTCTTGATATTGCAGATGTCGACGCCTCTCCAAACATACATTGGATTTGCTGATGGTGCTTGTCGTAGTACACGGAATATCTCTTCCGCAGCTTGGGTTATCTATTCGCCCTCTGACGAGTTAGTTTCTATGCATGGGGTGAGCCTCGGTCAAACAACAAACAACCTTGCAGAATACAGTGCAGTGATTGAATTATTATCTGAATCTATTTCATTTGGGATTCGGAGTTTGATAGTGAGGTTAGATTCTGAACTCGTTGTATTACAGCTTAATAGAGTCTATGCCATTAGAAATCCAGTGTTATTAAGATTGTTTTTGAGGGTGCGTCTCTTGGAACGTGAATTTGATTACATTGAATATCAGCATATTCCAAGGTCTTTAAATACATTAGCAGATGCAATGGCGTCTCGAATGTTAAATAGACATTTGTAGCAATCATAAATGTAAACTTATAAACATTTCATCACACATGTTTAACAAAATAAGCCGGTAATGATGATATATATAGATAGGAGTGTGTCAAAAATATACATCGTCTTCGATCATAGGTTGAAAAACACCTTATGATCGGCAAAAATGATAAGTACAAAAAATAAAAAAATGTCATATGTGTCTACAAAAGTGACTAGCCAATCACTGGTGGTGCTCTCTATACGAGACTACTGCCCACGCGACCCTACACAGGAACCTCCTGAAAGGTCCTGGGACTGCGACCACATAGCGCTGAAGTCGGATAGGAATGTCATCTATAGTGGTCTCTGGTATATCCGCCGTCAGACGCTCTAGATCCTGTTCCAGCTCGGCTAAGGTCTCTGCGGCTGCATCCTGTGGGGCTGGTGCTGGTACAGCTGGTACTCTCCTCTCAAAAGCCCGGAGGTTGGCTGGACGCCGTGGGCCTACATCTGCATTTTGAAAATTTGTGTTGTCAGTTTTGAGACGATATATAAAAAACAAAAAAATATGTATAATTTAAAAACTTGTGAAAACTGAAATACCTCTCTCGTCCCATTGTTCTCCCTGTGGAAGAACCATGTCCGGATCATTGCGAAAATCCATTCCGGCGTACGGAAAATCCTGAATCGCAACGACCTGGCCCTCTAGCCAGTGAAAGTAACCGTCAGGAAAACGAACAACTGTTGCTCCCTCATCAGGATGCCGGGCCATTACCGCAACCCATCTCGTCAACTTAGGCTCCCGAGGAGGCCCAACTGGAACTGTAAGATGCTGGGGGATCAGCATTGGAACTCTCTCTAGGGCAAAGCTCACAACTAAAGGCCCATATCCAAAGGTCTTCAGTTTTCCTCTCTTTTCCCTGGTTAGTTGGCCCTTCATATTGGCCAACACAGCATCGCACCAGTTGAAAATGGTGCCTTGGAAGCAATCTATAGCCATTCGCATTTGGGACCCGGTGGCATGGTGCAAAGCGACCGCGCCGCAAAGTCTGGTAACAGTAAAGGCTATCACCATAAGTTCAGGTCGGGATATGTATTTGATTTCTATCCCCTTCTCCTGGTTTTGATTGTTGCACCACTCTAGCCGGAGACTAGTAAGGGATTGGCCACCCGGCCTAGTCCCGAATAGAGAGAGTTGCTCGCCCCTGTTAGGCAAGCCAGTGAGAAAATATATGTCGGAGGGCTCTATCTCGAGCTGGTGATCTCCGATGTAGAAACACTGATCCTGAATGTTCCACCTTTCAACCAGCCACTCAAGGAATGGCACCTGGGCCCTCATGCCAGGTATGGCCCAGTACTTGTAGAGACCGTATGCCTTTAACGCATCAATAGAAGGTTGATGACCTATTGTGGCCAAATCAACGTCCTCGTGTTCTCTTTCACGCCAATCAAGCATGGCGTGCACCCTGCACATCATAAAACATCTGTTAGAGTCCATAAAATTTTAAAATTTTGGTCCATTTTGGAGAAATGAGGGTTTCAAAATGCGTTTTGCGGGGTACGCACCCCGGCTTTTAGGAACAGAGCGTCTGGACGCAGCTTCCCTTAAGGCCAAGTGCGTACACCCGGTATTTTCCCCATTGAGAAAATATCGGGGTACGCAGGTCAGCAGTGCATGACCTGCGTACCCCGAAGGGTGCATCTTGAAACCCCAAGACCTCCAAAAAATCAAATAAAAACCTAAAAATGAATTTTAAACGGATGGAAAGCAAGAGAAGGATGTTGTAGAATACCTGATGAGACGGCGTTCGGTTCTGGCGGTCGGATTCTCCGCAATATCCACAGGAAGTTTCTTGTCAAAAGCCCTTTTCTCAACCTCAACAGTGAAATGGTAAAAATGACATGGTAAAAGGTCTTTTTATAGGTTTTTTGGATGACTGAATACTAAGTTTGTTTATTTTTCACCATGAAAGGATATTTTTCAATTTATTTTTGCCCATCTTAAACAGGTATGAGTAATGTGTTGTTTTTGTGCAGGACAAAGGGACTTTAGGGTAAATTATCATTTTTCACGTCAGAGTCATCTTTTAAGCCCTTTTCTGACTCCTAAAACATGAAAAGATTGCCGAGCATTTCTTTTACACTCGTTAAAATGGAATTAAAAGACGGTCCTCTTATAGCCCTTTTCTGACCGTAAAAACACGAAAAGATTGCCAGGTTTTTGTCGTTTCAAACTCGATATTGGAAATAAAACGACGTGTCCTTGATCGCTTTTTACTTTTCAGGTCAGAGACACTAATCATGAAAGTACTCCTTGGTCGCGAGATCAAGCGGTTCTCTCAGGTATTATTTTATACTTTTTCGGGCTTGGGAGACACAAATTTACGAAAAAGTTCACCGTGGAGTCTTCTTTAGTTTTTTCAGACTCTCTAAAAATGAAAAACGCCGAGTTTCTCCTATACTGGACTCGTTAAAATTTCACAGTAAAGGACCTGTTCGATTACAAACAGGAACGGACCACTCCTTCTTAGGGTCCGAATCTAAACTAAGTTGGACTCATCCGAAGGATGAGCTTATAATCAAGCATATGTTATCCTCCTCAAGCTTGTTAAAAATAAAGAGGTACTTGCCAGAAATGGTGGGGGAAAAGAGAGAAGAATGAACCGATTTATCATCCTTTGTTACAAAAGAACCTTATCACCGCTCTTGAACACGACACTTTCCGTTCACCTGGGTTGGGAAATCCTTTGCCTTAAAAGTTGATCAAACCACTTTGAAAGTCTTCAACCGTTTCCGGGTATTAACTTTGGGTCAATCGTCACCAAACCATCTGTCGTATCGTTATGTGTTCAAGAGGTCTCTGCAAATAAACCATTCATATGCAAAATACTTGAGTCAGACCTTACAGCAACATTTCTTCAACTTGAACAATGATTTCGTGTTGTGGGCTTGCCTGCAACGAGTCGCTTTCTACGACATCAGCACATTATCTAGAAAGATGACTTAGAAATCGACAGTTCCTTGAAGTCTGCATGCATCAATGGCAGGTTTCTCACCTTTGACGACAATTTACATCATTGACTTTCGATCGAAGGATTCCGTGACGTGTTTGACATCAACTCATTCATTCACATTTCATGGATTGTACTGGGTACTTTGAGAACCATTGACATCACTGGTGGTATCTCTCACACTTGTTAACAATTTACTTCATTGACTGGTAATCAAGTGGTTTCTACCATGCTCGACATCAACTCATTTATTCGCATGGGTAGAATCGTACCAATTCGGGAAGTAGAAATGAAGACCCTGGATCTAGTTTCCACCATCCAGGGTGCGAGGAGTTTTGTATTCATTATACAGTAGACTAATCATAAACAGATGGCTGCGTCCATACTGTGTCTACAAAAGTCTATGATTGTGATGTACTGCAAAATCATTCTTGTATCAGAGCAGTAGTTAGATCATTAGTTAAAGTTTTCAATCTGAGTATGGGAATGCCTACCTCAGCGATGATATCATCTTATATATGTATTTTGTGTTGAATATTTGCAAGTTCTGACCGGGTCCTCCGCAAGATACTCCTTGAAATGATAAAGTACTTCACCCTTCCTAGATCATAAAAACCCTAATCTACTACAGGCTTCGCACTTTAGGGGGCAATCTGTTACACTAAAAAATGTCACCATGACTATTTGCAGTTAGTATGGCTCCATCCATTGTCATACTATCCTCCTTGGCAAGTCTCATGCCTCTGCCTTCCATGTCAAACTCAAAGAAAGAGAGAAAAGTCATTTAAAGTCAAGTTATCTCTGGTACGCAGTTTCTCTCAGCCTTACCTGCGGGTACGCAACCCAAGTTCACAATACCTGCGTACTTGTATGCTCTGTATGTAAAGGGATGGGTGCGTACTCCTGTAAAGGTCAAAAGGCGCAAGTTTCACTTCAAAAAAGTTACTTGTGGTCATTTCTAGAGCCTTCTAGAAGCATGTTTGACGTGTATCAAGTGCCTCCAGATGGTTCATGTATCCCTACCAAAGAGGGACTTATCCCATCAATAGGGGAGCTATCCCATCCAAAGAGGGACTTATCCCATTGATGGTGGACCTGAATAACTTCCTCTAGAGCACTATAAATACAGGCATTGGACCAAAGGGAGGGGAGGTTGAAAGCTGAACATTCCTAAGGGTAGATGCTGCTAGAATTAGGACTTCCTTGTAGAAGCTTGTAAGGAGAGATTACCATCTTTACTTGTTTCCATTGGGAGGTGGGTGAGCTGATCAGAGTAAGGGAGAACTCTTGTGGACCCTGGGAGGAGCTTGCACAACACCAAGGCTCAGGTTGTAATGGTTCCTTTTGTTACCTTTTAATACAAATTAGTCCATTCTTCTCAACAATTTGTTATTAATGAGTTGTTTCATATACTCCTTGGTCTATATGTTAAATATGTTTTATTTTATGTGATATTCAGGTGCTATTTAATCGTTTGATTGTTGGTGAATGCAGGTTTCGAAGGGAAGGAGGAGCTCATCCGGATCAACGAAGCTGGACTACTACAACAGCGTTGGATTACAGGTAGGATCTAAACACTTAATTTCTCATATTGTAAAAGCATATTTAGGGAAGGATTGCTCTTATTTGGCTTGTTTGTCATTAGAGAGTCTTAGGCTTTCTAGGAAGGTCTGTTGTGTCCGCACTGACGACTCTTTCTGCGTGACAGTGAGTCAGATTTTGAGATTTGATTAGTGTCCTCTCTCTAATAGTTCTTGATTCCACTTGGAGATTGATGATCTCTTACTCATCCCTGGGCAAATGCAGAGAGGCAAGTGTCACAGGAGAAGTTTTTAGAAGATTCCATGATCCTCCACCTTGCAAATTGACCCTGCCATTTGTCCACTCTCACCCATCGCACCCCATAGAAGGGATTTTCAAGATGCATCGCACCTACTATGTGTATTTAGGTGGGATGCAACGCACTTTGACCATGGAGCAGGTGAGATGGTCTAGTTTTGACCAGTTCTGAGTAGTTTTTCATGGAAAACTTCTGGGAGAAGATATAATCAGTTGACCTTGTTCTTTTAGAGGTTGGAACAACACTTTTAGGCACTTAAGAGCCCTTGGTTTATGGAAATTTATGATTGGGGTTGCAGTGCCCAAAAATATCTATAACAGTTGCCCCCTAAAGCATGAGGTTGTTAATCTGTTGATGTCGAGTGAAATGCTTTATCATGAGGATCTGAAGTTCTTTCAAGATGGAAGGCGACCTGTAATAAGATACAATACAATACATTATCTTCATAATATTTTCATGATCTAGCTGAGGTCGGCATTCCCATGATCAGCTTTATAAATTCATTTTCATGTACATAAGACAGAAAATCGTCTGAGTGTAGACTGATTATTCTGGTAGAGCCATCATCCCTTAGGTTGGATAATTATCTGTGCAGTAATGATGTACATTTGATGTCTTTATTTTCCTGAATATATATCGCAGCTCGGATGGATGAAACTAGATCCGGGGTCTTCAATCTCGTTCGATCTTCACTCAAAGTACAAGTCGATCCATGTGAGAGATGTTCTGGAGTCGAACATGGAAAGACATCGCCTGATTACCAGCCAATGATGTAAGCTGTTAACAGGTGCGAGAGGAATCACCGATAATGATGATGACCCTCAAGGTACTATAATACAATTCACGTGGTGTGAATTAGGGACTCGGTGTCGAAAACCACGCAAAATCTTTCGGTTGAAGGCCATTGATGTAAACCTGTTGCCGGAAGTGAGAAACTTGCCATTGAGGCATGCAAGCTTCAAAGTACTGAAAGGGTTGTTCCTAGATCAACTTCTTGGATAATGAGTTGATGTCGACAAGAAGAGATCTGTCATAGGAGGGCCTTAATGAATCCCACATCAATGACACGGAATGGAGCAAATGATTTTAATGGAGGTGAAAACGATCTGGTGATATAAGGTTCAGGGTGGCGACCATGAAAAGAATGGAGCGTAAATGTATTGCAGTGGGTGAGACACAGGTGAATTCTCTGAGCGACTTCTATTGAACATATCGGCGACACATACATGATGGATCGGTAGCATTAACCCCAAATATGGATGGTGTGACGGAACCATGGTGATGTGACTAGTGAATGGAACAACCCAACCCGACTCGGATGCGGAGTGAAAGTGTCATGTTCAAAAGCGACTTGCTACCGATAAAGTTTCTTCAAGTTTTCTTCCCAATTTTTCCCCAGTCATTGCTGACCAGTACCTCTTTATTTCTGTCAAGCATGAGAAGGATAACATATGCTTGTTCTATAATTTTCCCTTCGGGCAAACCCATCGCTATGTTTTAACGAGCCTAGTGATAGTGAAACTCGTTCTTGTATGTATGGACAAGTTTGTCGCTATTGGGTTTTAACGAGTTTAATGACAAGGATAACTTGGTCCTTTTCAATTTTAGAGAGTCTGAAAAAGGGACGTAAAGAAAACTCCAATGATCCTTTTTCGTCATATAATCCCTTGAGTCCGAAAAAGTATAAAACAATACAAAAGGGATGAATTTTCGGTACTTTTAACGAGCTGAACAAAACACGCGCTCAATCTTTTTGTGTAATAATCTCTCAAGTCCAAAAAAGATTAAAATCTGAAGGAGGGATAGCACTTCCAGTCCCTTTAACGAGCTGGAGAGGCCAATCGCTCGGCAATATTTTCATTTTTTACGAGTCAGTTGAAAAGAGCTTAAAGGAGACTTGTTTTTTGAGGAACGAGTGATAAATTCGGGTAGCAACTGATTCTAGGTAAGGTTTGGAATTTTCCAATCACAGCAGTGTCACAAGGAAGGCTAACAAGATCAATCTTCGCAGTTGTTCCTCAAAAGGGTAAACAATCAAATGGAGGTGAATGATCGGCCAATACAGAGTGGAGGTTATGATGAGAACACGACCAAGGCTTCAAAGGCTGGTGATAATACATTCACGATGGTTATTTACCGGAAAATGGTTCATTTTTTAATGAGCTTAAACTCTGGGGGAACATTTGCTCATTGCTTATGTTTATTTTTTAACGAGCTTGAATTCCGCGTTAAAACTACTTGATATAATGGTCATTGATTGTCTTGATTTTACCATTGAAAAATTTTTTCGTTCAAAGGTTGTACTGCCTACTCAATTGCTTCATAAAACTAGTTAGAAACGAACAATATATGTTTGAAAAATGAGTTAAAACACTAATATTTTACTTGAATTACATGAAAAGTAACTTAAAAGTGCTTTTTACCTCTCATTTTACCATTTTATTTGAACTTTGGTTTGTTGGAGCTTTGGAGGTTCTTTCCCCCTTGATTTTCACTAGCTAATTCCGGGAGATTCTCTGGACGATTCTTGGCACCGTCTAGACCAGGTAGGAGTTAAACCTGATCTCTTTAATTTCATCCTTTCCATTTTACATTCTGAGCATGTTTTCTGGTTTTTCTAAGCCTCTGGGGTTTGAAAAACTCCCCCTGGCTCCATCACACCTCTTCTACATCGAAAGGTGCGAAGCATGCTGGCTTGGCCATTGGCCAGTCAGCATGCATCCCACCTAGAACACTGCTGGGTGTGCGATGGGCACAAATAGGGCCATTTATGCATAGTTTTTCATGGAAAATTTTTGCCTGTTTCTCACCAAATCAGAACCTTGAATCTTCTCTTGTTTGTTTCAGAGATTCATTGGAGCAAAATGCCTGTTACATGGCGAGAACGTGAGCATGAAGAAGAGGACATGCTTGCTTTACATGATCCGGTTACGGTAAATGCACTGTGGAACTGTGTCCTATTCAAGTTTTTCCACATCTCTTGCATGAGGCAACAAATCAAATTGTTGCAATATTTTCTTGATGCATGGGATCCTACCACCCAGGTGTTCCAAATTAGGGGCAAGTCCATCCCCTTGACTGTTGTGGACATCTATTTTTTGACCGGCTTATCGAGGCGGGGTGCCCCTATCTCATTATCAGTTTTGGCTTGTGGGGGTGAATCTGTGAGAGATTACATTCGCAGGTATTGCAGAGAGGGATCTCAGCCGAGTCAGGACAGCAAGATCATTATCCGAGATGTCACTGACAGGTCCTTGAGGACCATTCTGTTCACTTTTGCTAGACTGGCTGGTAGTGCGGCACTTCACGTGGCCAAAAGGTCTTATATGCAGTACGCCTTGGAATTCCTTGAACCAAAGGTGTTCAACTGGTGTGATGCAGTACTCTCTGTGATGAAAGAACAACTGACCAAGGTGAAAAATAGAATATTGAAGAACTTTGGATATGGTTCTATCTTGGCAGCTTTCGCCTTGGAAAAGATCCCGCTGATGCAGCCGCAGTATGTTTCACTTGTTTTACCTCCACCAACTGAGCCACAGATGCAGAGATGGGTGGACTTTATGGCCAGACATGCTGGTCAGTCCTAGATTTCCTTCTCTGATACCTTTTTCGAGTGGTTCAACCATCAGGAGATGGTTTTTTCCAAGTATCCATATGCTGGTATGGATTTCCGGGGTGATCCGGATTTGGTACTGCCTGCTGGCGAGTAGTGGGGTGTCATCGGTAAATTCTCTGACCATATCTCTATTTATCATTTCTCTTTATAATGTTCTTGTGCTTTCTTCTATCAGGACTAATCAAAACTCATGTGTTCATGCAGATGTTGGACCAGTTCGACCAGTAGTATGCCTGAGAGTGCCAGCTGCCGCTCCAGCAGGAGAGGGTGCGGGGAAGGCTATCCTTCGTGACTTTGATGTGGTCAAGACTCTTTCAGCATTGCAGGAACAGGTCGAGGGCCTTACTCTTGGTATTCCGGACATGAGGACCAATGAGCTGCCCCTGAGATTGCAGCGACATATTACTGGTGTGCCGAGTCGATGGACTAGGCTTTTGCGCATGATTGCATAGGCGGTGACTTGTTATCACCAACATCATTAGACTAGGGTGCCCCTAGCGTTTTTAATTTTGGGTCATTTGACCAATTTTGTCTTGGTTACAGAACATTATGTGTAAACCATAAACAGTTATGTATATATTTTTGATTTTCGGAGTTTTATTTTGGTTAAGTTACATGATCCTGATGCAAATACTGATGAAATGCTTCTTTTTATAAATGTTACAAATGTCTATCTAACACATAATTTACCAATGAGTCTGTTAATGTGTTTAAGTTTCTGGAAATATGTTGATATTGAATGAAATCAAATTGTCTTTCCAAAATCTTGACCCTTAGGAACATACGATAGATAGCTAGATTTTGAACGAAGTAGATACTAGTGAGTTGCAGTATGATGAGCTGTGAGTCTAGCCTGATGACAAGTCGGCTTATGCCATGTGTGATGGCATTAGAGAGAAGTTCTATCAACGCGCTATATTCAGCGATGTTATTTGTTGACCGACCAATACATACCCCTCTGAAACTTACTAACTCGCCGCTTGGATAAAAAATGGCCCAGGCCGCGGAAGATAGATTCCGCGAACTATGACTCGCTCCATCGGCATATCCAACGAAAGATTCCAATAGGTTCGACATCTGTGACAAATGTAAAAATTAGATTACTTGACCAAAACAATTACTCTTAGCGAAAAAAATGTAACAAAAGCATATAGGTTACCACACTGAATCATGCGTAGTAACGCTTAAGGTACAACCCGTTACGGGGTTGCACCAGTGGAATCTCGTCATAATCCGTTAACTCGTAGGCTCCTTTTGCTAACACTCGGTTGATAATATAGGGGTCCATCCATAAAGACTTGAACTTACCTGCTCCCAATTTATCCGATTCCTGGTCATAAAGTAAGACCAAGTCACCTTCTGAGAAGGCATGGGGTTTGACATTCTTGTAGAACTGCGCCTTGACTCATTTCTTATGGGCTTCGTTAGCCAAAGAGGCATCATGACGGGTTTCATCCAATTGGATTAGTTCCAATAAACGAGCCTCCTCTTCTAAAGTTCTGGGGAGTAGGTCGACTGCGAGTTTTTGGGACGAGATTTCACACTGAACTAGTAAGATTGCTTCTAGGCCATACACTAGTTGAAAAGGTGTAAACCCGGTTGCATTTCTTACCGATGTTCGGTATGCCCACAAAACTGAGTACAGGATCAGGTGCCAACTCCTTTTGTGGACTCTAATCATCCTTTGCAGCATCTGCTTCAGGTCTTTGTTGATTGCTTCAACTTGTCCATTGGCCTATTGGTAATATGGAGTAAAGCTGTCATGGGATAACCCTAATTTGGCAGCCAATTCGACCATCATGTGATTGAAAAAATGCGATCCATGATCTGTGACTATAGCTTGTGGAATGCCGAATCTGGCGACTACATGATTGAAAAAGAAAAGGGCAGCTGTTTCACCAGTGTTATCTAATGTAGGCATCGCCTTGGCCCATTTGGTAAAATAGTCTACGGTGACTATGATATACCCATGCCCCCCGGTCGAGGTGGGGTTACATGTCATGAAATCAATGCCCCATTTGGCGAATGGCCCAACAGCAACTATCAGTTGCAGAGGTGCGGTTGGTTTTCTAGTTTTTCTATCGAAAATTTGACATGCATGACAACTTCTGACTGTGGTTATGCAATTTTTTAACATTGTTGGCCAAAAGTATCCTGATCGTAAAAAATTTTGCGCTGTAGCGTAACCAGATTGATGCCCCCCACACGCGCCTGAATGGCAATCATTCAAGACTTTTTCGGCCTCCTCGTGGGTGAGGCACCTCCTCAGAACTGTATCGACACCACGACGGTAGAGTGTATCACCGACGATCATGTAGTCTTTTGATTGGTATCGAATACATTTTTGTTTCGAGCGGGAGGTATTAGACCTATATTTTGGGTTTGGAGATAGATGATTATATCTCCATACCACGGATTTCTTGAAGATATCAGAAACAATGATTCATCCACGATGGTTTATTCAGATGTTTCATCGTTGGACGACGATGGGAGATCGCATAGTAATTCCGTGAAAACCAGGGATTTCTTTGATTTGGATTTTATGAATTACAGATCAAACTCTTGGAGAATTGCTATCCATTTCGAATATTTTCCCCTCAGCAACTGTCGCGACAATATATAAGTCATGGGGTTGCAATCTGAGAAAATGGTAGTTTTTCGAAAAGGACATAGTGTCGAAATCTCTGTATCGCTTGAACAGATGCGAGAGCTAGCTTTTCAACATAGGAATACTTGCTTTCTGTATCATTTAAGTTCCTACTCAAATAATATATAGGATGTTGAATTCCGTTGTCTTCTTGAACTAAAACCATTGCGATGGTTGTATCCGCTGCAGCCAGATACAAGTTAAAGTCTTTTTGATAATCAGGAGCGTACATTAATGATGCTTTCATTAGGGATTCTTTTAAAGCATCAAAGGAAGCTTGCGTGACCTGATCCCAGACGAAGGGCACTTCCTTTTTCAATAGACGTGTATAACCTTTAGCAAGTTTGGCATAATTTGGAATGAAACTCCTCAGAAAGTTTGCTTTCCCTTGGAGTTTCTGAATCTGAAGCAAATTTGGAGGTGGAGGCAAATTTATGATTGCCTAAACCTTATATGGGTCGAGACGAATCCCATCCTTTGAGACTATAAAGCCAAGCAAACGACTAGAATTGACACAGAACACACATTTGTGTGGATTGAGTTGTATCTTGTAGTGTCAGAAACGTAGAAATATCGCTCTCAAATGATGCGGATGATCGATCCTCTTTCGTGAATGAGCCAGAAGGTCGTCGATATATGGTTGAACGATGTTTTTGATGTCATGGAAGGCATAATTCATTTCCCTCTGAAATGTTGCCCTTGCGTTCTTTAAACCAAAGGGTAATTTGTGATATGCAAATGTGCCCCACGAACAAATAAATGCAGTCTTTGACTGGTCCTGTGGGCGGATATTTATTTGATTATACCCGGAGAATCCATCCATAAATGAAAAGATTTCACATCCGGCGCATTCATAAATTATCTGGTCAATAAAGGGTGTAGGGTAGTTGTCTTTTGGACAAGCTTGATTTACATCCCTATAATTGATGCACACTCTAATCGTTCCTTGTTTTTTCATCACAGGAACAATGTTCGATACCCAATCGGTTAGAGGAACCAGGTATATAAAACCAGCATGGAGAAGTTTCTCAACTTCTGCCTTGATGGTAGCGGCTTTCTTAGGGTGCACCTACCGTAGTCGTTGTCGTAGCGGTTTGACATTTGGATACATCTTGATTTCGTGTTCAACTATACTCGAGTCAATGCCTGGAATTTCATCATATGACTAAGAAAAGACATCTCTGAATTCTTGAAAGAGAGCGTTATATATTTCCAGTTCTGAAGGAGAACAACATTTTCCAACATAAATATTCTCTACAACATCTGTTTTGGTCGAGATATTTATGGCGATAGTCTCTTCAATATTGGACAAGTTTCGCTCGGAATCCACTGTGTTTACAGTGTTTGATAGGAAATAAAAAACCAAAGGATGATGAAGGTCATCAGGAGTATCTTCTTGACAATGCAGAAGATGGGAACGATGGTGGTAATCTTCCCATGGTGCCCCTTCAATTGTCATTGACTGAACAATTCCTTCGTTGGTGTAATGCACTTGCGACCAAGGATCTGAAGGGGTGTCACATTCCTTAGACCTATCTATCCAAATGCTCGATGAGCGTTGATTTGGGTTTGCCTCCCATGCCAAAAACATTGATTGCTACAATATTTATATTTGGCTTGGAGGCAATACCTGTAGCTGATCCATGCTAATATCATTTTCTGAGATCTTTTGAATCGAAGATATCATATTGCAGGTTCCTACTGTCGCCACTTCCGCCAGATTGATTGGAGGCGGGAGGGCAAAAGTCCCCATTAATATAGGGTCTTTTAGTAGGCCTACTCCGATATTTTGAAGCGAATGGGGGCTTCCATGGATCATCGGAATGCTTCCCGTAACTTGGGAACTATTGGGGAGAAATGTTTGTTGGTCGACGATTGTAATTCCTCCTTGAAAAGGAAATGCAATCTTCCTAAAGTAGGTCGACACAACTGCAACCATAGCATATATCCATGGTCTTCCCAGTAGGATGTTGTAATCGAGGTTTCCGTCGATTACTTCGACATCTATTTCTACTGTTTTCCCCCCTAGTTCAACTTGCAAGTTACTTAGAATACCATACGGGGTATATGTTCGTCCGTCAAATGCTTTTAATGTCATCGAATATCGTGACAAGGTTGGAGATCCTAAAGTTTTCCAGCAACTCATCAACATAATACATGTAGATGCCCCCTCATTGATAATTGTTCGATGAACAGTTTTGTTGAGGGCTTTCACTTGAATGAGGAAAGCTAGTTGAGCTGGTAACTGAGGATCATATCCTTTGTGATTAAAGGACACAATATTAGAATCCTTTGGGTCTATCCCACCTATAGCTGATAATAAAGCCTGCTTTTGGGATGGGCAATTTTGTAGTACTTCAAGTGTCGACATAGAAGATGGCGATTGGGCCAGATCTTCCACTATGTTATAATGCTATGCTGCTCTGGCACGAGGATTAAATGTCGACTTGTGTACTACTCCCTTTGGTGGTTTTATTGTTAGCTCTGGAATGATGGGCGGCGCAACTTCTGTCGAAGTTGTTGTCGAACTACTAGGTTGATCCTTATCCTTGTTGTTCGACAGTTGTGGATTCCCGTCATATTTATTCCTTGTCGATATCAAAGCATCATTTTGCTGTTTCGAAATCGACAACATCAGCACTTGGGACGGGGAAGCATTTTCACTAGTAACGAGATTTGTTCCTGGATTTGGAAACGGATCAGTCAATACTACCGAGGTTTTTGAATTCTTGAAGAATCTTTTAAGCTCAGCTTTATGTGGACAATCTCTTGTCCAATGATCCTCATCACATATTAAGCATGGACTTTTTGGTTTCCTATCTCCAGGAGGGTTTGTAGAAGAATTTTCAGGTGATGATTCCTCCTGTTTCTTCTTCTTCCCTTTGTTTTTCTTCTTGCCTCTTGGTTGCTTGGTTTCTTTGCCTTTGTCAGTCGAGACGGCATTTACTTCCGAGGCGAGAAGTTCTTCTTTTGCATTTTGACTAGAAATCTTACGTGCCTTTTTAGATGTAGCCTTTGTCAATTTCATGTCTGTCGTACCAATCACGCCATCGCCGGCATGAGAGTCATTGTTCGATTTAGGAGGAGGGACAAAAAATTCCGATTTGGGAGCGTTAGGGATTTTATCGTAGAGTGTGCCAGACTGAGTATAAATCAAGTCTAAATTTGCACACGAGCAATAAATTGCTCTTCAATGATGACTCCTCCTTTTGCCACATCTTCTGTAATGGAAGGTAATAATGACTTAATAAACCATTCAGCTGAAAGCTTATTACGAACATATGTTTTTACCATTCTACGATGACGTCACCACTCATGAATATGATCGGATATGTGAGTGCCCATTGTTTGCTTGAAATTGGTAAGAAGTTCTGTTCCCGTTTCGTACCTTATCGGTAACTGAAAATGGGTTAAAAAGGTTTTGGCTAGGGTACTGAAGTTGTCAAACGAAGCTCTGGGTAACTCGATATACCACTTTGCTGCCGGACCAGTTAACGTCCTCTGAAAAAGGCGAAGCCTAATCGAATCATTGTTTAGGGTGTTTGATGAACACCACATATGAAAGGTCATCACATGATTTGACGGGTCTTCACCCGGATTTCCATTAAATTTAGGAATATCTGACAGAAGTTTATGTGGAATCGCTGGCCACCAAGGGGCGTAAGAAATTGGATCGTTTGTTAGCCGATTTAGATCTGGTAACTCTAAAGTTGCCACGAAGGGTAACTGTTGATTCAGGTTTGGCGAAGCATACCCAGGATATGACGGAATTGCTTGAGCAGTTGGTATTTTCATACCAGCATAATGCATTTGATGCTGGTAACTTTGGTAAGGTTGATGGGCATAACCATTGTAGAATGGTTGATTTTGACCGTTTTGAATATACGGCTACCCACTATTTGCAAAGATTTGTTGCTCAGACCCTTGGTAAACTTTTTGGAATTGCGGTTGTTGGTATTGCACCAGCCATGGTTGCGAAGCCATGTGCTGTTATCCAATACTGACCGTTTGACCAAGATGAGGAGTAATTGTACCTGTTTGGGCCTGTGTCATTCTACTAGTTGGCAATTGTGGTTGAGTCACAGGGACAAGAGGCTGTTGCATTGCAACCTGAGAAATCTGAGGTTGGCATACAACAGGCAACGCTTGTACTTGTAACACCGTCACAATAGCTGACGTAGTTGGTATATTTGACATAGGTAAACATTGTTGCATCGAATATATAACTCTTGGTTGTTGAGGCAGTATTGGCACCCAACCGCTAGATGTAATTCTAGCATAACCTGAATTTTTTTGTGAACTCACGTATGGTTGTCCTCCCGGAGGAGACAATGAAAGGGTATATTTCCCCCCATACGGTGGTAATCCGATACTCAAAGGAATTGCTTGTCCTGGAGAACCGGACTGCACAAATTGACACCCTGAAGGATCAATTTGTTGAGACTCAACATAAGAGTTCCTGGATACTATTCTGGATGAACAAACAGGAACAGACCATACTGTTGAAACAGCCCCTGAGTGGGCCCCTTCTAACGTTTGAGATCTAGTCGGAACAGATGGTATGCCGACAAACATTGTTGGAGTGACGGTAGGAAGTTCTGCCATCGCTGTATCGGATGACACAGTCCTAGATGTCGATGGTTGTTCATACATTTCTAGTCTATCCAAAAGATTGTCTAGCGATTCTACAGGAGCTTCCGATAATGGTAGACTAATTTCTGATGAAGAAGGATATAGGGTGATCCCGACTCCAAACTTCAATGGAGTACTACATGGAGGATCCTCCACAATCTCTTCTATAGCAATCAGATCAGGTGGAAGAGGTAGACCGTCAGGTCCGTAAAATATTTCTGGTGCTGAAGAAGGTATAGAATTTGCAGCGACAGATGTTTGGGGATAACACCTTCTGAATCAGCTGTAGATGGAGCTGGTTTAGTAATACAAGTGTTTACCTTCACACTAGGATCAATTCTACTGTCCTTTGGTGGCTGTTGAACTTCTTCTGTAAAGGCAGGGATACTAGAAATGTTTGGAGTAACTGGAGTCTCCAATGGTGTTTGAACACTTGTTCTAACTTTACCAGGGGATTTGGAACCGATTAAACAAGTTCGCTTTGTCCGTAGCAGTTTCGACTCTGGAGACAAAGACGGTTGACTCGTAAGCCTCCGTGAACAACGGGGTTTCAATTAACTAAAAATCAAGGGGAATTATGTTTCCGAATTAGATGAATTTTAGACGCTTTGACACAACTTGCTTTTTCAATTTTTAAGAGTCGAGAAGAAACAAAAGATGACTCTAGTCACCTTCGATTTTTAATGAGCCTGAAGTGACAAGTGCTCAGATGGACCTTTTCCATTAAGGAGTCTGAAAAGGAATGAAAGAGACTAATCTGGAAATCTAGACAGAGGGATTACCAAACCAATTGCAAAACTGCAGAATACTTTTTATGGTACGGCAGTCAATCTTCCCGAATGCTGTGTTCAGTGCATTGCGATCGATGGGGCGGAAGACACGGCTTCCTATGGATAAAGGATAAATCCTATTGTGGTCTCCCAATATATACTCGACGGTACGTGGGAGCACAAGTCCGTACTGGCACTTATCGTCTCAAAGTGGAGGAATCACCCAACCAACAATGGAAACAACAGTTACTAGGCTTTACGATGCCGGAATACGTCTGTAGCCTAGACTTCTAGATGTTGTGCGTTAGGTTCCAAAGAATTTTTAGATTCATTAAATTTATTTTACAGTTGATCTTGCTTAAGAAATTTTCCTTTCAGGTTCACCGCGTGATGTAGATGTACAATTCCTAAAATGCAATCTAAGATGATAAACAGTCGTTTAATCTTCTTTTTGCAATGAAAATCCTAGCTACTAAGGAAAGAGAGATGGCGTTCTTTCAACATAGAGCAGAGAGCACACGCTATATGGACTGTCCTAAATCAAACCAACAAATAGTATAAATGCAAATGCATGTGCATGTATTTGTTTTTCAGCCTTCTTAATGTGTGGATGATAAAAAGAAAGCTAAGCGCAAATCTGAATTATTTTTCAAAGCGACGTTACTAACAAGTTTCTTTTCAAGACAAAATGAGGACAATGACGACACTTTGCGATTTAGAAATGAAAACTTGCTTTCGACACTTGAAAAACTACTAATTCAAATCAAATACAAGAGTAATAGTGTAATCGACTATCAAGAACAATCATATTCTCTTCTATGATTGAAAACGACACTTGCGACACTTTCAAATCAAGAAACGCAGTATGATTACGCTACTTCTTTGTAAAAGAGAACTGAAAATGGCTCAAAATACATAAAAACATTTACAGTCCTTTGCACAATGGAGGTGGAATAATGGCAAGGAAGGGGGTTTCAATAGAGGTGTACTGACTACAGGCAGCAAAACTCTTGAATAGAGCTGAAAAGAGTGAACACAGAAACCAAATCTAGGAGCAGGAAAGGCCTTGTCTCATCAGCGCACTTGTAACATAGTGAAAAAGAGATGCAGTGCACCTACTACGCTTGGGAAGTGCGATGCATCGAGAATCCACAGAAGAGACAGTGCGCTGGACCAGAGACAAGACTTTAACTGGGTTCCGGGTCACAGTTTGCAGCTCAGTTCAAGGATTTAGGTCGAGCAAGTGGTAATCAGTAAATCAATCATAGGGGTAGATCTAAAGAGGTTACTAGAGCCACCACAAGGGAAATCAGAGAGCTTGTAAATCAATTGTTTAGTTCATAAACAAAACCTGGAGATAGACTGAAGCAGCATTGATCTACTTTGCACTTGCATAGTAAATTCAGTTTGAGGGCTAGCTGGCTTAACCTCAGGCTCCGTCTGTAAGTTTATAAAGTAAACAAATGTAGATAAAAAAACAATCTATTCACTCCCCAGCGGAGTCGCCATTTTGTTATCAGGAAAGCTAGTGTCTATGCAGAGCTGCTAGTCCCACTAAGGCTGGTAGCTACCTTAGAAACAAACAAACTAAAACTACTTTCGTTTTCCTTTATGAGAAATAGATAAGAGGGGAATAAGGAGACCAACCTCTGTCTTGCGCTTGGTTCCTTGCTCGATTCCTCTCCCTTCTGATAGATCTTTGCCACTCGCTTCCTCATCTACCCAGCTTCAAAGAGCACCTGTAAAGTCAAAGCAGCATAACACTATCCAAGAACATAGATCTATTATCATAAATAATATAGGACCAGATATACATTGACCACACAAATGCATATAACATCAATCATACAAGAATGTGGAGGAAAACTTGAATAGCTTTATTGATAATCAAGAAAGAGCAAAGAGGATTACAGCCAATTGTTCTGACCCAGCATCATCCTCTCAGCAAGAAATCCCTTCATCACCTCATGAAAAGCTTAGATCACCCAACACTATGATGTTACACCAAGAAACCAGCAACACTTCCTTACAAGATACGAAATTCCAGCCTCTAGATCTCTGGAATGAGGGATCCATATATAGATGTTTGCAAGGGGGGTGAGTCAACTTTTGAGAGTTGATTAGTGTCCTCTCTCTGATAGTTCTTGATTCCACTTAGAGATTGATGATCTCTTACTCATCCCTGGGCAAATGCAGAGAGGCAAGTGTCACAGGAGAAGTTTCTAGAAGATTCCATGATCCTCCACCTTGCAGATTGACCCTGCCATTTGTCCACTCTCGCCCATCGCACCCCATAGAAGGGATTTTCAAGATGCACCGCACCTACTGTGTGTATTTAGGTGGGATGCAACGCACTTTGACCATGGAGCAGGTGAGATGGTCTAGTTTTGACTAGTTCTGAGCAGTTTTTCATGGAGACCTTCTGGGAGAAGATGTAATTAGTTGACCTTGTTCTTTTAGAGGTTGGAACAACACTTTTAGGGACTTAAGAGCCCTTGGTTTATGGACATTTATGATTGGGGATGCAGTGCCCAAAACTGTCTATAACAACCCTCTAGTTTCGCCTGACTCTAACCGGGAAAGGTGATAAGGGCCCATGTTTAGTTTTTCTGGCTTGATAATTACTTCAAATGTGAACTATTGGAACAACATAAGCCATCTGAAAATCCTTCCTTCGAGTATGGGTTTATTCACAAACTATTTCAAGGCAAAATAATCAGTAAAGAAACTAAACAGACCCCACATGAGATAGTACCGAATATTTTGTAGTGAATATTACATTGCAAGCGCTTTGCCCTCAGTCGTGGTGTAATTATTTTCTACCGTGGATAAATTTTTGCTAGGAAAATAAATAGGGTGATCAATGTTTCCGTCTCTGGGCTAAGCCAGGATAGCCCCTAAGATGATACCTGTTGCGTCGATGTGAACATGGAATTGATTGTTCCAATTTGGATAAACTAGGATTGGTGCACTTGCAAATTTTTCCTTCAGCACATTAAAAGAAACTTCACATTCATTTGACCATACAAGCCTTTTGTATTTCTTCAATAGCTTCTCTAGTGGCACAGTGATCAAACCATAGTTGCGGATGAACCTCCTGTAATATCCTGTATGGCCAAGGGTGGATCTCAATTTTTTAATGGTTGTTGTTGGAACCATATTCAGTATCACTGTGACCTTAGTGGGATCAACACATACTCCCTCTTTACAGACTATGGCCTAGAAGTGTCCCAAAAGGGACAACAAATATGAACTTTTCCAGGTTTAGCAAAATTTTAAATTGTCTAGAATGATCAAACATCACTCAGAGCACACTGGAATGCTTCTTTAACAAAGTGTAGAGAGTCCAATCATCAATGTAAACTTCTAGAAACTTGTGAATATAATCCCTGAAAGCAGCAATTACAATTCTTGAGAATATAGCTGGTGCATTCATGAGTCCAAAAGGTATAACATTATATGCATAGGATCCCCATTCAGTGGAAAATATAGTTTTCTTCTTATCTTCCTCCACAATCTGGACTTGATGGTAACCAAAGAATCCATATGTAAAATAGTAAGCTTTGTTTCCTGCCACATTGTCTAGAACTTCATCGTTGAATACGGTAGGGAAGCGGTCATGAACATAGGCACTTTTCAGACTCCGGAAATCTATGCAAACCTGAATTTCTTGAGTGTCCTTCTTGTTATGTATAACAATTGGACTAACCCACTCAGCCTCGTCGATTGGGAATATAAGCCTTGCTGGAAAATTTTTATCTATCTTCTTCTTCACTTTCTCTTTGACTCTCAGATTTAGCCTATACAGATGATGTTTCATTTACTTTGCATCAGGATTAAGAACAATATTCATCTCCCCTAACTCTCCCTTGATCCTCTTGATATACGCAAAATACAAAGGGAAACATCTTTGTATTCTCTTAGGAGATTGAATATTTCCTTGGTAGTTTTCTCATCCCAGTAATCTCTGATTGAGGCTAGCTTCGGCTTCTCATCAGTGTCGATGTTATGTTTCCACAACTTCAAAAATAGTAGTTGCAACCCCTTGGTTACAAGCCCATCTTCAACACTTCGTCCCCCCTTAGTTTCCTTAATCATTAGATGTCTCAATTCCTCTAAGTCATCCTTGTTGGGTGCAATATTTAAGGATATTTCATGCATCCTTTCCCCCATTTTTGGCCATTTTCCCTCATTTTAACCTACAATCTCCATAGTACAATGTCACTCCCTCTGATAAAGAAGAAAACGTTTCTTTGATGTATTATTATGTTATTTTCTACTAAGTATTGAATGAAACAATGCTTTCTTTGGGATGACTAACTAGGGTATCTCTGGAAGAGTTCTTCAGAATGTTTTTCTTTCAGTTATTTCCATAGCTACTGATAGCCATGGATGAATGGCTATTGATTCATTTTCGTTACATTGTTCAAGTTGTTGTTACACCTCGGGTTTTTCATTTTCTTCTGTACATGGTTCGAGTTTTTGTTACACCGTGAATTGTAAAAAATGTAGCTGTTATTTTCAAGGACAACTGTCAAGGGCCGTATAAATCAATTCCATGTGGATGGTTAAGAATATCTGAGCAGTTATAATTGTGTCTAAACAAGGGTGGTGTATCCACAACAAATATTTATTGAAACAACTTGTAACAATTTATATCTTTTTATTATCTATGTTAGTTTAGTCAACATGAGAATCGCAGATTCTCATGATTAATTCGTTTCCTAATTTTGGGACTCTAAAAAGACTTTAAAAAAAGAGCTTAGTCTCATGTGGGGGGAACAAAATGGAGACAGTACCGACGTTTTGATTTTGTACTCTTCAGCTATTTTGAATATAAGTATATTTGGTGATGTTATTACAATTTCTGTGTTGAATTTTTAACTAAGTTTTAGATTTCTTCTTGCACCATGTTGGGGAGGAAGGCCTCTCCTCTTTAGTAGGGATCGCAGTGTTTTTAGGATATTTATCTCTTTCATGTGTTAAACTGGGGATTTCTTATTATCGTTTTACATATTCATTGTGGAAAGATGCACTTATCCTTCCAGATTTATTGTGTGTTGTTACATAGATTAATCAATTCCATGTTATTTAATTCATGTTATATCTTTGGTTGATAGTGTATATTGCGCTTATCTTGATTATGAAGTTTTTATGAAATGTGGATTCTTTCCTTGTTGAGTTTGTTTCATTTTTGAAGTGTGATTTTTAATTCATGCAAGTTTGTATTTCCATTCTTCAAGAGTATTTTAATTTCTGCAAGCGTGTTCAATGGCATCTTTTCTTCTCTGTTATACCTGGTTGTTACATGTATTAGCACAGATAATGTAGACACTTTTGAAATAAAAATACTTACCCTGGTTGATAGTTAATGATTGTGGAAGCGATAAAACTAACCAAACATTTTGGCGCCATTGTCGGGGAAGGTTGTTAATTGATACAGTTAGCCAGTGCTTTCTTTTGAATTTCCTTTTGATATAGTGCTTCTAATTTTACAGACGTTGGGTAGTAAGATGAGAGGTAAGAACCTGTACATCACTCTAATATACATGAGTGGGCTCACCACTATAATAATTAGAACACTTAGGGTGTGTAAATTTTTTAATTTTCTTTTGATAGTGTGTCTTTAATTTTACAGGCATTGGGCGGTAAGACGAGAGGTAAGAACCTGTGCATCACTCTAATATACCTGAGCGGGCTCACCACTGTAATAATTAAGACACTTAGGGTGTGAAAACAATTACACATAGGGTCCATGTGTAGAATGTATGAGTGAAGAAGAAGCAAAACGTAGAAACTCTAATAAATCTACAGGAAAAAGGGGTCATAAAAAGAACAAGAAAAATATTGATCAAGGGAGAAAAACATTTATCCAAGAATTGATCTCAAAATAAGAGAGAGAGTAGTCAACACCACATAGGGACATAAGAAAAATAGGCCCACAAAAATCTACTACTTCTACATAAAAAACAGGAGTATCTGGTTCCTCTGTTTTAGGACCCCATTTTCCTCAAGCTATCTAGCAAACTTCTGAATATGTAAGCCTAACACAAGAAAAACACGAAGAAACTAGTGGCTAGGATTTTGGATTAGAAGGACAAGGGGAAACCAGTAGGAAGCATCAAGAACCAAAATTGGAAGAACATTCTTCTACTTTTCAATACCCAGACTCAGGAAGTGTAGTAAAACAACCAGACTTAGAAAAATCTGAGCCATTATCACAAGAGTCTTTATCTACAAAACATTCACCCGAATAGTCTTTAGAAGGATATTCACCAGAACAAGAATAAGGAGAATTTATAATGGGGGATAACAACAACAACAATAATGCGACAGATTCCACTATTACCACTTTTAAATTTCCAATAAGTGATATAAGGGGAGAAGCTCCCATGAAAAACATCCCTATATCAAGCCTTCCATCTTTCCAGGGATTGACTGTAGAAGATCCTGATACTTTTTTGTTTGATTTTTATCTTATGTGCAGGAGTTATGATTATGCTTCATACGCTCAGAAGATAAAACTCTTTTCTGCCACTCTGAAAGGAGCATCATTAAGATGTTTTATGGGACTAGGTTTTGCCACCATCCGGAAATGGGGAGATATGAAGACTACATTTCTGGAAAAATACCAGGACTATTTCCGAACTAGAGATATAAGAGAGGAGATATTCAGAATGACACCAAAGGAAGAAGAAAACTTGGAATATTATGTAGAGTAGTTCCATTATAACCTACAAAGGTCCAAACATAGCGATCTGGATCTAAATATTTTGAAAATAATATTCATCTGAGGAATGAGAGATGACTACCTTGACATGTTGAACTTGTTAGGAAAAGGAGATATATCTCATGAGCCATATGATGAGATAATAAAACTTTACTTAAGGTGTTCGTGAGGATCGTCATGAGGAAAAATTCTAGCATGGGATGCCTCTGTTAAAATACATAAATCTATGAATGGATGTGTGACCAGGGCTAAGATTGGGAACCTGTTTAATCTCAAGGCCAATCTTATCAGTACCTTATCTACCCAATTGATGATAGCACAAGTTGTTAGCTCTTTGTATTTCCTAAGACTGTGAAATAAATACAAAGGTAACCACAAAACCACTTTGGAAGTTGGGATATAGTCTTTGCAGCTTCAGAGAGGGATATCTCTTTCAGATTTAGATTTGTTTATATTGAGCTATTAGGCTAGTTATGAAAGTTCAATAGTTTGGTTTTAGATTTGGTTTGGTTGTTTGGTTGATAATGTAACAAGATACCATTGGGAAATGGACTCGATATACTTCGAATGGATTTAATTCAGCATTGGCAGATAGATCTAACAGGGAAAACTAGGCCTATTTATTGGATCTTATATGCTTGACGAGGTGGAAAAATAAGAAATGATTAAGTGGCCATTAAGAAGAGAGAAATTAAGAATTTTATTGCTTAACTTCAGTGGAAAACATTGAAATTGTTCAAAAGACAGAACTGAGTGTACTTAAACAAATTCAGGTTCATAATTTTATTTGAACCAAATATATTAGAAAACACATGTGAAATTACAAAGAAAGGAAAACACAATAACAAAGGAGAATATCACTTCACCAAAAATTTGACACAGGAATCGTGTAAGAGCTTTTGTATTACTGAAATGTGTCCACTGGAACTTTGTGGAACAACTTTACATCAATGGTCCTTTTCTTTTACATAAACATCAACCTCTACTACCTCGAATTATGAAGTACTTATAGAAAATAATTACAAAATATATTGATGTCAAAAGATCAAGACATAATCCTAAAATATCTAAAACTGATTACACAAATAGTACAAAAATTTAGGAATTTGGAACTGTTGGAGCTGCTAACACTATTTTCAAGGATGGTTGTTGATGAATGGTCCCAAAAATGTGTTTCCTCATTGTCTGAAATGAAACATGTTTCACTCAACTAATTCACATAAGTAATCCCATCAATGTTCACTAGGGATAGAAATTTTTATTAGTGTTCTGTCACACGGAATAAGTCGATCTTGCGGACAAGATAGACCTTCCTAGAATCTAAAGAAGACCTAATGACAAGAAAACCAACCAGACACTATCTTTCTCTAAATATGCTTTAATAAACAAAGGCAAACAGGTGTTTTTAGGGCCTACCTTAGGTCCAACGCAAGTTTGTGGATGCCCTCACTCCTTCGATCCAAATGAGCTCCTTTGTCGTGAATCTGCAAACACAAACAAGCAAACAAATTAAATAGCACCTGAAAAGCCAATATCATAAAACATATTTAACATGAAATTCAAGGAGTTCATGAAACAAATAACATGAGACCATTTGTTGAGAAAAATGAGTTTGATTGTATTAATTCAAAAGAAGAAGAACTTTACAACATGTGCCTTGACGCTGTAAAAGCTCCTCCCAGGGTCCAGCAAGAAGTCTCCTCTACTTTGACAAGTTTCACTCTCTTCCCAATGAAGCCAAAAAGGTATGTGATCTCTCCTCTCAAGCTTAAATAGGAAGTCTTAATTTCACCAGCATTTACCCTCAAAAATCTTCAGCTTCTAACCTCTCCAGCAACTAGCCCAATGCCTGAATTTATAGTGCAATGGAGGGAAGTTACTAGGTCCTCCTTCAAAGGGATAAAGCCCTCCTTCAAAGGGATAGCTCCTCTCATCAAGGGATTAGCTCCTTCTCTTTTGGGATGCATGAACAACCTAAGAGTGGCCAATCCACATCAAAATTCCTTCTAGAATCATCTAGAATTAACCCAAAGTGAGTTTTTTAGAATAAACTTGCGCCTTTTTGACTTTCGCAGGGGTCCGCACCCACACCTTTAGGGACAGAGCAGGCAGGTCCGCAGTTTTTGTAAACAGAAGGTGCGGGACCGCAGGCAATAGTGAGAGAAAGTGCGGAACCAGAGTTTTATTGATTTTCAATGTCTTTCTCTCATTTTCAAAGCTTGACTTGAAGAGCTAAGGTCTGAGACTTGATTAGGAGGACAGTACAAGTGATGATAGACCCATACTGACTGCAAATAATCATGGCGACGATATTTTTGTGTAACAAATTGCCCCCTAAAGTGTGAAGTCTATAGTAGATGAGTATTTCATTTATCATTTAGGAAGAGTGAAGTACTTTATCATTTCGAGGATCATCTTGTGGAGAGCCCGGTTGGAACCTGTAAAAACATTCAATGCAAGATATATATATGAGATCATATCATCGCTGACGTAGGCATTCCCTTACTTAGATCAAAACTGACTTAGAAAACTAACTACTGCTCTGATACAGGAACGATCTTGTAAGACATCACAAGTATAGACTCATGTGGACACAGTATGGATGCAGCCATCTGTTTATGAATAGTCCATTATATAATGAATAGAAAATTCCTCACAGCCTGGATTGTGGAAACTAGATCCAGGGTCTTCATTTCTACTTCCCAAAACAGTACGATTCTATCCATGCGAATAAATGTGTTGAAGTCGAACATGGTAGAAACCACTTGATTAACGGTCAATGATGTAAACTGTTAACAAGTGTGAGAGAAACCACCAGTGATGTCAATGCCTCTCAAAGTACCCAGTACAATCCATGAGATGTGAATAAATGTGTTGATGTCGAACATGTCACGGAATCCTTTGATCGAAGGTCAATGATGCAACCTGTCGTCAAAGGTGAGAAACCTGCCATTGAGGCATGCAGATCCCAAGGTACTGACAATTTCTAGATCATCTTTCTAGATAATGAGTTGAAGTCGATAGAAAGAAATCTGTCGTAGGCAAGTCCACAACACGAAATCATAGATCAAGGTGAAGAAATTTAGTTGCAAGGACTGACTCAGGGATGGTCAAGATGGATGACAGATATTTTGCAGATGAATGGCTTATTGGCAGTGACCTCTTGAACACATAACGACACGACATATGGCTTGGTGACAATTGACCCAAAGTTAATACCCAGAAACCGGCTGAAGACTTTTAATGTGGTTTGATCAATTTTTAGGAAAAGGATTTCCCAACCCATGTGAATAAAAGTGTCGTGTTCAAGAGTGGTTACAAAGTATGACAAACAGGCTCATTTTTCTCTCTTTTCCCTCACCATTTCTGGCAACTACCTCTTTATTTTTGACAAGCTTGAGGAGGATAACATTTGCTTGATTATAAGCTCATCCTTCGGATGAGTCCAACTTAGTTTAAATTCGAACCCTAAGAAGGAGTGGTTCGTTCCTGTTTGTAATTGAACAGGTCCTTTACTGTGAAATTTTAACGAGTCCAGTATAGGAGAAACTCGGCTTTTTTCAATTTTAGAGAGTCTGAAAAAACTTAAGAAGACTCCAGGGTTGACCTTTTTCATAAATTTGTGTCTCCCAAGCCCGAAAAAGTATAAAATAATACTTGAGAGAACCGCTTGATCTTTACGACCAAGGAGTACTTTTCGTAATTAGTGCCCCTGATCCGAAAAAGTAAAAAAGCGATCAACGACACGTCGTTTTATAACCAATATCGAATTTGAAACGACAAAAATTTGGCAATCTTTTCATGCTTTTACGGTCAGAAAAGAGCTGTAAGTGGACCGTCCTTTTAGTTCTGTTTTAACGAGTTTAAAAAGAAAAACTCGGCGATCTTTTCATGTTTTAGGAGTCAGAAAAGAGCTTAAAGGTGACTCTAAGGTTTCACTTTTTCGTAAGTTTTAACGAGTTCGAAAAAATGATAAAAATGTACTCATGGTTTTCACTTTTTTGTAAGTTTTAATGAGTTCGAAAAAATGATAAAAATGTACTCATATGGCCGACTTTCAATTTAATTTACGAGCAGGAAAAGATGGAAAGGACTTGGCATTTTCATTTGTTTTACGAGAATGAAAGATAGCAAAATAATCTCAAGATTTTCATGAGTTTAATGAGTCTTGAAAATAACTAAAATTGACTCGAGATAGGTTTCATTTTTACAAAATCTTGAAACAGAGAAAAACTATGCTTCAAAGTAGTTTCATTTTTACACAAGCTTGAAACAGAGAGAAAATTGTGCTTGATGCCCCCTAAGCATAACTGCTAGAGCGCATGCCCCCCAGCTTCATTTCATTCAACTAAGTACACTGCTGGTAATTATTAGCTGGATGAAATGAAGGTTCAGTGACGAGATCATTTGAAAGACTCGTCCTAAAACTGTAAGAAAATTATGCAAAAAACTGAAATAACTAACCTAAATATACAACTTAACATTTATGAGATCTAGTCAAACTCTCGACTCAATTTAGAGGAGGATTTGTTTCATTTTTTAATGAGCTTGACACAGGAAAGAACTATGCTCAGATTCAGTTTCATGTTTACGCAAGGTTGAAATGAAAAACTATGCTTGTTATAAGTTCGCATGCCCCCAGGATAATGACGCAAATCAAGGTACATGCCCCCCAAGCTTCATTGCATTCAATCAGGTGGATGAAATGAAGGTTTACTTTCGAAATATTGGAAAGACTAGTGGGAGTTGTTTCATTTTTAGTGAGGTTGACACAAGAAAAGAACTATCCTCAAAACCCTTGTTTCATTTTTTAAACGAGCTTGACACAAGATAAGGAACTATGCTCATAACTACTTTCTACAATCTACCTAAAAAGGAACTGTACTCTAAAAACCTTGATTCATTTTTTAACGAGCTTGACACAAGATAAGGAACTATGCTCATAAATACTTTCTACAATCTACCTAACAAGGAACTATACTCTAAAAACCTTGATTCATTTTTTAACGAGCTTGACACAAGACAAGGAACTATGCTCATACTCACTGATTCATTCTTTTTAAATGAGGTTGACACAGGAAAAGAACTGTCCTCATACCTGATTCACCTTTTAACGAGGTTGACTCAACAACAGGAATTATCCTCTGACTAACTGATTCATTTTTTTAACGAGGTTGACACAGGAAAAGAACTGTCCTCATGACAGCCTGTTTCATTTTTTAACGAGGTTGATACAGGAAAAAACTATCCTCGCACCTGATTCATTTTTTAACGAGGTTGACTCAGTAATAGGAACTATCCTCTAACCTGATTCATTTTTTAACGAGGTTGATACAGGAAAAAAAACCGTCCTCAAACCTGATTCATTTTTTAACGAGGTTGACTCAGTAATAGGAACTATCCTCTGACCAACTGATTCATTTTTTAATGAGGTTGACACAGGAAAAGAATTGTCCTCATGGCAGCCTGTTTCATTTTTTAACGAGGTTGATACAGGAAAAAACTATCCTCGCAAAACCCTTGTTTCATTTTTTAAACAAGCTTGACACAAGATAAGGAACTATGCTCATAACTACTCTCTACAATCTACTTATATAACCTACCCTTGTTTCATTTTTTAAAGAGCTTGACACAAGACAAGGAACTATGCTCAAGACTCCTTGTTTCATTTTTTAACGAGCTTGACACAAGACAAGGAACTATGCTCAAGACTCCTTGTTTCATTTTTTAACGAGCTTGACACAAGACAAGGAACTATGCTCCAGAAGTTTGCATGCCCCCAACATAATGATGCAAAGCAAGGTACATGCCCCCCAAGCTTCATCGCATTCAACCAGGTGGATAGAATGAAGGTTTACTTTCAAGATTTAACTTGAAAAGGGAGTTGTTTCATTTTTTAAGGAGGTTGACACGAGAAAAGAACTGTCCTCAAACCGGATTCATTTTTAATGAGGTTGACTATGTAACAGGAACTATCCTCTGACCAACTGATTCATTTTTTAACGAGGTTGACACAGGAAAAGAACTTTCCTCATGGCAGCCTGTTTCATTTAGGTTCATTTTTTAATGAGGTTGAGGGAGGAAAAAACTATCCTCGCGACTCACTGATCATGGCTTCCAACTAGAAGAAAGACATGTCAATGGACACACCTTGATCATGGCTTCCAAGAGGTCTTCATCAGAAGGAAGAATAGTTCTCTGGAAGGAACACATGTCAAGGGACTCCAAAGGGATAAGAACATTGTGTTCAAGTAATCCCATAGAGTTTTCCATGTCAATTATCGGATCTAAATCAAAGGAAGATGAGCAAACAGTGAGAGGCTCACTTACATTGGTAACTGAAAACATGGGACCAGTTGCCACATAATTAACCTGTGGCGGGGTAGATACCACTTGAGAATCAGGAACATTTAGGGCTGTCATATTATTGGTATTTGAAACAAGACTAGGGAACAAAAGCTGGTCTACAGTCACAATATTTCCATTTTGAGGGAAAGACAACACGCGAAAGAGTGTCGATACGACAACTTTCATTGCATAAACATAGTCTCGCCCAATAAGATCAATAAAGATAGTTTAACCTTCCAAGGTAATGGAAAAATTAGTAAGGATCCCTAAAGGTTCACTAATGGTTCTGTTAAAAGCTTTCAGATTCTGCGTAATAGGCGCAAGCTGAGGGGAACCCAAAGCTTTCCAAGTAGTTGAGGATAAAATACTAACAGAAGCACCTTCATCTACCTGTGTGCGATGCATGTCCCTACCACCAACCTTGACAATGATTTGGAAAGGGATGGAGGAACGAAGACGAGGTTCTATCAATCTATTCCAATCAAAGGAAAAGACCTCAGTACTTGGAGGGGGTTCTAAAGAAACAAGTGAAATGCCCCCTGGTGTAGAGAAATCTGATGTAACAAAAAGAACCTGAGCAGAATGAAATTCACTCTCTAAAGGGAAAGTGGGATCGATCGAATGTGAAATTGAATCGACCACTTGATCAACTAATGGATCATCAACCTGAGTGACATGAGTTTCACTCTCCAATGGAAGAGTGTGATCGACTGTACTTGAAATTAGATCAATCACTCCGTCAGTTGATGGTAGGTTGGGAGAAATTTTACGGTAACCAGTTGGAAATTCTTGTTGTGGAACAGTAAGGTTTTCCAACACTTTTGAGGCTTCATCCATGTGAGGGAAAATGTGAGTTTGATGACTCCCTTTGCATAACTTACAAGGAAACCTAACTTTACTCTTTTTCCCAGGAACCTGACTATCATTGGTTGATGGATCAATGGAAAGTTGATGAGATTTTTCTGACCATACTTCCAAGACCTTTGGAATACCAGGACAATTGATAAGGAAGTGGTCACCCTTACAAAGCCTGCAAGGGTATTTGGGTTTACGATGCATGTCGAAGTTTTCCTCAACACAACTAACACTTACAGCCATGGTTGGTTGGTTGACTTGTTTCTTATCTTTCTTCTTCTTCTTCCCTTTCTTCTTCTTCTTAGACACCTAGTTGCTAGTGTCAAGGCTTTTACCAAGTGAAGAGGAAGAAATGGAGGAAGAAAAATTAGGCAAAGAAGGTAAAGGGTCAACAGAAGGTTGGTGACGTTGAGATGGTGAACTCTGTTGACGTGGAACAATTGGAGTATTTGGGGCCAACGAAGTTGAAAATAACCATATTGGTAAACCTATTGTAAATCCAGGTAATGACAAAGTAGCCATATAAGGAGGACCAACATTTCCGAAGAAAGGAAAAGTACTAGGATCCTCGTTAAGAGGGGTTCCTTGGTCGGTAAATTCCAGAACACTTGCCATTATATTCAACTTAAGTGAATTTAAAATAATATGCTTTAATAAACAAAGGCAAAAAAGTGTTTTTAGGGCCTACCTTAGGTCCAACGCAAGTTTGTGGATGCCCTCGCTCCTTCGATCCAAATGAGCTCCTTTGTCGCGAATCTGCAAACACAAACAAGCAAACAAATTAAATAGCACCTGAAAAGCCAATATCATAAAACATATTTAACATGAAAGTCAAGGAGTTCATGAAACAAATAACATGAGACCATTTGTTGAGAAAAATGAGTTTGATTGTATTAATTCAAAAGAAGAAGAACTTTACAACTTGTGCCTTGACACTGTACAAGCTCCTCCCAGGGTCCAGCAAGAAGTCTCCTCTACTTTGACAAGTTTCACTCTCTTCCCAATGAAGCCAAAAAGGTATGTGATCTCTCCTCTCAATCTTAACTAGGAAGTCTTAATTTCATCAGCATTTACCCTAAAAAATCTTCAGCTTCTAACCTCTCCAGCAACTAGCCCAATTCCTGAATTTATAGTGCAATGGAGGGAAGTCACTAGGTCCTCCTTCAAAGGGATAAATCCCTCCTTCAGAGGGATAGATCCTCTCATCAAGGGATTAGCTCCTTTTCTTTTGGGATGCATGAACCACCTAAGAGCGGCCAATCCACATCAAAATTCCTTCTAGAATCATCTAGAATTAACCCAAAGTGAGTTTTTTAGAATAAACTTGCGCATTTTTGACTTTCACAGGGGTTCGCACCCACACCTTTAGGGACATAGCAGGCAGGTCTGCAATTTTTGTAAACAGAAGGTGCGGGACCGCAGGCAATAGTGAGAGAAAGTGCGGAACCAGATTTTTATTGATTTTCAATGTCTTTCTCTCATTTTCAAAGCTTGACTTGAAGAGCTGAGGTCTGAGACTTGCGTAGGAGGATAGTACAAGTGATGATAGACCCATACTGACTGCAAATAATCATGGCGACGATATTTTTGCGTAACACATTCTATATGTTTCATCAACTTCAGTATATTTCTGAAATGTAGACTTGTTGATGAAAATGTTTTTGATCTCTTGTTTAATGATGAAATCGAACTCTAAAGCCTCTAGGAAATCTTTTCCTGTAATACTTTCATTTAGCCCTGCAAACTTAGACTTATCTTGGGTAATAGTAAACAGTTTGTGGTTGTAGTCACTCAAACTGATCAATTTGTCCTTCATTGCTACCAAGCCTGGTAGCCCTCTCCAATTTAGTAAATTGAACTTGGTATGAATACTCTGAAAAGCATTTTCAATATTCTGACACTTATTCTCTAGTTGTATCATAAGGTTCCTCTTCTGTAAAACTTTCTTTATCTCCAAAATGGTTTCTGTTTTGTCTACAATCTGAAGCTCCTCCAATTCTTACTTAGTTTTAGAATTCAAAACTTTGATTAAGGTTGTTTCTTCACTCGACTTGTCTCCCAAAATTTCTCTTAACTCCTCTATCACTGTTTTTTATCTCTGCATCAGTTCTTCCTATTCAAAGATGATCTTAATTGATGGCCAAATTTTTGTTATGGCCTTATTTATATCCACCCATATGTTTTCTTTGGCTTGTGCTAAAGTTTGAGCCATTACTATCTCACTCTCTAAAAAATCTATTCTCTGAGAAAGCTTGTGATAAATTTGTAACTCTGCTACATAGGAGTTGTATATCTTCAATTTTTATTCCTGTAAATTCTTTAGTTGAGCTTTTAACTTCTCAATTAATTTTCCCTAAAGGGAAATCACTTGCATGGCTTTAATTCATTCGGTGGAAGAATTTGCGGTTGGTGTTGGTGTTGTTGTCGATGTAGAAGCCTCTGTTGTTCATGTAATTAAAATAGGCACTCTAGTTAGTGGAACTAAAGCCAACTGTGAGGACTTCTCTTTCTCCTTGAGCAATTTTTATATTTTCGCCTCCAATTCTCTGATTTGGACATCTTATTCAATTATTATATTGAACATGTCTTCCTTTTGATTTTCTAGTTCTCCCATTTGTTTGCTTTATGGATCCTTTATAGATGGCAGCTTGAGCTGCTTCCTTAGAGATGCTATATTTTCATTCTTTTTTCTCACAATCTCCTCTTCTTCCTTTACATCACTAGGGTCATAACCTAGCTTAATGATTAATTCCTCTAGTGATTTGATTTTAGTACCTTTTGCCAAAGATGAGATCTTCTCAAGCTTCAACTATTACTGTATATTGTTGATGGAGGCCTTATGTTTTGAAGTTGTCATGGTAGTATTAGTCAAAGTGGAGTATAACATATCTCTAGTTTGTTTGTGCATATCCATCTGATCAATCAAATGGATTTGATTAATGTCAAAGGAGAAAATTGTCTTCTTGTAGTGTGCTCGTGATTTTAGGAATGGAACCTGTGCCTGTAGAAAATCCATTTGCATTCTTCCTTACTCAGTATCAAAGGATGACACAAGGCTCTGTTGGGAAGAAGCAGTTTGCTTCTAGAATTGAGTATGTGTGTTGGCCTTTAGCATTTCATTTTTCTGCTTGATTTCTTTATACTTAGCAAAAATATTTGGCTTTGTTTGGCCTTGAGCCAAGTTTGTTGTCTGTGTTGAATCTGGAGGATCTTGTGAGGCTATGGAAGATGTAGAGCCTACAAAAATATCTTCTTGTCTTGTACCTGCAAAAATGTTTTCTGGTCTTGTAGAAATATTTGGACCTATTGAAACTATAGTAGCCTGTTCTTCATCATCTGTTGTGGGAAAAAATGCCTATGCAGGACGATCCTATACACCTAAAGTGTGACAGTGCCTTAGCAACAAACGAGTACAGCTATATTGGTTTCTTCCTTTATGAAATGTTAAAGAAGAGAGATCAATAGACTTACCGGTGTCTTCCGTTTGTCCCTCGATCCAATCTCCCTTCTCTTTGGGTGTTCACAGCTACTTGCCTTCTTGCTTATCCAGCTACACCTTCCTGCAAGATCACAAGAGAACAGCTACTTGCGACAAGAGAACAGCTACTTGAGACAAGAGAAGAACACTACACAAAGACAGATGTTCACATTCATAACTAGTTTAGGATTAGAAATAAACCAAATACACTAATACATTCATACATCAAAATACATCAGCATATAGGAGAAACCAAGATAGCTTTATTGATGAATAACAAGGTTCAGGAAGAGATACAACCTAGAGGGCTCCAATCCAACATCTCCTTCCCAGCAAATGGAATTCCTATCTTCAGCCCCTTCAAAGCATTAAGCACCCAATGATTCCAGTCTCAAACCAACAGCAATTCTTTGCAATAACAAAATTCCAGCCTCTAGATCTCATGGAGGAGAGATCCATATATAGATGTTTGGAGAGAGGATGAGTCAGCTTGAGATCTGACTAGTGTCCTCTCCCTCTGTCAGTTCTTGAGTCCACTTGGAGGTTCTTGCTTCCACTTGGAGATTTGGAACCTCTTACTCATCACCAGTCGAATTCCCTGAGGCAAGTTTCATTTTGGAAGCTTCCTGGGTTTTGACACCTCGAGAAATGAGCCTACCACTTGTCCACTCTTGTTCAGCGCAGGTAACCTTTGTTCCAGTTGACATTCAACGCAGGTAGCCAGTGTTGGCTTTGACATTCAGCGCAAACAGCTAGTGTAGCCACTGAAATGATCATGAATTGACTTGTTTTTTAGCAGTTTCAGGTGGAGAACTTTTGTGAATTGTTGTGGTTTGTTAGCCTTGTTCCTCTAGGGGTAAGAACAACATGTTTAGGGACTTTGGATCCCTTAGATTATGGACATTTCATGCTCAATGCTGTAAGGCACAAAAATGTCTATAACAGTTGCCCCCTAAAGTATGAGGCTGTTTATCGGGTGAAATGCTTTATCAGGGGGATCCGAAGTTCATCCAATGCTGGGAGGAGACCTGTAATACAATACAATACAATACATTATTTTTCATACTGCTTTCATGATCTAGCTGAGGTGGGCATTCCCATGCTCAGCTTTATAAATTCATTTTTCTGTACATAGAACAGACAATCGTCTGATGATAGACTGATAATTTTGATGAAATTATCATCCTTTGAGTAGGATGATTATCTGCTGCAATGATGTACATGTCAATGTATTTATCTTTCTTGAATATATATCGCAGCCCGGATGGATGAAACTAGATCCGGGGTCTTCAAACTCGTTCGATCTTCACTCTAAGTACAAGTCGATCCATGTGAGAATTGTTCTTAAGTCGAACATGGAAAGACATCGCTTGATTACCGGTCAATGATGTAAACCGTTAACAAGCGCGAGAGGAATCACCGATAATGATAATGACCCTCAAGGTACTGTAGTACAATTCACGTGGTGTGAATAAAGGACTTGGCGTCGAACACCACGCAAAATCTTTCGGTCGAAGGTCATTGATGTATACCTGTCGCCGGAAGTGAGAAACTTGCCATTGTGGCATGCAAGCTTCAAAGTACTGAAGGGGTTGTTCCTAGATCAACTTCTTGGATAATGAGCTGATGTCGACAAGAAGCGATCCGTCAAAGGAGGGCCTTAATGAATCCCACATCAGTGACAGGGAACGGAGCTAATGATTTTAATGGAGGTGAAAACGATCTGTGACATATGATTCAGGGTGGCGGTCATGAACGGATGAAGGATAATGTATGGTAGTGGATGGTACACGGTTGACTCTTTCTAAACGACTTCTCTTGAACATATGGCGACACTGATACGATGGATCGGTAGCATTACCCCAAATATGAATGGTATGGTGAGACCATGGATGTGACCGGTAAATGAAACAACCCAACCCGATTGTGGTACGGAGGAAAAGTGTCATGTTCAAGAGCGACTTGCTACCATCAAAGTTTTCTTTAGTTTCTCCCTATTTTTCCCCAGTCATTGCTGACCAATACCTCTTAATTTTTGTCAAGCTTGAGGAGGATAACATATGCTTGTTCTATAACCTGCCCTTCGGGCAAGCCCATCGCTATGTTTTAACGAGCCTAGCGATAGTGAAACTCGTTCTCGTCTAAAGACAAGTTTGTCGCTATTTAATAATTTTAACGAGTCTAACGACAAGGATAACTCGGTTCTTTTCATTTTTAGAGAGTCTGAAAAGATACATAAAGTCAACTCCAAAATTCCTTTTTCGTCATCTAATCCCTTAAGTCCGAAAAAGTATAAAACAATACAGAAGGGATGAGTTTTCGATAGTTTTAACGAGCCGAATAAAACAAGCGCTCGATCTTTTTGTGCAATAATCCCTCGGGTCCAAAAAGATTAAAATCTAGAGAAGGGATAGCTCTTCCGGTCGCTTTAACGAGCTGGGAGGCCAAAACTCGGAAATCTTTTCATATTTTATGAGTGAGTTGAAAAGAGCTTAAAGAAGACTCATCTTTTGAGGAACGAGTGATAAACAGGGATAGTAGCTGATTCCAGGTACAGGTTGGAATTTTCCAATCACGGCAGTGTCACAAGTATGGCTAGGTGAAATCACTCTTCGCAGTTGTTCCTCAAAATGGGTAAACAATCATATGGAAGTGAACGATCGGCCAAATGAAAAGTGGAGGTGACGGTGCAAACACGACCAAGGCTTTAACGGCTGATGATATTACATTCACAGTGGTTATTTACCGGGATAGTTCATTTTTTAATGAGCTTAAACGTGGATTGAAACACTTGCTCGATCTTATGTTTATTTTTTAACGAGCATGAACTATGCGCTAAAACTGCTCGGATCTTGCGTTTATTTTTTAACGAGCATGAACTTTATGCTAAAACTGCTCGAATACCCAGTCATATGATAAGAGTGTCTCATCAAGATTCTATTTTTTATGGAGCTTCATCTCCCTAAGCTTTGCTCCGCATCCTTTCTTTATGCAAGTTAGGAAACGGCTAACCCAAAAAACAGATAAATAACTGCTCTTTGCTTGCACTCCAAAAGGTTTGCATGCCCCCAGGTATAAAGTATGATTTCAAGGTTACCCCTCAATTTGCAGATAAAACATTCGTTTTACCGGGAGAGGCCTACCTCTTTCAGGCTACCCAAAGATTGTTCTGTTATTCTTTCAACAAAACACTTCTTCGGCGATATCTACCGAAATAGACAAAGGTGAGTGACAACGAGCGCCAAACACATAACTTTGACAAGAGAATCTTATTCCAGAACAACCCCTTTTCCAACCATGGACGGGGTACGGACTATTCATATTCTCCCGTGGAAACCTACCCTATACCCAAAGTTTTTTCTGCCGAAGCAGACCAGGACGCATGCCCCCTGGGTTCCAGTCATATCCTCCCGGATTACTCGCACTCATCAGGAGGACGGACCGTGGGTTGAGACACTTCTCGCGTGAATAGACCATTTAGGGATGGTATATGACTATTTGCGATGCGTGATCCGTGAAACGAAAGTTGGTCCACGAGCTTGACCACTCTTCCTTCATGCGGAAAACACATTACTCTAAAGAGTGAGGAGACAATAGCTCCCATGCAATATATATAGTCTCGTCCAAGGAGTAGGTTATAATCCAAGGGTCCTTGAACGACCATCACGTTCATTTGAACGGTCTTCCCTTTCAATGTTATAGGCACATTGGGGAGGATCCCTAAAGGTCGACTGGTTCCTTTATCAAAACCTGATAGATTTCTAATTTTAGGTAAAAGCGCTGGCGAACCAAGCGCTTTCCAAGCAATAGAGGAAAGGATACTCAGAGATGCCCCCTCATCAATGATAGTGCCAGCACTTACCATTCTGTATATTTGAACGATAATTCTGAATGGTATGCTTGCTGGCAACTGGGGTCTGCCTAGTTGGTTCCAGTCAAAGGACACAACCAGGTTGCTTGGTGGTGGGACCGAATAAACGGACGGATATCGCTCTGACGAACTTCCTTCCTGCGATAAAGGAATGGGGGCATTGCCCCCTTGTTTATCAGAGTTAGTGTTAATGAAGAGAATTTGGACGGTGTCGTCTTTATTCTCCTCTGTGATGGTATCATTCGAAGATAGAGCCTCTGAAGGAAAAACCGGGTCAACTGTCGTATCAACCTGTTGACTTTCGTCAGGCATGGATCCAGACGGTTCATCTTCAATGATAGGTGCTTCGGCTGACCACCTGGGCGGGCCAGCCGGGTTCTCAACTAGTGAAGGACTTGGCAAGAGTTTTTGATATCCAGGAGGAAGTTGCGCTCGTAAAATCGGGCGATCTTCCAGAACTCTTTTAGCCTCGTCTAAGAAGGGACAACGGTGGATGGCGTGATCGCCTTCACACAGTTTGTAGGGAAATCTAGATTCCCCTCTCTGTCCTGTGACTTCACTTTCACTAGTTGACAGTGAGCAGTCAACATGGCTATCAGAGGTTGATGCTACCGAATTGTGCAAACGGGGAGACTAGTCCCTTAGTATTCGAGCGATACAGGGACAATCTCTATGGAAGTGGTCTCCTTTGCATATGACACATGGCGATTTAGGCCTTGTCGGTGCTGTGTGTGGATTTTTGTCAGACGACACTTGTTTGCCCCCAGTCGCCTTTGGCTCCTTCTTCTTCTTCTCTTTCTTCTTCTTTCCCTTCTTCCCCTTAGGAACTCGGTTTTTTGTTTTACCAGTTCCGTAAAGCGAAGAAGGAGGAGGAGAGGAAGACGAAGTAGAAGGCTGGTGGGCAACTCTAGTCTGGTCTAACTGTTGACTCGACTGTTCAGGAATGGTGGTGTTCTGAACGACATTGGTTGAAAAGATCCAAACTGGCAGGCCAATTGTCAGTCCTGGAAGCGACAATGTGGCCATGTGGGGCGCACCAACATCTCCCCAAGAGGAGAAAGGACTAGGATTTCCACCAAGGGGAATTCCTTGGTTGGTGTGCTCCATTTTTCAACCTAAAGATCAACGCAGGAATTAAAGGGTGATTGTTCCGTTTAAAATAAATTTTAACGACGCTTTAGACACAACTTGCTTTTTCACTTTTAAAGAGTCGAGAAAAAGCTAAAGATGACTCTAGTCTCCTTCGATGTTTTAACGAGCCCGAAGTGACAAATGCTCGGATGGAATTTTTCCGTTATAGAGTCTGAAAAAGGCCAAAAGGAACTGCTCTGGAGTTCTAGGCAGAGGGTGTGCCAAACTTTTTGCAAAACCGCAGAATACTTTTTAGGGTACGGGCGGTCGATCTTCCTGAATGTTGTGTTCAGTGCATTGCGATCAGTAGGGGGGCCGACACGGCTTCCTAAGGATAAAGGTTTTATGCCTATAGGGGTCTCCCAATATATACGCGACGGTACGTGGGAGCACAATCCGTACTGGTGCTATTGTCCCTCAGGAGGAATCACCCACCTTCTACGAGATCGACAGTCACCAGGCTTAACAACGCCGGAACACGTCTCTAGCCTAGACCTCTATGTTGTGCGTTATGTTACAAAGCGTTGTTAAGTTCATTCAATTTATTTTAGATTGATATTTTTTAAAGTTTGCCTTTCAAGGTTCACCACGAGATGTATGATACAAATTCCTAAATGCAGTCTAAAGATGATAAGAAAGCTTTATATCTTTTCAACTTTGAAAATCCTAGCTACTAAGGGAAAAGAAAGACACCATATTTTCTCAAAGAGCAATCAGCACACTCTAATGCACTTTTCCTAAATCCAACATGCAAACTATCAAATGCAAAATGCACAATGCAGGTGTTTGTTTTCCGCTTTCTTAGTATTGATGCCTACAAAGAAAGCTTTTTGTACAATTTTGAATTTGCTTTTAAATGAACAATACAAACAAGTTTACTCTTTCGAAATCAGAGAAGATAGAAGAGATTACAACACTTAACGATTTTCGAAATAAAGACTTGTTTCGACACTTAAAAGAGACAAATTCAAACCAATAAGCAAAAGCAAATGTATAATCAATCTGCAAACAGCCAATGAACTCTCTTCTAAGATCACGACCAACAGATCTGAATCAAGGGCTACAGGATGACTATTTCACTCATGCAAAGGAAGACTGCAAATGATGCCACAAACACATAAAAACACTCACAGTATTTTTGTACAAAAGGAGGCAGAATGTAAGCAGAGAAAAGGAGTTTTCAGACTGGTACCTATGCTGGTTACAGGCCACAAAAATCAGAGATCAAAACAAGGCAAAACAGAGCAGAGAACCCCAGCTGCACAAGGAAAAACTGGTTCAGCGCAACCTCAACACAGGGGTTTTGACATTCAATGCAAGTAACCTTCACGGGAACTGTGTTGAAATGCAGAATCCCTTCACTGGGTCTGCGCTGAAGGAGAAACTCTCGTTTCCCACAGGTTCTGGGTCACAGTTTGCTACTCAATCAACTGTTTCAGGCCAAATAAAAGCAACAAGCAAGGTGTAATCAAAGGGATGCTTTGAAGGCTACTAAGATCTATCACAAGGATCATCAAATCATTTGTGAATCCATTGTTCAGATCACAGACAAGTCCAGCAATTGGATCAAAGCAGCAACTTTCTACTTTGCATCCGGGAAAGATGCAGTTCAACTGTTGCTGTCAAGTCTATGATGCAAACAATGATAGAAACACAAATAAAATGACTAAACAAATTTCCCCAGTGGAGTCGCCAATTTGTTGTGGGGAAAAATGCCTATGCAGGACGATCCTATCCACCTAAGGTGTGACAGTGCCTTAGCAACAAACGAGTACAGCTATACTGGTTTCTTCCTTTATGAAATGTGAAAGAAGAGAGATCAATAGACTTACAGGTGTCTTCCGTTTGTCCCTCGATCCAATATCCCTTCTCTTTGGGTGTTCACAGCTACTTGCCTTCTTGCTTATCCAGCTACACCTTCCTGCAAGATCACAAGAGAACAACTACTTGTGACAAGAGAACAGCTACTTGAGACAAGAGAAGAACACTACACAAAGACAGATGTTCACATTCATAACTAGTTTAGGATTAGAAATAAACAAAATACACTAATACATTCATACATCAAAATACATCAGCATATAGGAGAAACCAAGATAGCTTTATTGATGAATAACAAGGTTCAGGAAGAGATACAACCCAGAGGGCTCCAATCCAGCATCTCCTTCCCAGCAAATGGAATTCCTATCTTCAGCCCCTTCAAAGCATTAAGCACCCAATGATTTCAGTCTCAAACCAACAGCAATTCTTTGCAATAACAAAATTCAACCTCTAGATCTCATGGAGGAGAGATCCATATATAGATGTTTGGAGAGAGGATGAGTCAGCTTGAGATCTGACTAGTGTCCTCTCCCTCTGTCAGTTCTTGAGTCCACTTGGAGGTTCTTGCTTCCACTTGGAGATTTGGAACATCTTACTCATCACCAGTCAAATTCCCTGACGCAAGTGTCATTTTGGAAGCTTCCTGGGTTTTGACACCTCGAGAAATGATCCTGCCACTTGTCCACTCTCGTTCAGCGCAGGTAGCCTTTGTTCCAGTTGACATTCAACGTAGGTAGCCAGTGTTGGCTTTGACATTCAGCGCAAACAGCTAGTGTAGCCACTAAAATGATCCTGAATTGACTTGTTTTTGAGCAGTTTCAGGTGGAGAACTTCTGTGAATTGTTGTGGTTTGTTAGCCTTGTTCCTCTAGGGGTAGGAACAACATGTTTAGGTACTTTGGATCCCTTAGATTATGGACATTTCATGCTCAATGCTGTAAGGCACAAAAATGTCTATAACATCATCCTGCATGAAAACTAGTTTTGGATTAGTTTTCTGCTTCTTTGTATATTAGGAATTCCTTGGCTCCAATTTCTGTTACTATAGGAGACTTTTATTTTCTTGGAATTTTGTGATGCTTCTCCTGAGGTACTGGAGTCTGTGAAGTGGTTGTAGACAAAACCTGTTCTTCAGCTTCTTCCAGAGTGTTCTCCTCCCATTGATCCTAGTTCATGAATTTTTCAATCTCTGTCCTAAGAGTGTGAGTGTAAGGATTGGTCTTTTGTGCCACTCTTAAACTAGAAATGATGCTAAAGGGGTCATATGACCAAGTAAATATTAATTGGAAGTTCATTTGTTTAGGAAGTGCCTCTGCCTCTTTACTTGCTGCTCTCCTATTTCATATGAATGGCTCCACCCATGTCTTGATATTGAATTGTGCCTTATTTTTAGCTGAAAGAATGTGTATGTCATCCATGTTGATCATTTTCCTTATATATTCCAATGAGAAAATTCTCATAGGAACATATTTTGGCAGTTTGTATGGTGGAAACTCACAACAATACACTCTAATTTTTGTGTAGTTCTGGTACAAGTACTCGTTTCCTGCTTTAACTTGTTCACTGAGGTGTAAGAAGGCATGCATCTATATAAATGAACTAGTCTATGAAGTCACTAAATCTGAAATTATTCAAATTCTTCCGCACTAAAGAGGTCCACTAGATGAATGATTGTGCATTGCCTTGTTCATCTAGTTTCTGCAGAGCAATTGGGAATCTTTATGCCTAGTAAAATAGAAACATATAAACTAGCATTGATGCATGTTTAAACATTCCTTCTGTGGTAATATTGAGAAACTACCCATGGATGTTCTCTGCAAGGAATTGACTCAAATTAAACATTATAGAAAGTTTTTCTTCTGTGGAAAAGATGGACAGAAAACCTAGGATAGGTTCATCCACCCATTGATCTGATTGATACCCTAAGAGCTAATATACTAATGAGACAATATTCATGGTTTTTTATGGAAACATGGAGGTTGGATATGGTGGATTCTTCTTTGGAAGCTAGACATCTTCTGGCAAGAAGATTTCAAAAATTCTACCTTTTTGAGGGGAGGTTATCTTTTGGTAGAGTTCCATGAGGTAATCTACATAGAAAGGGCTCAAAGAATCATTATGGGGGACTTGAGGCATTTGGTTAATTGACTCTGAGGTTATAGTAAACAAAATGTCTCCTTTTAGGGCCACAATGGCTCTTTCGTTGGGGATATACCTAGCTTGACACCATAAAACAAAATCTGGGAAAGGGTGAGTCTGGGGAAACATGAATTGTCACAAGAGGGATTCCTAGAGGTTGAATTCATCACTCTGGTCGAGAAAGGTTTGTTTGAGCTAATTTTACAATTTGAACAAGTTGAACTCACAATTGGTCTTTGTGATTTTATATTGCTAGTCAAGCAGCAGTAAATGGTCTAAATCAATGGCAGGAGGGCTCATTGGGTTTTCATTGGTTAGTTTTGACTTTCCCTTAGGCGCCACTTATTTTTAAATTATTAGGACAAGAGGTGAAGAGACACTGGTATTTACCTGGGAAAATTTAGTTTCTTGCTAAATAGTTCGCTCGCTAAAACAGGTACCTAGCCAGGAAACCACTATCTGGAATCTGCATTGGGTGAAAGAGAAATTCGGTGGGGGAGATGGGGTTTTAAACCACTGTACCTATTCTCTGAAGTAAACAAGAAGTGCAAAGGGGGCCACATTGAAAAACTACGAGGTTTTTATAGGCAATTGGAAATCCTCGTTGTGTCTGACCGTTATGGAGCGGGTCCGTTGTGATCTGGTGCATGTTGGAGAGAAAACGTTCATCGTATAACAGATAGGGTGTAATGGGAAAAATAGGCGTCAAAACAGGGAAAATACATGTGGAAAAAGGGAAAGGCAATGGTATATGGAGCGGGCAGGATGCGTGGCATGATAGGAGTGGAGGTGAGAGAAAAGAAGTGGTGGGTGGTACCGAGGTGACGGGCAATTATAAACATTGGTGGAAGATGGTATGGTTTTCAAAGGGGGCGGGTGTGAAATACTGAGCCCCCACCACATAGCATGGGGCTAGGATAAGTATATCTACTTTTCAGACCCACCCTGTTGATAATGATAGAATGGACTGGGGGGTCCAAAATTGATCCCCCGTCGTTGATCTAAGCGGGGTATCGTGGCGATTGGATTTTTCGACCACTATACCACAAGCCGACAAATTAAGTTTGTCACTTTCGACTTTATAATAAATCAAAACTTTAGCACCAATAACTCATTTACAAATTTATAATTGTGTTTAAATGAAACGATTAATTTATCACAAGCAAGGTTAATTATTCTAAAACATAATTAAATAACCCTAAGGATGCATTTAATATAGCAACCCATTTTTATTTTTTCCTAAGGTTGTGAAACTTCTATTCTAATGCTTATTTATCAAATTTAACCAAGCTTAAACACTTTGGTTAATATTTCTCTAATCTACCTAATTAATTTCAACCAAGATTAAACTAGATGGTTGATTTATTCACTAACCTAACCAACCTTATTTAACTCAATTCAACCATGATTAAACAGTATGATCAAACTTAGAAAATATATTTGTATGTGGCATTTAAACAAGCTGCACACTATGTTTGAAAAATTCGTAAACTAACTTTGATGCATTGTTGTTTTTTAGTGGCTTTTAGACTTTATCACTTGCATACATATTTTTATTTTTTGGGGTTTTTTTCATTCTTTTCTTTTTCTTTTTTCTTTTTATTCTATTTTCTTTTCTCATATGCATTTTTTTATCCCCTTTTTCATCATCATTTTTTTTGTAAATCATTTGCAGAATACAATATTATTTACACTTTCTGTCAAGTGAAAGATAATATCGAATCATCATTTGATCCTATAAATTATAGGACCCTAAAAATGGCTCCAACTGGAGATGACATCCTCCTTGTGAGGTGTCAAGAATGTAGTAGATCAGTAGCCTTGGTCCATTGTCTTCAATCTTTATTCTGCATTTGAATTGATATGTTATTGTTGTAGATATGGCAGCAACTCATCAAAAGTTTATGGCCTTTACCTCGAGCTTTAACTTCTGATGTAAGCCACCCAAACTGATAGTATAAAAATAGAATGGTATTCACAATTATTTGAGTGAAAAGTAATTTATCCTTGAGGGAAATAATGTTTGCGCATTCTACCATTTACAGGTCCACCAAGTAGTTTTGCTCCAGACATGTGTTTGACGAAAAGTGCATTGTTTCCTCTGTAAGCATCAATTTTATATGGTCCCTTCCACAGATTATCAAAATTATCATGCTTACCTTTATCCTTGTTTCTTGAATCCCACTTTAGTATAATTTCTTCTAATTAGAACACATTAGCTTTAGTTCTTCTATCATAAATCTTTTTGATGTTCTCTTGGATGACTTGGGTTTTATTCTAAACTTCTTCTCTTGATTGTTGTAGTTGTACGGTTTGGTTTATCCTCCTTTATAAATCATTGGGCTCACCTTATGACTCTTGCAGTAATTTGAGAATAGGGATTCCTATGGATGAGGGAAAAACATCTAATGAAAATGAAAAGCAAGAAAAAAGAGACCCAACTTAACCTTGCATATAAAATCTAGTTATCTTGACCAAATGAGAATGGAATTTTATCTAAGAACTATTGTGACTGCTGCATGCATGTGCTAACAAAAAATTGTAGAAAAAACCTTTTTTGATTTTCAGTTTTATGAATGCAAATGCTAATTTAACTAATATGTTCTTTAGCAGGGGAGATAGGTATGGGGAAATAGGTCTGGATTGGTTTCGAGGGTATGGAAGCCAAGTGAAGGCCTAACCTAAGATCACATGACCATTTCTGCTCAATTCAAGCCTAAACCAGCCTACTACAGGGTTTCCTGTAGCACTACAAGATGTCCTAGTTCTACTACAGAATGCCTTGTTTTACTACAGGAAACATGCTGAAACCCTATAAGGAGGTAGGAAAGGTAGAATGAAGTGTGGGAAAGGTGTCTAAGGGGGGGATAAGGTACAGAGGAGGTTAGCACTACCCAAAGCTCATTCTAAAGCTTCAAGATGGTTGGACTTGCTCAAGGAGAATGTCCATTTTTCTTACAAAACAAGAATTCAGATTAGGGTTTGGTGAACTTCGGCAACGTAGGTGGAGAAGACTTGGATGAGGATGGTGAGATGAGGTCCCCCTACAGATCAGAAGCTCCTGCAACAACATACACTCTTTTCTTCATTTATGCACAACTTCATTTATACATGGAAAAGATGAGTTGAATGTAGGAAAAACAGAGCTATTAATAGCTAATGGCTAAGTTTATGAATGGAAGTGCTTCTAAACCATAGCAAACTCAAGATATGAAAATGACAATTGCAGATACTTCTAATAAATTTAGAGATAGTGATCTATTCAATAAGAAATCTGTTTTTGGGTTGTGCGAACGGAATCCACAAATCATGATCCCATAAGGGAGATGAGTCAAAGGCCACCATCACAAGCTTTTCTGAAGTGTTTACTGTCACTATTGTACCACTAATCTGTCTATCCACAAATGGAAGAAAACTAAGTAATCATCCAAATACTTTCAAATTAAACAAAACCATAATCACTTCAACAACTAAATATGAATGTAATCTAATCATACATGTACAAAAAGAGGAAGCTCTGTTGCTAGGGTTGGGCCCTAACCCAAGAGCTTCAGCCATCTGAGTCAACTTAGTGTTGGATCAAGGGAATTATTTTCCTTTTCATTAAAATATCAAAAAATACATAATATTTATGAGTCACAGTGTTTTAGCTCGAAAATGCCTCTTGGCTACAACAAAAAAAGTCAAATCCTAATGAGGCTCTACGCCTTCTTATTTATAAAACTGAAGCTACCAACAAATTCCTTAAATTTATGGAGGCTTGGCTCCCAACTCGAGATCAACTTGTCTTCAACTATCACTAGCTCGGCTGCCAATGACCTCGGTGGGCTTGGTTGCTTGTAACTCCGAGTTGATGAGATTTGGTGGAGGAATCTTTGAGTGAGTGAGGAGTTAAGGAGGTGGATCCAATCTCCTCAAAGACCTCTTTCTTGTATACTTCGAGTTCCTACACTTAAATTACCCAAAATTGCTCCAAATTCTACAATTAATGCACAATAGGCCATATGACATAACATCTCATCTTTACCCTTCTCACTAAGAAAAATATAATAAAACATGTAAAGAAATGTGAGAAACATTGATTTTAATAAGTTGGAGAGTGGCGTTAAGGTACATATAATGTACCTATTGATGAGCCTCATCAAGACCACCCACTACCCAAAATACCTTGGTGCTCTCAGTGCAATGTTAACGCACATGTGACATAAGAATGTCCACAGTTGATTTCTAGGTGGGAAGAGCGCAGCTGCCAAAGGGGGGGTTAAATTTAATCAATGTTGAACTAAGGGTACCTTAGACAATTCCCATCTCAAACATCAACATAGTCACTCTAGGAGTGAAGAAGACTAGAGCTAATGTTAGATCCCATGAACAACCCAAAAATATAAAACTAGTCTCCCAAAAATGCTCATACGATTCTGAACAGCAGAAGTAATATTACAAAGAATTCACGGAGACTTTTAACACAATGACTTTAAACGGTGAACCCTAAGGAAAACAGCCAAAATTTTCAAAATCTTGGAGCCCGGACCTACCACAATACAAGGCTCGACCCCTAATGGAATGGTTCAGGTTATTTCTGCAAATTGTGAATGATGATCAGATGCTCAGACAATTGTTGGAAGTTCTTAAATATGTTTTCAAGGATGGAGCGGCTGAGGAAGGAGCCATTTATGCCAACTTACCGGAGAGACACTCCAGGAGAGTGCGAAGGAACAAAAAGAAAATAGGAATGGAATTCCACATTGATGCTGAGCTTGTGGGCTTCCAAATCATTATACAATGTTGGATATGGGCTCAAATGTGAATATCCTATTGAGGAAAACGTGGGAATCCATGGGAAGGCTAAAGTTGGCATTTTCTCCAATTAAGTTACGTATGGAAAATCAATATTGTATCCTGTTGGAAGGCTAGAGGATGTATAAGTTGACATAGCAAGGGTGAAAAATTATGCTAACTTTGAAGTAATAAGTATTATGGGGGATAAAGAACCATATTTGGCATTTCTTGTAATAAGCTGGGCCTTTTAGAACTACACAATAATTTATCTAAACAAGGAGTTGATGACCTTTGAAGTGGAGGGATTTAGAGTTATCTAGCCCCTAGACCCATACCAAGGACTAAAGTTCACCAAGCCGACAGATGACAGGGAAGAATTTGAGTTGTTGGATCAGTTGTACTGATTGACAGTGGGAAGAAGAGAAAACTAATCAATTCGATGATAGATAGATCGATCAATTGGAGGAGCATTAAGAGCTCGGAGGTTGGCTCCAAGGCTTCTTGGGATGGCTAGCAGCAGGGCGTATCAAGAAGGTTGGTACTGAGGTACAATAATTCCATATTTTCAATTGTATAAGCTCGGTCAATGACTTTCTTAATATATTTGATGCAACTGTCTCTAAGGAACACAAAGTTCCCTTACTAGATGTCACCTTACAAGTGACCCCAGCAAGGTGGTGGGAATCTCACCACCATCATCTTAGAGAATGGTAGGAGATTAAGACAACGATGAGAGTCAGATCTAGGAATTTATAGGATTACCCACAAAACTTTAGTAAGCACAAAGGGAGCTCTGACCCTCGGCAACACCTGCAATATTGTAAGGCCATCTGGATCAAGGAAGGGCTTCCATAGGACTTATGGGTGAAAACATTTATACACACCCTGGGGACATTTCGAAAGGCATGGTATGTAAAGGAGGAGACAAACCAGTTATTGGGACTATATGGTAGTTCTTATTAAAAAAAATTCCTTTATCGATAGCGATGAACGAATCGCAATTGCTTTGCAAGCTACTAAAAAGTTTCTACTCATGGAAAGACAATTGACAGAGGGATGTATAGACTAGGACACCTTTGAGAATCTATATGAATTTGGATTCCACAAAGTTGTAGCTTGTGATAATATCGAGTAGGAGATGGATGAGGTTTGTTTGGTTGGTTTTATCACTTCGACAAGAATTAATTATCAACCAGGGTAATTCTTTTTATTTCAAAGGTGTTTTCACTATTTGTGTTGATACATGTAACAAGCATGTAAAATAGAGAAGAAAAGATGTCGGTGAACACGCTTGCAGAAATTAAAATACTCTTGTAAAATGGAAATATAAACTTGTAGGGATTAAAAGCACACTACAGAAATGAAACACACTCGGCAAGGAAAGAATACACACTTCATAAAAGATTCAGAATAAAGATAGGTGTTCCATACACTATTACCTAAGGATGTAACAAGAATTAAATAACATGGAATTGATTAATCTGTGTAACAACATACAATAAATATAGAAGCAGAAGTGTATCTATCCACAATGAACACGTACAGCGATAATAAGAAATACACACTTTAATGCCTGAAAGAGATAAATATCCTAACAACACTATAATCCTTGCTAAAGAGGAGAGCCCTTCCTCCCTAGCAGGGTGCGGGAAGAAAACGAAAACTTAGTTAAAACTTCAACACATAAATTGTAATAACATCACCACATATGATTATCTTGAAAATATCTAAAGAGTACAAGACCAAAATGTCAATACTCCCTTCATTCTGTTCCCCCCACATGAGACTAAGCTCTTTTTATAAAGTCTTTTTTAGAGTCCCAAAATTAGGAAAACAAATTAGTCATGAGAATCTGTGATTCTTATGCTGATTAAACTAACGGAGATAATAAAAAGATATAAATTTTTACAATTTGTTTCAATAAATATTTGTTGTGGTTACACCACTCTTATTTAGACAATTATAATTGCTCAAATATTCTTAACTATCCATGTGGAATTAATTTATACTGCCCTTGACAGTTGTACTTGAAAATAACAGCTACAGTTTTGACAATTCACGGTATAACAACAACTTCATGGTGTAACATCAACTTGAACTGTGTACAACAGAAAATGACAAACCCAAGGTGTGACAACAACTTGAACTATGTAACAACAAGGAATCAATAGTCATTCATCCATGGCTATCAGTATCTATGGTAATACAGAAAAGAAAAAAATTCTGAAGAACTCTTCCAGATATACCCTAGTTAGTCATCCCAAAGAAAACATCGTTTCATTCAATACTTAGTAGAAAATGGCATAATAAAATGTCAAAGAAAATATTTCTTCTTTATCAGAGGAAGTGAAATTGTGCTAGGGAGAATGCAGGTTCAAATGAGGGGAAATGACCAAAAATGGAGGAAAGGATGCCTGAAATATCCTTAAGCCACTGCATGTTCGCATTTAATATCTTTAAAATCTTCAGGGTCCTCGGTTATTGTGACACTAACATGTTGTTGATGCAGTCTTGTGAAATCATAGGCAACAATAATGTCTTCTTCATATTTCCTGTACCCCTGGGTAGACACAAGCTGAGTTGTCCAGGAATATTCATCATATCTGTTCAGGTGAAAGTGAGGCTAATATTTCTCAATTGGGAGCTAAATAAAAGGAAACTTGAATTTGAGCCCTATCAAGAAAGCTCCCATGATTTTGACAATTCGTGCATATTGAGGGACTTGAGTAACATCAGTCACAAAATTGGGGTATCCAAAGGGATCTGTTGCTTGTAATGCGTCATTGAAATCTTCCCACCATTTCAGGGTCCCGACCAATTCTCTACTTTTCAATTGTTCATGGATATTAAAACAAAACCTAACAATCCTTCTCCTGTAGAGGGACAATTGGTCTATCATGTCAAGGTTACTGAGAAACTTCTTGAATTCCCACCTCATAGTAGTGACCATAGCCTGTATTGATCTTACCATCAAGGTTTCCATTTATTCATTCATAATAGATGATTTTGTGGCAAGGTGCTAATGAATTTGATTTCTCATAAAATATATGAAAGCCCGTAGCTGCAAATCTCCAACATAAGGGGCGATATTTACAGCCACCTATAAACTAGAATGCTCAACAAATATATTATGTAAAAAGAGTTCGCATAAAAAACTCTATTCATCGAAATCACGTGAGTGAAATACCTCTAGAAAGGTTTTAGTGGAATTTCTCTTGTAGGGTCTGTTGCCATAAATAGATTTTTGAAAAAAAAAAAAATCCCCACAAGAAGGTCGGGTAGGATGGAGATGGCGACCTGCAACCCAATAGTTTTAGGGCTAAATCATACATTTTACCTTTCTCTTTGGTCATCCTCTTGACCTCTTGTTGTAGTTGTTGTCTCTATTTTTCCTTCTCCACTCTCATCTTTCCTCATTTCCCACTTTATCAACTTTTCTGCGAGAAATTCCTCAGCTCACTGATCCTTAAGGTTATGAATAACCTTTTGATGTTCTTCCACAAAAATTATTCCCTTTTTCATGTAAAGTTCCAATTACTTCCAATTATGCAGTTCTGATACCAGCAAAATTTTTTCTAAATGCCACCTTGCTTCAAGGTCCTGTGTAATTTCTTGTTTAATAGTAGTAGAGGGTGTAACAACATCTCGTGTTTCGAGTTTCTCTACCTTATATGCTGGTTCTTGTGTATCAAAAGCTTCATTGATAAGTTATTGTGGCATAAATCTCACTTCTTCTTCCTTAAAAACCTTTGTCTCAACTGTTGGTTCTTATGTATCAGTAGCATCGTTGATAGGTTCTCATGTGTCAATTTCTAGGTCAAAATTCATGGGATGTTCCATTTCAACTATTGGTTCTTGTGTATCAGCAACATTGTCAATGGGTTCTTATGTGTCAGACTCCCATGGTTTCGTTTGGGTTCCTTCTAAGATGGTTTCTACAATGCAAATTTTATAACCTGTTGCTGCCAAACCCTCTGCACATGCTATACATAAAGTCCCCTGGGTGGTTTTTGATCTTAACTTGTCAACAGCCTCAGCCAATGTATCGAGATCCAGAACCTTCATTTTCACTTCTATACATCCTAATTGCTGCTTTAATTTCTTATTTTCTTCTACTAATTTCTCAATTTTAAGCAGAAAGGTTATCGCTTCGTCCTTACCAGGTGAAGAAGCTTCTTCTTGCTTGGTCTGTTTCCTCTTCTTCTACTTCCCCTTTTGTTCTTCTTGCTTTCCTGGTCTCTTCTTGGATGGTGGTGAGGGTTTTGGATTCTTCTTCGATGGCGAGGGTTATGGTTTCTTCTTTGGTGGCGGGGCTTCTAGATTCTTCTTTGATGGTGAGGGTTCTGGTTTCTTCTTTGGTGGTGAGGGTTCTAGTTGAGCAACAACCTTAACCCTTTTCTTTGGTACTCTACCACCCACTGGTTTCTCAAGTGACCTTTTCTTGACTCTAACTCTCAAAGATTGTCCCTGCTCCTTAGTTGTATCGTCTTCCCTGAGAGCATCAGTAGCAGTTTCACTAATAAAATTTTCCCAACTTCTTTCTTTCTTCTCTAGGGCTTCCATCACGATCAACTTTATGAGATGATGATTGGTAATGAAACTCTCTGAATGTGAGGCCACCTTTACCATTGCAGCCATATGTTTCAAATTTTCCAATAGGAAATAGGGAAGACTGACCAATTTCCCATGTCGAAGATGGCTCAGCAACGGAAAATGATAGTTGAAGACTATCGTCGAGCAACCCTCACATGTAATATACTTAATATTAACAAGGCATCATCGTCGCACGACTGAGGAAGGGAAAGGTGGTCAACTCCTCTTCCCTTCTTGACCAATTGTTCTTCTCCCTACAAGAATTGAGCTTTGAGAGTTGGGTCATTAATTTTCCGATTGAACCACCTCTTCCCTTCGGGTCGAAGTGTTATTACTCTGGCAATTACTTCCTTTGTAATCTCTAGCCTTAGGCCTCTAACCTCTGTTCGACTCCTGTTCAAATTTCGAGCAAATTCCAAAGAAACATTTTCATTCAACCCCCTAAGTCACTTGAAGAATTCGATCGAGCTTGCTTCTCTGAAGATTTGGTATGCTTCCGAGAATTTCTCCAAAGCCTATATGGAATCTAGTTCATGCCTTACCACTGCTCCCCCCATCCTTCACTGTTACATAGCCTTCACAATCAGTTACGGATTTTTTCTTGCTTACCATCACAATTCATGAAAAGTTTGTGTGATGAGGGTGTAGAGCTACGTGGGGGCAGATATCAGGGCGATAGGAAAGGATATCAAATCAGAAAGTTGTGCACGTGGGTTATCATTTCATCATTAATTCAAAAGGTGTAAAAATTTGACTTGGATACTGTTAGAATTAATGAGGTAATTAATCATGCAGGGTGGTAATGATTAATGGGTATTGTCACTTTAAACCAAGTTATGCCACGATCACAAAATGATTTTTCACCCCCCAACTTAATTGCAAAGGCCGTCCTTGGTCATCAAAATGGAATGACGTATTAACTGCCATAATTTCTATATAAAGAAAGAAACAATATTCCTTTTTAGAATGACTTACCAGCCGGTGATTTGATAAAATGCCAACAACAAAGTGCTAGTGATGCTAATTATTGAAGTGGATGGTTGCAACTAGGTTCATGCGATAGCTATATTCATCAGGCTCACTATTATAGATGTAACAACAAAAGAATTTCTCCACGATGGTTGGATAATGTTTGCAGAAATACTTTATTATAATAGTGTATTCTTTTGAGGGCATCACAATTTTGTGCCTATAAAAGAATTCTCAAAATAATACAATAAAATAAAAAACGAACTTGTAACAAGCATGTTGTTATATATCATAAATGTCATGTTGTTACAGAACTTATAAAAAGGAAAATGTGTACTAACCTCCACAAAGTGGCTTTCAGCTAGTATGATTATCTACCTGCACCCCACAAGAGGTTTTCACATGTAGATTTATTTATTTACTTATATATATATATATATATATACTTTATTTTTTTTTTCTTTTTATTATATTTCTCTCTTTTTTTGGTAAATCAACTGCCAACAAAAGGTTGGTTTTTAGCTGCTACACTTATTGAAATTTAAGAATTTTATAGCGCATGAGAATTTTCCCTTGCTCTCATAACTTAGATATCAGATACTCAAACAATGTTAACAAATGAATCCTTTGAGGTTGGTTTATGATATAACTGAAGATGATGTCAATTGGCAAGCAATGGAACTTTGGCATTGTCTATGGTAACTAATCTCACGGTCCCATTGTCAAACACTGTATCTACCTCATAAGGACCTGGCCACTTGGTGTAGAGCTTCCCCTTGCAGTCTTTGAATCGTGAATCATACAATAGAGCCAAAACACCTTTCTGAAACACCTTATTTTTTTATAAACTTGTCATGCCACTTAGCCCTTTTTGTTGGATGATGTATGTTTGCTGGATGGTAGCCAATCTCTTCTCATCTAATTCATTTAACTGGTTCAACCAATGTTTCTGAGTTGTAGTCAAATCCAAGTTCACCTGCAATGTTGTTTTGAGTGGTTTTATTTCGAACTCAATGGGAAATAATGGGTTTTTACCATACACCAATTAGTATGGTGAAAATACAGTAGTATTTCTCCATGTAGTTCTATATGCCCATAGTGCTTTTGGAAATTTGTCAGCCTAGTTCCTTCGGTGGTTGGCTACAATCTTAGTGAGAATTCCTTCTATAACCTTATTAGTTCTCTCTACTTGAACATTTTCCTGAGGATGATATGATGAAGTAATTATGTGTTATATCTTGAATTTCTCAACTAACCTCTGGATCAAATGAGATGTGAACTGGGTCCCCCATCTCTCACTATTTCTCTAGGTACCCCAAAGTGAACAAACATGTCTTCAAATAAGAAATCTGAAATTGTTTGTTCAGTTTCCCTAGTTAGTGCCTTTGCTTCCACCCATTTTGTGACATAGTCTATACAAACTAGAATGTGGGACTTCTACTGAGTTGAAGGATTAATTGTTCCTACAAAGTCTAAGACCCACTTCTCAAATGGTTCCAGGACCATTTGAGGTTGTAACGACATTTCATATGATCAGAGTGGTTGACCCATTCTCAGATAACTGTCACACCCCTTTACACATTTCTTTGCATCCTAGAATATGGTAGGCCAATAATATCCTATTAAAAGCACTTTATGCCTTGTCTTTTTGTCAGAAAAGTGTCCTCCACAAGGTTCTTCATGGAAGGCTTTGAGGATGTCAAAAATCTCATCCTCTCTCACACAAAACCTGACCTGATGATCTGACCTTGTGTAGTAAAGGTATCCCTCTACCCAAGAGTATCTTTCACTATGCTGAACAATCCTCTTATTTTCCTTTGAGGGCATATGTTGTGAAAATATCCTTGTAGCAAGGTATTTAGTTATGTCTGCATGCAATGGTGAGTGAGTTGAAATAAAAAAACGATATTCATCTAAAAAAGAATCCTCAACGGGCATGCAATCACTATTGACAGTTAAAAAAGTAGTCACTACATTATGTTTTCCAGGTTTATGTAACAATGTTATATCAAATTATTCTAACAACAGCAACCAATGTGAAACCCTACCATTAGTAACAATTTTATTCATTAATAAACGAATGGCAGAGTGGTCAGTGTGTACAAATACTTGATAATGTGTAATGTAGTGCCTAAATTTATTGATGGCATGCACTACTGTAAGAAACTCTTTTTCTGTAACTGTATAATTTAACTCTTATGGAGTCATATTCTTGTTGATTTAGTATATGGCATATGGTTTCTTGTCTTCTAGTTGACCTAACACAACTCCCATAGAAGTATCAGATGCATCTGTTGCTATGTGAAACGACAGATCCTAGTTTGTTCCTCACAAAATAGGGGTTGCTAATACAGACTGCTTTAACTCTATAAAGGCACGTTCACATTTCCCTATCCAAATAAATTTCATATCTTTAGTAAGCGGATAAAATAATGGAGATGCAATATTTGAAAAGTTTTCTATAAACCTCCTGTAATACCCTGCATGTCCCAAAAAACTATGTACCTCCTTTTGTGTTTTGGGAGTTGGAATTTTCAGAATTACTTCTATATTAGCAGGGTCTACTTTTATTCGAGCAGCAGAAATACAATGTCCAAGCATAATTCCTTCATTCATCATCATGTGACATTTTTTAGTGCTTAAAGAAACATTAGTTTGCTCACATCTCTCTAGCAATTTTTTGAGATTGGCTAATGCTGGTTCAAGATTATTACCATAAGGTGTAGAGTCCTCCATGAATACTTCTAAACAACCATTTAGAAAATTTGAAAATATTCCCAATATTTCCCTCTAGAAGGTTGTTGGCACATTACAAAGTCCAAAAGGGAGAATTATGTATGCAAAATTCCCCCAAGGGCAAGTAAAGGTGGTTTATCTTGATCCTCTAGGGAAATATGTATCTGATTATAACCATTGAACCCATCTAGAAATGAAAAGAACTTTTTTCCAGATAAGCATTCCCTTTTAATGAAAATGAAAAGCATTCCCTTGATACAACACTGATTTGACTTAGGGGGTTGAAGCTCTTGGGTTAGGGACCAACCCTAGCAGCAGAGGTTTCCCTTTCTATACATGTATGCCTAGATTACATTCATAGTTAGTTGTTGAAGTGATTATGGTTTTGTTTAATTTGCAAGTATTTGGACGATTACTTAGTTTGCTTCCATTTGTGGATAGATAGATTAGTGGTACAATAGTGACAGTAAACACTTCAGAAAATCTTGTGATAGTGGCCTTTGACTCATCTCCCTTATGGGATCATGATTTGAGGGTTCCATTCACACAACCTAAAAACATATGTATTTTTTGATTACTGCATAACCTAGGGTTTCTTGCTGAATAGATCACTGCCTCTAAATTTCTTAGAAGTATCTACAATTTTCATTTTGATCTCTTGAGTTTTCTATAGTTTAGAATCACTTCCATTCATAAACTTGGCCATTAACTATTAATAACTTTGTTTTCCTACATTCAACTCATATTTTCCATGTATAAATGAAGTTGTGCATAAATTAAATTAAATTACATTACATTATATTAAAATTACATTAAATTAAAACAAAATAAAATTAAACTGAATTAAATTATAATTAAATTTTATTTAAATCAAATTAAAATTAAATTAAATTAAATTAAATTATTAAATTATATTAAATCAAAATTAAATTAAATGAAAATATATTAAATTAAAACAAAAATCATAATTAAATTTAAATTTAAAGTTAAACTAAATTAAATTAGTTATAAATTAATTAAAAACCTCACCTTCATCAAAACTTGTCGACTCTTTACACTACCTACCATAACCTTTATTTATTTATCACTCATCTTTCTCTGACTTCTTCACACATCTAAATTCCTGATGATGAACCACAGAGGATGGTTTGAAACATCGATACACAAAATAACAAAATGCGATGGATCCGGAAGATATAACCACACAGAGTGTATGTTATTGCAGGAGCTTCTGGTCTGTAGGGAGATCTCATCTCACCAACCTCATTGAAGTCTTATCCACCTACACTCCCAAAGTCCACCAAACCCTAATTTGAATTCTTGTTTTGTAAGCAAAGTGGACATTCTCCTTGAGTAAGTCCAACCATCTTGAAGCTTTATATTGATATTTGGATAGTGTGCACCTCCTTTGTACCTTATTCTCCCCTCAGACACCTTTCCCACACTTCATTCTACCTTTCCTACCTCCTTATAGGCTTTCAACCTGTTTCCTGTAGTAAAGCAAGGAATTCTATAGTAGAACTAGGACATCTTGTAGTGCTACAGGAAACCCTGTGGCAGCCTGTTTTAAGCCTGAATTGAGCATAAATGGTCATATGAGCTTAGGTTAGGCCTCCACTTGGCTTCCATACCCTCGACACCATTCTAAACCTATTTCCCCATACCTGTCTCCCCTGCCAAAGAACAAATCAGTTAAATTAGCATTTGCATTCATAAAATTAAAAATAAAAAAAAGGCTTTTTTCTAAAATTTCTAGTTAGCACACGCATGCAACAGTCACAGTAGTTCTTAGATAAAATTCCATGCTCATTTGGTCAAGATAACTAGATTTTATATGCAAGGTTAAGTTGGGTCTCTTTTGCAAGAAATATGTGTAGATGCTTAGCTAGATGATTTCATGTCATTTTATAGAACTTTTCAATTTAGCACTTTCATTTCCTAGAGTAGGCAACATTCCCTTTCTGCATTAAGAGTAATTTTCTCCTTTCCATTTGGTAGCTAGACTTCTTATAGTCAATATAAGACTAGTTTTAAAAACTCTAGTGGCCTATCGCCCCAGTTGAAAAGTGACAAGAGTAGACCATTGCATCTACTATGTATACATCATTGTCACCTCCAATTTTGTACGAACCCCAGGTTTATGAAGCAAAATTGGTAGCCCTAGGACTTGTAGCATTCTTGCTGCAATACTATTGTTCATCACTTTTTGGTGCCATTGCCAAGGAGGTGTCTACGTAGATGTTATTTATGCTTTCTTTTTTCTTCCATTCAGCAAATAGTTGCAATATTTTCTTTCTTTCCAATTATGCAAGCAGTTCCATTCAACAAATAGTTGCAAGCTTTTCTTTCTTTCCGTTCTACAAGTAATTTTGAAAAAGACCCTAAAAGAAAAAAATAAATTCCTTTCATGCCTCGTAGGAGTAGAGACAACTTAGGAAAAAAATTTCCAAATATCCACACCACATATAATAGCCAACCTTCCCTCTTCTTCGGTGGGTGTAAGCTAGAGGACCCATTAGGCGAACAACTAGAGATCTTTGAAGAGCCTATTGGGGAAGAATAAGAAGAGACCATTCCACCAACCAACACCATGGATGAAAATAGAAATGGGATTGAAGACAGAGAAGGAGCTGAAAATAGAGTTGAGGGTGCTTTTCCCATCAGAGAAACTAATGGAGATGCAAGGATGAGAAACATGAGCCCCTCTGCCCTTCCTCAATTCCATGGCTTGACCTCAGAGGACCCGAATTCCTTTTTGTTTGAGTTTTCTATCATATGCAAAACTTATGATTACACCTTTGATGACCAGAAGTTGAAATTGTTCCCATCCACACTCGATGATGCAACCTTGCACTGGTTTATGGGTTTACCTAGGGACAACATCACCACTTGGGCTCAGATGCAACAAACCTTCAACAATAAGTATAGGGACTACTGTAGGTCCAAATATTCCAAAGAGGAAATTTTTAGAATGACCTTGGGACATGATGAATCTTTGGAAGATTATGAGGAAAGGTTCCAACTCAGCTACAAAAGGGTTGGGTGCACCATCGATCCTGAATCACTTAAGCTAGTCCTTCTTAGAGGGATTAGGGAAGATCTCCTAGAAACCCTAAACATGATGTCAGGAGGGGACATCTATTAGTTACCCTATGATGATATCAAGACATTTTTCAAAAATTATTCTAGGGAAACCAAAAAGAAGGGTAGGGATAGTCAAGCTTTGGCCAGTATATCCTCCTCTAACACATCCATAAAAAGGGAAATTGGAAACATGTTGGAAGACTTCAAGAGTGAAATGTTGCATACCCTTGCTCTGCAAATGGACACCATGCATATCAAGAGGAAGAAGGAGGAAGTAGAAAGAGCCTTAGTTGTCTTTTGCCCTAGATGCACCAGAAGGCACCCTAAGAATGAATGTCCATTGAATCTTATAGAGATTTACTCAGTCTATGAAGAGAACCACTCCATAGAAAAATGTCCTTCGCTTTGTGGATTGAAATTTGTGTATCAAGAAACTGAAGGGGTGACTGAACAACTCTGCTATATCAACCAAATGAGGCCTCAAGGAGCTCAACCATACCAACAAGGCATACAAGGGGAATCCTATTCATATTACAACCCTAACTAGAATGCATCCATTCCCCCTTGGTGCCCTCCCGCTCACCCTTCATGGTCCACACCTTCTCCCTGGTATTTTTCACCTCAATATCATTCCCAACTTGCCAACCAACCATTTCAACCATATAATCCTCCACAACCTTAGTGGAATGCACCATCCCAGGGGTGGAGGCCCCCAGACAGCCAATCTCTAGCTTTATTGGCTCCACCTCCATCTCAACCAAAACTCCTTCACCCTATTACAGCTAAGCAAACTCAGATGCCTGCTCAACCAAATTCAAACTTGAACAACAGACAAGCACAACAGGTCTACAGTGGGGAAGCATCTTACCCTGCCTAGGTTGTGGAAATTCAAGAAATAAACCTCATGTCTCGAAGCGTTCTTCCAGATAATCGACCTCCACCTCCACCTGAGGATCATGAAGATGAAAAGGAGGAGAGTGTCCCTCAAGCGAATCCACCTCCTTTACCTAAGAGATTATTCCATGTTATCTAGCACACCCCAAAAGAGACTAAACTTCTCGGTGAATTTAAAAACTTGTGCGTTAAAATCCCGCTCCTCCAAGCTATCAAGGATGTCCCCATCTACAACAAGATAATCAAGGAGAAATTCTTCAAACGTCCTGGGAGGCAAAACAAATACACCCCTACCATTAATGTCAATGGACAACTGTCCAACTTAATGTTGAGGCGGGTGATTTTCCCGAAGTATCTAGATCCTAGAAGTCCTGTGGTAGATGTGCACATCGATGGTATCATTGTCCCCCATACCTTGATCGATCTTGGGGCTGCCATCAATGTGATGACTAAGGAGACTATGCTTAAACTGAATCTCCAAGGATCATTAAGAAAGACCACAACAGTCTTGCAGCTTGCAGATAGGTCCACAATAGCTCCTAAGGGAGTTGTTGAGGATGTGATGGTCTCCATTGATTCCTGGGAATACCCTGTTGACTTCTTAGTTCTCCAACCTAAGACCAAGTTCAATGGTTATCCTCTCATCCTTGGAAGGCCATGGTTAGCCACTGTTGATGCTTACATAAGTTGCAGGGCTGGGAATATGACCATTAAAAATGGGCATTTGTCCAAACAATTGGTCTTGTACCCTCCTTCTCAACCATCTCTGGAGCATGACTTACCTTTATGGTTAGAAGAGGAGGAGGAATATGAAGTCTACTCTTCCCCAATTTGTACCCTAGATGCTACTATAGGAGGGGGGCAACCTGATGAAGATGACCTGATTGAGAAAATCCTCTAGAATCAGCCCCCCAACACCATGTCTCTTGAGGAGTTAGTGAAGAAAGATGAAGATAACCCTTGGACTGATTTGTGCCTAGCTGACTCAAGTCCTACTCATGTCAAGATGATAGAATTTGGTCCAGAAAGAACATTGAAAATCAACCCCTCTCTCTCTACACATTAGGAAGAGGAGTTATGTGACATGGTAAGGAAGCATTTGGATGCATGTTCCTGGAGTTATAAGGAAATGAAGGGGGTGCACCCTTCAGTGTGTACTCACCACATTTACATCAAGGAAGGTTGCAAGCCAGTGCACCAACCTCGGAGGAGAATGAAACCAACCCTCAAGGATATAGTCAAAGAAGTATTGTAGAAGTTGTTGGATGCCAGGTTCATTTACCCCATATTAGATAGTGAGTGGGTATCTCCTCTGGTTCTGGTTACAAAGAAAAATGGGAAGTAGAGGATCTATGTGGACTACAGAAAGCTAAACAAAGCCACAAAAAAGGACCATTTCCCTCTACCTTTCGTCGACCAATTATTAGATGTTCTCACAAGAAATAGTTCTTCTCTTTCCTGGATGGATTCAATGGTTACAATTAGATCGAGAGCAACCAAAAGGACCAAGATAAAACCACATTCACCTATCCTTTGGGTACCTTTGCTTATAGGGTCCTTCCTTTTGGGTTATGCAATGCACCTACCACTTTTCAGAGGGCATTCGTGATCATCTTTGTAGTGCTAGTCCATGACTCTGTGGAAACTTATATGGATGATTTCACCCCCTATGGGTGTGATTTCCTGGAGGCTCTCTTTAACTTGGGAAAACTATTAGACAAATTCATTGAAATGAACTTATCCCTTAGTCCTGAGAAGTATGAGTTCTTGGTGACTGCAGGAATTGTTCTAGGTCACTCAATATCCCACGAAGCACTGCAAGTGTACCCAAATAAAATTGTTGTCATAAATACGGTCTCTAATGCTCAGAAGCATAGGGATGTCAAAAGTTTCTTAGGTTTAGATGGATACTATAAGAGATTCATAAAATACTTCAGTAAAATAACCTCACCTTTGTTTGGACTATTGGCCAAGGACTCCAAATTTGTATGGTCAAAAAGCTACCAAGAGGCCCTAGAAACCCTAAAGGACAAGTTGTTATTGCACCTATACTCCGAGGCCCAAATTGGGCTCTTCCTTTCCAAATCCATGCTGATGCCTCTAATAAAGCTATAGGAGAATATCTAGGCTAGATAGATGAAAAGTTACCTTATTCCATTTACTTCATCAACAAAAATCTGTCCAAGGATGAATTGAATTATACTGTGACCGAAAAATATCTCCTAGCTATTGTCCATTCCTTGAATAAATTTAGACATTACATCATTAGTTACCATATCTTTGTAGATATTGACCATGTTGCTATTAAATAATTGATGAACAAGCCTGATGTGAATGCCCGAATTATTAGATGGCTTCTTTTATTAAACAGTTTGATCTAACTATCATTGATAAGCCTGGTAGAGAAAATGTAGTTGCAGATTTTTTGTCCAGATTGGCTTTGCCTGCAGGTGAGGAAGGAATGGTTTATGACTAGCTGCAAGATGAGAATTTATTCACTATTTTAGTTCTCTCTATGTGGTTTTCTGACATAACCAACTACTTAGTAGCTACACAGTTACCTCCAAATTTTTCCTCCAAGGAAAAGAGCAAAATTATAAGGAAAAGCACACAATTCACTTGGATTGGGGGCAATCTCTTCAAGCTTGTGTCTGGGAAAATTTGTCTAGGAGGAGGACGTTTTTGACATCGTTTTGCCCTATCATGATGGGCCTTATGGAGGTCACTTTGCAGCCAAGAGGAAATCCTTCAAGGTACTACAATCTGGCTACTATTGACCCACTTTCCACCAAGATGCAAGAAGATATACTAGCCAATGTTACTGTTGTCAAAGAATGGGGAAACCTACTCCCATGGATGAAATTCCTTTGCAACCTCAAGTGAATTTTGAGCCATTTGAAAAGTGGGGCATAGATTTCATTGCATCCACTGATCCGCCATCAGGACAGAAAAAGTACATAATTGTGTTCACTGACTACTTGACAAAGTGGGTTGAAACCAAGGTTGTCAAGGTAGCCACAGAAGAGAAAGTGGTTGAGTTCTTGAGGGAGAATTTGTTTTGCAATTTTGGGTACCCTAGAGAGCTAGTCACTGATCAAGGCACTCAATTCAACTCACACATTATTGAGAATTTGTTAAGCCATCATAAGATCAAGCACATGAAATCAAATCCTTACCACCCTCAGGCCAATGGACAAGTAGAGGTTACCAACAGAGCATTGGAAAGCATTCTCACAAAGGTGGTGAGAAGCAGCAGGAAATATTGGGCTGACAAACTAGTGGAGGCCACTTGGGCCTATAATACAACTTGGAAGGCAACCATTGGCTTCACCCCTTATGATTTGGTCTATGAGAAGAAGGCTCTGATCTCCATTGAGTTTGAGTACAACACTTTAAGAATGACAACACATTTGGATTAGGATGTTGCAAGGGAAAAACAAGAGATGTTGCTTCAGCTCAATGGGTTAGATGAATTAAAGATGCAGGCCCTCCTACACAGAGAGGTGACTCAAGTACAAAGAAAGCTTTGGCATGACAAAAATATCAAAGACAATTTTTTTCAAGAAGGTGATTGGGCTCTGCTATATGGCTCAAGGTTCAAGGATTTCAAAGGCAAGTTGATGACCACATGGTTGGGTCCATATGTGATAGAAAAGTGCCATGAAAATGGGGTTTTCTAGATAAGAACCATTAATGAAGAAGGTATCCCCTTTCTTGTCAATGGGTATAGATTGAAAGCCTACAAAAAACGTCTGTCAAAGGAAGAGTTCGTCAGTAGTATTAGTAAGGTATTGATGGTGATTGAAGGTGTATTGACTTCCACCTCACCGAATGCTTGAAGATTATTGAATTTAAAAAATAAAAATAAAAACAATAAGAGACCTAGGTGAAAACCTCCATGAGGCACCTAAGGCCAAATTTTGGGTTAAAACCTCCTTGAGGCAACTCAAGAGTCAAAAATAAAAGATCCCTAGGTGAAAACCTCCTTTGAGGTGTCTAGGGTAGGAAAACAGGTTGAAAATCTCCTTTGAGGCAACCTGTGTGTCTTTCAAAAAAAAAACACAAAAATGTTATGGCAAGGACCTCAAAATTTCCCACTAATAAAAGTTTGTGGTTTTTGCAGGTTCTTAAGGAAATAAAGGACACCAAGTTCATAGGGAAGTAAGCCAAGAAAAGCCCCATTCTTCCTTCATTAATTTCATATCTTCCATGACCACCATGTCTCCATCATCCATTCTCATCTCCAACCATCAAAAAAACCAATTTGCAAGAAATTTTCTGACTTCTACAGGATTTCCTATAGTTACTACAGGAGTTTCCTATAGTAATACAAGATTTCCTAAAAATATACAGGACTACAGGAATAGAATATTGGTTGAGAAATAACGATGCAGGCTTGTTTTGGGTTGAAAGAGGAGGCCATTGACCTCACCACATCTCAACCAACACCATTTCATGACTATGTCACCCTGTGTGTCCCTCAAGAAATCCACTCAAAAAAAGAAAGGAAAAAAAAAAGAAAAAAACAAGGAAAACAAAGAAAAGTTCAAGGGATATACCATCAATAGCCTACCTCACCTACCACTCCATCTTCACCATTGCCACCCCTTCCACTCCTACTTCAACACATGTTCCTCCTCCAAAGAAAAACAAAAAAACTAAAAAATTAAAAAAGAGGCAGCTATAGGATTTCCTGTAGTACTACATGAAACCCTGTAGCAGCCTATATTATAACAAAAACAGTATCCACACCCTTGTAGGCACTATGGAACCTATCCAAAGCTCAGTAGTAGCAGAAGAGTCCAACACCTGCACATTACAACAAAGAATACAACCATATCAGCTGGGTGAAATCGAAAAAACAAGAGCAAAAGGGAATATGTACATGAACAAGAAGAAGCACAACAGAGCCACCCTCCAACATGCATCGACCAAGCAAAGGAAGCCACATGTATGGCACCTCATCCACACTCTTTCCTAAGTACGAATATGATAAAAATGTAAGAATATGAAAAAGTTGGTTTTATAAGCTGAAGGTGGCTAGTTAACTTGGACACCCTTAGCCCGAAAACAAAAAGTGAAGTTCTAGTCAGCAGGCCACGTGGCAAGGTCACATCAAATCAAATAAGTCGAAAATGTGGTCGAGTTAAGTTGTACAGGAGTGGGTGATGATTACAAGAAAGGGTTGCATGATAACTAATAGTGGGCCAATGGTCCAAAAGGAGAAATCACGTACCCTGCCAGCCAGCACACCGCTCCAAGGAATCAACCATAAATAGAAAAAATCCCTAACTTTCATGCATACATCGTTCATTTCGATATTTAGAGAACTGGGACCACCTGGAGGAGCCATCGAAGAAGAAATCTAGTCTCGGCCATCCTAAAATGAGGAGCTACAGGAAACACAGAAAAACTACAGAAAACAGTGGGAATTGTCAAAAACTCTACAAGCGGGTGCCTAGGGCCGAGCTATTCAAGAATTATCCTCAACTAGGGCATTACAGTGAAAGGTAGGTGGACCATATCATATATGTTTTGACTTGATAGCTAGAAAAGAGAAAAGGAAAAAAAAACATTTTTTTCCTAGTAATTACAGTGTGCATAGAGATAGATAGAATTGTGTGGAGGAATTGTGTAGGGATAAAGGAAGAATTGTAGTCATCACCCTCTTAAGATATAAACACTCAATCACCTAGGCAAGATCTAAAGGTAAATCCACCAAACTACATACAGTTAGATTGACAAAGAGAAAAATGACAGGAGGTTTCAACAGAAGGGAACCCACAAGGACATCTAGAATACATCTCCATCACCCTGTGGTAGAGATATTTAGAAGGCATCAATGGTTAGGATTATTTGAGCTACTTAGAGGATATGATGATGATGTATCTCGGGAATTTTCAATTTCACTCACACCTCTGGCTAGAGTCAGTGCCACTTCTTTGATGAGAGGATTGTTAGTAACAATTACCCCTGAAAGCATTACTAGAATCACTACACTTCCTCTAGGTTTACAATGGAGAAAAGAGGATAAAGCTAGCAACACTTATGCCAAGAAGAAATTTTTCTTGGAATATGAGGATCCAATTGAGGAAAATAATGGGATTAGAAGGGAGATAATTCCCTATCCTTGGGATGAAGTAAGCTATCACATTCTCAAGTATATTTCTTGTGAGGGAAGGCTCAATATATTCTATGGTTACCAGTTTAGACTCCTCCATGAGCTGATATTTGGAGAAGAGTTACCACTTAATGGAAGACTTAGTGTGCCCCACTTCTTATTGCAATCAATAATAGACATGAGCATCAAGGTATAGGATGGGAAACATCAAAAAATTGCACATCATGGACTAATCAAGGTCATACTAGAATATTCCCTAAGCCAATTAAGAATCCCTATTCTATGGTCCACATTTACAGTCATGGATAGGGAGGTTGTAATTGAATCAATTGAGTATGAAAGAGACCAAACCTCTAGTGGTGAGGAAGAAGAAGAACTTGAAGAAGAAGAAGAGGAACCTGAAGAGGAGGAAGAAGAACTAGAAGAAGAAGAGGAAAAAGAACCTGAAGAAGAAGAAGATGAACCCGAAGAAGAAGAGGAAGAATCAAAGGAAGAAGAGGAGGCAGAGACAAATAAAATAGAGGGAGAAAAGAATAGTGGGGAAGAAGCATAGAAGGATGAGGCAAGCCCTGAAACACATACCAAGGAAGGGGAGGAATCTCCAAGAGTGTCTCCTGAACCCACAGAGAAGGAGGCAGTTGCTACCTTGACTGCCCTAAGCACACCCATAAAATCAACAGGAAAAAGGCAGAGGCAGACTCCCCTATATTTCAAAACAAGGAGGAGCACTAGGATAAAACAAGGGAGACCACAAACACCTACAAAGACTCCTATCATCATTGAAGACTCACCAAAAGGACAAGAATAACTAGTCTCCCCATAAATGAAAGATGAACTGGGCACATCAAGACAAGCTTCCCCAAAGTCTCCAAACACCTATGTTAGGAGGCCTGTCACAAAGTCAACCTCAGCAAAGCAAATAAAAGATCCTTTGACCCCATTTCAAAAATCAAAAATCCTCCTACATGAAACATAGACAGTCCTACAGGAAACACAAAAAATCAGTAGGAAGGGCAACAAGGACAAAGGAAAGGAAAGGAAGCAACAACACAAGTACAGGGGGAGACAAATGCTCCAAACGCAGTAAAGGGAGAATCCCAAGAGCTGTGGGAACCTAGCCCACAACTCAATCTAAACTCTTATTACAGATTCATTGAGGGAAGTAGAGTAATACCACAAAAATTTGCCATCCCTCTCTTCTTTGAGCTTGAGAAGGAGAGAGCAATGACACATCGCTGGTTGCAAATTTCTAAATCAAAGAATGTAGAGGATGTGGGCCATATGGAAGAGAAGCTACTAGATATGGGCAGAGAGTTGACCGATATAAGGGACAGGGAAAGAGTTATGAAATCTCAACTATAGGTTGAAAACACATGGTTGAGGAGGCAAGTACAGGAAAAAGAGAGCCAATTGGACACTATGGCAAGCATCTCTATGGAGGCACTCCAATGCAGGATGCTAGCAACATCATATGCCTTGCACCTAAAAGATCAATGGCTCCAATTTTAGATAAAGACCCTAGCACAACGAGGGATTATGCCTTTCCAAGAATATAAACAGTTCATTGATCTTTATGGCCAAAGCACCTTGGAGGACATGGCCAAGATATCTGAATTCTACTTACATAACTTGGCCTTAACAGACTTCAATTTGTGGGACCCCAATCCAAAGTTGAGGGACATACAACCAATGGCCTTCGCATCATGGATGAGTCATGAGGAAGCCAAGGCTAAGGAAGTGTTAGAGTCAGTCTGGTCAGCCCTCCGTCAGAGATCAAAACTCTTTGTGCATTTCAATTCTAGGTGTCCCGCTCCATTCACTCAGCTGCATTTCGCTAGGGACATGCCACGATCTGATGGAGAAAGTCATGCTAGTCATTTTCCCTCATCTCTGGCCCCTGTTGGTTCAGGTCTTGGTCCATAATCACTAAAATTCATGATAGTCAAGGTCTGGTCCTATTGCAGGACAAAGTCATTTTTATTGTTTGGGTCTAGGAATTCATCAGTTTGGTCTCTGAAAACATGTCCAAAACAAGCCATGTAGGTCAGAGGGAGGCCCTACACAGCTATGGTTCAGAAAGCTTCATCATCACCTGAAGAGACATCGACTCTTCTTCAAAACTCTGTTTTGAAGGAAAAGTCAAGCAGGGTCATTTATGAATTTTTTTTCCAAAAATGCACAAGTTTGTTTTTCAGATGCAATCATGGTTTCTATGGCCAAATGCCCAGTCACACAGTCCCCTCAAAGAAATGCCGAAAATCCCATCATGAGAGTCAAAATTTCAAAGAAAAAATGAAAAGCAGAGTGTTTTAAAGTCAATGAAAAAGTGCAAAACACAAACATTAGAAAGTGGGTTTTCAAAGAAGAAAAAATCAAACCCATCTCTCCCAAGCCTATATATACTTATTTTTTCCCAAAGCAAAACCATTTGTGCTCTTGCAAGCTTGGAGAGAAATTACAAAGGTGAGAGAGCGAAATTGTGAGGGTTTGAGTGAAGGAGAGCTGGTTTTCAAGGACCGTGGCGCATACACCAGGGAGTGTGGCGCACACAGAGGGTGCGATGCAGACGCAACCTGCCCACCATTCAATTTTCTCAAGGGTGTGAAGCACACCCAACGTGCGGCGCACTGGGCTTGGCGCGCGAAGCACACAGCCAGGGCATAAAAACAAGTGCAAATCATCCCAAATCTCGGTGAAGGATAGCAAATAAAGAGGTAGGCCCTGTTGACACCTCTCCTCTCTCAAATTTGTCAATGATTTGGTATGCATTAGATATTTAAATGGTACCCCAAAAGCACAAGATCTACCATGAAAAAGCATCAAGAAAAAACGAGAAATGGGGTTGCAAAATGTGAGGTTAAGCACCAAGGTTCTGCTCCCCTCCCCTTGTCCCCTAACTCCTCATCATTCCCGCCTCCATTTCTTCACGTTTCCTAAGGAAACCACCCTAAAACCGCCACTAAAACCCCCTCCCCTGTTTTTCAAGCAAATATTGGGTGAGTTTACAGTGCGCGGTGCACACACGAGGTGGCGCAGCGCACTCAGGGCGCGCGGCGCACAAAGGGTGTGCGGCGCACTAGGAGCTCGGCCATAGTGCAAAATTGCCACAGACGCGACGCATAGCCGGCGCGCAGCGAACTGGGCAGAGCGCGCAGCGCACAGACTTATAAGCCCAAAAATGCACTAAATTGCCCAAAATTTTTGTGAATGACCCTCAAGGTTGGAGAGGTAGCCCAACTACCTTCACCATTGGCATTAAAACTTGAAGGGGAATGTTATTATGATGACCATGAAATCAAATGCAAAATTTTTTAAAAGTAAAACAAAGATGATATAAAGAAGGTCAAGAAAGCTAGGGTTTTGCTACAGTGACTTTATTGCTAAAATATGCTCCTACCCTACCTCTATCAGCCAATCCCCCTGTAGCAGTTTCCCCTAATAATCACCCTAGCTCCACTCTAATCATATCCATTTGTTCCCTTTATTCCTATAGCTCAAAATATCCCAAACCCTACCCCATCAGAACCATACCCCAAATGCTCCCAAATCCCTGATAAATTTCTCCTTTAAACCCCTATTCCCCTTTTCATCATTCCGATCCTAACACTCCCCTGTTTTATTGTCCCCTTGGTGACAGATTTTCAGAGCATCCATCAGTTTCATTGGATTCAGAGGGCAGCATAAAACTCAGGGTACAAGCAGCAGTAATGGCATCAAAAAATTCATCAGAGTATGAAGAAGGGACCCACAGTGACACATCTTCGGGAGAGAGGACCCATAGGAGACATCACCGGAGTGGCAAACATCTTAGAGATGAACCAAGCACCCTCACTGAGCTGCAGGCATGCCCACTTGCCATGTCTTGTTTTTAGCACTTGGCATGTTATGAATTTTGTCAAAGGGTGGCAAATGTCAGAGTCCATCATGAGATGGCTCGCCTTTTTTCACTTCATCTACAGGGAGGCCAATCTGTCCTGGCTGGGGTCACTTTCACATTGACACTAGAAACCATATCAGTGGCAACAGGAATACCAAACATTGGAGAATAGTGGCATAAGAAGAAGAAGGTGGAGAGGCATCACTATGAGCCTTACATCAAAAACAGCTCCTTGAGCCAGCTCACCAGAGTTTTTCCATTCAAATTTTTGAGGGATGAGTATGCCCCACTCATGAGATTGATCATGAAGTATTTCAGTTGCGATGGGAGGTTTTCTCGCCTTTATGCCTATCACATCCGCTTTCTCATGCACTTCTCCAGGGTGCGGATGATGAGCCTCCCATTTTTCATCTGCAACAACATTGAGAAGATGAAAAACTTCATGCAGCGGAAGACCCCACGACAGCAGCTAAACAGTGTCTATCATTTTGCTCTCATCCGGATTTTGGTGGACCATCAGTTGGGATTACAGGGTATTGCTTGGGAGGACTTCATCTCCCGTGATTTCTTCAGTGCTCCACCGGTGATATTAGAGGTAGAACATGAGGTGGGAGGTCATTCACATCAGTTTGAGCATGAGATGGGAAGTCCTTCACATTAGTTTGAGCATGAGACGGGAAGTCCTTCACATCAATTTGAGCACCATGATACTGCCACCATGCCAGTATACATCACATACCAGAAGCGTAGTAGACCGTTGTTTGCAGCAGCAAAGCAAGTGTCATCTCCACCCGCGGTGGAAGGGGCCTCACTTCCGACATCAGCGCAACAGGAGCAGAGTAAGGGCAAGGAGCCAGTACAAGAGGAAGGTCCATCAGGGGAGCAAGAGACCGAGTTTGTTCTCCTCCAGGATGATGAGACAGACGCAGAACCTACGAATGCTGAGCTGGGAGAGATCATTCAGGAGCAGCAATCAGTGATTGAGAGCTTATCCCTAGACTTGGAAAGGGCCAAGTGGAACGTGCAGTTTCTAGAGCAGAGGAACAAGAAAGTTGAGGATCGGCTAGCTGAGATAGAGTTGCAAATGATCAAGGAAAACCAGCGACACATCCTGGCAGCACAAGGCAGACCTATGGAGCAAAGAGACGAAGACCGGGAGTATGTGCTAGAGAAAGTAAACGTTCACTTGGAGCAGCGGTTGGATAAAGCAAAGAGGGAGAAATACATGCTGAGGTGCATGACTCACCACTACCAGGCCCGAAACATGAGTTCCAAAGAAAGAATCAGGAGCCTAAAGGCAAAATTGAGCAAAGAGACAAAGGAGGCAAAGGAGCAAGATCAGCTTCGAATATTGGCTGAGGCTTCCTTGGCACAGCATAGCACTTCATAGGGAACCTCCAGCCCAAATTTCAAAAAATTTGGGCAAATTTTGGTCACAGACAAATTTTTTGGAGACAAAACAGGAAATTCCTCCCTGTGCGCCACGCCACTGGCGCAACGCTAAAATTTTAGGGCTATAATCAAGAAACGGCTTGCATATTTGGCTTCAGCATCGAAAGTTACGTCTAGTAATGTCTGAGAAAGAAATTTTGGCAAGATCTGGGTCTCCTAAAGGTCAAAAAACACCTAAAAATGGCCTCTCTGCCACCTTTTTGGCACATAGAAAGCAGTCTTGGGAGAATGAAGATTTGGATGGGCAAATTAGCGCCAAATTGGGAAATTCTAGTGGGTTTAGAAAGAAGACAGGACGGGCTTTCCAACAAGCCCACTTGGGCACATTTTGGACACCTGAAAGTGCCCCAAAACAGGCTCCAAAGTGGTGTGACGCACAGAGAATTTGGCACGGCGCATAGGGGAAAAAAACTGCCAATTTGCTCCTGTTTCGCGAAATTTCAGGTCGCGACTTCTCCAAGTGGGCCCGGTCATCTACACTTCCGTTTTTTGGCACCAAAGGTGGAATTTAAAGAGTTTTCTCTCCATATGGGCATCTATCCAAGTGGAAAAAGAATGCAAAGGGTCACCCCAGCCAAATGTCATGCTTGAGAGCGCTGCACCTGTAGCTGATGGTTGGCTCTCCATCTCCTTTTCGTAATGATTTGAGTAACTTACCAACCTCTGGGCATTCTATCTCATCTCAACACATTCTATATATTGTATGCAAGTTATTTTCAAAGGGTTGGCTGGCTTGTAACTTCTGGGAGACTGTGGGAAAGAAACTCTGTTTCTGCACTGTGTATTTTTGACAAAGAATTAATGAAAGGCAGCGGCTGTGTTTCATGAGATTCTTGTGGTTGTGAGTGCAGAAAATGTGTTCTTATGTTTCATATGTATCTTGTTATGTTTCATAATTCAATTCACGTTTCATTTCAGTGAAATTTTCTGAGTGAGATTAGGTAGAATTCAATTTATATTGCTCTGCCTGTGAGAAAATTTCATGTGCAGTGTCATTCCTCTGTTGAAAAGGATTCATGCGACTATGCCCTTTTTACTTTCTTCAGCAATCTTTCCATTCTACATTATTGCTGCTCTTTCCGCCTACCTTGCCTCACGAAATAATCTGTGCCTTCATTTTCAATTCTTTGTTCTTTGCTGAGCGCCAGCCCCATATACATCCCAGAAGCTTGGTCACTTCATAAAATATTTTCCAAAATCCCTATCCACTTAATAACCTAAGGTAAACAGTGTATTGTAAGTCATCTCATACTATTTTCGATCATATATTAATTGAGTGTGACTCGGAGAGAGCCCTCTCCTGCTCTGGTAAGGCTAGCTACCAGACTGAGCGTGGTTTGTGGTTACCCTAATTTTTGCCTTCCTTCAGCCTAAGGCAGATTTAGGTGCTAACATAGTGGCGACTCCACTGGGGAGAACAAGTTAAAATCAAATCCCCTTGTTTCATGAGAATTATAAGCTTCTAGATGATGAGCTTAGGATTGGAAAGGCTGAGTAAGTTGGTTGTCTCCCGTAATTTCTCTCAATAGCACGTTGGCTTCAAGATGATATACCAGAGCGAATCCAGACCTAGACCCTCCTCACATTTACGAAAATCCCAATTTGATCCCAAGACTACTTCGTCAAGAAAGCACCATAGATCTCGTGTTCAAATCCCATTCATGTCCCGAAATTTTTGAGTATCTTGAAGAGCTTGAGTTTGACGAACGATTTGAAATATCTTTGTTTGAGTCTAAATCCGAAAGGGCTGTTGATTACACCGTCCCCAATCTGCAATTTCTTGTAGACCTTGAGATAGAAAGAGCTAATAGAGTAATTGATAATCACATTGCCACACAGCCCCAAACTCCAAGTGCAAGCCCCTTGCAAACTATGCACACTCCTCCAACACCTCCAAGGCTAAATCCACCAAGAATGATGGTTGCCCGTTTCGCACCCCTTGTTCTGCCCCAAGTCCTAGATGACATGCCAAATGACTATCAAAGTAAATCCCATTTTTTGATGGCACTCCTAAAAGTATTACAGCTCAGCAACATGTGGATAAAATGGCAGATTTCTATGAACTTCATGAGATCGATGCAGAGAACGTGGCAATGAGGCTCTTTGTGCAAACATTTGCAGGTGATGTGAGGAAATGGTTCAGAGGTTTGACGGCTGTAAGTATCACTACCTTGGCGGAACTAAAAAGACAGTTCTTGAACCGGTGGGAAGTGAAAAAGTATCCCCTTCAAATTCTGGCTGAGTATGAACAAATCAAGCGGAATGTCGGTGAGTCGGTCCAAGATTATTGTGTTAGATTTAATGCAGTCTACAACGAAATCCTAGACCATCTAAAGCCACCTGTGGGACTAGCAATGATGAAGTTTCAGGATGGTTTTGATGCTGACATGGCGTACCAATTAAGAGAGAGAGAACCGGCTACAATGGAAGACATGCAGAAAATTGTGGTCAGCGTTGAGGCAAATCTGTTGTCCAAAAGAGCAAGAGCGAGAGCAGAGAAGAAAACCATGGTGAAATAAGAATCTTCTTCAATGGATCAGCTGCTCAAAAACGTAGAACAGATGCTTGAGAGGGTAAAACTTGACAAGCCAGAGCCACAAGTTATGAATCCTAACTTTCGTGGCCAACAGTAGCCACAATATCGGATAAGACAAAGAGATCAGCGAACTCAAGAGCAAACAGCACAACATCCGGTACAAACACCTTTGCAACAGAATTTTGTGCATGGACCGGAGTCAGATGAGGACGGGAATTTAATAGGCGAGGAAAACCATCTCTTTACTCCAGATGAGCTGCCTACTTACATCACCAAAGAAGAAGAATGTGCAGTAAATTAAGCTACACACCAAGACACTGCTTTTATTCTAGCTAACGAAACCGTGTTGGAAGAAGAGTCAGAAGAATATCAAAGGGGGTATATGAATGCTTTGTCTACACAACAGCAGCGATATTCCCTTAGAAACAGAGATGTACCGGCCAAACCAATTCAGAAAAAGGAGGGTGAAACAACAAAGAATGATCCATCAACTACACAAAGAAAGGGAAAGGAGGCGGTTGTTCCGGAGAGCAGCAAATCAAAATCAGCAAAACAATCACAGCAACCAGCCACATCAAAAGAGAAGGAAAGGAAAGAGATCCCAGTCAAAGAGGTAGAAAGAACTCCCGCCTTTAGCCTAGAGAATGAGATTTCTAAGCTAAAGGTATCCATCCCCTTGACTGAGATAATGAAGAACAACAGTTATAGAGGACAAATTTCTAAAATGTTGAATTTGGACCCAATGTCCGACATGGTAAATGTAGAAGATGATCAGCCTGAAATGATTTTTGGGCCAGCAACAAATGGTGAGTCTCCCGATAGCGATGTGCCACCCTTCTATATCAGTTTACGATTGCATGACTTTGTGCTACACAATGCCATGTTCGATTCCGGAGCTTCTCACAATCTCATGCCCAAGGCTATCATGGATAAGCTTGGTCTGGACATCACCCACCAATATCATGATCTCTATTCATTCGATTCCAGTAGAGTAAGGTGCATAGGGCTCATCAAAGACTTAGTTGTGAGTTTAGATCAACTTCCTATGAAAAACGTTCTAATGGATGTAGTGGTAGCAGACATTCCTCCAAGGTTTGGCATGCTTCTTTCCAGGTCTTGGGTAGCGAAATTGAAGGGGACACTATAGCTGGATTTCTCCTATGCAACAATCCCGGTGTTTGGACAAATGAGGAAATTATATCGGGAACAAGAGATGAAATATATGATCACAAGCAAGGAGAATTAATCATCCTATTAACTATGTACATACAGATTTAGATTCTTTTGTTTTGTTTTCAGATAGTTTAAATGAGATAGATAGTCAGATAGTAGAAGCAGACGACATTCTGGAAATAACAGGAAATTTCAGAGAAATCTTGAAGAAAGAAGGACAAGAAAAGCAGCAAAATATTGGGCAATCAGCTTAAAATGATGGACAGCAAGCAGATAAGGCACGACAAACAAATTTTCAACACTTGCAAGAAGACGAAGAAGGCTTGTGGACCATGGATTTTGATGGAGCAGTAGGGAATGATGGCACTGCTATTGGCATTTGGGTACACAGTCCTTTCTCCGCCCCAAACAAAGTGCCTAGCAGTGTGAGAGTTTGCTCTTACAAGCTGGCCTTTAAATGTTCCAATAATGAAGCTGAATATGAAGCTCTGATTGTTGGCCTGAAGATTCTTAGAAAGCTAAACGCAAAGAGGATTTTGGTATATGGCGACTCCAAGTTGGTGATAAAAGAGGTCAGAGGTGAGTATCAAGCAAAACATCCTAGGATGTGGGCCTATCGTAATGCAGTTTTAGACATCTTGAAGCTATTTTCCGAATACACCTTAACATGTGTGCCACGTATACAAAATAGTATTGCTGATGCTCTTGCCAAGGCAGCGAGCAGCTTGAAGATCCCCATGAACTCCAGCAATAAATTTGAAATCCATGTCAAGCACCGTCCAACCATTCCAGACAATTAGCGATATTGGCAAGTGTTCGAAGATGATGAGGAGATTAAGGATTTTCTGCTCAACCAAGGCCAGTTAAAAGAGACCTCAATTCATGTGGAAAACGATGAGAACAGAGGGAATGGTATAGATGAAGTGAAAATCAATCAAATGGACGTATTACAACTGAAGAATAACATCATTCCTAAAGGCTTGATACCCCTAGAGGAGCTTTTTGATTAGGATTATGTAGCCCACAAGCCAACATTGCAGCCAATGGAGAAAGGTGTAGAAGAAGTCAACATTGGTACAACTGCTAATCCAAAGTTAGTAAAATTGTCCAAAGCCTTACTGCCAAAGATCAAGGACAAATACATCATTTTGATGGCTTCATTTGCAGATGTATTCGCTTGGGATTATTCTGATTTAAAGACCTATGATACGAATATTATTCAGCACACAATACCTATCAAGCCTAATTAGAAACCATTTAGACAAACGCTGAGAAGGATCAATCCAAAGTTGCTGCCATATATCGAAAAGGAGGTAAATAGATTGTACAAGTCAGGTATCATTGTGCCTATCAGAGTTTCAGATTGGATATCTAACTTAGTACCTGTACGCAAGAAGACTGGTGAGATCCGCCTATGCATTGATTTCAGAAGTCTAAACAAGGTCTCATTGAAGGACAACTATCCGCTGCCCAAGATGGACCATATACTTCAACGAGTAGTGGGGGCATCTCGTATGTCGCTGCTTGATGGTTATTCCGGATATAACCAAATTTCAGTCCATGAAGATGATAGAGACAAGACAGTGTTCACCACTCCATGGGGAACCTTTCACTATGCCAAAATGCCATTCGGTTTAAAGAATGCAGGTGCCACATTTCAGCGGGCAATGGGCTTGGCATTTGCAAATGAGAAGGATGTGTTTTTGGTGGTGTACTTGGATGACTTGATGGTGTTTTCAAAATCTGATGAAGAGCACATGCATCACCTAAAAATCGTCTTTCAAAGGTGCAGGAAATATGGTCTATCGCTGAATCCTAAGAAGAGCTTGTTCACCATGGAGGAAGGCAAATTACTTCGGCATATCATTTCAAAATATGGCATCCGCATAGACCCAGCACGTGTGCAAGCAATTCAGCAAATCGATCTGCCGAGGAACAAAAAGGAGATACAGTCATTCAATGGTAAGATGAATTTTCTGCGTCGCTTTGTGCCTAATCTTGCGGAACACTTGAAAGAAATGACCAACATGCTTAAGAAGGATAGCTAGGTGAAATGGACGGATGAGGTGGTAAAATCTTTCAACTTGGTCAAATTGGCCCTTTCTTCAGCTCCAGTTCTAGTCAGCCCGGACTACACTCAAGATTTCATATTGTTTTCATTTGCTTCTAAGCACACTATGGCAGTGGTACTATTGCAGAAGAGGGATAATCATGAAAGACCCATTGCATTCTTCATCAGGGCTATAATGGATGCAGCTTTGAAGTACAACATCATGGAGAAGCAAGCCCTAGCGTTGGTGAAGGCATTGAAGGATTTCCGGGTGTATATTCTACATTCTCACATTCTGGCCTATGTTCCTAATACTGCTGTGAAAGATGTTTTAGTGCAGACTGATCCGGAAGGGAGAAGAGGCAAATGGATCGCAGCCTTGCTAGAATACGATGTGGAGATAAAACCTACCAAGCTAGTCAAAGGGCAGGGGTTGGCGAAGCTAATGGCTGAATCAAACTTGCATGCATTGGACATAAATCTGATCGTTGCCATGTCCGAGGAGAATGAGGAATGAACTTCAATTTAGGTATCCGAAATGTTTGCTTTGTCCCCATGGTATTCTGATATAATATATGTACTGAAAAATCTATCACCTCTGCCCGGCATGACTAGAAACAAAGCGAGAACACTCAAATTGAAGGCTACTAAGTTTTGTATTTTGAATTCTGCACTGTATTGGAAAGATCCCGGTGGCATTTTGTTAAATTGTATGGTGGAAGAGGAGGCAAAGAAAGTCATGGAGGATTTCCACAAAGGAGAGTGTGGAGGTCATCTTTTTTGGAAGTCAACAACAAACAAAATTTTGAGAGCGGGGTACTACTGGCCTACTTTGTTTGCTGACGTGCATAAGATGGTTAAGCGCTGTCATAAGTGTCAAATTTTCGAAGGAAAACAGAAATTACAGCCTTTTCCACTTAAGCCTATCGAAGTGAGCGCTCCATTCCAGCAGTGGGGTTTAGATTTCATTGGGGAAATTCATCCTGCCTCTTCCAGACAACATAGGTGGATCCTTACAGTGACAGACTATTTCACAAAATGGATTGAGGCATCCCCTACCAGACAAGCGATGGACACGGTAATCATTTCATTTCTCGAAAATAACATCTTGTCTCGCTTGGTTGTCCAAACAAAATAATCACTGATAATCCAGCAGCTTTCAAATCGAAAAGGATGGTGGAATTTTGTCACAAATATCACATAATTTTGGGTCATTCGACTGCCTACCATCCTCAAGGCAATGGATTGGTGGAATCTTTGAATAAATCTTTGATCAACATCATCAAGAAGCTGCTAGAAATAAATAAGAAGAGCTGGAACAAGAGGCTGGTCCATGCGCTTTGGGCAGATCGGATCAATCAGAAAAAGTCTATTGGCATGTCACTGTTTGAGCTTGTTTATGGAGTGGACACAGTATTTCCCGCTTCTCTTGCTGCCCCGGTGGTTAGACTTCTTCAGGAGGCTGGCAGCGAAGAAGATCCCATGCAGAGAAGGCTAAATCAAATGATCCACTTGCAGCAAACAAGAGAAGAAGTTTTCGAAAACACATCCAAGTTACAGGAGAAGATAAAGAAAATCTAAGACAGAAAAGCAAAAGCGGATAAATTTCAGTTGGATGATGTGGTGCTGAAGTGGGATGCGAGGAATGAAGAGAAAGGCAAGCATGGAAAGCTTGAAAACCTGTGGAAAGGTCCTTTCAAGATCGCAGCATATAGGGAGCAGAATGCCTTTCTTCTGAAGGAGATGAACGGGGAAGACTGTCCTGGAGAGCTGATCAATGGTCGGCTACTCAAGCGGTCTCATTGTTGATCTATTAATGCTGCTTCAACTATCATTGTAAATACCATTTTTATTTCAGTTTGGTTACAACCTGTAAACTCAGTTTTGAGTTATTTCAAGGTCAAGTTTGAGTCAGTTTCTTGGTTATTCCAATTGTATAAATAAGTCAGAGTCCTGTGCTATTTATCAAAATGATGACTCCATAGCCCAATGGACAAAAGGAACTGTCTAGCTCCTCCAGAGATCTGTTGTTCTTGGCACCTCCAAGGAGCCACCATCCCCCATTGGAGCCAATGTTAGAGTCAGTCTGGTCAGCCCTCCATCAGAGATCAAAACTCTTTGTGCATTTCAATTCTAAGTGTCTGGCTCCATTCACTCAGCTACATTTCGCTAGGGACATTCCACGATCTGACGGAGAAAGTCATGCTAGTCATTTTCCCTCATCTCTGGCCCCTGCTGGTTTAGGTCTTGGTCCATAATCACTAAAATTAATGATAGTCAAGGTCTGGTCCTATTGCAGGATAAAGTCATTTTTACTGTTTGGGTCTAGGAATTCATCAGTTTGGTCTCTGAAAACATGTCCATAACAAGCCATGCAGGTCAGAGGGAGGCCCTACACAACTATGGTTCGGAAATCTTCATCATCACCTGAAGAGACATCGACTCTTCTTCAAAACTCTGTTTTGAAGGAAAAGTCAAGCAGGGTCATTTATGACAAAATTTTCCAAAAATGCACAAGTTTGTTTTTAAGAGGAAAAGTCAAGCACGGTCATTTATGAAAAAAATTTCCAAAAATGCACAAGTTTGTTTTTCAGACACAGTCATGGTTTCTATGGCCAAATGCCCTGTCACACAGTCCCCTCAAAGAAATGTTGAAAATCCCATCATGAGAGTCAAAATTTCCAAGAAAAAATGAAAAGCAGAGTGTTTTAAAGTCAATGAAAAAGTGCAAAACACAAACATTAGAAAGTGGGTTTTCAAAGAAGAAAAAATCAAACCCATCTCTCCCAAGCCTATATATACTTGTTTTTGCCCAAAGCAAAACCATTTGTGCTCTTGCAAGCTTGGAGAGAAATTACAAAGGTGAGAGAGCGAAATCGTGAGGGTTTGAGTGAAGGAGAGCTGGTTTTCAAGGAGCGCGGCACATACACCATGGAGCGCGGTGCACACAGAGGGTACGGCGCACACGCAGCCTACCCACCATTCAATTTTCTCAAGGGCGCGATGCACACCCAGCACGTGGCGCACTGGGCTTGGCGCGTGACGCACACAACCAGGGCATAAAAACAAGTGTAAATCATCCCAAATCTCGGTGAAGGATAGCAAATAAAGAGGTAGGCCCTGTTGACACCTCTCCTCTCTCAAATTTGTCAATGATTTGGTGTGAATTAGATATTTAAATGGTACCCCAAAAGCACAAGATCGACCATGAAAAAAGCATCAAGAAAAACGAGAAATGGGGTTGCAAAATGTGAGGTTAAGCACCAAGGTTCTGCTCCCCTCCCCTTGTCCCCTCACTCCTCATCATTCCCGCCTCCATTCCGTCACGTTTCCTAAGGAAACCACCCTAAAACCGCCACTAAAACCCTCTCCCCTGTTTTTCAAGCAAATATTGGGTGAGTTTACAGTGCGCGGCACACACACGAGGTGGCGCGGCGCACTCAGGGCGCGTGGCACACTGGGAGCCCGTCCACAGTGCAAAATTTCCACTGGTGCGGTGCATACCTAGTGTGCGGCGCACAAACTTATAAGCCCAAAAATGCACTAAATTGCCCAAAATTTTTGTGAATGACCCTCAAGGTTGGAGAGGTAGCCCAACTACCTTCGCCATTGGCATTAAAACTTGAAGGAGAATGTTATTATGATGACCGTGAAATCAAATGCAAAGAGTTTTAAAAGTAAAACAAAGATGATATAAAGAAGGTCAAGAAAGCTAGGGTTTTGCTACAGTGACTTTATTGCTAAAATATGCTCCTACCCTACCTCTATCAGTCAATCCCCCTGTAGCAGTTTCCCCTAATAATCACCCTAGCTCCACTCTAATCATATCCATTTGTTCCCTTTATTCCTATAGCTCAAAATATCCCAAGCCCTACCACATCAAAACCATACCCCAAACGCTCCCAAATCCCTGATAAATTTCTCCTTTAAACCCCTATTCCCCTTTTCATCATTCCCCTCCTAACACTCCCCTATTTTATTGTCCCCTTGGTGACATATTTTCAGAGCATCTATCAGTTTCATTGGATTCAGAGGGCAGCATAAAACTCAGGGTACAAGCAGTAGTAATGGCATCAGAAAATTCATCAGAGTATGAGGAAGGGACCCATAGTGACACATCTTCGGGAGAGAGGACCCATAGGAGACATCACCGGAGTGGCAGACATCTTAGAGATGAGCCAAGCACCCTCACTGAGCTGCAGGCATGCCCACTTGCCATGTATTGTTTTCAGCACTTGGCATGTTATGAATTTTGTCAAAGGGTGGAAAATGTCAGAGTCCATCATGAGTTGGCCCGCCTTTTTGCACTTCATCTACAGGGAGGCCAATCTATCCTGGCTAGGGTCACTTTCACATTGACACCAGAAACCATATCAGTGGCAACAGGAATACCAAACATTGGAGAACAGTGGCATAAGAAGAAGAAGGTGGAGAGGCATCACTATGAGCCTTACATCAAAAACAGCTGCTTGAGCCAGCTCACCAGAGTTTTTCCATTCAGATTTTTGAGGGATGAGTATGCCCCACTCATGAGATTGATCATGAAGTATTTCAGTTGTGAGGGGAGGTTTTCTCGCCTTTATGCCTATCACATCCGCTTTCTCATGCACTTCACTAGGGTGCGGATGATGAGCCTCCCATTTTTCATCTGCAACAACATTGAGAAGATGAAAAACTTCATGTAGCGCAAGACCCCACCACAACAGCTAAACAGTGTCTATCATTTTTCTCTCATTCGGATTTTGGTGGACCATTAGTTGGGATTACAGGGTATTTCTTGGGAGGACTTCATCTCCCGTGATTTCTTCAGCGCTCCACCAGTGATATCGGAGGCAGAACATGAGGTGGGAGGTCCTTCACATCATTTTGAGCATGAGACGAGAAGTCCTTCACATCAGTTTGAGCATGAGACGGGAAGTCCTTCAAATCAGTTTGAGCACCATGAGACTGCCACCATGCCAGTATAAATCACATACCAGAAGGGAAGTGTTACACTAAAATTTGTCACCGTGACTATTTGCAGTCAGTATGGCTCCATCAATTGTCATACTATCCTCCTTGGCGAGTCTTACACCTCTGCTCCTCATGTCAAACTCCAAGAAAGAGAGAAAGTCTTTAAAAAGTCAATATAACTCTGGTTACGTAGCTTCTCTTACCCTTACCTGCGTGTACGCACCTCAAGTTCATAATACTTGCGTACTTGTATGCTATGTCTGTAAAGGGGTGGGTGCGTACTCCTGTAAAGGTGAAAAGGCGCAAGTTTTACTTCAAAAAACTTACTTGTGGTCGATTCTAGAGCATTCTAGAAGATGGTTTGACGTGGATTGAGCGCCTCCAGATGGTTAATGCATCCCTATGAAAGAGGAACTTATCCCATCAAGAGGGGAGCTATCGCATTGAAAGAGGGGCTTATCCCATTGATGGTGGACCTGATTAACTTCCTCCAAAGCATTATAAATACAGGCATTGGGCCAGAGGGAGGGGAGGTTGAAAGCTGAACATTCCTAAGGGTAGATGCTGCTGAAATTAGGACTCCCTTATAAAGCTTGAGAGGAGAGATTTCCATCCTTTCTTAGCTTCATTTGGAAGTGTGTGAGCTGATCAAAGTAAAGGAGAACTCTTGCTGGACCCTGGGAGGGACTTGCACAACACCAAGGCACTGGTTGTAATGGTTTCTTTTGTTTCCAATTAATACAATTAAGTTCATTTTTCTCAACAAGTTGTTATATATAATTTGTTTCATAAACTCCTTGGTCTTTATGATGAATATGTTTTATTATATGAGTTATTCTGGTGCTATGTAATTGTTCGCTTGTTAGTGAATGCAGGCTTCAAGGAGAAGGAGCTCATCTGGATCGAAGAGGCCTGGCTGCTACAAACAACGTTGGATTAAAGGTATGCTTTAAACACATGGTTGCTTTTATTTTAAATGCATATTTAGGGAAAGATAGTACTTGATTGTTTTGTTTGTCACTAGAAAGCCTTAGCTTCTAGGGAGGTCAGTTTTGTCCGCAAAATTGACTCTTTCCGCATGAAAAAATGGCGACTCCACTGGGGAATCCATGGATTTGATTGATTTCTCTTTTGATTGATACTTTGATTTGAGAAAATCTGATTTCTTTCTAGTTTTTTGACTGATTGACTGTGAATTTGGGTGGAATAGCTTAGGGTTGATTTTGAGAGCAGTACGCACCCTCTGCGTTAAGCATAGTGCGTACCTGTATGCACTTCTGCTTTGTACACAGAGTGTGGCCGCACCTGTGCAAACAGGCTGCCTGCGTGCCCTGTCAAAAGGTTAGAAATTTTCCATTTTTTCCTTTTTACCTATTAGATTTTGTTTATAGCTTGTTTATTACTGCCCAGATCCACTGGTTACCTGTCAAAAGTTTTCATCTAAGCTTGTTTCATTAGCATCAAGGGTTTTAGTGAAGTTCATAGAAGTTCTAGCCCTAGGTTTGATTTTTGTATTGGTCTTGTAGTGACTTTGGCTTTAGAAGTTGTAAAAACCTTGGACATCCCTGGTCTTTTAGTCTTCTTAGGAGTCGGACCTTTCGTAAAATCCACCTTTGTTTGAGAAACCTACCGTTGTGTTGTCTCTTTTTGAATTTCGAGAAGGCTTGTTTGTTAAGCTGTGAATTTCATTCTTAAGAAAAAGAACAAAAGATTTTTATTTTTGTTTTTGACTGGTTTATGATTCTGCATGAATTAGTCCTTGGTTGAATTGTAACCGAGTAAAACATCCTGGAATTATATTTTGTAGGCTTTTACCTCACTAGATTTTCTTTTAGGTAAATTTCTCTTAGATTTGCTTTGAGATAAATTTCTTTTAGATTTTCATAGATTTTAAAATTGATTTTTTGTTAAGTAGTTTTGCATGCTTTGTTAAAATAGGAAAAATACAAAATCTCTTTTGAGGAAAGTTTGTTTTAGTAGCATTTGAAGTCTTTGAAAAGAGAAAGGAAGTTTTCGTGAAATAATTAGTGGTCATTTGTTGTGTGCTTTGGAAAAGATAAAGAGTTTTTCTTTGATTTTCATTGTTAAGAAAGTTGTCTTTATAAATTTTGCATTCTCCAACTCTCTTAGCTAGGGAATTCATTGAAAAGGAAAGATAGTTTAAATCATATTAGGTGCATCTTTTTAGTGGATTTGAGTCGAGTCTACACACCATCAGTTTCATCTCCGCTACCTTTTGTCCTAAAGAAAAGCCATAAAAATTAACGCTTAAAGTAAAATTAAGTTAGTCACTTTTATTTACTAGGGCTCTGATACACCAACATAGATCGGGCTAGTGTCTTGGAGTAGGAGAGTAATTAACTCTCCAAGACAGTAAAAACAAACAAGTAGCTTATCTTGTGGTAGGATAAATCCAACTATTACATTTATGCTCTGGGAAAGCTCCTCTTAAAGGAGAAGCACGAGATCGTGTCCGAACCAGTGAGGGAATCAATCCTCCTTCATTCGGAACGACGCTAGATATGCACGTACTACAAACGGTAAACCTCGGATTAACCATTGTCGAGGAGCCTAGGGTCACTTGTCGGTAAACCTTGGATTATTGTCAAGGAGCCGGCAAGGGGATTGAGCTTGCTACTCTGCCGTTGCGTGTGTATCGGATCGTAGACTGTTCCCCCAGGTATATTTGTTGCTGTTGGTGACCTTAGTGACTATTATCTTTAGGATTCTTCCTAAGGTGACGGTGGAGGGAAGATCCCACTATACCTGGAGCAGACATCGGCTAGACTCACTTGGATTTTCTGGGGGGTTCACTTCACTCGAGACGGTTAAAGTGGACGAACTTGTGCCAGTCTATTCATTAAGCAGGTTGTCGGGGTAACTGTTCCACCCGCCACTTCTGTACTGAATTCTGCGATGTTGGATTTCATCACCAACTAGTGTTTTCGGTCCGGAAGGTTACTGTTTGTGTGTGGTTTGACGCCCTAGATTATTTAGGCGTGTGATTCGAATTTTTTTGGTTCTTTAGAGACTTTAGGCAATTTTCTTTGAGATTTTACTTTGTTTGCGTGTGCAGTACTTAAAAGTTTTAGCTGTGGCTGAATTACCGAGACAGTCACGTAGACTTCAGGGCCAGTCTCCTGAGGTTGTAACCATGACCGATTTGTTGAGGAAGTCCCGTAGACTTCGGGGCCAACCTCGTGAAGACGTCCCAGGTCATTATGAAGGTTTGAAAGTCCTTGTAACTCCTAGTGGAAGTAAAGTAGGGTCACCTGAAGAAGGAGAGTCTTCGTTGGTTGTTCATCCTGATTACCAAACTCTAGAAACAGGTTATAATCCTGAAGTTATTTCGGTTTCCGAACTTGCTGGTGGTTTTTCATCTACTAGTGATATAGGCGAAGAACCTGAGATATCTGAACCTGTTACTCCAACATCGGGGTTAGTCTCTCCAACTTCTAGTGCTCCTGATTCAACTAGGGTAGAAAGAGTCATCACCGAAAATCTTCCTTCTGGTTTGATAGCTATTGAAGAGCTTGCTCCAGAAGAAGAAATAGGCATCCCTATCCCTGAAAATCAACCTACTATTGATTTAAGGGTGCGTGAATCCATTTTTTACAGTCCACCTAGAAGTACTACTTGGTATCTTTCTTTAACTAATTATTTGGACAACTTAGGGTTAAGTTTTTCACAACCTCGTGCTCCTTATCCACCTAGGGGTATTTATACTCCCGTAAATATGTCAGGTCAGTCGTCCATGTTTACTCAATCGCCTGAATCCTTTTTGTACGGCGGTCCTTCTGTTCCCTCTGGGTATCAGTCACTTTCTGGTACTTTTGCGGGAGCATCTCCTCAACCCATTGAACATGGGTTATTAACTGGAAACAATGGTAATAAACCGTTGAGCGTAGGAGACATTTTCATGATGTCGGGTTCTATTCCCAGTTCTCAACCTCAAGGTGGCCAGTTACCGCCTGGGGGGCAGCCTCAATTAACGCCTGGGGGGCAACCTCAAGGTACACAAATTGTGTCTGGGGGGCAACCTCAAGGACAGTATGTGCCTACGGTACAATACATTCCTCAAGGTCAACCCCAGACTCAATATGTACCCCAAGGTCAACCTCAGTATCAATTTATACCTCAAGGTCAACCCCAGTATCAGTACATGCCTCAAGGGTATCTACCCCAAGGTCAGTACTCGAATCAAGGTTTCCAACCACCCCAAGGTCAATCTTATGTTCAAGGTATGGGAAACGTACCTTTCAATTATCAATCCTACCCTCAATCCGGTTATGGATCTCAATATCCTCAACCTGTTATGGGTCAATACCCCGGAATGAACATAGTGTGGGATCCATCGCAAATTCAACAGGTATTGCAGCCAAGTGTACAGTTGTCATCTCAAACTGGACAACCCTTAGTTTCTGGTTCACCCCAGCAACCAGTCCAGTCTAATATTCAAACTTCTGTACCTTCGGTAGTTTCTCAGTCTGGGCCTATTTCGCCTCGTACTCCATCTCAAACGACTGCTGCAACTGCCGCAACATCTGTTCAATCTACCCCACTTACTTCTGGAGTATCGACAGCTCCGGTTTCTACTATTTCTGTATCTACTCCTCAGACATCTTTACCATCGTCTGGATCCACGATTCAAACTACGGTTCAGATGCCTGTAGGACAACCTGGTTTAAGTACGGTTGTCACAAGTCAACCACAATTCACTTATCAACCGTACCAGGGACAGTACCAATTCGGTCCTGCTGTCCAGCAGCCAATTTACCAGTATCAACCGTATCCTGGGTACACTTATCAACAACCATAGCAACCCCAGTACGGTCCCGTTAATCCTGGTTTTCCAGGAGGATACAATATCCCGAACGCGATTCCCATTCCTAGTTATCCTGGATATCCTCCTCCTGGGACTGGTCTCGTGACCCAGAGTTTTAGGGATCCTAATTGGCAGTTACCATTTATCGCAACTTTGGACTTACCAGACTTGTCGCACCTAACGAACGATCCAATTAATTATCTTCCGTTTTGGCCGCCAATGCCGAAAAGGTTTCCCAGTGACATTCCCAAGTTCGAGGGTAAGTCTGGAGAGGACCCGTCGAATCATGTGATGACTTACCACCTCTGGTGTGCCTTTAATTCCATCTCAGATGATTCGATCCGCTTACGTCTTTTACAGCGTACTCTCATTGGTCTTACGGCCAAGTGGTACATTGAGTTACCATAGGCCTCTTTTTATAATTTTAGTCAGTTAGCTACCTCGTTTTTAACTCATTTTCAGTTGTCGGTCAGATATGATAATGGCACGGAGTTACTAACTTCATTAAAACAATCGACGTCCACTTATATTTCTGATCATATTCATGAATGGAGACGTCGAAGGCGGTTAGTGAAAGTTTTTATCCCGGACCAGATCTTAGCTGAATGGTTTGTTAAATCATTGTTACCGAAGATTACTGAAGACGTAGCTAAGGCCGGAGTAGTTACTGAGGAGCAAGTGATTGCTCAAGCGCAGTACCTTGACTTAGTTTATACTCAGTCAGGTACGTTACACGAAAAGATCCCTGATCTTCCCAAGTCAAATCAAATCGCCGCAGCTCCTTCGGGGTCTCATGCTGCTGATGGCACGATTGGTATGGTGAACACTAAAAGCAAGAAGAAATCCTCCAAGAATTCTTCTCTTATCATAACCTTGCCTGACTCCCTGACAGGAGATTCTTCTCTGAGGTTTCCGCCGATATTCACGCTATAGAGTCATCTACGGCTAAATCAAAATCCGGTGGGAAGAAGAAAGGGAAGAAGAAGAATAAAGGAGACAAAACTCCAAAGGAGAAAATTGAAAAGTGGGAAACCAATGACGAAAAGCGCAAGCCTCGTTATCAATGTCTTATTTGTGAAGAAGAACACTTTACAAGAGACTGCCCTCATCGAGCAGAGGTTGCGAAGATCGTCAAAGGTTCCCAAACTCCTGCTATTTTGAAAGATCAATTTCCAAAGCAGGATAGTAAGATGATAAGTTCTTCCTCGAGTGCCAGTGAAGAACCCATATTGATGATGTCTCATGTAAGGATTGCGACTCGATCGCAAGATTATGGTAGTAAAAGTCCTGTTGATGGCAAAGAAGCAGAATCTTCTCATTCTAATCCATCAACCTCAGCTCCCAGTTCCGATCCACTACAGATCGAGAAGCCTAACCCATACTTAGTAATCAAACCACCCGCCAAGGGTGTACTTCGAAGGTCTGCTTTCAATCCACATGTGAGAGTGGCCCAAAATTACAACATTGTTGAGGACTTAGCTGTTTCACCCTCAGCAATGTCGGCTTTGGAAGTGTTGCAATCATGCCCAGCACAACGCAAATTACTCTTGTCGGCTATAGGAGCTGTTGATGTTCAGGACCCGAACCTAATAATCTTTGATCTAGAAAATAGTACACCGCATTTACCTCATCAAATGGCTTTCCAGATCCCAGTGATAGTAAAAAACAGGCCTATTCATCGGACTGTAATTGATGAGGGAGCTTCCACGTGTATTATGTCGATACAGTGTTGGAGATCGCTTGGTTCTCCTTCACTAAATCAATCCCCGACAATTCTTAAGGCTTTTGATGGCCGTGGGTTTCATCCATTTGGCATTCTACAGGATTTGCCTATAGGGGTTGAAGGAAAAACCGTTAGTCTAGATGTGGAGGTGGTTGATGCCCCTCTAGACTACAACCTCCTCTTGGGTCGAAGTTGGTCTTACGCTATGACAGTGGTCGTTTCATCGGTCTTCCGAGTAATAAAGTTTCCACATAATGGAAAGATCGTAACAATAGACCAGCTGGCTTACTTTTCATCCGACCTAGCCTCTTCAGAGAGTATTCAGCATGTCGGTAAAACGACTATCCCATATAAGGATGTTGGAGTAGGATTAGTTAAAGATGCCGGTTTACTGGGAACTTTTCCTTGTCCTCCAATCAACGCCAGGGAAAATTTTAAGAACCCCCCCTAAATTTACAAATATAATAAATGGGCGAATCTTCATGGTATATAGGAAAAATGGAAGGCGATTTTATCAATAATATAATATGTATATATAATTTTTTGGCGAATCTCTCACCAGGCATGGCGAATATTTTACTCAATTATAAAATCTTGTAAGATCTTGGCGAGTCTTTCACTAAATAATAAAACTTTGTAAAGTCCTAGTGAATCTTAGCATAGGCTACATGCTGGTTTAATTCCCCCATTTAAATAGGCTACATTCCAGGTGAATACCATGGGTCAATACCATGTGCCATTTTGGTGAATACCATGGGTCAATACCATGTGCCATTTTGGTGAATACCATGGGTCAATACCATGTGCCATTTTTATTTTTATTAGAATATTTTACTCAATTATAAAATCTTGTAAGATCTTGGCGAGTCTTTCACTAAATAATAAAACTTTGTAAAGTCCTAGTGAATCTTAGCATAGGCTACATGCTGGTTTAATTCCCCCATTTAAATAGGCTACATTCCAGGTGAATACCATGGGTCAATACCATGTGCCATTTTGGTGAATACCATGGGTCAATACCATGTGCCATTTTTATTTTTATTAATTCTAATATTAGGGTTAATAATGGTTTTTTGCATGGTATTAATAACAATCTAGTCCATGGTATTTGTCCCATAGTATTTTGGCCATAGGTTTCACCTAAATATAACCCATTTTTTGAGTGTTCGTAAATATAAGGTGACTTATGGAGTAAATATAAAAAAATGTTTTATTTGTTTACCATACCTCTCGTTTATTTATATTTTTATTAATTTACCATACCTCTTTTACAAATATGGTATTTGGCCCATAGGATTCACTTAAATAAAACCTCTTTCTTGAGCCTTCATAAATAGAACGAGGGTTATGGACTAAATATAAAAAGAGGTTTTATTTATTTACGATACATCTAGTTTATTTATATTTATATTTTTATTTATTTACCATACCTTTTGAGTAAGTATAAAAAGACGTTTTATTTATTTACCATACCTCCACTTTACTTATATTTTTATTTGTTTACACCCTTACATGTATAAGGTGACTTATGGAGTAAATATAAAAAAAAAATTATTTATTTACCATACCTCTCATTTATTTATATTTTTATTAATTTACCATACCTCTTTTGTAAATATGGTATTTGGCCCATAGGATTCACTTAAATAAAACCTATTCTCGAAAATGGGCGAATGGATTCACTTAAATAAAACCTATTCTTGAAAATGGGTGAATGGAAGGTTGTAAGTCCTAATTTCAAGGGCTAAATTTACCTTCTTTACCCTCTCCCTTAAAATAAGGTGGGCTATTTGAGGTGATTTGTAAAAATGTACTATGATACAAAATATTCGCCCACTAAAAATTTAAAACCCCTTAATTTCGCCAAAGGGCGAACATTCGCCCCTAAAAGTATCCTTGATCAACGCATTGTCTTCGTTTGCATCCATTCATATGATTACATCAGACACCATTGTTTATGATGATCCTTGGATCGTTCCTTCTGAATCTGAGATAGACTCATTTGGTGATGCTATGCCTTTGAGTCCATATGAATTTGCCTATGAAGCCGTGCAGTCTTTTACAGACCCGCGTTCAACCAAAAAAGACTTAATGAATGTGGTCTGTGAGGAATCACTTTTCACATCAACCTCAGAGTTAATAGCATTTCCCGAAGTTGTTTCATCTGACGAGCAACTTCGTGAAGTCCTGTGTGTAGACGATTTACCATGGGAAGATCTCCATCACAGATCTTCGTTTTTACCTGAGGATGATCGTTTTGAAAATGATTTCTCATCAATTTTTACAGCTAAATATGTCAAAGAAGCTCAGAATCCAATGAAACATCCTGATTCAGAGCTGAATTTGGGAAACATCTCTCGAACTATTCCCATTGACATTTCAGTTAAGCCTGGAATTGTTGAGAACATTCATATAGGTGCCTCGTGTACAGATGACGAAATTCAGACATACAAGGCCCTATTTCAAGAATTTCGCGACGTGTTTGCCTGGTCCTATGAGGAAATGCCAGGAATTGATCCCGCGATTGTTGTCCATGAGATCAAGACTTACTCGGACGCTAAACCCGTCCGGCAATGTTTGCGTCAGATTCACCCACGAAAAGCGGCTGTAATTAAAGCAAAAGTTGAAAAACTGTTGAAAGCAGGTTTCATTTATCTGATCCCGTTAACGGATTGGGTATCGAATATTGTTCCGGTTAACAAAAAATAGGGAAAAATAAGAATATGCATCGATTATAGGGAGATTAATCGAGCTTGTCCAAAGGACAACTACCCAACACCCTATATCGATCAAATAATTGATGATTGTGCCGGCAGTGAAATATTTTCCTTTATGGATGGTTTTTCCGGTTACAATCAATTCAATATTCTACCTGCCGATCAACCGAAAATGGCTTTCATTTGTCCATGGGGGACATTTGCTTATTGCAAATTGCCTTTTTGACTTAAGAATGCCGGAGCAACTTTTCAAAGGGCAATGTCTTACGCGTTTCATGACATCAAACACATTGTGCAACCGTATCTCGATGATTTGCCTGCTCATTCGTTACATCGAGCTGATCACCCTGTCCATTTACGAGCAATCTTCATGAGGTGTAGGCATTATCGTATTCGGTTGAACCCACACAAATGTGTCTTCTGTATAGAAGTGGGACTATTGCTAGGATTTGTAGTTTCGAAGGCCGGCATTCGCGTCGATCCCTCAAAGGTAGAAGCTATCATCAAATTGCCTCCTCCTTCGAGTCTTCGCCAACTCCAAAGTTTGCAGGGGAAAGCAAACTTTTTATGACAATTCATTCCTAACTACGCTGAGGTTACAAAGGGTTTTACACGGTTGTTAAAACAGAACACTCAATTCACTTGGGATGAGATAGCTCAGAAATCTTTTGATGCACTCAAGCACGCGTTGACCCATGCGCCGTTGCTGCATCCTCCCAATTACAACCAGGATTACTTTTTGTATCTCGCCGCCTCCCATTCCACCATTGGGATGGTCTTAGTTCAGGAAGACGAATTCGGAACGGAACATGTGATATATTACCTTAGTGACGTTAAATCCAACTGAGCTAAAATACTCACATGTGGAGAAATTGGCATTGGCAGCCGTTCAAGCTGTCCAACATTTTCGTCACTACATTTTACTTCGTAAAACTACAGTCATTTCGGATTGCAACACTATGATCTACATTTTGACCAAACAATTGCTAGGGGGCAAGTACTCTAAATGGATTGTTATCCTGCAAGAGTTCAACTTGGAGTTTGAGAAATCTAAGTCTAAGAAATCTTTAGTTTTTGTAGAGTTAATGTGTGACTTCCCACGTGCTGACACGGAAACTGTGGCAGAGGAGCCCATTGCGGACGAATCTTTGTTTCTAATCAGCACTTTAGATCTGTGGTATGGGGATATCATCGTCTATCTCCAGACCCAATCCTTTCGGCCCGAAGTTTCAAAGTCGGAATGTCGGAAAATTCGATTCCAGTCCCAACAGTACAAAATTATTGGAGATACTCTTTATCGCCGTGGGGCGGACTTGGTTTTTCGACGTTGCTTAACTCACGAAGAAGCTGAAAGGGTTCTGAATGACTGTCACTCTGGAGCGTGTGGCAGTAATATGTCTGGGTATGCCACAGCCCAAAAGGTATTGCGCACTGGCTACTTTTGGCCGTCCTTGTTTAAAGATTGTATTACTGCGGTCCGAAAATGCCACAACTGTCAAGTGTTTGATCGAAAGATGCGCGCTCCACCTGCTCCTCTCCACCCTATAATTTCCGTTGGTCCTTTTACCAAATGGGGTATCGATTTTATTACATGTAACCCTCACTCGGCCGGGGGGCATGCGTATATCATCCTTGCGGTAGGTTATTTTACTAAGTGGGCCGAGGCGATGCCTACATTCGAGGTAGACGGCAAGACAGCTGCAATTTTCGTGTTCAATCACATAATTTCTAGGTTTGGTGTCCCACAAGCGATAATCACTAACCATGGGCGCCATTTTCGAAACGTTATGGTGACAGAACTTACATGCCAGCTTGGTTTGCGTCACGATAGTTCAACTCCTTATTATCCACAAGCGAATGGTCTGGTTGAGTCCATCAACAAAGTTTTAGTTATCATGATCCGACAAATCATTGGTATTCATCGGTCGAATTGGCACAACATGTTATTTTCAGCGCTTTTGGGCGTACCGAACCTTAGTGAAAACATCAACAGGGTTCACTCCTTTCCAACTAGTTTATGGTTTGGAAGTTGTGCTACCCATTGAATGCGAAATCCCATCACTGCAAATGGCCATCGAGTTACTTCCAGCTACTTCCGAAGAGGCAAATCGTTTATTATACTTAGCTCAATTATATGAGAATCGACGTGATGCTGCATTGGCGATCGAGACTCACGCAAAACGTATGAAAGCTCAGTATGATCGAAATGTGACCCCTCGAAATTTTTCGGAAGGAGACCTAGTGTTATTGTATGATCAAGCTAATGATAAATTAGGTGTTGGAAAATAAGTTCCTATGTGGCATGGGCCCTATATTGTCAAGCGAAAGCTAGCAAAAGGGGCCTATGAGTTGGTAGACTTTGACGGGGACTCTTTGGGTAAACCCAGAAATGGACTTTACCTAAAGAGGTATTATGCTTAAAATATGGGTATGGAGATGTTTAGTTAGGTTAGTTTTTCTTTCTAGCTGGTGTGTTTGTTAGTTTAGACAGTGTGCTTAGCCTAGAGAGTGTGTTTTTTTTCATCATTATTCTAGCTTATCTTGGTTTTACTCTTGATGATGCAGATGTCGATGCCTCTCCAAACATACATTGGTTTCGCTGATGGTGCTTGTCATAGTACACGGAATATCTCTTCTGCAGCTTGGGTTATATATTCGCCCTCTGACGAGTTAGTATCTATGCATGGGGTGAGCCTCGGTCAAAAAACAAACAACATTGCTGAATACAGTGCAGTGATTGAGTTATTGTCTGAATCTATTTCATTTTGGATTCGGAGTTTGATAGTGAGGTTAGATTCTGAACTCGTTGTATTACAGCTTAATAGAGTGTATGCCATTAGAAATCCAGTGTTATTAAGGTTATTTTTGAGAGTGCATCTCTTGGAACGTGAGTTTGATTACATTGAATATCAGCATATTCCAAGGTCTTTAAATACATTAGCAGATGCAATTGCTTCTCGAATGTTAAATAGACATTTGCAATAATCATACATGTAAATTTAAAAACATTTCATCACACATGTTTAACAAGATAAGCTGGTAATAATGATATATATAGATAGGAGTGTGTCAAAAAATACATCGTCTTCGATCATAGGTTGAAAAACACCTTATGATCGGCAAAAATGATAAGTACAAAAACCAAAATGTCACATGTGTCTACAAAACAACCATCCAATCACTGATGATGATCTCTATATGACACCACTGCACGGGCCACCCTACACAAGAACCTCCTAAAAGGTCCTGGGACCCCGACTACATAGTGCTGAAGCCTGATTGGAATGTCATCTATGGTAGTCTCTGGTATATTTGCTGTAAGACGCTCTAGGTCACTTTCCAACTCGGCCAAAGTCTCTGTGGCCTCGTCCTGTGGGACCGGTGCCACTGAAACTGGTAGTATCCTCTCGAAAGACCGAAGATTGGCTGGACGACGTGGGCCTACATCTACATTTTGAAAATTATTACTATCAGTTTTGAGACGATATAAAAACAAACAAAAAAATAGATAGTTTAAAAAACTTGTGGAAAATGAAGTTACCTGTATCATCCCATTGTTCTCCCGGTGGAAGAACCATGTCCGGATCTCCATGAAAATCAACTCTGGCATAAGGAAAATCCTGTATAGAAAAGACCTGGTCCTCTAACCAGTGAAAGTACTCCGGAGTAAATCGGACAACCTCCGTCCCCTCATCAGGATGACGGGCCATAACCGCAACCCATCGCATCAATTTGGGCTCTCGAGGAAGCCCAACACCAACAGCGAGCTGCTGTGGGATCAGCATCAGAACCCTCTCTAAGCCAAAACTTACAACTAAAGGCCCATAACCAAAAGTCTTTAGCTGTCCGTTTTTAGCTCTAGTCAGTTGGCCTTTTATATTGGCCAACACAACATCACACCAGTTGAAAATGGTACCTCGATAGCAATCAATCACCATCCGCATCTGGGATCCAGTGGAAATGTGTAAAGCGGTAGCCCCGTAAAGTCTGGTAACTGTAAAGGCAATCACCATAAGTTCAGGGCGGGATATAGTTTTGATCTCTATCCCCTTCTCCTGAGACTGAGTGTTACACCACTCTAGTCGGAGACTAGCAATGGACTGGCCACCCGACCTAGTCCCGAACAGAGTCAAGTGTTCGCCTCTCTTGGGCAAACTAGTGAGAAAGTAGATATCTGCGGGCTCCATCTCGAGCTGGTGCCCTCCAATATAAAAACATTGGTCCTGAACGTTCCATCTTTCTACCAGCCACTCTAGAAATCTCACTTGGGCCCTCATTCCAGGTATGGCCCAGTATTTATAAAGGCTGCATGCCTTCAAAGCATCAATTGACGGTTGATGATTAATGGCGGCCAAATCAACATCTTCATGCTCTCTCTCGCGCCAATCAAGCATGGTGAACAATCTACACACCATAAAACATCCATTAGAGTCCATAAAATCAAAATTTTTGGTCCAATTTGGAGAATTTGGGGTTTGAAAACTCGTTTCGCGGGGTACGCACCCCGCCTTTAGGAACAGAGCATGGGTACGTAGGTTCCCTTAAGGCAAGGTGCGTACGCCTGACATTTTCCCAACTGAGAAAATGTCGGGGTACACGGGTCCCTAATGTGGCACTTGCATACCCCGAAAGGCGGTTCTTGAAACCCCAAAGCCTCCAAAAAATGAAATCTAGGGCCTAAAAAAGAATTCTAAACGGATGAAATTGAAGAGGAGGATGTTCAAAATTACCTGAAAGAGACGGCGTTCGATTTAGACGGTCGGATTCTCCGCAATGTCCACAGGAAGTTTCTTTCCAAAAGCCCTTTTTCTCTCCTCAACAGTAAAATGGTAAAAATGAATTGGTAAAAGCCATTTTTATAGGTTTTTTGGGTAAATAAATGGTAAATTTGTTTATTTTTCACCATGAAAAGGTATTTTTCAAAGTATTTTTATCTATCTTCAACAGGTATGGGTAATATGTTGGTTTTTGTGCAGGATAAAAGATTTTCAGGGAAAAGTGTCATTTTTTACAAACAAAAACATCAGAGTCATATTTAAGCCCTTTTCTGACTCCTAAAACATGAAAAGATTGCCGAGCGTTTCTTTTACACTCGTTAAAACGGAATTAAAAGATGGTCCTCTTACAGCCCTTTTCTGACCGTAAAAACATGAAACGATTGCCGGATTTTTGTCGTTTCAAATTCGATATTGGAAATAAAACGACGTGTCCTTGATCGCTTTTTATTTTTTAGATCAGAGACACTAATCATGAAAGTACTCCTTGGTCGTAAAGATCAAGCGGTTCTCTCAAGTATTATTTTATACTTTTTCGGGCTTGGGAGACACAAATTTACGAAAAAGGTCAACCCTGGAGTCTTCTTAAGTTTTTTCAGACTCTCTAAAATTGAAAAACGTCGAGTTTCTCCTATACTGGACTCGTTAAAATTTCACAGTAAAGGACCTATTCAATTACAAACAGGAATGGACCACTCCTTCTTAGGGTTCGAATCTAAACTAAGTTGGACTCATCCGAAGGATGAGCTTATAATCAAGCAAATGTTATCCTCCTCAAGCTTGTAAAAAAATAAAGAGGTACTTGCCAGAAATGGTGGGGGAAAAGAGAGAAAAATGAGCCTATTTGTTATCCTTTGTCACAAAAAAACCTTATCACCACTCTTGAACATGACACTTTTCATTCACCTGGGTTGGGAAATCCTTTGCCTAACAGTTGATCAAACCACATTGAAAGTCTTTAGCCGTTTTCTGGGTATTAACTTTGGGTCAATTGTCACCAAGCCATCTGTTGTGTCGTTATGTGTTCAAGAGGTCACTACAAATAAACCATTCATCTGCAAAATATCTGTCATCCATCTTGACCATCCCTGAGTTAGTCCTTACAGCTACATTTCTTCAACTTGATCTATGATTTCGTGTTGTGGGCTTGCCTACAACGGGTCGCTTTCTATCGACATCAGCACATTATCTAGAAAGATGATCTAGAAATCGTCAGTACCTTGAGATCTACATGCCTCAATGGCAGGTTTCTCGCCTTCGACGACGATTTACATCATTGACTTTCGATCGAAGGATTCTGTGATATGTTCGACATCAACACACTCATTCACATCTCACGGATTGTACTAGGTACTTTGAGAACCATTGACATCACTGGTGGTCTCTCTCACACTTGTTAACAGTTTACATCATTGACTGGTAATCAAGTGGTTTCTACCATGTTCGACTTCAGCTCATTTATTCGCATGGATAGAATCGTACTATTTCGGGAAGTAGAAATGAAGACCCTGGATCTAGTTTCCGCCATCCAGGCTGCGAGGAGTTTTGTATTCATTATATAGTAGACTAATTATAAACAAATGGCTGCATCCATACTGTGTCTACATGAGTCTATGATTATGATGTACTGCGAAATCATTCCTATATCAGACCAGTAGTTAGTTTGTTAGTTAAAGTTTTTGATCTGAGTATGGGAATGCCTACCTCAGCGATGATATGATCTCATATATGTATTTTGTGTTGAATATTTGCAGGTTCCGACTAGGCTCTCCACAAGATAATCCTTGAAATGATAAAGTGCTTCACCCTTCCTAGATGATATAAAACCCTAATCTACTACAGGCTTCGCACTTTAGGGGGCAATCTGTTACACTAAAATTTGTCACCATGACTATTTGCAGTCAGTATGGCTCCATCAATTGTCATACTGTCCTCCTTGGCAAGTTTTATACCTCTGCTCCTCATGTCAAACTCCAAGAAAGAGATAAAGTCTTTAAAAAGTCAATATAACTCTAGTTACGTAGTTTCTCCTACCCTTACCTGCGTGTACGCACCTCAAGTTCATAATACCTGCGTACTTGTACGCTCTGTCTGTAAAGGGGTGGGTGCGTACTCCTGTAAAGGTCAAAAGGCGCAAGTTTTACTTCAAAAAACTTACTTGTGGTTGATTCTAGAGCATTCTAGAAGATGGTTTGACGTGGATTGAGCACCTCCAGATGGTTCATGCATCCCTATGAAAGAGGAACTTATCCCATCAAGAGGGGAGCTATCCCATTGAAAGAGGGGCTTATCCCATTGATGGTGGACCTGATTAACTTCCTCCAAAGCATTGTAAATACAGGCATTGGGCCAGTGGGAGGGGAGGTTGAAAGCTGAACATTCCTAAGGGTAGATGCTGCTGAAATTAGGACTCCCTTATAGAGCTTGAGAGGAGAGATTCCCATCCTTTCTTAGCTTCATTTGGAAGTGGGTGAGCTGATCAAAGTAAAGGAGAACTCTTGCTGGACCCTGGGAGGGACCTGCACAACACCAAGGCACTGGTTGTAATGGTTTCTTTTGTTTCCAATTAATACAATTAAGTTCATTTTTCTCAACAAGTTGTTATATATAATTTGTTTCATAAACTCCTTGGTCTTTATGATGAATATGTTTTATTATATGAGTTATTCAGGTGCTATGTAATCGTTTGCTTGTTAGTGAATGCAGGCTTCAAGGAGAAGGAGCTCATCTGGATCGAAGAGGCTTGGCTGCTACAAACAGCGTTGGATTAAAGGTATGCTTTAAACACCTGGTTGCTTTTATTTTAAATGCATATTTAGGGAAAGATAGTGCTTGATTGTTTTGTTTGTCACTAGAAAGCCTTAGCTTCTAGGGAGGTCGGTTTTGTCCGCAAAATTGACTCTTTCCGCATGACAGGAAGTAGACCGTTGTTTGCAGCAACAAAGAGAGTGTTATCTCCACCCAGGGTGGAAGGGGCCTCGCTTATAACATCAGCGCCACAGGAGCAGGGTAAGGGCAAGGAGCCAGTACAGGAGGAAGGGCCATCAGGGGAGCAAGAGACCGAGTTTGTTCTCCTCCAGGATGATGAGACAGATGCAGAACCTACGAATGCTGAGCTGGGAGAGATCATTAAGGAGCAGCAATCAGTGATTGAGAGCTTATCCCTGGACTTGGAAAGGGCCATGTGGAACGTGCAGTATCTAGAGCAGAGGAACAAGCAACTTGAGGATCGGCTAGCTGAGATAGAGTTACAAATGATCAAGGAAAACCGGCGACACATCCTGGCAGCACAAGGCAGACCTATGGAGCAAAGAGACGAAGACCGGGAGTATGTGCTAGAGAAAGTGAACGTTCACTTGGAGCAGCAGTTGGATAAAGAAAACAGGGAGAAAGACATGCTGAGGCGCATGACTCACCACTACCAGGCCCGAAACATGAGTTCCAAAGCAAGAATCAGGAGCCTAAAGGCAAAATTGAGCAAAGCGACAAAGGAGGCAAAGGAGCTAGATCGGCTTCAAATCTTGGTTGAGGCTTCCTTGGCACAAAATAGCACTTCATAGGGAACCTCCAGCCCAAATTTCAAAAAAATTGGGCAAATTTTGGTCACAGGCAAATTTTTTGGACACAAAACAGGAAATTCCTCCCTGTGCGCCGCGCCAGTTATAGGGCTCTAATCGAGAAACGGCTTTCATATTTGGATTCATCATCGAAAGTTACGTCTACTGATGTCCGGGAAAGAAATTTTGACAAGATCTGGGTCTCCTAAAGGTCAAAAAACACTCAAAAATAGCCTCTCTACCACCTTTTTGGCACACAGAAAGCAGTCTTGGGAGAATGAAGATTTGGAGGGGCAAATGAGCACCAAATTGGGAAATTCTAGTGGGGTTAGAAAGAAGACAGGACAAGCTTTCCAAAAAGCCCACTTGAGCACATTTTGGACACCTGAAAGTTCTCCAAAACAGGCTCCAAAGTGGTGTGACGCACAAATAATTTGACGCGGCGCACAAGGGAAAAAAACTGCCAATTTGCTCCTGTTTCGCGAAATTTTGTGTCGCGACTTCTCCAAGTGGGCCCGGTCATCTACACTTTGGTTTTTTGGCACCAAAGGCGGCATTTAAATAGTTTTCTCTGCATATGGGCATCTATCCAAGTGGCAAAAGAATGCAAAGGTTCACCCCAGCCAAATGTCATGCTTGAGAGCGTTGCACTTGTAGCTGATGGTTGGCTCTCCATCTCCTTTTCGTAATGATTTGAGTAACTTACCAACCACCGAGTGTTCTATCTCATCTCCACACATTCTATATATTGTATGCAAGTTATTTGCAAAGGGTTGGCTGGCTTGTAACTTCTGGGAGACTGTGGGAAAGAAACTCTATTTCTGCATTGTGTATTTTTGACAGAGAATTAATGAAAGGCAGCGGCTCTGTTTCATGAGATTCTTGTGGTTGTGAGTGTAGAAAATGTGTTCTTATGTTTCATATGTATCTTTTTATGTTTCATAATTCAATTCACATTTCATTTCAGTGAAAATTTCTAAGTGAGATTAGGTAGAATTCAATTTATATTGCTCTGCCTGCGGGAAAATTTCATGTGCAGTGTCATTCCTCTGTTGAAAAGGATTCATGCGACTATGCCCTTTTCACTTTCTTCAGCAATATTTCCATTCTGCATTACCTTAAACCGAAGTTGCTGCTCTTTCCGCCTACCTTGCCTCACGGAATAATCTGTGCCTTCATTTTCAATTTTCTGTTCTTTGCTGAGCGCCAATCCCATATACATCCCAGAAGCTCGGTCACTTCATAAAATCTTTTCCAAAATCCCTATCCACTTACTAGCCTAAGGTAAACAGTGTATTTTAAGTCATATTAGACCGTTTTCGATCATATATTCACTGAGCGTGACTCGGAGAGAGCCCTTTCATGCTCTGGTAGGGCTAGCTACCAGACTGAGCATGGTTTGTGGTTACCCTAATTTTTGCCTTCCTTCAGCCTAAGGCAGATTTAGGTGCTAGCATGAAGTAAAGAGAATATTGGAAAGAGAAGACAAAGAGACCCTTTACATCAGAGCATAACATATCAATTCTATGGTTGTCATTACCACCCACAACCTCATCGCCAATGATCCCTAGCTTTCACCAAGATACCTAGCTACATAAGAGCAAGCAGTCACTCATTTGGAGGACACTTTGGGATTTTTAGGGGGTGAAAGCCAACAGGCATGCCAAATAATATGGGGCAACCTACCATACAACCTAAAGATCAAGGAGTATCATTCCCCTGAAATAATGAGGGATGCACTAGAGAGGACCCCACTATATAAGAAGGCACTGCAAAGACTCAAAATCAATTGGATTGGCTTGAAACTCAGTCCATCTCTCTTGGGTATGTTAGAAGGAAGAAAGGAAGAAGAGGAAAGAAAATAGTGGGAGGAAATAGAGAATCATGCATGATTTTATCCACAAGAGGAGAATACATCAACAAAAGCCTAGAGTGTTAGAGAAGCCACAAGAGCAATGAAAGACATGGACATAGATTAATTTTCTTAGAGGATGAGCAACCCTTTCAGTAGGGGGATGATGATGAGGATCATCAATAGGTAAATTATATGGACCTTAATGCCACTCTCCAACTTATTAAAATCAACTTTTCTCACATTTCTTTACATGTTTTATTATATTTTTCTTATTGAGAAGGGTAAAGATGAGATGTTACGCCATGTGGCCTAATGTGCATTAATTGCAGGATTAGGAGAAATTTTGACTAATTTAAGTGCAGGAACTCGAAGTAGACAGGTAAGAGGGATTTGAGGAGATTTTATCCCCCTCCTTAACTCCTCACTCACTCTAATATTCCTCCACCATATATCATCAACTCAGAGTTACAAGTAGCCAAGCCCACCAAGGTCATTGGTAGCCAAACCAGTGATAGTTGAAGACAAGCTAATCTCTATTTGGGAGCCCAGCCTCCCTAAATTTAAGGAATTTGTTGGTATCTTCATTTGTATAGAAAATAAGGGCTATAACCTCATTAGGTTTTGACTTTTTTTGTTATAGCGAAGCGGTATTTTCGAGCTAAGACATTGTGAATGATAACTCTTATGTATTTTTTGATATTTTAATGAAAATGAAAAACATTCCCTTGATCTAGCACTGAGTTGACTCAGAGAGCTGAAGCTCTTGAGTTAGGACCCAACCCTAGCAGCAGAGGTTCTTCATTCTGTACATGGATTCTTAGACTACATTCATAGTTAGTTGTTGAAATGATTATGGTTTTTTTTAATCTGCAAGTATCTGGATGATTTCTTAGTTTGCTTCCATTTGTGGATAGATAGATTAGAGGTACAATAGTGACAGTAAACACTTCAGAAAATCTTGTGATAGTGGCCTTTGCCTCATCTCCCTTATGGGATCATGATTTGAGGGTTCCATTCACACAACCCAAAAACATATTTATTGTTTGATTACTGCATAACCTATGGTTTCTTGTTGAATAGATCATTGTCTCTAAATTTCTTAGAAGTATTTGAAATTTTCATTTTGATCTCTTGAGTTTGTTATGGTTTAGAAGCACTTCCATTTATAAACTTAGACATTAGCTATTAATAACTTTGTTTTTCCTACATTCAACTCATCTTTTCCATGTATAAATTAAGTTGTGCATAAATGAAGAAAAGAGTGTATGTTGTTGTAGGAGATTTTGATCTGTAGGGAGACCTCATCTCACCAGCCTCATCCAAGTCTTCTCCACCTACATTGCAAAGTCCACCAAACCCTAATCTGAATCCTTGTTTTGTAAGCAAAGTGGACATTCTCCTTGAGCAAGTATACCCATCTTGAACCTTTGGACTGAGCTTTGGGTAGTGTGCACCTCTTTGTACCTTATTTCCCCCTGAAACACCTTTCCCACACTTCGTTCTACCTTTCCTACCTCCTTATAGGCTTTCGTCCTGTTTCCTGTAGTAAAACAAGGCATCCTGTAGTAGAACTGGAACATCTTGTACTACTACAGGAAACCCTGTAGCAGCCTGTTTTAAGGCCAAATTGAGCAAAAATGGTCATCTAAGCTTAGGTTAGGCCTTCACTTGGCTTCCATACCCTTGACACCATTCTAGACCTATTTCCCCATACCTATCTCCCTTGCCAAAGAACAAATTGGTTAAATTAGAATTTGCATTCATAAAAATGAAAATAAAAAAAGGCTTTTTCTACCTGGTTAGCACATGCATGCAATAGTCACAGTAGTTCTTAGACAAAATTCTATGCTCATTTGGTCAAAATAACTAGATTTTATATGCAAGGTTAAGTTGGTTCTCTTTTGCAAGAAATATGTGTAGATTCTTAGCTAGATGATTTCATGTCATTTTATAGCACTTTCCAATTCAACATTTTCATTTCCTAGAGTAAGAAGCATTCCATTTCTACATTAAGAGTAATTTTACCCTTTCCATTTGGTAATCAGACTCCTTCTAGTCAATAGAAGATTAGTTTGAAAAACCCTAGTGGTCTATCACCCTAGTTGAAAAGTGACAAGAGTAGACCATTGCATCTACTGTGTATAGAACACTGTCACATCCAAGTTTGTACGAACCCCCGATTGATGAAGTAAAGTTGGTAGCCCTAGGAGTTGCAACATTATTGCTGCAATACTGGTGCTCATCAAGTCTCTTGTGACATGCCCCTCTTGATCAAAATTATAGCAATAAATCATACCTCTGCCTCTTGATCTTCCTGTCCTTGTTCCTCCTCCTCGTCTTTAGGATTCTCATTAATATGATAGGCAATTTGATCCAATCTATCAGCTAGGGCATATAACGCTCTACACTAATCAATATGATGAGTTGGTGAACCAAAAAATTCACAAAAATTGTTTTCTAGAGCACTTGAATATTTCTATAGAATAGGATAGAGGCAAGGGATATGTCCATATGTTCTGCATATATCACAGTACTCTATTGATATTGTACTCTGCTGGTTTGGAAATGCATGAAACTGAGTGTGTCATGTATATAGACCTTGTGTTCTGATCTGTGCAACCCCTATGACAAGTAAAGATGTTGATGGCCCTGTCTATGTAAAGGGATTACTCGGGCCCTAAAACCTTGGACACTTTGTAGCATGATGCCCCTCAACAAGGTAGTTGGTACACCATCCATGCAGTCATGTAGGTTATGTTGGTTACAAATTCCTAGCTTCTCTATCAGATTTGCAATTTTATGTTGCATACCTAATATAGAGGGGTCGTGTGAGGCTGCTCCCCCCTGGTATTCATGTAGGTATCCAACCATAGCCTCAATTCGAGTCGCCTACTGTAGGGCATCTTGTAGAGTATCAATATTTTGTGAGTCAATGGCATGCAAGTAAGGGGTAGTAACGCTTTAATGAACCAATCAAGTTGATGATTGGGGTCAATCATGTAGCTCAACTTTCCAATCGTGTATTTAAACCTCTGCATTAGCTCCCAAGAAGTTTCCCCCTCCTGCTTCTTTATTTCCCATAACTCAGACAACCCCTGCTGGTTGGTCTGGGGAAGCTTAAATTCATAAAAACACTCTCGTTTGACTTCATCCACTGTTGGATTTTGTTGTAATGCAAACCATTTGATGAACCATCTCAATGATTTCTCCCAAATAGTGGTTTGGAATTCAATTAACTTTGTAGTGTCTAGGATTCGGCGATCCCTCTAGATGACTTTGTAGAGGTACTAGTGTTTCTCTACGTCCTCGTTCCCACTTCCAAAGAACTTGGGATATCAGGTAAAATAACCCATCATGCTTGATTGACTTTGCGGGAGGAGTATAAATCCATAAGAACCGTGTTTTGATGAACCTTGGGGACCTATATTGCTATTACTATTTTTACTGCTACTAGTACCAGCCTTGTAGATAGAGTGCACATTGTGAACCTTTATGAATTTGATTAATTTAGACAAAAACTTATTAGGCTTGTGATAAAGTACCAGGGGAAGGTTAAGGAAGGTAATACCTGAGTTGCTAGGTGGCGAATCATTACTCATGGGTGACACATCATTCTCAAAAAACAACCTTCTCATGGTGGAGTGCATATCATCATCTAGGCCTTCCTCAGGACCTACAAATCCCATTCCATCTGGCATTCACATATTAGATGGTGGGGTGGAGTCCCTATCACTTCTCTGACCCTTTGTCACTACAGTCAGCTTTTCTTCTCTTGATGGGCCAACATCCACTCTATCTCTATCCCTGCCACTCCACAACCTTAGGTGACTTCCCTCTCTTTCTCGTTCTTCTAGATTTCCTAACACCACTCCTACTTTGTGTATCTCTTTCTGCCTTCTATCGATCTCATGTAGTGCTCTCTTCCACCATTTTTCATCTATCTGTGCTCTCCCTTGTGCCCTCAAATATCCGGCCTTCCGGAAGTCATCTGCCTCCATTTATTCAATATTCTCATAGCTCCCCACTAGGTAGCATTCCTCCCCTTAAGTCCTTCTCCCAGTACCAGAGCTTTTAAGCTGCCATGGGTGGGTTTTGGAATACAAATAAGTTATCTTCTACCATCAAAACCTTAACGTACAATGGAATTTCCTTCAGTAGTCTTCTCTGCAACCCTGACTTGAACAGACTTTATCCTCAGAGAAGGATTGATGACACTCCACAACAAACTCAATAATATACCCTTCTAACGTGGTCTGCACCCAGAAATCAAAAACTCGCGTCAAATCAATGTCAAGTCAATGTGTTCAATAAGATCCTCTTGGGTATAAGTATGAAGTGATCAACTTTGTGCACTAGTCTTTTCTTTTATTTGCAATCTTCACAAGAAATTGTAGAGCTCTTCTAGGAACTTGCACCGGAAGATCTCGTATTGATCGCTTGCAGGTTTCACGTACATGATTTCTTCCTTTAGCCACTTCAAACTTTAGCAACAGATTTGAGCTTGTTGAGAAGAAAATTGATCTACTTGTTTATGCCACCAATCTTGCAACTCCTTCTTAAAGATCCGAGACACCATATTCTAGAACCCCTTTTAAATTTCCAGGTCCCGATAATAGAACCATTTGTTGGCAGAAAAATGAAGGATGGGTTGAGACCCAGGGTTCAGGCAAAGGGGCCAGCAAAAGCTTCACCTTATTCAGGAAGAATAAGGTGTCTCACCCGAGGTGTGACACGACCTTACATAGGTAAGGGGTTGGAATCTGGTATCAGAAGAAACCACATAGAAATCGGCAATACCCAACAAACCCATAATTAGAACATCAAAGGAGAATCATGACAACTCAAGTACTTAAGAAGGAAATATATTATGCATGTGCAATCATAATAAATTTAAAAGGCCACATCAAATCACACATAAGGACTCTCATATAACCCTCTAACTCCTTAGTTCATTTGATTTAATAACATTACAGTGATAGATTGGGCTCAAAAGCCTCATTACAAAGCATAAACTAACATCACCAAACAAAAGAGCAAGATAAGATGTAACAATGTGGATTAAGTAGACTCCACAAAAATATTTCGTTGCTTTCCCTTCTTCTTCTTCCTATACTCTCCCCCTCCCCCATCCTTCTTAAGCCCCACTCTCACCTGAATTGTTGCTTTCCCTTCTTCTTCTTCCTACTCTCTCCCCCTCCCCCATCCTTCTTAAACCCCACGCTCGCCTGAACTGTTGCTTCTCCCTTGGATGCTCCACCTTTTTGTCTTTCATCTGCCTCTGTTGCTCGGTGGTATCTACCTCCTTGGTTGTCAACATTCCTTCCAGCTCAGTTGCGACTGCTTGGACCATCATTAAATTATTTTACTTGACATGATTTTCTTTTAATAAAAATGACAAATTAGTTGTTATTTGTAGATAATTAATAAAAATTCTCCACACCACTTGTTAACAAATAAATAATGTATTATTTTTTCGTTAATTTTAATTACCACCCTTTTAATTTAAAATTGTCATAATTTATAATTGTGTATGAAATTGGAATTAACAAGTTATTACTTTGCTTTTAAATGTAACTATTGAGAGCATTCTCCAGCTCCAAATCCAAACAACTAGATTTGATATGAATAATAAAAGACATAATATAGCAATCCAAACCAGAGGTTGCTTCAAGCATACAAAAACCCTGTATCCTGTTGCTATGCATGCCCCCAGTAAAGATTCTAAAGCTAGTGTTGTGGTGTTAACAAACTCTAGAAATAAAAAAATAGAACACCAAACAATCAGGTGGGAAGATTTGACATTACCTGGACACTAGGTGGTTTCAAACCCCAGGGCTCCGTCAGTCAAGAAAATTACTTCTACAGATATCAGAGAAGAGACCTCCTCTGTCATCTTATCTTTTCCCCGTAGATCTACTATAGATAGAAAGAGGATAGATCAAATGTGTAGGAGTTCACCATTATACAGAAATCCTGAACTTGTTGACACTTCTTGCACAATTTCCCTTATAAATACTTGCAAACATATTTCATTGTTTGAATTAGCCCAGATGGTAAATTTTTCTTCACTAGAAGTTAAATGCCCAGAGTGTCAATATCCTGTTATTTTAAGCCAGCTTGTAGATTTGGTAATCCATGAGAATCATCATCCTAGGAATAGTGAAGCCCCACCTACAACTTCTGTCAATCCATGTCCTAATCCTAAGTGCTCAGAAATTCCATTTCCTCATGAGTCAGAGCATGCTTTGATGATGCATGAGATTCCTATTTTGGAAAATGAAGGTCCAAGGTTAACCCAAATGTTTTCAGTAATGAGACCAGCTAAACCAAGATATGGTCTTGGTTATCTTGAGCAAGCTAATGGGCTTATATCATATTTCCGATTTGGTTTTGTTCCGGATGACTGGAAAAAGCCAGGAGTCATGGAGATGCACAAATTCTTCACTTTAATGGATGGATGTCCAAAAAAAAGAGTCACTGCCAAATGGATGAAAGCCATGTTGAATTGGGATCTTTTTACAAATCCTAAAGCAGAAGAATTTGGTTTCAGTCATTCTATGTTTGAGAAAATAAAATTGTCTCAAGAATGGAAAAAACACATGGAATGTACTAACACATGGATCTCATTCTATGTCTAGTTAGAAAGGAGAAAGAAACAAATGATTTTAATGACTGGTGCATCTACTTCATCTCAACATTCTTGGGTAGCACTAGATGGCCTTAAAGTTGAAACACCTACAACTTTTCCTCCATACAAAGGCATAGTGCTTGGAGAAGGACAAAATTTTGCTAAAGCAATACCATTAGTAATTAAGGATGACAGTGCATCTGGTACTAATGGCAGAATACATAAAACTTCTGAATAGCTGAATTGGAAAAACACAACTATGAAGGGTCTTAAAATAAACATGGCCAAATCCAAAGAGGTCAAAGAACAATTTGATACTGTCCAAGTTTCTTTAAATTTTGTACATAATTCCTTGAATAATGTTCAAAATTATACTTCAGTAATTAGAGGATATGTTAGAGGATCTCTAATAAAGCTAGAAAATGTTGAAGACAAAATGGTGGAACATATAGGTTCTACATTTGGAAAAATAAATGAACTGGTACAGAAGATGAATCCATTATCTATATCCAAAACAGAAAAACCAGTTCCTTCTTCTTTTTTACATAAAGCAAGTGTCCGCATTCAGGATCCTGTCAAGCTAGTTGACAGGTTTCCTTTTCTATTCCCCAAAGAGATTGCATCCCAAGAAATAGAAAAAGTTGAGACTTCAAGTGAAAATATTTCTATAGCGAGTCTATTTAAGGAAGAGGAAAAAGAGCCAGAAGTTATGCCTATATATGAGCCTTTGGAAAGTCAGTATAGCAGGTATTCAGCACCTGATATCAGAGGAAAAGGCAAACTGCCTGAAACCCACACTTTCTTCCCTAATTCTCATAGGGAATGGGCTATATATAACCTCAGTATTGGCCAGATAAGACAAATGGTAGACATGATGTTTATAGAATATAAACTTATGTGTCTAAGAGGAAAAGCTAAGGTAGAAGCCTGAAAAACAATCATCTAGTGTTTCACAGGCACACTATCAAAATGGTGGGAAATAGAATCCTCTCCTACTTTAATCAAATAGATGGAAGAACAACTACTCAAAGACAAGCTAGGACATATAATTCATAATTCATATGGGACAGTACAGAACAACATGATTGGAGCCTTGACTTCCATGATTTTTGAGCACTGGTGTGGTTCTGAGGCAGAAATAGCCGATAAACATGAGATTATTTTGATGAATCTCAAGTGCAATAAAATATCCCAATATGAAGACTTCCATCGAGATTGGATGCAGAGGATATATGAATTCAAGGACTCAAAGAATTTATTATGGAAGCAAGTCTATCTTGCAACACTTCCTTCTAGGCTTGTTGGCTATCTCAGACTACAAGAGTTTTTTCAAATGCCTTCGAGTCTTACACATGGGGACAAATATATTCAATTATTACTAAAGCTCTGGTTGGTTTCTGCACAAGCTCAAAAGTTAATAAGTCTCTAGAAAAGTTGTCCAGGTTCCTCGACAGCAAATCACTGTGCAGCAAGTATGGGTTATCTCTTAATGATCCATTAGTAAAAAGGAGAAAATTCAAGAAACGAGACAAGAAAGAATCAACTAGAAAAGACTTTAAAAAGAAAGGCCGATTTTTTTGACGGCATAAAAGGAAGATATATTACAAATATGTCCCTAAGACACATTATTATAAGCCATCTGACATTCACGTGCATAGTGCCAAGCAAGAAAAATGGAATAAATTGACATGTTGGTTGTGTGGAAAAAATGGACATATTGCAAATAACTGTCCAGTAGGTGAAGAATCAAAAAGAAATCGAGGCAAGAAATTTCAGCGTTGAAATAAAAAATTAAAAAAAATACAAAAACAGAGGCTCAGTATCTTTGCATGAGATGTGGCTCTAAAAATCATAAAATTGATCATTGCCCCAACGTGGTGATCAAAGAACACCCCCAGATTCAGCAACAACAGTTGCTTGACCTATCCGGTGAAAGTTCTAATTCTAGTTCTGTATATACTTCAGAAGAAGAAGTTGAAGAATTAAATTTTCATGCAAATGCTTGTGATTGTTCATATTCTAAAAATTGTAAATTTGTTTTCTCTTCTGAATCTGAAATTTCTAATGAATCTTCTGACCAAGATATATAGCCACATAAATACAAAGAGAAAATTCTTATGGCACAGATAGAAGAATATGAGATAATAATCTTGTCCCAAATAAGAGCTATGGAAGAAGGAGAAATGAAGAATCACCCTATGGAAGCCTTCATGGACCAAATGAAATCTTCCAGCAGAAGTTCTTCAAAGAAGCCACTCTTCATTGACGCCTCTTATGAAAAGAATGCAAAATCATTCCAAAGGCATCAACAACAGGATAAGGTTCGCGCGCTTACCTTGGGGGAGGTAAGTCATGAAATTCACAATCTCAAATCTGAAATTTCTATTCTTAAATCTCAGATTGTGATATTAGAAAAAAGCAAATCCATTGATGAAGCAGATTCTATAAAAGAATATGATGCAGAAGAATTTTACAAGCCAAATGTATAGATTTATGAAGGAAGAAAAGATACTGCTTCAGGTTTTTAGGAAATGACGATACTCGCCATCGAATACCAGCAACATCATGTACAAATAAATATTTGCATACAGGGATAGATGTTCAATTTGACTGCTCTTATTGATTCTAGAGCAGATGTAAATATTCTCAATATAAAAGTGATCCCTGCTAAATATTGAATGACAGAAGAAAGAAACGTTATTGGCTTGGGAAGTAAAACGTTGAAGTATGAAATTCCCAAGGCATCTATCTGCTTTGATAATCACTCCATAAAATTAAAGTTTGCAGTTGCTGACATCCCTAGTGATTGTATTTTAGGTCACATATTTTTAGCTGTTATTGAACCACATGGTTCATTTAGAACAAAAAAGAATAAGGGTGGATATTTTATTACTCTTCCTACCTCCTCGAATGGCCCAAGAAAAATTAAATTACCATATGTCTCAGCTCCACGAGTCTCGACAATGGTTTAGACTATGGAAGAGCTAAAGAAAGTTGAATCAAAGCTAACAGACCTAAAAGATCTGAAATCCATCATTCATAGCTCACAACAACTAAGCTTACCAGCAATTCAAAAGAAGATTTCAGAATTAAAGGCACAAATAGAGAAAGAGTGTTGTGCAGAAGATCCAAATGCTTTTTGGCACAGAAAGCAATATTGTGTTGAATTGCCCTATAAAATAGAATATACTGGTAAGCCATGTAAAAGTAATGCAATTTCGATGAACAAGGAATATTGTGAGCTCTGTGAAAAAGAAATCAAGAATCTGTTGAGTAAGAAATTGATTGGAGAATCAGAGAGCCCGTGGAATTGTAATAGATTCTATGTAAATAAAAGAGCAGAACAAATTAGAGGCATCCCAAGGCTAGTCATCAATTATAAGCCTTTGAACTAGGTAGTAGCAGATAATACATATATGATTCCCCACAAAGGAGATCTGATAAGCAAAATAGTAGAAGCAAAAATATTTTCCAAGTTCAATCTAAAATCAGGATTTTGGCAAGTTGCTATATCAGAGAAGGATAAATTCAAAACAACTTTCAGTGTCCTAGCTAGACATTATGAATGGAATGTGATGCCTTTCGGCCTAAAGCATGCACCATCAAAGTTCCAGAAGGTGATGGACTCTATATTTAAAGCCTTCTTCAATTGGTTGATTGTGTATATAGATGATATACTTATTTTTTCAAAAAACTTGCAAGATCATTTTAAACATATATAGACCTTTGTAAATACAATAAAGAGGAATGGTCTTGTATTAAGCAAAAAGAAAATCGAATTCTTTCAGACTTCCATTAAATTTCTTGGCCATACTATATTCAATGGCCTAATCTCCTTGCACAAACATGCTCTGGAATTCTCTAACGAATTTCCAGACATCATTACAGACAAGACACAGCTACAAAGATTTATTGGTTGTTTAAATTACGTAAGTAATTTCTACCAAGACTGCGCCAGGGACAGAAGCTTATTAAATCAAAGGCTACACAAAAACCCTGAACCTTGGACTCTACTCGATACCAACGCAGTCCAAAAGATTAAAGCCAAGGTCAGAGACCTTCCCATACTGTATATATCCGATGATGCATCTTATAAGATTGTAGAATCCAATTCCAGCAATATCGGATGGGAGGGTATATTAAAACAAAAAAAAAAGATAATGAAGAACAGGTTATCTAGTTCGCTTCAGGAACATGGAACCCCCTGAGAAAAGATATTCTACTATAGAAAAAGAGGTGAAAGCAGCATGGAATAGCATCGACAAATTTGAGAGCCATCTATTCAATAAACCATTTCTTCTCAGGACAAATGCATCTACCCTTAAGAAGGTGCTTAATAAAGATATCAAGAAGCCTGGAGAAGCCAAATTCACCAGATGGCAAGCCCTTTTTGCCAATTTTGATTTTGAAGTGGAACATATCAAAGGAGAACACAACTGTCTACCTAATTTTCTCAGCTGAGAATACATACAAACCCAGTCACAAGAACAAGAACATGTTTTTGTTATTGTTACTAAATGGGACCCAGATAATCAACCAGAAGTTCTCAAAACTATCAGAGAGGACCAAAGCTGGGAAGAATACAAGAAGAACTAGAAGCCAACCTGGCAGCTAAGACAAACAAAAGTCTTAGATGCAGATCTATAGCCACACACAGATATTTTACACCTAGTGCATGAAAGAAGAGTATTTCCCAAAGGAAATCATTGGATCCATGATATGGTGTATACTAGCAGTATGGCTGCAGCTCATCAAGCAGAAAAGGCATTACAAAATAATCTCCATGATATCACAATAATGTGGTTTGAAGGAGGAAGACAAAGAAATATTTATCACAGATATTTAGTGATCAACAGAACCAGAAACACGGATTGGACAATCACCAGAAATTCTCCTATCTTATGGCCACAAAATAATCCTAATCTTATTTTTCCTGACATTATCTTTAATTTTGCAGGTTACAAAAAATTATGGTGGGATCTCCTAAATGTTGATGGAAAGAAAGAAATACATTATAAAAAAGTAAAATTTGGATCAATTAGGACCATGCAAAGAGATCAATTTTCAGGATGGTTAGGTGACTGGTGGAAATATTTTGGAGTAAATTGCACTGCTATAGATCTAATCTTTTATGAAAGTTATTTTCAGATGTCATGCGATAAATCCTTCCACAGAAATTTTGTTGAATGTTTTCATATTCCTTGTATCACAATAAGTGATTTGCTGAATTATCCATATCACCATATACTACAACAATTTATCGCTAGGCATGACGAGTGGCTAGTCATGACTAAAATAAAGCATCAATATGTGCTATAGTTCGGTGGATCTATACAAAGGCATGGGACGGCCTCATTTATCCCAGAAATAGGTTCCCGGGAATCACAGCTCTTGGTTAATCATCCTACAGTGCTATTCCTTCTTCATAAAAAGGCTTCTGTGGGTTTATCCAGAAAAATCCATTGTGTAATTATGTTGTCCAGTCACAAGGACTATTCATGGCCAGTTTCCTCGTGGGCCTTAACTGGTTAAAAGGCATCCATATTGTAGATAATATGCTTTCCATAGGATTGATTGTAATCTTGTAACAGGAAAAAGATTCTTTAGTCACGAGAGTCAGAGCACTTCTTCGAATTTTGGTGGATATTGAACCACATCTCCGTGATTGATAGAATCTTTCGTACTCAACTTGTTGGTCAGATGGTCAGATGTTTGTCCCCTCTTCTTCCTATAAAATGAAGAGATTCAGGCTCATTTGGGGCATCGAGTGTTAGAGTTATTGTGTCTTTTGAAGTTAAGAGTCGAGAGCCTCTCCTGCTCTGCAACTGCAGACATTAATTCTGATCTGCTTGCATAATGAGAAGAACTCAAGTCTTTAGGTGATCTGAGAAGCTTGCGCATCAGTGTGAGAGCACTGGTGAGAACCTAAAGTGGTTAGATCGTTAGTGTGTCTGTCTATATGTGTGTTTTGAGTATATGTTCAAAGACAGAGTCTGTGTAATCACCAGGTAGCCTCCAGAAAGCTATCTCAGTATTGAGTAGCAATAGTCTGGTAAATGCGAACACAGTCCATCTCTGGTATGAACAGACTGTAAATCAAGTGTAATTGATATCTGAAAATTCAATAAAAGAGTGTTATTTCATTTTCCGCTTCCAAGTACTATGTTCTTTATTTTGTGTTGTTGTGTAGTAGTTGTCTCATAGTCTTCACTCGAAGTTCATTAGGGGTTCGCCAAAGGTTTCAAGGGATGCCAGACTGTTAGAAGGCGAGGAAGATGTGTGTAAGGTCATAGAGCCTGAAAGATCTGAGTAGGTTTGCACTAAGTTCACCAGAGGTCGATCAGTGAAGACAAACGAAGAGACACGACAAGGCCAAAATAGCAGAGACTGACAGCAGCATAGCGCGCGGAGCGCGTAGCACTGTAGTAGCATTGTAACAAGCTTTGTGAAATGAACTGGTATAGAAGATGAATCAATTATCTATATCCAAAATAGAAAAACCAGTTCCTTCTTCTTTTTTACATAAAGCAAGTGTCTATATTCAGGATCCTATCAAGCAAGTCGACAGGTTTCCTTTTCTATTCCCCAAAGAAATTGCATCCCAAGAACCAAAAAATGTTGAGACTTCAAGTGAACATATTTCTATAGCAAGTCTATTTAAGGAAGAGGAAAAAGAGCCAGAAGTTATGCCTATATATGAGCCTTTGGAAAGTCAGTGTAATAGGTATTCAGCACCTGATATCAGAGGAAAAGGAAAATTGCCTGAAACCCACACTTTCTTCCCTGATTCTCATAGGGAATGGACTATATATAACCTCAGTGTGAGCCAAATAATACAAATGGTAGACATGATGTTTACAGAATATAAACTTATGTGTCTAAGAGGAAAAACTGAGTTAGAAGCCTACAAAACAATCATCCAGTGTTTCACAGGCACACTATAAAAATGGTGGGAAATAGAATCCTCTCCTGCTTTAATCAAACAGATGGAAGAACAGCTACTCAAAGATGAGCAAGGAAATATAATTCATAATTCAGATGGGACAGTACAGAACAACATGATTGAAGCCTTGACTTCCAAGATTGTTGAGCATTGTTGTGGTTCTGAGGTAGAAATAGCCGATAAACATGAGATTATTTTAATGAATCTCAGGTGCAATAAAATATCCCAATATGAAGACTTCCATCGAGATTGGATGCAGAGGATCTATGAAGTCAAAGATTCAAAGAATTTGTTATGGAAGCAAGTCTATCTTGCAGCACTTCCTTCAAGGTTTGTTGACTATCTCAGACTACAAGAGTTTTTTCAAATGCCTTTTGAGTCTTACACATGAGGAAAAATATATTTAATTATTACTAAAGCTCTGGTTGGTGTCTTCACAAGCTCAAAAGTTAATAAGCCTCTAGAAAAGTTGTCCACGTTCCCCGAAAGCAAATCATTGTGCAGCAAGTATGGGTTATCTCTTGATGATCCATTAGTAAAAAGGAGAAAAATCAAGAAACGAGCCAAGAAAGAATCAACCAGAAAAGACTTTAAGAAGAAAGGCCGATTTTTTCGACAGAATAAAAGGAAGGGATATTACAAATATGTCCCTAAGACATATTATTATAAACCATCTGACATTCACCTGCATAGTGCCAAGCAAGAAAAATGGAATGAATTGACATGTTGGTTGTGTGACAAAAATGGACATATTGCCAATAACTGTCCAGTAGGTGAAGAATCAAAAAGAAATCGAGGTAAGAAATTTCAGCCTCAAAATCAAAAATTAAAAACTCCAAAAACAGAGGCTCAGTATCTTTGCATGAGATGTGGGTCTAGAAATCATAAAACTGATCATTGCCCTAATGTGGTGATCAAATAACATCCCCAGATTTAGCAGCAACAGCAGCTTGACTCATCTGTTGAAAGTTCTAATTCTAGTTCTGTATATACTTCAGAAGAAGTTGAAGAATTAAATTTTCATGCAAATGCTTGTGATTGTTCAGATTCTGAAAATTGTAAATGTATTTTCTCTTCTGAATCTGAAATTTCTAATGAATCTTCTGATGAAGATATACAACCACAAAAATACCAAGAGAAAATTCTTATGGCACAGACAGAAGAAGATAAGATAAAAATCTTGTCCCAAATAAGAGCTATGGAAGAAGGAGAAAGGAAGAATTGCCTTATGGAAGCCTTCATGGACCAAATGAAATATTCCAGCAGAAGTTCTTCAAAGAAGCCACTCTTCATTGACGCCTCTTATGAAAAGAATGCAAAATCATTCCAAAGGCATCAACAATAGGATAAGGTTCGTGTGCTTACCTTGGGGGACGTAAGTCATGAAATTCACAATCTCATATCTGAAATTTCTATTCTTAAATCTCAGATTGTGAGATTAGAAAAAGGCAAATCCATTGATGAAGCAGATTCTATAAAATAATATGATGCAGAAGAATTTTACAAGCCAAATGTACAGATTTATGAAGGAATAAAAGATATTGCTTCAGGTTTTCAGGAAATGAGGATACTCGCCATCGAATACCAACAACATCATGTACAAATAAATATTTGCATACAGGGACAGATGTTCAATTTGACTGCTCTTATTGATTATGGAGCAGACGTAAATATTCTAGATGCAAAAGTGATCCCTACTAAATATTGGATGACAGCAGAAAGAAAAGTTATTGGCTTGGGAAGTAAAACGTTGAAGTATGAAAATCCCAAGGCATCTATCTGCTTTGATAATCACTGCATAAAATTAAAATTTGCAGTTGCTGACATCCCTGTTGATTGTATTTTAGGTAACATATTTTTAGCTGTTGTTGAACCACATGGTTCATTTAGAACAAAAAAGAATAAGGGTGGATATTTTATTACTCTTCCTACCTCCTCGAATGGCCCAAGAAAAATTAAATTACCATATGTCTCAGCTCCACGAGTCTCGACAATGGTTCAGACTATGGAAGAGCTAAAGGAATCTGAATCAAAGCTAACAAGTCTAAAAGATATAAAATCCACCATTCATATCTCACAACAGCTAAGCTTACCAACAATACAAAATAAGATTTCAAAATTAAAGGCACAAATAGAGAAATAGTGTTGTGCAAAAGATCCAAATGCTTTTCGGCACAGAAAGCAATATTGTGTTGAATTGCCCTATAAAACATAATATACAGGTAAGCCATGTAAAAGTAAGGCAATTCCGATGGACAAGGAATATCATGAGCTCTATGAAAAAGAAATTAAGAATCTGTTGAGTAAGAAATTGATCAGAGAATCAAAGAACCCATGGAATTGTTATGGGTTCTATGTAAATAAAAGCGCAGAATAAATCAGAGGCATCCCAAGGCTAGTCATCAATTATAAGCCTTTGAACTCAGTACTAGCAGATAATACATATCTAATTCCCCACAAAGGAGATCTGATAAGCAGAATAGCAAGAGAAAATATATTTTCCAAGTTCGATCTGAAATCAGTATTTTGGCAAGTTGCTATATCAGATAAGGATAAATTCAAATCAACTTTCAATGTCCCAGCCTGACATTATGAATGGAATGTGATGCCTTTTGGCCTAAAGCATGCACCATCCAAGTTCCAGAAGGTGATGGACTCTATATTTAAACCCTTCTTTGATTGGCTGATTGTGTATATAGATGATATACTTATTTTTTCAAAAAACTTGCAAGATCAATTTAAACGTATACATACCTTTGTAAATACAATAAAGAGGAATGGTCTTGTATTAAGCAAAAAGAAAATTGAAGTCTTTCATACTTCCATTAAATTTCTTGGCCATACTATATTGAATGGCCAAATATCCTTGCAAAAACATGCTATGGAATTCTCTAACAAATTTCCAAACATCATTACAGACAAGACACAGCTACAAAGATTTCCTGGTTGTTTAAATTACGTAAGTAATTTCCACCAAGACTGTGCCAAGGACAGAAGCTTATTAAATCAGAGGCTGCGCAAAAATCTTGAACCTTGGACTCCACTCCATACCAAAGTAGTCCAAAATATTAAAGACAAGGTCATAGACCTTCCCATACTGTATATATCTAATGATGCAACTTATAAGATTGTAGAATCCGATGCCAGCAATATCGGATGGGGGGTATATTAAAACAAAAAAAAGATAATGAAGAACAGGTTATCTAGTTCGCTTCAGGAACATCGAGCCCCATTGAGAAAAGATATTATACTGTAGAAAAAGAGGTGAAAGCAGCATGGAATAGCATCGACAAATTCGAGATCCATCTAGTCAATAAACCATTTCTTCTCAGGACAGATGTGTCTGCCCTTAAGAAGGTGCTTAATAAGGATATCAAGAAGCCTAGAGAAGCCAAATTCGCCAGATGGCAAGCCCTTTTTTCCAATTTTGATTTCGAAGTGGAACACATCAAAGGAGGACACAACTGTCTACGCGATTTTCTCAGCGAGAATACATACAAACCCAGTCACAAGAACATGTTTTTGTTATTGTTACAGAATGTGACCCAGATAATCAACAAGAAGTTCTCAGAACTATCAGAGAGGACCAAAGCTGGGAAGAATACAAGAAGAACTAGAAGCCAACCCGGTAGCTAAGACAAACAAAAGTCTTAGATGCAGATCTACAACCACATACAGATATTTTACACCTAGTGCCTGAAAGAAGATTATTTCCCAAAGGAAATTGTTGGATCCATGATATGTTGTATACTAGCAGTATGGTTGTAGCTCATCAAGCAGAAGAGGCATTAAAAAATAATTTCCATGACATCACAATAATCAGGTCTAAAGGAGGAAGACAAAGAAATATTTATCACAGATATTTAGTCATCAACAGAACCAGAAACACAAATTGGACAATCACCAGAAATTCTCCTATCTTATGACCACAAAATAATCCTAATCTTATTTTTCTTGACACTGTCTTTAATTTTGCAGGTTACAAAATATTATGATGGGATCTCCTAAGTTGTGATGGAAAGAAAGAAATACATTATAAAAAAGTAAAATTTGGATCAATTAGGACCATGCAAAGAAATCAATTTTCAGGATGGTTAGGTGACTGGTGGAAATATTTTGGAGTAAATTTCACTACTATAGATCCAATCTTTTATGAAAGTTATTTTCAGATGTCATGCAACAAATGCTTCCGCAGAGATTCTATTGAATGTTTTCATATTCCTTGTATCACAATAAGTGATTTGCTGAATTATCTAGATCACCATATACTACAACAATTTATGGCTAGGCATGACTAAAATAAAGCATCAATATGTGCTAAATAAACCTATGATTGTTCGAAAGATCTATACAAAGGCATCAGACAGCCTCATTTATCCCTGAAATAGGTTCCTGGGAATCACAACTCTTGGTGAATCATCCTACAATGCTAGTCCTTCTTAATAAAAAGGTTTCCGTGGGTTTATCTTGAAAACTCCACTGTGTAATTATGTTGTCCAGTCATTAGGACTATTCATGGCTAGTTTCCTCATGGGCCTTAACTGGTTAAAAGGAATCCACATTGTAGATTATATGCTTTCTGTAGGATTGATTGTAATCTTGTAATAGGAAAAAGATTCTTTAGTCACGAGACTCGGAGCACTTCTTCGAATTTTGGTGAATATTGAAGCACATCTCCATGATTGATAGAATCTTTCATACTCAACTTGTTGGTCCAATGGTTGGATGTTTGTCCCCTCTTCTTCCTATAAAACGAAGAGATTCGGGCTCATTCAGGGCATCAATAGTTAAAGTTATTGTGTCTTTTGAAGTTAAGAGCCGAGAGCCTCTCTTGCTCTGCAACTGCGGACATTAAGTCTGATCTGCTTGCATCACGAGAAGAACTCAAGTATTTAGGTGATATGAGAAGCCTTCACATCAGTGTGAGAGAATTGGTGAGAACCTAATGTGGCCAAATCATTAGTGTGTCTATTTATATGTGTGTTTTGAGTATATGTTCAAAGACAGAGTATGTGTAATTGCCAAGTAGCCTCCAGTAAGCTATCTCAATATTGAGTAGCAAAACTCTGGTAAATGCGAACACAGTCCATCTATGGTATGAACAGACTATAAATCAAGTGTAATCGATATCTGAAAATTCAATAAAAGAGTGTTATTTCATTTTCCGCTTCCGAGTACTGTGTGATTTAATTTGTGATGTTGTGTAGTAGCTTTCTCATAATCTTCACTTGAAGTTCATTAGGGGTTCGCCAAAGGTTCGAAGGGATGCTAGACTATTATAAGGCGAGGAAGTCGTGTGTAAGGTCAGAGAGTGAGAAATATCCGAGTAAGTTCGCACTAAGTTCACCAAAGGTCGATTACTGAAGACAAACGAAGAGACATGGCAAGGCCAAAACAACAGAGAGCGACAACAGCATAGTCCGCTGAGCGCGCAACGCTGTAGCAAGCTTTGTGAAAGCCCCTGCTAAATTTGCTAAATTTGGCTTGGGAAGTAAAACCTATAGTGCAGAAAGAAAATTTATTGGCTTGGGAAGTAAAACGTTGAAGTATGAAATTCCCAAGGCATCTATCTTCTTTCATAATCACTGCATAAAATTAAAATTTGCAGTCGCTGACATCCCTATTGATTGTATTTTAGGTAACATATTTTTAGCTGTTGTTGAAGCACATGGTTCATTAAGAACAAAAAAGAATAAGGGTGGATATTTTATTACTCTTCCTACCTCCTCGAATAGCCCGAGAAAAATTAAATTACCATATGTCTCGGCTCCACGAGTCTCGACAATGGTTCAGACTATGGAAGAACTAAAGAAAGATGAATCAAAGCTATTAGATCTAAAAGATCTGAAATCCACCATTCATATCTCACAACAGCTAAGATTACCAGCAATACAAAAGAATATTTCAAATTAAATGCACAAATAGAGAAAGAGTGTTATGCAGAAGATCCAAATGCTTTTTGGCACAAAAAGCAATATTGTGTTGAATTGCCCTATAAAACAAAATATACAGGTAAGCCATGTAAAAGTAAGGCAATTCCGATGAACAAGGAATATCGTGAGCTCTGTGAAAAATAAATCAAGAATCTGTTGAGTAAGAAATTGATCAGAGAATCAGAGAGCCCGTGGAATTGTTATGGGTTCTATGTAAATAAAAGAGCAGATCAAATTAAAGTTATCCCAAGGCTAGTCATCAATTATAAGCCTTTGAACTCAGTACTAGTAGATAATACATATCCGATTCCCCAAAAAGGAGATTTGATAAGCAGAATAGCAAGAGCAAATATATTTTCCAAGTTCGATCTGAAATCAAGATTTTGGCAAGTTGTTATATCAGATAAGGATAAATTCAAAACAGCTTTCAGTGTCCCAGCCAAACATTATGAATGGAATGTGATGCCTTTCGGCCTAAAGGATGCACCATCCAAGTTCCAGAAGGTGATGGACTATATATTTAATCCCTTCTTTGATTGGCTAATTGTGTATATAGATGATATACTTATTTTTTCAAAAAAACTTGCAAGATCATTTTAAACATATACAGACCTTTGTAAATACAATAAAGAGGAATGATCTTGTATTAAGAAAATAGAAAATTGAAGTCTTTCAGAGTTCCATTAAATTTATTGGCCATACTATATTCAATGGCCAAATCTCCTTGCAAAAACATGCTCTGGAATTCTCTAAAAAATTTCCAGACATCATTACAGACAAGACACAACTACAAAGATTTCTTGGTTTTTTAAATTATGTAAGTAATTTCTACCAAGACTACGCCAAGGACAGAAGCTTATTAAACAGAGGTTGCACAAAAATCCTGAATGTTGGACTCCACTCCATACCAGAGGAGTCCAAAAGATTAAAGCCAAGCTCAGAGACCTTCCCATACTGTATATATATCTGATGATGCAGCTTGTAATATTGTAGAATCTCATGCCAACAATATCGGATGGGGGGGTATATTAAAATAGAAAAAAGATAACGAAGAACAAGTTATCCAGTTCACTTCAGGAACATGGAACCCCACTGAGAAAAGATATTCTACTATAGAAAAAGAGGCAAAAGCAGCATGTAATAGGATCGACAAATTCGAGATCCATCTAGTCAATAAACCATTTCTTCTCAGGACAGATGCGTCTTCCCTTAAGAAGGTGCTTAATAGAGATATCAAGAAGCCTGGAGAAGCCAAATTCATTAGATGGCAAGCCCTTTTTTCCAATTTTGATTTTGAAGTGGAACACATCAAAGGAGAAGACAACTATCTACCTGATTTTCTCAGCTGAGAATACATACAAACCCAGTCACAAGAACAAGAACATGTTTTTGTTATTGTTACTGAATGGGACCCAGATAATCAACAAGAAGTTCTCAAAACTATCAGAATGGACCAAAGATGGGAAGAATACAAGAAGAACTAGAAGCCAACCTGGCAGCGAAGACAAACAAAAGTCTTAGATGCAGATCTACAGCCACATACAGATATTTTACACCTAGCGCCTGAAATAAGAGTATTTCGCAAAGGAAATCGTTGGATCCATGATATGGTGTATACTAGCAGTATGGCTGCAACTCATCAAGCAGAAGAGGCATTACAAATAATTTCCATGACATCGCAATAATTTGGTTTGAAGCAGGAAGACAAAGAAATATTTATCACAGATATTTAGTCATCAACAGAACTAGAAACACAGACTGGACAATCCCCAGAAATTCTCCTATCTTATGGCACAAAATAATCCTAATCTTATTTTTCTTGACACTATCTTTAATTTTGCAGGTTACAAACAATTATGGTGGGATCTCCTAAATGTTGATGGAAAGAAAGAAATCCATTATACAAAAGTAAAATTTGGATCAATTAGGACCATGCAAAGAAATCAATTTTCAGGATGGTTAGGTGATTGGTGGAAAGATTTTGGAGTAAATTGCACTACTATAGATCCAATCTTTTATGAAAGTTCTTTTCAGATGTCATGTGAAAAATGTTTCCACAAAAATTTCGTTGAATTTTTTCATATTTCTTGTACCACAGTAAGTGATTTGCTGAATTATCCAGATCACCATATACTACTACAATTTATGGCTAGGCATGACGAGTGGCTAGTCATGACTAAAATAAAGCATCAATATGTGCTAAATATATCTATGATAGTTCAACAGATCTATACAAAGGCATGGGACAGCCTCATTCATCCCAGAAATAGGTTCCCGGGAATCACAGCTCTTGGTGAATCATCCTACAGTGCTAGTCCTTATTCATAAAAAGGTTTCCGTGGGTTTATCCCGAAAACTCCACTGTGTAATTATGTTGTCCAGTCATGAAGACTATTCATGGCCATTTTCCTCGTGGGCCTTAACTAGTTAAAAGACATCAACATTGTAGATAATATGTTTCCGTAGGATTGATTGTAATCTTGTAATAGGAAAAAGATTCTTTAGCCACGAGACTCGGAGCACTTCTTCGAATTTTGGCGGATATTGAACCACATCTCCGTGATTGATAGAATATTTCGTACTCAACTTGTTGGTCCGATGGTCGGATGTTTGTACCCTATTCTTCCTATAAAACGAAGAGAGTTAGGCTCATTCAGGGCATCGAGAGTTAGATTTATTGTGTCTTTTGAAGTTAAGAGTCGAGAGCCTCTCCTGCTCTACAACTGCGGACATTAAGTCTGATCTGCTTGCATCATGAGAAGAAATCATGTCTTTAGGTGATCTGAGAAGCCTGCGCATCAGTGTGAGAGCACTGGTGAGAACCTAAAGTGGCCAGATCGTTAGTGTGTCTTTCTATATGTGTGTTTTGAGTATATGTTAAAATACAGAGTCTGTGTAATCGCCAGGTAGCCTCCAGCAATCTATCTCAGTATTGAGTAGCAACAGTCTGGTAAATGGAAACATAGTCTGTCTCTGGAATGAACAGACTGTAAATCAAGTGCAATAGATATCTGAAAATTAAATAAAAGAGTGTTATTTCATTTTCCACTTCCAAGTACTGTGTGCTTTAATTTGCGCTGCTATGTAGTAGTTGTCGCATAATCTTCACTCGAAGTTCATTAGGGGTTTGCCAAAGGTTCGAAGGGATGCCAAACTGTTAGAAGGAGAGGAAGCCGTGTGTAAGGTCGCAGAGCATGAAAGATCCGAGTAGGTTTGCACTAAGTTGACTAGAGGTCGACCAGTGAAGAAAAACGAAGAGACACGACAAGGCCAAAACAGCAGAGAGCGATAGCAGCATAGTGTGTTTCACTGTAGCAACACTGTAGCAAGCTTTGTGAAAGCCCCTGCTAAATTTGGTATCAGAGCAAATAACGTCTGGTTTGTCGGGTCAGTACTCATCTTTTTCATCACTCTATATAAAATGGATCCAATTGGAAAGTCTATTTCATACCGTGATATCGAAAAGAAACAATCCTTTGCTCAAGAAAATCCCCTACGGGATATGTTCGCTATTGCATCTAGTAAGGTTTTAAATTCTGTTGAACTTGAATATGAAGAAATCCAACCCTTTGCTAGATGGTAGCTACCTTCAGTTAATGCTTCATAAGTCTATGTAGATCTATCTGCCTTCCATTTAATTGCCGCTACCAGGATAAGTATAAAGGAATCTATCAGTTAGATTCAGGAAAATTCTAACTATGTACAATCTATTCCTTTACTTAACCCCAAACAATTACAGGCTGAGGCTAAGCATCTAAAAACCCAGTACCTTCATTTGGGTTGTATCAGAATTGGAATACATGCATTAACACATCAGGGTTTGAATACTTTTGTGTTAGCTACTGTCCGAGATCTTACACATAACAAATATATAGATTCATTAATAGGAGGGATAATTGCACCTCTTTCAAATAGTCCAGTTTATTTTGATTGCTATCCAAATCTTTTAGTTTATTTCTTTGATGAAACTATTGAGAGCATTATCCAGCTCCAAATCCAGACAACTGGATTTGATATGAATAAGAAAAGACATAATATAGCAATCCAACCCAGAGGTTGCTTCAGACACACAAATACCCCGTATCCTGCTATTATGCATGCCCCCAGTAAAGATTCTAAAGCTATTGTTGTGGTATTAACAGACTAGAAATCAAAAAATAGAACACCAAACAATAAAGTGGGAATATTTGACATTCCCTAAACACTGGGAGGTTTCAAACCCCAGGCCTCTGTCAGTCAAGAAAATTACTTTTGCAGATATTAGAGAAGAGTCCTCCTCTGTCATCTTATCTTTTCCCCGTAGATCTACTATAGACAGAAATAGGAAAGATCAAATGTGCAAGAGTTCACCATTATACAGAATTTCTGAACTTGTTGACACTTCTTGCACAAGTTCCCTTGTAAATACTTGCAAACATATTTCATTGTTTGAATTAGCCCAGAGGTAAATTTTTCTTCACCAGAAGTTAAATGCCCAGAGTGTTAGTATCTTGTTCTTTTAAGCCAGCTTGCAGATTTGGTAATCCATGACAATCATCATCCTAGGACTAGTGAAGCCCCACTTACAACTTCTGTCAATCCATGTCCTAATCCTAAGTGCTCAGAAATTCCATTTCCTCATGAGTCAAAGCATGGTTTGATGATGCATGAGATTCCTATTTTGGAAAATGAATATCCGAGGTTAACCCAAATGTTTTTAGTAATGAGACCAGATAAACCAAGATATGGTCTTGGTTATCTTGGGCAAGCTAATGGCCTTATACCAAATTCCCAATTTGGTTCTGTTTCAGATGACTGCAAAAAGCCAACAGTCATGGAGATGCACAAATTCTTCACTTTAATGGGTAGATGTCTGAAAAATAGAGTCCCTGCCAAATGGATGAAAGCCATGTTGAATTGGGATCGTTTTACAAATCCTAAAGTAGAAGAATTTGGTTTCAGTCATTCTATGTCTGAGAAAATAAAATTTTCTCAAGAATGGAAAAAAACACATGGAATGTACTAACACATGGATCTCATTCTATGTCTGGTTAGAAAGGAGAAAGAAACCAATGATTTTGATGACTGATGCATCTACTTCATCTCAACATTCTTGGATAGCACTAGATGGCCTTAAAGTTGAAACACCTACAACTTTTCCTCCATACAGAAAGGCATAGTGCTTGGAGAAGGACAAAATTCTGCCAAAGCAATACCATTAGTATTAAAGGATGACAGTGCATCTGGTACTGATGGAACAATACATAAAACTTCTGAACAGCTGAATTGGACAAACACAACTGTGAAGGGTCTTGAAATGAACATGGCCAAATCCAAAGAGGTCAAAGAACAATTTGATACTATCTAAGTTTCTTTAAATTCTATAAATAATTCCTTGAATAATGTTCAAAATTCTACTTCAGTAATTAGAGGATATGTTAGAGAATCTCTAATAAAGCTAGAAAATGTTGAAGACAAAATGGTGGAACATATAGGTTCTACATATGAACAAATAAATGAACTGGTATAGAAGATGAATCAATTATCTATATCCAAAACAGAAAAACCAGTTCCTTCTTCTTTTTTACATAAAGCAAGTGTCTGTATTCAGGATCCTGTCAAGCCAGTTGACAGGTTTCCTTTTCTATTCCCCAAAGAAATTGCATCCCAAGAACCAGAAAAAGTTGAGACTTCAAGTGAACATATTTCTATAGCAAGTCTATTTAAGGAAGAGGAAAGAGACCAGAAGTTATGCCTATATATGAGCCTTTGGAAAGTCATTATAGCGGGTATTCAGCACCTGATATCAGAGGAATAGGAAAACTACCCGAAACCCACACTTTATTCCCTGATTCTCATAGGGAATGGACTATATATAACCTTAGTGTCGGCCAGATAAGACAAATGGTAGACATGATGTTTACAGAATATAAACTTATGCGCATAAGAGGAAAAACTGAGGTAGAAGCCTGCAAAACAATCATTCAGTGTTTCATAGGCACAATATCAAAATGGTGGGAAACAAAATCCTCTCTTGCTTTAATCAAACAGATGGAAGAACAACTGCTCAAAGACGAGCAAGGAAATATAATTAATAATTTAGATGGTACAGTACAGAACAACATGATTGAAGCCCTCAATTCCATGATTGTTGAGCACTGGTGTGGTTCTGAGGCAGAAATAGCCGATAAACATGAGATTATTTTAATGAATCTCAAGTGCAATAAAATATCCCAATATGAAGACTTCCATTGAGATTGGATGCAGAGGATCTATGAAGTCAAAGACTCAAATAATTTGTTATGGAAGCAAGTCTATCTTGCAGCACTTCCTTCCAGGTTTGTTGACTATCTCAGACTACAAGAGTTTTTCCAAATGCCTTTTGAGTCTTACACATGGGGAAAAATATATTCAATTATTACTAAAACTCTAGTTGGTCTCTGCACAAGCTCAAAAGTTAATAAGTCTCTAGAAAAGTTGTCCAGGTTCCCCGACAGCAAATCATTGTGTAGCAAGTATGGGTTATCTCTTGATGATCTATTAGTAAAAAGGAGAAAATTCAAGAAACTAGCCAAGAAAGAATCAACCAGAAAAGACTTTAAGTAGAAAGGCCGATTTTTTCGACAGCATAAAAGGAAGGGATATTACAAATATGTCCCTAAGACACATTATTATAAACTATCTAACATTCACCTGCATAGTTCCAAGCAAGAAAAATGGAATAAATTGACATGTTGGCTGTGTGGAAAAAATGGACATACTACGAATAACTGTCTAGTAGGTGAAGAATCAAATGAAATCGAGGCAAGAAATTTCAGCCTCAAAATCAAAAATTAAAAACTCAAAAAACAGAGGCTCAGTATCTTTGCATGAGATGTGGGTCTAGAAATCATAAAGCTAATCATTGCCCCAATGTGGTGATTAAAGAACACCCCCAGATTCAGCAGCAACAGTTGCTTGACTCATCCTGTGAAAGTTCTAATTCTATTTCTGTATATACTTCAGAAGAAGAAGTTGAAGAATTAAATTTTCATGCAAATGCTTGTGATTGTTCAGATTCTGAAAATTGTAAATGTATTTTCTCTTCTTAATCTGAAATTTGTAATGAATATTCTGATGAAGAAATACAGCCACGGAAATATAAGGAGAAAATTCCTATGGCATAGACAAGAGAAGATGAGATACAAATCTTGTCCCAAATAAGAGCTATGGAAGAAGGAGAAATGAAGAATCGCCTTATGGAAGCCTTCATGGACCAAATGAAATCTTCCAGCAGAAGTTCTTCAAAGAAGCCACTCTTCATTGACGCCTCTTATGAAAAGAATGCAAAATCATTCCAAAGGCATCAACAACAAGATAAGGTTCACGCGCTTACCTTGGGGGAGGTAAGTCATGAAATTCACAGTCTCAAATCTGAAATTTCTATTCTTAAATCTCAGATTGTGAGATTAGAAAAAGGAAAATCCATTGATGAAGCAGATTCTATAAAAGAATATGATGCAAAATACTTTTACAAGCCAAATGTATAGATTTATGAAGGAAGAAGTGATACTGCTTCAGGTTTTCAGGAAATGAGGATACTTGCCATCGAATACCAGCAACATCATGTACAAATAAATATTTGCATATAGGGATAGATGTTCAATTTGACTGCTCTTATTGATTCTGGAGGAGACATAAATATTCTAAATACAAAAATGATCCCTACTAAATATTGGATGACAAAAGAAAGAAAAGTTATTGGCTTTGGAAGTAAAACGTTGAAGTATGAAATTTCGAAGGCATCTATCTGCTTTCATAATCACTGCATAAAATTAAAATTTGCAGATGCTGACATCCCTATTGATTGTATTTTAGGTAACATATTTTTAGCTGTTGTTGAACCACATGGTTCATTTAAAACAAAAAAGAATAAGGGTGGATATTTTATTACTCTTCCTACCTCCTCGAATGGCCCAAGAAAAATTAAATTACCATATGTCTCAGCTCCACGAGTCTCGACAATGTTTCAGACTATGGAAGAGCTAAAGAAAGATGAATCAAATATAAAAGATCTAAAAGATCTGAAATCCACCATTCATATCTTACAACAGCTAAGCTTTCCACCAATACAAAAGAAGATTTCAAAATTAAAGGCACAAATAGAGAAAGAGTGTTGTGTAGAAGATCCAAATGCTTTTTGGCACAGAAAGCAATATTGTGTTGAGTTGCCCTATAAAATAGAATATACAGGTAATCCATGTAAAAGTAAGGCAATTCCGATGAACAAGGAATATCATGATCTGTGCGAAAAAGAAATCAAGAATCTGTTAAGTAAGAAATTGATCAGAGAATCAGAGAGCCCACGGAATTGTTATGGGTTCTGTGTAAATAAAAGAGCAGAACAAATCAGAGGCACCCCAAGGCTAGTCATCAATTATAAGCCTTTGAAATCAGTACTAGTAGATAATACATATCTGATCCCCCACAAAGGAGATCTGATAAGCAGAATAGCAAGAGCAAAAATATTTTCCAAGTTCGATCTGAAGTCAGGATTTTGGTAAGTTGCTATATTAGAGAAGGATAAATTCAAAACAGCTTTCAGTGTCCCAGCCAGACATTATGAATGGAATGTGATGCCTTTCGGCCTAAAGCATGCACCATCCAAGTTCCAGAAGGTGATGGACTCTATATTTAAACCCTTCTTTCGATTGGTTGATTGTATATATAGATGATATACTTATTTTTTCAAAAAACTTGCAAGATCATTTTCAACATATACAGACCTTTGTAAATACAATAAAGAGGAATGGTCTTGTATTAAGCAAAAAGAAAATTGCAGTCTTTCAGACTTCCATTAAATTTCTTGGCCATACTATATTCATTGGCCAAATCTCCTTGCAAAAACATTCTCTAGAATTCTCTGACAAATTTCCAAACATCATTATAGACAAGAGGCATCTACGAAGATTTCTTAGTTGTTTAAATTACGTAGGTAATCTCTACCAAGACTGTGCCAAGGACAGAAGCTTATTAAATCAGAGCCTGCACAAAAATCTTGAACCTTGGACTCCACTCCATACCAGAGTAGTCTAAAAGATTAAAGCCAAGGTCAGAGACCTTCCCATACTGTATATATCTGATGATGCGGCTTATAAGATTGTAGAATCCGATGCCAGCAATATCGGATGGGGGGGTATATTAAAACAGAAAAAAGATAATGAAGAACAAGTTATCCAGTTCGCTTCAGGAACATGGAACGCCACTAAGAAAATATATTCTATTATAGAAAAATAGGTGAAAGCAGCATGGAATAGCATTGTTATCGGGAAATCTAGTGTCTATTCAGAGTTGCTAGTCCCACTAAGACAAGTAGCTATCTTAGAAACAAACATATTACAGTCACTTGTTTTTCCTTTACGAGAGAGAGATGAGAAGGAAGCAAAGAGTACCAACATCAGTCTTCCGCTTGGCTCCTTGCTTGTTTCCTTTCCCCTTTGACAAAATCCCGCCACTGCTTCCTTACTTGTCCCGCTTCAAAGAGCACCTGTAGATTCACAGCAGCATAATACCAACAAAGCATAGAGATCTTTCACTGTAAAAAATATAGGATCAGATATATATTGACCATACAAATGCATATATCAACACAATATTCAGAGATACACAAGAATATGGAGGAAAACTCAAATAGCTTTATTAGGAAAAGTCGTAGAAGAGAGGATTACAACCACTTGGTCTGACCCAGCGCCATCCTCCCAACTTGAAAGCCCTCTTCACCTCATACAAAGCAAGATCACCCAACAATGTCTTCGAAGAGAAACCAGCACCTCTTTGCAAATTACCCAATTCCAACCTTTGGATCTCTTGGATGAGGGATCCATTTATAGATATTTGCAAGGGGGTGAGTCAGCTTCTAGTATTTTGATTAGTGTCATCTCTTTGATAGTTCCTGGTTCCACATGGAGATTTTAGATCTCTTACTCATCCCTGGGCGAACTCAGAGAGGCAAGTGTCAAATGAGCAGTTTCTAGAAGATTCTTAGGGTTTCCACCTAGAAAACTACTTGTGCCATTTGTCTACTCTCACTCATCGCACCCTATATAAAGGTTTTCCAGTATGCATCGCACTTTTTGCATGTGGCAGGTGAGATGCATCACACCTTTAGCACTGGGTAGTCTGTATGGTCCTGCTTTGACCAGTTCTGAGTAGCTTTTCATGGAGAACTTCTGTGAGATGATGTAATTAGCTGACCTTGCTCCTTTAGGGTATGAAACAACACTTTTAGGGACTTATAAGCCCTTGGTTTATGGACATATGTGATTGGGGTTGCAGTGCCCAAATATGTCTATTACAGTTTCCCCCTAAAGCATGAGGTCGTAAATCTTTTGATGTCGAGTGAAATGCTTTATAATGAGGATCTGAGGTTTTTCACACTGGAAGGTGACCTGTAATAAGATACAATAAAATACATTATATTCATAATATTTTCATGATCTAGCTGAGGTGGGAATTCCCATGCTCAGCTTGATAAATTCATTTTCATGTACATAGGACAAATAACCGTCTGTGTGCAGACTGATGATTCTGGTAGAGCCATCATCCCTTAGTTTGGATGATTATCTGTGTAGCAATGATGTACATTTGATGTCTTTATTTTCCTGATTATATCGCAGCCTGGATGGATGAAACTAGATCCAGGGTCTTCAAAACTCGTTCAATCTTTGCCCGAAAGTACAAGTCGATCCATATGAAAAGATGTTCTGATGTCGAACATGGAAGGTCATCGCCTGATTACCAGCCAATGATGTAAGCTTTTAACAAACGCGAGAGGAATCACCGATGATGATGTTGACCCTCAAGGTACTACAGTACAATTCACGTGGTGTGAGTACATGAGTTGATGTCGAACACCATGCAAAATCTTTCGGTTGAAGGCCATTAGTGTAAACCTATTGCTGGAAGTGAGAAACTTGCCATTGAGGGATGCAAGCTTCAAAGTATTGGAAGGGTTGTCCCTAGGTTGGCTTCTTGGATAATGAGCTGATGTCGACAAGAAGTGACCTATCATAGGAGGGAATTAATGGATCCCACATCTATGACACGGAAAGGAGAAAATGACTTTGTAGAGGTGAAAACGATTTGATGATACAAGGTTTAGGGTGGCGGTCATGAAAGAATGAAGCGTGAAGGTATTGTAGCAGATGAGACACAAGCTGGGTAGGTGAATTCTCTGAGCGACTTATCTTGAACATATCGGCAACACTGAAATGGATTGGTAACGTTAACCCCAAAAGTGGATGGTACAGTGGACCAATGGTGATATGACCAGTGAATGGAATAACCCAACCCGACTCAATCATGGTGATCAAGTGAAAGTGTCATGTTCAAGAGCGACTTGCTACCAATAAAGTTTCTTCAAGTTTTCTTCCCAATTTTCCCCAGTCATTTCTAACCAGTACCTCTTTATTTTTATCAAGCTTGAGGAGGATAACATATGCTTGTTCTATAATTTGCCCTTCGGGCAAACCCGTCGCTATGTTTTAACGAGCCTAGCAATAGTGAAACTCGCTCTTGTCTGAATGGACAAGTTTGTCACTATTGTTTTAACGAGTTTAACGACAAGGATAACTCGGTTCTTTTCAATTTTAGAGAGTCTGAAAAGAGATGGAAAGAAGACTCCAATATTCCTTTTTCGTAACATAATCCCTTAAGTCCGAAAAAGTATAAAACAATGCGAAATGGATGACTTTTCGATAGTTTTAATGAGCCGAACAAGACAAACGCTCGATCTTTTTGTGTAATAATCCCTCAGGTCCAAAAAGATTAAAATCTAGAGGAGGGATAACACTTCAAATCACTTTAACGAGCTGGAGAGGCCAATCGCTCGGAAATCTTTTCATATTTTATGAGTCAGATGAAAAGAGCTTAAAGGAGACTCATTTTTTGAGGAACGAGTGATGTTTTCAGATAGCAGTTGGTTCTAGGTAAGGTTTGGAACTTTCCAAGCATGGCAGTGTAAAAAGATGGCTAATGGGATCACTCATCGCAGATGTTCCTCAAAAGCGGTAAACAATCAAATGGAGGCAAATGATCAGCAACAACAGAGTGGAGGTGATGGTAAGAACACGACCAAGGCTCAAAAGTTGATGATAATGCATTCACAATGGTTATTTACCGGAGGTGGGTTCATTTTTTCATGAGCTTAAACTCTGGTGGAACATATGCTCATTGTTAGGTTTAATTTTTAACGAGCTTGAACTTCGCATAAAATTGCTCGTGCCAGTCGTATAATAAGGATGTCTCATCGATAGGTTCATTTTTTTGGGAGCTTGCACCATTCAAAAGTATGCTCTGACTCCTTTCATTATGTAAGCTAGGAATGACCAATCCTACGAGTTTAAAGGGTTAAGAACCTACAAACTAAGAAAATAAATGGTCGTTTTTCACTTTCACGCAAAAAGGTTTGCATGCCCCTAGGTATAGAGAAGTAGAGTTTCCTAGGCTACCCCTCAATTTGCAGACAAAACACTTGTTCTATCGGGAAAGGCCTACCTTCTCCAGGTTACCCTTCAATTTGTAAGAAAAACATTTGTTCTATCGAGAAAGGCCTACCTTCTAATAGAGGTATTTTATTCCAGTCTAATCCCATTTTCCTAAACGGACGGGTGTGTCAGACCAGTCATATAGCCTCTGCGGAAACCTACCATGTACCTGAAGTTTTCCTGCCGAAGCAGACTAGGATGCATACCCCCTAGGTTTCAGTCACAACCACCGAATCACTCCCGTTCATCAGGTGGACGAACTGGAGATTGATGAGACATTCCTTGTGCAAAAAGACCTGTTAGGGATGGCATTTGACTATTAGCTATGTTTGAACCGGGGAATGAAAGCTGGTCTACGAGCTGGACCACTCTTCCTTCATGCGGAAAACACATTACTCGAAAGAGTGAGGAGACGATGGCTCCCATGATATAAATTTAGTCGCACCCAAGGAGTAGATTGTAATCAAAAGATCCTTGGACTACCATTACATTCAGATAAACGGTTTTCCTTCTCAAAGTTATAGGCAAACTTGGAAGGATCCCTAACGGCCGACTGGTTCCCTTATCAAAGCCTGTTAGATTTCGCATCTCAGGCAAAAGTGATGGTGAACCAAGTTCTTTCCAAGCAGTCGAGGAAAGGATACTCACAGAAGCCCCTTCATCTATGATGGTACCAACCATGACCATTTTGTAAGTTTGCACTATGATTCGAAATGGTACATTAGATGGTAAACCAGGTTTTCCTAGTAGATTCCAATCGAAGGAAATGACTAGGTTTCTTGGAGGTGGGACCGAATAAACGGCCGGATACAACTCTGATGAATTTCCTTCCTGCGGTAAAGGAATGGGCAGATTGCCCCCATGTTCATCAAAGTCTGTGTTTATGAAAATAATTTGAATGGTGTCGTTCCCATTCTCTTCGGTGACTGTATCATCTAAAGGTAAATCTTCTGAAGTCAAGATGGGGTTGACTGCCATCTCGACCTGTTGACTTTGGTCCGATGTGGACTCAGAGGGTTTATCTTCAATGATAGGTGCTTCGACCAACTCCAAAGGTGGGTCAGGAAGATTTTCAACTGGCAATGGGTTCAACAAGAGTTTCTTGTACCTAGGAGGGAGTCACTGCGGTGATACAGGACGATTATCCAAGACTCTTTTAGCTTCGTCCACGAAGGGACAACGGTGGAGGGCATGATCGCCTTCACACAGTCTATAAGGAAATTTAGATTTTCCTTTCTGTTCGGTGACTTCGCTTTCACTAGTTGACGGTGTACTTTCAACATGATCGTCAGAGGTTGACGACACCGGATTGTGCAAGCGGGGAGACCAGTCCCTTAGGATCCGTGGGATGTAAGGACAATCTCGGTGATAGTGGTCTCCTTTACAGATGACACATGGAGATTTAGGTTTGGACGGTGCAGTGTGTGGATTTTCGCTAGACGATACACAGTTGCCCCTTTTTGCCGTTGGCTCCTTCTTCTTCTTCTCCTTCCCCTTCTTCTTCTTCTTCGTTACTTGGTGTTTAGTTTTACTATCTTTACCAAGCGAAGAGGAAGAAGGAGAGGGAGAGACAAAAGAAGTAGAAGGTTGGGGGGGAACTGTGGTATCATCTAGTTGTTGATTTGATTGTTCAGAAATCACGGTGCTTTGAACGATAGAGGTCGAGAAAAGCCATATCGGCAGGCCAATTTTGAGTCCTGGAAGGGACAATGTGGTCATATGAGGTGCACCAACATCTCCCCAAGAGGAGAAAGGGCTAGGACTTCCCCCAAGGGGAAATCCTTGGTTGGTGGACTCCATTTTCTCAACCTAAGACCAACGAGGGAATAGTGATGTTATTCCGATTAAAATAAATTTTAGACACTTTGACACAACTTGCTTTTTCACTTTTTAAGAGTCGAGAAAAAGCTAAAGGTGACTCTAGTCGCCTTCGATTTTTAATGAGCCTGAAGTGACAAGTGCTTAGATGGACCTTTTCCTTTCAGGAGTCTGAAAAGGAACGAAAGAGACTACTCTAGAAATCTAGACAGAAGGATTACCAAACCAATCGCAAAATTGCATAATACTTTTTACGGTACGGAAGTCAATCTTACCGAATGCTGTGTTCAGTGCATTGTGATCGATAGGGTGGCAGATACGGCTTCCCAGGGATAAAGGATATATCCTATTGTGGTCTCCCAATATATACTCGATGGTACGTGGGAGCACAAGTCCGTACTAGCACTTGTCGTCTCAAAGAGGAGGAATCACCCAACCTATGGTGAAAGCGACAGTTACTAGGCTTTACGATGCCGGAATACGTCTCTAGCCTAGACTTCTAGATGTTGTGTGTTAGGTTCCAAAGCGTTTTTATGTTCATTGAATTTATTTTACAGTTGATATTTATTAAGAAATTTTCCTTTCAGGTTCATCGCGTGATGTAGAAATACAATTCCTAAAATGCAATCTAAGATGATAAACAGTCGTTTAATATTTTTTTTGCAATGAAAATCCTAGCTACTAAGGAAAGAGAAATGAAATCCTTTCAACATAGAGCAGAGAGCACACACTAGATGCAATGTCCTAAATCAAAATCAATAAGAAGTCTAAATGCAAATTCATGTGCATGTATTTGTTTTCCGCTTTCTTAATGTGAGAATGACAAAAAGAATGCTAAATACAAATCTGAATTATTTCTTGTTTCAAAGTGACAATACTAACGATTTTATTTTCAAAAAACGACAGGAAGGCAAGATGAAACTTTGTGATTTTGAATTGAAAACTGTGTTCGACACTTGAAATACTACTAATTCAGGTCAAATACAAGAGTAACAGTACAATCGACTATCAAGAACAGTAGGATTCTTTTCTTTGACTGAAAATGACACTTGCGACACTTCCAAATCAAAAGACGATAGTTCGATTAAGCTACTTCTTCGTAAAAGAGAACTGTAAATGGCACACAATACATAAAAAAAATTCATGATTCTTTGTACAATAGAGGTTGGATGATGCAAAGAAAGGGGGTTTCAACAGTGGTCTACTGATCACAGACAGCAAAACTCCTGAGTAAAACTGAAGAGAGTGAAGAAAAAACCAAAATCTGGAGGCAGATCTAGTCTTGTCTGCTCATCGCACCTGTAACACAGGGAAACAGGGATGCATCCCACCTACTACACATGGGAGGTGTGATGCATCCAGATTTCCAAGAAGACAAGGTACGATGGTCCATGGATGAGAATTTAACTTTGTTTTTGGTCACAGTTTGCAGTTTAGTTCAGAGATTTAGGCTGAGCAAATGATAGTCAGTAACTACAAAGTATAGGGCTGATCTAATGAGGTTACTCAAGCTACCTCTAGGGCACTTAGGATGTTTGCAAGTCAATCGTTCAGTTCATAAACAAACTTGGAGATTGACTGAAGCAGCGTTGATCTACTTTGCACTTGCATAGCAAATGTAGTTCGAAGGCTAGCTGGCTTGACTTCAGGCTTTGTCTGTGGTTTATGGATCAAATAAATAGAGACAAGCAATCAAACTAATCACTCCCCAGCGGAGTCACCATTTTGTTATCGGGAAATGTAGTGTCTATTCAGAGCTACTAGTCCCACTAAGATGGGTAGCTATCTTAGAAACAAACAGATTAAAGTCACTTGTTTTTCCTTTACGAGAGAGAGATGAGAAAGAAGCAAAGAGTACCAACCTTAGTCTTCCACTTGGCTCCTTGCTTGTTTCCTTTCCCCTCTGACAGAATCTCACCACTGCTTCCTTACTTGTTCCACTTCAAAGAGCACTTGTAGATTCGCAGCAGCATAATACCATCAAAGCATAGAGATCTTTCACTGTAAAAAATATAGGATCAGATATATATTGACCATACAAATGCATATATCAACACAATATTCAGAGATACACAAGAATATGGAGGAAAACTCAAATAGATTTATTAGTAAAAGTCGTAGAAGAGAGGATTACACCCACTTTGTTTGACCCAGCGCTATCCTCCCAGCTTGAAAGCCCTATTCACCTCATACAAAGCAAGATCACCAACAATGTCTTCAAAGAGAAACCAGCAACACCTCTTTGCAAATTACCCAATTCCAACCTTTGGATCTCTTGGATGAGGGATCCATTTATAGATATTTACAAGGGGGTGAGTCAACTTCTGGGATTTTGATTAGTGTCATCTCTCTGATAGTTCCTGGTTCCACATGGATATTTTAGATCTCTTACTCATCCCTGGGCGAACTCAGATAGGCAAGTGTCAAATGAGCAGTTTCTAGAAGATTCTCTGGGTTTCCATCTAGAAAACTTCTTGTGCCATTTGTCTGCCCTTGCTTATCGCACCCTATAGAAAGGCTTTCTAGTATGCATCGCACTTTTTGCATGTGGCAGGTGAGATGCATCGCACATTTAGCACTAGGCAGTCTATATGGTCCTCCTTTGACCAGTTCTGAGTAGCTTTTCATGGAGAACTTTTGGGAGATGATGTAATCAGCTGACCTTGCTCCTTTAGGGTATGAAAAAACACTTTTAGGGACTTATAAGCCCTTGGTTTATGGACATATTTGATTGGGGTTGCAGTGCCCAAATATGTCTATAACAAGCATCGACAAATTCAAGATCCATCTGGTCAATAAACCATTTCTTCTCAGGACAAATGCGTCTGCCCTTAAGAAGGTGCTTAATAAAGATATCAAGAAGCCTGGAGAAGCCAAATTCACCAAATGGCAAGCTATTTTGCCAATTTTGATTTCAAAGTGGAACACATTAAAGGAGAGCACAATTGTCTACCTGATTTTCTCAGCCGAGAATAGATACAAACCTAGTCATAAGAACAAGAACATGGTTTTGTTATTGTTACTAAATGGGACCCAGATAATCAAAAAGAAGTTCTCAGAACTATCAGAGAGGACCAAAGCTGGGAAGAATACAAGAAGAACTGGAAGCCAGCCTGAAAGCTAAGACAAACAAAATTCTTAGATGCAGATCTACAGCCACATACATATATTTTCAACCTAGTGCCTAAAAGAAGAGTATTTCCGAAAGGAAATCGTTGGATCCATGATATGGTATATACTAGCAGTATGGCTGCAGCTCATCAAGCAGAAGAGGCATTACAAAATAATTCCCATGACATTGCAATAATCTGGTATGAAGGAGGAAGACAAAAAAATATTTATCACAGATATTTAGTCATCAACAGAACAAGAAACACTATTGGACAATCACCAGAAATTCTCCTATCTTATGGCCACAAAATAATACTAATCTTATTTTTCCTGACATTGTCTTTAATTTTGCAGGTTACAAAAAATTATGGCAGGATCTCCTAAATGTTGATGGAAAGAAAGAAATCCATTATACAAAATTAAAATTTGGATCAATTAGGACCATGCAAAGAAAACAATTTTCAAGATGGTTAGGTGACTGGTGGAAATATTCTGGAGTAAATTGCACTGCTATAGATCCAATCTTTTATGAAAGTTATTTTCAAATGTCATGCAACAAATGCTTCCACAGAAATTTTGTTGAATGTTTTCATATTCCTTGTACCACAGTAAGTGATTTGCTAAATTATCCAGATCGGCATATACTACAACAATTTATTGCTAGGCATGACGAGTGGCCGGTCATGACTAAAATAAAGCATCAATATGTGCTAAATAAACCTATGATAGTTCGGTGGAACTATACAAAGGCATGGGACGGCCTCATTTATCGTAGAAATAGGCTCTCGAGAATCATAGCTCTTGGTGAATCATCCTAAAGTGCTAGTCCTTCTTCATAAAAAGGTTTCCGTGGGTTTATCCAGAAAACCTTTCTATGAAGAAGGACTAGCACTGTAGGATGATTCACCAAGAGTTGTGATTCACGGGAACCTATTTCTGGGGCAATGTTCAGTTTTATGATTTCTAGACCAACTCTTCATTGACGCCTCCTATGAAATAATGCAAAATCATTCCAAAAGAATCCACAACAGGATAATTTCACGCGCTTACCTTGGGGGAGGTAAGTCATGAAATTCACAATCTCAAATCTAAAATTTATATTCTTCAATCTCAGATTATGAGATTAGAAAAAGGCAATCCATTGATGAAGCAAATTCTATAAAAGAATATGATGCAGAAGAATTTTACAATCCAAAAGTACATATTTATGAAGGAAGAAAAGATACTGCTTCAGGTTTTCAGGAAATGAGGATACTCGCCATCGAATACTAGCAACATCATGTACAAATAAATATTCGCATATAGGGTCAGATGTTCAATTTGACTACTCTTAATGATTCTGGAGCAAACGTAAATATTCTAAATACAAAAGTGATCCCTGCTAAATATTGGATGACAGTAGAAAGAAAAGTTATTGGTCTGGGAAGTAAAATGTTGAAGTATGAAATTCCCAAGGCATCTATCTACTTTGATAATCACTACATAAAATTAAAATTTGTAGTTGCTGACATCCCTATTGATTGTATTTTAGGTAACATATTTTTAGTTGTTGTTGAACCACATGGTTCATTTAAAACAAAAAAGAATAAGGGTGGATATTTTATTACTCTTCCTACCTCCTTGATTGGCCCAAGAAAAATTAAATTACCATATGTCTCAACTCCACGAGTCTCGACAATGGTTCAAACTATGGAAGAGCCAAAGAAAGCTGAATCAAAGCTAACAAACATAAAAGATCTGAAATCCACCATTCATATCTCACAACAACTAAGCTTACCAGCAATACAAAAGAAGACTTCAGAATTAAAGGCACAAATAGAGAAAGAGTGTTGTGCTAAAGATCCAAATGCTTTTTGGTGCAGAAAGAAATATTGTATTGAATTGCCCTATAAAACAGAATATACAGGTAAGCCATGTAAAAGTAAGGCAATTCCGATGAAGAAGGAATATCGTGAGCTCTGCGAAAAAGAAATCAAGAATCTGTTGAGTAAGAAATTGATTAGAGAATCAGAGAGCCTGTGGAATTGTTATGGGTTCTATGTAAATAAAAGAGGAGAACAAATCAGAGGCATCCCAAGGCTAGTCATAAACTATAAACCTTTGAACTCAATACTAGCAGATAATACATATCGGATTCCCCACAAAGGAGATCTGATAAGCAGAATAGTAGGAGCAAAAATATTTTCCAAGTTCAGTCTGAAATCAGGATATTGGCAAGTTGCTATCAGATAACGATAAATTCAAAACAACTTTCAGTGTCCCAGCCAGACATTATGAATGGAATGTGATGCCTTTCGGCCTAAAGCATGCACCATCCAAGTTCCAGAACGTGATGGACTCTATATTTAAACCCTTCTTTGATTGGTTGATTGTGTATATAGATGATATACTTATTTTGTTGAAATTTGGTACCGGAGGACACGTGGTTCCCTAAGTCTTTGATCTTTGGCCTAAGGAAAAGTGTCCAAAAGAATTTAATTTTTCTCCTAAAGTAACTTTATAATTTTATAAAGTTAAATCTAATTTAAAGGTGACTTTAAGTGATAAAATTACTAAAGTCTAATTTTAAAGTGACTTTTATAAAGTCAATGGAAAATTAGAAAGGAAAAGTGACTTTGGAAATAAATCACTAAGTGGGTCTTTATTAAAGTGAGGTGAATTAAAAAATAGAAAGTGAGATTTAAATGAGCATTTAATCTCATCCATAGATCTCAATCTATTTCAACCATTGGATTTAGGGATCACCCAAAAGTCACTTAGGGTTAGATTAAAGGAGGAAAAGGAGGAAGAGGTCATTCATTCTTTCATGAGCAGATTGGGAGAAGGAGAGCAAGAGAGCAAGAGAGATTTCTGAGCAGGGAGGAGAAGGAGACAGCAGCTTGGCACACATTCCAAGGCAGCAGTTGAGTAGATTTGTACAGCTGATTCAGCACACAGTGAAAGACAGATTTTGGCACGATTTTCGAGGAGTGGTTTGCACAAAAATCGAGGAGCAGTTTGATGGTTTTTCTGCACGCAAAACAATGGCCATATAATGCATTTATTGCAGGCCGTACAACACATTTATTGCAGTTCGTATAGTGCATTTAATGATGGCCGTACAACAACATTTAATGCTGAAAGTGGGCACGAAAGTCGAGGAGGCCGTACAACATTTATTGATGTCCTGTTTGTTGTAATTTCCAGATTACTGTGAGGCACGGGAAAAGAGATAAGTTGTAAATTTGCTTGTTGATTTTTTGCTGAATATTTCTCACTGTAAAAAGGCAATTTTCAGAAATAAAGAAGAGGTCTCGAACTGGTTTTCCCCAAGAGTTGTGGGGGGGTTTTCCAGGGTCACCTTGACCAAAAATCTTTATGTTTAAATGTGTTTTAATGGTTGTTTGTAACTGCTGAATTTTATTTCTGCATTTTCCAGAATTCTGTAAAACTTCTAGAATTTGTGTTTTCAGCAAAAATTTATTTTTTCAGTGTTAAATGTATGGATATGGGAATGGGCATTTAACTATATGGGAGAAATAAGGTGAAACTGAAAACCGGGGTGGGAAAACAGAAATTTCTACATGTTATCAGAGCTTGAGTCCTAAAGTGTAGTTTGGGGCAACAAGGAGAAAAAATTACAGCTGCTGATTTTTCATTCAGAAAATTCTAGCAAGCTGATTTTTCACAAACAACAGTTTTATCTTTACTACAGCAGTGCTATTTTTCACTTTTAGCATAGCAGGATGTCATTGGGATTGAGGGTGGAGGATAGGTTGGATGGGCATACAAATTACAGCATTTGGAAGGAGAGAATGTAGAGTATCTTTGAGGAGGCAGAAGTCTGGGATATCATGGTGCATACCACATAGAACCCTGTTGTTGTGCCTACTGATGCTACTCAGTTGGCTGAGAATAATAAAAAGAACAACAAGGGTAAGAGGCTGATTCTAGACGGAGTCAAAGACCATTGCATTCCTCATGTGAGAGGAAAGAGAAATGCCCATGAGATGTGGACAACATTGTCCAATCTCTACCAGAGTACCAATGAGAACCGGAAAATGGTCCTGAAGGAGAAGATGAAGAACATTAAGATGGGTAATGATAGTGCAGTTGGATATCTCACAAAGATTACTAATGTGAGAGATGAGTTGGCAGCAATTGGAGAGGCCATTCAACCCACTGAGTTGGTGCGGATTGCAGTGAATGGCCTCCCCCGTTCATGGATGAACTTTGCTGATGGGGTTTGTGCACATGAGACCCTTCCCACATGGAAGAGGTTTTGGGATGATTGCATTCAGACAGAGATCAGGAAAGGTCAGCTTGGGGCAGCCAAGCCAGTTGAGCAGGATGAGGATGTAGCATTGTCGGCAGGAGGCAAGAAAGGCAAAGGGAAGAAGCAGGCTTCCACAAGCAATGGTGGGGGCAAAGGCAAAGGTAAAGGTAAATTTGGTGACACACAGAAGGACTATTCCAAGGTGAAGTGTTGGAATTGTCAAAAGATGGGACACTATGCAGTTGTGTGTCCGGAGAAGAAGAAGAAGAAGGGGAAGAACCAGAACGTTGCAGCTTCAGTAGAGGTTGAGGACTTTGTAGTTCGTTTTGACCGAGAGTTTGGGTTCACTGCGTATGAGTCCCCTAGTGCAGAATCACCTGCCACACAGGTTCAGAGGGAGCATGCTTTTCCCTCGATTAGCGGAGCATCTTCAGGTATCTGGTATGTGGACAGTGGGGCTTCACGTCACATGACAGGCGTCCGGGAGTACTTCTCAGAGCTTTCAGAGAGTGGTACTAATATAGAGGTAGTACTCGGTGATGATAGAGTTGTTAGAGCAGTCGGTGTGGGGACTCTGACTTTTCAGAGGGAGTCCAAACCTCCCTTGAAGGTGTCAGACATTCTTTATGTGCCGGGGATGAGGAAGAACCTCATATCCGTCTCAGCTTTGGAGGACAGAGGATATGAGGTACTGTTCAGGGGAGGATAGGTGTTGATGTACCCCAGGGGCACTCCAGCTGATTTAGCTAGAGTGATAGGTGTACGCCATGCAAAGGTGTACAAGTTTGCATTCCAGTCCCTTGTGGCATTGAGTAGTAGTACCGATAGCAGAGCTAGCAGTTCTGAGCTGTGTGAGATTTGGCACCGCAGGATGGGACATATGTATCATGGAGCCTTGAGGACCTTGTGGGAGATCACTACAGGTGTGCCAGATTTCAGCACTGATCACTTTAATACTTGCAGAGGATGTGCGATGGGAAAGTTTACCAAATCCCCTTTTCCCAACAGTGACATCATAAAGACTGGGATACTTGATTTGATTCATTCAGATGTGAGCAGCCGGATGTCTCATGTTTCCTTGAGTGGATATGAGTACTATGTTTTATTCATTGATGATCACTCCAGGAGGACCTGGATTTATTTCTTGAAGACCAAGAGTGAGGTCTTCAAGCGGTTTCAGGAGTTTAGAGCTCTTGTGGAGACACAGACAAGTCGGAAGATCAAGTCCCTGAGGTCGAACAATGGGGGAGAGTACACCCTTGGAGAGTTTGTTGACTATTATGCGGAGGTAGGAATTAGGAGGGAGTTCACTGTTCCTTACAACCCCCAATAGAACGGGGTTGCGGAGAGGAAGAACAGATCCATCGTAGGGGCTGCCAAAGCCATGTTACATGATCAGGGGTTGCCATTGTTCTTGTGGGTAGAGGCCTGCAACACCGTTGTTTACTTGCAGAACAGGAGTCTGCATCGTGCCTTGGGGCACATGACTCCGGAGGAGGATTTCTCTGGGAAGAAGCCTGATATTGGTCATCTTCGTATCTTTGGATGCATTACATACTCCTACATACCCAAGGAGAAGAGGACCAAACTAGAGCCCACCGCAGAGAAGGGTATCTTTGTGGGCTATAGTGAGACCTCAAAGGCCTTTCAGATTTACATTCCTGCACAGAGGAGAGTTGTTGTTAGACGGGATGTCAAGTTCGAGGAGGACAGGGCCTTTAGGAGATCACAGGAGTTAGAGTATTTGGATCAGCCAGACCCTCAGCAGCAGTTGAGTCAGTCGCAGGGATCCAGTGGGCAAGGATCAGGAGGATCTGGAGGTACATCTATGAGAGAAGTGCACTCAGGGAAGAGGAAGCCCAAGTGGCTTCAGGAAACCTTGAGAGATGCCACATCTATTGCTGAGCTGAAGATGCCGGTCAGAGAGAGTAGACCACCTGAGAGGTTTTGTAGCTATATGGCAATGGTTACCAGCATGCTTGACTTTAGCCTTCTTGCTATGAGGAGGCAGTTAGCCAACAGGTCTGGAGAGAGGCCATGCAGGAGGAGTATTCTTCTATCATGAAGAATGATGTTTGGGAGGTGGTGCCGAGGCCTGAGGGCAAATCCATGGTTACTTCCAGATGGATTTACAAGGTAAAGCATGCTTCATATGGCAGCATTGAGAAATTCAAAGCGAGTTTTGTGGCTAGAGGGTTCTCCCAAGTAGAGGGAGTTGATTATGAGGAGACCTTCGCTCCCGTGGCTCGATATACTTCGATCCGCTCCATTATATCGATAGCAGCAGAGATGGGTTGGAAGATCCACCAGATGGATGTGAAGACTGCATTTCTCAATGGCTTCATACAGGAGGAGGTGTACATTGAGCAGCTACATGGCTTTGAGGTGCATGGGAAGGAGTGCCATGTGTGCAGACTGAAGAAGGCCCTCTATGGCCTGAAGCAAGCTCCCAGAGCTTGGTACTCCAGGATAGATACATACTTGCAGGGGTTGGGTTTCACAAAGAGTGAGGCAGATCCGAACCTTTACTTTATTGTGATAGGTGAGGAGCCTCTCATTCTGGTGCTGTATGTGGATGACTTGGTCATTACAGGTGCAGAGAGATTCATAGAGCACTGCAAGAGATATCTTGCAGCGGAGTTTGAGATGAAGGACATTGGCTTGATGCATTACTTTTTGGGTTTGGTGGTGTGGCAGAAGGAGGGGCATTTCTTCGTGGGGTAGGGAAGTATATTGTGGACATCCTTGGCAGATTCCACATGGAGGATTGTAGACCCATGTCGACACCGATGATCACCAACTGGAAGAAGCTTCATGATTCGGATTCTGAGTTGGTGGATCCCACATTGTACAGGTAGCTGATTGGTTCCTTGATGTATTTGGTCAACACTAGACCAGATATTTGTTTTGCAGTCAACACGATGAGTTAGTTTATGTGTGAGCCTAGGAAGGTTCACTGGGTGGCTGCAAAACACATTTTGCGGTACTTGCAGGGGACAGTGGATTATGGTCTGGACTACAGGCAGGGGGATGGAGTGAGATTGGTAGGTTACACTAATTCTGATTGGGTAGGTTGTGCTTCTGATAGGAAGAGCACTTCAGGGTGCTATTTTGGGTTGGGTTCGGCAGTAGTTTCATGGTTCAGCCGGAGGCAGCAGTCAGTAGCATTGAGTTCAGCGACAGCAGAGTATATGGCAGCCAGTCTAGCTAGTTGTGAGGCCATCTGGCTTTGCAAGATGTTGTTTCGATTATTTGGTCAGCCGTTGAGACCTTCAGTGATTTACTGTGATAATCAGAGTTGCATTAAACTCACGGAGAATCCAGTATTTCATGACAGGTCAAAGCATATCGGGATCAAATATCATTTCATCAGAGACTGTGTTCAGAAGGGTGCTGTGAAGCTTGAGTATATTCCCACTGATGAGCAGGTTGCAGATATTCTTACCAAAGCCTTACCACGGCGCAAGCATGACTACTTCAGGAACAAGATGGGTGTGGTGAGGAACACCTTCCTCGGTAAGTGGGAGTGTTGAAATTTGGTACCGGAGGACAGGTGGTTCCCTAAGGCTTTGATCTTTGGCCTAGGGAAAAGTGTCCAAAAGAATTTAATTTTTCTCCTAAAGTAACTTTATAATTTTTATAAAGTTAAATCTAATTTAAAAGTGACTTTAAGTGATAAAGTTACTAAAGTCTAATTTAAAGTGACTTTTATAAAGTCAATGGAAAATTAGAAAGGAAAAGTGACTTTGGAAATAAATGACTAAGTGGGTCTTTATTAAAGTGGGATGAATTAAAAAATAGAAAGTGAGATTTAAATGAGCATTTAATCTCAGCCATAGATCTCAATCTATTTCAGCCATTGGATTTAGGGATCACCCAAAAGTCACTTAGGGTTAGATTAAAGGAGGAAAATGAGGAAAAGGTCATTCATTCTTTCATTAGCAGATTGGGAGAAGGAGAGCAAGAGAGCAAGAGAGATTTCTGAGCAGGGAGGAGAAGGAGACAGCAGCTTGGCACACATTCCAAGGCAGCAGTTGAGCAGATTTATACAGCTGATTCAGCACACAATGAAAGGCAGATTTTGGCACGATTTTCGAGGAGTGGTTTGCACAGAAATTGAGGAGCAGTTTGCTAGTTTTTCTGCACGCAAAATGAGGGCCATACAACACATTTATTGCAGGCCGTACAACGCATTTATTGCAGTCCGTACAGTGCATTTAATGTTGGTCGTACAACAACATTTAATGTTGAAAGTGGGCACAAAAGTCGAGGAGGCCGTACAGCATTTATTGATGTCCTGTTTGCTGTAATTTCCAGATTGCTGTGAGGCATGGGAAAAGAGATAAGTTGTAAATTTGTTTGCTGATTTTTTGTTGAATATTTCTCACTGTAAAAAGGCAATTTTTAGAAATAAAGAAGAGCTCTCAAACTGGTTTTCCCCAAGAGTTGTAGGGGGTTTTTCCAGGGTCACCTTGACCAAAAATCTCGGTGTTTAAATGTGTTTTAATGGCTGTTTGTAACTGCTGAATTTTATTTCTACATTTTCCAGCATTATGTAAAATTTCCAGAATTTGTGTTTTCAGCAAAAATTTATTTTTTCAGTGTTAAATGTATGGATATGGGAATGTGCATTTAACTATATTGGAGAAATAAGGTGAAACTTAAAACCGGGGTGGGAAAACAGAAATTTCTACATATTTTTTCAAAAAACTTGCATAATCATTTTAAACATATACAGACCTTTGTAAATACAATAAAGAGGAATGGTCTTGTATTAAGCAAAAATAAAATCAAAGTCTTTCAGGCTTCCATTTAATTTCTTGGCCATACTATATTCAATGGCCAAATCTCCTTGCAAAAACATGCTTTGGAATTCTCTGACAAATTTCCAGACATCATTACAAACAAGACACAGTTACGAAGATTTCTTGGTTGTTTAAATTACGTAAGTAATTTCTACTAAGACTGCGCCAAGGACAGAAGCTTATTAAATCAGAGGCTGCGCAAAAATCTTGAACCTTGGACTCCACTCCATACCAGAGTAGTCCAAAAGATTAAAGCCAAGGTCAGAGACCTTCCCATACTATATATATCTAATGATGCAGCTTATAAGATTGTAGAATCCGATGCCAGCAATATCGAATGGCGGGGTATATTAAAACAGAAAAAAGATAATGAAGAACAAGTTATCCAGTTCGCTTCAGGAACATGGAACCCCACTGAGGTGAAAGCAGCATGGAATAGCATCGACAAATTCAAGATCCATCTAGTCAATAAAGCATTTCTTCTCAGGACAGATGCATCTACCCTTAAGAAGGTTCTTAATAAAGATATCAAGAAGCCTGGAGAAGCCAAATTCACCATATGGCAAGCCCTTTTTTCCAATTTTGATTTCGAAGTGGAACAGATCAAAGGAGAAGACAACTGTCTACCTGATTTTCTCAACCGAGAATACATACAAACCCAGTCATAAGAAAAAGAACATGTTTTTGTTATTGTTACTGAATGGGACCCAGATAATCAACAAGAAGTTCTCAAAACTATTAGAGAGGACCAAAGCTGGGAAAAATACAAGAAGAACTAGAAGCTAACCTAGCAGCTAAGACAAACAAAAGTCTTAGATGCAGATCTACAGCCACATATAGATATTTTACACCTAGTGCCTGAAAGAAGAGTATTTCCCAAAGGAAGTCGTTGGATCCATGTATGGTGTATGCTAGCAGTATGGTTGCAGCTCATCATGCAGAAGAGGCATTACAAAATAATTTCCATGACATCGCAATAATTTGGTTTGAAGGAGGAAGAAAAAGAAATATTTATCACAAATATTTAGTCATCAACAGAACCAGAAACATGGATTGGACAATCACCAGAAATTCTCCTATCTTATGGCCACAAAATAACCCTAATCCTATTTTTCCTGACATTGGCTTTAATTTTGCAAGTTACAAAAAATTATGGTGGGATCTCCTAAATGTTGATGGAAAAATAGAAATCCATTATACAAAATTAAAATTTGGATCAATTAGGACCATGCAAAGAATTCAATTTTCAGGATGGTTAGGTGACTGGTGGAAAGATTTTGGAGTAAATTGCACTGCTATAGATCCAATCATTTATGAAAGTAATTTTCAGATGTCATACGACAAATGCTTCCACATAAATGTCGTTGAATGTTTTCATATTCCTTGTACCATAGTAAGTGATTTGTTGAATTATCCAGATCACCATATACTACAACAATTTAAGGCTAGGCATGACGAGTGGTTAGTCATGACTAAAATAAAGCATCAATATGTGTTAAATAAACCTATGATAGATCGACAGATCTATACAAAGGCATGGGACGGCCTCATTTATCCCAAAAATATGTTCTCGAGAATCACAGCTCTTGTGAATCATCCTACAGTGCTAGTCCTTCTTCATAAAAAGGTTTCTGTGGGTTTATCTAGAAAACTCCACTGTGTAATTATGTTGTCCAATCATGAGGACTATTCATGGCCAGTTTCCTCGTGGGCCTTCACTGGTTAAAAGGCATCCACATTCTAGATAATATGCCTTCCGTAGGATTGATTGTAATCTTGTAATGGGAAAAAGATTCTTTAATCATGAGACTCGGAGCACTTCTTCGAATTTTGGTGGATATTGAACCACATCTCTGAGATTGATAGAATATTTCGTACTCAACTTGTTGGTCTGATGGTCAGATGTCGACAGGTTTCCTTTTCTATCCCCAAAGAAATTGCATACCAAGAAACAGAAAAAGTTTAGACTTCAAGTGAACATATTTCTATAGAAAGTCTATTTAAGGAAGAGGAAAAAGAGCCAGAAGTTATGCCTATATATGATCCTTTGGAAAGTCAGTATAGCAGGTATTCAACACCTGATATCAGAGGAAAAGGCAAACTGCCTGAAACCCACACTTTCTTCCCTGATTCTCATAGGGAATGGACTATAGATAACCTCAGTGTCGGCCAGATAAGACAAATGGTAGACATGATGTTTACAAAATATAAACTTATGTGTCTAAGAGGAAAAACTGAGGTAGAAGCCTGCAAAACAATCATCCAGTGTTTCACAGGCACACTATCAAAATGGTGGGAAATAGAATCCTCTCCTGCTTTAATTAAACAGATGGAAGAACAACTGCTCAAAGACGAGCAAGGAAATATAATTCATAATTCAGATGGGACAGTACAGAACAACATGATTGGAGCCTTGACTTCCATGATTGTTGAGCACTGGTGTGGTTCTGAGGCAGAAATAGCTGATAAACATGAGATTATTTTAATGAATCTCAAGTGCAATAAAATATCCCAATATGAGGACTTCCATCGAGATTGGATGCAGAGGATCTATGAAGTCAAAGACTCAAAGAATTTGTTATGTAAGCAAGTCTATCTTGCAGCACTTCCTTCAAGGTTTGCTGACTATCTCAGACTACAAGAGTTTTTTCAAATGCCTTTTGAGTCTTACACGTGGGGACAAATATATTCAATTATTACTAAAGCTCTAGTTGGTCTCTGCACAAGCTCAAAAGTTAATAAGTCTCTAGAAACGTTGTCCAGGTTCCCCGACAGCAAATCATTGTGCAACAAGTATGGGTTATCTCTTGATGATCCATTAGTAAAAAGGAGAAAATTCACGAAACGAACCAAGAAAGAATCAACTAAAAAAGACTTTAAGAAGAAGGCCAATTTTTTCGACAGCATAAAAGGAAGGGATATTACAAATATGTCCCTAAGACACATTATTATAAGCCATCCGACATTCACCTGCATAGTGCCAAGCAAGGAAAATGGAATAAATTGACATGTTGGTTGTGTGGCAAAAATGGACATACTGAAAATAACTGTCAAGTCGGTGAAGAATCAAAAAGAAATCGAGGCAAGAAATTTCAGCCTCAAAATCAAAAATTAAAAACTCCAAAAACAGAGGCTCGGTATCTTTGCATGAGAAGTGGCTCTAGAAATCATAAAACTGATCATTGCCCCAATGTGGTGATCAAAGAACATCCCCAGATTCAGTAGCAACAGTTGCTTGACTCATCTAGTGAAAGTTATAATTCTAGTTCTGTATACACTTCAGAAGAAGAAGTTGAAGAATTAAATTTTCGTGCAAATTTTTGTGATTGTTCAGATTTTGAAAATTGTAAATGTATTTTCTCTTCTAAATCTAAAATTTCTAATGAATCTTCTGATGAAGATATACAACCACAAAAATACAAATAGAAAATTCTTATGGCACAGACAGAAGAAGATGAGATAAAAATCTTGTCCCAAATAAGAGCTATGGAAGAAGGAGAAATGAAGAATCGCATTATGGAAGCCTTCATGGACCAAATGAAATCTTCCAGAAGAAGTTCTTCAAAGAAGCCACTCTTCATTGACACCTCTTATGAAAAGAATGCAAAATCATTCCAAAGGCATCAACAACAGGATAAGGTTCGCGCACTTACCTTGGGGGAGGTAAGTCATGAAATTCACAATCCCAAATCTGAAATTTCTATTCTTAAATCTCAAATTGTGAGATTAGAAAAAGGAAAATCCACTGATGAAGCAGATTCTATAAAATAATATGATGCAGAAGGATTTTACAAGCCAAATGTATAGATTTATGAAGGAAGAAATGATATTGCTTCAGGTTTTGAGGAAATGAGGATACTCGCCATCGAATACCAGCAACACCATGTAAAAATAAATATTTGCATACAGGGACAGATGTTCAATTTTATTGCTCTTATTGATTCTGAAGCAAACGTAAATATTCTAAATACAAAAGTGATCCCTGCTAAATATTGGATGACAGTAGAAAGAAAAGTTATTGGCTTGGGAAGTAAAACGTTGAAGTATGAAATTCCCAAGGCATCTATCTGCTTTGATAATCACTGCATAAAATTAAAATTTGCAGTTGCTGACATCCCTATTGATTGTATTTTAGGTAACATATTTTTAGCTGTTGTTGAACCACATGGTTCATTTAGAACTAAAAAGAATAAGGGTGGATATTTTATTACTCTTCCTACCTCCTCGAATGGCCCAAGAAAAATTAAATTACCATATGTCTCAGCTCCACGAGTCTCGACAATGGTTCAGACTATGGAAAAGCTAAAGAAAGCCGAATCAAAGCTAACAGATCTAAAAGATCTGAAATCCACCATCCATATCTCACAACAGCTAAGCTTACCAACAATACAAAAGAATATTTCAGAATTAATGGCACAAATAGAGAAAGAGTGTTGTGCAAAAGATCCAAATGCTTTTTGGCATAGAAAGCAATATTGTGTTGAATTTCCCTATAAAACAGAATATACAGGTAAGCCATGTCAAAGTAAGGCAATTCCAATGAACAAGGAATATCGTGAGCTCTGCGAAAAAGGAATCAAGAATCCGTTGAGTAAGAAATTGATCAAAGAATCAGAGAGCCCATGGAATTGTTATGGGTTCTATGTAAATAAAAGAGCAGAACAAATCAGAGGCATCCCAAGGCTAGTCATCAATTATAAGCCTTTGAACTCAGTACTAGCAGATAATACATATCCGATTCCCCACAAAGGAGATCTGATAAGCAGAATAGCAGGAGCAAAAATATTTTCCAAGTTCGATCTGAAATCAAGATTTTGGCAAGTTGCTATATCAGAGAAGGATAAATTCAAAACAGCTTTCAATGTCCCAGTCGGACATTATGAATGGAATGTGATGCCTTTCGGCCTAAATCATGCACCATCCAAGTTCCAGAAGGTGATGGACTCTATATTTAAACCCTTTTTCGATTGGTTGATTGTGTATATAGATGATATACTTATTTTCTCAAAAAACTTGCAAGATCATTTTAAACATATACAGACCTTTGTAAATACAATAAAGAGGAATGGTCTTGTATTAAGCAAAAAGAAAATCAAAATATTTCAGACTTCCATTAAATTTCTTGGCCATACTATATTCAAGGCCAAATCTCCTTGCAAAAACATGCTCTAGAATTCTCTGACAAATTTCTAGACATCATTAGAGACAAGATGCAACTACAAATATTTTTTGCTTGTTTAAATTACATAAGTAATTTCTACCAAGACTGCGCCAAGGATAAAAGCTTATTAAATTAGAGGCTATGCAAAAATCTTGAACCTTGGACTCCACTCCATACCAGAGTAGTCCAAAATATTAAATCCAAGGTCAGAGACCTTCCCATACTGTATATATCTGATGATGCAGCTTATAAGATTGTAGAATCCGATGCCAGCAATATCGGATGGGGGGGTATATTAAAACAGAAAAAAGATAATGAAGAAAAGGTTATCTAGTTCGCTTCAGGAACATGGAACCCCACTGAGAAAAGATATTCTACTATAGAAAAAGAGGTGAAAGCAGCATGGAATAGCATCGACAAATTTGAGATCCATCTGGTGAATAAACCATTTCTTCTCAGGACAGATGCATCTGCCCTTAAGAAGGTGCTTAATAAAGATATCAAGAAACCTGGAGAAGCCAAATTCGCCAGATGGCAAGCCCTTTTTGCCAATTTTGATTTTGAAGTGGAACACATCAAAGGAGAAGACAAATGTCTACCTGATTTTCTCAACTGAGAATACGTACAAACCTAGTCACAAGAACAAGAACATGTTTTTGTTATTGTTACTAAACGGGAACCAGATAATCAACAAGAAGTTCTCAAAACTATCAGAGAGGACCAAAGCTGGGAAGAATACAAGAAGAACTGGAAGCCAACCTGGCAACTAAGACACAAAAAAGTCTTAGATGCAGATCTACAGCCACATATAGATATTTTACACCTAGTGTCTAGAAGAAGAGTATTTCCCAAAGGAAATCGTCGGATCCATGGTATGGTGTATACTAGCAGTATGGCTACAGCTCATCAAGCAGAAGAGGCATTACAAAATAATTTCCATGACATTGCAATAATCTGGTCTGAAGGAGGAAAACAAAGAAATATTTATCACAGATATTTAGTCATCAACAGAACCAAAAACACGGATTGGAAAATCACCAGAAATTCTCCTATCTTATGGCCACAAAATAATCCTAATCTTATTTTTCCTGACACTGTCTTTAATTTTGCAGGTTACAAAAAATTATGGTGGGATCTCCTAAATGTTGATGGAAGGAAAGAAATCCATTACGCAAAATTAAAATTTGGATCAATTAGGACCATGCAAAGAAATCAATTTTTAGGATGGTTAGGTGACTAGTGGAAAGATTTTGGAGTAAATTGTACTGTTATAGATCCAATCTTTTATGAAAGTTATTTTCAGATGACATCTGACAAATTCTTCCATAGAAATGTTGTTGAATGTTTTCATATTCCTTGTACCACAGTAAGTGATTTGCTGAATTATCCAAATCACCATATACTACAACAATTTATAGCTAGGCATGATGAGTGGCTAGTCATGACTAAAATAAAGCATCAATATGTGCTAAATAAAACTATGATAGTTCAGCGAATCTATACAAAGGCATGGGATGGCCTCATTTATCCCAAAAATAGGTTCCCGAGAATCACAGCTCTTGGTGAATCATCCTACAGTGCTAGTCCTTCTTCATAAAAAGGTTTCCATGGGTGTATCCAGAAAACTCCACTGTGTAATTATGTTGTCCAGTCATGAGGACTATTCATGGCCAGTTTCCTCGTGGGCCTTAACTGGTTAAAAGGCATCCACATTGTAGATAATATGCTTTCCGTAGGATTGTTTATAATCTTGTAATAGGAAAAAGATTATTTAGTCATGAGACTCGGAGCACTTCTTCGAATTTTGGTGGATATTGAACCACATCTCCGTGATTGATAGAATCTTTCGTACTCAACTTGTTGGTCTGATGGTCGTATGTTTGTCCCCATGCCATGTCTGGCCATTCATTCTTTCGTCACCAGCGCGACGGAACCCGTTCATCTGCCGTCAACAATAACGGCGGTGACAGAGGAAGCAAACGTACACTGTAAAACAGTTATGTGGCAGGTTGGTGGCGTGGACTCACTGACAGCTCCACGTCAGATATTTATGGGTTGATCTGGTTTGCGTTGTTTTTAGTATGATTTTTTTGAAGTTTTTGGATGTGTTTTTCGCTCAATTTTTTAATATTTATTAGGAATTTAGAGAAATCAAAAGTTTGATGGATAGTTCTGCACAATAAAAATATTTTAGTCAATTTTCAAAGTGCTGAATGCATATAATAAAAAACCAATTTAAATAAACTAAATCAAAATTTTACCTTAAATTTTTCTGGCTAATTCCAGCACCAATTTTCCTAACTGAGATCGGATCCTGATATTAGGGATCAGGGCCTTACTTACCTTATCTCCTTGGCCCTCTGAGGATAGCTCCTATACATACAAGGTACAGGGATAGTGTAAAGGGATCAGAAAGTTCAAAACATCGCAAAAACACAACTCCCGTATAATAAACCTAAAAACAAGTTCAAAAAATCGCAAAAAAACAACTCCCTTATAATAAACCTAAAAAAGACCTCATTATAATGTCGTGGCCCGTGGCCCAAGGACGGGTGGTTTGAGTGCGCATGCGGACTGAATATTTTCAGTGAACGAGGTGACGTGGTTTCTCCAAAAGGCAGATCCGACGGCTGTGGTGCTTTCAACCTTTTGTACGATGGTATTTGCAGAAGACATTGTGATCTCCTATTTCATAAATGGAATCCGATATTATATGTTTTATTATTTTAAAATAAATATTTTGACTAATTAGGGTTTTACCGATCGATTAGTTTTTGGAAATAAAGGACATAACGATAAGTAGAGCACGTGGATTTTCCTCCTATGCATCTCTGGTCCGAGGCGGCCCACGCCGTGCGCCTCTCAATGATAAACATGTGGGAGCAGGTGAACAGTGATGCATTTTCCCAATTGAGAGAAGACGGTGATTGATAGAAACTTAGGAACAAATGAATAAATAATAATAGTATTGTTTATTGAAATAGATAACACAACACGGCAAGGCATGCCGTACTGAAACGCCACCAAGATAACATTTTTTAACAATTAAAAAAGTCGTCTGAGTAAATTCGAATTAAAACTATATAACAATTTCATTAGTAATATTACGATTGAAAAAGTTATTTGACACTTTGTTTGTGTCGGGAGCCTTGAGATTCCATAGACACATGTTCCTAGCGGTGGAAAAACCATTTTCTTTCATTTCGTTGTAATGTACTTTTCACATGCCGACTCCCTAAAATTAATGATAAAATTAAAATAAATAATTATCAAATTTTCCATTTCCATTAACTTGCAGAATCTTCAACTTTTGTACTCTCTAAGTAGTGGCAGCTATGGATGCCGCTTTATATGTGGGGATCATAATTAAGCAAAGCAATCTAAAAGCATAAGAAGTCAAATAAAACGTACTACATCAAACCTTAATATCCTTAAAAAGGGATTCGTGGTTAGAATAGAGATGGAGATCTTAGATGCACTAATGGATTCTATACTTGGCATTGGCGAGGATCGCTTCACCGAATCACATGAAAAGAGAATCATACAGAACCCCATTAATATGTGGATTTGAATGTCCATACGCATTATATATTATAATATTATAGTGAGCTTTTGATTTATAATGTAGAAAATTGTCTTTTATGGTCATAAATGTAAATAAGCAATATACAACAAACAATTCATAATTTAATGAAACAATGGAATATCTTTAAGCAAGCAATATACACCAAACAATTCATAATTTAATGGAACAATGGAATATATATATATATATATATATATATATATATATATATATATATATATATATATATATATATAATGTTTTGGCATCTAATGATGTATATTATTTATCGTAATCTTGTACGAAGAATTTCGTATTGAAGAATTAAATTGAGGTGGAGTTTTTGTAAATTCATTTGTATTTCTAATAAATGGTTATTTATATTTTTTTTTTGAGTGACATTCAAAGGAGATATAATGGTTTTTTTATTTTCCAGAGTGAGATATAATGGTTACATGTTAACGATTTAAAAATGTTAATTTTTTTGTTGTTTAGTTATAATGTTTTTAATTAGTGTTAAATGAAAATCATTATTTTTTGGGGTTATTTTAAGTGAGTTTTGAGATTATTATATAATTAATTTGTAATTTGAATAGTCATTATTCAAGCTATCTAAATTTTTGGGGATTACACTAGATTTAGATCACACAAGCTTTTAATTAGACTTTTGCCTAGAAAATTATATACCCTATAAATAAAAATAATTAAATTTTAATTAAAATATTATATTTTAAATAGAAATAAATTTTTTATAAATTTAAATAGTATTAAAATATAACTTAAATAATATACTTAAGAAATTTAAGATATATATATATATATATATGGGGTTTGAATGTTAAAATTAATTTTAAACTTCAAAATTTTAATGAGAAAGATAAATTATTTTAAATATTAATATATATAATCTAATCAAATATTATTTTTTTGTAGTATAGATAAGTTATCTATTAGTACAACCATATTAATAAATGTGATTGATATAAGTAGACAAGCCTATATGAATCACATGCACAACTAAATTAGTAAATGTGACTGAAATAAGTCAATAAGTATTAATGCTATATATTTAATAATAATATCAAAATTCACCTTAATAAATATATAATAATAATAATAATAATAATATATATAAAAATTTAGATCTAAGACTTTTGTGATCCATAATGTAGAAGAAAGTCTTTTGGATTAATCGAAAGACTTTCTTCTATATAGAAATTATTATTATTATCATTATATTATAATTGTGATTATTATAATTATAATTATTATGTTATAATTGATCAATTAAAATTACAATTACAATTACAATTAAAATTAATTATAATAAAAAAAATATTAGTTAATTAATAATAATAATACTTAATAATAAAATAATTAATAATTAGATTATTAACATTTATTAATGATACCAATAATATTAATTACTAATGACAATAATAATTAATGGTGTAAATTTAATATCAATTTTATTGATATTGATAAATATATAACAATATCAAAATTATTATTATATTTTTTTTGGTAAGTTTGGTGGGACTACATCTTTATCATGTCCAATATATCACTCCATGAGGGCGGGGAATCGAACTGGTGACTTCGCATCAAGGAGTTCCTTAATAAAACACTCGATCACCATCTATCCAAGAACCATGAACATTATTATATTATTTTAACTATGATTATTATTATAATTATTATTAACTAGGATTATTTTTTATTAATTAATTAATAATAATTCATTAACAACAACAACAAATAAATATGGTTGATATATCCCAATAAGGGATAACATGAGTTTACTATTAATATTAATATTGACATTAATAAAAACATTATCATAATAATAATATTAACATAATTATATTATAAAATATTATTATCATTATATTATATTTATGATTATAATTATAACAACTATATTTACGATTATAATTATTAACATTATAATGAAAATTTATTCAATTTTTATTATATTACAATAATATGATAATATTATTGATATTATTAATAATATAAGAGATTATTGATATTATTAATGAAATGGATTAGTAATATTACAAATCGAATGCATAATCCTAACTAATAATATTAAACCCAAAGGATTAATATTATAAACTTTTGAGATTAATATTATAAATATAGCGATTATTAATATTATAAACCCAAAGAATTTATATTATAAACCCAATGGATTATAAACCATGGAAATAAATATTATAAACCATAAAATAAAAATTAAACCCTAAGATTAATATTATAAACCTTAGGATTAATATTATAAGACCAAGCGATTAATAAACCCATGGGATTAATGTTAAAAACCCAATGGATTATAAACTTAAGAGAATAAAATTAAACCCTAGAAATACAAACCCTAAGATTAATAAACCCAAGAGGTTAATATTATAAACCCAAGGGATTATAAATTGAGGGATTAATATTAAATCCTAAGATTAATATTATAAACCTTAAGATTAATATTAAACCTATCAATATAAACCCAAAAGATTACTAAACCTATTTGTTTAGTATTAAAAACCCAAGGGGTTATAAACCTAATGGGAAAACATTAAACGCTAGGATTAATATTAAACCCTAAGAATACAAACCCTAAGACTAATATTATAAACCTTAGGATTAATATTATAGAACCAAGGGATTAATACTATAAATTGAAGGGATTAATAAACCCAAAGGATTAATAGTATATACCCAATGGATGATAAATCCAAAGAAATAATACTAAACCCAAGTGATTAATATTATAAACCTAAGGGATTATAAACCCAAAGGATTAATATTAAAAACCTGAGGGATTGATAAACCCAAGGGATTAATATTAAAAATACAAGAGATTAATATTATAAATACAATGAGATTACTATTATTATAAACCCAAGGGATTATTAATATTATAAACCCACGGAATTCATATAAAAAACCCAAGGGATTGTTAATATTATAAACTCAAGCTATTAATAAACCTAATGGATTAATACTAAACCCTTAGATTAATCTAATAAGCCATAGGAATAACATTAAACTCATACGAATAAAAACTCTAAGATTAATAAACTCAACAAATTGCAAAGCCAAGATATTAATATTAAACCCTAATATTAATATTATAAATCCTAATATTGCAAATTATAAACCCAAGTGATTACTATTATAAATCCAAGGGATTAATATTAAAAACTCAAGGGATTAATATTGAAAACCAAAGAGACTAATATTATAAACCCATGGGCTTAATATTATTAATATAAGCGATTATTCGTATTATAAACCCAACATATTTTAAATTGAAGAGATTTATATTAAACCCAAGGATTAATATTATAAACCCTATGAATAGTTTTATACCCTAAGAATATGAAATCTTAGATTAATAAACCCAAGGGAATAATATTAAACGCAAGAGAATAATATTATACTCCCAAGCAATATAAAACCTAAGGTAAATACTATAAACCCTAAAATAAACATTAAACCCTAAGCTTAATATTATAAATCTTAGGGTTAATATTATAAACCCCAACAATTAATAAACCCAAGGAATTAATATTAAAATCCCAAGGGAATGACATTAAACCCTCGATTAATATTAAACATTAGAAATACAAACCCAATGAATTAATATTATAAACCCAAGGGATTATAAACTAAAGGGATTAATATTAAACCCTAAGATTAATATTATAAACCCTAGGCTTAATATTAAACCATAGGAATACAAACCCCATGATTAATAATATAAAGCATATACTCAATATATAAACACAAGGGATTAATAAACCCATTGGATTAATTTTAAAAACCTGAGGATTATAAACTTAAGAGAATAACATTAAACCCTAGAATTAATAATAAAACCTAGGAATATAAACCCTAAGATTAATATTATAAACCTTAGATTAATATTATAAACCAAAGATATTAATACTATAAATCCAAGGGATTAATATTAAACCATTAGATTAATGTTATAAACCCTAATATTGCAAATTATAAACCCAATATTAAAAGGCCCTAATATTATAAACCTTGTATTAAACCCAGGTTTTGTAATGTAACAACGTGACATCAAATAAATTGCAATGTAATGCAACATTGCAACAATAAACCCAAGGGATATAAACCCTAAGACAATTATTATAAAACCTAAAATAAATATTAAACCGTAATATTGATATTATAAACCTTTGGATTAATTTTTTAAACCCAAGGGATTAATATTAAAAACCTAAGGGATTATAAACCCAAGGGAATAACATTAAACCCTAAGATTAATATTAAACCCTAGTAATATAAACCCCAAGATTAATAAACCAAATGGATTAATATTATAAACTCTAGATTTAATATCAAACCTTAGGAATATAAACCCTATGATTAATATTAAAAACGTTAGGATCAATAATATAAACCCAAGAGATTATTATTAAACACTAAGATTAATATTATAAACCATAATATTACAAATTATAAACCTAATATTAAAAGGTTGTAATATTATAAACCTTGTATTAAACCCAAGTTTTGTAATGTAATAATGTGACATTGAATAAATTGCAATGTAATGTAGCATTGTGATAATGAATGCAAGGGGTATAAACCCTATGATAATATTATAAATAAACATTAAAACATAATATTAATATTATAAAACTTAGGATTAATATTATAAACCCAAGGGAATAACATTAAAACCTAGAATTAATATTAAACCCTATGAATATAAACCCTAAGATTAATAAATCCAAGGGATTAATATTATAAACCCTAGGATTAATATCAAACCCTAAGAATATAGACCTTATGATTAATATTAGAAACCTAGAATCAATATTATAAACCCAATGGATAAATAAACACATTGGATTAATATAAAAAACCCGAGGCATTATAAATCCAAGGGAATAACATTAAACCATAGGAATATAAACCCTAATATTAATATTATAAACCTTAGGATTAATATTATAAACATAAGGGATTAATACTGTGAATGCAAGGGAATAATATTATAAATCCAATGGATTATAAACTCAAGGGAATTAAAAAAAAAAAAATCCAAGGAAAAATAGCAATTTTATTCAAAATTAAGTGAAAAAATTACATATAGTAGATGCTCAAAGCATATGCATAATATCATATCTTTTTGACTAAGATCAATAAGAACTCATCAGAGAGTTACCATATTCTTTCCTACCTTTCTTTTTTCCACTTTTCACCAACCACTAGAGTTGGGTGTGGATGATACAATGGTCTTTTGAGACTCATTTATATTTGACGGGATTTCTTTGTTTGAGTCCAAGCAATCTGATGCTTAGGTTTGTTTGTTACCAATTGCTTATTTTTCGGAAGTAATCATTATAAATTGTTGTTTCTATTCATTAGGTATTGGAACTAATGCTGAGTTGAGTTTTAACATGTCCTTCTGCGTGGTGTCCTAGGAATTCGAAGCATTGTTATTTATGGTATTTGTTGTAGTTTCTTATTCTTCCGTTTCAACTATGCATGGGTCAGAAAATTGCCATCCTTTTAGCTTTTGTGGTTGTCTCTTTTTTCTTTCTTTTTTATTTTGAGGACAGGCACTTTGAAGATGACCAGTTTGAAGACATAGACGACATCTGAAGGTCGTATTCTCATAGTCAAGGGGCTGGGACCACTGCTGATTGTTGTGATATAATAAGATGCGATTTGATAATCGTTTACTAAGGTCTTCCTCCACACAGATTCTGGAAAAAGTGAAGATATCCTTGTGAGGTGGCCTGCATCTACTTTCAAAAATTTCCTAAGGGCATTCCCAATGCTTGCTAATACTTTATGATGCCAAAGATGCAAAGGTAGATTATGTAACCTTACCCATACTGGAATTTTGGAAACCACCATGGTGTTTGCGTCAAAATCTAGAAACCATGGTGTTATGAAGAGGCCTGCATTACCCAAAAACCATGGTTCCTCATGTAAAGCATATTCCCTATCTTTTGTAGTGTCGAATTTGAAAATAAAGAAACCTTTTGAGCATAAATGGATGTCACGGTTTTATGTCCATGTGAAAAAGATCCATTGATGTAGGGCCTCCAATTTGGCCCATAACCCATTGAATCTGCATATCACGGCCTTAGAAATAAACTCATCATGGATCTCATTTACCTCAGGCAATGTAATTGTCAAAGTTGGCACCGGGTCATCTGCTCCACAATGTAGGGATCAGGAGTAGTGGAAGGTTGTTCTAATTGTTTTTGTGGTTCAATCTTCCCTTTGATTGCATCTTTGAAAGTAGTTGGACCTTTAGAGCTTGTCCCCAGACATCCTCCTAGAAGTCTTGTATTAAGGGAGATATTTGAGTCACGTCCAATGTTATAATCTTGTAGCTTGTGTCCCTCACGTAATACTTTCCCTGCATAAATCAGAAGTTGAAGACTAGCTATTATATCCATCTTTTCTTGAATCATTTTTTTTTAGAGTTTTTATACCCTCCCAACTCCCGATCTTTAAACAAACAGATTTCCCTTCAAGTGATATGATATAAATATGTATCGATGCTCCTTCAGGTGGATTTGACATTGGATCTTCAAGATCCAGCCTTGAAATGTTCTCAGTTGGACAAGGTTCTCGACCTATATTTATTACTTGTTATAGGTTAAGGACACTTTCATATTTGACTCGCAACTCCCTCTGTCGTATGCTATTTGTAGCGCCAAGGAAATGATCCCATAATTGACGTCAAGGAAGTTGTACATATCATTTTACCGAGCCTCTAAATATCTCAGGTAAGAAAATGGAAGCTGACTTAATTGGGGGTTTAGTGCTTGTATTTGGAGAATCTGAACTGGCGAGAATGATGTTGAGGAAACCATCGCTCGCCTCCTAGAATCGATTGTATACAACGACCCCAGAACATCTGTAGAAAAACCCTCCTGCGAGAATCCTAAAACAGTTATAAGACAGGAGATCATAAATCTGGTGTAAAAATTGTAACCAAAAGCCCTGTTTTTGCAAGCCTCACGTGAGGATCTGATGGGAAATTCCAATTTGCGAACTTTGATGTTGCAGATATGATGATATTTACTTCGTTGACATTTATTTCTTCATAGAAATCGAGAGATCCCAAGGTAAAAGTTGAGATCCAAGGGTTGTACGGGTGAAACGAAAACTGTTGAAGTTCCACCACCTTTATTTGTCTGGTTCAACACAAGGTGAAAACAAGTTGGGATTTTTGTGTCATTGAAGTTCGTTCATTGGAGATTATGTATCTGACAGAGGTTTAGGGGAATTGCTTTTTCCTTCTGCATTAAAGGCAGAGCAGGAGTCCGTGTCTTGGGATGATAGAAGAGTATTGGGGCTTCTGTGACACCTATTCAGTGCTGAGATGCGCAATTCTGTGGGATGCATAGAACCACATCGATCTCCCAATCTCTCTTTGTGTAGAGACAAACAAGGTTGTAGATCAAGAAATTTGGCTTCCTATAAGAACCCTCACCATCACATTTGAGGATAGTTCTATCCTCTATATGCTTATGTGATGAAAGAGATCAATCTCTGGGAAGGGAAAGGTATAGATATCAATCTCGACATATTGACGTTGTTAATGGATTAGAATCAAGATCCAGATTCACTTTGACTGGAAAAAAGGTGTTGTAGATCATCACAACCCTAACCTCCAATGCGTTCTAAGCTTGGCCTTCAACCGAGTCTTTGATGTAGAGAGTTTCAAATCCACAAATATCTACAATACTGTAAACCCTCACCGCTCCACAATTACCAGAATTTACCATTCTACTTCCCCATATGCTCAACCCAGGGGAATAAAGTTAAACCCAAGTGATTAATATTATAAATTCACGAGATTAATATTAGAATCGAAGGGATTGATAAACCAGAGGGATTAATATTAAAAACCCAAGGGATTAATATACCCAAGTTTTGTAATATAACAATGTGACGTTGAATAAGTTATAATGTAATGTAACATTGCGATAATGATCTTTCGATTGACTTTCATATTGAGACAATGTTTGTCACAATGTGATGTTGGATACATTTTTATACCATTCCATTGTCATAATATTAAGCAATAATATAAAACAATAATATTATAAAACCAAATATAAAATACCCTACGATTAATGTTATAAACTCTAACATTAAATCACACTATTATAAATTATAAACCCAATATTAAACCCTAATATTAATAACCCTAATGTTATAAAGCCTAATATTAAACCCCAATTTTGTTATGTCACAATGCAATGCTCAATAAATTACAATGTAATGTGACATCGTGACAATGATTGATTATTGCAATGCGATGTTCGATACATTTGTGTACCATTCTAATGTGACATCATTAAACCCTAATATGAAACCCCAAGATTAATTTTATAAACCCTAATAATAAACCACATTTTTATAAATCATAAACCCAAATTCAAACCCTAATATTATAAACCTAATATTAAAACCCCTTATGTTATAAACCATAATATTAAACCCTAATTTGTTAATGTGTGATGTTCAATAAAATGCAATGTAATGTAACATTGTGACAACGATTGATTACCGCATTGAGGCAATGTTTGTCGCAATGCAACATTGAATACATTTATGTAATAATATAAACATAATGTTAAAAACCCTAATATTGTTTTTGTACTAATTATAGACCCAATATTAAAAACTCTAATGTTATAAATCCCAATATTAAACCCACAATGCAATGTAATGTAACACTGTGATAATTATTGATTGTCATATTGAGATAATGTTTGTCACAATGCAACATCGGATAGATTTTTGTACCATTCCAATGTCACTATATTAAACCCTAATATAAAACCCTAACATTATAAAACACAATATAATAATCCCTATGATTAATTATAAATCCTAATATTATAAAGCTAAATTAAAAATATTAATCCTTGAGATTATAAACCATAGAATTAATATTATTAACCCCACGATTAATATTGTCAACCCTAGCCATCCACTATAAGCCTCGAATGTCAACCAGTAATGAAACAAAGAGATTAATATTATAAACCCAAAGGATTAATGTTGAAAACATAAGAGATTGATATTATAAACCCTTAGGATTGATATTATAAACCCAAGGGATTAATATTATAAACGCTAGGAAAACTATTATAAACCCTAAGATCAATATTATAAACCCCAACATTATAAACTCTAAACCCAATATTAAAAACCAATTATTAAGCCCAAGTTTTGTTATGTAACAATGCAGCATTGAATACATTGTAATGTAATGTAACATGCGAGAATGCTTATTAGATTGATTGTCGTATTGACACAATGCTTGTCACAATGCAAAGTTGGATAAATTTTTGTACCATTCCAGCATCATAGTACATTAAACCCTAGTATAAAACCCTAACATTATAAAATTCAATATAAAAAACCCCATGAATAATATTATAAACCCTAATATTAAACCCCACTGCTATAATTATAAACCCAATATTAAACCACAATATTATAAACCAAATATTAAAAATATTAATATTAAATCCAAATTTTGCAATATCGCTATCTGACATTAAATAAATTACAATGTAATGTAACATTGTGACAATGATTAATTGTTGCATTAAGATCATGATTGTTGCAATGTGGCATTGGAAAGATTTTCTTACCATTCGAGTGTTACAACATTAAACCCTAATCCAAAACCTTAACATTATAAAACACAATATAATAATCCCTAAAATTATTATTATAAATCTTAAGATTATAAATTAAATATATTAAACCGTGAAATTATAACCCCTAACATTAATATTATAAACCCAAAATTAACATTATTAGTTATCCATCACTTATATCCCTCCATGTTCTTGAATTCTTACCCAGTCCGTTTACATCTAGAAAAACAAGCTCGAGGGAAAAAATACGATTTTAAAATTCAACCCCAATTTAAATCTATAATCATTTAAAATTCCGTATAAAATTAAAATTAACGAATTATTAATTTAATAATAAATTAACAAAAATATTAGAAATCCCTGACCTTTTTATTTTAACTTGAAAATGTTACTTCCAAATTTTAAAGCGGACTCCACTCTATTTACAAAGACCTTTTCAAAATGTGCCTGCAAAAATCTCGAAGGGATTTGTGACTTGGATTCGAAATCGTCGGCGCAAGTAACAGAGAGACGGGATTAAAGATTTCGATTTCCCATCAATGAAAACATCAGCATACACGTTGCAGCTTGTCTCCTCGTTCCCACGCCATGTTTGCCCATTCATTCTCTCGTCACCAGTGGGACGGAACCCGTTTATCTGCCGTCAACAATAACGGCGGTGACGGAGGAAGTACAGTTATGTGCCACGTAGGTGACGTGGACTCGCCGACAGCTCCAAGTCAGTCCCCTATAGGTCGATCGATGTTTGGGCACCCGTTTATCTGCCGTCAACAATAACGGCGGTGACGGAGGAAGTACAGTTATGTGCCACGTAGGTGACGTGGACTCGCCGACAGCTCCAAGTCAGTCCCCTATAGGTCGATCGATGTCGTGGCCCAAAGACACGGGTGGTTTGAGTGCGCATGCGGGCTGCATATTTTTAGTGAGCGAGCTGACGTGGTTTCTCCAAAAGGCAGATCCAACGGCCGTGGTGCTTTCAACTTTTTGTACGATGGTATTTGCCCGATCTCCTTTTTCAGAAATAGAATACTATATATATTTTATTATTTAAAAATAAATATTTTGACTGATTAGGGCTTTATCGATTTAGTTTTTGGAAATGGACATAACTAGCATTTGCACCTTATGTTGCAAAGGAAACGTCGTAAGGCATAGAGTGGTAAGGCACAGAGTGGCGAAGAATAGCGACATGTGAATGGGCATTGTTGAAAGCAAGGGTGGACGATAATGTGTATTCTGAAAATGGATATTTTGTTATGGTCAACCTAATGCATTCATTAATTAGATGACAACAAAAAAGTTTCGAGCCCAGGTTGAACCAACACAAATCTTTTCAACCAACACAAATCTTTTCTACAACACTGAAATTGCCTAAATGATTCCTCAATTAATGGAAATAACCATTTCCCTCCTCTAATACCTAAAATACATTGTAGGAGACCGATTTTTCAAGTAACTTAATATAACTAGCAATTGCCCCAAAAAGTGCAAAGAGAGGTCGATTACAAACAAGTTTTTTTATGTATAAAGTGTTGAGAATGGAGGATCTCGGATTAGACTTTAGTTGGACTCTGTTGGTTTGGGAGATGTATCATGTGTTACCATTTGTGCATATTATGGGCATAAAGTTGGTTATGATGATGGAGATTATTTTCAACCAATTGTGTGTTGGCAACAACTTTTGTGAATTCCTTGGGTAAGATTCGATCTTCTGGATAACGGAAATTCCAGTGTCCATTTAGTCTATACTAGAGTACAATGATTGTTGGCAAAGCTAAAGAAACTGCCATCAATGTATAGAGCCAATGTAACTGGTAGTCATCATTTTTATCCATACAGGGCTATGATTATAGGTACCAACCATTTGAGCAGGCAGGGGGTGTATTTGCTAAATAGGGATCATGTTATCCTCGTGGAGTTATTGGTTGCACTTAGAAAATATAAAGTAGGATTGAGCATCGACTATTTGGCTGGATGGAATTTTTGATAAGCGCTGGCCAATTTTATCTATTGTGTAATCATTTCCCTGATTTAAAGGCTGCTCTGAGTTACTAATAGAGACGGTTCTAAAAGATAAGGCTTCGAGAACCTTACTTTAGTTGGTGGAGGCTTAGTACATTTTCTTCTGAAGCTTTGGCCTCAAACTCGAAAGCTACTTGTAAAGCATTCTCCAAAGCATTTATACTAAGCAGGTCCATTTTTCTTTGGATATTTTGGTTGAGAGTCCTCTGAGAAGTGAGTCGAGGAACTTCCAATTCGTCACCATGGACTTGAAGCCATCAAAAATATTGTTTGATGCCTTTGACTAGGTACTTGCCTTACATGAATCCACTGCTTCATGATTTCCTCTGCTTTCCCCTTCAGGTATAACCTATCTTGTATTTCTTGCTTGAAGCATATCAAAGTTTGTGTAGGAGGTGAATTTGAGTTGACTAAGTCTCGTACAAGAGCCCACCGCCATGTTAAGGGTTGGTCGCTCCATACTGACTTCTTTTAGTATCAACTTCTATGCATCATTCAGTTGTTATATTTGAAAGAAGGCTTCTCGTACAAGAGCCCACCACCATGTTATGGGTTGGTCACTCCATACGGACTTCTATTAGCATCAACTTATGTGCATCATCCAATTGTTACATTTGAAAGAAGACTTCTAGGCTTTGTAATGAAGCATCCATCACTTATATTTTAGGATTAAAAGCTTGATATATAGTTCATATATCAGTGATGTTATTGTCCCATAATACCATAAGACTGAAAGATTCATATCTGGTTGGAATTTCGATGATAATGACGGCCTCACATTCTGCTAGACTCCACATTTTCTGAAAGGCCGGGAACATATTTTTCATTTTAGATGCAATTGTTGGTTGTCAAATATGTCTTATACATTATTTTTATTGGACTTCATGCCTGTAGAGATATTTACTCTTGGCTACTTCCCCAGCCATGATAGAGAAAAGGAGCCCAAACACTTGTGAAGCTTCTTCCTCTGCATAGGTGGTGTGTCAAAATGGGTTCTCTTTTTGGCAGACATTTGAGTAACGGTCTTCCGCCAATATAAGATTCTGGTATGCAAGTATAATTTCAACATAGAATTGCCTACATGAACTTAGACCTGAACATTGCCTGAGAATAGAGACTTCAAAGCTAGTTCTTCAAGCGCATGTAATGTAGATTCATTTAGAAAAAGGATGCGTGAAGACAATTGTAATGTTGAAGACAGACTTTGATCACCATATTGAGGAACTAACATTGTGCCCGAGCTCTACTGGCTTGAGAGTTTTGACAGGGTTTGTGTTCGACTAATATAGTCAACGAAGGTGAGTATTGAATAGGTTCTGATTGGACCACAAAACCATGATGAGTCTCAATGATTCCTCAGCAAGGCATCAACCAAAACAAAGCAGGAATTACACAAGCCTTTCGGGATGCTCTCTAAAGAAGCATGAAACTTCTCATTGTGTTCAGCAACATTTCTATTGAAGGTCAAGTTGGCTCATGTAAAGCAAGGGAAGTTTTGCATCTTCCACAACTTCACATTGTCAAAGACAGTCGTATTCTCTTGTCCAATGTAAGAAGAGAGAACACTTACAATGCAATATATTCATAAAAACATACTAAGAAATGATAGTTATCAAGATAGAATCTGAATTCAAATGTGGATACCGTACAATACAGAAAACAATTGGCCCACAAAACTACAGTTCAGAAAATTTTAGGAGTACTCAGTATACATATTATTAAAGCAAAAACATGCACTTCTTCAAATTTATTGAAAAAAATAGGCATGTGGATAGTCCAGACTAATTTTATCAAAAATTTTAATGATTGTATAACATAAACCCCTACAAAAATGCTCAAAGGTCCGTTGAGCCTTCTGATGCAATCCCTTCAAGAAATGTATTTCCTTATGATACACTATAAACTGTACGAAACCCAACAAAAACTAGAGTAGCAGGTCTTCTCTAAAGAACATTAGATTTATTATTGAGATTATTACAAGTTTGATTTAAAAAAGTTGATAGCCATCACACTATTTTCTTGTGCTTGGTGGGCGTATGTATTTGTTTGCGTGTGTTGTGATTCTACTTTTGATAATGCAAATGATGTAACCTATTCTAGGTGTTCTGGAAGTAAGAAGGATATGCACAGACATTAGGTACACCCTTTCAAGTTGAAAAATAAAAAATAAATAAGCACATATCAAACAGAGAATATATGACTAAATACCTAGTGGAAGCTACTTATTTAGTATGTTGGCTCGGTTGGCATGCTTCATTTGAATGTAACTTTGTTTATGAAGGTCTAAGCAGGCCTTTAAGGTGCAGGCAACAGTGTCCCAACTACAAATGCAGTCTCCTCGAGACTTCACACATGAACAAAATAGACAAACCTCTCTAGGCATCAGCAGCAGCATAGTCTTCTGAAATCTCCCATGGCTAGCTCCTAAAACGTCGTTAAACCATGCACTGAATCATTGTAAACGCTCACTGTATCTTAAAAAATTATTATTACTTGTAAAATTTGTCATTGAAAACAGAATTTTTGTGCGACAGGATAAACAAATTAGTGCAGCACGGACAATCAAGTGAGGATCTGCAGGTTGTTAAAAGGCGAGCCCGTTCGAAAATGCACCTCCCCTTTGAACTTTCTCATTAAATAATTTTAGGTCGAGGGGACCCATGTGAAGGCTTCATAGCAGCACGGATTAAGAGCATATGGATGCTGGTTATATGGATCTTTCAATTTTTGTAACATGTCAAAGGCTGTACTTGAATGGAGTGGTGTTCATTTTTTATGAAATGAAATAAAGTGCGAGGTTGAACTGCAGGGAAAATGGACACCATTTTTTCCAATAGAATTAATTTAGATTTATTTTAAATATAAATCTAACATGAGTTTAGAGGGATTTAATTTATTTAACAAATATTATTTTAATGTTTTGTGTGGTTATTTTTTTTATTTTTGTTTTTGTAAAGTTTTATTTTTTATTTTATTTTGGTGGATATGAGCAAAATTTCAACTTTGATGATGGAGGGACACCCTTACACATCATACTCGATCGGTTTAATGAGACAAGTAAGAAACTTGCAAACTAATGACACTAAGTAAGTTAAAAGACAGGAGAATGGAAAAAAGGGATGCATGGAAGGTGTTGAGTATGAAATGATATAGCCACTCTATTTTAATTTATTTAGGCTTATTATTCTTAATGAGGTTGGACAAGTCCCTATATGGTTACACTTCACTAGAAGGAGGATATAACCACAAAAATGAAATAATGCAACAAGTATAAGTTCCAAGCATCATGATTCATTTCCAACTTCAACCCACAATCTTTACATCCCAATATACTAAATGAAAAATATTCTTATGAATAAATGACTAATGTACCTCATGCGTGTTGAGTCTCCATCATTGGATGAGTACACTTATTTCAAAAAATGACCTGAGCATATGAGAAAGATGCATCACAAGAGTTGTGTATGTGGATAATGTCAATTATTATTTCTATAATGTGAATCATGGAGGGATGATGATTATTATCTCATGATGCCCATGGCTTCTTTCAGCCTACCCTTCACCAGGTATCACCGCGGGGACTCCCAAATGAATGGCAGAACGAAGATGCAATACACGGCCGAGGGGATCGAACCCGCGACGTACATATATCTCCAGTTGCTGGAAAAGTAGGACAGAGCCGGCAGCACTGCTATGCCGAGAGAAAAGAAGTAGAAAGTCGACATGCCAACCGGTGCTCTCTTGGACGGTCCGACGGCTTCCGTCGCCAAGACGAACGACGACAACCCCAGGCCACCATTGCTAATTCCCGTCAATAGACGGAGAATTAAATAAACCCAGAAATTCGGCGACATTGCCGTCAAGAAACCAAAAAATGGCATTGCAGATGCAGACCAACTTCAGGACACCCTCACGCCCCAGCGAAGAATCCGATAGATGCCCAGATATCCCTGCACCTGTATCAAAAAATAAATCAGAAACTGAAAGAAAATCTTAATGGCGATCAGCCGTCAGATATAAAAGCGCACAGGGGCTGAAAATATCAATTACCGAGCAAACACCCGACAAAGAACGCAGACTGCAAAAACCCAACTTTGTATTTCTGGCCGCAGACGAGATCCCATCCGCAGACCGTCGAAACCCCGGGGCCTCCGTCCCAGTCCCATGAGGCCGGGTCCATGGAGCATATAGATCCCGTCGGGCTGCAGGATTCGAACCTTGGCTTCACGGTAAGGAAATCCTCTGGAGTTTTCCCTCCATTGCAATGCCAATGGGGTTCATAGTCGGCGAAAATCATGACCATCGTAGGAAAGGCCTCCAGTGTCCGTGCGAGGCTCGACAGCAAGAAATGCTTAATCTGCCACCGCTCGAACAATAACTCAGAAGACACAGAGGCCATTGGGTTGGGAGACAAAAGGACAGTGTGAGGATCAACGACCAAACTTCCTTCAATCGTCTAACACCACAAATCTACGGTCAACAATAAGACACGGCATCGGCTGGGGCAATTCATTTCAAAGGGAAATGCCTTACGGCGTAATGAATTGAATTTTGTATCCCAAACTCGGTCAACAATAAGACACGGCATCGGCTGGGGCAATTCATTTCAAAGGGAAACGCCTTATGGCGTAATGAATTGAATTTTGTATCCCAAACTGTTTTCGAAATTATATCCATATGGATTAACTGTTAATAGTTGTTGTGAAGATCTATGATAAACACTTCACTGTTTTTGTGGAGATCTATGATAAACACTTCACTGTTTTTGTGGAGATCTATGATAAACACTTGCACTAGTGGATCACTTTGAAGAATACCTGCAACCAGGGCAAAGCCATGTCCAAATGACTTGGTCAGCTAGCCAAATAATGCTAGAACATAAATTATAAACTAATGAATATATTCTCTATTCTCAGGAATCCTCTGCTTTTTATATTCGGATCATATAGATAATGAGATCAACATATATGAATCAGAATAAGTGATTAATAAACCAACACAAATCCACAATACAACGAAAGTCACCTTCCTGATCTTAAAATGACCTTGCATTCTGCCACCAACCAGCATTTTCTATTAATTAATTTAACAAGAGTTCTCTCTTGTTTATTTAAACTGCATGACTCCATTCCATTAGGCCTGCACAAAATTTAATTTGAATATTATTAAATGCAGGCCTGCTAATGGTGATGGAGTAGTTGATGGCCACCATTTCCAAATCTTATATTAAGTCGTAGAGATGGAAATCGTGCTATAAATATATATATATATATATATATATATATATATATATATATATATATATATATATATATATATATATATATATATATATATATAGTTAGTCACATTAGCAATTATAATTCAATGGTGCTGGCTTGGGCATTGATTTTGAGAATATCATCATTCAAATTCAAAATTCAAGTAAGCAACCTGCCTACTACTGCCTACTCTTTCCGAATCAAAAAGGGAAGTTATTGGTTTTTTCTCATTTCAAGGATAATCTGTGTTATGAACTCACAAAGAGTTTATTATAGATAATAGAATTTTTCGTCCAATTTCTGTGTTGCAGGGTTTTTTTCTTTTCTTTTCTTAGTGCTGTTCCCTGCAATTGGAAGTTATATTGAGTGGTAGATTCATCGTAACTGCTATGTATTAATCATGGATAGGGATCATTATGAATAATATGTACATGTGCATGGGAAATGATAAGCTCTTGCTGCTTGCTCTATTAATGATGAAGGGAAAGCGTGAACTTTCACAGGAAGTCCTCAATTTTTGGAATATTTGATGGCGTCTAAGCTGGCGGTAGAGGATAACTTTGACTTTCTCCATCCATGGCACTGAAATTCTATCTTCGCACAGATTTTCCTAAAGCTAGAATCTCATCAGAAAGCCTTTTCAACCTTAAATTTCCGATAAAACTTTAATGCTCTTAAACTGTTTAGGTGTGCGTATTATATGACTTGGAATTCTGAAACTGAGTCTAACTTGAGAGATTTTGAACCAGAACTCCTTGATGTGTCAGTCTTAATTATTCAAAATCATTGAATTGGTACATCCAGGAATTTTACGAAGTAAAGATGGAATTGTACCACTAAGTAAGATAAAACAAGATGGATTTCTGCGACGAATTAATAGATCAAAACATCATAATGAGAGTCCATGAACTCATGGGTATCTTAACGTAGATAAAACTGAGTGAATGAGGAAACTTGCAGGCATAAAGTAGAAACCTGAGCTTAGAGAAGCCAAAAAGCACAGTAGATTTTGGAATAGAAATAAGCTTTCCTATTTTGGGTATTCTAAGATATCTGTTTTTGTATTTGAAAAATCAGGTGACGTGGCAAATTTATCTCGACACCAGACTTGTGACTGAATTTTGATAATGTTGGTCTGTGATGAACAATTGAAAGGCTACAGTCCTTAATGTGAATAACCTATGCAAAATTATCTTTAACTGCTTCAATATAAATGAGTTCCATGGCCTTACAAGAAGGAAAAGTGTCTGATACCAACTTGACAACTTCTGATAAAAACAGCGTACATGATACAGTATAGAAAATCATACAAAATATTAAGAGTTCAAAAAGAGAATTTGTTGGTGGAAGTACTCTGGTAGAGGATCTCGATGCTGAAGGTGCACTCAAATATCATAGAAGGAAAAGCAACCGAAAAAATCCCAAGTACTTTCAGAAAAGAAAACTTGTTGCTGGAAAGAGCAAATCTACATCTTCAAGATCATTCAAAATATACCAGGGATTTACCGATGAAAACCATCCTGCAGCTCTGAATTCCTTCCACGAGTTTACACTGCCTGTAGATGAAGATGATTTTTCATTGATTAGTTCTCCCGCTAATACTTGCAAAGAAGAAAGCTTCAAACTTGTTTTAGATGACAATGGGGCTTATACTATAGACCCTTACATTGGGCCTTATGATCATAAAACTTTAAGGGAGGAAAATCTGCAAAACAACATCGACATACAAAGAAATGTTGAAGAGTTTGGGGGTTGTCAAACAATTTCAAGAAATGGATGCAGACTTCCTTGGTCCTGGTCTGGAAGGCGAAATGGTAGAGGTAAAAAATTGAAGGGCATCAGAGGGAAGAGGTTTTCATGTGGTGTGCTGGTTGCCAATTGGAGAAAATCACTCTCTGATTCTGCTAGTACTCTGCACTATCAAGAACCTATTCAATTTGAATATGTTACAGATTTTTCTTCCTCGGATTGCTCCTATTCAAAGGATGAAACCCCATTGGTCAGATCCCCCCCCACACGAATGTTTTAACCTTGGACTCGCCTCTGGACGATTATGGTGATTCTCCCCATGTAAACAACAGACGTTTCAGTGAGCTAGATCTCCATCCTCTCATCAAAACTCATCACAGGACCAGAAAGTCAGGGATTAGTGAATATGAGACAGAGGAGGAATCCTTACAGATGAGGACTAACGAAAACATGTTAGTGAATAGAAGCTTGAGTCAAAAGTACAGTCCCAAGTCTTTCGAGGAACTGGTTGGGCAGAGCATTATTGCTCAAGCTCTTTCCAGTGCAATTAACAAAGATAAGATTGCACCCTTTTATCTTTTTCATGGGCCCAGAGGTACAGGGAAGACATCTGCTGCAAGAATATTTGGTTTTTCTTTGAATTGCATGGCTGATTGCAATGCAAAGCCCTGTGGAAATTGCAATGGGGGAAAGAATAAGAATAAAGAATAAGAAAGCTTTCGCCAACAGAGAACGAGAATGCCGAGGAGCCATGAAATGAGTGACCACAAAGTAGAGCGATCAAGTGAAGAACTGGTGTGAACTGGTGTGAATATTCGGCTCACTGTGTACCATGGGTTTTCTGTCACCTTCTTCACCGCCGAATGGATGGACGGCTCTCCTCACCACACCCTGCCATCTTCGTCAAGGGACATGATCCACTTCATAGAGCTCCCTGATGTTCAGATCGAGGCGCCTCAGATTGCTGTCCTCTCTCATCCATCCACAGACGCTTGGCCTCTCTTCGGTGAAGCTTGGTTTCTAAAAAGGCCGATGATCTAATGGTTGGAGTTTATTCCATCGTCTAACAATCGATCTAAGGGCCCATAACCAGACACCGCGGCACGGAGGGGAGTTCCTCTCAGAGGGAACGCCTTACGGCGTAATTACGGTATTCCAACCACTATTTTCTGCCATTTTGGCTCCGAAAAATGACATTTCCTAAATTTAAGATCAATTTTCTTTCCTGATTAAAAAATTGAATGATATAAATCAAGTACATTGTTGTAATAATTATTTGCCATTGGTATAAATTTAAATAGTCTAAAAGGTTTGGAGACTAATTGAATCCTATGAACTTGGAGTTTGACTATTAAAGATAACACATGAATGAACTGCCAATGAACTGTGTTCAGAATCTTCCTTTTAACCTCTGAAAAGTAAAGAAACTTTACACTGCCAGGAAACAACACGGGTCCCAAGAGATTTCGAAATTTCCAAAAAGAGTAAAATGATAACTCTATAATATGACATTTGGCTGTCAGCGACCTGAAGTTGAAAAAAAAATGTTATTTAAAATGCATTTATGTTACAAATATCCATCAAAGACGCTAAGCGAGATGAATATGCTAACATTACAGATAAAATTAACAAGATCCAACCATCCGCCAAAATGTAGAGAGACCAAAAATACAATTCGCAATATTTTAGTATATATTTCAGTTGTGCTGTAGGGATCTCCCCTCAATACATAAAGAACCAGCCCAGAGATGCTGCATAAAGCTACACTCGCTTAACAAGTTGATATTCCAGATTCTCCTGTAATGTACACTTTTGAGAAAAGCACAACCTTTCTCTAAAATCTATATATAGCTTCTAGCCATCACAACTTGACGACATGGCTCTCTAAAACTGATAAACTGAGATCTTCTCTTGATTGTGATCATCGACTCTGCAACCGCATTTGACCTCTGTGAGGCGTCCACAAGGGTCCAGTATCAGTTTGTATTTGCCCCAAATTGCTTGGAAAACACAATCCAACTGACACAGTTGACTGGTGCTTGAGAGAATCAGCATGTTGCACACTTCCACCTGCAAGGCTTTGCGCAAGTCCAAATGGTTGCTGACACCCTGAATTTGAAGGGCTAAGTGGTATCTTTGCTCTTCCATCCCCTGAAAATAATGAAGAAAAATAATTCCAGTTACATTACAGAATATGATGCTTGGGAAAACACAGACAGAAATCATATACAATTTGCAACATCATGATTCATAACTGTTTTAATTTCATTTCAAGGAAGAATAAACAACATTATTAGAATTACATGACAAATGAATTTGGAAGGTTTCCTGTGATGAGATCAATAAAGTAGATACAAAATCCTTCTTGTAAAGTAAAACTAAACAATAGAAATCTTAATGGCGACCACATGAATTTCTATCCCATCCAATCAGGATTAGTAGACTGAGCATGTTATTAAAAGAAGCAAAGCTTCTCCCCCGAACCACTTATAGGGAAGGCAGTTTCACAACACATGAGACAGAATAAAATGGGGGAAACTAGTTGAAGGATCAAAGCACCAAAGACAATAGAAACAGATCTACAAACTGTAGTCCTGGACTTAAATTTCAGTTCAATGATAATACATGAGAAGAGTAGAACATGCAGCCTACCTCCTACAATGGATGTCAGCCCATCCCCTAGAATTGCCTTATTTGATCCTTTTTTAGTTTTTTATAGTAGCTTCAACCACACCAGTTAGCAATTCTGGAAATGAGTTCAAACAACTTTAGGAAAATGGAAAAGAAGAGATGAAATTCCTCATTGTAAATAAATGTCAGTTGCATCAGAACCAAGCCCATAAAAAAAGAAATCCAGTCAGATCCAAAACGTATCCATGTTTACAGTATGTGTAAACAAAGCTAAAGCTTTTGGAGAGATGCAAAAGTGGTGAACTTCTATTCGATCCTTGCTAATTCTGTCCATGATATGAACAACTTCCCCATATAACTCCGTTTGTCAAGAATAACTTAGAGCAATGCCTTTGGAGAAAAAAGGAAATGATAAGCAAATAATGAGCATGTAAGAGGTTGGGGAAAGTTAAGCCTAGATCACACGGGAAACACATTCAACTTGAGTTTGTCACCATGTTGATGGTTATCCCCTGGATTAACTACCTACGAAGGTGCACTGTCTTCGATATCTCTTGCATGTAAAATTTTCCCTCAATTTCCAGGGTCGAAGAAGTATGCATTGTATTAAATTATAACCAAAATTGGAATCAAACTATTCTAATGTTAAAAACTTCTTCTGAATGTCACTCATCAGAAAAGGAATGCATTGCCATGGATCAGTGGCCAATGAAGAGGAGCATAAAAAAAATAGTGACAAGCATGATCTGCAATGTTACAATTGATGTTATAGCTCAGATCTTTTTGACACATTTCACAAGCAGGGAACAAGGAAAGAATCCTGAGCATATGACCAGAAACAAGGGTCAACTAAGATGCCCTAAGGCACATGCCAAGAAACGTGTTGGTGTGAAAACAGAACTAGAGAGGACACTCCTTTGTGACCAGATGCTGAAAAGAGTCATGGCTATGCAGGTTAGCCCAGTAGCAAATTTAGGCACTATGGATCTGGTCTTGAATAGAAAAAACGAAATAACTAATTGCTAGATTCCTGTTTGCATATTAAATACAAGGGATGAAAAACATATCATTAATAATTTCTCACTGCTACAAGGTACCTCCAGGGAAATACACTTGCTGTTTCTTCAATTTGGTCGCTTCTTTAACATAGTTACGACACATACTAATGACCACACAACATTTCAAATTCAAGTTAGCCTCTTTTCCTAAATGACTATCTCGTCCGTAGAAAAGATCAGCTCTATAAACTCTATTATAAGGTTTATTAAGGAACACACACATGGTATGACTTCTACATTTGAGAAATATATGTGTTTTATAATTAAACAAGCTTTGGGAAGTATCCTGTGTACAGTGTTAAATCTTTTATATTTGCTTTAAGGAAGGCATGCTTTTTGAAATTCATGCTTATAGGTCGATCGATGTCGTGGCCCAAAGACACGGGTGGTTTGAGTGCGCATGCGGGCTGCATATTTTTAGTGAGCGAGCTGACGTGGTTTCTCCAAAAGGCAGATCCAACGGCCGTGGTGCTTTCAACTTTTTGTACGATGGTATTTGCCCGATCTCCTTTTTCAGAAATAGAATACTATATATATTTTATTATTTAAAAATAAATATTTTGACTGATTAGGGCTTTATCGATTTAGTTTTTGGAAATGGACATAACAATAAGTAGAGCGCATGGAAATTTCTCCTGTGTGTCTCTGGTCCGAGGCGGCCCACACCGTGCGCCTCCCAATGATAAACATGTGGGAGCAGGTGAACAGTGATGCATTTTCCGAATTTTGAGCGAAGACCGTGATTGATGGAAACTTAGCAACAAATTGTATTATTAATTTGGTTATACAACACGGCAAATAATTTCGTATTAAAACGGCAAGAAGATAACATTTTTAACTATATAACAATGTCATAAGATAACTTCTTTAACTATATATAAGAATGTTCTTGGTGATATAACAATTTAAAATATTTATTTGACCCCTTTGTGTTGGGAGCCTTGAGGTTCCAGAGACACATGTTCCGAGCAGTGGAAAAACCATTTTCTTTCATTTGGTTGTACTGTACTTTCACATGCCTACTCCCTAGAATTAATGATAAAATTAAAATGAATAATATATCAAAGATAAAATGTACTAAATTAACCTTACCAACCTCTGTATAAAATGATAATGTGGCAGAGTTTGTGAACAAAGTATTAAATTAGTTTTTTTTGTGGAGGTCATTGATAAAATATTAGTGAATCCATCTATTGGATTTTAGATGTACTAATGGATACCATACTTCTTCATATTGACAAGGATGCCTTCACATAATCACATACATGGAAAGAAAAACAGAACTCCATTAAGATGGGATAGTTTGGAAGATACCATCACTCTTGAATCGCCCTATAGCGCCACCCCTGATGAAGTTCAGGTTTGCTTTAATAATTTTAATGGGTTGAGGAATGGTTTGGATGGTTAAAAGTAATTGGAATTGGGATAAAAAAATTCAAATTTTTTTTACAAGTAATTGGAATTGGGGTAAAAAAATTCAAATTTGGAACTGGGGTAAAAAAATTCAAATTTTTTTACAAGTAAATTCAATTTTTTTTTACAAGTAATTGTATTTAAATTATATTTTTAATGATGAAAATAAATTCAAGAACATCAATTAATAAAACTTTCAAAATCTTAAACTTGATAGTAACTTAAATTTAAAAAAAACTCTACCAAATTTTATAAAATCTTACTTAAATTTCCCAAAAAAAAAAACAGTCCGGTTAGACTACTGCATTTTAATCTCGAACGAATGGATTTGTCACGTGAATTTGTAACAGAGAGACGGGATTAAAGATTTCGATTTCCCATCAGTGAAAACATCAGCATACACGTTGCAGCTTGTCTCCTCGTTCCCACGCCACGTCTGGCCATTCATTCTTTCGTCACCAGCGCGACGGAACCCGTTCATCTGCCGTCAACAATAACGGCGGTGACAGAGGAAGCAAACGTACACTGCGAAACAGTTATTTGCCAGGTAGGTGACGTGGACTGGCCCACAGCTCCACGTCAGCTTTGTATAGGTTGATCGGGATCTTCTAATGTCGTGGCCCAAGGATAGGGGCGGTTTGAGTACGCATGCGGACTGGATATTTTTAGTGAACGAGGTGACGTGGTTTCTCCGAAAGGCAGATCCGACTGCTGTGGTGCTTTCAACTTTTTGTACGATGGTATTTGCAGAAGACATTGTGATCTCCTTTTTCATAAATGGATACCTATATTATATATTTTATTATTTTAAAATAGATATTTTTGACTAATTAGGGTTTAGTTTTGGAAATAAAGGACATAACGATAAGTAGAGCACATGGATTTTCCTCCTCTGTATCTCTGTCCGAGTTGGCCCATGACGTGCTTCTCCCAATGATAAACATGTGGGAGCAGGTGAACAGTGATGTATTTTCCCAGTTGAGAGAAGAGGGTGATTGATGGAAAGTAGGAACAAATGAATAAATAATAATAGTATTGTTATTGTTATTGAGATAGATAACACAACATGGCAAGGAATTCCGTATTAAAACCCCTAACAAGATAACATGTTTTAACAATTAAAAAATCGTTCGAGTAAATTCGAATTAAAACTATATAACCACAATTCCATTAGTGATATAACGATTAAACAAGTTATTTGAAGCTTTGTTTGTGTCGAGAGTCTTGAGATTTCAGATAAAAATAAATATATTTTTATTAGTGGAAAAAAAGCACCCAAGTTATAATTTTATTAATGCACTAATGGATATTGTCATTTTTTAGATTTTATATTGGTTAAAATCTAAAAAGTAACTTATAAGATCTAATTATAACTCCAGAAATATTAATAGCTATAAAAAAGAAAAACTATTTTTTTAATACTTTCACATAACCACGGCCTAAAATTAACGATAAAATTAAAATAAATAATATATCAAATTTTCCATTTCATTAACTTGCAGAATCTTTATCTTTTGTATTCTCAAGTGGCAGCTATGGATGACGCTTTATATGTGGGGATCATAATTAAGCAAAGCAATCTAAAAGCATAAGAAGTCAAATAAAACGTACTACATCAAACCTTAATATCCTTAAAGTATTAAAAATTTAGATTTTAAACTTTAATATCCTTAAAGTATTAAAAATTTAGATTTTTTTTTGAAGAGATTCATAGTTAAAATAGAGATGGCCGGGTGACTCCATCTATTGGATCTTAGATGCACTAATGGATTCTATACTTGGCATTGGCGGGGATGGCTTCACCGAATCACATGAAAATAAATATAGAACTCCGTTAAGATAGTTTGGAAGATGCCATCACTCTTAAATTAGGTATAAAAAAAAAGGAGGATGAAAATGATGAGGAAATATCTTAAAATACGAAAAAAAAATAATAACTATACAAAGAAGTTTGGCCAGGAAGGCTTTGTCTTTGTAATTTTAGTTAAACTCGTATCTTATTTCCTTTAGCGTATATATTATAAATATGTGGAATTGAATGTTGATACGCATTATACATAATCTTATAATGAGCTTTTGATTTATTAGGTAGAAAAATGTGTTTTATTGTTATAAATTTAAGTAAGCAACATACAGCCAAAAATTCATAATCTAATGGAAGAATGGAATATCTTTAAGCAAACAATATACACCAAACAATTCATAATTTAATTGAACAATGGAATATCTTTAGATATATATATATATATGGTGAACGTGCAATGCTTTGTCATCTAATGATGTATATCTTGGTGCATATTATTTTTCGTAATTTCGTATTGAAGAATTAAATTGAGGTGGTGTTTTTCTATACGAGGTAAATTCATTTATATTTTTAATAAACGGTTATTTATATTTTTTTTCAAGTGACATTCAAAGGATATATAATGGTTACACGATAATGATTTAAAAATATTATTTTTTTGGGTTTAGTTATCATATTTATAATATTATAGAAAATGTTTTTTTAGTTGTGATGTGAGTTTTGAGATGATTATATAATTAATATATAATTTGAATAACCATAATTCAAGGGTATCTAAGCCATCTAAATTTTCAAGGATCACACTAATTTAGGCCACATAAATCTTTAATATCGCTAGATTTTTGCCTAAAAAGTTTTGAACTGGTGACCTTTACACCATAAGGTGTCTTGAGAAAGCACAGTGTCACCATTTTCTCTATACCCCGTAAACAAAAACTATTAATTTTTAATAAGAAATATATTTTAAATATTTTGAATAAAAATATATTTTTTTTATAAATTTAAAAAATATTAAATTAGAACTTAAGTAATATATTTAAGAAATCTTAGGAAAGATATATAAGATTTTAATGTTAAAATTAATTTTAAACTTCAAAATTTTAATGACAAAGATAAATTATTTTAAATATTAATTGATATAATCAAATCAAAAATAATTTTTATACCATGGATAAGTTATCTATTAATATAAACATATTAATAAATGTGGTAGATATATGGAGATAAGCCTATTGTTAGAATTCATAAAGAGGACCATATTGGCTCTTGTCTTCCTACTCCTTCAAGAGAGCTTTCATTTCTTCATCTCTCTCTGTTGGCATAGTTTGTTGATTCATGTCTTCAACCTCTTTACTCAATTCTGTTGTTGCAAACATGTTGTCCTGCATTTGATTTGTATATGGAGATATGCTTTTCTTCTCACTGAACAACAACTCATCTATAAGATGCTTTTCATGCATCAGATTGATCCACTCGTCATGAGATAAATAGATCTAGTCAAATTTGACTTCTTAGGTCTCTACATCGCACAAGCTTTCTTCATAAAAAAATCCAGATTCTACAATAATGCTTGTATCTTCATCATCACATGTTTTAATGTCAATTACAGGCACACATTCATCACCCATCATTGCATCTTCAATGTTGACATGTTCAGTTTCATAATCAGTCATAGAATTGAAAACACAATCATCATTTTCAAGAGAAAAATCTTCATCATCTTTGCCGTCACTGTACTTCATTTCTAAAATATCCCATAAAATTTTTGCATTTTGAATCTTACCATATTGATGTAGTATGTTGAACATGATGTTGTTTTCATCTAATGTAGATGCTATAAGACGTAATGTTGATGCATCTCTACTATCATAGTTTAAATTGATAGCATCTTCAACATAATTCAATAAATTTACCTTCCATAATGTTGTTTCCATTTCACTTGCCGATATTTCATAATTCATACCTGAAAAAAAAAGATAAATCAGACATTAACCTCTTAACAATTTCATCAAATTCTAGATCTGCATCATGATCCATGACTTGATCAACTATAAATCCATCATCATCGAATGGAAACTCTTCAGTAAATTCAACAAAATAATATAGCATCTGTCCCTTGATGCTTTCTCCTTACTTTCCTTTGAGACTCTTTCAGTCTACTTTGTTGACCCATCCATGCATTCACTTCAACACGCAAACACTCCTTGAAGACTATTGTCAGCAGAAAAATAAAAAATAACCCAATCTGTGACAAATCTCACGCATCCCGCATTAGTCGACGAATCTCACTCTTACCGCACTGGTGCTCCATTCTAGGCTCGAATCCTTTACACAATTTACAACAGGTAACGTTCTGATAAAAAAATTCAGTCAACGACCTTTTGCTAGAATAGCCACTGTTGGAAGCAACATGACCTGCAAACTGCTGCTACGCAGACAGATGTTATCCTGAATCCACCGTTCAACAAATATATAATTCTCTACCTACCATTCAAAATTCCTCTGGTCGCCCCCATGGAAACACGGTTTTCATACATTGCTTCGTCCTTAAGCCACCCATGGATCAATCAGTCCGTCAGAATGTAAGGGAAAAACAGTTATCGATCTCCACAAATATGGCACAAGGAGCTCAAATACTGGCGATTCCCTTCCACGGTTAGGTCATGTATTCCCCTGCATTGAACCTACAAGAGACTTGCAGCACGGGGTAGAAAATTACAATTATAGCGGATTCTTCAGTCTTTAGTACTTTACACACTCTAGCCGATCAGTCCTCCAGAGCCACACTTTCACGCTGTCGAGCTCTGTCCATGGTTGCCGATTTGTGGATATTGGCCACTGCGCAACCTCTGGTAGGGAATCATGACCTCCTAGATATAAATGGAGCTGCCACCAGGCCCGATCTCTTTGAGAGCCCACAGTAAAATGCAAGATCGTTCAGCCGGTTGAACAATCGTGGGCTTTTGCAATACGCCACATTTCAAAATTTGAATCAGAAGCTCTCCACAACCTTTGCAGCTTCCTTCCATGCTCACCGCACCACTTGAACTAAACGCATCAGATGAGTATTCACCATGGGGAAGATGAACGCCCAACGGATCCACACAGGGATGCCACAACTCCACTGATCTTTGATGTTGCTTCGATGGCTTGTGAGCTCCCAAATATTAGAGCAACCACCCACAATTTCTGCAACTAGAACTCACCTGCCCAAGTTCCATTGCCACGTAGACCAGTGCCTCTTCTGTGCCTCGACTAACAGATCCACCCACAAATCCACTACGCATCAGTATGTGGCTCGATCACCCATGCAACTTAGCAAATCAATCTCACAAGCCAGGATGTGCCGCGCCTTGAATGAACAGGCTCCACTGTCCTAGAGATTGCTTGATCTCCCGCTACTCCAACTACAATCTTGATCTTGACTGCCTATCATAGTTACCAAGTTCGAATTCGAATTCGATTCCAGTTAAAAATTCGAATCAAAAATATTTAATTCGAAAAAATTCGACAATACACATCTTATTTTTTTTTTTAAACAATACTTTTATTCATTCTTTTCTGAATTTATTTTAAATTAAAAATCACACAAAACTTCTATATCTTTCAAACCTTACTTTTAAAATATATTCCTAATTCAAACGGTTTTTTTTTTTTTTAGACAAAGTTCGGTTGCTGTTCATTAACTGAAAAAAGATGAGGCTAGAGCCTTACATAGGTTGCTTCTGGAGCATTGTTGGGCCAAGGAATTACAAAAAGGGATTTTTCCTTGGTCCTTGCCTTAACTAGACTGCTACTAGTGCTACTTAAGCTACTATAGATATTAACATACTGCTGTCCCCAAAATTTACATTTACAAAGCATGATTAGTCGATCTCAATGTGACTCATTTTTCTTGCTGTTGATCCTTCTGGGTCCAGATCGACTTCAATGGGCTTGACACTTGAGGAGGAGGTGGCTTCTTTCTTTTCCAGCATTTTCTTGAGTGCATCAATCTTTTCTTCAGCATGGATGCATCTTTCTTCAGCATGGATGCATCTGTTGTGCAGATCACTGTATTGTTCATGGAGGGTGTGGACCCTGTGCAGAAAGAGATTCATTTCTGCTCTATATTTGTCATGGAGGATCTTGACTTGTTCCTCCAGCCTATTCTCCAGAATGCGGACTTTGTCCTCCATTCGGTTCTCCATGCTGCGGACCAGGTCCTCCAGTGCTCTTTGCTGGGCTCGAACTTCATTGAACTCCATGTTCAGATCGCGGCAGTGAAAGCAATCCTCTGGGCGCTCCATATTTTCCTTTGGCTGAGTGTTTACTGTATTCTCTTGCTTTTTCCCTTGGCTGTGTCGATTCTCTTGGTTACTGATATGGTTTCTGCTGAGACTCTCTGCGGCGATGGGAGCTCTTAAGAGACCGCACGAAGGGTGCCTGAGACTGCCACTGATACCCTTTGAGATTTGATGAATATCAACGACGCTCCCACTGTGTAACAGAGTGAGAGCAGAGTTTCTAAAACGCTCTCCAATCTTGCTTATATTCTTCTTACTTAGATGGCCTTCATAACCGGCTTCACTCTCGAAGTTGCAATGGGATTTTCCAGATGTGAGTTGGAGCGTATGTGCTGAAGGGGTACTTAAGGAGTTTCTCCGGCTATACTGGCGGGAGAGGGGTCTCCTCATCCCGATGCTCCTTTGAATTCTTCTGCGCATATCTTGGTTGGGATCACCTGCCCTGTGACAAGGACGATTTCCTGGGCTGCGGATCTTAATTCCTCTGCGTTGGATTGTGCTTCTATGCTGTCTGCTGATACCATTGCTGTCATTCTTATCTGCTCTGACCTGTGATCCTTTGAATTGGTTGCTGTGGCAGGTTCTGCTGGATGGGATACCGCACATTTCGATTAGATATTTGTGTTTCATGGCAGCGATTGGGTGGATACGCAATCATTGCAGCGGAGCTGACCTTTGGGTTGGTTACATGCTTGGTTGGCGTGGTGGTCCGCCTTTTTATTGAGACCCCTTAAGATGTGAAAATAGTGGGCTTCTTCCAACATTTTGTGTAAATTTTGATTTCTATTGTTGATTTGTTGCAGTAGAGTATTTGGTGAAGTTCGCTTTTGCTCCATAAGCCGAATGATAATTGCTGAGTCACCAAAGACATTCACTTTCTTTATGCCCAGTTTGATGACCTGATTTAATCCTTGGTATAAAGCCAGCCCTTCAGCCCGATTGTTGGATAGGTCACCCAATCCCCATTCAAAATACAAAATAGTTTTGCCATTTGCATTGCATATAACACCTCCGGCGCCTGCGAGACCAGGATTGGATTTTGAAGCCCCATCGAAGAAGAGACAATATTTGTTGCAGTTGCTCAGCCAGAGGGCGAATTCCTCTTCCTTAGGTCTCAGCTTCCATGCTGTAGCTGTCTCTTTTGATTTTGAGTTGTCCTTTTCTTGTTCATAGGTACTGATTAGGCAGCCATAATTGATCAGGTTTCTCTCTTCAGCACTGAAGCTGCTGAGATTGATTTTGCTGTGGGAGCGAATGGTCACAGCTTCTACAGCTAAACTTATAGCTTTGTGACACATATATCTAGAGTTGTGGTTTTTATCTTGGAACACCTTCTTGTTTCTGGCTATCCAAATGCTCCAGAGCAGTGTTAAAGGTAAAGTGCTCCATATTCTCTGAGATAATTTGATCTTCTTACTCTTCCATGGGCAAAGTTTCTTCCAATTTTTGATTGCCTCTGCTATGTTTGGGTTAGGATTCCATTCTGCTCCTCCTACAGAAGCTAGATCTTTCCAACAATTTGCCGCCACTTGACAGTCCATAAACAGATGCTGTATAGTCTCTTCTGCTTGAAGACAGATTGGACACCTGGAAGGGCCTAGGATGCCCCTCTTTTTGAGGTTTTCAGCTGTTAAAATCTTTCCTTTCAGGAGGAGCCAGCAAAAGAATTTAACTTTAGGAGGGGCTTCTGCTTTCCAAACCAGTCTCCAATAGCTCCATGTGTCCTGTGGAAAGGTATTGGCGCATAGATGTTGGTATCCTACTTTGGTTGTGTATTCAGTGCCTGAGGGGTCCCATCGAAAGCTGTCTCTGACACCCTTCTGAATAGGGGCCTTGCTGTGCAATTGGTCTTTAAGAGCGATGAAACTTGATTCCAGATCCCTTGGGTAGTTCGGCAAATCCCAGCCAGTCCATGCTTGGGAGGAACTTCCCCACTTGGAGATTTGAGCTAGATTCCAGATTCCTTTGTTTTGTAACCAGTTTAAAGCTGGGATTACTTCTGTTTTGGATTCTATGGGGCTCTGGCCAAGGATTCTATCTTTAGAAATGCTGATGTTGCTTCCTTCTCCAGGTACTTTGGAGACGTGCTGGGCCATGATTGGGATAATTTTCTTGCACAACTTCCAGATGTTGGAGCTGTCTCTATTGGGTATGTTTACCTCCAGGAGCTTGTGCCTAGAAGTGCTGAGATACTTGGCTTCTAAGACCGATTTCCACCAGGCAGAGTTCCCCGTGATTAATCTCCAAACAATTTTAGCCCCGAGAGCTAAATTCAAGAGATATGGAGACCTTATTCCGAGACCTCCTTTTTCTTGGGGCTGAATGACACTTTTCCAACCAACCAGATTGAATTTTTTTTTCTCTGATTTCCCTCCTTGCCAGAGGAAAAATCGAAGGGCCTTTTCCAATTTGTGATGGAAGTTCATTGGCGCTTGTAACAAAGTAAAACGATAGATGGGGAGAGAGGTCAAACCTGATTTGAGAAGAACAAGACGGCCTGCTGGGTTCAGCCACATGGTTCCCCAATGTTGAATTTTCCTTTTGATTTTATCAAGAATTGTGTTCCAAGTTTCGATCTTCAGAGGGCCTTTGCTCACTGGCATTCCTAGATAAGTGAAATGATTCCAATCGACCTTGTAAGAGACCTCTAAGATATTTGCAATACTTTGAATGGTGTGAGCCGATGTATTCCATCCGTATATGCAGCTTTTGTCTTGGCTGACTCTTCCTCCAGAACAGTCCATAAATTGATCCAGGATCCTTTTGAAGCGCCTAGCAATGATAGTCGAAGCACCACCCATCAGAAGGGTGTCATCAGCAAATTGGGAGTGGTTGATGTTCTTTGTGCCCTGCTCGAATTTGATACCTGTTATTAGTCCTGCTCTTCGATTGTAATCCAGTGCTTTGCTGAGGGATTCGGCTATGAGAATGAAAAGGTAGGGGGAGAGGGGGCAACCTTGCCTAAGTCCTCGGGAGGATTGAAAGGCTGTGCAGGGTCTTCCATTCACAAGAGGCGAGATCCAAGGATTAGAGATACAGGCTTTGACCATGTTAATGAAGGTAGCATTGAATCCTAGTTTGCTCAAAACAGCATAAAGGAAGGAGTGTCGGACTCTATCGAAAGCATTTGCTAGATCAAGTTTAAGGATAAAACCCTTTTCCTTTCGGCTAAGGCTAGAGTGAATAGCTTCTTGTACCAGAAGGATAGAGTCCGAGATGTGCCTGTTTGCTAAAAAACCACCCTGATTTTCCGAAATTAAGGAAGGGAGGAGAGGCTTAAGTCTTGTGGATAGGATTTTTGTGATTATTTTGTAAGCAGAGTTGCACAGGGATATTGGCCGGAATCTAGAGAAGGAGGTTGGCCGATTCTCTTTTGGGATTAGGGCTAAAAAGGTTGAATTGGTATAGCCGCCTAGTTTGCCTTTCCTGAGGACCCAGCGTATCATCTTGAGAATGTCCTTTTTAATCAATGACCAAAATTCTCTATAGAAGCTGATTGGGAACCCATCTGGGCCTGGGGCCTTATCCGGATGAAGGCTCCATATCGCCTTTTTAACTTCCTCCTCATCGACTTCTTGTGTGAGACTGATATTCATTTCTTGAGTGACTTCTCTGCTCATGTGTTGGAGGAAGTTTGAGAAGTCCTCCTCATTGTTGTCCTCGGTCAAGAGAAATTTGAAGTGGGCGGTTGCAGCATCCTTGATAGAGTCTTGAGTTTCATGTATGTTCCCTTCTCCGTCTCTGATTGTATTCACTGTGTTTCTTGTCTTTCTGATTGTGGCTTGTTTGTGAAAGTAAGAGGTGTTTTTGTCACCTTCACGCAACCAGGTCTGCCGAGATTTTAATCTCCATTTGATTTCTTCGGCTCTAACAGTTTGGGTTAACGCTGCATACAATCTGATCTCGTTTTGCCTTGCTTGCTGAGTGAGTCCTTCCGCTTCAATACTTTGCTGTAGTTTTTCAAGATTCTGTTTGATTTCTTTTTTAGCTGTCTCGGGTTCCTTGTAATTGGTTTTTGCCCATGCCTTCAGCGCCTGCCTTGTTTGCTTCAGTTTTGATTCCCAAATGAATATGGGGGAGCCTTCCACGTGCTGTGACCATGCCTGCTTGACTATGTCACGGGCTGCTGATATTTGATTCCAAAGGGAGGAGAATCTGAAAGGGAGGGCGCCAAGATGGCTTTGACTTTGCAGGGTAAGAGTGATGGGGAAGTGATCCGAGGCGGATGAGTTGAGGATGTCAGACTGCCCGTTAGAGAAAGAGGAAAGAAAGGCGATATTGACAAGGAAGCGGTCAAGACGCTCCATAATATTACCTGCCCCCAACCGCCTATTGCTCCATGTATATTTGCGGTTCTTGGGCTTTAAATCCACCAAATCTTTTTCTTGCATAATGCGTTCCAGCCGGTTTCGACAGTGGTCAGCAGTGAAGTTTCCTCCCCTTTTTTCATTTGAGTGCAAGATCAGATTTAGGTCCCCTGCTAGGATGAGGTTGTTATCACTATCTCCATCTAGTTCTTCCTCTAAGGTGGTCCAGCAGACTTCTTTTTCCCTGAAGTGGTTGGGAGAATAGATGTTGTAGATTTTTACTTCTGTGCCATTGTCCTTGTTTTCCAGTTTAATGCTTATCCAATGCTGCTGTGTTTTGACCACACTACAGCTCCATTTGTTGACATTCCACATTGTTAGTATACCCCCTGAAGCTCCTCTAGCTTCACTGGTACAACCCTCGTACTGCTTTTGTTGATCAATAAGCCTGCTGATTTCCGGCTGACTTAGTTTTGTTTCTTGTACAAGTAAGATATCTGGCTTTTCGCTGTGGATTAACTCCATGAGGGCAGCTTTTTTGGAGGGGTGCCCTAGTCCCCTGCTGTTCCAAGACAGCACTTTCATCATTATTTACCTGTGGTATGCAGAGGTGCTCGCCTCTCTTTGCCTTTGAGGTTGTTTTCCTTGTCCGAAATTCCTAGTATGAAGGTTTCAATCGGTGTCTGTGATCCCATTGCTATGTCCTTTTGCGCACTTTCTTCTCTATGTTGTTTTGCCGACTTCCTTCCTGGTCCATGTTTTTTCTGAATCTCACTAGATACTCCTAGATCCTTTGATAGGCTTCTTGTGATTCTGGTTGAAGTGTTATCCGGGGAAGGCTGAGAGGTATGAGGGGGTGAAGTGATATGTTGCTCAGGTTCTTGAATGGGGTCTTCCTCGGATAGGGTTGCAAAAGGGTTTGAGGATGGGGGGATGGAGGGGTCAGAGGACCGTGGAGGGGAAGGGGGAGAGGGAGGAGTTACTTGCTGAGAGGAGGGGGGTGGAGGTCCCGAACTGGATGGGTGCATGGAGGAGGAGGGTGTTTTCGATGAGGGCTCAGCTGGATCTTGCGGAGGGTTTGCTTTTTTTTTTTTCCGGACTATTTCCCATGCTTCCTCAGGAGCTTCTTTGCTGCTATTGTCTTCTGTTCTAGATTTGCTGCATCTGTTAGCAAAATGACCATATTCATGACATACCTTGCATTTGAAAGGGAGCTGCTCGTAGTCCACTTGCTGAATGTGCGTCCACTGGTCTACTTTGAGTTTGACTGCCTCTGGTAAGCCTTTGCCTAGGTCCACTTCTACGCATATCCTCGCACAAGCATACATATTCTCCTTTGGTTCCGATCTGTCTACATATTTCCCAACTGCGTTTCCGATAGCGCGAACGGATTCATCTCCCCAGCAATGGAGAGGGAGATGTGGCAGACGAACCCATACCGGGACCGCGTTAGGGACATCCATTTCTGGATCGAAGTCAGGAGTCCATCGATTGAGATAAAGTCCTCTGGTGTCCATGAAGTAGGGTCCGTTTCTAAATATGAGATTGCGATCTTCCACTGATTCAAATAGGAAGGTATAGAATCCCCTTCCACAAAATCTTATAGCGATTTTCCCTTGGACCATCGCATTCCAGTTTCTTTCCACCCATCTTTGCACCGTGCGAGGGGAAGGCCATAACCCTGTGAACTGTCCGACTAATCCACGATCTGCCAGAGCTACAGCAGCTCTTCTTGGAAGTGCTGAAGGAAGAGGGATCTCCGGGATTTCATCCAACTTTTTAATAAACTTTGAAGCTGTGGGACGGATCCTTTCCTTATTGGTCTCAGGAATGAGCGAGGCGAAGGCTTTCTCCATTTCAGCTTGCTCTTGAGAAGGCTGAGCCATGATTCCACTCAGAGGCGCAAGAGGGCAGCTGGGGGAACTGGCGGTTCGAAGGAGAAGATGGCGGAATGTCTTGAGAAGGAGAAAGGTTAACAGGGGGCGCAGACAGCCGCTGGGCTGCCGCGGGGAGGGCAGGAGGCTCAACAAGATCGAAAGCCCGAAGCTCGGGGGAGCAGGAGGCTCAGGCCGAAACCAGAGCAGGGGCTGCGGCCCAGCAGCAAGGCTGCCAGGCGCGGCGAGCTCAAGAGATCAGGGGCGAAACCAGGGGGGGCTGCTATCCATCTTCTCAGAGCGCTCGGGCCTTGATCCTAATTCAAACGGTTATTTATCTAAAATATTCATAATAATAAATACAAATATGTTTAACAAATATATAATAACCTACCAAATTTATCACTCTTTTTTTTCAGTGTAACAAATTCTTTCTTTACCTATTTTCTAGACTCTTAAGTGGTAAATTGGTAAACTTTCACATTTTACTATGATTTCTAGATTTTCCCATTCCTGATTGAATTTTAAACTTGTAAATTTCCCATTTCAATATGCTTTTTAATGTTTTTTCCTTAGGCGTGGACGCCATACAAGTCCCAAGCTTCATAAATTAAATCGGATGCCACAACCTTCGAAAAACAAGTAATGATGCAGAGTCTTTCTGATTTTAGCAAAGGTTTATATGAAGATGGAGATTTACTTCTGGAAGATCTCACAACAATCCACTAGATCATGTGGGCTTGTGATCCAATCAGACATGTTAACAACATCTTCAAATTTACAAGCTGTGGCCAGTGCCATCACTCTGTCCCTGGGAGGTCTTGAGCATTGCCTAACTGACCTATTCACCTCCCCAGTGCATTCCCCTATTGGGCTTGGTACGCTGAGTGCATTCCCCTATTGAGCTTGGTACGCTGAGTGACAGAATGGGAGAAAGCACTGCACTGGTCCACCTCTTTTGTGAATCTCTCCCAAAGCATCTCTCCAAAAGCATTTCTCCAAGAAATCCCCGATCTGAGGTGAAAGCCATGCAGTATCTCAGACAGCTCCTCCGTGCATCAATGATGTCAACCTGCTGATAGTTCTTATTGAATGAGCATCCATGATCTCAACCTGCTAATAGTTCATGATCTCAACCTGGTGATAGTTCTTATTGAATTAAAAATCGTCCGGGTAAACTATGTAATCTTTATCAATTAAACCCGAGAAACGAATCGAATTTGGACGAATAATACGGTATTCATACCGAATCCACGAATTATCGTATTTTTTTGTCCCATTCGGGCGAATTTGGTAACTATGCTGCCTAGTCTCTGGTTGCACCAACTTCGATATGGGGAATCAGGAAATCGCCGAGTTGTTCCACAATTTCCGTAGCAAGATAGTCTCCACGACTACAGCTCTCAGGTGGCAGCAATCTACACCCTTCACGTAGTGATCCATTGATCTGCAGTCTTCGAGCCTCACCACGACTTCACTGCACCACTGGGAGAGCTCTTTCCCTCACTCTGAGCTCATCCTCCGCTACAATCCACCGCTACTGGCACAAGAACTGATCTGCAGGTCGCCGCCCCACTAACACAGCCACTCCACGCTGTTTCTTGGAGGAAACAAAAAATTCAGATCATCCACGCAGATCTCACCACAAGCTACAGATCTTACCTGCACAACACATCGTTTCAACTCACTGGCACAATGTTTCTCAGATTTGGCTCCTTCAGCTTCATCACTTAGACTTGGCTCCTTCATGCAAACAACAACACACAAAGGGCGGTCTCCACCTCCATGCAATCCAGCTCACACAATGTTGCACCATGCCTCACCACTATGGATTTATAATGATGCCTAGGCCACTTCGACTCGACCTCCCAGCAAAATCCACGCTCGGCGTGGCCTCCCAACAGACTCCATGTTCGTTGATTGAGGTAGCCCCGATCTATCAAACAACATCCATCTGACTCAGCCCTCACCAAACATCATCGATCACTTCGGTGCTCACCAAAGACGATGCTCAAACACGCGACCATATCACTTGATCTGCAACCACTAAAAATCAACAGTCAGTTCACTTGATCTACATGCAGCAACAACCAGATCACTTGATCTGCAGTCTTCAGATGCGATCTTCCACCAAATCCTCACTCAAGGATTCACAGGCTCTCTCAAAATTGCAACTCTGATACCATGATAAAAATTGAAGAATTAAATTTTATTGATCAAGCTGAGCAAACTTGAGAGAATGCACCTAGAGATTGCCACTAGTAGAACGTTCTACATCATTTCATTACACACATTAATATATATAACTTACACTCAAATAAAGAAGTTAGAACAACCTCCAAAGGAATATGAACTAAATCCTAATCAAAGGCATAGATCAACTAATGAACTAACTCCTTCCACTGCTTTGTCATCTAATGATGTATATCTTGGTGCATATTATTTATCGTAATCCCGTATGAAGAATTAAATTGAGGTGGTGTTTTTTATATGAGGTAAATTCATTTGTATTTTTAATAAACGGTTATTTATATTTTTTGAGTGGTATTCAAAGGAGATATAACGGTTACATGATAATGATTTAAAAATAATATTTTTTTTGGTTTAGTTATCATATTTATAATTACAGTGTTAAATGAAAATGTTTTTTTTTTTTGCTATGTGATGTGAGCTTTGAGATGATTATATAATTAATCTATAGTTTGAATAACCACAATTCAAGGGTATCTAGGCCATCTAAATTTTCACGGATCAGACTCATCTAGGCCACACAAACCCTTAATATAGCTAGATTTTTGCCTATAAAGTTTTGAACCGGTGACCTTTACACCACAAAGTGTCTTAAGAAAACACCGTGTCACAATTTTCTCTATACCACATAAACAAAATTAATTATATTTTAATAAAAAATATATTTTAAATGTTTTGAATAAAAATATATTTTTTATAAATTTAAAAAGTATTAAAATATAAATTAAGTAATATATTTGAGAAATCGTAAGATAGATATATAAGATTTGAATGTTAAACTTAATTTTAAATTTCAAAATTTTAATGAGAAAGATACATTATTTTAAATGTGAATTGATATAATCAAATCAAAAATTAATTTTTATACTATGGATAAGTTATCTATTAGTATAACCATATTTAATAAATGTGGTAGATATATACAGATATCAATCACATACACAATAGAATTAGTAAATGTTGTTGAAATACATCCATAAGCATTAATAGTATATATTGGATAATAATATCAAAATTGACATTAATAAATATATAATAATAGTAATAATATGAAATAATTATTATATACAAATTATTATTATTATATTATAATTAAAATTAAAATTAAAATTAAAATTAAAATTAAAATTAAAATTAAAATTAAAATTATTAATATTAATAAAATTAATTAATGGTAAAAAATATTACCTAATTAATAATAATAATATTTAATACTTAATAATAAAATAATTAATAATTAGCATTGATTAATGATACCAATAATGTTAATTAACTAATAATAACAATAATAATGGTAAAACTGATATTGAAAAATATATAACAATAATAGTAATAATATAAAAATAATTATTATATAATAAAATATTATTATTATATTATTTTAATTATAATTATGATTATTATAATTGTTATTAACTATAATTAATTTATAATAATTCATTAACAACAATAACAACAAATATGGTTGATATATGTCAATAGGTGTAAATGACATGAATTTAATATTAACATTAACATTAATAAATATATAGTAATAATAATAGTATATTATAAAATATTAATATCATTATAATGACAATTTATTCAATTATTATTATATTACAATAATATGATAATATTATTGATATTCAATTTCTGATCTATATCTTGAATATTTGAAACACTTTCGGTAGAAATCACATTAGGAAAGTGATTTCTAAATCACTTTCCTAATGTGATTTCTACCGAAAGTGTTTCAAATATTCAATATTATTGATATTATCAATAATATAATAAATATAAGAGATTATAATAATACAATAAATCTAAGAGATTATTGATATTATAAATCGAAGGCATTATAAATCCCAAGGAATAATATTAAACCCAAAAGATTAATATTATAAACCCAAGGGATTAATAATATTATAAACTCAAGGGATTAGTATTAAAAACTCTAGGGATAAATATTGAAAACCTAAGAGATTAATATTATAAACCCTTGAGATTAATCTTATAAATATAAGCAATGATTAACATTATAAACATAAGAGATTAATAAAACCAAAGAATTTATATTATAAACCCAAAATATTAATAATAAACCCAGGGATATAAATGCTAAATCAAGTATTATAAACCCTAAAATAAACATTAAACCCTAAGATTAATATTATAAACCTTAGGATTAATATTATATACCCAAGCGATTAATAAACCCAAGGGATTAATATTAAACCCAATGGATTATAAACCTAAGGGAATAAAATTAAACCCTATGAATATAAACCCTAAGATTAATAAACCGAAGAGATTAATATTATAAACCCAAGAGGTTATAAATTGAAGGGATTAATATTAAATCCTAAGATTAATATTATAAACCCTAAGATTAATATTAAACCCTATGATTAATATTAGAAACCCTAGGATCAATATTATAAACCCAAGAAATTACTAAACCCATTGGATTAATATTAAAAACCCAAGGGATTATAAACCCAATGAGATAACATTAAACCCTAGGATTAATACTAAACCCTAGGAATAGAAACCCTAAGATTAATATTATATATCCAAAGGAATAATGTTAAACCCAAGGGATTAATATTATAAACCTAAGGGATTGATAAACCCAAAGGATTAATATTAAAAACCCAAGGGATTAATATAAAAAACCAAAGGGATTAATAGACCCAAGAGATTGTTAATATTATAAACTCAAGCTATTAATAAACCAAAGGGATTAATACTAAACTCTTGGATTAATCTAATAAAAGCCCCATGAATAATATTAAACCCATATTGGGATTGCAAGTATAGGAAATTACTCTTTATCGCTCAGAGTAATATACTCCATGAATGAAACAATCGAGCCGCTCTGCAACTGATCATCTGCGCTTGAGACTGTTGAGCTTCGGAGGGTTTCCTGCGCGGCGCCTCCTTTTTGCACGACGCTCCCATCCTGAGCGGAGCTCCCATTCTGCGCGGCGATTCGGCCCTCTGATCTAGTTTTACAGAGGTTTCTTTTCTGGGTTGGCTTGAAGGATTATGAACACTGGGATTTGTGTGCGCTCGCTTCGATCGAGCTAAGGCATCGCTTCAATGGAGCCACCGCCGCCTCCCCTCTCTGATGCTGAGGCTTTTCTTAAACCGCTGGATTCTCTCCCAAAGAAGAAAGTGACCGAGGCTGCGAAGTTTGTCAAGCGTCTGGATGACATCCCTGAGATTGAGCTCCCTCCTAAGGGGCCGATACAGGTCGCCCTATCATTAGCAGAGCGTGCTTTGGTTGGACATTTTACTGGACTCTGGCCCTCCCCCAAAACCACGGAGAGCTGGGTAGCAAGGAATTGGGCACTGCTGATCAAAAGCAAACTCACTTCGTATTTTCTAGGGAAGGGATTCTTCCTATTTGAATTCTTTGAAAAGGATGATAAGGATCTGATATTCCGCAGCGGCCCCTACTTCATGGGCCCTCAAGGGATGTATCTCAATAAGTGGATGCCCGATTTTGACCCAGCAGTTGACGTTCCCACAGCCGTCCCTGTGTGGGTTAGGTTGCCCAACCTACCAGTGCATTGTTGGAACTGGGAGTCTCTTAAGCACATCGGAAACACCTTGGGCAAATTCATTGATAGAGCAAACAACAAAGACCAATACGACTGTGCTAGAATCTGTGTTGAAGTTGATCTTGAGTTCGGTTTGCCCGAGGCAATAAAGGTTAAGGTTGGAAACTGGACGCATCTTCAAAATTTGGACTATGAGCAACTTCCGTTCAAGTGCAGGAAATGCCATGTCTATCGCCATTTTGCTAGAGGTTGTCCAAAGAATAGGGAAGGGGAGAAATGCAAGGAGGAAGGATGGACTCATGCCAAAAGGACCAAAACTGCTCACAAAGCCCCTAGAACTGGCAATATAAATGGCAAAGCCCCCTAGGCAGGCTCTGGGATTCAAACACCTCTCATGGAAGAACAAGGAAACAAATATACACTGCTAAGCTCAGCAATAGAAGACCCCCAAGAAATAGAGATGCAGAAAGAAGTATCGCCTCACAAAGAGCCCCCCTCGAGACTAAAGCAAGTCGAAAGTAATGCAGACAGACCAAAAGAGTTACTCACAGAAGAGGCTGAGGAAGTGCAAGGTTCGGAGGATTAAGAAGAAGAAGGTGAAATAGGGGATTTGCAAACCTCGGCTAGAAGATCATTGAGAGGCCGAAAATCTGCCCGTGAAAAAAGAGAACAGGAGACTTATAAAGACAAACTCCAAGGAAGCCAACCAACCCTCGAGAAACTCTTGGCAAAAACTCCGAAGATGACTAGAAACCAGTCCCAGAGCTCTAAAGGAGCTCTCCATTCAAAAAGCAAGTGATGAAGATTGTCTCCTGGAACTGTAGGGGTATGGGGAGCAGAATAAAAGAAGAAGCCGTCAAAAGCCTGATAAGAACCAAATCTCCTGATATACTCCTCATCTAGGAGAGTAAAATGGAGGACAAGGCCTTCCTCCATATCGCCAAAAAACTATGGAAGAGAAGTGAAGGGCAAGCTATTTTAGCTCGTGGTGCCTCAGGAGGCCTGGGCACCCTTTGGAACGCAAACAAATTCTTAAAGATCAAAGAGGTCGCCAATACCCATTGGTTGCTCTCTAAGCTGCAACACGTCGATTCAGATGAGACTCTCTGTCTCTTCAACGTGTATGCTCTAGTCAGCGCAGGTGAGAAAAAGATTTGCTGGGAATCCATTAGAAGTATGGCAGGTTCGGAAGATTTAGTGAACATCACATTGCAGGGGACCTTAATCTCACCCTTTCTTTGGCTGAAAAGCGTGGAGGAAGCATTGTAAGGGATCCAGCGCGAGAATGGGTTGAGGACCTGCTTCAGGATTGGGACATGATCGACATAAAATATTCATCGGGCAAGTACACTTGGTCCAATAAAAGACTCGGTCCGGGACACATCACTGCAAGGTTAGATCGTTTTTTTGTTCAAAGTACTTTTCTTCTCCTTGGTTTATAGTCTAGAATGCATATTCTCCCTTGTAGTGTCTCTGATCACAAACCCATCAAACTTGATCTTTTGGCTCATATGGATCAAGGTCCTATCCCTTTTAAATTTAGTCCTCTTTGGGTTAAGGAACAGTTCTTTATGCAATTAATAAAAGATACTTGGAAGCAACTAACCAACGGCTCTACCTTCTTTGTTTGGGAGGAAAAGCTCAGGAGAGTGAAAGTTTCATTGAAATCTTGGGTAAAATCCCTTCCTAACCCCGCAATGGAAAGGAAAAAGATCCAAGAATGTCTCGAGATTCATCATCTGAAATCGGAAAATGAAGAGATCACAAAAGAAACTCTAGATAAGGAGGCTGAACTTCAGAAAAAATTTCTCAAGGCAAGCCTGGCCGAGGAAGAGTATTGGAGGATTAAATCTCGCAGGCTTTGGCTCAAGGCTGGAGATAGGAACTCTTCCTTCTTCCACAAGCAAGCACAAGCCCGGAAAAGTTTCAACTCCATCTCAGAAATCAAGGAAGAGAACATTAATCATAGAGACATACAAAGTATAAAAAACGCTGCCTTCCTCCACTTCAAAAATTTGTATAGCGAAAAAGAGGGCCTGGGGCACACTTCAACTTTAGTGAATGAGGTGCCCTCTCTGATTACTGCTGGAAAGAATCAGTTTTTGGAAGCAGAAGTCACTAATAATGAAATAAAAACCACCCTCTTTGCAATGGATCTAGATAAGGCCCCGGGCCCAGATGGCTTTACTGCCAGATTCTTGCAGAACTGTTGGCAGATTGTGGAAAAAGACTTATGCAAAATGGTCTCGAAATCTCAAGCTTGTCTGAAAATTGGGGGAAGCACCAATTCGGCTTTCGTGGCCCTTATTCCTAAGGAAAGAGGCGCCAATTCCTTCACCAGATTTCGTCCTATTTCCCTTTGCAATATAGGCTACAAGCTGATAACAAAAGTGATCACAAACAGACTGAAAACCATCCTTCCAGACATTATTCCTGAGAATCAGGGAGGTTTTATTCAGGGAAGACAGATTGTGGACAATTTTATCCTGGTCCAAGAGGCGATCCACTCAAGCTTGAACCAGAAAGAGAAAGTAATGGTTATCAAGCTAGATCTTGAAAGCGCTTTTGACAGGGTGAGACACAGATTTTTGTTGGATGTCCTGCACAAATTTGGTTTTGGCCTCAAATTTATTAACTGGATCAAGGCTTGTATTAGTGAGCCCTGGATTGCCCCTTTGGTGAATGGGAGGGCCACTGACTTCTTCAGAGGGCTAAGACAAGGGTGTCCTCTCTCCCCCTTGCTCTTTGTCCTCCAAGTTTCTGTTCTCAGCTTCCTCCTAAATAAAAAGCAGACTGATCAAGAAATAATGGGATTGAACACCACAAGAGGTGTCAAAAACATAAACCATGCATTATTTGTGGATGACTCTCTTTTGCTGGGTGTAGCTTGCTTGCCCACGGCTAAAAAATTCAAAGATGTGGTGGATGCCTACTGTGAAGACTCTGGAAGCAGCCTCAACAAAGGCAAATGTCACATCTACTATTGGAATTCTACTGCCAGTTTGCTCCAAGCTATCTCCAACTGTTTCGGCTTCGCAGCCTCCTCTTCATGGTCATCCTTCAAGTATTTGGGGCTCCCTGTTTTCCAAAAAAGGGCCCTCAGCAGAGACTGGTTGCCTATGTTGGAAAAATTTAAGTCCAAAATCCACTCCTGGGGCTTCAATTGGCTCAATCTGGCTGGCAAGACAGTGCTTATAAAAGCTGTCTTAAACAGTCTTCCCATTTACCAATCTGCAGTTATGATGGCTCCTATTGGCATCATGGGGAAAATGGAGGATTATATAAGGAACTTCTTCTGGAAAGGCGGCAAAGCAAATGAGAAAAAAATACCTCTATTAAGCTAGGACATAATCTCCTTGCCCAGAATGGAAGGTGGCCTGAATTTCAAGAACATTAGTAAGCAAAATATTGCATTGGGTGCAAAAACACTATGGAGGATAATTGCCCCAAATCGGGGTTGGGCTCAGCTAGCGTTGTGGAAAAAATATTTCCGTGGGTAGAGAACACGCTGTCTGGACAATCCCAAAACAATATCTGGAACGATGATCCACAAACTGTGCGCCAAAGCTTCCTCCTTAATTAATCCCCTTGTGCACTGGATCCCTGGAAATGGCAAGCGCATTAAAATCTGGGACGACCATATCATGGGTTGTGATCCCCTATCTGAAGATCACTCCCTGGTTCTGTTGAGAGAATGGATGGACAGAGCGGGTCTTAAAACTCTGTGGGACATATCACAGTGGGAGAATGGCGATTGGCAGAGTTGGGTAAAGCTAGAGGTGCCTTAGAACCTTTCCAAAGATTATGCCATCCTCCTATCCCTCTTAAAAGGCAAAGCTCCAATGAACATCAAAAAATCAGACACTTGGGGATGGGGTTTGACCCCTGGGCGCTACTCAGTCGTGCAGGGTTATAGACAGATCTCTCTGCATCCTCATGTTCCTCCGTATCCAAAGCCCTGGCAGGGAATCTGGTCTCAGACAATGATCCCTAAAATCGACTCATTCTGCTGGCTTCTTTGTCACCAGAGAATTTTGACTGATGACAGGCTTCATAAAAGAGGCTACATGGGGCCCTCTCGTTGCTCGCTATGTGGGGAAGACGAAGAAAATGCCTCCCATCTGATGCTCCGCTGTAATTTTACTGCTGAACTGTGGAAAGAGGCCTTAAGCCCATGGAGCGTTGACTTTGCCCCCCCTAATCGCTACTCTAATCTGTTTTCAAACTAGAAGCTAAGGTACCCGGGTGGCACTCCTCAGAACGCTCATATCAAAGAAGCCTGGCTCACCCTTCCCAAATTAATCTGCTGGCATATATGGCTGGAAAGAAACCAAAGGATATTCAGAGACAAGAAGAGTGACCCCAAGATTATTTGGGTAAAAATCAAAAGCCATCTAAAAGACTGTTTGGGAGATCAGCTTGATGGGGCAGATCTAAGTGGACAAGAAACTGAATGGGGCGCTTCTCTTAATCTCCATTTCACTGATATAGCTAGGCATCCCTATCCTCTAAAAAAATGGCAAATTCGACTTGAGGCTGCATAATTATTTGATTTTTGCATCAAGAAGGCAAGAAATGCTCTCTTTTTTGATGGGGCAGCAAAAGGCAATCCTGGTATATCCGGGGTAGGTGGAGTAGTCAAAAGTGCAGAGGGCAGAATTGAATTTAGATAAGCCTGGGGAGTGGGCTTCAATACCAGCATTCAAGCCGAAGCTCTGGCTCTTCTCTAGGGACTCAAATAGCTCATTTTCCTGGGTATCAAAGAGGCAATTGTATTTGGGGACTCCCAGTCTATTATAAAGGCCATTGTGGACAATTCTTCTCCTTCAGATTTAAGGTTATCAAGATTGATGAGCAGAATTAGATCCCTGATAAATTCCTTTCAGAGTCTGGAATTTCTTCATGTTAAGAGAGACAACAACAAAGAAGCTGATGCTAAAGCCAATAAAGCGGTTCTCCTCCCTCTTGGAGTTCTTCTAAGAGACAGAGACGAAGGCTGGGATCCCATCCCTTAACTGTCTGTTTAAAATGTTTTACTGTCTTTTATTGGAGCAGTTTGTTTGTATCTGTAAATTAGGAAAGATAGAGAAGATCACTTGTAATATAGTTTACAGAATATGCAGGCTCATTAGTGGGAAGCCATTTGGTTTCTGGCCGAGGAGAAATCTGAGCTCTGCCTATCTCTTTGTAACCTGAATTGAGGCATTTCTGCCGAGAATCAATATATCAAACTAACCGTTTTTGTCAAAAAAAAATATATTAAACCCATAGGAATATAAACTTTAAGATTAATAAACCCAACAAATTGTAAACCCAAGGGATTAATATTAAACCCTAATATTAATATTATAAACCCTAATATTGAAAATCATAAACCCAAGAGATTACTATTATAAATCCAAGGGATTAATAAACCCAAGAGATTAATATTAAAAGCCGGAGGGATTAATATTATAAACCCATGGGATTAATATTATTAATGTAAGCGATTATTAGTATTATAAACCCAAGGAATTTTTATTATAAACTTAACCGATTATAAACCCAAGAGATTTATATTAAACCTAAGGATTAATAATATAAAACCTATGACTAATATCATACCCTAAGAATATGAACCCTTAGATTAATAAACCCAAGGGAATAATATTAAACCCAAGGGATTAATTGTATACACCCAAGGGATATACAACTTAAGGTAAATATTATAAACCCTAAAATAAACATTAAATCCTAAGCTTAATATTATAAACCCAAGGGATTAATATTAAATCCCAAGGGAATAACATTAAACCCTCGATTAATATTAAACCTTAGAAATATAAACTCCAAGATTAATAAACCCAAGGAATTAATATTAAGAGATTATAAACTAAAGGGATTAATAATAAATCCTAAGATTATTATTATAAACCATATGCTTAATATTAAACCCTAGGAATATAAACCTTATGATTAATAGTAGGAGCCATAAGATCAATATTATAAACCCGATGAATTAATAAACCCATTGGATTAATATTAAAAACCCAAGCGATTATAAACCTAAGTGAAAAACATTAAACCCTAGATTTAATATTAAACCCTAGGAATATAAACCCTAAGATTAATATTATAAACCTTGGATTAATATTATAAAGTCAAGATATTAATACTATAAATCCAAGGGATTAATATTATAAACCCACGAGAATAATATTAAACCCAAGAGATTAATATTATAACCCTGAGGGATTGATAAACCCAAGGGATTAATATTAAAAACCCATGGATTCATAAACCTAAGGGATTAATATTGAAAACCTAGGGATTCATAAACCCAAGGTATTAATATTAAAAACACAAGATATTAATATTATAAATCTAAGGGATTAATATACCCAAGGGATTAATATTAAACCGTAGAAATAATATTAAACCTCTAGGAATATAAACTCTAAAATTAATAAACCCAAGGGTTTGTAAACCTAAGGGATTAATATTAAACCCTAAGATTAATGCTATAAACCCTAATATTACAAATTATAAACCCAATATTAAAAGGTCCTAATATTATAAACCTTGTATTAAATCCAAGTTTTGTAATGTAACGATGAGACATCAAATAAATTGCAATGTAATGCAACATTGCAACAATAAACCCAAGGGATATAAGCCTTCAGATAACTAGTATAAAACCAAAAATAAATATTAAACCATAATATTAATATTATAAACCTTTGGACTAATACTTTAAACCCAAGGGATTAATATTAAAAACTTAAGGGGGGTTAGCATTTAGGGTTAGGGTTTTTGCAGGGTTTTCCTCAGGCGGACCTGAACCCTGGACAAGGTGCAGGGATAGCCTGCAGCCACCTGCACCAGATCAGGACAAGGTAGAGTCACGGGTAGCTTGGAGGAAGGTGGACATAACACAAACGGGGCTGACAAAGAAATGACAAAATCGGGTGGGGGGGAGAGATCCCCTCCTATAAAAATGTAGTAAAAGCGAGACAAGCAGGAATGGAGCGAACGAACTCACAGGGAAATGAGGTAAGGACGTGTCGATCATGGGGGCTCGATGCCAAGCGGGGCTAGGAAACAGATGTCTGCCTAGAGCAATGAAAAAACCCAGGTTTGTAATCCCAAACAATAAATTAGAAGAATACAAAGGATACATGAAAGAACATGCTTTGATATGCAAGTTCGTGGGATCATGGCCGTCTAAAAAAGAACTGGGCAAATGGATACAATAGAGATGGAAGCCCAAGGGACATATTGACCTAAAGTTAGGTGCTAAGGGTTTGTTCACGGTCATTTTTTCCAACCTGGAAGATAAGGAAAGGGTTTTTGAGGAGGGACCCTATTTCTTTAACAACGCAGGCCTCTTTATGAGGCACTGGGAAGAATGCTACAATCAAGACAAGGAGAAAATGTTAGCGGCACCAATATGGGTCAGGTTGTTCGGACTCCCAATCGAGTTTTGGGATCCAGAGATTCTAGAGGGTATCGGGAACTCAATCGGGACATTTGTTAAAGTGGCCGAAACCACCAGAAGGGGCAGATATACATCTTATGCCAGGATCTATGTTTATATGAATTGTTGAACATGCAACAAGATGGTGGAGCTTAGTGAAAAGAAGTTGCCTTCACTAAGTGGGCCCCCAGGCTATTTTTGGCGCAAAGTCTATTTTTAGACATATGGATCATGGTCTATGAGTTGCAGGATGCTATTTTTGGATGATTGGTCATGTTGGTAAAAATAGATGGACTTCTATTTTTAGACATATGGGTGGAGTCTATTTTTAGACTGCTAGTCTAAAAATAGAACAATCGAATATTATTAGCTCTTAATAATATTTGGACTATAAACATTATCTTATCCTCTTGCAGCACTTCAGTTCGAGCTACGAATGTGGCACATGCAACTGCCAGAAGGAAATACACTTTTCTTATGGGTTAGTTGAGCTATTGCATGATGGACTTCAGTTAGAACTCAAGTGATTGAGTTTGATGGAGTTGATTGAGGAGTTGATGGAGTTGTGTTCAATTTGACTTAGTTGAACTAGTTGTATTTAGTCTAACTGCCAAATACACTAGTGATGAGTGATGTGAATTAATTATTAATTAATTCACTAATTATTAACTCATAAATCAACTAAAGAATACATCAGTTAACTCAGTGCATGGATAGTTCAGTGGAGACAAGTGTTAGAGGTGGGTGAAAGAGTGAGACTACTATCAGTTGTGACTATAGTTGTGCATGAGATTTGCACAATCATTGATTGAGATTGCCAATGACGATTACGCAGTACAAGCCAAGGGAAAATGAGCTTGGATCAAGTCTATTCTCAACTTGGATTGCGCAGTAGAGGCAGGAAAACAGTGGAGGAGATTTGAACCTGTGACTTGTTTAGATTTGAGCTAGTTTGTGTGCAGCAGGTGGAGATAGTACTGAGTACTTGTGAGGAGTATTGTACTATGTATTGTTACATGTTCTCTATCATTATAATATACAGATAGTTCGAGGTTTTTAGCTGTATGCTTTCCCCATTACATACTTTGTTGATATGTGTGATTGATGTTTCAATGTGCGCATGCGATTTTTTTTAATTCTGCAAATTGATGATCAACGTAGAGGAGGTTATGTATTATGCATGCAATCTGAAAATAGTGTATAATCAGGATAATCTCTATGAATAATTGTTATATTATTCAAAATTTCTACATGGTATCAGAGCTAGCTGATTTGTAAAAACAATTTCTACATGGTATTGGAGCTAGCTGATTTGTAGAAGAAGTTCTACCTGGTATTGAAGCGAAGTTGATCATCAGATCTATTATTTAGAAAGTGATTACATTTTATTTCTTTAGGCAGAGTCTGTAATCGGGCTAGGTAGCCTCTGGATTCATCCTTCTTTTGGAAGGTGAGATATCCAGTAAATTCCTATATAGTCAATCTCTGAACGAGAAATACTTTGTTCTCACAAATTTTAGATCAGAAGCGGTTGAGTTTTGAGCTGGTGGAATTCGAATTTGCAATAGTGTTTTCTTGGTATCGAAGTTGAAATGTCTTTCAACGGATTGCGATTGGAGTATGCCCTTGAAGGCAGCTCGAATTATATTGCATGGAAAGATAGGATGGAGGCGGTGTTAGATGACAATGGGTTGAAGGAGTTCATAGAGGCTGAGGTCCCAAAGCCTACTGATGCTGCTCACGTTGAGGCTTGGCAAAAGAAGACAGCAAAGTGTCGAAGGATTCTGTTGGAGGCCGTGAAGGATCACATTGTATCCAGCTTGCATGGAAAGGCTTCTCCATACTTGATGTGGAAAGCGTTGACAGATTTATTCCAAAGCAAGAGCGACCAAAGGAAGTTGGCGCTCAAGGATAAACTCAGAAACATTAAGTGTGAGAAAGGAGACAATATGCCCAAGTATCTCACGAAGTTCACCCAATGTCGGGATGAGCTAGGAAGTGTGGGAGTGACTATCGATGATGAGGACTTGGTGAGCTTGGCTCTCCTTGGTCTTCCGAAGAGTTGGCATTCCTATCAGGACTCTGTCAATGGTCGGGAGAAATTTCCAGGATGGGAGAGACTTTGGTCTGATCTTGTGCAAGAGGAGATCAGGAGGAATATCAGGGACGAATCTTCATCAAAGGCATCTGATGAAGAAAATTGCGCTTTGGCTGCCAAAGCAAAGAAGGGGAAGAACAAGAAAGCTTCTCATTCCGGTGCGAAAGGCAAGAAGCAAGACATGTCCAAGGTGAAGTGCTTTCACTGTCACCAGCACGGACATTATGCCACAAATTGTCCGCAGAAGAAGAAAAATAAGCAAGCTGCTAGATCTGCAGTAGGAGAGGCCTTAGCCTCGCAGTTTGAGCTAGATTTTTCGTTGATCGCATGCTTGGTATCAAGTATGATGGGATCGGTATGGTTCTTGGACAGTGGTACGTCTTTTCACATGGCAGGAGATCGAGATTTGTTTTCTGATCTGGATGAGAAAGATCTTGGAGTGCACATCAAGATGGGCGATGATGGTAGATACAGTGCGACCGGTATCGGTACCATTTCCTTTGAGAGGGAGTCTGGGAAACCCTTCGTATTGAAGGAAGTGATGCATGTTCCAGGATTGAAGAAGAATCTTATCTCTGTGGCGATGTTAGAAGACAAGGGATATGATGTTGTATTCAGTGAGGGAAAGGCTTTCCTGCGCAGTAAGACAACTAGAGAAACCCGGAAGATAGGGGTTCGAGTCAAGAACCTTTATCAATTGCATGTAGATGGCTGTACAACAATGGCATGCAAGGTAGGAGGATTGGTGAGCTGGGATGATGGCGAGCTGTGGCACCGGAGATTGGGCCACCTTCACCATGGAGCCTTAAAGATACTATAGCAGATTTCTACTAGGCTTCCTAAAGGCACTCTTGTGCAGTCAAATCAGTGCAAGGGGTGTACTTTGGGAAAATTTGTGAAAGCCACCTTTCACGAGAAGGATAGTCGCACCACGACGATCCTTGAGAGAATTCACACAGACGTGTGTGGACCTTTCTTAGTAGCTTCGACAGCAAAGCATAGGTACTATGTGATCTTTGTTGATGATTTCTCTCGAAAGTGCTGGATCTTCTTCATGCAGAAGAAGAGCAAGACATACTCAAAGTTCTGTGAGTTCAAAGCACTGATCGAGAAGGAATCGAGGAAGAAGGTGAAGGCTCTTAGGAGCGACAATGGTGGCGAATTCATCTCTGGCGAGTTCAAGGACTTCTGCAGCGCAGAAGGGATTCAAAGAGAGCTCATAGCTCCCCATAACCCACAGCAGAATGGGGTTGCTGAGTGGAAGAATAGAACAATTGTGGGTGCTGCACGGGCGATGTTGCATGATCAGCGCCTACCCCTTCACTTGTGGGTGGAGGCATGCAATACTGCAGTATATGTGCAGAACTGTTGTCCTCACAAGATACTTGGCATGAGTACACCCGAGGAGGCTTATTCTGGTAAGAGGCCTGATATTTCCCATTTGAGGATTTTTGGTTCTCCTGTTTACATGCATGTGATGAAGGATGCCAGGAAGAAGCTGGAGCCGACCGCAGAGGTTGGGATATTTGTGGGGTACACTGATACGCCCCACAACTATCGTGTGTATTTGCCAGACAGTCGTAACACTGTTGTGCGATGGGATATCAAATTTCAGGAGGAGAAAGCCATGAAGTGTTCGCTTGAGAGGGAGCCACACTTGCATGCAGATGAGGAGCTATTAGTTCCTAAGGATGAGCTTCAGGACGTGGATCAACCACAAGATGAAGTTCATGGAGTGGAAGAGACCACTCATGCAGTGCCAACCATCAGAGGGCAAAAGCGCACTATAGAAGCTGAGCGACTGGCTCAAGATGCAGAGAAGGTTGTAGGACCACCTACAGCATAGCGCAGATAGAGACAGTCACCTGATCGGTACACTGGATACATTGCTCTTGTGAGAAAATTTGTCGTGACTAAGCCATCCTCTTTCAAGGAAGCTGTGGAGGATCTCGCATGGGTAGATGGTGGAAGAGTATGATTCGATTGTCAGAAAAAGTGCATGGGAGATTGTCCCAAGACCGGAGGGGAAATCAGTGGTGGGTTCAAGATGGATCTACAAAGTGAAGCAGACATCTGACGGGAGTGTGGAGAAGTACAAGGCAAGATTTGTTGCCTGAAGCTTCTCACATATAGAGGGGATCGATTATGAGGAGACCTTTGCACCTGTTGCAAGGTATTCTTCCATACTGACGATTCTTGCTCTCTTAGCGCAGATGGGGTGGCACATCCATCAGATGGATGTGAAGACTGCGTTCCTCAATGGAGTCATTGAGGAGGAGGTGTACATAGAGCAGCCCGAAGGTTTCGAGATCTTTAGCAGCGAGTCGCATGTGTGCAAGCTAAAGAGAGCACTGTATGGGTTGAAACAAGCACCTCATGCTTGGTACACACTGATAGATAGTTATTTTACCAGAATTGGATTCTCCAAGAGTGAGGCGGATCCTAACCTATACCAGATTGTGGTGGAGGGTAAGTTGTTGATCATTGTACTTTATGTAGATGATTTGATTTTGACTGGAGATGAGCTGTTGATACTTTCATGCAAGGAGGATCTTGCTAGAGAGTTTGAGATGAAGGACTTGGGCCTCCTTCATTATTTCTTGGGATTGGAAATTTGGCAGCGCAATGATGGACTATTTGTTTCTCAGGGTAAGTATGCCCGGGAGATACTGGAGAAGTTCAACATGCATGGCTGCAAGCCTGTTGATACTCCTCTTCCTGGAGGTTGGAGGAAGGAGGATGCTACTTCAGTGGAGGTAGTGGATGCCACTGTTTATTGACAATTGTTGGGGTCACTTATGTATCTGGTCAATACATGACCCGATATATGCTATGCTGTTAACCAGCTTTCACAAGCTATGGTTAAGCCAACCAAGCTCTTCTGGAAGGCAGGCAAGCATGTATTGCATTATCTCAGAGGAACATTGGGATATGGATTGTGGTACAGACAGGAGGATGAGGCGAAGCTATGTGGCTTCACGGATGTAGATTAGGCAGGGAGCCAAACAGACAAAAACAGGTACCATCATATCAGAGATTGTGTGCAACGGAGAATCATGTTACTTTCATACATTCCCACGGAGGATCAGGATGCTGATATCTTGACGAAGGTGCTCACCAGGAGAAAATTCGAATACCACAGAGGCAGGATAGGGGTTGCAGATAATCCATATCTTGTTGAGAGGGAGTGTTGAAAATGCAACAAGATGATGGAGCTTAGTGAAAAGAAGTCGCCTTCACTAAGTGGGCCCGCAGGCTATTTTTGGCACAAAGTCTATTTTTAGACTATGTCTATTTTTAGACATATGGATCATGGTCTATGAGTTGTAGGATGCTATTTGTGGATGATTGGTCATGTTGGTAGACATAGATGGACTTCTATTTTTAGACATATGGGCGGAGTCTATTTTTAGACTGCCAGTCTAAAAATAGAACAGTCGAATATTATTAGCTCTTAATAATATTTGGACTATAAACATTATCTTATCCTCTTGCAACACTTCAATTCGAGCTACGGGTGTGGCACATGCAACTGCCAGAAGGAAATACACTTTTCTTATGGGTTAGTTGAGCTATTGCATGATGGACTTCAGTTAGACCTCAAGTGATTGAGTTTGGTGGAGTTGATTGAGAAGTTGATGGAGTTGTGTTCAGTTTGACTTAGTTGAACTAGTTGTATTTAGTCTAACTGCGAAATACACTAGTGATGAGTGATGTGAATTAATTATTAATTAATTCACTAATTATGAACTCATAAATCAACTAAAGAATACATCAGTTAACTCAGTGCATGGACATTTCAGTGGAGACAAGTGTTAGAGGTGGGTGAAAGGGTGAGACTACTATCAGTTGTGACTATAGTTGTGCATGAGATTTGCACAATCATTGATTGAGATTGCCAATGAGGATTGCGCAGTACACGCCAAGGGAAAATGAGCTTGGATCAAGTCTATTCTTAACTTGGATTGCACAGTACAGGCAGACAAATAGTGGAGGAGATTTGAACTTGTGACTTGTTCAGATCTGAGCTAGTTTGTGTGTAGCAAGTGGAGATAGTACTGAGTACTTGTGAGGAGTATTGTACTATGTATTGTTACATGTTCTCTATCATTATAATATATAGATAGTTCGGGGTTTTCAACTGTATGCTTTCCCCATTACATACAGTGTTGATATGTGTGATTGATTTTTCAATGTGTGCATGCGATTGTTTTTAATTCCGCAAATTGATGATCAACGTAGAGGAGGTTATGTATTATGCATGCATCCCGCAAATAGTGTATAATTAGGATAATCTCTATGAATAAGTTTTATATTATTCAAAATTTCTACATGAATATCAAAGAACCGCTTCCGGACTATATTGAAGTGGAATATCATGATGAGGTGTGGCAAAAACTAGTGGACTATGAGCACATTCCATTCCACTGTATAAGATATCATGAATACGATCATCTCTTTAGATCATGCCCTTTGATTGCAACTGGAGCAACAACGGATACTGGGAAGAAGGAAGAAACGAGGAAGGAGGAAGCGGGGGGCAGGGAGGATGATGAAGGTTTTACAGAAGTGCCTCATCAGAGAAAACCTCAAAAAGGACCGCAAAATTAGAAACCACCTTCAATGGCATCAACTCAGATAAACCAAAATAAGTTTGTGGTATTACAAAAAGAGGAAGGTGAAGATAGGGAAGAAGAAACAACAGAACCAATAAAGGTAGATAAGGGGAAAAATAAAACGCAAACAAGTATGGAGCTATAAAAGGAAGGTGAAAGAACATAAAACCCTCAAGACCAGACCGAAATGGAGATAGACTCCGAGAAGGACAAAGGAAGTGAATAGGAACAAGTCATGAAGAGACTTCTAAATGAATGGAGGCATCTAGATGAGAGATTCATCCCAGAAGATCAAAAGAAATTATACAAAGATGTGTTCCAATGATACAAGGAGAAAAGAGGGGCATCATAATAAATCAACCAGAACAGTTAGGATCGCAAGGAGGACAAAGCACAAAAATAGGCACTGCAGGGAAGGGAGGAAGAAAACGGGAAAGAAGACCTATGAGCGAGACCATTCAAATGGTTGGAGAAATACTGGTATATTTAGGAAAAGTTGTACCTCTGCCAGAGGTATTCCAACAACCCCTCAAACTGTTAAAATGATAATTACAATATGGAATATTAGAGGACTGAACAGTAAGGGGAAATAGAGATATCTGAAAGAGAGACTTAAGAGAGATAAGCCCAATATAAAGATAGTCCAAGAAACAAAGATCAACAAACAGAAAATGAAAGATATTATGAGAAAATTTAAGCCACATTATGAGATAATAGGTCAAGACGCCATAGGAAGTGTTGGGGGCCTGACAATTCTCTGGAACCCAGAGGAGATTCAATTTGAAAATTGGGTAAGTGTACCTCAAATTCTTTCGGGCAAGTTTAGGAACACTAGATCACAAGAATGGCTCCTTCTCACCGGAGTGTATGGACCACATATTCCTGGAGTGCGCAGGATCTTCCTTCAGAACTTGGGAAAAATTTGAAGCCTCTTCCCAGAAACTCCAAGGATTGTAGGAGGAGACTTCAACATGATCACATCTCTACGAGAAAAAGGAGGAGGCCTCAGAAGGTTAGATCCGGATATGGAAGCCTTCTGAGATATGATCACTGAACAAAGACTGGTCGACATACCAAGGATAAATGGGATTCACACATGGAACAACAGAAGAGGAGGCACATACCAAATTGCCTCGCGGCTCGATAGGTTCTTAATATCAGAACAAATAATAAACTGAGATATCTTCATTGAAGCAATGATCCTCCCGGGAATGGGTTCTGACCACTGGCCGATTAAACTCAAAATTGACATCAAAGCTAGTCCCAAAAAGCGCCCTTTCAGGTTTGAGGCCTTCTGGCTCAGAGATCAAAAGTTCATGACGAAAGTGGAAGAATGGTGGAAACAAAGCCAACAAAGGGGAAGAAGTAGAATGCAGACCTTCCAATTGAAATTAAAGGAACTAAAAGAGAAAATAAAAAAATGGAACAAAGAGGAATTTGGGAACATATTTATGGACCAACGACTTCTAGACCAGAAAATGAAGAAACTTCAGCAAGAAATCATAACAATAGGTAGAAGCGAGGAACTTGCTAGAGAGGAAGGGGTTCTGCTAGGCCAAATTGAAGAAAGAAGGAAATAGGAGGAGATTCTCTGGAAACAAAAATCAAGAGTGAATTGGTTAAAAGAGGGGGAGAGGAATACGAAGTTCTTCCATCAGGCCATGATTCAGCAGAGACAGAGAAATAGAATCTTCTCTATAAAGAACATAGAAGGACTATGCCTAACTCAGCACGAGGAAATGGAATAGACTCTGGTAAGTCATTTCAAAGACCTCCTTACTGAACCCCAAGAAAATAGAAGAGAAGCTATTGGGAGAATCTACAATGAGATACCAAGTATGATTACCAGAGACCAAAACCTAGCCCTTATGAGAGCAGCAACACTGGAGGAAGTGGAAGAGATCGTGAAAGGGATGAAGAAGAATAAAGCTCCCGGACCAGATGGCTTCACAGTGGAATTCTACCAAGCGGGGTGGAAATTCTTAGGGCAAGACATTCTGGATGTAGTGGAAGAATCTTGAAGAAACCAGAAGGTATGTCTAGGCCTAAACTCAACTCTTCTGTCTCTTATTCCTAAAATTGCTAAGTCTGAAGATCCCCAAGGTTTAAGATCTATCGCTCTTTATAATGTCATATATAAAATTATTGCAACTCTTTTGGCCAAATTCTGGATGGCCTAGTAGCATCTCAAGAAGTAGTGCACTCTCTGAAATCCAAAAAGGAAGCTGGAATGATGATCAAATTTGACCTCTCTAAGGCTCATGATAGTCTAAATTAGGCATACCTTAAATTGGTACTAGCGGCCTTTGGCTTTTGCAATAGATGGATAGCTTGGGTCTCGGATATGATCTCCACCCTAAATTTCTCCATTCTTCTGAACAGGACGCCATCCAAAACTTTCAACGCCTCTAGAGGATTGAGGTAGGGGGACCCTTTGTCCCCTTTCCTATTCATCATTGCGGCGGAAGGGCTAGGAAGATATATAAAAAAGAATTGCGGGAAAGGAAAATCAAAGGGCTCCAGATATGGGGTAATGACCTCCCGATCACACACTAGCAATTTCTGGATGATATCATGTTGTTCTATGCAGTTTCTCTCAGGGAAGTAAAAATAATAAAAGGGATCCTTAACCTCTTCATGGAAGCTTCTGGTACTCAAATCAACTTCAACACTATCGGAAATGTCAAAACCTATTTGACAAGATTATTGGGTTTTTGCTCGGGTGATTTACCCACAAAATATCTCGGCACCCCGTTAGCCCTGAATCCCCTAAAGATGGCGAATTGGCAACAAACCATTGAGAAACTTACTAGCAGATTGGAAAATTGGTCCTAATCTACCAACTCTCGGCAATGGCTACCCCGAAAGGTGCATGTGCCAAAATAGTGGAGATCTTCAAAAAATTCCTCGGGGGAGGACTGAAGCAACAAAAGAAATGGGCACTGATATCCTGGAAAGGCCTGATTAAGAGTAAAGATGAAGGGGGATTTGGATTGAGAGATCCCTATACTTTGAACCAAGTAATGGGGGCCAAGCTCTAGTGGAGATGGATGATGGGAGGAGGAGACCTATGGAAAAGAATCTGGACGAAAAAATATAACACGCCAGCAGAAATAGAAGAAATCTTAAGACTTGAGGAAATCCCAAAAGGCTCTACAATATGGAACCTGGCCAGTTAAAACAAAGACATAATATCCAAGCATGCCTTCTAGGAAATTAGGAATGGAAATTCAGCCAAATTCTGGGAAGAAGCCTGGCAACAAAGGGAGAAAATGAATGGTGTTCACGGACTAAGAAACACATGCCAAAGGGCTAAAGAGGAGGGTTTGAACTATGTTAGTGAGTTATGGAAGGAAGAACACCAAGAGGAGTTCTGGAGAACCTGTAAAAACCTGGAAGAATGGGATAGGAATATTGATGCAGAACAAAGAGAGTTGTATATAAAAGAAATGAAGACAAGGAAAATAGCGATCAAAACAGGTCCAGACATATTGAGGTGGGGACATTCAACGAAAGGAACTGTTGATGCCTCGAAAATCGCTGCTACAACATTGGGGGATAACCACCCGGTCCGGACCTTAAAGCAGCTCCTTTTCCGTTTCGTGTGGTGGCTCCGACTGTTCAACTAGGTCCAGTTACCTTCTCCCTATTGCTATTGGTTTATAATGTATCTTTAACTACCAATAGACAGGGACATCAGATCACTTCTTCTTGCTGATTAGGCAAGAGAATGACCCTTAAGCTGATTTGGGTTCAGCCAAGCCACAACTAAAGTTTTGCCTCTTTGAGGAGAGGACTTAAAAGGATGTAGAATTTACTCTAAATGCAAGCTTATTCTATGATGCAAGCAAAAGAAACTAATCTAAATCCTATCTTAATTAGGCAGATATAGATCTAACCCAACTAAGAGCAAGATAATTAAAGTATTGGGATTTAGATATGTCTTGTTTATAATGAATACCAAGTTAATGAAGTAGTTCAATTAACTGATATTATGGATATTAAAACACATCCTATTGAGACCTCTTAACTGAAATAATAAACCAACAACACTCAGGAAGTAGTTCACATAAATGATATTGATTATCATATCAGCAAATCCAATAACTAAACAATAATATGTGGAAATAGTTCACAACATATTACCATTCAATAAATCAGTTTTAATAAGGTAGATTTCTGAGTAAATAGTTACTCAGAAATCAGAAATTAATCCATAAGAACAGAGATACATGATAACAACATTGAGACAAACTACCCATATTGACAATAGTGCACAAACATGAATAAAATGACACGTTCCTGTTACCATAAAAATGAAACTGATATTTGAAATAGTAGTATTAAAAATACCAATTTATTGCATCCATTTCTCTGATCTTGGTCTCCAACAGTCCTTTACATTGCTTGAACTTCTGCCTTTAAAACTAGAGCCACAATAGTGCAAACTCTGCCCCTCATACATAATCCAAGATACAAAGGAAAAATCCTCAATAATCCTCAGATCTGAGATTTTCTCTCCTCTCTCCTACAACTCTAAATTCCTATTACAGTAGTGCTTTTAGAAGTCTAGCATTGCAGAGGAGAGCAGCCCTTTATTACATTTTGCAATCTATTACTTATACTATCTGTGAAGGAATTCTTGAGAGGAAAGTTTGGTGAAGAGAAATCTGCCAAATCCAATTGCTGGAGCATCCTCATTGATTGAGATCATTTTCTCCATATTTCTTCCACTGTTTTCCTGCAAAAAGAAATCAAAATAAATTAAAATGCAACAATAAAATCAACATGTCATTGCTGACATTTAAATCGAATCTAATCAAATTCTATAAAATATAAATTTTCTATTGATGCCTGGGATGATTTAATTGGCCAAGAATATCATTGACGAGTGAATCTGCAATTAGAAGAGGCCTGGACCAATGAAAATAAAACTCAGAAAAATGATTTTGTTTTCAAAATTCGGAGCTTGATCTTCTGCCTGATTTTTGACCCAATAAATGACCAAATCTGTCAATGAAATCTCCTCAGAAATATTCTCCTTGATTTTCTCTTTCCAATGAGCCGTCCTAGGCCTCATTTGGCCAAGTAAAACTCATTCTATGAGCTTCCAAAGTTGATGAGTCAAATCTGGCATGAATCTGGAAATTCTGTTGCTGGGCTAAAAAAAATGTAATTAAAAACTAATCCTAAATTAATCTCTAATTAATTCTAATTATAAACTAAACTAATTATTAGTAAACTATTTATTAATTAATATCTAACTAACTATTATAGTTAACTAATATAATTAACAAATTAATCTAATTAAATATTATAAACTAATTAATACTAATTTAAATGATGTTTAAATTTTAATTAATGAAATTAATTAAATATTATAAATTAATTAATCTAATTAATTTAAAACTTATTAATTAAATAATATATATTAACTAATTTAAAATATTACATAATTACTTTAATATATTATATCATAACATAAACTAATATACCAACCTTCTTTATTTTTACATTTCACTCATACGTGAGTGATTTCAAAAGCAAATACCAAACCGTTTAACGAGACTTAGGGTTAAAGAATGATGTCCTATCGCATCAGTAAGTCGGGGAATGGAGGTGTCGGCCCTTTTAAAATGTGTCAAACCAAAATCCCAGATGTGATATCGCATCGGGGTAGATGTGTTATCGGGTGGTCATCGAGGTTTATGATAATGAAAATCCCCGATGCGATCAAGTTTTATTTTATATATTATATTTTTTATATATTAAATTTTAATTTAATTAAATTAATTATATATTAATTAAATTAAATTAAGATTTAATATTATTTTTTATTTTGATTTTATTAAAATGAAATTTAGTTAAGCTGTGAAATTGTCTAAACTACAGCCACTTGAAAAATAAAATAAAAATAAACTACAACCACTTTGAAAATTTTGGATTTTCGAGATTAATAATTGATTTAGACATCGGAGTGAATTTCTTAAAATCTCGATAATTAATGATTTGGCTGCATAACTAAAAATGGAAAAATGTTAGTAAAAACACGCTATTGGTTAATATTTAAAATGAATGCCTTATTGAACTAATTTATTTACAAAATGCAATATTGTACATTTTATGCATTTTTAACCCAGGCTAGATAAATGATGAGACTTCAAAGGAGTGCCATTTTCAAACCAGTTGACCAAATGAGGCGAAACAAGCGTCAATGGGAAGCTTGTAAAAAATCGATTCTAAGAAAACAATCAAAACAAGAATCCAAAGAAAACTAAAAATTAACAAAAGCGTAGGGCAATCAACTAAAATAAAAATCCAAAAAGGTGTTTAGCCAAAATTTTATAGAAAGGGTCCCCATTATTTGAAGTGAACACATCAATAATGGAGGGGTTGTGTTTTTACCACAACAATGGCGACACGCGGGAGAAGAACCAGTGATCTCTGTTATGAATGAGATTTTCCTAAAATTAAAACAAAAATAATTAAAGAAGAGAAAATTATGCTTGAAATGCTTGACTAAGTTTATTAATCTGAATAAAAACAGGAATCATCTAATTGTAATTTTTCTCAAAATTTCTCATGAATTAAAATATTTCAAAACTCTATATCAATCCTTAATTAGTTGTAGAGATAAAGAAAGTGTCACTTTACAGCTTAGCTTTTAAAATATACTCCTTTGTCATAGGTAGAGCCGCTGCTGCCAGCGAACATCTATAGTTTCGACAGGGTTACCTTTTAATCATAAATGATTCAGAATCCCATCTGTTTAAGAATTATTGATCTAGAGATAAATCCATTTATATATGTTTATTTTTTATTTTTGTTATAAATCTTAAAATCCATTGTCCTGGTTTGGTGGCCGGATAGTTGACAATGCCACTCACTGGCTATAATCGGACTGAACAAGCTGGCTCGTGATGAGACCCCTTGTCTTATAATTGTTTGCAATCATAAGTCATTACCCTGGTTTGTTTAGCAGTGTTGGTAATGTCATCCTATTTTTCCCCTATGATCATGGTAAGCAGGCTCATGATGAGACCTCTTATCTTCTAAGTTTAAATATATTTCAGGATTATCCTCTAGAAAAATAAGACTCTTTGGGACAGGGAGAATCATTGACTCCTTAAGAGTTAAGAATGACAATTTCAGAGTTAAAGGTGCTTTGCTGTAAAGTGTCTTTACTTGGTTAAAAATAACTTTTCTTGACTGATAATAAAACTTTGAAAGATCTTAATACAATTTTGAAATCTCAAAATGATTACAATTTGATGAAAAATAAATTTTCAGATTTTATGATACTTTGCCAACTTCTCTTGATTGGTAATCTCTTCCTTAAATATGTTTACCTTTATAATAAGAAAATCAAACTCTGTTAAGAGATTTAAGAAAAAGCTAATAGGTGACTATTAACAATTTTTCTCCGCGTATTTTGACCATTGTTAGGTAACAAATAGGCCTTCCATTTAAATGATGGCAAAGTCGCCAAAATCAAAGCTGAAATCCGAAGGAAAAGAATTCTTATACTAAAATGAGAAAAGAAATTAGCAAACAAAAAATAAAAACAAAGAAATTTCTAAAAATGGAAAGGAAAATCCAAGTTTCGCAAGATAAACTCAAACAAGAATGTTTATACTAATGTCTCCAACAATATGAAGAAAAAGAAAATAAGCATGTAATCATTCCTTCTTATGTTGAGATTTAGAAAAACATATCTTGCAGAGTTGTGAATGCTTTAGACTTTTAGATAACAGTGATTGTAAAATTCAGCCACAATGAATACCTTCTGTCTGATATGAATCTTCTTGTTTCCAAGCATCATCTTAATCATTTTCTAAAAAGGAATGCTTAAAGAAACAAACTAAAGGTTCAGAAACTTCCTGGTGTGGCTGTTTCAATGAGGATTATTGCTGCTTCTTTCTAATAAAGCGAGGAGAAGAGTATAAGACTTTGAGAATATGATTTGGCGGAAGATTGGAAACTTCAAATGGAGAGCTGCAAAACAGAGTTTTATATCAGCATAATTTAAAAACAAAAATGAAACTAGAGTGATGAAATGGAAATTAATGAAAGTGGGCACATGAATCTTACCATTGGATAATTGCTTTTGATCTTACCTGAAAAGTATCAATTTCTCCAAACTAGCTGACTCCTTATTTTAATTAACATTAAAAACTTGAAGAAGTCACACTAACCAAAATCCTATAACCCAAAATCATTATTTATTTTATTTAAACTAAAGCAAGCAGTAAAATGTAAAATTGAAATGCTTAGTGTTCAAGGAAATTGAAATTAAAAGAAATGCATCAGAGATGAGAATGAGAATTTGCAGTAATGACTATTCCTCAGAATATTATAAGTTTCATATAAACTCCATGATTTGATAAATTGTCCAGAATCAAGATCAAATCCAAGATAATAAAATTTAAATATGAAGATAGAGGTCTTGAATTCCATTTTTAATTATGGAATTATATATTTAAAACTAAAATGTATGAGAAATTGAAATGATTTTTTGTATCCTGCAAATTTGTCATCAATTGCCTTTTTCCCATAGTGGTTACCCAAGCTCGCTTTAACACATCGCCTCATCGGATGATCCACACAACATGTTTCTTCACCATGCTTGGTTTAATTTGCAAGAATTCAATTTTGTTGCTATGCCACATATCGATTAAATGTTAACGGCTTAGAGGCATGCATTGGAAGTTCTCGCATCAAATGTTGCAATGGCGAATCGCCGATATGAAAATATGCGATGAGAAGTTGTGCTATGGGATGGAGTGATCGTATCTTTAAAGAAATATTATATCGGGGATTGGGGAATATTTACACTGTGCTTCCCACATCGCGCATCGCACATCGCAGAATCAGAGATTTGATGTAAGCATAAATAACAATGCGACGAAGCGATTGCGATATCGGCGATTGACAAACTTTTGGTACCCGATATAACGCGATATGATTCTTGCGATGCCGATATGCGATGAATGACGTGGCTAGTCGACGATCGGCAATTTTAAGCACATGGTGTAACAATATTTGATATGCCGATATGCGATGAAGAGTGGACCCGATAACTTTATGATGAAAACTTGATAACATATCGGATCCAAGACATCGGCCCTTTAAAAGTTATGCTCTTACCATTATTGCGATTAAACAGACGCGATAATTTTTATAAACTTGATTCGAATTTCATATCGGGTCCATAATTATGTGATGGTCGCAATATTGGTAAAGTCGACTATCGGAGATCGGCGATTCACGATAATGGAAGTATACTTCACTTGCAAACCTCCGATATGCGGAATGTGATATGGCATATGAGTAAGATAATACATCGGAGGTCTTTGATGAGCAAAGAAATGCTAAGAATTACTTCCGATGAAATCTTATGATGCGAATGGTCTTATGATATTCCTTGAAATTTCAATTTTGTTTTTTAAGTGAATAAAAGCAAAGTTAAAGAATGTTCAAATTCTAATGAAAAATAAAATTTCCCTGAACCTGTTGCAATTTGAAATGGGTTTGCTGCTTACTTCATGTTTTGAAAACGAATGAAAACCTACAAATAAAACATAACACAAATAAAAATAAACTAAAGAAAAGAGAAACTAATAAGAGATGAGAATGAACTTGCAAATGTGTACCTGGAAGGAAATTGTTTGCGAATTTTACCTTACGAATCTTCAAATTCTTCCTTTGATTTATCAAACTTTTGACTTTGTTCAAAATCATCTCATCATTTATTCTAAATCTAAGTGTGCAATCAGCCTAAATAAAATCTGTTTATTCATGTCCAGGGAATATAAAATTTATCAGAAATAAATATTAAGCTATGCTTCCTTTCGAAGTGAGACAACAATTTATTACCTCTGCTCATTCCGAATTAATCTTGAGAAAAATCTGTATTGTTATAGTGACTGTTCAATGATGCCTTCAGTAAATAAAGATGATGCATTTTACAGCATCAAATAATAAACTAAAGATTAGAATGAGAGTAAGCCACTAATTGTAGAAAAATATCAAAACAGATTTGAATGTGTGCACTTGGCAAAATGGACATCCTTAAAATCAGCTTTTAGCAAACTCCGAGGAAGATAATATGAACTTCATATGATTACCGTAAAAGGTTAGACTGACTAATAATGATTGAATTAGAATTAAGCTTATGATAGACAGTGACACATTTCATGGGATAATGGGTTTATGAAGCTTCTTATCCTCAAATCCTTACCATATAAATTTCAAAAGAAAATCTTAGAAGGAAATCTCGAAATGAAGAAAAGTGGCTTTGAAGCAATCGATACCAAGTGCAACTTTAATTGAATTTAATCAAGACATTATTCGAAATAGGCAGAGTAGAGGTATTGCTGTAAGAAATTTAAAAGAAAGCCAGAATTAAAATTTTCTGATAGGGAAAAATGTTTTTACTGAATATGTATGAGAATGGCTGATTGCTTTGTTTTATTTTTAATCTACAGAACTATTAAAAATAAATTATCTATACAAAACAAACTAACTAAATTAATTCTACTCCTATTCTAACCATATACATGAAAATGACTAGGTATAGTCATATTTCCAGTGTAGCCATTTTCTCATTTTTATTCCTGCGTTTATGTACAGTTCAAATGTTAGTAATAAAAATACAGATTTGACTAAATTAAGGAAAATAAATATGAAATCAGAATGTACAGTTATTGTTAGGAACTTAATTAAAATCTCTCTCTCCTGAAATTTCTTTTCCAATTGACTACCAATTGGATCATAAAAATCTGGATGGATTTCTATTAAGGATTGAGAAATGTTCAAAGGAAGAGATAACAGGGCAGATTGTGAAGATGAGCTTTTAGATTCTTTGACCTGAAAAAATTTGTTAGTGTTATGTACAAATGTTAAATCATTGACAATTTTCCTTGAAGGAAAAATTTCCAAACAATTTTCAAATGAGTCAATGAAAAATGGATGGAAACCTTTCAAATAAAAAGGTAATTTATTAATTGAATCGAATTGCTGGCCATATTGCAAAAATACATTCTCTTGTTGACATTGCCTTTGAAAAGATAGAAGCTTTTGATGAAACATTAGCATTGGTATAAATTGGAATATTAATATCTTTCGATGCCGATGATTATAATATGAAACTTGAATTTCCCAATTGGGCAATGCATCAATTGAGTGTTTGATAGTAAGGTGTTCAATATGCCAGCGAAAAGTGTGAAAATTTTGCAAAATAAAATCAGAAAATAAATCTAAGTTTAAACAAAATAGCTGTGAAAAAAAAACTAAAATGAAATCACTATTTGTACAACTAATGTTACAGCACATTTGGGATCGTTTTGAAATGATTTCATTTTCACAAGGAATGGCCAGAATTATGGAATTTGGGTAATTTCGAATTCCAACTTGTGAAATAGAAAACGAATTATGATTATGAATAGGAATGGGAGTTTGATCCTCATATGAATCATAAATTGGAATGATTTCTTGAATGGTGAAATCATGAAGATAATTTGCTGCTCTAAAATGAGGATTAGTTGGGATAATTTCTAAATTGAAGCATTCATCATCCTCAGATATTATTTGAATTTTATCATGAGGATTTTCTTGAAAATAATATAAATCAACATCCTCAATGTCAGAGTAATCATCATAAATGACCTCACAAGATTGCCTGGAATTCCCTTTGATTTCATCCAATATACCAAAACAAGGATGAACAAAAATCTCATGTTCATTAGTGGCAAAAGAATGATCAATTATTATTTCTTTATCTTGATAAAAATTTAATGGTAATTCATTTAAATCATCCTCTTTAATTTCTGAAATATCATTGATACCAAAAGGAGAAAAATTACTATCATTAAAAATATCAGGATAAAGGGAAAAATGTGAACCTGAAACAATGCATTTAAAACTGTCTCTGTTTGAGAACGCTTGTGCATTATGCTCATTGTAAATTTCAGATTGCTGATCATTCCTTTGTGTGCGTATGCTTTCTTAAAGAAGGCTGCTTTGCTGCTCTGATTTCGGCATTTGTTCATCATAGAAAAATTCAGAAATTTGTACAACAGTTTGCATTTTATTTTTTACTTTGATCGCTGGTTGTACTTGCTGATTTGCGATTTGATTTTCCGAATTTACTTCAAAGGAGCTTTCAGATTTCCAGGCGGCTTTTTCTCCAAAATTATTGTTGTTGTCTTCTTGCATTTGAATAGAAATATTTTTCAAGCTTTGTGAAACCACTTCATCACTATTTATTTGCACATCCATATTGAGATTCTCATTTATATTAGAAGGGGATGAAACAAAACTTGAATTAATTTCATAAGGATTGGGAATGGGTGGAAGAGAACAAATATATTCAAACCAATCTAATGATTCTTCTTCCGTAGGCTTATCTTCATCTTTAAATCTTAAGCAATTCAAATGAAATCGAATATTAAAATCATTAACAGACTCATTTTCAAACCTACGTAGATATTCAATTTCTTCACATACCTGTTCATAATCGTAGCCGTCAAATTTACAAATGAAAATTGTAACAAATTGATCCCAGCTATGGATTGAGGCAACTGGAAGAGTTTTGCACCAGTTTCTGGCTTTTGCCGCAAATGTGAGAGTAAAAATTCTGCATAAGATGCCTTCATCAATTCCTTGAAAATCATAATTTGAAACATTTTGAATAAATTGAAAGACATGGTTAAAAGCAGAAGAATTTCTCTTACCATTAAACTTTGCCTGAGACAAGAGTCTTACCACTTCGGGTGGAGTATTGGAGGATGCATGTCCATGGATACAACTCCAAATTGGAAGTTTGAGAGGAGCCATCACAATAAATAAAATATTAAAATTGAAAAGACTCCAATAGACAAATTTTTTCAAGCCCTCCTTCTAGCGCCAAAAATGTTGATGCCTCGAAAATCGCTGCAACAACATTGGGGGATAACCACCCGGTCCGGACCTTAAAGCAGCTCCTTTTCCGTTTGGTGTGGTGGCTCCGACTGTTCAACTAGGTCCAATTACCTTCTCCCTATTGCTATTGGTTTATAATGTATCTTTAACTACCAATAGACAGGGACATCAGATCACTTCTTCTTGCTGATCAGGCAAGAGAATGACCCTTAAGCTGATTCGGGTTCAGCCAAGCCACAACTAAAGTTTTGCCTCTTTGAGGAGAGGACTTAAAAGGATGTAGAATTTACTCTAAATGCAAGCTTATTCTATGATGCAAGCAAAAGAAACTAATCTAAATCCTATCTTAATTAGGCAGATATAGATCTAACCCAACTAAGAGCAAGATAATTAAAGTATTGGGATTTAGATATGTCTTGTTTATAATGAATACCAAGTTAATGAAGTAGTTCAATTAACTGATATTATGGATATCAAAACACATCCTATTGAGACCTCTTAACTGAAATAATAAACCAACAACACTCAGGAAGTAGTTCACATAAATGATATTGATTATCATATCAGAAAATCCAATAACTAAACAATAATATGTGGAAATAGTTCACAACATATTACCATTCAATAAATCAGTTTTAATAAGGTAAATTTCTGAGTAAATAGTTACTCAGAAATCAGAAATTAATCCATAAGAACAGAGATACATGATAACAACATTGAGACAAACTACCCATATTGACAATAGTTCACAAACATGAATAAAATGACACGTTCCTGTTACCATAAAAATGAAACTGATATTTGAAATAGTAGTATTAAAAATACCAATTTATTGCATCCATTTCTCTAATCTTGGTCTCCAACAATCCTTTACATTGCTTGAACTTCTGCCTTTAAAACTAGAGCCACAATAGTGCAAACTCTGCCCCTCATACATAATCCAAGATACAAAGGAAAAATCCTCAATAATCCTCAGATCTGAGATTTTCTCTCCTCTCTCCTACAACTCTAAATTCCTATTACAGTAGTGCTTTTAGAAGTCTAGCATTGCAGAGGAGAGCAACCCTTTATTACATTTTGCAATCTATTACTTATACTATCTGTGAAGGAATTCTTGAGAGGAAAGTTTGGTGAAGAGAAATATGCCAAATCCAATTGCTGGAGCATCCTCATTGATTGAGATCCTTTTCTCCATATTTCTTCCACTGTTTTCCTGCAAAAAGAAATCAAAATAAATTAAAATGCAACAATAAAATCAACATGTCATTGCTGGCATTTAAATCGAATCCAATCAAATTCTATAAAATATAAATTTTCTATTGATGCCTGGGATGATTTAATTGGCCAAGAATATCATTGACGAGTGAATCTGCAATTAGAAGAGGCCTGGACCAATGAAAATAAAACTCAGAAAAATGATTTTGTTTTCAAAATTCGGAGCTTGATCTTCTGCTTGATTTTTGACCCAATAAATGACCAAATCTGTCAATGAAATCTCCTCAGGAATATTCTCCTTGATTTTCTCTTTCCAATGAGCCGTCCTGGGCCTCATTTGGCCAAGTAAAACTCATTCTATGAGCTTCCAAAGTTAATGAGTCAAATCTGGCATGAATCTGGAAATTCTGTTGCTGGGCTAAAAAAAATGTAATTAAAAACTAATCCTAAATTAGTCTCTAATTAATTCTAATTATAAACTAAACTAATTATTAGTAAACTATTTATTAATTAATATCTAACTAACTATTATAGTTAACTAATATAATTAACAAATTAATCTAATTAAATATTATAAACTAATTAATACTAATTTAAATGATGTTTAAATTTTAATTAATGAGATTAATTAAATATTATAAATTAATTAATCTAATTAATTTAAAACTTATTAATTAAATAATATATATTAACTAATTTAAAATATTACATAATTACTTTAATATATATTATATCATAACATAAACTAATATACCAACCTTCTTTATTTTTACATTTCACTCATACGTGAGTGATTTCAAAAGCAAATACCAAACCGTTTAACGAGACTTAGGGTTAAAGAATGATGTCTTATCGCATCGGCAAATCGGGGAATGGAGGTGTCGGCCCTTTTAAAATGTGTCAAACCAAAATCCCCGATGCGATATCGCATCGGGGTAGATGTGTTATCGGGTGGTCATCGAGGTTTATTATAATGAAAATCCCCGATGCGATCAAGTTTTATTTTATATATTATATTTTTTATATATTAAATTTTAATTTAATTAAATTAATTATATATTAATTTAATTAAATTAAGATTTAATATTATTTTTTATTTTGATTTTATTAAAATGAAATTTAGTTAAGCTGTGAAATTGTCTAAACTACAGCCACTTGAAAAATAAAATAAAAATAAACTACAGCCACTTCGAAAATTTTGGATTTTCGAGATTAATAATTGATTTAGACATCGGAGTGAATTTCTTAAAATCTCGATAATTAATGATTTGGCTGCATAACTAAAAATGGAAAAATGTTAGTAAAAACACGCTATGGGTTAATATTTAAAATGAATGCCTTATTGAACTAATTTATTTACAAAATGCAATATTGTACATTTTATGCATTTTTAACCCAGGCTAGATAAATGATGAGACTTCAAAGGAGTGCCATTTTCAAACCAGTTGACCAAATGAGGCGAAACAAGCGTCAATGAGAAGCTTGTAAAAAATCGATTCTGAGAAAAGAATCAAAACAAGAATCCAAAGAAAACTAAAAATTAAAAAAAGCGTAGGGCAATCAACTAATATAAAAATCCAAAAAGGTGTTTAGCCAAAATTTTATAGAAAGGGTCCCCATTATTTGAAGTGAACACATCAATAATGGGGGGGTTGTGTTTTTACCACAACAGGAACCTTCACGATCAAAGAAGCCTACAATCTCTTCACGCAGCAGGAACAAGACGTCTTGACACCCCTATGGCAACAAATTTGGAAAGGAAATTGGTGGCCAAAAGTGACTCACTTCCTATGGCTTATATGCAAGGGTCGCATTCTGACATGGGATCAACTTCAGAAGCGCAGAATTCAAGGTTCCCCCAGATGTAGTCTTTGTAAACATGACCAGGAAACGCTGGAACACCTTTTGAATTCTTGTCTTTTTGCCCAACAGTAATGGGAAGAAATCAGTGGACTCTTTGGAAGGACCAATAGAGATCATCATAATATCAAAGAAACAATCAAACAATGGGGGTGCGATCAATTCACGAGCCCAGTGGTGAGAAGAGCCTGGATTTTAGCAGTCAGTATGAATATGTGGATGATCTGGAAGGAAAGAAACCGTAGAATCTTTCAACATAAAGAGCTGCCTCAAGCACAGGTCTGGAAAAGAACCCTGAGTCATATCAGAGAAACTATTCTAACAGAAGCTTGGAGTCAAGAGGATTGGAAGACAACACTTGAGGAAGAATGGATTCTGACCATGCTAAATCTAGATCAAGGATTGGTAGCTCCTTAGATGTGGAAACTCCCTGGCACAAACAGTAGTAGCCCTATCCATTTCTCTCGCCCTACTGTTGGTTTCATCAAACTAAATTTTGATGGAGCCTCCAAAGGAAACCCAGAGCCAGCGGGGCTCGGAGGTATCTTCCGGGACGGCCAAGGCAGGACAAGATGGATTTACTCAGGTCATGGTGGTGTCATGAGCAACAACAAAGCAGAGCTTATGGCAGTTTATCAAGGATTAAGAACAACGATAAGAAATGGATACAACAACCTAGAGGTAGAAGGCGACTTCCAACTTGTTATTGACATGATAAGGAAACTAAATAATGGTAAAACCTAGGACAAAGTTGTGAAAAGCTTGAGGACGGCTAGCCTGGTCCAAGAATGGGAAGCTATTATAAAGTGATTTTAATATATGATCATAAATCATGTAAGAAGGGAAGGTAACAGAGCAGCTGATTTCCTAGCCAATTGGGGAAGTAATGAGTAAGGAGGCAAGCTGGATAGTATCTGGCCACCTCAACTTGAGGATCCCAGATTGGAGCCCCTCAAAGTAATCCTTACCCAAGATTACCATGAAAACACGATCTCAAGATATCAGATACAGGTGGCCCACGGTCGGGGTGATGAAAGTAGAGCATATGAGCAGACGGGTAGCATAGGGGAGAGTATGGCTAGGACGGCCACCTACTGCCCTCAATCTGGATCAACCGGACGTGGTGGTGTCCTGCATGATTACGGAAAGTTCAAGGAAGCAAAGTGGCAGGAGAGTGGGGGGAGAGGTGGGAAAAATTGGCGGTGGTAGTGGGATGGGAAGTAGGGTAGATGGGAAGGGGTACATGAGGGTGGCAAGGGTAGGAAGAGAGCCCAGTTTGTAGTGAAAGAAGAAGGGGAACAGGGCAGTGTGGGCGACGAGATCTTCTGTGGCCGAGCACAATCTGGGGTATGTTTCCTTTAGCTTACCACCTGCAATTCTCTCTGTCATGCATTGTATGTTGGAAGAGGGGGGAAAGCTAGGAACCACAGAGGAGGGGATGTGTCTGAGCGGGCCTGAGGATTTCATAGGGAGGCAGTGAGAGGAACAAAGCATAGGCATGCAGGGGGCATGTATTAGCAGGGCAAAGGGTCAGCCTGGGAAAAGATGGCCCGCCTGGGTAGAGGCCGGGGATGTGGTGGTAGAGGGCGCTAGAGACAGCCGTATAGAAGAGATCCTACAACTTCAACACCAGCAGGTCAGAGAAGAGGCAAGAAATCTATCAAGACAGCTGTACATGAAGCCGCTCATGCATAAAGAGAGGGGACGGACGCAGACATTTGTCAGCTAATACAGGAGATGGAGGATAGCATCATGGAAGAATATTCTGAGCCAGAGATGGAAGAATGGGGGGATATTTTCCCCAATCTACGGCACACCAGAGGCAGGATGACACTATGAAAGCAAGCCCTGCACGTGTACTGGGTTATGAAGTGCTTACTGGCCAGAGCCCTGGCGTGCGCGGTGGGGGAAATGGCAGAAATAGCTCAAGGTATGCCTAATATAAAAAAGGACATGAAAAACTTGCAGATTATCATGATTATGCAAGACAGTAAGATGGATGAGATCCAACAGTGCTTGATGAAGCTGTCTCCAGAACTAGGCGACCCGTGGCAGCACTAGCTATTGTGGAATCTGACAAAGATGGTTGAAAGGAATAGTTCTTTTAGTTTCTAGTTTTGAAAACTTTGCGGACAACTTTTTCTTTTCATGTGTTTTATGTTAGTTTGGAACTTGATAAGTGTCTCTAGATGGGAAGTTTACTTAGCTTGGATTGAAAGACTGGTTAAATTTTGTTATTGGATGGCATATAACAGACTCAGGTGGCCAACAAACTTGGTTTCCCATATGGGCAAGTTGAGGCCACCAAATAGTTGTACATGGAACAACTTGTTTTATGTATAAATAGAAAAGGAAGGAACTACCTTTGCTTACAAAAAAAAATATTAAAAACTTAAGGGATTATAAACCCAAGGGAATAAAATTAAACCCTAAGATTAATATTAAACCCCAGGAATATAAACCCCAAGTTTAATAAACCCAAGGGATTAATATTGTAAACTCTAGGCTTAATATCAAACCCTAGGAATATAAACCCTATGATTAATATTAAAAACTTTAGGATCAATAATATAAACCCAAGGGATAAATAAACCCATTTGGTTAATATTAAAAACCCGAGGGATTGTAAACTCGAGAGATTATTATTATAAACCCTAATATTACAAATTATAAACCTAATATTAAACTTTTATATTATAAACCCAATATTAAAAGGTTGTAATATTATAAACCTTGTATTAAACCCAAGTTTTGTAATGTAACAATGCGACATTGAATAAAGTGCAATGAAATGTAACATTGGGATAACGAACCCAAGACATATAAACCCTAAGACACAAATTATAAATAAACATTAAAACCTAATATTAATATTATAAACCTTAGGATTAATATTTTAAACCCAAGGGAATAACATTAAATCCTATGAATATAAAACCTAAGCTTAATAAACCCGAGGGATTAATATTATAAACCCTAGGCTTAATAACAAACCCTAGGAATATAAGCCATATGATTAATATTAGAAACCTATAATAAATATTATAAACCCAAGGGATTAATAAACCTATTGGATTAATATAAAAAATCTGAGGGAATATAAACCCAAGGGAATAACATTAAACCCTAGGAATATAAACCTTAGGATTAATATTATAAACCTTAGGATTAATATTATAAACATAAGGTACTAATGCTACAAATACAAGGTATAATATTATAAACCCAATAGATTATAAACCCAGGGGAATAGAGTTAAACACAAGTGATTAATATTATAATTTCACTGGATTAATATTAAAACTGAAGGGATTAATATTAAAAACCCAAGGGATTAATAAACCCAAGTTTTTTAATATAACAATGCTACATTGAATAAATTCCAATGTAATGTAACACTACAATAATGATTGATTACCACATTGAGGCAATGTTTGTCGCAATGTGACATTGGATACATTTATGTAATAATATAAACCTAATGTTTAAAACCCTAATATTATTTTTGTAATAATTATAGACCCAATATTAAAAACCCTAATGTTATAAATCCCAATATTAAACCCCAATATTATAATGTTGCAATACAACGTTGAATATATTTCAATGTAATGTAACATTGTGATAATGCTTGATTGTCACATTGAGATAATGTTTGTCACAATGCGACATTGGATAGATTTTTGCACCATTCCAATGTCACTACATTAAACCCTAATACAAAACCCTAACATTATAAAACACAATACAATAATCCATATGATTATAATTATAAATCATAGTATTATAAACCTAAATTAAATTTATTAATCCCTGAGATTATAAACCCTAGAATTAATATTATAAACCCCAGGATTAATATTGTCAACCCTAGCCATCCACTATAAGCCTCCATGGTCAACTAATAATGAAGCAAAGAGATTAATATTATAAACCCTTACGATTAATATTATAAACCCAAGGGATTAATATTATAAACAGTAGGAAAACAATTATAAACCCTAAGATCCTTTTTTTTGGCTAAAGCAAGAGTCGTACCTTTAATTTCATTAAATCAATCTTATTTTACATAATGTACAAACTTCTAACAGACCCTATGGACTCAGGCAAAACACGAAGCTACCCGCCTGAAACATAACCCTCCAACCCTATAAATGTACCCTCCAAACCCTTTAGAGTACATACAAAAATTATGCTACGAGAATATCATGACTCGTGAAAAATACACACAAAAACCCGCACAATCGTTTGCTAAACCTACTTCTTTAATCACCGCCATCCATTCCCCTTTCTCAATATGACATCAGAGATGCATATCGCTCCTAGAAGATGCATGTTGATTAACCCCCTGACCCCACCAAACCGCACGATCATTCCTGATCGTTGATTTGCCTTGTGAAATCGGATGGATGTGATAAATATCGCACGTCAAAATGTCATCGAACTTTAGTGTGCAATGAGGGTGGTTTACGGTCTCGGCCCTCATCCATGTGTTAGAAGTTGTATGGCATCGCTGCCAAATCTCCAAAACCACTTTTTCTTGAGAGCGGTGCGATCAACCATAAACCACTTGGGAAGCAGTTTTTGTCTCGCGACTATGGAAATTTTGGATAATGTTGCCACTGTAAAAGTTATGGTTCCCCGCCTTTTTTGTCATAACCTTCTGCTAGACTGAGAAAAACTTCCGACAAACACCGGGGAATTTTGGAGTTAAAATTACTATTGCTGCTGAGGTCAACCGTGGCCAGCCTCCCACCATAGACCTGTCTGACCAAAATTTGTGAATCATACAGAGAACTGCTCATTGAGACTTAGCTTCCTTAGCTTTGTTCTAGTACACTTCTTTATCCTCTTCCACCTGGTTGTGGCAAAGTACTTTTAGGTTGCCCTGAGGCATTACTTGCCACTCCATCGAAATTCTGCTATCATTACAGCTGACACCTTGGTTGGCCAGAATATCCACCAATTTGTTGGCCTTTCTACGCACATGGTTGAACCTAACTATGCGTAGTCCCTGAAGATGACCCTATATTCTATGGAGAACCCGAATCAACCTCCAGTGTTTTGAAACTTTCTCCGGCCCTGTTCCACAACTAATTCTCTTGGCCGAGTTAATGACTAACTCTGAATCAGCTTCTATTATCACATTTAGGCCGTTATCCTATTTCAAAGAATCTAAGCATTGCTCCAAAGCCATTAATTTTTCCATGCTGTTGGTGGATTTCCCTAAATGACAATGGAAGAGGAAGAGAATTCTTCCAGTGTCATCCCGAAGAACCCCTCCAAAGCCCACCATTCCCGGGTTACCTTTTGAAGCTCCATCTATGTTGTATTTCAAAAAACCTTTCGGAGGAGGATTCCAGAACTCATTAACCATTTCCAACATAATTACTTTCTTGTCCAAGCCTTGTGGAATGAGACCCTGCATGCCTAGCTGCCTGAGAATCCTTATTTCAGCCTCTGAGGGAGGATTTTTGGGGAGATCCCTTACTATGGTGCCGACCGTCTCCTTAAGCTATTTTAAGATCTGCTCCAACAAGCAAAGAGAGGGATTTTTCTCTTCTTTGAAGATCCTTTTGTTCCTTTCTTTCCAGACATTCCATATAATGAAGCTTGGCAAAAGAGCCCAAGCAGAGTTAAGAACTTCATAATCCGAAATATTTTTCCTCCAACTGCTTAGGGTGTTAGTGATACTCTCTTTGTCCCTGTCAGACTGTTTGAAGATGGTGGCAAAAGTGTCCCATAACCTGGAGGTGAAAATGCAGCTATTGAGAAGATGTTCCATTGTCTCCTCTTGGGCTTCACAGAGCTGGCATCTAGAGGGTCCTAGCACACCCCTCTTTCTAATATTATCCCAGGTCAAGATTTTCTTGTGATGAACCAGCCACATGAAGAGTTTAATCTTCATCCAGCCTTGGTGCCTCCATAGATTCTACCAGATCCTATCTGGAGCATGGGACTCCAACCCAAGGAGAATACCTTTTGCTTCCTTAATATTAAAGTTGCCTTCTTTGTTGTTGCCCCATCTTAGTTGATCCTGCCCTTCAGTTACTAAAATCATCCTCTGTTCCAATATTCTCTTAAGGGTCTCTGCTTTCATGTTCAGGGTTCTATCCTCCCTGCCATCTATTTTTCTCCAGGTTCTCCATTTTCCTGTATTGTGAGTATGCTCCCAAAAGTCCTTTACCTTAACTAATCCTTGGGTATCTGTCTCATGCTTGAGGCCCAAAAATTCCTATTTTAATAGTGTTGGTTCTTGTTTCCATTTTCCCTCCCATAATAGTGCAAGATCTCCTTCTCTGATTTCCCAGAAACTGTTTTTTTGAACTACACCTCTATTCTCCCAGGCCTTGTTCCAAATGGGTGAGCCCTTTATACTTCTAGACATTCTTATGATATCTGAGGATTTCCAGGAGCTGGCATATTTTTCTTTCTAGATGCTTTCCCATTGAGCCTTTGGATCCTTGACCCAATTCCACCATAGTTTGGCCCCTAGAACGTTACTGAGAATCTCATGATCATCCAATCCTAGGCCTCCTTGGTCCTTGGGTTTATAGATCTTCTCCCATGAGACTAAGGGCCATTTTTTTCCCCTTGTTTCCTCCTTGCCCTAGAGAAAGTCTCTTTGGATATTTCTGAATTTCTTTAAGACTCCTTTTGGAGCTGCGAGTGCTGATAGCATGAAAACTAGGATAGCTTGGAGCCCTGCCTTTGTTAGCACCAATCTACCAGCTAGATTTAAAGATCTGATGGTCCATTTCCTGACTTTATCTTGCATCTTAATGGTTAACGGCTCCCAAATTCTCTTTTGCAAAGTTTTAGCCGTTAGAGGAACTCCCAAATACTTAGAGGGGAGGGAATCTCTTTGAAAGCCAAGAATTCTGGAGATATTTCTCTGAATGGCAATATGGGTGTTAAAGAAAAATATTTTTGATTTGGAAAGATTAACTTCCATACCTGTTTCCATAACAAAGTCATTCAAAATTTGTTTATATGCTAGAGCCTCCTTGACTATGGGAATTTCATGTAACATGGTATCATCTACAAATTGTTGATGAGTCAGTGCCTGTCCATTCTCCGTTAGTTGGACTCCTTGAATTTTTCCTGTAACTCTAGCATGCTTGATGGTTCGACCTAGTCCTTCCATCATGAGGATGAAGAGAAAAGGAGAGAGCGGATCTCCCTGTCTGAGGCCTCTTGAAGGAATAAAAATCTCAGAGGGAGAGCCATTAACTAGCATTGAAAAGCTGGAAGAAGTCACCAGGGCCATGACCCCTCTGACCCCTCTGAATGAAATTATCTAGAATTTGTCTGCCTTCTACATAACCAGATTGTTCCCCCGATACAAGCGAAGGAAGCAGAGGTTTGAGTCTGTTGGCCACTACCTTGGATATTATCTTGTATACTACATTGCATAAAGCAATGGGCCTATACCTTTCTGGTGTTTGAGCATTGTCTTGTTTGGGAATCAGGGAGATGAAGGAGGTATTGAGTGCCTTCAAAATAGTTATGTTCAGCCTGGAATCCTCCACTACCTTTAAAATGTCCTATTTAACAATACCAGCAAGCTTTGAAGAAATCCACATTGAAACCATCTGGGCCTGGAGCCTTTCCATTTTTCATTTCTTTGAGGACCTAACTAACCTCTTTTTCAATCATAGGTCTGTTAAGATTAAAGTTAACCTCTCTGGATACTAGCTTAGGTATATGTTTGGTTAAGTCCCTGATGAAAGGTTCTCTTAACAGATTGATTTACTAAGCTATGCCACGGAAGTACTGAACTAACACTGCTTCTATCTTCTCATGGATTGATGTATCTGCCCATCCTCGTCCTTGATCGAAGAGATTCTATTGTGAGTCTTGTTTGCAATGGTGGATCTGTGGAAAAATTTAGTGTTACGCTCTCCTTCTTTTAGCCATTGAACTCTAGATTTTTGTCTCCAAAATATTTCCTCTTGTTTACACAAATTTTCCCATTCTTGATGATGCTTCTCTACTTGATCATTTTTGTTTTTATCAAAGCCTTCCTTGATCATAGCTTGGTTGAGTTCCTGAATTTTATTTTCCACAGATTTCTTTCCTGCAAAAATATTGCCAAATTCATTCTTATTCCAAGCTTTCAGCCTCAGCTTGATGTGCTTTAATCTTTTGTGTAGAAGGAACATTCTTGATCCTTGAATATGCAAATCCTCTGGCCACCATTTTTCAATATTGCTGATGAATTCTAGGTGTGAAAGCCAAATATTCTCAAATCCGAAAGGTCTATTCCTAGGGGTGCCTATGCCCAGGATCTCCATTTGAACCGGCCAGTGATCTGTGCCTCCAAAAGGAAGAACTCTTGCTATTATTTCCTTGTCTATAAGCATGAGATCCTCAGAGATAATGAATCTATCTAACTTGGAAGCTACCTGGGAATCTCCTCCTCTTTTATTGTTCCATGTGAAGAGGCCATTGTTTGTCTCAATGTCAACAAGCTTCATGTTTTCTGAAAAGATTTGGAAGGCTGAAGAATCTTTACTTAGAGCTTTTGTACCCCCTTTTTTCTCCGAGAGTGATTTGATCATATTGAAGTCCCCTCCCATGATCCAAGGTATTCCTGCATGTCTGACCCGGAGATCCACAAGGGACTCTATAAACCTGAGTTTTTCATCTATCCTTTGAGGGCCGTAAACATTTGTGACTAGATATGTATCCCTATCTCCTACAGGCTGAATAACCACTGATAAATAATTCCTCGATGCCTCTGCATCAATTATGCCATTTTTTTGGGGATTCTAGAGAGTGAGGATACCCCCTGCTGTATTCTCTGCTTTAACTTCTAGAAACTCAAATTTACTGAGCCATTTGCTATGAATTTGCATTAACTTTTGAATGGACCATTTCGTTTGTTGGAAGAAAATTATATCCAGAGCTGCCTATTTCATTCTATTACTCAGCATTCTCTATTTTCTTTTACTGCCTAGACCTCTAATATTCCAAGATGTGAACTTCATAATTAAAGATTGGTAAAGGAGTAACTGGTTAGATCTTTCATCTTACCTGAGTCTATCATAAGCTTTCCACACTCCATCAATAGCTCGTTCTGCTTTTTCCTGCCTCTTTTCTTTCCTGGATTTCTTGGTGCTAATCCCGGAGTCATTTTTACCATTTTCACACCTTCATTACTCTGCCTGTCAATGTTGTTTTCTCCCTCCAAACCCTTTGCTTGAGTTTTCCATAAGAATAACTGTTGTATTCTATTGAACTCTTCTTGCAGTAGTGATTCTACCCCGCCAGTTGTTCCCTGAATCAAGAACCCTTCTAGATCTAGGTTTTCTCTGTCAAGAATCTCTTGTAGCTCATGGTCCTCTAGTTCCATCTCACTCTGGGTCATTTCCTGATCCATTTCTAGTTCTATATCACTCATCATGATCCCTTTCTGTTTTTCATTTTCTTGTGTATGATCATGGTTTTCTTCTTTCTCCTTCTCCTCAGGACATCCGTTCATTGCTTGATCTTCTACTGTTATTTCTTCATCCTCTTCGAGAACTTGGAACTGGTTCTGACTAACCTGTTGTCCTTCATTTTGGTGTTGCTTTGGCCCTCTTTTGCCGCTTTTTCCTTTATGTACTACTTTGTGAAAGCTGTCAGTGTCTTTCATTGTGTTAGTTTTTCTTTTGTTCTCTGCTTTACTGAGAGGGCAGTCTCTGAGTAGGTGCCCATTTTCATGGCATCAGCGACATCTAAATGGAATATGCTCATAGTCTACTATTTGCACCCATTCTTCATCAAAAACCTATAAGATTACCTCATCCGGAAGAGCTCTGGATAGATCCATCTCCACACATATCCTTACAAAGGAGGTGTATTTTCCCCTCCTTGTGGCTTCAGAAGCTTTGAAAAACTGAACTAATTTATTGCCTATGGCAGCTAGTGATTCCGTTTGCCAATAATCAAGAGGCAGAGAATAGAGTCTTACCCAGACCAGGACCGACGTAAAAGTTTCCCGCTCTGGGACAAAGTTCATCATCCATGGCCGCATATAGAGACCTGCTGCTGCATAGAAGTAGGGCCCACCTTCAAACACTCTATCTTTATCTTCAATGTTAGTGAACACCACAGTAAAGAATCCCTTGGACCCCAGATGTAGATCAATGCTCCCTTTAGGCTTCTAGTGGTATTTGATCCATGTTTGTAAAGATTTTTCAGTGGGCCATAATCCCATGAATTTGTAGATGATTGCATAAGTCCGCATGTGATCCCTGTGCCTGCAGTGCTAGATCATTTAAAACTACTCTAGGAGTGATTTCAGCTTTGGGTTTACAAGGTCCCTTTTGTCTTTTGTCTTTTATTCCCTGTTTTTTGTCATCTTCCTCCTTGTCTTTTGTGCTTTTATTCTCCTTCATTTTGGTTCCTTCTATTTCCTCTTCCTTATTTCTTCTTCCTTCCTCAATAGTACCTCTACCATTTTCTGTAGGTTTCTTGCCCTTATTGGCCACGACCTCCTTGTAGGAGGGAGTGGAGCTCCCTCCTTTGGGCCCTTCCATGGAGAAAAACCTCTTCAGCAATCTATAACCCTATTTGTTCACGCTCCACTCTCCGCCTTCTTCCCCAATATCGATTCGCCTCAATCATAAACCCTAAGATCAATATTATAAATCCCAAAATTATAAATTGTAAACCCAATATTAAAATTTAATATTATAAACCCACTATTAAAAATACCTAATATTAAAAACCAAGTAATAAGCCCAAGTTTTGTAATGTAACAATGCAACGTTGAATAAATTGCAATGTAATGTGACATGCAACATTGATTGTTAGATTGATTGTCATATTGACACAATGTTTGTCACAATGCAAAGTTGGATACTTTTTTGAACCATTCCAACATCTTAGTACATTAAACCCTAGTATAAAACCCTAACAATATAAAACTCAATATAAAAAACCCCATGAATAATATTATAAACCATAATATTAAACCCCACTATTATAAATTATAAACCCAATATTAAAAGCCCTAATGCTATAAACCCTAATCTTAAACCCAAATTTTGTAAGATTGCAATGCAACATTGAATAGATTGCAATGTAATGTAACGTTATGGAAATGATTAATTGTTGCATGAGATAACGTTTGTCACAATGCAACATTGGATATATTTTTGTACCATTCCACTGTCACAATATTAAACCCTAATACAAAACCCTAACATTATAAAACATAATATAATAATCCCTAAGATTATTATTATAAGTCTTAAGATTATAAATTATAAATTAAACATATTAAACCCTGGGATTATAAACCCTAGGATTAATATTATAAACCCCAAGATTAATATTATCAGTTATCCATCAACTATATGCCTCCATGGTCAACCATGGCCATCCACTATGGTTCACTATAGCTCACTTATAGGTAGACCATGATTCCCAAGGTACCTATTATTCAACATGGTAGTCATGTTGACTATTGTTGACTATGATGCCCATGTTGACTATACTTGACCATATATTCTCTAGATTTAAATTGACAATCATTCTTTCCATTAAACTTTTGACATTAAATTAACATGGTAATTTTTTAATGTGAAATTTAAACTGTGATAGTCATGGGTATCTTTATTCGAATCAAATTCCATGAAAATCCTCTTTTGTTTTCTAAGAATATTTAATGGATTTCTTGATTGAGTTATGGTCCCCAACTTGCATGAAAATCCTCTTTCATTGTCTAAGAACCTTTAGTGGCTATATGGATTGAGTTGCGGATCCTACTTTACATTTTCATCGAGAATTGAAAGGCTTGTCAGCATAATGCAGTGCATATGCCCATTTAAATATTGTTACTTGTTTTAATATCTTTTATTGAAGGCCAATAGGAATTATCTGTAACTAGATAAATTATTGATTGAAGTGGTGATGCTCCACCGTACCATTTCAAATGAAACAAACTAATTAGATAAAAAACTAAAAAATTCCATGGTTGGTCATGGTTGACCATGGTTGATCTTGGTTGAGCTTGGTAGACCATGGTTCATAATAGTTGACAATCATTAATCATGGTAGACCATGGTTGATCATGGTCGACCATGGGTGACCTTGGTTGACCATTCTAAACATGTTGACATTTTATGACCTTGGTCGAGCATGGTCTTCATTGACCATTATGGTTGTTTATGGTTGATCATGGATGACCATGGTTGATCATGGTTAACCATTATCATCGATCATGGTTAGCCATGGTTGAACAATGTTGACCATGTTTGACCATCTTAACCATGATGATCTTGGTTTACTATGGTTGACCATGGTTGATAATGGTTTACCTTGGATGACCTTAGATGATCTTGATTGACCATTTTAACCATGACATTTTTGGATTACCTTGGTTGACCATGGTTGGTCATGATTTACCACAGCTGCTCATGGTTGCTCATGGGTGACCACGGTTGATCATGATTGACCATGACAGAATACAGTTGGCCATTATGGTTCACCTGGTTGAGCATGATCAACCATGGTTGACCATGGTAAACCATTCTAACCATGTTCGATCATTAAACCTTATTGATCATGGTTGACCTTGGTTGAGCATGATTGATTATGGTTTATCATGGTTGACCATATTATGTTTTAAATAATATCAATACAAATGTAAATATTAACATTATATTAGACATTATATCATGTTTTTAATAGCACAACATATTAAATACTAATAATGTTATTAATAGAATCAATATTAATATAAAGTATGTCATATAACATTGCAACATTGTTTATGACATTACAACATTGGTAATATTTTTGCACCATTGTGACATCACAATATTAAGAATAAGATTGACCATTAATGACCATATTGACCATACTCTAAATATTCACAATGTTAATAGTAGGTTGGACCATTATTAAATGTTACTAATAATGCCAATAACAACATCAATATCAATATAAATTGTATTAATAATATACCTTTTTTTGTCATTCAAAAAATTTTCATTAGATTTTCAGGAATGCGTGTTTACAAAGGTCATCTCAACAAGCCCCTCCCCATCATTCCGACTAGACTTGTTGAGATTGGGGCCTAGAGGAAATCATAGAAAACATCTAACATCAATTATTTCTGAGAGGCATTGTAGCCTTAGCATACTAGGAGAAAACAAAAAGATAACCAGAGATGATAACAACATATCAAGGAGGGGGATTGGGGGGCATTACAGGGGGAGCTGCAAAGTAGCCAAAACGATCATGCATATGAAAATCTATGTGTTCCACCCGCACTTCCAGGCCACGTAGGTGGTCGTTGGTGTGATGGTGGCTACGATGAAGCTGTCCAATTGCTCCAGAATTTCATTTTGACTGTACTGGATGTCATTAATATATGCCACAAGCTCATTTCGATCCTCATAGTGGTTGTCCTTGAGAATTTCCATGTTGATTTGGATATTCCAGAACTACTCAGCAATTGACTATTTCATTTAAAGGATTATGGGTTGAGAATCTATAAAATTCAGTGGATGTTTTATACTTCTTATGGAAATGTACTTTTAAAATGTGGATATTTTAAATAGATATTTTATATTTTATATTTTGTAAACAACATTTATATTTTACTTATACATTCTGTGATTTTGGTTATGCATTAATTTATTAATTAATATATGGAGAAATGACTTCAATCAGAAAACACCATTAAAACACATTAAGGCATTCAAATGGAAAACAAATGATGGAATATATTTTAATTAGAGTTAGGTTACACATAGCAGAAAGAAGATGATATTCGATGAAATGAAATGGGCTAATATGACTTGTATAACACCTATGCTCCTATAAAATCATCCTCATCTATTTAATCATAGATACACTCCTCAAAACATGGGTGATACTACGTACAAATCAATTCCAAACACCAAAACTCCAGAGCTCAGATTTGGTGATGGGACTTGCTTTCTTATTGCTTGTATCCTCTTACATTATGGGAATTTGCCTTTCTTCATTCGTTTTCTTTGAGTGTAGAAGTGGCATTTTCGTTCTCCCTTTGTTTTAGTTTAGTATAGAATTCTTCTTGTTAGCTAATTTTAAAATGTAATTAGTATTAAAATATAATTTACTTTTGTTGATGTTTAATATTATCCATTCCACTCACATTTAAAAATTATAATTGTAATATATTTTACTCTTCCCGAAATGTCAATAAATGACTAATTATGGTTAAAAATAAAATATAGCTTCTATTAGAGAAATTTTCAGGTCTAAAATGAGCCTTCTAAGAAACATTGTAAAATAATAGTGGAAATAATAAAAAGAAATTAGATTATATCATCAAATTTTAGAGGGAAAAAAGAAAAAACTAATTTTTCAACTTATCTCCCTATGGTTTTACTCAAATTTCGAAAGGGAGAACTCATTGGATGAAGAATTTATTTGATCATCCAAAGAGTACCCATGTTGTATACTTTCAATAGACTCTACTATGCAAAAAATATTAAATATATGAAAAAAATGTGATTGCAATCATGTTTTTCATGTATTTTTCATTTTTTGTGTAATAGAGTCCATCGAAGGAATGCAATATGGGTACTCCTTGGATAAGGAATTAAATTCCAGATCCAACGAGTTTTTCCATTCAAAATTTGAGTAAAACCGTAGGAAGATAAGTTTGAAAATAGGAGTTAAAAAGTAGTATTTTTTTTATTCTTTTTAATTTTTTACTCCAAAAATGATGAATCATCCCCCATGGTTGGCATCATCATCTTGAAACTTATTGGTTCTTAAAAAGTTGATTTTGGTTGTGCATTTTTGTTTTGAGGCCCATTTTGACCTCAAAATTTATCTAATGATCCATATTTGCGTTAAGACAAACCATTTTCTTTAAATGTACAAAACAAATCAAGAAGTTATTCTCCAAATATCCAATTTATTGCAATTTATTGATAGATTTTCCAATTGGTTACCAAAATGGATTATTTGGTACTATATTTTTTTACATATTATTTATTAAATAAATACCCCACCAACATATATTCACAACAAGCATTTTAGGAAAGAACAAATAGCATATGAATTAAGACGCAAATAAGACGATATCCATAATCACATCATATCGTCCATGGAATAAAATTCAAACAAAAACTAACAACATATATATAATTTTATTAAAACAACCGCTATTGTAATGACCATAAAAGAAAATAACAAATAAAACTCCATAGAGAACAATCATAATTCAAATCTCAAATTTATTGAAAAATGGATGGGTCTATGTCACGCTGCCAATATCAATAAGAATCTGTGAAAAACATCTAACTAATTTTCTGCATTTATAATATAGGGAGAACTGGTTATATTGAAGTTGATTGTGAAAATCCTCGTCAATAGAAAGGCTGAATCTGCCCTGCATGGGAGGAATTGATTTGTATCTGCAACTGATTGCTCAAACGATTGACAAGTGAACAGATTGGAACATACTGCTGGGTAAATTATTAGCCAACCATGTGGAGGGGAATTGAATTTGTAACCTGGTGCTTGCTCTTGAAACGCCATGATCGCCACAATATAACCATGGGAACATGGAAGCGCTTCAGCGTCGGCGCTTCAATTACTTTTTACAAATTAAAAAATAATTACATTATAATGCACAAGATATGACCCTCCGATAACCCTCCAAGAAATTCTAGACGTAGATGAGGTTATAAGACAAAGAATATTAGCGTATCATTTAGTCCTGCGCATTCATTCATTAAAGAATTTAAAATTCCCTAAAGCCACATCCAAAACCTAAAATAGGTATGCCTAGTGTTATGAAACCAGCTCACAAAAAGATAGAAAAGAGAGATCAATGCCTTTGAATTCAGCCTCTTCGAGGGGGCAACCTCCTTTCCATTACACAAATGAACAATTCTTGGATGATTCAAATGACAAAACCTCCTTTCTATATATAGGAGTCTAAGGAGTCACAATATAACTCAGCCGACCTAACAATAATAATATAAAACCACAAAAATAACAATAGAGGGATTCTATGGGGCACAGTAATAACAATATGGGGACAATAGGGGCACAACAATATTAATAAGGGATACAACTACAATAGTAATGGGGTAATCACTAGTATTATAGGGACCCAACATGCCCCTCTCCTTCAAAAAAGTGTTGTCCTCAACGCTTGAGTAGTTTTGGATGCTTCTGTATAAAATTCTCATCCTCCCATGTGGAATCTTCAGCGGATAAGTTCTTCCACTTGATAAGATACTCTGAAATTGATTGATTTCGTAACTGTCGAGTTCTTGTTTCTGTGACTACTTCTAGTTCCAATATAATTTTTCCTTCCTCATCAAGTTCTGGAAATATTGTTTGAACTGGGAGCTTGTCACCTATAACCTTCTTTAAACATGAAACATGGAAAACTGGGTGCAATTGAGAAGCTGCAGGAAGCTCCAATTTTTATGCCATAGTACCAATCTTTTGCAACACCTTGTATGGACCATAATACTTTGGTGATAATTTATTATCCTTCTTAGCTTGCTTGAGGGACATTTGCTTATATGGTTGTAGCCATAGGAATACCCAATCACCTACATCAAAACTTCTTTCGCTATGATGTTGATCTGCCTGTTGTTTCATTCTATTCTGTGCCAACACGAGGTTATCCTTTAAGAGTTGGAGGACTTCTTGTTGATGTTCGATGTGATGTTCCACTGCTTGAACCTTAGAATTTTCTCTTAAATATGATGTGATGAATGGTGGTTGGTATCCATAAAGTTCCATAAATGGGGTCATTTTTGTTGTTGTATGGAAGGAAGTGTTATACCACCATTCAGCGAGAGGCAACGATTTGACCCATTGTGTCTGTTTATCAGATACAAAGCAACAAAGATATCCTTCCAAATATTTGTTTACTATCTCAGTTTGCCCATCAAATTGAGGATGATAAGATGAGCTATGAGCTAACTAAGTACCAAGACAAGAAAATAATTCTGTCCAAAAATTTCCACTGAAAATGGGATCTCTGTCACTTACAATAATCTTTGGGTTTCCATGTAGCTTTTGAATTGTTTCCATAAATGCAGTAGAAATTGTACTAGCTTTAAATGGATGTGATAATGCACAAAAGTGTGCATACTTGGTAAGTCTGTCAACTACCACCATGATGACACTCATTCCCTCAAGCTTGAGTAAACCTGTAATAAAATCTATTGAAACCTCCTCCCAATGTTGGCTTGGAATGGATAAAGGTTGTTATAGACCCGGTGTCTTAACCATCCATCTTAGCTTCTACATCTTTCCTTAAACCATCCATCTTAGATTTCTGTTGCTTTTTGTGCAAGTGACACTTGCTGCACTTGGTCTCGTAATTTTGATATATCATGTTGCATTTCTTCCTCTTCTTCATGAGTCATGCTAGAGCTTTTAGGTTGCTTACTAGGTGTTTGCATTTTCTTTCCTCGGGGCATCAATTACCTATTCAAACTAATTTTTCAAACCAAGCTTATGCAAAAATTTAAAAAAAACTACACACCTTTTTTCACTTTGTAGAAGCTTGATATTGAATCTGATGTATCTCTGCAATTTCAGATCATCTAGTTTTGAAATTACGACTTATAGTAGCCCTCTGTGTCCTCTTTCCATTGCCACCAGTCTGATCCAAATTGGATTCTCCAAGGAAGAGTTATGCACAATCTCCCAAGATGACCTGATTATAGACTAGTTAAGTAGAGCAAACTTGTACAACGTGCCACGAGTCACTGTTTCGACCTTTGGCTCTGAAAAATATATACAAGAAACTACAGTCCGTCCTCTTTCTATGCCTTCTTACGAAATTTCAATCCGATGCTTAGAGAGAATGTTATGACGATTTTCCCCAGGTCACCTGTTTGGAATGTAATTCAAGAGTTTGCAAAAGACCAACTTCCGCAGATCATATCTCCGCAAATATAGTGAAAAAAACTCTAAAATTTGGACCTAAGATTTAGCGTGATTTATTCTCAAATGGGTTTTTTTTTTTAACTTCTGAAACGTCACAGAAAAATGTTATAGCGAAAATGCCACGATGACCTGTTTGGAGCAGCGAAACCCTAGAATCCAAAGCTTTGATACCAAATGTTATGAAACCAGCTCACAAAAAGATAGAAAAGAGAGATCAAAACCTTAGAATTCAGCCTCTTCAAGGGGGCAACCTCCTTTACATTACACAAATGAACAATTTGGATGATTCAAATGAAAAAACCTCCTTTCGATATATAGGAGTCTAAGGAGTCACAATATAACCCAGCCGACCTAACAATAATAATATAAAGCCACAAAAATAACAATAGAGGGATTCTATGGGGCATATTAATAACAATATGGGGACAATAGGGGCACAACAATATTAATAATGGATACAACTACAATACTAATGGGGTAATCACTAGTATTATAGGGACCCAACACCTAGCGGTATAAAAACTACTTTATAATAAAATCTTAGGTCTAAATATGAAAAAAAACCATTATATATATATATATATATATATATATAGTATCAAAACATTAGCTTCAATTTTTTTTTTTTGAATAAAAACACTATCACATATTAAATTAAAATTAGGAATTGGGAAACATTTTGAATGCAATGAAGTTCTTATACAACTCAATATTAAAGTCCAAGGATGTAAAATATTGTACTTGTCAAAAAGATTTAAACAATAAGAAATCATCAAGGTTTGTTAAAAAAAAATATGAACGAGAGTTTTATTTTTATCTTTCTATTTTAAATGTTTTTTTTCAATGTTGCATTCAATTTTACAATATATGGATGGGATTATCATCATACAATTGTTAAAGTCTTAGGTGTGTCATTCTAATTGTGTTGGCATTATGATTGATGTGTTGTCCTTGATGGAAACCTACTTGATAAAGATGTCAAAATGATGGGTATGCAGTGTGACAGAGAAAATGGACAAAGTTTGTCCTTGATAGCAAACTACTTGATAAAGATGTCAACACGATGGTTATGCAGATGCTACAGGTGGGATGGACAAAATAATATCAGTTTAGAGATAGAAGGATTATAAAGGTAAAGTTTTGGAAATTATACACGGGCCTGTGAAGAAAATTTGCATAGATACTCATGAATAATGAAGAGAAGTTGCGTATAGTTTCCGCAACACGGTATTATGAATACCAGGGGTCTTTACCATGGTATTGAGTGTGACAACGAATATTTGATCCCGTCAAAGAATACCATCGACATTATTAAGGGATTGGCCTAAGGTATTCGCTAAGGCTTATACTATATAAGGATATGGAGACCAAGTATTAGAGTGCGCATATGATGAATTTATTTGATCTGAAATAGGAGTGCACCAGGGAGCATGGAGATGGACCATATATAATAGATCTAAAATGACCACATAGTGAATAATTTGTTTATGGTTTCATAGATCTGTGATGATAATATTATGATGTGGGGTTGTAATATTTTTCATGTCGTGATTTGGGTGTGACAGATGTTGTGTTGCAGCGAAGGTATGTTTCAGTGATTACAAATCTGTACATGGGGTTTACACTGAGAAGTCACGTACATACACAGATCCTCTAAAGGGTAGTTGCATATATATTCTACAGTATGGACATATCTATACACAGATGTGGTGAATGATAAATACGTACATACATGGATATGCTTTATAAAAGTCACATACATCTGCTAGGGCTTTGCAGTATGAAATGTTAATGATGTATGATAAGTTATGTTTTTTATTATCTGTCAATGTTGTCTCTCACATGATAATCCATGTTTAACAATTCTGGTTTGGGTTGAATTTGTTATGGAATGATATGTTGACTAGATATAATGCTACTCTGTGATTATGTGTATCTGGTTCAGTGATCTGTGATGGGTTCAGTATGTGATTCAGTGAATGATTCAGTGTGACAGTGATTTAGACTCTGTTGTTCAGTACTTTGAGATATGTGCATAGGTCCTCTTAAGGAGAATTGTGTACATACGCGGGTATGACTCAAAACAGTAGCATATATATTCTCACATATGGCTGATCAAGGTTTGCAATGGAAGCAGTTAGCTTTTGTGATGGGTAACAATGTTTGACTTGACCTATTGATGAGTAGTTGTGCATTGATATGATCTATCCTAGTTTAGTTTGATCTAGTTGTATTGATTGATTACGATCCAATGATTTCTTTAATGATTCATTTGGTTCAGTGATTGGATGATTTTATATAGTGATTGCTTTCAATATTTTTATTTGGTATTAGGCTTAAATTATGGTGGTGGGTCTAGTCTACAAGTTTGATGTTTTGGGTCAGGTGGATCTAGTATGAAATATTATGAAATGTGGTTTACATAGGTGCTAAGGGTTGGATCCTTTAGTGAGGGAGTCGAAACTTCCTTCCAGAGATAGTTGGTAAATCTGATCAGGGGGTTGGAGCTCCCTTTCGGTGGGTACCGGTAAACAAGATCAGGGGGTTGGAGCTCCCTTCCAGTGGGTGCTGCAGAACAAGTGAAGGTTGTAGCCTTATGCAGGTGGGTTCCTTTGTACGAGTATGAGTTTGCGCCTGTACAATATTGTAATTTGTTTTCATTTATAATAAAATATGAAGATAGAAACAACCAAAACAATGGTTTTCTCCCATATTAGGTTTCCACCTAAAAATCCTGGTGTCCTCATGTGTTGATGAGCTTCTTATATGTGATGATTTATTCTATTCTTACCGCTCATGGTTACTGTTCAATTAAAGGCTAATGAAGTAATAACATACTGGTTAAAGTAGAAAAAATGATGTAATATATGAAAAGTTATCTAACTAGATATACGTTGTTTTTCTTCATCATAGTCACATACATACACTATTTTACTTAATGACATTAGCGTACATAAATCTAAGTAAGAAATTGAAAGGTTCCAATGAGTTTTAAAATACTGATTCACCCCCCCCCCCCCCCCCACAACTCTCAGTATTTTTCCCAACAATTGGTATCAGAGCAGGTCACTTCAGTTGAAGCTTAACCGCTTGGAGTGGATCAAGGATGATGGGAAAGAAGAAGATAACTCGAAGGAAGGAGTCAGAAAACTATGGTAGTGACAGTGATATATCAGATGCAGTGATAGTTACAAATGTCAAAAAATATTCAGTTTTGGGAGCACCTCGCTTTCTATTGATTAAGAATGAAGAAGACAGTAACAAAGAACTATTAGGTATGGGTTTTTGTTCTAATTGTGGTCCATTTCCTTGTCTATGTAATAATGATGATAGTGAAGATGAAAGTGAATCAACTGAACTTTCACTCATGGGTAAAAGTGAAAGTAAGCATTCTAAAGAGAAAACGGAATAACAAATGTTGTCCCTAGAAGTAGAAGAACAAGGCAAGTCAGAAACAATGGACAATGAAGGTGTACCTATGCTAATCAATGGTAATTATCAACAATGGAAAGAAAATATGAAGTCTAATTTAATGAACCATGTTGTTTGGCATTGAGTATACAATGGCTTCACCAAAATTCCTCCATCAGATGAAGAAGTGCAAAAGAACAGTACGACATTAACTCATATCATTAATAGCATACATGATTCAACATTAAATAGGGTTATGCATTATGCAACTACAAAGGAAGTATGGGATAAGATACAAGCAATCCATGAAGGAAGAACAAAGGAAGATTGTTCATCAGAAGAACCAATAGGTAACCTTATTTCTAAAGAAAATAATGATGCATCAAAAGATGAGTATGTTACTGATTCGGAAGAAGACAAAATAGAGGAAGTTCTTAATATTAGAAGAAAACTTGATATTTCTTTGAAAACGATTATTAATCTTAAAGATAAGTTGCAGACATATGATAACAGGGATCATATTAAATAAATAAATGTTGTAGTAGAATCTAAATTATATTTTGAAGGACTTGAAGTAGAGATTGTCTCTCTAAAAGAATATCTTGAAAAGTCAAATGAACGAAATGAATAACTACTTCAAGAATTTGAAGAATAAGAGAATGGGCTGAAGGAAGAAATTATCAACTTAAAGGAGAAAATGGAAGAAGGTAGAAAGATTGAAGAAGGAATGAGAAAGCAAGATCTTGAAAAGGAAAAGAAATACCAAAGAATGGAGGTTGAGGTAAACATTCTAAAAGGTAAATTAGAAGAAAAGGATAAACATTTGAGATTTCAAGATAGTACTAAGATTTTGGATAGCATTCTCAGTAGTCAAATGTATCCTTCCATTAAATCTAGTCTTCGTTTTCATGAAATTTTAAAGGAGAATTTGTTCACATGCTTGTACTAGGATCTTGAAAGATAAAGTTATGAAATCTGAAATTCCTGTCAAAGAGATAAGAAGTCAACTAGATCAACATCCAAAGGAGATGAACATTCAAAGGAAATCATTTTCTCCCAATAATAGAGACTTAAATCAATTCTCTCCTATGATTAATAATTTTGAATGTTTTATATATCATAATTATGGACATGTTACAACCAATTGTAGAGGCAGACTGTTTCAATCTCAAGCAAATAGTTTCTTCATTGGAAGAACATCAACTTCTAGGTACTTAGGTTTCTTTAAGGGATATTGTTTTGCTTGCAACATATTTGGTCACAATGTTATTGATTTCAATAGAAGAAACATGAAACAAAAATATTATAATTCCTCTACTCCCTTTTCTGGTCATATAATATGGTATGCTTGTAACAAGCTTGGACATGTAGAAAAATAATGCATGAACACATCAATGAATCACCAAAGACAAAACAACAAGCAATAGAATAATGTCAAAAGACTTGAGAGAGATGGCTCACCAACATTTTTCATAATAAGCAGAAAGAAGAAGAACGTATAAAGTGTGGTTTGGTTCTTTTCTCTTTTGAAGATGAAGATGAATGGTACATAGAAAATGGATGCTCTCATCACATGACTGGAGGCAAGAGTAAAATGGAGACTCTAAAGAAAAACCAATGTGGTAAGATTATTCTTGGAAACAATTCTCCAAAAAAAGTTCTGGGAAAAGGTAGAGCCAAAATTAATAAACACAGAGGAGAAATTGATACTTTATTAGTTCAAGGGCTAAAGCAGAATATTCTAAGTATAGGTCAAATGGAAGATAAAGGAAATATAATTATGTTTATATCAACCAAATACGAGGTTATATATGAATAAACTAGAAAACTCATAGAAAGAGGATACAAAAATCCAGACAAATTATACATGTTCAAAGAAATGAATTCTCGCAGAAATGAGGAGGATTTAGAATCACAGTAAAAGAAGATGGTATCTACTGCAGTACATTGTTCTTAAGAGAATACTTCTCACAGTGACTGTAGAAATGATGTGAGGTACATGACCTCGTGAAGAGGAGGAGATGATTATCAGGTCCTTAGGATCAACGATGTATGATCTGAGGGGGAATTATACATATGTATATCTTGATGATGATTCCCATGTTAATTTGATATTTAGGTTACTTATATTACTGACAAGCATCTGATGTAGTAACAATGAAATACAAACATACAATACATGCTTAGGGGGAGCTTTGGCTATGAAAGTTCAACATTTTACTTTCTGTATGCATATCACATAAAGGACAAACACGTATATACATGATTTTGGTCTATAGAGTCACGTACGCTTATTTGAGATGAAGAAATTGTGGGACATACTCAGGGAGAAGTTCTGATATGCTTCAGTCAGTTATTATTTGGATTTCTAGTTATGACATTGGTTGGTTATAGTCTATTGATGCTCATATACTACTTAGAAGTAGTATCGTCTTATGATATGAGTTTTTGCAACATGACATTGTTTATTTGGTTCTTTTGATGGCTTTACTTATTGATAAAGATGGATATGATCAGACCTGTTAGAGTCGGTCTGTTTAGCCCTCCATCAGCGATCAAAATATCTTTTGTTGCATTTCATTTTTAGGTGTCTCGTTTAGTCCAGTCATTTGCATTCCATTAGGAGCATCGATTTTCTGATGGAAGGGTCTTGTCACTCATCTCCCTCAATGTCATGTACCTGCTGGTCCATGTTTGCTCATCAAAGTCAATTTTAAAGTCATGTACAATCTTGTTTGGTCTCGTGGTTAGCAAAGAATCATTTTAGTCATTAGGTCTAGGGTTTCGCAAGTTTAGTCTTCAAAATGGCTAATAATGCTAGCAGGCACATGAGGGAGGTTCGAAATAAGTTTTCATTGCAAAATTTCATCGTAATAATGCTCGATCATGACTTTTCTTCAAAACTCTGTTTTGAAGAAAAATTGTTAAAATTTCGTCTTTTGTAATAAATACCATGTGATTTTCAAAGTTGTTTCAGTTGTAAAGTACTTCAGGCGCAGCCCTAGTCGCCTTTTCCAAATCCAATGACATCCATCCCTGCAGAACAGACAAATAGATTCATCATCAGTTCAAAAAATTACAAGGAAACAAAAACAAAATTCTTTTGTAAAAGTGCCAAAGTTTTCAAACAGTGGGTTTTCTTCAAATCAAAAATCAAAGTTCATGCCATAAGATATATGTTTGTGTTTCAATAATCCAATTACATGCCAAAGACATCAGTGAAGCAAAGAAAAATCATGAAGGAAGCAAAAGTCAGTGTGAAAAGCCGAAACTGTGGTGAAGCCAGCATACGCGGGGCATTGGGAGGTGGTCGCAGCGCACTGGGAGGTCGCGACGCATAGAGCCGCCATTCACAGTGTTAAATTGAACGTGTGCGACGCATACAGCCTGCGCGGCACACTGGGTTGTGTGCGCGGTGCACAGGGCCGACAAGCAAAAATTTCATCACTGCTTCCAAAAAGTTCAAACCAACTCAGTTTTCCTCACGCCAAGTAAGTTTGTAAGGCTGTGAATTTCTATTAGCTTGTGTTTGGTGTTGTTTGGAGGGAAGAATATGAAATTTTAAAAGTTGAAAACATAAACCCTCTCATTTTGATAAAAACAGCCTCTTAGGGTTTGAATTTGAGTGTTAAAATTTGACGTTGGTGCCAAGTATTTCAAATCTCATTCCTTTCCTATGTTTCTTTTCCCCTTTATTGTCATATTATCATTTTTCAATCCCTTATTCCCTAACATCCCAAATCACTTATTCCTGAGTTCTATTGTCCCTATTCCTAAACCCTACCATTCCCTATCACTCTCCTTCTCTCATTTCACTTATAAAATCCTCAAGTCCCCAAGCAGTCAAGTGACTATCCTCACACTTTAAATCTCACTTGAAAAACTCCATCATTCTCTCTGCCCATTTTTTCCCACAGTCCCTCATTTGACTCTGACACATTTGGCAAAAGCACCAAACTCTTCATATTCACCTCAGGCAATATAGATGAAGAAGGCATCAAGGAGACGTGAAAAGGCATGATATTGGCTGAAGCTTCTTTGAATGAGCATGATACTTGATGATGGACCTTCAGTCCAAATTTCAGCAAATTTGGAGAAAATTTTGTCAATTTTGAAAATTTTGGTCTAAAACAGATTTTTCCGCCCAACGCGTAGTGCCACTTGGCGCGCGCTTATAATTGGCAGCTCTGCAGGAGGAAAACTTTACATTTTTGGATTTTTCATCAAAATTTATGCATGCTGATGGATTACCTAAGGATTTCATCAAGTTCTGGGTTGCCTAAAGGGTAAAAAACACCTTAAAAATCACCTTTCTGCCACCTTTTGCACCCATAGGAAGCAGTGTTGGGAGATTGGATTTTTTGAGGGGAAAATGGACACCAAATCTAGAAATTCCACTTGGGTTGGAAAGTAGACGGGCAGGGATTTCCAACGAGCTATCTTGAGCTCAATTTGGACTTCGGGAAGACCCTCAAAATCAGCCTCAAAGTTGTGCTACGCATACAGGTTTCAGGCGCGGCGCATAGGGGAATTTGGCCTATTTTTCTATTGGGTCCCTATAATACTAGTGATTACCCCATTACTATTGTAGTTATACCCCTTATTTATATTTTTTCTCCCCTATTACCCCCATATTGTTATTTATGTGCCCCATAGAATCCCTCTATTTTTATTTTTGTGGCTTTATATTATTATTGTTAGGTCGGCTGGATTATATTGTGACTCCTTAGACTCCTATATATAGAAAGGAGGTTTTTTCATTTGTATCATCCAAGAATTTTTCATTTATGTAATGTAAAAGAGGTTGCCCCCTCGAAGAGGCTGAATTCTAAGGCGTGGATCTCTCTTTTCTATCTTTTTGTGAGCTGGTTTCATAACATTTGGTATCAGAGCTTTGGATTCTAGGGTTTCGCTACTCCAAACAGGTCATCGTGGAATTTTCACTATAATTTTTTTTTTTGTGACGTTTCAGAAGTCGCAGAAAAAACCCATTTGAGAAGAAATCGCGCTAAACCTTGGGTCCGAATTTCAAAGCTTTTTTCGTGATATTTGCGGAGATATGATCTGAGGAAGTTGGTCTTTTTGCAGACTCCTGAATTACATTCAAAACAGGTGACCCGGGGGAAACCGTCATAACCTTCTCTCTGGGGATCAGATTGAAATTTTGTAAGAAGGTACAAAAAGAGGATGGACTGTAGTTTCTTGTGTGTGTGTTTCAGATTCAAAGGTTGAAACAGTGACTCGTGGCACGTCGTACAAGTTCGCTCTACTGAACCAGTCTAAAAGCAAGTCACTGTGGGCGATTTCACATAACTCTTCCTTGGAGAATCCAATTTGGCTTAGACTTGTGGCATTGGAAAGAGGGCACAGAAGGATACTATAGGTAGCAATTTTAGAACAGGATGATCCAAAATTACAGAGATACATCAGATTCAATATCAGGCTTCTATAAAGTGAAAAAAGGCGTGTAGTTTTTTTTTAAATTTTTGTGTAAGCTTGGTTTAACGGAATTGAAAGGGCATATTAAAGCAAAAGGGCTTTGTTACAGTTGTGATAGCAAATACACTAAAGGTCATAAGTGTGCTGAGAAGAAATTATTATACATAGATTGTGAAGAGGAAGAAGAAAAGAAGCAAGAAAGGTCAAAAGAAGAAGATATACTCCAGGAACAAAGCCTAGATGAAGAACAAATAAATCTGACCATATCTTGTAATGCATTGGCAGGAATTACCACTCCTCAAACCATCAAGATAGAAGGACAAATCAAGAAGAAAAAGGTAATAGTGTTGATTGATTCAGGAAGCACCCACAATTTTATTCATTGTAGGGTAGCAAAAGAATTGAATTGCTTCCTATATCCAGCACCAGAGTGTCAAGTGATGATTGCAAATGGAGGAACAATAAATTGCTCTGGAAAGTGCCATAATATCAAGCTATCCATGGGAGAATATGTATTAACTAGCCCAATGCTTTCCATTCCAATGGGAGGTGCTGATGTTGTACTAGGAGTCCAATGGCTACAATCCTTGGGTACAATAGCTTTTAATTTTCAAGAACTTTTCATCAAATTTTCTACGGAAGGAAAGGAAGTTGAATTAAGGGGTATTGCAGGGAAACCGGGAAAGATAATTAGCTCTAATGGCATGACTAAGCTTCTTAAAAAGGAGCAAAGAGGTGTAATTGCACAATTATGTTCACTAGATGTTTCCACATTGGAATCATCTATTTCTCCAGATCTCCAAAATGTCCTAGACAATCATTCCAAGGTATTTGAGACTCCCAAAGGTCTACCACCTATGCGTGATCATGTTCATGCTATTCATCTGATTCCAGGAAGTGTTCCTCCAAACATCAGGCCATACAGATATCCCTATGCCCAAAAAAGTGAAATTGAACGTATGGTTGCAGAAATGCTAGAGGATGGTATAATTCAACCAAGTCAAAGTTCTTTCTCAGCTCCAGTAGTATTGGTGCACAAGAAGGATGGATCATGGCGCATGTGTCCGGATTATAGGGAGCTCAACAAGCTCACTATTAAAGATAAGTTCCCCATTCCTGTTATTGATGAATTATTGGATGAATTGCATGGATCAATTTACTCCACCAAGTTGGATCTTCGTTCGGGATATCATCAAATCAGAATGAAGATTGAAGACATTCCAAAAACGGCATTTAGAACTCATGAGGGTCATTATGAATTTTTGGTCATGCCTTTTGGCCTGACCAATGCACCTTCAACATTTCAAGGTTTGATGAATTCAATTTTCAAACCATTCCTTAGAAAATTTGTGTTAGTATTTTTTGATGATATACTAATCTACAACAAGTCTTGGAAGGATCACGTTGAACATGTTGACATGGTGCTACAACTATTGGAGGAGAAACAATTATATGCAAAAAGATCCAAATGTTTCTTTGGAGTCTAGGAGGTGGAATATTTGGGTCATATTGTATCTCATGAAGGAGTTAAGGTAGACCCTAGCAAAATTAAAGCCATTAAGGAATGGAAAATCCCCACATCCATAAAGCATCTGCAAGGATTTCTTGGGTTGATAGGGTATTATCGCAAGTTTGTTAGGAATTATGGGAGAATAGCAGCACCTCTGACAACATTATTGAAGAAATATTCATTTTCATGGACTCCGGAAGAAACAAAGGCCTTTGAACATCTTAAAGAGGCAATGTGCCAAGCACCGGTCTTAGCTACGCCGGACTTCACAAAAACCTTTATTGTGGAATGTGATGCTTCAGGAAATGGAATTGGTGTTGTTCTAATGCAAGATGAAAGACCCATTGCTTTTGAAAGTCGTCCAATCAAGGGAAAGTTTTTAAGCAAAGCTATTTATGAGAAGGAAATGTTGGCAATACTCCATGCACTTAAGAAATGGCGACCCTACCTAATGGGAAGACACTTCAAGGTAAAAACGGATCATGATAGCCTTAAATACTTTTTAGAACAAAGTTTATCGTCTGAAGTGCAGCAAAAATGGGTCACAAAGATGTTGGGTTATGGCTTTGAAATCATCTACAAAAAAGGGAAGCAAAATGTGGTGGCAGATGCACTCTCAAGAAAGGATGAGGATGTGGAAGCATTGTTGTGTGCCATTTCTATTATCCAACCAGATTGGATAAACGAAGAAAGGGAGGAATGGAAGAACGACGAAGAAGTGTGGGCACTTATACGAAAGCTACAACAAGATTCCAGTACTTCTGATACATTTAGCTGGAAACATGATTCGTTATGGTACAAAGATCGCTTATACCTCTGTAAGAATTCCCAGCTAAAACAAAAGATTCTTATGGAATTGCACACTTCTCCCTTAGGAGGGCATTCAGGATTTTTAAAAACTTACCACAGGGTTAAGAAGGGATTTTTTTGGGATGGCCTTAAATTAGATATTCAAAAGTTTGTGGCGGAATGTTTGGTTTGCCAGCAAAATAAAGTTGAAACAATTAAGACACCGGGTCTATTACAACCTTTATCCATTCCAAGCCAATGTTGGGAGGAGGTTTCAATGAATTTTATCACAGGTTTACCCAAGTCTGAGGGAAAGAGTGTCATCATGGTGGTAGTTGACAGACTTACCAAGTATGCACACTTTTGTGCATTATCACATCCATTTAAAGCCAGTACAGTTTCTATTGCATTTATGGAAACAGTTCAAAAGCTACATGGAAACCCAAAGATTATTGTAAGTGACAGAGATCCCATTTTCACTGGAAATTTTTGGACAGAATTATTTTCTTGTCTTGGTACTCAATTAGCTCATAGCTCATCTTATCATCCTCAATCTGATGGGCAAACTGAGATAGTAAACAAATGTTTGGAAGGATATCTTCGTTGCTTTGTAACTGATAAACAGACACAATGGGTCAAATGGTTGCCTCTGGCTGAATGGTGGTATAACACTTCCTTCCATACAGCAACAAAAATGACCCCATTTATGGCACTTTATGGGTATCAACCACCATCCATCACATCATATTTAAGAGAAAATTCTAAGGTTTAGGCAGTGGATTATCACATCGAACATCAACAAAAAGTCCTCCAACTCTTAAAGGATAACCTCGTGTTGGCACAAAATAGAATGAAACAACAGGCAGATCAACATCGCAGTGAAAGAATTTTTGATGTAGGTGATTGGGTATTCCTACGGCTACAACCATATAAGCAAATGTCCCTAAAGCAAGCTAAGAAGGATAATAAATTATCACCAAAGTATTATGGTTCGTACAAGGTGTTGCAAAAGATTGGTACTATGGCATACAAATTGGAGCTTCCTGCAGCTTCTCGATTGCACCCAGTGTTCCATGTTTCATGTTTAAAGAAGGTTATAGGTGAAAAGCTCCCAATTCAAACAATATTGCCAGAACTTGACGAGGAAGGAAAAATTATATTGGAACCAGAAGTAGTCACAGAAACAAGAACTCGACAGCTACGAAATCGATCAATTTCAGAGTATCTTATCAAGTGGAAGAACTTATCCGCTGAAGATTCCACATGGGAGGATGAGAATTTTATGCAGAAGTATCCAGAACTACTCAAGCGTTGAGGACAACACTTTTTTGAAGGAGAGGGGCATGTTGGGTCCCTATAATACTAGTGATTACCCCATTACTATTGTAGTTATACCCCTTATTTATATTGTTGTGCCCCTATTACGCCCATATTGTTATTTCTGTGCCCCATAGAATCCCTCTATTGTTATTTTTGTGGCTTTATATTATTATTGTTAGGTCAGCTGGATTATATTGTGACTCCTTAGACTCCTATATATAGAAAGGAGGTTTTGTCATTTGTATCATCTAAGAATTGTTCATTTATGTAATGCAAAGGAGGTTGCCCCCTCGAAGAGGCTGAATTCTAAGGCATGGATCTCTCTTTTCTATCTTTTTGTGAGCTGGTTTCATAACATTTTCACTCAGCAGCTCAAAATTTCGCCCAGTTTTGACTAGTTTTACTTTTTCATGTAACTTTTGACTTATCTTGATGTAATTTCATGAACATGATGTAATTTTGGCACATATTTATTGGTTTTAGTAGATTCATTCACTAAAAAGTGAAAAACAACTGAATGAATCAGTTTCCTTTTATATAGAGGCAAGTTGTTTCATTGCCTATTTTTCAGTTCCTTATTTAGATATGGTTGAAACAGCTCCTAGAATGATGAGCTCGACCCCTAGAGGCATGGGAAGGAGTTAGGCTTGTCTATATCATGTAATTTCTCAGTCATTTTCAGGGTTGGACACTTGGGATTTCTTGGCACTCCATTGTACATTTGATTTCTGCATTTTTTGTAAAGGAAAGACCTGGGTTTGCAGCACTTTTTGGGATCCCTGTGGCTCTGTATTTTGATGGTGTTCTGCTCTATGTAATTTGTGAGTTCACTGATATTTATGTGCATCATTTCCTTTTCTCTTTGATTTTAAAATTAAACAAATGAGTGATAAAGGTAGAATTCATTAGCTTACTGTGCTCTGCATGTTAGTTTTGTTTAATTTTCAATGTTTTCTTCAGTTTGAAGAGGATTCTTGGTTCCCTCTTGCCCTCTTCAGCTTCTCGCCGGTCTAAAACCTCCACCTTTACAAATTAAAGCATCAAAATGATTGCCTTTCTTGCCCCAATCAGAAATCTGCAAAACTGGCCTTCATCCCCGGACCCAAATTTGCATTTCCCTTGATTCCAACAAAACTCCCAAAAAATCAAATCAAATCCTTGCACTTCATACCTAGTCTAACATTAGAAGATATTTCAATCATCTCAAGCCCTCATCGATCATAATTTGCTAAGATTGACCTGGAGAGAACCCTCTCCTATCCTCATAGGGCTAGCTACGAGGCTGAGCGTGGTTTGATGTTGGTCCTAGATCCTGCCTTTTCAACCTGAGGTAAATCTAGGCGCTAACAAGACCTAAGAGTGAACAGTTGGCACAGGTTTAGGGGGAGCATTTTCTATGCTTCCAATGGTGCATTGTTGGCATTATGATTTCTTGGGAATTCCTTGTTGCATGATTATGTTCATGATAAGTATATATATCATTGATGATGTGTAGTTGTTGCTGAAGACACATATGATGTTGTTATTCTGTCATTAGTGATGATAAAATCTTGGATAAAGTTGCACTTAGAGGAGTTAATTCTACATGAAAAGGATATGCATATTATGGTCCTTATTGAATTAGTTGATGATGATTAGTTTCACTCCCTATTTATATGATGCAGTCATTATGTCTTCAATGATGCATAAGTTTCATATGGTGCAATTATGGATGATGCCTATAGTGTTGTTTTTGGTTCTCACATGTGTTACATGGTGATGATACATGTAAATATTATGCTACATATGGTATTTTGATTGAGGATCATGGCTCTTTATATGTAGAGAATGTTGATTTTGATAATATGATATTAAGGCGATGGGTTACCAACAAAGTTTGATTGCACAGCCTTATGCCTAATGATGAGTTCATATTGCTATCTCTATGTCGTAGGTTATCAATGCTGGATGGTTACTTGAGTTGAATATTGGTGAAGTTGTTTATGGTGTGATAATTCTTCTTGCATGAAGATAATGGGACAATAAATGGTATTATTGCCTACAAGGAAAAGGCAGGTTACATGAAGATAAGAGGATGCTTATTGATATACTACTGCTACAACTGTTGGGTGATGATTAGAGACATTGCATATTTATTCACATATTGATGCTTGAAATATTTGGTCACATGGTGATGTTGATTGATGCTACATTGTCCTATCTTAATTTATGATGATACTCTTGATCCTTAAATATGTTGTTGATGCATGAAGAGAATTCATGGAAAATTTTAAGGATGGAAATTAATCTTAAAGTTTAGAAACCTTAGTGAATATTGCTAGTCTCTAATAAGAAAACTATATAATATTTGGTGCTATCGTTGTAAAAACATTCAAACCTATTATGTTCTTATATATAATCTCTATATGATTTTGACGATATTTAAGGTAAAATAATTTTATATTTTAAAACTTGGGTGAATTATTTTTAGAAAAAATGGAAATTGGCGAATCTTTTTTTTGGAAAAACCATGGAAAATTAGCCCACATACAAATATTAACCCCTAAAATTTTCCATGGAAGAGATATGTTGTTGAGATAGAATATATATATATATATATATATATATATATATATATATATATATATATATATATATATATATATATATATATATATATATATATATATATATATATATATATATATATATATATATCTATATATATATATATATATATATCTATATATTATGTACATGGATTGAGGCCCCTTCTACAAAGGGAAAGAGCAAGTCTACTTTGATGAGGTCAAGTGGATGAGTTGATAATAAATCTCTATGGAACAATCTTATGTTATTGCTACAATTTCGTAATGTTGCATACTTGATCACTTGTTGATGATATTGAAGCTACATTGTCTTATCTTGCATATTGATGAGGATGTGCATATTGTTGTTCATATTGCTTATATCTATGTTGCAAGATCCTATGATGACTATTATGGTCTTGCTACCACATGGTGGAGATCCTTGTCTTTGGTTTTGATCATAAATTCCATATCTGTCTCTTGATGTAAAGGCCTATGATGTAATAATTGTAAAATTCAGTCATGTTTAGACTATTGGGGGTCAAGTCAATTATGTATGTAATCCCATTTTGGGAATTTGATGTAATGTTGAGTCAGATATGTAACCCCACTATGTTAGGTGATTCCTTGGTGATAGGAAAGGTCATATTTGTTTTGGGTGATACAGTCATGTACTTATTTAAAAATCTTCGTAAATATTTAGCATATGCTCAGGGGGAGCATGGTCAATGTTCATATTCAACAAACCAGACCTACAGTGATCCTCTCTACAAATGGAGCAAGAAGTATTAATTCAACATTGATATACCCTTGATTTCAAAGGGGGGGAGTAACTTGGTGTTTGAAGAATAATGCTTGGAAGGAAGCTTGGTATGTCTATAGATGTGATTTCAGGTATCTACAAGTTGTGGTAACCAAACAACGAAGTGGTTTCCATCAAGTCCAAAGCGGGAGATTGTTGGAATTATGACTAATGTGTTGTTGTTTATGACAACCTACTTGATACAGATGTCAAAATTATGGTTATGCAGTGTGACAGAGAAAAGGGACAAAGGTTGTCCTTGATAGCGATCTACTTGATAAATATGTCAACATGATGGTTATGTAGATGCTACAGGTGGGATGGACAAAAGAATATCAGAAGGATGATAAAGATGAAGTTTTGGAAAGTATATGTGGGTTCTGTGAAGAAAATCCACGTACATAAGCAGGAATAATGAAGAGAAGTCACGTATAGTTTCCGCACCATGGTATTATGAATATGAGGGGTCTTTACCATGGTATTGGCCCATAGTATTGAGCACAAAAACAAATATTTTATCCCATCTGTTATAGGCCATTTTGTCACATCTGTTCAATAGGCCTCCTAATGGGATCAATCAACATCCTATTCCCCCTTTACATCAATATTTCACAAATCCCTATGAATGAATCTCTCATTCCTCAGAGTTTCTACCCTAAACTGCATCATATGAGCTAGTTTTAGGACCAACACTCCCTGGCTTCTTGCTGGACTACATTCACCTAAAATTTTCTTCATTGTGGCCTCCATTGATCACCTATAGGTTTCTACCCTTTGCACCTACGTTGGTTCTAGAAATTCAGGAAAGAGACAGAGAATCCCAAAGTCTCCATGTCTAGAATCTTCCATGAGTTGTTGTAACAATTTACCTCAGATAAAACATTTATATCATATCTGATCCTACCTTGGAGTTTCCATCCATTATCCTTAGATCTCATCCTCCCATCAAGAGTGGATCTAAAACCTTAGATTGGTAATTGGATAAGAACTCCCAACTTACCCCACTCCTCTACAAGATCTTCTACAAGATCAACACCTATTTATGGTTGTAACTCACTACATTTATGTCAATACAAAGAGTTCTTTGTTTTCCTATATGTGATGTCATTATTTCATGTATTTCAATACCATGTTGATATGTTGAATAAAGTAGATAGATGACGCTACATAGATCTCATAGTTTCTTAGCTTGTGTTATCTGGTTGTGTAGGTTTTAATTTTGGCAGTTGGAGCTAGGATTGGTGAATTCAAGGCAAAGAAGGAGTGAAACGTATGACATATACCAAGTAGGTTTCATCCCTTCATCTCCTTACTTTAAGGAAAACATTGGGTCCTTTGTATTTCTGTTGTTCTAGGTTAGTCCACCAGACGTAGGGGAGATATTTCTGTCTACATCCATAAATCCTACTTAACAAATTGGTGACTCTACTGGGGAATGATGTATTCCCTTGGTGGTCCCTTTGTACATTATGTTTGGTTTAACTCTTTCATAGACCGTTTCTACTTTAATCAACCAAGAACAGACCTAGGAAGTGACTTCATTGAATCTTATTTGCAATTTTTGTGTCACAATCCTCTTCCCCTTGACCAACGCACTCTCTAGTTTGTTGACAGAGTGTTGCACCCCACCTGGGCCCTCTCTATGCTTGCAGTTCAAAGAAATGGTGCCTCTTTGACACCTGCGTTGATCCCTATTTTTCACAAAATTTGCCTTGTTTACTCAGTGTTGCTTTGATCAACCTACTTCCAACTAACCTTCCCTAAGTCTTGAGTGCCTTGTGGTCTCTATGAAGCCCGCATTTGGTTGCATTTGTGTGTGATTTCCTTTCGTAAGAATTGGTTTCATTTTTTCTATGTTCTTATCAGTAGGTCGCTTGCAAACTTGTTTCGTTTGATCATTGATAGCTTGGATGAATTGATGTTCTAGTCCTCATTTTGAAAAGTGCATTTGAATCACTGATTAAACTTTACATCTTAGTTTTCCTCATTTTCGAAAATGTCATCCCTAGAAACAGAAGAACAAGGAAAGTATGAAACAATGGACAATGAAGGTGTACCTATGCTAAGCAATGATAATTATCAGCAATGGAAAGAAAAGATGAAGTCCAATTTAATGAACCATGTTGTTTTGTATTGAGTATGCAATGGCTTCACCAAAATTCCTCCATCAAATGAAGAAGTGCAAAATAACAATAAGGCATTAATTGATATCATTAATATCATACATGATTCAACATTAAATGGGGTTATGCATTATGCAACTGCAAAGGAAGTATGGGATAATATACAAGCAATCCATGAAGGAATAACAAAGGAAGATTGTTCATCAGAAGAACCAATAAGTAATGTTATTTCTAAAGTAAATAATTATGCATCAAAAGATGAGTATGTTACTGATTCAGAAGAAGACAAAATAGAGGAAGTTCTTAATATTAGAAGAAAACTTGATCTTGCTTTGAAAAATATTATTAATCTTAAAGATATGTTGAAGACATATGATAACATGGATCATATTAAATCAATAAATGTTGCAGTATAACCTAGACAATATTCTGAAGGCCTTGAAGCAGAGATTGTCTATCTAAAAGCAAATCTTAAAAAGTTAAACAAGCAAAATGAAGAACTACTTCAAGAATTTGAAGAATAAGAGAATGGGCCGAAGGAAGAAATTATCAACTTAAAGGAGAAAATGGAAGAAGGAAGAAAGATTGAAGAAGGAATGAGAAAGCAAGATCTTGAAAGGAAAAGAAATACCAAAGAATGGAGGTTGAGGTAAACATTCTAAAAGGTAAATGAGAAGAAAAGGATAAACATTTGAGATTTCAAGATAGTACTAAGATTTTGGATAACATTTTCAGTGGTCAAAGGTTTCCATTAAATCTAGTCTTGGTTTCCATGAAACTATTAAAGGAGAATTTGTTCACGTGCTTGTACAAGGATCTTGAAAGATAACGTTATGAAATCTGAAATTCTTGTCAAAGAGATAAGAATTCAACTAGATCAACATCCAACGGAGATCAAATTTCAAAGGAAATCATTCACTCCCAATAATGGATACTTTAATCAATTCTCTCCTATTATTAATAATGTTGAATGTTTTATATGTCATAATTATGGACATGTTACAACCAATTGTAGAAGCAAATTGTTTCGATCTCAAGCAAATAGTCGCTTCATTGGAAGAACATCAACTTCCACGTATTCAGGTTTATTTAAGGGATATTATTTTTCTTGCAACATATTTGGTCACAAAGTTATTGATTTCAATAGAAGAAACATGAAATAAAAATATTATAATTGCTCTGCTCCCTTTTCTAGTCATATAAGATGTTATGCTTGTAACAAGCTTGGACATGTAGCTAAAGAATGCAGGAACAAATCAATGAATCACCAAAGACAACATGGAAAGCAATAGAGTAGTGTCAAAACACTTGAGAGAGATGGCTCCACCAACATTTTTGATAATAAGAAGAAAGAAGTAGAACATATAAGGTGTGGTTTAGTCCTTTTATCTTTTGAAGATGAAGATGAATGGTACATAGACAACAGATGCTCTCATCACATGACTGGAGGCAAGTGTAAAATGGAGACTCTCAAGAAAAACTAATATGGTAAGGTTATTCTTGGAAATAATGCTCCAAAAAAAGTTCTCGGAAAAGGTAGAGCCAAAATTAATAAACACAGAGGAGCAATTGATACTTTATTAGTTCAAGGGCTAATGCAGAATATTTTAAGTGTAGGTCAAATGGAAGATAAAGGAAATATAATTATGTTTACAGCAACCAAATACAAGGTTATGGATGAATAAACTAGAAACCTCATATAAAGAGGATACAAAAATCCAGCCAAATTATACATGTTCAAAGAACTAAATTCTCGTAGAAATGAGGATTTGGAACCAGAGTAAAAGAAGATGATATCTATTGCAGTACATTGTTCTTAAAAGAATACTTCTCAGAGTGACTGCGAAAGTGATGTGAAGTACATGACCTCATCAAGAGGAGGAGATGATTATCATGTCCTCAGGATCAATGATGTATGATATGAGGGGGAATTATACATATGTATATCTTGATGATAATTCCCATGTTGATTTGATATTTAGGTTACTTATATTACTTACAATGCATCTAATGTAGTGACAATGAAACATGAACATACAATACATGATCAGGGCGAGTTGTGGCTATGAAAGTTCAACATTTTACTTTTTGTACACGTATCTCATAAAGGAAAAACACATGTATACTTGATTTTTGGTCTATACAGTCACACATGCTTATCTGAGACGAAGAAATTGTGGGACATACTGAGGGAGAAGTTCTGATATGCTTTAGTTAGTTATTATTTGGATTCCTGGTTATGACATTGGTTGCTTATAGTCTATTGATGCTCAGATACTACTTAGAAGTAGTATTGTCTTATGATATGAGTTATTGCAATATGTCATTGTTTCTTTGGTTCTTTTGATGGCTTTACAGATTGATGAAGATGGATGTGATCAGACCTAACAGTGAATAGTTGGCACAGGTTCAGGGAGAGCATTTTCTATTCTTCTAATGGTGCATTGTTGGCATTATGATTTCTTGAGAATTCCTTGTTTCATGATAATGTTCATGATAAGTATATATATCATTGATGATGTGTAGTTGTTGTTGCTGAAGACACATATGATGTTGTTATTCAGTCATTAGTGATGATAAAATCTTGGATAAAGTTGCTTAGTGGAGTTAATTCTACATGAAAAGGATATGCATATTATGGTCCTTATTGAAATTAGTTGACGATGATGATTTTCAATCCATACATATATGATGCAGTCATTATGTCTTCAATGATGCATACGTTGCATATGGTGAAATTATGGATGATGCCTATAATGTTGTTTTTGATTCTCACATGTGTTACATGGTGATGATACATGTATATATTATGCTACATATGGTATGTTGATTGAGGATTATGGATCTTTGTATGTAGAGAATGTTGATTTTGACAACATGAGATCAAGGAGATGGGTTACTAACAAATTTTGATTGCATAGTCTTATGTCCAATGATGAGTTCAAATTGCTATCTCTATATCATAAGTTATCAATGATGGATGGTTACTTGAGTTGAATATTGGTGAAGTTTTTTATGGTGTGATAATTCTTCTTGCATGAAGATAATGGGAAAAGAAATGGTATTATTTCCTATAGGGAAAAGGCAAGATACATGAAGATAAGAGGATGGTTATTGATATACTACTGCTACAACTATTGGGTGATGCTTGGAGACTTTGCATATTGATGCTTGAAATATTTTCTCACATGGTGATGTTGATTGATGCTACATTGTCCTATCTTACTTTATGACGATACTCTTGGTTCTCAAATATGTTGTTGATGCATGAAGAGAATTCAGGGAAAATTTTAAGGATGGAAATTTATCTTAAAATTTAGAAACCTTAGCGAATCTTACTAGTCTCAAATATGAAAACTATTAAATATTTAGTGATATATTTGTAAAAACATTCAAACTTATTATGTTTTTATATATACTCTCTATATAATTTTGACGATATTTAAGGTAAAATAATTTTATATTATAAAAATTGGGTGAATTATTTTTAGAAAAAATAGAAATTGGCGAATAAATAATTTTATATTATAAAACTTGGGTGAATTATTTTTAGAAAAAATAGAAATTGGCGAATCTTTTTTTTGGAAAAACCATGGAAAATTAGCCCACATTCGAATATTAGCCCCTAAAATATTCAATGGAAAAGATATGTTGTTGAGATGGAATATATATATATATATATATATATATATATATATATATATATATATATAAGAGTAAGTCTACCTTGATGAGGTCAAGTGGATGAGTTGATAATAGATCTCTATGGAACAGTCTTATTTTATTGCTACAATTTGGTAATGTTGCATACTTGATCACAGGTTGATGATATTGAAGCTACATTGTCTTATCTTGCATATTGATGAGGATGTCCATATTTTTGTTCATATTGCTGCTATCTATGGTTCAAGATCCTATGATGACTATTATGGTCTTGCACCGCATGGTGGAGATCCTTATCTTTGGTTTTGATCATAAATACCATATTTGTCTCTTGATGTAAAGGTCTATGATGTAATAATTCTGAAATTCAGTCATGTTTAGATTATTGGGGGTCAAGTCAATTATGTATGTAATCCCATTTTGGGAATTTGATGTAATGTTGAGTCAAATATGTAACCCCACTGTGTTGGGTGATTCCTTGGTGATAGGAAAGGTCATATTTGGTTGATTCATAGAGTCATGTACTTCTTTGAAAATCTTCTTAAAGATTCAACATATGCTCAGGGGGAGCATGGTCAATGTTCATATTCAGTAGACCATACTTACAGTGATTGTCTCTACAAATGGAGCAAGAAGTATTCATTCGATATTTATAAACCTTTTACCCTTGATGTTAAAGGGGGAGAGTAACTTGGTGTTTGAAGAATAATGCTTGGAAAGAAGCTTGGTATGTCTATAGATGTGTTTTCAAGTATCTACATGTTGTGGTAACCAAACACCAAAGTGGTTTCCATCAAGTCCAAAGGGGTAGATTGTTGGAATTATGACTAATTTGTTGTCGTTGATGGCAACCTACTTGATACAGATGTCAAAATGATGGTTATGGAGTGTGACAGAGAAAAGGGACAAAGGTTTTCCTTGATAGGAACCTACTTGATAAATATGTCAACATGGTGGTTATGTAGATGCTACAGGTGGGATGGACAAAGAAATATCAGTTCAGAGATAGAAGGATGATGAGGTGAAGTTTTGGAAAGTATATGTGGGTCCTATGAAGAAACTCTGGGTAAATACGCATGAATAATGAAGATAAGTCACGTACAGTTTCCACACCCTCGTATTATGAATACAAGGGGTCTTTACCATGGTATTGGCCCATAGTATTGATCACGAAAAAAAATATTTGATCCCATCTGTTATAGGCCATTTTTTCACATTCGTTCAATAGGCATCCTAATGGGATCAATCAACATCCTATTCCCCCTTTACATCATCATTTCACAAATCCCTATGAATGAGTCTATCATTCCTCAGAGTTTTTACCTTAAACTGCATCATATGAGCTAGTTTTAGGACCAATGCTGCCTGGCCTCTTGTTGGATTGCGTTCACCTAAAAGTTGCTTCACTGTCGCCTCTATTGATCATCTATAGGTTTCTACCATTTTCACCTGCGTTGGTTCTTTAAATTTAGGAAAAAGAGAGAGAATCCCAAAGCCTCCATTTCTAGAATCTTCCATGATCCGTTGTAATGATTTACCCCAGAAAAAACATTTAGATCCTATCATATCCTACCTCGAAGTTTCCATCACTTATCCTTAAATCTCATCCTCCCATCAAGAGTTGATCTAAAACCTTATATTGGTAATTGTATAAGAACTCCCAATTTACACCACTCCTCTATATATTTACATCCTTCCTTATGCAAGAGATTGCATTTTGGAGAATGATTCTACCCTTATGATGCTATTGTGAAAGTGATATTTTCATGAATTTAGGGTGATTGGAGGTGCACTTTGTGATGAAGGAAGGACAAGTCAACAACATGGGGGAGATCTTCTACAAGATCAACACCTATTTATGGTTGTAACTCACTCTATTTATATCAATACAAAGAGTTGTTTTTTTTCCTATATGCGATGTCGTTATTTCATGTATTTCAATACCATGTTGATCTATTGAATAAAGTAGATAGATGATGCTACATAGGTCTCGTAGTTTCTTAGCTTGTGTTATCTGGTTGTGTAGGTTATAATTTTGGCAGCCAGAGCTAGGATTTGGGAATTCAAGGAAAAGAAGGAGTGAAACATATGACATATTCCAAGTAGGTTTCATCCCTTCATCTACTTACTTTAAGGAAAACATTGGGTCCTTTTTCTTTCTGTTGTTCTAGGTCAGTCCACCAAACCTAGGGGAGATATTTCTATCTACATCACCTGCATAACAAATTGGTGACTCCACTAAGGAACGATGTATTCCCTTGGTGGTTCCTTTTTCCATTATGTTTGCTTTATCTCTTTCATAGACCTTTTCTACTTTAATCAACCAAGAATAGACCTAGGAAGTGACTTCAGTGAATCTTATTTGCAATTTTTGTGTCAAAATCCTCTTCCCCTGGACCAACACACCCTCTAGTTTGTTGACAAAGCAATGCACCCCACCTTGGCCCTCTCTGTGCCTACAGTTCAAAGAAATTGTGCCTCTTAGGCACTTGTGTTGATCCCTATTTTGCACAAAATTTACCTTGTTTACTCAGTGTTGCTTTGATCAGACTACTTCTAGCTAACCTTCTGTGAGTCTTGAGTGCCATGTGGTCTCTTTGAAGCCTCCATTTGGTTTGCATTTGTGTGTTATTGCCTTTGGTAAGAATTGGTTTCATTTTTCCTTTGTTCTTATCAGTAGGTCACTTGAAAACTTGTTTCGTTTGAACATTGATCGCTTGGATGAATTTTTGTTCTAGTCCTCATTCTAAAAAGTGCATTTGAATCAGTAATTAGAATTTACATATTACTTTTCATCATTTTCTAAAATGTTGTCCCTAGAAGTAGAAGAACAATGCAAGTCAGAAACAATGGACAATAAAGGTGTACCTATGCCAAGCAATGATAATTATCAACAATGGAAAGAAAAGATGAAGTCTAATTTAATGAACCATGTTGTTTGGTATTGAGTATGCAATGGCTTCACCAAAATTCCTCCATCAGATAAAGAAGTGCAAAATAATAGTAAGGCATTAATTAATATCATTAATAGCATACATAATTCAACATTAAATAGGGTTATGCATTATGCAACTGCAAAGGAAGTATGGGATAAGATAGAAGCAATCCATGAAGGAAGAACAAAGGAATATTGTTCATCAAAAGAACCAACAGGTAACCTTATTTCTAAAGAAAATAATGATGCATCAAAAGATGAGTATGTTACTGATTCAGAAGAAGACAAAATAGAGGAAGTTCTTAATATTATAAGAAAACTTGATCTTGATTTGAAATAGATTATTAATATTAAGGATAAGTTGCAGACATATGATAATAGGGATCATATTAAATCAATAAATGTTGTAGTAGAATCTAAACAATATTTTGAAGTTCTTGAAGTAGAGATTGTCTCTCTAAAAGCAGATCTTGAAAAGTCAAACAAGTGAAATGAAGAACTACTTCAAGAATTTGAAGAATAAGAGAATAGGCTGAAGGAAGAAATTATCAACTTAAAGGAGAAAAGGGAAGAAGGAAGAAAGATCGAAGAAGGAATGAGAAAGCAAGATCTTGAAAAGGAAAAGCAATACGAAAGGATGGAGGTTGAGGTAAACATTCTAAAAGGTAAATTAGAAGAAAAGGATAAACATTTGAGATTTCAACATTAGTACTAAGACTTTGGATAACATTCTTAGTGGTCAAAGGTCTCCTTCCATTAAATCTAGTCCTGGTTTTCATGAAATTGTTAAAGGAGAATTTGTTCACATGCTTGTACAAGGATCCTGAAAGATAACGTTATGAAATCTCAAATTCCTGTCAAAGAGATAAGAAGTCAACCAAATCAACATCCAAAGGAGATCATTTTCTCCCAATAATAAAGACTTTAATAAATTCTCTCCTATGATTAATAATGTTGAACGTTTTATGTGTCATAATTTTGTACATGTTACAACCAATTATAGAATCAGACTGTTTAGAAGTCAAGCAAATAGTTGCTTCATTGGAAGAACATCAACTTCCAAGTGCTTAGGTTTGTTTAAGGGATACTATTTTTCTTGAAACATATTTGGTCACAAAGTTATTGATTTCAATAGAAGAAACATGAAACAAAAATATTATAATTCCTCTGCTCCCTTTTCTGCACATATCAGATGTTATGCTTGTAACAAGCTTGGACATGTAACAAAAGAATGAAGTAAAAAATCAATGAATCACCAAAGACAACACGAAAGCAATAGAATAATGTCAAAAGACCTGAGAGAGATGGATCCACCTACATTTTTCATAATAAGCAGAAAGAAGAAGAAGATATAAGGTGTGGTTTGGTTCTTTTCTCTTTTGAAGATGGAGATGAATGGTACATAGACAACGGATGCTCTCATCACATGACTGGAGGCAAGAGTAAAACGGAGACTCTCAAGAAAAACCAATATGGAAAAGTTATTCTTGGAAATAATGCTCCAACAAAAGTTATGGCCAAAGGTAGAGCCAAAATTAATAAACATAGAGGAGCAATTGATACTTTATTAGTTCAAGGGCTAAAGCAGAATATTCTAAGTGTAGGTCAAATGGAAGATAAAGGAAATATAATTATGTTTACATCAACCAAATACAAGGTTATGGATGAATAAACTGGAAAACTCATAGAAAGAGGATACAAATGATCCAGGTGGATGTTGGTGGCCACCCACCTATCCCATCTGGACCCCCACAACTGTCCCTTTTAGTTTTTCAGTTTCCTTAATTATAGCGCAGTTTACTATTTTTAGCAGTTTTTCGGGTCCTAAACTTCTGGAGCCGTTTTGAGGCCCTAAACGACATTTTTTGGGAAATCTACCGCCAGTGATTTTTCTGTCAAAAAATTGCCTTTTCCGTCGTAGTCCTCAGAGAGATCTTTCCAACAGGCTATCATCCGCATCAAACGGAGATAATACGACCAATTCGCGACCCCGGGAAGTTGGCTGTCCAACTCACCCCAAAACGGGGCCCACAATTTGGCGTTTCATCTTCTAGGGTTAGGTTTTGGAATGTGAAGGGTTTTCCATTGTTTCTCAATAATAAATAGGCCTTCGAGCCTCATTGTAACACAATTGAGAACAGTTCAGAGGCATGTAGCCACACATCTCTTTTCAGAGATAAGCTACCATCGCCCTAGCTGGTTTATTTCCATTTCTGGTTGTAAGCATATTTCAGTATTTTCCATTAATGAAAGGAAGTATTATTTCCACTGCATCTTTGTGTATATGGTTATCTCTATAATTTGTTGCGTTCCTATTTAAATCCGGATCAGTGGTATCAGAGCGGTCTGCTTTTTCTCTATTTTTCTTTGCATGTCCCCAACGAGGTTTGGATATAAGGAGTTAGGGCTTGAATTGGTCGAACCTTTGCAAGACCAGCCTCGCAAATCTTGACGACCTCCCATGGCGGATGAGAAGAAAGACGAGGGGGTAGGAGATCCTATCAAAATCTTGCTCGAAGAAGCCCTCGAGCAGCAAAGGAACGCGATGATGGATAGCTTTGCGCAGATTCTTCAACGGCTACCCAGAGGCGACGCATCGGCTTCCAATAGCTACTCTGGAAATGCCACACCGTTTAAGGTACAAGTTAATTTTGAAATCCCCATCTTCGAGGGTCAAATAGACACAGATGTCGTAGATAAATGGTTAAATATGCTAGATGGGTATTTTTTTGTTCATGAATTTTCAAGTCAGGAAAAGATTGTTTTCGCTCTTCTCAAAGCAGCCCCCCACGTCAAGGACTGGTGGGAAACCTACTGCGAGCAGAAGGATGAAAGTACAGGCTCACTATTTTTAGCCACACCCACTTGGAATGACTTCCGGGATGCCATCAAGGAGCAGTACTACCCTGTCAAAAGCTATGAGGACAAATACATCAAATGGACCACACTGCAGCAGGGACGAGACCAAGATGTGCCGGAGTTCACAAACATTTTTCATACCCTTCGCACACAATTGGGTATCAAAGATTCTGAGCTACATCTGGTACTCAAATACCGCGGCTGCCTACACAGATACATCCAGGAAGAGATGGAGTTCTTGAACATCTCCTCACTCGCCACAGCATACCGATACGCTGTCAAAATTGAGAAAAATTTCAAACAAAAGAAGCGAGACTTTGGATCTACAAATCCGAAGCCCAAAGGACAAAGCCAAGGCGGGGTGACCCAAGAAAACCCCTCGAAGCCGCAAGAAAAGAACACCACCATGAAGCCGAAGAAGGACACAGGAAAGTGGTGTGAGTTCCACAAGAGTCCCACTCATAACACAAGTGAGTGTCGGACCAAGCAGTCGCTGGTGGCCGAGTTGAAGGCTTCCGAATCAGATGCATGTTCCGACCCTAAGCCAGAACCCGACAAGGGGAATGGCAAAGGGAAGCAGATCATTGATGCAAAGCCTAGCGCCACTGTTGCAACTACCAAGATGTAGAAGAATGAGCCTGAAGACCCAGAGGAGGGGGAGCATATTTTCCACTCACAAAAGTGGGTGAAGGGTACGCCACTGCAATTCATTGTCGACAGTGGAAGCCAAAAGAACCTTATTTTAGCAGAGGTCGTGAAGTGGTTGGGCCTACCAACTACACCACACCCACAACGGTACAGTATCGGGTGGCTTCACGAAGGACGGGATCTCAAAGTTCGCCAACAATGTCACCTTCCCTACAGCATCAAGGCCTTCACAGACAAGGTATTGTGTGATGTTACACCTCTGGATGTTTGCGATGTACTATTAGGCTAGCCATACTTGTGGAGGCGACATGCTGTGTATGAGTCAAGGCCTCGCGCTGTCATTATTTCTTTGGATAATTCATTATACAGGATACTAGAGGTAGCCCCACCTACTGCCACCTCTTTGATCACTACCAAGAAAGGCAGCAAGCTCATCTCCCAGACTAGGAAATTCATTTTCTGTCTGATTCACTCCCAAAGTAAGGGGAAGATCGTTGCTACATCCATGACCCCTGCGAAGGGTTCCTCAACGCAGCAGCAGCAAAGGGATATGGTCATGATAGAACACTGGAACAACTTCTCCTCACCCACAAGGGTACCACACAAGTTTCAGGTGGGCAACAAAGTTTGGTTACATCAGCAGAAATAACGCCTTACCAGAACCCATCAGAAACTCAGACCACTCCGACATGGTTCTTACACTAGTAAAAAGGCTACGGGAAATAATGCTTGGAAGCACAACATTCCTCCATCCCTTCGCTTGCATCAAGTGTTCAATGTGGACCGTCGTCAACCATGCATCCCACCGTTTCTGGACACATAAGAGATTGCAGAACAGCTCACCAGAGACCCAGCTCAGCAGAAGCTTCCTCATCTCAGGGAGGAACTCAACACAATGGGGACCATTTCTTCCTAAGGGGGAGGAATGATCCAGGTGGATGTTGGTGGCCACCCACCTATCCCATCTGGACCCCCACAACTATCCCTTTCAGTTTTTCAGTTTCCTTAATTATAGCGCAATTTACTATTTCTAGCAGTTTTTCGGGTCCTAAACTTCTAGAGCCGTTTTGAGGCCCTGTTGATGCCCCAAAAATCGTTGTATCAACATTGGGGGATAACCACCCGGTCCGGACCTTAATACAGCTCCTTTTCCGTTTGGAATGGTGGCTCCGACTGGGGAAAATGGGACCAGTTTCCCAGCAATGAATAAACGGGATGAATGAATGATTGATTGACTAATCTAATGATAGGCGAATAACTTAATTTATCAGCGAAATAAAATGAATTACTACTAATCCCGACAACTATTGTAATTTGAAGTGTAGCGCTTGATGATCTATGTTTATTAACAGGCATGTAGATGACTCCATCTAATAAACATGGACATTTACTCATTCAAGTATTACTTTGCTTAAATAGTTAAACAAGGTGATTAACGCAATATTGCTACACTCATCATTTATATCATAAATACATATATGATCAAAAGAAAAGCATTACCATAAACATCCAATAGTGGAGGGAATAAAGAAATGCTGTTAAAACACATACATATATTCGATAATAGCAAAGGCGATTAAATAACAATTCATATAAAAAGAATGGATTCAGACATAGATAATAGTACCATACGAGCTGCGAGTCACTCTCCAATATCAATCGCTATTTGAAATTCTTCCTCTAACGCAAAAATACTTTCAAACAAAGACAGTAGTGCACATTTTCATAAAAGCTTCTTTGCCAAAATCAGAATGATTGGTCCAGTTTTATAAAAGAATATGCCTGAAGTACAGTAGTGCAACTTCAGGTTTTAAGTCAAGTACAAAACTTTACGACCCTTTCTAAAAACATGAAAGGGTCTATAAATACTGAATTGAACTAACTATCTATGAAACTGAAATCCTACTTAATTGGTATCAAATGATCTTGAATATCTCCTTCTCAGCAACCTGGCAATCGGCGACATGAATCATCAAGTAGGCTGTTTGCCTTTAAACTTGAGCTGACTTCTCGCAAGCATTGGCTCCACTTCGGGCAGTCTGTTGAGGTGAGAGTTAAGCTGGGCGGCATAGGTGGCATCCTGAATATCGGGGATAATATACGCGATTGCATCTGTAAGGCATTTGAGGGCAGCTCTTTGACTGTGTGGTTTTACCAAGAAGAACCAATAGGTGTCCCCTGTTAAACTGTTAATTCCAGCAATTAATCTCCCCTTTTCCTCTAGATCTGGATAACATGACTGCTCCAATGTTTTCACCGCTGTCAGTTTACCTGGAGTGCATTGGGAAATCATGTTTGACAAGTAGAGAGTATTATTAACCAATTCAACCAAATTACTTGTGGTTGATTTGCATCTTGAAATTGCCCTCTCTGCTTTCATTAACTGGGACTGCCATTCTGTAAACAATATTTCTTTATGTGACTCTAAAATTCTTGGTAAATTTGTCGCTTGTCCCTGATGGGTATCTTTCCAGTCAAGAAATTCAGTTAATGTTTCTTCAGCTTGATCCAATTCTATTCTAGCCTTTTCTGTTTGTTTACTTATTGATGCCGTCAATTCGCATAGTGGTTCCGCCTGGGTGATTTGTTGACATAGAAGCTTATTTGTGTTATTAATGCCTTATTTATCTGTAATGCTTCTAATTTGAATTCGGCTATCTGTGGAACGCCCTTTGTCTTCTCAAGCTGTGCTGATAGTTGAGCAATCTGCTCATCTTTTGACTTTAGCATTTGTTCATTTGCTGCCCTCAATTGTGCCAGGGCTTCAGACAACTCTTTCTGCTTCTGGATTACGCTGTGATCAATCCTCTATTTCTCTTCTCGCAATTGTTGAGTTAATTGATTATTTATTTACTGTTGTGTTAACAATTGCTGTTCTGCCTACTCCGCTTTCTGCTGTGCTTGCAATAAAAAGATTTCCTGATCTTTTGTTTTTAATAAAAGACTCACCTCTGATGCCTTGTCTATTGTTGCTGCCGAATAGGCTCCAGCATATTGTGATAGTTTTGTTAGGTCATCAGAGGGGTCAAATTCCTCCTTCCAAACCACATTGCCCGTGACCGTTTGTTCTGGGAAAAGGGAAGGTTGATCAGTCCTTCTTCTCTTCCTCTGTCGTTTTACCCCAACTTTGTGCCTTGGGCTATAGAAGACATCCAAGGGAGGAATTTCTTCTATCTACAAAATAATTTGATCGGAGGGGTCCTTTGGGATTATTTCTACTTCCTTTGAACTGGGTAGGTCGCTGGTTCCACTTGGAACCTGTTGTGAAGTGGTTTCCTGTGTATCTGCTGCTTTCGAAGTTTCAGTGTCCTTTGAACATTCAAGACTACTGATAATTGAATCAAATTGCTGCCATTCCTGGAGCAATTTGGGATCAATTTGAGTATCCACATTCACCTCTATGTTGCTCTGTTTTTGTTCTTTAGTCTGGGTTTCCTCTTCCACTTTCTCCTGTTTTTCTGTTGTAACCGGCGGTTCCTTTGAATGTTGCTGTTCAGGCTCGCTTGGTCTTGTTGCTGGGGCTGTTGCTAACAGATCTAGAGGCAGAGTTTGCAACCTCTATTCTCTAAGTCTGTTGAATTCAATTAACCCTTCATCTTTGTATTCCATTATGGCCAGCGATCTAACTTGATACATTGATTCAGCCGAGGAGAACAGGTCATCAAATTTATCTTCTATATGGTCAAACTTTGTCAATTTGGCCTGTTCAAGAGCATTATAGGCGATTTTGTTGGGATCAAATCGCTTGTTAGGGAGAGTCGCTAGAGTTAATGATTTCATCTTCATAGCTTCTTTTTCCGCATGTTTAAAATCATGCAAAGTGTAGACACCACATCTCAGAGGAAAGGAGGGCCAGACCTGCTTCTTATTTTTCTTTAGAGTTTGTGTAACTCCCTCGGCAATAATCTGATAGGCTATCTCCCTTGCCAGCAGTTTGTCAGGTATGTACAAAGGAAGGAAATGAGGTTTGGCTTGGCTGCCGAAAATTATTACATAAGTAAATTTCTCCTCTCCGAACCATCTTCCTATTGATGTTAAATCAATCCCTGCTTGGTAAGAAATCTTGGGAGTAGGTTTATTAAAAATAGAATAATGAATGGGTAACATGAAGCCGTTGGAGACTTGGTACAAATGGTGCTTATAGGAATTCTTCCACAATTTCTGATGGTATATGTGAATAGGCGTGGGGTCTTGTGGAGTCCACCTCTAGCCGAGTACAGGAAACTCAGAATTAAAACACGGGGTATCTAGTATATAAGCACTGTAGTAGAATGGGGGAATAATCCTTTTTGAGACGGAAGTTTTAGTTCTAAAACTAAGAACTGTGGTCACTAGCTTATCTGACAGTATGGTTGCCCAATCCATTATCTCACTATTACATGCCGCTTCCATCAAGGGAACCATTTCTATAGTGAAATTAGCGGAATCGTGAAACCCCCACAATCTACACATCATTATCCCAGCATAACAATACAGAGAACATAGAGAATCAATAGAGTACTTACCGGAAGTTTCATGCTTGTGTTTCGCTGGATTTTGCCTCCATTCCCGAATGGGTTCGGATTCAGTTTCGTTCTCATTTCAGAATTTCTCTAGAAATGCCTTGTTGTATTTCTTCTCTGGCTCAGGCAAATGATACATTTTCCTCAAATCATCAGCCTTGAATGAACCGAAGATTCTCCCATCTCTGGTGCAGAAAGTTCTGTCTGTGATTGGGATTTCCTCAATTTCCCACTTTACTACATCCGTATATGGGAGAATTTGTTCCCGAGCCGCTATCCGCTGAAGGAAAGAGTCATCCAAGTCTTTCAAAGTACCATCAGATTTTCTACTGGAACCCGCTGTAGCTTGCATTGCCGTCACCTTTGGTTCTTTGGCTTCGATCAAATTATAGGTACTTTTCAAAGTGGTCTTGGCAAGTCCTGAACATGTAGTATTAGATATTAATCCTTTCTTTTTATTTGTTGGATCAGCGACGGCTTGTCCTGTGGCTGGTGTAGTGGAAGCGACTGTGGTTTTCTTAGACTTCTCCCCATTCTGCTTGAATCTATTACTTCGTAAGAATTTTGCACAGTAGTGGGAATAAGCGTAACACAGAGAATTAGTAGCGAAAACCAAATACGAGTGAGATATATTGATCAATGCATTATGAGGGATTAACTTAAAGTGGCCGCGGATACAATCTATGAGAAGATTTTTTAAGCATACTATTTCATTAAATGGCCATTAAAACCTGCCAATCCTTTAAATGCTCATCATATCTCTTATCGGCCGCATGATTTGTTTAAGCGTGCCTTGGACGTTTTGGTGGCTGAGCGCAAGTGAATCACTGTTTGAAAGATAAGGCCTTAAATACGAATTTAATCATAATACCTCTGCTTTAACGACTTTTTGAAGTTTGCGCTTTTTGCTTTATCGCAATCGGGTGTCGGGGAAAACTTAAATCTTTATATTGACACCTTTTGAAATCCCCGATCGCCGATAGCGATATCGCATCGCTTCGCATTGGGAGTATGGTCACTTTAAAAAGCATGCATGGTATATCCCCGATCGCCGATAGCGATATCGCGTCGCATCGGAGCGAAAGGGACGTGATCGCATCGCATCGGAGCAAAAAGCATTTAATCGCATCGCATCGGAGCGGGAGGCACTTTTGTTATGGGAACTTATTATTGCTGATATCCGATAGCCTACTGCATGTCATCGCATCGGAGAAAACCAATGGGCCTTTAAGTTATGCCTCCTTTGTCATTGCAATATGCGATCTTGCGATCGCTTTATCGCAATGATAAAAGATTAATTATTTATATTATAAGACCAAATAATTGGTTTGTCAAAAAGGTTTTTTATAATGCTTTCATTTTGTTTTTCGGACCTTTTTGAATAATACAAAGTTGATACCAATTAAAAACAAAAAGGGACCCATTTCATATTATAGTTTTATGATTAAATTGGTATGAAATGGGGGGTTGTTGTAGAGCACAACAATTGGCGATTCGCTGGAAGAAACAATTATCTCTGAAAAGTATGGAAATACTTAAACTTTTTCAAAATAGAGTTCTCATCAAAGGGGAAAATTCTAATATAACTAGGTATATATGCATTCCCAGTAAAATGAAACTATCTTTGCTAATTTCTTCTCTTGTTAAAATTAGATACATTCTAAGTTTTAAATTGGCCTCTATTGGTTGATAATGATAAAACAGAAAACCTTTCCAAATCAGCTTTTAGAATTGACTCCTTTGTCATAGGTATAGCCTCTACTGCCAGCAAACGTTCATAGTTTCGACAGGGATACCTTTTAACCATGCTATTGTCCATTATCCTGCTCATTTGAGAGTATGATTAACAGAATGAATTCCAAAACATGCTTTTCATATTTTGTATTTCTTTTCCACTTTTCTGTTATTTTGTAAGATAAAAAGCCATTGTCCTGGTTTGGTGGCCAGCTTAGTGACAATGCCATTCACTAGTAGTAATTTAACCGAACAAGCTGGCTCGTGATGAGACCCCTTGTCTTATAATTCTAAGCCATTACCCTGTTTTGGTATGTAGTAATGGTAATGTCGGTTAAACTATTTCCCTATGATCATGGTAAGCAGGCTTGTAATAAGACCTCTTATCTTTTTTATCAAATATTTTAGAATTACACTCTGAGTAATCATAAGCTTTGGTGAGTGGGATGGACAATTTTCTCCTTAAGAGTAAATGGATGACAAGGTAAGAGTTAAGGATGCTGAAATTGGATTAGTTTCTATTTTGATATTGATAACCTTTTTGTGACCAATTTATAAACATAAAATGGTTTACAATATTTCTAAACTTTGGGAAGTGTTTACAAAAATTGAAGTGTAGTTTCAGAATGCAATTACACCTAATTTCCCAGAATTATCCCTCTTGTTTAAGACTTCTATTACTTTAAAAGTAAATATCAACCCTACTTGTTTTGAGTAACTTTCAAGTACAACAAAGGTCAATGGTAGATATCTCACAACTTTATTTTCTAATGATCCTACAAACTATAAAATTCTAAAAAAGGGGAGAAGGGGTTACCTTCTCAATTGAAGAATTTCTTTAAGATAAGGCCATTAACAGGGAGAGAATCTCTCAAACCTGATAAATCTTGTAATATGAAGGTCGAATGGCCTATCTTCTCACAGATCTGAAATGGCCCAAGCCACATCTTTTGGAACTTGGTGTGTTTTCCCTTGTCCTCATGGGCTTTGTCCCATTTCAGGACCAAATCACCGACTTGAAATTGTTTTGAACCGGATGAGACTAAATCAAAGGATGACTTGATGATTTGCTGATGTTTTGCATGAATAACCTTGGCTTTTTCTCTTTCCTCTTCTAATTTTAAAATTTGGTCATGTCTAAGTTGAATAGAAGAAGAAGGGCTTTCCTCAATAAACTGCACTAGGGCTAGAGAAGGAAGAACAAGATTTGTTGGTAGTACTGCTTCTTTTCCATATACAAGGTTGAACGGGGAAGATCCTATGGAAGCCTTTTGCGTTATCCTATCAGCCCATAGTGTGAATATTAAGGATTTGTGCCATTTTTTATGATTCTGTTCGATGATTCGCTTAATAATTTTAATCAAATTTTTATTTGTAGACTCTGCTAAACCATTACCCTGGGGATAATAATTAGCAGAATATTTTAATTTAAGTCCTCTTTTAATAGCGAAATCAAACATAGCATTGCCTGAAAAGTAAGATGCATTATCAAAAACAAGAGCATTTGGGACACCAAACATGGTAATGATGAATTGATCTATGAATTCAATGATTGCCTCAGAATTTGTTGTCTTCAAAGGAATTGCTTCAACCCATTTAGTAAAATAATCAGTAGCAGTAAGGATATACTTATGCTTTTTGGAAGAATGAGGAGTAATTTCCCCAATGATATCTAATCCCCATTGCTCAAATGGTTGTTCAATGTTGACTGGTTGCAAAGGGAAAGCTGGTTTTCTTTGCCTTCCACTAGAAGTTTGACAATTTCGGCATTTCCTTACATATTCATGAGCATCTCTAAACAGAGTGGGCCAATAATATCCAGCATGAATGATTTTATGGGCTGTTGTATCAGCTCCAAAATGTCCTCCTGTTGGTCCATGATGTAATTCCTGCAAGACCTTTTGTGCTTCAGGTTTTTCTAGGCATCTTAATAAGATTGAATCATAATTTTGCCTAAAAAGCAGATCATCAATAATTGTGAATTTTTTTGCTTTTAATCTAATGGCCCTTTTGTTTTTGTAAGACAGGTTAGGAGGTGCATACCCATTTTTAAAATAAAAGATTAAGTCAGCATATTGTGATTCCGAATCAGTAATACTTATCTGGTTGATTTCTTCGGTTTGATCTGTATCACCTGATTCTGGAATGTTGGATGCTCCTCCCAATAACCTGCAAAAACCTTGGCCTCTAACAATCTTTGCTGGTTTAATTTCTAAATCATATTCTTGAAGTGCTGTAACCCAGTTTTCCCTTTTTTCACCTAGTTCTCTTTGGATTAATAGTTGCCTTACTGCAGGGAAAGGAACTATAACTTTTGTGTGGGCTTTTAAAAGGAAGGGTCTGTAATGTTTGACAGCTTTATATACAGCAAAGGTTTGTTTTTCTACCTCGGAGTAATTCAATTCAGCACCAAGATTTGAACTATAGAATGAAATGGGTGCTTCCGAATTGTGATCATTAATCTGTGTAAGTACTGTTGCATAAGATAAATCGGATGCGATAGTATACAGTGTGAAATGATTAGAAAAATTGGGGGTATTTAAGGCGGGGGCATTAATTATTGATTGTTTGATTAAATCAAACGCTTCCTTTTCTGTTGATCCCCACTTAAAGACTGAATTTTTCTTAATCATAGTTTGAAGTGGAAAAATTATTTGTGAAAAGTTTGGAACAAATATTTTGACAAAATTGATTTGGCCTAAAAATGACTGCATGGATTTTTTATTATGAGGGAAAGGGATTTCAGAGATTTCTTTGATCCTATCGGGATCAATATAAATGCCATATTTAGACACAATAAAACCTAATAGCTTTCCTTGGCCAAGAGCGAAGAAAGATTTTTTAGGGTTAAGTGAAATACCATATCTTTTGCAGCGTTGAAAGATTTGATTTAAATCATGCAAATGATTGGACTTCTCCTTAGAAAATACAGTAATATCGTCTAGGTAGATGACTACTGTTCTGTTAATCAACCCTTTAAAAGCTATATCCATCACTCTTTGGAACGTCGCTCCTGCATTAATAAGTCCAAAAGGCATTTTCTGATACGCATATGTTCCCCATTTTGTTCTGAATGTGGTTTTGAGTTGGTCATCAGGATGGACCAAAACTTGGTTATATCCTGAGAAACCATCTAGAAAGGACATTAACTCAGAGCCTGCTACTGATTGGAGTATCTGCTCCATAGTAGGTAATGGGAAATTATCTTTTAAGCTCGCCTTGTTCAAATTTCTAAAATCTATACAAATCCTAATGTCGCCATTTTTATTTCTGACTGGCACCATATTGGAGACCCAGTTTGAGTGTCGAATGGGAAAAATAATCTTAGCTTTAAAGAGTTTATTAAGTTCAAATTTTATTTGACTCTCTAAGTTCGGATGTATTTTTCTCAACTTCTGCTAAATTGGTTTATGTTTGGGAAGCATTGGAATGGTATGCTGGATGATGGATGTATCATATGTCTTTAAATCATCATATTTCCAAGCAAAAACCTGTTTATTTTTCCTTAACAGTCTAATGAATGCTTCCTTTTCTTCCAAGGAAAGTCCTAATCCTAAATTAATGTTTTGAGGAGTTTGCTCAGTGCCAAGGTTTATCAATTCAAACCTTGGGGTAGAACTTTGGAGCTTTGTATTAGTCACAGGTTTAAACCTGTCTTTAATATCATAAAGATCCTCAAGCTTCACCACAGGCTTAGGGATTGAATTCTCCTCGGGTTTACCTCTCATTTGATGTTCATGCTCGTTTTCCTCGATGATTTTATCATCATAGGAATTTTCAGAAGTTAAAAACTGTAAAATGTCTTCATCATAGTTGAATGCTCTCCAATTAGTTACATTGTCGGGAATTGATGGCCTAAAAAGCAATTCTACTGAAAATCTATCTAGGGTATTGTTATAGCCATTTTTGTGCCTTACAGCATGAAGCATGAAATGTCCATAATCTAAGGGATCCAAAGTCCCTAAACATGTTGTTCCTACCCCTAGAGGAACAAGGTCAGCAAACCACAACACTGAATATCAGTTCTCCACCTGAAAACACTCAAAAACAAGGCAATTCTGGATCATGTCAACTGCTCCATTGAGCATCTGCGCTGAATGTCAACTGCTCCACTGTCTACCTGCGTTGAATGTCAACTGCAAAGAAGGCTACCTGCGCTGGGCGAGTTTGGACATGTGGCACAGTCATTCCTCAAGGTGTCAATGCCCAGGAAGCTTCCAAAATGACACTTGGATCAAGGAATTCGACTGGTGATGAGTAAGAGGTTCTAGATCTCCAAGTGGAAGCAAGAACCTCCAAGTGGACTCAAGAACTGAAGAATAACTGAAGTGAGAGAGGACACTAGTCAGCTTCATGCCAGCCTCAAGCTGACTCATCCTTTCTCCAAAACTCCTATATATAGATCTCTCTCATGAGGTCTAAGGAGGCTGGAATATTGTGAATGTAAAGAATTGCTGTTGGTTTGAGTTCAAAACTATTGGGTTATTTGCTTTGAAGGAGGTGAAGAGGAGATTTCTTTCTGCTGGGAAGGTGATGCTAGATTGGGCCTCTTATGGTTGTATCACTTCCTGAACTTTACTTCTTCCATTAATAAAGCATTTGAGGTTCTTCTATATGCATGTGTCTCAATGATGTATTGTTATACTTGTGTATTTGATTTATTCTAATCCTTGAATCAATTATGAATGTATGCTTCTTGTAGTTTCCCTCTCTTGCCATTTTGTAGGATCTTGGTGTAGCTGGGCCAGTGAAAGAGCAAGGAGCTGGGAGCAAGCAGCAAGGAGAGAAGATTGGATCAGCCATTAGCGAAAGACATCGGTTAGTGGATCTCTTTCTCCCCTATTTTACTTTCATAAAGAAGAAATCTTAGATAGCTTTGCTTTGATTGTTGCTGAGGTACTATCACCCTTAGAGTGGGATAGGGTCATTCCGTATTGGATACTTTTCCCAACAACAAATTGGCGACTCCACTGGGGATCGTATCTTGTTGGTTGTTTGTGTTTTTTGCTATTCATTTCCTAAACACAGGGAGTACCGAATCGAACTGCATTTGGATCTTTCAAATGCAAAGTAGAGGGCAGCTACTCTAGCTCAGTTTCTGGGCATGTTTATGATTTGAAGAGCTGATCCACAAGGACTCTGAAGAGCTCTTAGTGATAGCTTTTCACCCTCCTTCTCATCCTTTGGTGTGTACTAGATTGATATCTTTGATTTGGCCAAAAACTGTTGATTTTTGAGCAATCTGTAACCCGGAAACCAAGAGAAACGAGAGTTTCTCTCTTCATTGCAGGCACTGTGAAGGCAGTCTGAATTTCATCGCAGGTCCCGAAGGGGCTACCTGCGCTGAATGTCAAACTGACAGTGTTCTACCTGCGCTGAACCAGTTAGGCCTTGTGCAACTGGGGTTCCTTGCTTTCTGTTGCCCTGTTTTCATCCTTGTTTTTGCAACCTGTTATCAGTCAATGTACCTATCTGAAACCACCTTTCTTTGCCACTATTCCGCCTCGGTTGTATAAAGAAACTGTATTTGTTCTTTGTGTATTTCTTATATCATTTGCAGTTTCCCATAACGAAAGTGAACTAGTCTTGCTGTGACCTCTTAGATCTAGACCTGTGATAAGTGTCGTTTTGATCTTTAGAGTTAGTTTGTTTGCTGTTCATAGCTGATTGAGCTTTTGCTTTCGTCATATGGTTTGAATTTATGTATTTCTGGTGTCGAAACAAGTAAATCTTAAGGTGTCTTTTGATTTTGGAAAAAAGCTTGTTTGCTTTCACTTGAAATTGAATTCAAAGTTATACAACAGCTTTCTTTTTGTAGTACATCAACATTAAGAAAGAGAAAAGAAATACCTGCATTGTGCATGTGCATTTTGACAGCTTGCATGTTGATTTAGGGAAAAGTGCATTAGTGTGTGCTCTATGATCTGTGTGAAAAGATGATGTCTTTCTTTTCCCTCAGTAGTTAAGATTTTCAAAGTTGAAAGATTGAAAGCTTGCTTATCATCTTAGACTGCATTTAGGAGTTGTACCATACATCACGTGGTGATCCATAAAGGCAAACTGCTAAACAAGATCAACCTAAAATGAATTGAATTTACATAACAACGCTTTGAAACATAACGCAAACACATAGAGGTCTAAGCTAGAGACGTGTTCCGGCGTCGTTAAACGTGATATCTTAGCGTTGAGTGGTTGGGTGATTCCTCCACGGTGAAGCGATAAGTATCAATACGGACTTGTGCTCCTACGTACCGTCGCGTATATATTGGGAGACCCCTATAGGAACAAATCCTTTATCCATAGGAAGCCGTGTCGACCGCCCTACTGATCGCAATGCACTGAACACAGCATTCACGAAGATCGACCACCCGTACCGTAAAACGTATTCTGTGGTTTTGCGAAAAGTTTGGCACACCCTCTGCCTAGAACTCCAGAGTAGTTTCTTTTGGCCTTTTTCAAACTCTATAACTGAAAAAGTCCATCCGAGTATTTGTCACGTCGGGCTCGTTAAAACATCGAAGGAGACTAGAGTCATCTTTAGCTTTTTCTCAACTCTTAAAAAGTGAAAAAGCAAGTTGTGTCTAAAGCGTCGTTATAAAATTTATTTTAAACGGAACATAATCACCTCCTATTCCTGCATTGATCTGTAGGTTGAGAACATGGAACGCCCCAACCAAGGAATTCCCCATGATGGAAATCCTAGTCCTTTCTCCTCTTGGGGAGAAGTTGGTGCGCCCCACATGGCCACATTGTCGCTTCCAGGACTGACAATTGGCCTGCCAATTTGGCTATTCTCAACCAATGTAGTTCAGAACACCATGGTTCCTGAACAGTCGAGTCAACAGTTAGATCAGTCTAGAGTTGCCCACCAGCCTTCTACTTCCTATAACTCTTCCTCCAATCCTTCATCTTCGCAAGGTAGAGCCGGCAAAAGCCAAGCTCCCATGGAGAAGAAGGAGAAGAAGAAGAGAGAGAAGAAGAAGAAGGAGCCTAAGGCGACTGGGGGCAAGCAAAAGACATCTGACAAAAATCCACACACAGCACAGACCGGGCCTAAATTTCCATGTGTCATATGTAGAGGAGACCACTTCCATAGAGATTGTCCCTGTATTCCCCGGATACTAAGGGACTGGTCCCCTCGTTTGCACAATTCGGGAGCATCAACCTCTGATAGCCATGTTGAATGCTTACCGTCAACCAGCGAAAGTGAAGCTTCAAGACAAAGAGGGGGAGCAAGATCCCCCTGCAGACTGTGTGAAGGCGATCACGCCATCCACCGTTGTCCCTTCTTAGACGAAGCGAAGAGAGTTTTGGAAGATCGTCCGGTTTCACCGTTGAGACTTCCTCCTGGATACAAAAAACTCGTGCCAAGCCCTTCGTTGGTTGAGAATACAGCTGGCCCGCTCAAGTGGTCAGCTGAAGCGTCAGTCATTGAAAATGAACCTACTGAATCCAGACCGGACGAAAGTCCAAAGGTCGATACGACAGTTGACCCGGTTCTCCCTTCAGAAGTTTCATCTTCAAATGGCACCGTCACTGAAGATTCATCTTCAAATGACACCCTCACTGAAGAGAATAAGGATGACACCATCCAGATTCTTTTCATCAACACAGACTCTGACGAGCGTCAGGGCAATGCGCCCATTCCTTTATCGCAGGAAGGAACATCGTCAGGGTCATATCCGGCCGTGTATTCGGTCCCACCACCAAGCAACCTGGTTGTGTCCTTTGATTGGAACCAACTAGGCAGACCCCGGTTGCCAGCCAGTATACCATTCAGAATCATGGTCCAAATATACAGAATGGTAATGGCTGGAACTATCATTGATGAAGGGGCATCTGTGAGTATCCTTTCTTCTATTGCTTGGAAAGCACTGGGTTCCCCGGCGCTTTTGCCTGAGATAATAAATCTGTCGGGTTTCGATAAAGGAACCAGTCGACCATTAGGGATCCTTCCCAATGTGCCTATTACATTGAAAGGGAAGGCCGTTCAAATGAACGTGATGGTCGTTCAAGGACCCTTGGATTATAACCTACTCCTTGGACGAGACTATATATATTGCATGGGAGCAATAGTCTCCTCACTCTTTAGAGTAATGTGTTTTCCACACGAAGGAAGAATGGTCAAGCTCGTAGACCAACTTTCATTTCCGGGATCACGCATCGCAAATAGTCACATACCAACCCTGAATGGTCTATTCAATCAAGAAATGTCTCCACCCCCAGTCCTTCTTCCCGATGAGTGCGAGTGATTCGGAAAGATGGGACTGGAACCCAGGGGGCATGCATCCTGGTCTGCGTTGGGCAGAAAGAACTCTGGGTATAAGATAGAATTTCTGTGAGAGAATATGACTAGTCCGTACCCCGTCCGTGGATGGAAGAGGGGTTGTTCTGGAATAGTATTCTTTTGTCAAAGTTATGTGTTTGACGGAACAAGGTCATTCACTGTTGTCTATTTAGGTAGACATCGCCGAAGAAGTGTTCAGTTTGAAAGATTAACAGAACAATCTTTGGGTAGCCTGAAAGAGGTAAGCCTCACCCTTTAAAACAAATGTTTTGACGGATAAGTAGGGGAAGCCTTGAAATTGTATTTTATACCTGGGGGCATGCAACCTTTTGGAGTGCAAGCAAGGGACGACTATTTATTTTTTAAATTTTTAGGTCCTCCCTTTAAACCTGTAGGTCTAACCCTTTAAACTCGTAGGATTAGCCGTTTCCGAACTTGCATAAAGAAAGGAGAAGGAGCATAGCTTCGTGAGATAAAGCTCCATAAAAAATAGCTATCTCACAGGAGAAATTCTTATCTTATGACTGGTATAAACGAGCCGTTTTAGCATAAAGTTCATGCTCGTTAAAAAATAAACGCAAGATTCGAGCAGTTTTACCGCGGAATTTATGCTCGTTAAAAAATAGAAAAGCGAAGATCCGAGCAGTTTTAGCACATAGTTCATGCTCGTTAAAAAATAAAGATAAGATTGAGCAGTGTTTTGGCGCATTCGAGCTCTTTAAAAAATGAACCCAGTACCGGTAAATAACCATTTGAGACCGTAAATTTATCAGCCATAAAAAGCCCATGGTCGTGTTTGCACCCGCCACCTCCACCTTCATTTGGCCGATCGTTCACCTCCATATGATTGTTTACCCATTTTGAGGAACAGCTGCGAAGAGTGATTTCACCTAGCCATCCTTGTGACACTGCCGTGATTGGAAAATTCCAACCTGTACCTGGAATCTGCTGCTATCCCTGTTTATCACTCGTTCCTCAAAAGACGAGTCTTCTTTGAGCTCTTTTCAACTGACTTGTAAAATATGAAAAGTTTGCCGAGTTTTGGCCTTCCAGCTCGTTAAAAGGACCGGAAGAGCTATCCCTCCTCTAGATTTTAATCTTTTTGGACCTGAGGGATTATTGCACAAAAAGGTCGAGCGCTTGTTTTATTCGGCTCGTTAAAATTATCGAAAACTCATCCCTTTTGTATTGTTTTATACTTTTTCGGACTTAAGGGATTAGATGACGAAAAAGGAATTTTGGAGTTGACTTTATGTACCTTTTCAGACTCTCTAAAAATGAAAAGGACCGAGTTTTCCTTGTCGCTAGACTCGTTAAAATGATTAAATAGCGACAAACTTGTCTTTAGACGAGAACGAGTTTCCCTATCGCTAGGCTCGTTAAAACATAGCGATGGGATTGCCCGAAGGGCAGGTTATAGAACAAGCATATGTTATCCTCCTCAAGCTTGACAAAAATAAAGAGGTACTGGTCAGAAATGACTGGGGAAAAATTGGGAGAACCTCAAAGCTTTAATGGTAGCAAGTCGCTCTTGAACATGACACTTTTCCTCCGTACCACATCGGGTTGGGTTGTTTCATTCACCGGTCTCATCACCATGGTCTCGCCAAACCATCCACATTTGGGGTAATGCTACCGATCCATCGCATCAGTGTCGTTATATGTTCAAGAGATGTTGTTCAGAAAGAGTCAACCGTGTCCCATCCACTACCATACATCATCTTTCATCCTTTCATGACCGCCACCCCGAATCATATTTCACAGATTGTTTTCACCTCCATTAAAATCATTAGCTCCATTCCGTGTCACTGATGTGGGATTCATTAAGGCCCTCCTTTGACAGATCGCTCCTTTTCGACATCAGCTCATTATCCAAGGAGTTGATCTAGGAACAACCACCTTCAGTACTTTGAAGCTTGCATGCCTCAATGGCAAGTTTCTCACTTCCGGCGACAGGTATACATCAATGCCTTCGACCAGAAGATTTTGCGTGGTGTTCGACGCCAAGCCCTTTATTCACACCACGTGAATTGTACTGTAGTACCTTGAGGGTCATTATCATTATCGGTGATTCCTCTCGCGCTTGTTAACGGTTTACATCATTGACCGGTAATCAAGCGATGTCTTTCCATGTTCGACTTCAGCGCAATTCTCACATGGATCGGCTTGTACTTAGAGTGAAGATAGAACGAGTTTGAAGACCCCGGATCTAGTTTCATCCATCCGGGCTGCGATATATATTCAGGAAATAAAGACATTGACATGTGCAGCAGATGATCATCCTACTCAAAGGATGATAATTTCAGCAGAGAATTATCAGTCTACCATCAGACGATCGTCTGTTCTATGTACAGAAAAATGTATTTATAAAGTTGAGCATGGGAATTCCCGCCTCAGCTAGATCATGAAAGCAGTATGAAAAATAATGTATTGTATTGTATCTTATTACAGGTCACCTCTCAGCGATTGAATGAACTTCGGATCCTCATGATAAAGCATTTCACCCGATAAACGACCTCATACTTTAGGGGGCAACTGTTGTAGACATTTTTGTGCCTTACAACATGAAGCATGAAATGTCCATAATCTAAGGGATCCAAAGTCCCTAAACATGTTGTTCCTACCCCTAGAGGAACAAGGTCAGCAAACCACAGCACTGAATATCAGTTCTCCACCTGAAAACACTCAAAAACAAGGCAATTCTGGATCATGTCAACTGCTCCACTGAGCATCTGCGCTGAATGTCAACTGCTCCACTGTCTACCTGCGTTGAATGTCAACTGCAAAGAAGGCTACCTGTGCTGGGCGAGTTTGGACATGTGGCACAGTCATTCCTCAAGGTGTCAATGCCCAAGAAGCTTCCAAAATGACACTTGGATCAAGGAATTCGACTGGTGATGAGTAAGAGGTTCTAGATCTCCAAGTGGAAGCAAGAACCTCCAAGTGGACTCAAGAACTGAAGAATAACTGAAGTGAGAGAGGACACCAGTCAGCTTCATGCCAGCCTCAAGCTGACTCATCCTTTCTCCAAAAATCCTATATATAGATCTCTCTCATGAGGTCTAAGGAGGCTGGAATCTTGTGAATGTAAAGAATTGTTGTTGGTTTGAGTTCAGAACTATTGGGTGATTTGCTTTGAAGGAGGTGAAGAGGAGATTTCTTTCTGCTGGGAAGGTGATGCTGGATTGGGCCTCTTATGGTTGTATCACTTCCTGAACTTTACTTCTTCCATTAATAAAGCATTTGAGGTTCTTCTATATGCATGTGTCTCAATGATGTATTGTTATACGTGTGTATTTGATTTATTCTAATCCTTGAATCAATTATGAATGTATGCTTCTTGTAGTTTCCCTCTCTTGCCATTTTGCAGGATCTTGGTGTAGGTGGGCCAGTGAAAGAGCAAGGAGCTGGGAGCAAGCAGCAAGGAGAGAAGATTGGATCAACCATTAGCGAAAGACATCGGTTAGTGGATCTCTTTCTCCCCTATTTTACTTTCATAAAGAAGAAATCTTAGATAGCTTTGCTTTGATTGTTGATGAGGTACTATCACCCTTAGAGTGGGATAGGGTCATTCCGTATTGGATACTTTTCCCAACAACAGGTATAGTCTTCGGAAGGTAGGAGCTTGGAAGCAACATTGGCTAGCAGGTCGGCTGCCGAATTTTGAGACCTGGGAATAGAAGAAATATTGAATGCCGAAAAGTGGGAGGTGAGTTCCTGTACCAGTGATTGATAATGTTTGAGATGGGTGGAAAGACAATGAATTGTATTCCTTACCTGTTTGATAATAATTTCAGAATCTCCAAACACTTTCAAATATTGGACCTTGAGGCCAATAGCTTTATATAGTCCTTGGACTAAGGCTTCGTATTCTGCTGTGTTATTTGTGCATTTAAATTCTAACCTACAAGACAACATTGTTTTTTCTCCTTGCGGGCTAATCAAAATACATCCTGCTCCTGAGCCCTCACTAGATTAGGACCCATCGAAATATAACGACCAAAATAAAAAAGTATTAACAATTTTATTTACAGTTTTCTCAGTATCATTGAAACATCTTGACCTATTTGTTTGTGAATAATTTTCGATCTGAGATGTAAAATGGTTTACTGAGAAAGGGGATGGTTGGGCAGCGAAGTTGCCAAAGAATGACTCTGATGAATAATTCCCCAAGATGTTGTTATTAAATGCTATTGGTTGGTTTTCTTGTTCAAATTTAGTAACTGTATGGGTCATATGCTTTTCCCGATCGATTCTTATTTGATTTGGCTTACCCTTATAGGGAAGCCACATATGTGACCAATCAGTAGAAATATACCCATGTAGTTTTTCAGACCAATCCCTACTTAAGATCAAACCATAAAATTCAGGTATATCGGCGATTAAGATATCAATCCTTTGTACTATTCTGGGATCAACAGATAACCTGATAGTTACGGAGTTGATCTCTCCTAAAACCTGTACTTTAGTCCTGTCCAACTGTACAATATGAATAACAGACTTCTGGGGTTCAATGTTCGGTTTGGAACAAACTGAAGCTGGCATTATGTTAGAAGATGCCCCTGAGTCAATCAAGCAGTTGTGCAGGTTTCTATTGTAGATTTCATAGGTTAGAAGGAAAGGTGGAGTATGAGAATTTGATCTATCTCCTATTAGGACTGCATCAGTAGCTTCGACCATACTAGAAGGTGGTTGACCTGTATCGTTTGCAGCTTTAGCACTGGGAAGAGGTGAACTAGGAACAACATTTAATTCTTTGAGAAGCAATTTTTTCTGATGTTTCAATTTACTAAGTTCAAACATGGTAATGTTTGCCTTAGTCTTTTTCATGTCATCAACAATATTGTAGTCCATTGAATCAGACACTACCAGTGTCTTAGATGTTGATGGGATTGTTGAGGTTGAAGGTTAGTTTTGTGGAATTGTTACAAGTGGCTTCTTCGGGGGTACCTTTTCCTTTGTTGTAGCAACACCTGCACTTCTTTTCTTCGAAGTTGTCTGAACAGGTTCGGAGGTACCTTTACTCCTGGTAGTGACAGGAAACGCTTCTTCTTCGTTTTCTGTATCGGAGTTAGGTAATATAAAATCCCACATTCCATGACATTCAACAACTTCCTCTTCTTCATCAATTGGTGTAGCTGTTTCTTCTTCTCCTTCTTCAAGATCTGAATCTGCATTTGATATAACATTTGGTGGTTTTGATTCAGTTTTCTTATAATTTCTAAAGGGTCTTTTGGTTGAGGTTTCGGCTACTTGTTTTTTGATTTCAACCATTTCATTTGACATAGTCTTGAGGACCTTTTGAAGACCTTCCATGTCATATGGATCTTTAGGGGTTTTCTTCTTTGAATCATCTTTAAAAGAAACTTTTTTGGTTTTTCTATCTTCAAGAGCGGCTTTCTTCTCTAGAGCATTAATACGTTTCTCCACGGCAAGTGCTTCTTTCATGTTTTCAGCTAAAGTAGGTTTTCCAGCCCTGTCTACAAAAATAGCTATATTGGCAGGTAGGGCAGTTATATACCACTCGCTTCGGATTTTCTCACTTAGTCTGGAGGCCGTTGGGATTTTATTCAAGAGTTTATTGAATCGTGCATTGAATTCTTTAATTGGTTCCCTATGCTCTATCCTAAGATTGGAGAGATCATTTATTAGTGTAGCCAAAGACCTATCATCACCATACATAGTAAGAAACTATTCTTGGCAAGTCGTCCAACTGGTAATGGAACTAGAAGGTAAAGAAAAATACTAGGATCCTGTTGATCCTTGCAAAGTATAAGGGAAAAGCCTAACGACAACATCTTGCTTTGTTACTCCCTTCAAGTTAACTGCCAACATGAAGTTATTAATATGTTCCTCAGCTTGTGTTCCATCATCTGGATTAAAATTGGGTAGCCATTTTTCAGGTGCATCAGGTAATGCATGCAATGGGGCAGGCATATTGACTGCACCAGGCCTGGTCCATGGATCTGCCATTGTAAGCGCAGTAGTGGATGATATTACTGTTGAACTTACAGTAGTCTGGGAAGGAGTTAATATTAAGGATTGAGTAGATTGGGATGCTGTAGTTGCTAATCCCTGATGAACAACAATGTGTGATGAGGGAGTGGATGGTTGACTTCGCACGGGGGAAGGTGAGATGGAGGATGTGGATGAAAGTTCTTCACTGTCAGATCCTTCGGTGTTTTTCTTCACTTTTTTCCTTTTGGGTAAAGGGAACTCAGTAGGTTCAATACTGAGATTTCCACTCTGAAGTCTGGTGAGAGGGTGAGGTAAATTGAACTGCGAAGTCGCACTGCTTTGCGATAGCTTAGATTTCTGTGGTGAAATCGAGAATCTCTGAAGTTTGTGGATAAGAAACTGAACTTCAGGGGATTCAAGACTTAGCTGTTCTGGAGTATGATGGGTTTGAGTAGTGGTAGTTGATTCCTCTTCTTCTTGTTTGGATATTGGAGAACCAACATGCAATTGGGAAGTACGAGGTGATGTGGAGGGAGAATTACTCTTAGAATGGCCTGCAGATTTGGGTTTGCTTGCCATTCACAGTTGAGGCCCTCCTTCTAGCGCCAAAAATGTTGATGCCCCGAAAATCGTTGTATCAACATTGGGGGATAACCACCCGGTCCTGACCTTAATACAGCTCCTTTTCCGTTTGGAATGGTGGCTCCGACTGGGGATAATGGGACTAGTTTCCCAGCAATGAATAAATGGGATGAATGAATGATTGATTGACTAATCTAATGATAGGCGAATAACTTAATTTATCAGTGAAATAAAAAGAATTACTACTAATCCCGGCAACTATTGTACTTTGAAGTGTAGTGCTTGATGATCTATGTTTATTAACAGGCATGTAGATGACTCCATCTAATAAACATGGACATTTACTCCTTCAAGTATTACTTTTCTTAAATAGTTAAACAAGGTGATTAACACAATATTGCTACACTCATCATTTATATCATCAATACATATATGATCAAAAGAAAAGCATTACGATAAACATCGAATAGTGGAGGGAATAAAGAAATGTTGTTAAAACACATACATATATTCGATAATAGCAAAGGCGATCAAATAACAATTCATATAAAAAGAATGGATTCAGACATAGATAATAGTACCATATGAGCTGCGAGTCACTCTCCAATATCAATCACTATTTGAAATTCTTCCTCTAACGCAAAAATACTTTCAAACAAAGACAGTAGTGCACATTTGCATAAAAGCTTCTTTGCCAAAATCAGAATGATTGGTCCAGTTTTATAAAAGAATATGCCTGAAGTACAGTAGTGCAACTTCAGGTTTTAAGTCAAGTACAAAACTTTACGACCCTTTCTAAAAACATGAAAGGGTCTATAAATACTAAATTAAACTAACTATCTATGAAACTGAAATCCTACTTAATTGGTATCAAATGATCTTGAATATCTCCTTCTCAGCAACCTGGCAATCAACGACATGAATCATCAAGTAGGCTGTTTGCCATTAAACTTGAGCTGACTTATCGCAAGCATTGGCTCCACTTCGGGTGGTCTGTTGAGGTGAGAGTTAAGCTGGGCGGCATAGGTGGCATCCTGAATATCGAGGATAATATACGCGATTGCATCTGTAAGGCATTTGAGGGCGGCTCTTTGACTGTGTGGTTTTACCAAGAAGAACCAATAGGTGTCCCATGTTAAACTGTTAATTCCAGCAATTAATCTCCCCTTTTCCTCTAGATCTAGATAACATGACTGCTCCAATGTTTTCACCGCTGTCAATTTACCTAGAGTACATTGGGAAATCATGTTTGACAAGTAGAGAGTATTATTAACCAATTCAACCAAATTACTTGTGGTTGATTTGCATCTTGAAATTGCCCTCTCTGCTTTCATTAACTGGGACTGCCATTCTGTAAACAATATTTCTTTATGTGACTCTAAAATTCTTGGTAAATTTGCTGCTTGTCCCTGATCGGTATCTTGCCAGTCAAGAAATTCAATTAATGTTTCTTCAGCTTGATCCAATTCTATTCTAGCCTTTTCTATTTGTTTACTTATTGATGCCGTCAGTTCGCATAGTGGTTCCGCCTGGGCGATTTGTTGACATAGAAGCTTGATTTGTGTTATTAATGCCTTATTCATCTGTAATGCTTATAATTTGAATTCGGCTATCTGTGGAACGCCCTTTGTCTTCTCAAGCTGTGCTGATAGTTGAGCAATCTGCTCATCTTTTGACTTTAGCATTTGTTCATTTGCTGCCCTCAGTTGTGCCAGGGCTTCAGACAACTCTTTCTACTTCTGGATTGCGCTGTGATCAATCCTCTGTTTCTCTTCCCGCAATTGTTGAGTTAATTGATTATTTATTTGCTGTTGTGTTAACAATTGCTGTTCTGCCTGCTCCGCTTTCTGTTGTGCTTCTATTAGTTGTGCTTGCAATAAAAAGATTTCCTGATCTTTCGTTTTTAATAAAAGACTCACCTCTGATGCCTTGTCTATTTTTGCTGCCGAATAGGCTCCAGCATATTGTGATAGTTTTGTTAGGTCATCAGAGGGGTCAAATTCCTCCTTCCAAACCACATTGCCCGTGACCGTTTGTTCTGGGAAAAGCGAAGGTTGATCAGTCCTTCTTCTCTTCCTCTGTCGTTTTACCACAGCTTTGTGCCTTGGGCTATAGAAGACATCCAAGGGAGGAATTTCTTCTATCTGCAAAATAATTTGATCGGAGGGGTCCTTTGGGATTATTTCTACTTCCTTTGAACTGGGTAGGCCGCTGGTTCCACTTGGAACCTATTGTGAAGTGGTTTCCTGTGTATCTGCGGCTTTCGAAGTTTCGGTGTCCTTTGAACATTCAAGACTACTGATAATTGAACCAAATTGCTGCCATTCCTGGAGCAATTTGGGATCAATTTGAGTATCCACATTCACCTCTATGTTGCTCTGTTTCTGCTCTTTAGTCTGGGTTTCCTCTTGCACTTTCTCCTATTTTTCTGTTGTAACCGGCGGTTCCTTTGAATGTTGCTGTTCAGGCTCGCTTGGTCTTGTTGCTGGGGTTGTTGCTAACAGATCTAGAGGTAGAGTTTGCAACCTCTGTTCTCTAAGTCTGTTGAATTCAATTAACCCTTCATCTTTGTATTCCATTATGGCCAGCGATCTAACTTGATACATTGATTCAGCCGAGGAGAACAGGTCATCAAATTTATCTTCTATATGATCAAACTTTGTCAATTTGGCCTGTTCAAGAGCATTATAGGCGATTTTGTTGGGATCAAATCGCCTGTTAGGGAGAGTCGCTAGAGTTAATGATTTCATCTTTGTAGCTTCTTTTTCTGCATGTTTAAAATCATGCAAAGTGTAGACACCACATCTTAGAGGAAAGGAGGGCCAGACCTGCTTCTTATTTTTCTTTAGAGTTTGTGTAACTCCCTCAGCAATAATCTGATAGGTTATCTCCCTTGCCAGCAGTTTGTCAGGTATGTACAAAGGAAGGACATGAGGTTCAGCTTGGCTGCCGAAAATTCTTACATAAGTAAATTTCTCCTCTCCGAACCATCTTCCTATTGATGTTAAATCAATCCCTTCTTGGTAAGAAATCTTGGGAGCAGGTATATTAAAAATAGAATAATGAATGGGTAACATGAAGCCGTTGGAGACTTGGTACAAATGGTGCTTATAGGAAGTCTTCCACAATTTCTGATGGTATATGTGAATAGGCGTGGGGTCTTGTGGAGTCCACCTCCAGCCGAGTACAGGAAACTCATAATTAAAACACAGGGTATCTAGTATATAAGCACTGTAGTAGAATGGGGGAATAATCCTTTCTGAGACGAAAGTCTTAGTTATAAAACTAAGAACTGTGGTCGCTAGCTTATCTGACAGTATGGTTGCCCAATCCATTATCTCACTATTACATGCCGCTTCCATCAAGGGAACCATTTCTATAGTGAAATTAGCGGAATCGTGCAACCCCCACAATCTACACATCATTATCCCAGCATAACAATACGGAGAATATAAAGAATCAACAGAGTACTTACCAGAAGTTTCATGCTTGTGTTTCGCCGGATTTTGCCTCCATTCCCGAATGGGTTCAGATTCAGTTTCGTTCTCATTTCGGAATTTCTCTAGAAATGCCTTGTTGTATTTCTTCTCTGGCTCAGGAAAATGATACATTTGCCTCAAATCATCAGCCTTGAATGAACCGAAGATTCTCCCATCTCTGGTGCAGAAAGTTCTGTCTGTGATTGGGATTTCCTCAATTTCCCACTTTACTACATCCGTATATGGGAGAATTTGTTCCCGAGCCGCTATCCGATGAAGGAAAGAGTCGGCCAAGTCTTTCAAAGTACCATCAGATTTTCTACTGGAACCCGCTGTAGCTTGCACTGCCATCACCTTTGGTTCTTCGGCTTCGATCAAAGTATAGGTACTTTGCCAAGTGGTCTTGGCAAGTCCTGAACATGTAGTATCAGATATTAATCCTTTCTTTTTATTTTCTGGATCAGCGACGGCTTGTCCTGTGGTTGGTGTAGTGGAAGCGACTGTGGTTTTCTTAGACTTCTTCCCCATTCTGCTTGAATCTATTACTTCAGAAGAATTCTGCATAGTAGTGGGAATAAGCGTAACACAGAGAATTGGTAGCGAAAACCAAATACGAGTGAGATATATTGATCAATGCATGATGATGGATTAACTTAAAGTGGCCGCGGATACAATCTATGAGAAGATTTTTTAAGCATACTATTTCATTAAATGGCCATTAAAACTTGCCAATCCTTTAAATTCTCATCATATCTCTTATCGACCGCATGATTTGTTTAAGCGTGCCTTGGACGTTTTGGCGGTTGAGCGCAGGTGAATCACTGTTTGAAAGATAAGGCCTTAAATACGAATTTAATCGTAATACCTCTGCTTTAACGGCTTTTTGAAGTTTGCGCTTTTGGCTTTATCGCAATCGGGTGTCGGGGAAAACTTAAATCTTTATATTGACACCTTTTGAAATCCCCGATCGCCGATAGCGATATCGCATCGCATCGCATTAGGAGTATGGGCAATTTAAAAAGCATGCATGGTATATCCTCGATCGCCGATAGCGATATCACATCGCATCGGAGCGAAAAGCATTTAATCGCATCGCATCGGAGCGGGAGGCACTTTTGTTATGGGAACTTATTATTGCTGATATTCGATAGCCTACTTCATGTCATCGCATCGGAGAAAACCAACGGGCCTTTAAGTTATGCCTCCTTTTTCATTGCGATATGCGATCTTGCGATCGCTTTATCGCAATGATAAAAGATTAATTATTTATATTATAAGACCAAATAATTGGTTTGTCAAAAAGGTTTTTTATAATGCTTTCATTTTGTTTTTCAGACCTTTTTGAATAATACAAAGTTGATACCAATTAAAAACAAAAAGGGACCCATTTCATATTATAGTTTTATGATTAAATTGGTATGAAATGGGGGGTTGTTGTAGAGCACAACAGGCCCTAAACAACGTTTTTTTGGAAATATACCGCTAGCGATTTTTCTGTCAAAAAATCGCCTTTTTCGTCGTAGTCCTCAGAGAGATCTTTCCAACAGGCTATCATGCGCGTCAAAAGGAGATAATACGACCAATTCGCGACCCCGGGAAGTTGGCTGTCCAACTCACCCCAAAACGGGGCCCACAATTTGGCGTTTCATCTTCTAGGGTTAGGTTTTGGAATGCGAAGAATTTTCCATTATTTATCAATAATTAATAGGCCTTCGAGCCTCATTGTAACACAGTTGAGAACAGTTCAGAGGCATGTAGCCACACATCTCTTCTTAGAGATAAGCTACCATCGCCCTAGCTAGTTTATTTCCATTTCTGGTTGTAAGCATATTTCAGTATTTTCCATTAATGAAAGGAAGTATTATTTCCACTGCATCTTTGTGTATATGGTTATCTCTATAATTTGTTGTGTTCCTATTTAAATCTGGATCAACAAAAATCCAGACAAATTATACATGTTCAAAGAACTGAATTCTCACAGAAATGATGAGGCTTTAGAATCAAAGTAAAAGAAGATGATATATACTGCAGTACGTTGTTCTTAAAAGAATATTTCTCATAGTGATTGCAAAAGGGATGTGAGGTACATGACCTCATGAAGAGGAGGAGATGATTATCAGGTCCTTAGGATCAACGATGTATGATCTGAGGGGGAATTATACATATGTATATTTTGGTGATGATTCCCGTGTTGATTTGATATTTAGGTTACTTATATTACTGACAATGCATCTGATGTAGTAACAATGGAACATGAACATACAATACATCCTCAGGGGGAGTTGTGGCTATGAAAGTTCAACATTTTACTTTCTGTACGCATATCTCATAAAGGAAGAACACGTGTATATGTGATTTTTCGTCTATATAGTCACGTACGCTTATCTAAGATGAAGAAATTGTGGGACATACTTAGGGAGAGGTTCTGATATGCTTTAGTTAGTTATTATTTGGCTTTCTGGTTATGACATTGGTCAGTTATAGTCTATTGATGCTCAAATACTACTTAGAAGTAGTATTGTCTTATGATATGAGTTGTTGCAATATGACATTGTTTATTTGGTTCTTTTGATGGCTTTACTAATTGGTGAAGATGGATATGATCAGACATGACAGTTAATAGTTGACACAGGTTTAGGGGGAGCATTTTCTATGCTTATAATGGTGCATTATTGGCATTATGATTTCTTGAGAATTCCTTGTTGCATGATGTTGTTCATGATAAGTTTTTATATCATTGACGATGTGTAGTTGTTGTTGCGGAAGACACATATGATGTTGTTATTATGTCATTAGTGATGATAAAATCTTGGATAAAGTTGCACTTAGTGGAGTTAATTATACATGAAAAAGATATACATATTATGGTCCTTATTGAAATTAGTTGATGATGATGAGTTTCACTCCCTACTTATGTGATGCAGTCATTATGTCTTCAATGATGCATAAGTTGCATATGGTGCAGTTATGGATGATGCCTATAGTGTTGTTTTTGGTTCTCACATGTGTTACATGGTGATGATACATGTATATATTATGCTACATATGGTATGTTGATTGAGGATGATTGCTCTTTGTATGTAGAGAATGTTGATTTTGATAATATGATATCAAGGAGATGGGTTACTAACAAAGTTTGATTGCACAGTCTTATGCCTGATTGATCCAAGTTGACTCAACTCCTAGAATTAACCAAGATCTTTTGCTTTCATGATGTGATTATAATTGCATTTAAAAGATCATAGAGGAACATATATGCATGTTGTAAATAAGAAGGAACATGACAAGAATCAGCAACATAAAACACAAGACATTGATAATGAAGTTCGTCCAGGAGGGACTACGTCTCTGAGCCCCAGTGTCAAGATGGTGTAGGCCATTGCATTAAGTGTTGGAAAGAGTGATGATGTATGTGCATGTGTTTTCTCTATAATACAAGGAATATGCCCTCATGCAGGAGTGGCTCCAAAAGATGTTCCACTGCAGGAACTCTCATTCAAAAAATGTCTCCTATCAGCGATGACATAATTTCACGTATGTTAATAATGAGCATCCCACCAATATGGCATCAAAGTGATCTCAATTCAAACATACATGGTGACAGATGAGTATCCCGTCAACATGGCAACAAAGGGATCTTAATAAAACATGACAATAAGTACATCTCACATCAAGAACAAAACAAGACCCCACATCAAGCATCAAACAGGGATCTATACAACACAATGCATCTCAAGCAAAGAGACAAAGAAGTACATGATCACACTACATATAACTCACATCAAGGAGTTATCTAAAGAAGAGGATGATAAACTGTTGGATCTGGCCGTACAATCAATTTCATGGCATCGAATATCATGGAAATGATTTCTCGCACATTGAACGCTGACACCTACGCTCCACCTTGAAAAGTGGCCGAAAAATGGAATGATCAATGGAAATCTAATTACACCATCAGATTCGTGGCATCGAATAATGTAAAATCGGCTGTCAAATTTCTAAATTCTGACAAAGTGGAAATATGGGGCTACATGAATCTTTTAGATTCCCCCTAGATTCCTCAAAGATTCCCTCCTCTGGATCATCTGAAGATCTATTGCTCAAATCATAAAACTGATCTCGCCATTGAGATCCTTGCGAAATTCTAAGAAGAATGAGTATAAAGTTGGCTGCATTCTGAATCTGGGAAAATTTAGCCTCCAAGGAATCTAGAAGATTCCCTCAAGATTCTTGAAGATTCTCCTCCACTGGGAATCTGAAAATTTTCTGCTCAAAATGCGAATTCAACCTCACCATTTCGTTCCCTGCAAAAATATGAGAAAAATGAATGTAAACTTGGATACATTCTAATAAAATGAATTTTTACCTCCCAGGAATCTTTAAGATTCCTCAAAGACTCTGCATGAGAATATTCCCTGGAATATTCTGGGCATCTTCCTCGTTCTCTGTGCCTAGGGCAAGCCCCCTCTGTGCTGCCACAACTCCATTCCAACTGCGTTCCTTCGTTCGGTCCTCTGTCCTCCGTGCAAATGAAGCTGCAGGTTTATATATTACAATGGCGATGGATTTTACAATGAATCTATTGTGGCACATTGGTTGCGGCGAACAAATCAAAGGCGCGAGGTTAGGGGATCAAATCTCGACCCCTCCAAAAATACGTGGTATTTTTTTGTTTTAAGTGGCACATTTACCACATAACTGTTGTAACATTTAATATGAGGCAGTTACATTGGTGTTTTTTTGGTGTGAGTTTAAATGGCATGGTCATGTTCGTTAAATGGGGTTGGTGTGAGTTGTGAGGGCACCCAGGAGGCGGGCTGGCCACACACGTCAGGTGGGTTCAAGCCCTGCCACTCTTGGTTTAAATGTTGACAAATGTTAATGGTGGGGTGTGGGCCAGGTCCACCGGAGGTGGCCCGCCCACCGCCCAAGTAATATGTGTGGTTGTTTGGGGGGGTCCATCGGGGTCATGGCCGCCGGCCCATTTTGAAATAAAATTTGTCTTTTTGATACAATATGCATGGTTTGGGAAGGGAGGTGGTAGGGCTCATGGCCCACCACCTCACAACATATATATATATATATATATATATATATATATATATATATATATATATTTTAGTGAATAGTCATTTTTGAATTTTCCCAAATTTGACCATAGGAGACGATTTAATGAGGCCACAATTTCACCCGATCAACCCTGAACTTTTACTGCCTCTAACTTTCGCATACGAGCTCGGTTTAACAAACCATTCACATCGTTGCAATCAGGATGACAAGATCTATGCTTTGGTCCTGGTTCGACAACATTTTGATCACTTTGATTTTTTACCCTTTCTAAGTCCTCTTGGACTTCTGTCTATGTCTGGAGCCACCTGGATCAATCTTCCCCACTGAGGAGCTTTTGGTCCTCCAAAAGCATGAAAACAATTGCCACTTCTTTGTACCTTGTCTGCACTTACAAGTATCTGATATGTCACCCTTCCTTCTCCTTCACCTTTGTCCTTTGGAGCCATAAGCGATGAGCCGACACCTGTAACCTCTGCAAAATTGTAGTACATTGTTTTGCAAATTACATTCTTGACTTACATGACCAACTAATGACCGAAGCATCCCATTCTTGCCACGAGTTTATAACACATACTCGGTGGTCAAGTTTACATCAAAATGGAAATAATACCCCAGCTATGAAAAGAATTCCAAAATGTCATTGTTGCTTCAACAAGTGATGGAAAACACATCATCACTGCAACACATGATTTACAAAAATGAGGCCAAACACTATTGTTTCTTTAACAAGTTATGGAAAACACATCATCACTTTCATAGTTTAACATGCAACACAAAATAAGACCAGACATCATTGTTGCTTATCAAGCGATGAAAAACACATCATCACTTTTACATCTTAGAATGCAACAAATGATTTACAAAAGCACGACCATGACAAGCTAACATATCTAGAAACCATTTTTCACTTATCAATGTGAATGGGTCATCCCCCTATGGTGAATTCGATGGTCGAACAACTGTTTCATCTGGTTCACGCACATGTTCTTTGTTTTTAAGGCACTTCTCTGGATGGAGCCTCCAACATGTGGCTCTTTGATGAAAACTTCTTTTGCAATGACTGCGATAGGTCTTCTTCCTCCAGATCTTTTTTACCTTCTTCTTTGCATGTTGTTGAGAGGGTATTTCATGCCTCATCCTTTTGTGTGCTGCTATTCTTTTCCAGCACTCAACAAATGTATGATTATGTAATCCAAAAAAAGTACATGTTTTTCGATGCCTTGATTTATGTCCATTATTAACAACATGATTGTAATCAAAATGAACATTCACATATTGAGATTTATTATACCTTTCCTTGCCGTCTCTGGTGTAATTATGGCGATGAGAGCTTGCCTCAGCTCTTTCCTTGCAATGGGCACTGCCATGGGATGATGGTGATGTGTTCCCATCATTGTCTTCCCTTGACAATTTCATCAATGTCTCGGAAGCATCTGACACCTTCAAGCATTCTCCTTCGGTGTATCTCAAGCCTGCAGATCAAGGTCTTTGGAAAACCTCCAATGGTTGAGTTATGCCTTGGTTATTAACACCAAGTTCTTTTTCCTCCTTGTACCTCATCCTGGTAAGGAGCCTCATGTTTGTCCCTGTAATTTGGATCTCCAAATCTCCAACAAAAATCATACAATGTGAAGATGAAACTGAAGGGAAATCAACATCTTTTACCTCCACTGTCTAGGTGGAAAGAACTAATGAGGGTTTCTCATCCTCTGTTGTTGGTGGTTCACTGTCTGTCTTGGCACATTCTCAAACTTCCTTCTCGACATACCCAAGTCCTGCATGATGGGGTAATTCCTCTGCTTTGATGGGGTTGACAATGCCTTGGCCATTAATGCCCAAGCCTTTTCCTTCATACCCCATTCTCCTCAACAGTTTGGAGCCAATTCCTGTGGTATGGTTTTCAAAAACAGAGAAATCATCATTAGGAAACATACATGAAGTCAGAGAACTACTTTTTACCTCACATGGGTCACACTACAACTTTTCCAAGGCCTCGTCCTTAGCTTACAGTTGTTGTAGAAAAACATGTTTCTCCTCTTTCTCTTCTTGTAGGAGCATCTTCAATTCAACATCATCTGCTTGAAGACTTTGGTTATTATGCTTCAGTTCTTCCAAGGCCTCTTCTGTGGCTCACAACTGAAGTTGCACTCGATGTTTTTCCTCTATCTCTTTTTGTAGAGGTTCATACATTATTTCCACCTTTTGGGAAATTCTGAGCATGGTCTCGTACATCGCTTTGTCATCCTCCATCGTTTCACGTTCCATTGTTCACACTCGCAATTCACATCCACACAAAGATTGCTCCAATACCAAACTTGATCTAAGTTGACTCAACTCCAAAATTTAACCAAGATCTTTTGCTTTCGTGATGTGATTAGAATTGAATTTAAAATATCATAAAGGAACATATATGCATTTTGTAAATAAGAAGGAACATGATAAGAATTAGCAACATAAAACACAAGACATTAATAACGAAGTTCGTCCAGGAGGGACTACGTCTCCAGGCCCTGGTAACAAGATGGTGTAGGCCGCTACATTAAGTGCTGGAAAGAGTGATGATGTACATGCATGTGTTTTCTCTATCATACAAGGAATATGCCCTCACGCAGGAGTGGCTCCAAGACTTCTATCAGCATGACATAATTTCATGTATGTTAATAATGAGCATCCTGCCAACATGGCATCAAAGGGATCTCAATTCAAACATACATGGTGGCAAATGAGTATCCCATCAACACGGCGACAAAGGGATCTCAATCAAAACATGACAATAAGTACATATCACAAGATCCCACATCAAACATCAAATAGGGATCTATACAACACAATGCATCTCAAGCAAAGAGACAAAGAAGTACACGATCACACTACATATACCTCACATCAAGGAGTTATCTGAAGAATAGGATGATAAACTGCTGGATCTGGTTGTACCATCAATATCATGGCGTCAAATATCATGGAAATGAATGCTCACACATTGGATGCTAACACCTACACTACACTTTGAAAAGTGGCCGAAAAATGGAATGATCGAATGAAAATTTGATTACACCATCAGATTCATGGCATCGAATAGTGTAAAATCGACTGTCAAATTTCTGAATTCTCACAAAGTGAAAATCTAGGGCTACAAGAATCTTTTAGATTCCCCGTAGATTCCTCAAAGATTCCCTCCTCTAGGTCATCTGAAGATTTGCTGCTCAAATCAGAAAACTGATCTTGCCATTGAGATCCTTGCGAAATTTTGAGAAGAATGAGTATAAAGTTGGCTGCATTCTAAATCTGGGAAAATTCAGCCTCCAAGGAATCTAGAAGATTCCCTCAAGATTCTTGAAGATTCTCCTCCACTGGGAATCTGAAAATATGCTGCTCAAAAGGTGAATTCGTTGCATTCCCCGTGAAAATCTGAGAAAAATGACTTTAAACTTGGTTACATTCTGATAAAATGAATTTTTCCCTCCCAGGAATCTTTAAGATTCCTCAAAGAATCTGCATGAGAATATTCCCTAAAATATTCTAGGCATCTTCCTCATTTTCCATGCCCACGGCGGACCCCCTTTGCATTGCCACAACTCCGTTTCGACTGCATTCCTCCGTCCGCCGTGCAAATGAAGCTGCAAGCTTATATATTACAATGGCAACAGAGTTTACAATGAATTTGTTGTGGCACATTGGTGGCGGCGGACGAATCAAAGGTGGGAGGTCAGTGGATCAAATCCTGAACCCTCCAAAAATACGTGGTACCTTTTGTTTTAAGTGGCACATTTACCACTTTATCATTGTAACATTTAATATGAGGTAGTTACATTGGTTTTTTTTTTTGGTGTGAGTTTAAATGGAATTTTTATGTTTGTTAAATGGGGTTGGTGTGAGTTGTGAGGGCGCCCGGGAGGTGGGCCGGCCACACTGGTCGGGCAAGTTCAAGCCCCACCACCCTTGGTTTAAATGTTGACAAATGTTAATGCTGGGGTGTGGGTTGGGTCCACCGGAGGTGGCCCGCCCACCGCCCATGTAATATGTATGGTGTTTTGGGGGGTTCCGATGGGGGTCATGGCCCTCAACCCATTTTTAAATAAACTTTGTTTTTTTGATACAATATGTGTGGTTTGGGAAGGGAGGTGGCGGGGGTCATGGCCTGCCACATCATAACATATATATTTATTTTTTATTTTTTTATAATGAACAGTCATTTTTGAATTTTTCCAAAATTGACTGCAGGAGATGATTTAATGAGGCCACAATTTTTCCCGGAAGTTGGCCGGAATCTGGTGGCTGGATTTCTGCAAAATTATGCCTTCCTTACCCTGCCAAGTCACCCGGTCAACCCTAAACTTTGAATACCTCTAGCTTTCGCATACAAGCTCGGTTTGATGAACCATTCACACCGTTGTGATTAGGACAATGAGATCTATGCTCTAGTCCTAGTTCAACAACATTATGATCACTTTGATTTTTTACCCTTTCTGAGTCCTCTTGGACTTCTACCCGTGTCTAGAGCCACCTGGATCACTGATGATGAGTTCATATTTCTATCTCTATGTCATATGTTATCAATTATGGATGATTACTTGAGTTGAATATTGGTGAAGTTGTTTATGGTGTTATAACTTCTTGCATGAAGATAATGGGACAAGAAATGGTATTGTTGCCTATGAGGAAAAGGCAGGTTACATGAAGATAAGAGGATGGTTATTGATATACTACTGCTACAATTGTTGGGTGATGCTTGGAGACATTGCATATTTAGTCACATATTGATGCTTGAAAGATTTGGTCACATGGTGATGTTGATTGATGCTACATTTTCCTATATTACTTTATGATGATACTCTTGGTTCTCAAATATGTTGTTGATGCATGAAGAGAATTCAGGGAAAATTTTAAGGATGGAAATTTATCTTAAAGTTTAGAAACCTTAGCAAATCTTGCTAGTCTTTAATATGAAAACTATAAAATATTTTATGATATCTTTGTAAACACATTCAAACTTATTATGTTTTTATATATACTCTCTATGTAATTTTGATGATATTTAAGGTAAAATAATTTTATATTATAAAACTTGGGTGAACTATTTTTAGAAAAAATGGAAATTGGCGAATCTTTTTCTTGGAAAAACCATGGAAAATTACCCCACATACAAATATTAGCCCCTCAAATTTTCCATGGAAGAGATATGTTGTTGAGAAGGAAAATATATATATATGTCTTTGATGTACGTGGATTGAGGCCCCTTCTACAAAGGGAAAGAGCAAGTTTACCTTGGTGAGGTCAAGTGGATGAGTTGATAACAGAACTCTATGGAACAATCTTATGTTCTTGCTAAAATTTGGTAATGTTGCATACTTGATCACATGTTGACGATATTGAAGCTACATTGTCTTATCTTGCATATTGATGAGGATGTGCATGTTGTTGTTCATATTTCTGCTATCTACGTTGCAAGATCCTATGATGACTATTATGGTCTTGCTACCACATGGTGGAGATCCTTGTCTTTGGTTTTGATCATAAATACCATATCTGTCTCTTGATGTAAAGGTATATGATGTAATAATTCTAAAATTTAGTCATGTTTAGACTATTGGGGGTCAAGTCAATTATGTATGTAATCCCATTTCGGGAATTTGATGTAATGTTAAGTCAAATATGTAACCCCACTGTGTTGGGTGATTCCTTGGTGATAGGAAAGGTCATATTTGGTTGATTCATAGAGTCATGTACTTCTTTGAAAATCTACGTAAAGATTCAACATATGCTCACAGGGAGCATGGTCAATGTTCATATTCAACATATCAAAACTACAATGGTCCTTTCTACAAATGGAGTAAGAAGTCTTCATTCAACATTGATAAACCTTTTACCCTTGATGTTAAATGGGGAGAGTAACTTGGTGTTTGAAGAATAATGCTTGGAAAGAAGCTTGGTATGTCTATAGATGTGTTTTCAGGTATCTACAGGTTGTGGTAACCAAACACCAAAGTGGTTTCCATCAAGTCCAAATGGCGAGATTGTTGGAATTATGACTAATGTGTTGTCGTTGATGGCAACCTACTTGGTACAGATGTCAAAATGATGGTTATGCAGTGTGACAGAGAAAAGGGAAAAAGGTTGTCCTTGATAGCAACCTACTAGATAAAGATGTCAACATGATGGTTATGTAGATGCTACGGGTGGGATGGAAAAAGAAATATCAGTTCAGAGACAAAAGGATGATAAAGGTGAAGTTTTGGAAAGTATATGTGGGTCCTATGAAGAAATACTGCGTACATACACATGAATAATGAAGAGAAGTCACGTACAGTTTCCGCACCATGTTATTATGAATACCAGGGATCTTTACCATGGTATTGGCCCATAGTATTGAGCATGAAAACAAATGTTTGATCCCATATGTTATAGGCCATTTTGCCACATCCATTCAATAGGCCTCCTAATGGGATCAATCAACATCCTATTCCCCCTTTACATCATCATTTCACAAACCCCTATGAATGACTCTCTCATTCCTCAAAGTTTCTACCCTAAACTACATCATATGAGCTAGTTTTAGGACCAATGCTCCCTGGCCTCTTGCTGGATTACGTTCACCTAGAATTTTCTTCACTGTGGCCTCCATTGATCACCTATAGGTTTCTCTCCTTTGCACCTGTGTTGGTTCTAGAAATTCAGGAAAAAGAGAGAGAATCCTGAAGCCTCCATTTCTAGAATCTTCCATGATCTGTTGTAACAATTTACCTCATATAAAACATTTTGATCCTATCCTATACTACCTTGGAGTTTCCATCCCTTACCCTTAGATCTCATCCTCCCATCAAGAGTGGATCTAAAACCTTAGATTGCTAATTGGATAAGAACGCCCAACTTACCCCACTCCTCTATATATTTACATCCTTCCTTATGCAAGAGGTTGGATTTTGGAGAGTGATTCTACCCTTATGATGCTATTGTGAAAGTGATATTTTCATGCATTTAGGGTGATTGGAGGTGCACTTTGTGACAAAGGAAGGACAAGTCAACAACTTGGAGGAGATCTTCTACAAGATCAACACCTATTTATGGTTGTAACTCACTCCATTTATATCAATACAAAGAGTTCTTTGTTTTCCTATATGTGATGTCGTTATTTCATGTATTTCAATACCATGTTGATCTGTTGAATAAAGTAGATAGATGATGCTACATAGATCTCATAGTTTCTTAGCTTGTGTTATCAGGTTGTGCAGGTTCTAATTTTGGCAGCTAGAGCTAGGATTAGGGAATTCAAGGCAAAGAAGGAGTGAAACGTATGACATATTCCAAGTAAGTTTCATCCCTTCATCTACTTACTTTAAGGAAGACATTGGGTCCTTTTTCTTTCTGTTCTTCTAGGTCAGTCCACCAGACCTAGGGGAGATATTTCTATGTACAACCATAAATCCTGTATAAAAAATTAGCAAATCTACTCGGGAACGATGTATTCCCTTGGTGGTTCCTTAGTCCATTATTTTTTCTTTACCTCTTTCATAGACCTTTTCTACTTTAATCAGCCAAGAACAGACCTGGGAAGTGACTTCATTGAATCTTATTTGCAATTTTTGTGTCAGAATCCTATTCCCTTAGACTAACGCACCCTCTGGTTTGCCGACAAAGCATTGCACCCCACTTGGGCCTTTTGTATGCCTGCAGTTCAAAGTAATGGTGCCTCTTCGAAACCTACATTGATCCCTATTTTGCACAAAATTTGGCTTGTTTGCTTAGTGTTTCTTTGATAAGCCTACTTCTAGCTAAACTTCCCTAAGTCTTGAGTGTCTTATTATCTCTTCGAAGCCTACATTTGGTTTTCATTTGCGTGTGATTGCCTTTGGTAAGAATTGGTTTCATGTTTTCTTTATTCTTATCAGTAGGTTGCTTGCAAGCTTGTTTTGTTTGATCATTAATCGCTTGGATGAATTGTTGTTCTAGTCCTCATTCTGAAAAGTGCATTTGAATCAGTGATTAGACTTTACATCTTAGTTTTCCTCATTTTCAAAATTTAAGTGTTGTGAAATGAAAAATCGTGCATTGGCATTTAGGGTTTTTGCATCTATATTGATTTCGGAAAAATTGCATGAAAAGGGAATTGCGTTATGTATCTTGTTTACTGCATTGTCTATGCTGCATATTGTTGGTGAGCTCTAGTATTGCAGCAATAATGTTGCAACTCCTGGGGCTTCCTTCTTTACTTTTATCAACCCAGTAGTTCGTAACAAACTTAGAAGCAATGGCGTTGTATGCACAAGTACTAGCTATTACTGCAGGCTATCAGTTGCTCAGTTGGCGCAAGATTGCTAGGATCTTAAGCCAACTTATATGGATTCTCAGAAGAAGCTTTTAATTTTGATGAAAGGAAGATAACTCTACAAGGACTATTCTATCTACAGAAAGAGAAGGAAAACTGAAATGTAATGAAAACCCTAGCAAACCCTACTTTTGCAAGAAAAGAGATGAAAACTAATGAAATGAGTGCCATTGACTACTAAAAAGGTAAATTTGATTTATTCAAGCTACTTCTAAAAAGAAATGAGAAGAAAACATCTTTTTGTGTTTTTGCGTGTTTTTATGTGAAATTATTATGCTTGTGATTTATCTGGTTGTGACTATGCAAATGTTCGGTGGCAAAGGAAGATGGAGTTGGCTTTGGCAGAGGGTGAGGGAGGTGTGGAGAGGTCCTACAAAGCCCCTAGTACCCTTCTGAATACTTCCATAGCGATCGGACTTCGAAAAATCACTCACGGTAAATTCTACAGGAGGCTGCAGGGGATCTACAAGAGGATCTACAGGAGGATGCCGAGAGCTATTTTTAGAGTTTTGAAGGTGGAAAAATGATGAGAAAGGGGAACTGAAGGCTAGATGAAGGTGTTGAGGTGTCTGGAACTTGTCAAGGAGGATCAAGAATGAACGTGATGGTTGGATTTGTTCAAATGGCAAGAAAGCTACTTTATGGAGAAAAATGCAGAAATTAGGGCAGTTTGGCGAAATGTTGCAAATGACTTGGGAAATCTATCAGAAGTGAGCTGGTGCTAGCTGGTTTATGGATGTATGGTGAGCTGAGGTGTCTTGCAAGAGATCTTCACATCTACCTACAAAAATTGTTCAAAGAAAGGACTAAAAAATGAAATTTCTCTAGCTTGACCTAATTTCTGACCTAAAAATAGAAAATGCTAAACAGTAACCTGTGAACAGAAAAGCATGCACAGAGATCTATGGTAAAAGAAAAATAAATTATCTAAGAAACTAAATCTGAACCAATATCAATCTTTCCAAATCAAGTTATCACACTAGCAGTTGCATGGAAGAGCAAAAATTGTGTTTTTGGTGGCAACAATAGTGCCTTGACCTAAAATCATAGTCCCAGGAAGGGAGAAAGGAGATCAGGGCCTGCTATTGGCCTTTTTAATTCTTTTTCTGTCACTACAATAACCTACTTGAGCAACTAAAACAAGAACAACTATATTAACCATCAAAAGCAACCTAATCTAACAAAGTAAAGTGAATCTATGCAACAGAAATTAACTCATGAGTTGAAGCAAAAACATATAAGTACATAGTAGGAGGTGCTAGGAAGCTTGGGTTGGGCCCTAACCCAAGAGCTTCAGCCCTCTAAAAGAGATCAGTGCTAGCTCAAAAACTATTTCATCTTCATTATCAAAAATAGCAGTCACATTACATAAACTGTTCTCAAAAAGGAACTCGAAAATGCGCTGAACACAATGCTGCAAAAAAGTACAAAAATATACTAATAACTGGCTAACCTACTGAGGCTCTAAGCCTCCTTATTTATACAAATGGATTCCTCCAATATTCCACCTAAAATCAAGGAACTCGGCTCCCTAGAACTGGAGATAAATAGCAGTCCTACTTTACTTGCTCGGTTGCCCCTTAGAATCATCAATGTGGACCTTTGTGCTCTGAGTTGTTGATGGAGGATTCAAGGAAAGGGGTCATAAATGAAGGAGACACCCCCCTATAAGTCCTCTTCCCTATTTTCCTTGAGTTTTGGCTGCCATTTGCTCATAAATCCCTTGACTTTGTCCAAAATTGACCAAAAAATTTGCATAAGGCACTTATTAGACTACATGGCAGAATGACTAACCCAATTCACTCTATTAGCATAAATATATCTAAAAACATGCAATAAACTAATGAGAATGGTGGATTAAGTCGAAATAAGAGGTAGAATGAGCCCATATAATTACCCATTTCTGGGGCTCATCATCACCCCCCTACTGAATGGGTTGCTCATCCTCTGAGCAACTAATCTAACTATTCATCCTTGATGGATCTGACAGATTCCCTGACATCCCAAGCCTATGATGTGATGTCTTCCTCTTTATCATGGAAACCTGCTTTCCTATCCACTTCTTTCCACATTTTCTATTCTTCCTCCTCTCTTACTCCTTCCAGCAGTCCTAGCAGCAGCGGAGGACTGAATTTAAGGCCAATCCAATTTGCCTTCATGCTTTGCATTGAGTGCTTATACAAGGGCACTCTTCTCATGGCTTCCCTCATCCTATTTGGGGAGTAATACTCCCTGATCCTTAGGCTGTGTGGAAAGGTATTCCACCTTCTCATGCAAGCATGAATGCATTCATCCCCAAACAATCTCTCCATGTCCTCGAAGTGAGCAATAGCCTAGGCCTGCTTATCAACATAGTCTGGGACAACTTGAGGATTAGCTGCAAGGTGTTGGTGGGCATAGATGAGAGCTAAGGGGTCTGCTGGTTCTGCTCTAATCATCAGGGGCTCACTCAGCTCTTTTGCCATCATTTTCTGGATTTCCACTGCCCTTTTCTCTTCATGGCTCATCCAAGATGCCATAGCCATCAGCTGCAAGTCTCCCAATGCAACATTTGGATCCCACAAATTCATGTCAGTAAGTGCCATGTTGTGCAAGTAAAATTCTGCTAGCTTTGCTTTATCCTCAGCTGAACTGTGATCACATAAATGCATGAATTGGCCATAATCCTGAAAAGGTATTGTGCCCCTCTGGGCCAGTGTCTTAATCTGAAATTGGAGCCACTGATCTTTGAGGTACAATGCATATGATTTGGCTGGCTTCCTGCACTGCAATGCCTCCATTTCCCAGCTGGCCATGCAGGCTAACTGGGCTTCCTTTTCCTGTAGCTTCCTTTTCAAAATCAACACTTCATTTTCTGCCTGGGATTCTTTTTCCTGTTGCTGTTTCATCAATGTCTCACTGTCTGTCTGGGGTTCCCCTTCCTGTTGTTGTATTTTTAATACCTCACTGTCTGTCTGGGGTTCATCTTCCTCTTCCTGTCTTTTTAATACCTCACTGTCTATCTGGGGTTCCTCTTCCTGTTGTTGTCTTTTTAAGATCGATAGCTCCTTTCCTCGTTGATGTTCCCTTTCTTGTAGCTGCTTCTTCAACATTTCATTTTATTTCTCCAATTGAGCTCTTCTGATGCTTTCTGTATGCCTGACCATTCTCAATTCTTTTCCCATCTCTCTCAAATTGTTTTCCATGTGCTCCATGTCTTCCTATCCCTTTTGATTTTGCAATCTGCATCCATGTCTGGGTCCTGACTCTTTCCTTTTCCAGCTCGAAGAAAAGAGGCACTACAAAATTTTGTGGGATGATCTTCCCACCTTCCAGAGGGTTGTAGTAGGAGCCTAAGTTAGGCTGAGGTCCAGGCTCTAGTATCTCTTTTGCCTTATCTTCCTCCTGGGTCTGTTCTTCTGCCTTCTTTTCAAGTTTTCAGTTTCTTTGAGCTTTGCCAATGTCTCCTATAGAGAGGTCTGCACTTCCTATAGGACTACTTTAGAGTCCATTAGTTTGATCCTTTCTTTCCAGGTAGAGGTATTAGGGCTTCCTCTCTCATAAGTGATGGAGATTTTGAATGGAGATTCCTCCTTTGTTACAGTAGGTACATCCTCAATGATGATGGCTTCCTTTGAAGGTGGTTGAGGCTTCCCCATCTTGATTTTGGTGGTCTTTCAAGCTTTGAAGTACATAGATGGTTGTCTCTTACTTTTTCGTTTGGGCTTGGCTGGAGTACTAAGTGCAGCAATAACAACTGCTACTTCTCTTGCTAGTGTCTCAGGAGACACTTCTTCTTGTTGTGCTTCTTCCTTCCCATCTGCTGTTTTTCCTGTGTCTGTTGTCTCTGATTTTGTTTCTGTTGTCTCTGGTGTTGTTTTCTCCTCTGCTTGCTGAGTTTCTACCTTTCCTATGGCAGCCTTTTTCTGAGTTGTCTTGGGCTTCTTCTTTTCAGTTCTTGTCCTCTTCTTTTTCTCTGCTGTGGTTTTCCCTTTTTCTGCTTTTGATGTTGTTTTCTTCTCTGCTTTAGGCTTATCTGTGGTGGTGTCATGTTTCTCCTCTCCTCTCTATTTTTCTTCTTTTTCTTCTTCCAATTGAATGTTCTGTTCTTCTTCATGGATTTCCTTCTCAGCTTCCTCTTTTTGTTCCTCCTCTTCACTTCCAAATGGACTAAGGTCATCAGTGAGAGTTTTTATGTCATCTTCTTTAGTCATGTTCCTGAAAATCTCCCAGGCTATAGGGATTGTGTAAGTGTGGAGGGCATCCTCCACCAGCAATTTAATGAGTCCATGGTGAGCCAGTTGGTCTGGAACCCCTGCATTCAATTTGGTGCTACACTCTATCAAGGATTGGAGGAGAAAGTATGGAAGACTGAGTTTTCTAGATGCAAGCAGGTCCATTCCATATCTTAGTTCATGTAACAGTCTAAAATGATACCCATAGACTATGCTGTATCTTCCTTCACAGGAGATATATTTCATGATCTGATAGCTGACCTCACCCCATGGATAAGGTATACTTGTCCTTTTGGTCCCATTCTTATCCTCCACAGGATGTTCATCAGACTAGAAAAAGGTCTTCTTAACAACTTGACCTAGTGGTTTTTCTTCTTTTCTCCAAGGGAGCCCAAGTGGAAGACTTGTAATTCTGTTGATGAACTCTGGTGTAAGTTCTATGGTTAGACCCCTGAAACTGACTGTAGCATGGGATTTTGAGTGGGGTTTGAAAGACAATAAAAATTCCTCTGTAACCTCCTCAACATACCCATGAAATTTCTTAAAGAAAGGCATCCAATTTGCCCTGGTAAAGAGGGCCACCACTTCTGGATGTTCATGCAATTTAGTTGAATTCATAGGCTCCTTCCTCATAAAACCCCCTGTCATGATGTTAGAGACTGCTGGAATGTTTCAGGTGAGGATGAAGGCAACAAATTTTCAAACCAGGAAATAGAGGAACAGCTGAGGTTTTTTTTGGAACCAAAGAGAGTTTTTCGTGTTTCTTCTTTTTAACAAAAACAAATTACAACTTTCCTGTCCTTCAATCTCTGTTCTCAACCTTAATTTACTTCTTGGGCTATTTGAGGAAATCAATTTATTTTTTAAAAGAATAGAGAGTATACAAGACAGTGTTTGTTTTCTTTTCACAAAGTAAGCAGACCACTCAATGCAAATTCATTGTGTTACAGGCTTAATTTCCTATGGTTGCATAATTTCTTTACACGGGAGAATACCATGGAGGAGAAAGAGAGTTTTTTTTAGTGCAAAGATAAAATTGAGAAACTGTATATATTTATAAAAAGCACAGGCAGACTCTGTTCTCACTTTTCCTTTCTTTTCAACTCAATACTTCGCTTCAAATCCCACCACTTTTTGCAGATATATAAAATTCGGAGTCGGTTTTACTGAGCCTACCTTTTTCGAGCTCGAATTTGGCATAGAATCCTAAAGTTTCCCTCTGCGGAGCTGCTCACTGGCCTTCCTGTAGAAAGGCTCTTGTAGACTGTGTTTTCACTTCTGTAGAGTGCGATAATGCTCCTGTAGAGCCCGATAAGCGGTAGGATTTTGAAAATGACGAAGAGCGGCTATTACGAGGTTCTAAAGGTGGTAGGAAGGTTGTTAAAGTCGAGAGCATGACAATGCAAATGAAAACAAAGGTGATGAAGGCGTCGACTGCAGCGTACTTAAGCTTATGGCGTGTTCTGCAGTGACGAGGTGAGGAGGCAGGAAGGGTACATTATCCCCATCTGGACCAGTGGTCCCTACTCCAGTGCCATTATAATACTTCACGTCACCTACCCGCAATCACTTCCATCATTCCCATTATACTCTGCCACCACTACTTGTTTTGAGTTTTTCTTCCCTAGTTAACTGAACACACGTGCCGATTGCACCCACTGAACGCTATTTGAATTGGACGAGGTGGTGTTTGAACTAGACAAGGGGTTCTCTTTGAACTGGACGAGGGTGGCTAGTTAGCTGGCCACCAATTTTGTTTAATGGTGACCATCTCAATGGTTGATGCAGTTTCTAAATTATACTCATGCAACAAAGGAATGGGTTTCGTCACTTACCTGTTAGTCACTATCGTGCTCTGTATGCTCAGACTTTGGCACTCTATTCATGGATTGCTGCTGCTGTTGGCACCCGTGGCTTCTGAACTGGTGGCTTGGCTACCTCATGTTGGTGTTTTATCATCTGTGGTTGGATTGACCCTACCTCTAGAGCTCGATTTTTAATGGGATCAGCTGTTACAAGAATACTGCAAGATTTCCAGTAATTGCTTCTCCCTCTAAAATTTCTGGCTAAGGTTTGCGTAGGGACTGAAGAGATAGCTGAGGAAGGTTCTGAAGGAAAAGGAAAAGCAATTGATATACACCAGGTAAGAAATAAGTTAAGGATGCTACGATTTATTCTTCATTTTTCTCTTCTTCTTTTTTTAAACAAAAGAAACAAAATTTCTATGTGTTTTGTGCAGGGAAGAAAGAAGTGAGTGGAAATGCAGTGGTGCAGGTATGTGATGGAGAGTTGGGAGGATGAATGGTGGCAGGGATGTCCACAGGTCTTTTGGACAAATTTCTAGCCCTCTGATTCTTTTCTGAACTTGATTCTGAGCTCTCTATGGTTTCTACAAGAGCCTCCTGTAGAATGCACAAAGCTTCCTGTACGCTGCATAATTTCCAGAACAAGTGAGAATAGGGCTTGGTAAAAGATAATGGCGATGGAGAAATGATCTATTAGGGGTGTATTTAGCCCAGCCATGTCCCTTTTTCTTTTGTGACCCTCCTACAATCTGCAATCCACTCAAAAGAAGTTAGTTTTTTTTTTTTTTTTTTTTGAGACAGTTGGGGTGCCGCCAGGAGGTTTTCACCCTCACTGCTTGCCCTGGGCGCCTCCATGAGGTTTTCACCCAGGGATCTTTTATTCTATTTTTTCCTGTTTTTTTCCTTTTTTTGTTTTTTGTTTTCTTTTTTTTTTGTGTTTAGGGTGTGGGTGTAGTGGAAGCAGAGACCTGCTCCACTACCAACACTATTTTACTCAGATTCTCAATGAATTCTTGCTTGGAGAGGGGCTTCCTTTAGATATTCAACCTATGCCCATTGACAAGCATGGGGATGGCTTCTTCATCGATGGTCCGGATCAGAACTAAACCATTGTCATTGCACTTTTCTACTGTGTACGGTCCCAACCATCTTGTCCTCAATTTTCCCTTGAAATATTTATATCTTGAATCATACAACAATGCCCAATCTCCTTCCTGGAATTGTTTCTCTTTGGGGTGTCTGTCATGCCATATTTTCCTTTGAAGCTGGACTATCTCTGAGTGGAGAAGGGCCTGCAATTTCTGTTCATACAATCCATTTAGCTGAAGTAACATTTCCTTTTGTGCATGGTTGAGATCTAGGTCCAGCTAAGCTGCCATCCTTAGTGTGCCATATTCAAATTCTATTGACAGCAAAGCCTTCTTCCCATAGAGTAGCTCATAGGGTGTGAACACTGTGGTGGTTTTCCAGGTGGTGTTATAGGCCCAGGTGGCTTCAACCAATCGATTTGCCCAATCTTTTCTGCTGCTGCTCACTACCTTGGTCAAAATTCCTTCCAAAGCTCTGTTAGTGACTTCCACCTATCCATTTATTTGCGGATGATAAGGGGTGGAAGCTTTGTGCTTAATTTTGTGATGTGTGAGCAAGTCTTCAATCAGATTGGAGGTAAACTGACTCCCTTGATCTGTGACTAATTCTCTTGGATAGCCAAACTTGTAGAAGATATTCTCTCTCAAAAACTCAACTACTTTTTCTTCTGTTGCTACCTTGATCACCTTTGTTTCTACCCATTTTGTCAGATAATCAGTGCACACAATGATGTAAGATTTCTATTTTGAAGGAGGGTTGACAGGTCCCACAAAGTCTATGCCCCACTTCTCAAATGGCTCGAAAGTCACTTGAGGTTGCAGGGGCATCTCATCCCTTGGAGTAGGTTTCCCTATCCTTTGACATCGGTCACATTGGCTGATATATCTCCTTACATCTTGATGAAGAGTGGGCCAATAGTAACTCGCTTGCATAATTTTGAAGGCAGTCCTCTTTGCTGCAAAATGGTCCCCACAGGGCCCATCATGACATGTTAGGAGAATGTCAAAAACTTCTTCCTCCCTGACACATCTCCTCAAAATCTGATCTGGTCCAATTTTGAAGAGATTGCTCCCAATCCAGATGAATCGGGCACTTTTCCTCACGATCTTGCTCTTCTCTTTTGAGGATAGGTGTGGCGGGAACTGTGCTGAAACTAAGTAATTTACTATTTCAGCAAACCATGGAGAGAGTACTGAGATAGAAAATAGGTGTTCATCTAGAATTTGATCATCCACCATCCCTTCCTCACCTGTAGGCAGATCTAGTCTAGACAGAAAATCAACAACAACATTTTCCTTACTCAGCTTATCAACAATGGTTAAATCAAATTGCTGCAATAAAAGTAACCATCTAATAATACGAGCATTTACATCTGGTTTTTTCATTAAATACCTAATTTTAGCATGATTAATGTGTATGAATGTCTGATATCCGGTGATGTAGTGTCTGAACTTATTTAGGGAATGGACTACAGCTAGGAGCTCCTTTTCAGTTACAGTGTAGTTTAATTCTACCTTGGACAAGTTTTTACTTACAAAATATATGGCATAAGGCAGCTTCTCATCAATTTGACCTAAGGCTGCTCCTATCGCTTTGTTTGAGGCATCTGTATGAATGTGGAAAGGTAGGACCCAATTTGGACCTCTCAAAATTGGGACAGTCACCAGTTTACTTTTTAAGGTATTCAGAGCCTCTTGACAGTTATCAGTCCATATGAACTCAACATCTTTCCCCAAAAGACCAAACAATGGAGAGGCTAGCTTACTGAAATCCTTAATGAATCTTCTATAATACCCTGCTAAGCCTAGGAAACTTTGAACATATCTTACCTTTTGAGGAGGTGGGACCCTTTGGATGATGGCAATTTTGTTGGGATCCACCTGTAATCCTTGCTGAGAAATTGTATGACCTAGCACGGTCCCTTCAGTCATCAGGAATTCACATTTTTCAGGACTGAGGAACAGGTTCATTTCAATGCACTTGTCTAAAACTTTTCCCATGTTAGTCAAAGCTTCCTGGAAGTTAGAACCATAAGGGGTAAAGTCATCCATATAGATTTCCACTGAATCATGAACTAGTTCAGCAAATATACTCAATACAGCTCTCTGGAAAGTGGCGGGAGCATTGCACAATCTGAAGGGAAGGACCCGATATGAAAAGGTACCTCAAGGACAAGTGAAAGTGGTCTTATCTTGGTCTTCTGGGCTGATTTGGATCTGGTTGTACCCGCTAAACCCATCCAGGAAGGAGAAGAACTTCCTCCCTACCAGGCCATCTAAAACTTGATTTATGAAAGGCAAAGGAAAATGGTCCTTCTTGGTGGTCTTGTTTAGTTCCCGATAATCGACACAGATTCTCCACTTCCCATTTTTCTTTGGCACTAGCACCAAAGGAGAGACCCATTCGGCGTCAGAGATGGGGTAGATGAATCCTGCATCTAGTAACTTTTGCAGTTCTTCTTTGACAATGTCCTTAAGGGCTGGATTCATCCTCCTTTGAGGCTGCCTTATTGGTTTGTAATCTTCATTAATGTAAATGTGATGAGTGCAGACTAAAGGGTGCACTCTCTTCATCTCCTTCTAGCTCCAAGCAAAAGCATCCAAGTGGTTTTTCAATAAGCTACATAGTTCTTTCTCTTGAGAGGTGGATAGGGATGAGTTGATCTTCAAGGTTCTTTTTGGGCCGAATTCCACATTCTTGACTTGGAGAGAGGTTGGATCAGCCACACAGAGATCAACTAAAGGATTGGCTTGGGTTTCTTCCACCGGCTCTTCTAATGGCAACACACTGGGGGGTGGATTCTGAATCAAGTTTTCAATAAGATTATCCTTGGTTTGTGGCCCCCCCATGGTAGCTTCTACTACACACAGTGGTGCGGAATAGACTTCATCCTCATATTCCTCCTCCAACCAGAGAGGTAAATCATGTTCTAAAAAAGGTTGGGTAGGGGGATATAGGACTAGCTACTTGGACATATGCCCGTTCTTGATTGTCATGTTCCCAGCTCGACAACTGATGTAGGCATCTACAATAGCCAACCAGGGCCTTCCCTGGATGAGAGAATACCCAGTGAGCTTTGCCTTTGGTTGGAGAACTAGAAAATCAGCAGGGTACTCCCAAGAATCGATAGAGACCATTACATCTTCTACAATCCCCTCAGGGGTCACGGTGGAGTGGTCTGCTAACTGTAGTACAGTTATGGTCTTTCTCAAGGAGCCCTGAAGGTCAAGCTTGAGCATAGTGTCTTTGGCCATCACATCAATGGTAGCCCCTAGATCAATCAGGGTATGGGGGATTATGGTGCCATTGATGTTGACATCAACTACAAGACTTCCAGGGTCTTTATATTTCAGACAGATTACCTGCCCCAACATCAGGTCGGACAGTTGTCCTATGACATTGATAGTTGGGGCATCTCTCTTGCGCCTGCCTGGGTCCCTGAAGCAGTTCTCCTTGATCATCTTGTTGTATATAGGCACATCCTTTATGACTTGGAGAAGTGGTATCTCTACACATAACTGTTTTAATTCCCCTAGAAGTTCAGTTTCTTCTGGGGTTAGTTGTGTGGTTCTAGTTAATCTCTCAGGAAAGGATGGAGTCACTTTTGGTTCACTTTCCTGTTTTTCTTCCCCATCCTCCTTAGGGGGAGGTTGGTTATCTGGGAGAACCTTTCCAAATCATAGGTTAATCTCTTGAATCTCCACAGCATAGGTCAGGCATGATATTTATCCAATATATACCTGCTGGGCCTGTCTGTTATTTGAGTTTGGGTTGTGTTTGAGCAAGTGGTGGAGGCAAAAGAGTGGGAGGAGAGTTGTACTAGGGCCTGCACCCCTGATGAGGTGCATTCCATTGAGGTTGTGGCTGAGCATAAGAGTGGAACGAATGAGCAGCTGGTTGAGCGTGGTATTGAAATAGATATGACCAAGGAGGGGGTGTGGACCAGGATGGATGAGCAGGGGGTCCCCAAGAAGGCATGGAAGTGGCTTGATTGGGGTTTTAATAGGTCATGGATGTCCCTTGCATTCCCTGCTAGTAAGGTCTGGGCCCATATGGCCTCCTTTGGTTCATGAAGTAGAGTGGTTCAGTGGCTCCTTCGGCCCCCTGGTATGCAGCTTTAAGTTTGGGCAATGAAGGGCATTGATTCGTAGAATGGTTTTCTTCACAGACTGAACACACTTCTATAGAGTTCAATGGACATTCGTTCCTAGGATGCCTTCTAGTGCACTTAGGACAAAAATTGGCCAAATTCCTCTCGGCTTCCTCTTGTTTTCTTTTAATATGCAAGGTATCCATTTGCATGGCAAAATTCTGCCTCATCTCACTCTTGAAATCTTCCAGCCGATTCTCAAAGTCACTTCTAAGAGATGAACTAGATGAGGATGTACTGGCTAAAGGTTGACTTCCCCTACCTCTCTTTCTGGCTGCCCTAGAATGGTTTCTAAACACAGTCTTTATGTCATCATAAGGTATTTGGTAGATGTCTTCCCGAGCTAGCAAATGGAGGGTATCTAGAAGGTCTTCAGAGACTCCTCTAAGCAAGACCAACTTCAGAGATTCGGGGTCAAGTGTGCACACTTTTATAACTGAGTTGAAACCTCTCTTCATAGTCTTCTAAGGATTCATCACTTCACATTGTCATTCGGAATATCTCTTCCTTGGTATCCTTTGACCTACAGTAGTCCTGGTATTTTTTGTTAAATCCTTGCTGCATCTGAGCCCAAGTTGTGATGTTGTTGCCAAGTAACCCAATGAACCAGTGCAATGTTGCATGCTTGAGGGTAGAAGGAAACAATTTCAACTTCTGCTCATCTTCTGCATAGTCATAAGTTCGACAGAGAACAACAAATTCAAACAAGAAGGTATCAAGATCTTCGGTAGTCAATCCATGGAAGTGGGGTAAGGCTGAGGGACTTATGTTTTTCATTTTAGTGTCCCCATTGGTCTCCTGGATAGGAAAGGTACCCTCTACTCTTCCCCCATTTCCTCTAACATTTTTGTTTTCAGCCATGGTCTCAAGAGGAATGGTTTCTTGCTCTTCTTTTACTATAGGATCTTCGTATATCTCTAGAGGTTCACCTATAGGTTCTTCTGGATCACTGCCACTGAAGAAGAGAGAAGGGTGACTGTGTGATGTGGTGGGGGTGTTGGGTAGGAATTTTCCTAAATTGTATATGTTCCTACGAGGCATGAAAGGAAATCTCTTTTTCGGTGATTTTTGTTTTTTCTGCTTGTACCTACAAAACTGAAATGGATTGAACAACAAATTGCAACTACTGAAATGAACTTGCTGAAATGAAATTGTAGAATTCAAATGAAAGCAAGGAAATTCCTAATCTACTTTGCTGGAATGGAAATTGCAGAATTGAAATGAAAGTAGGAAATGACTAATCTACTTTGCTGAAATGGAAATTGCAGAATTGAAATGAAGCGGGAAATGACTAATCTACTTTGCTGAAATGGAAATTGCAAAATTGAAATGAAAGCAGGAAATGAATAATCTACTTTGCTGAAATGGAAATTGCAGAATTGAAATGAAAGTAGGAAATGACTAATCTACTTTGTTGAAATGGAAATTGCAGAATTGAAATGAAACAACTACTTTACTTTTGCTGAAATAAACTACTTAGCAGAATATTACAATAGAAAATAGAAGAAAGCACTAATCACAAAATACTCTGATGCATCCCCAACAACAAAGCCAAAAAGAATGGTGAGCTCCAATATTGTAGTAATAATGCTGCAACTCTTGGGGCTTCCTTATTTACTTTTATCAACCTGGTAGTTTGTAGCAAACTTGGAAGCGATGGTGCTATATGCACAAGTACTAGCTCTTACTGCAGACTATCACTTCGTCAGCTAGCGCAAGATCACCAGGAGATTAAGCCAACTTCTATGGATTCTCAGAAGAAGCTTTTAACTGTGATGAAAGGAAGCTAACTCTACAAGGACTATTCTATCTGCAGAAAGAGAAGGGAAACTGAAATGTAACGGAAACCCTAGCAAACCCTAATTTACCTATTAACCCTACTTTTGCAAGAAAAGAGATGAAAACAGATGAAATGAATGCCATTGACTACTGAAAATGTAAATCGCATTTATTCAAGCTACTTCTAAAAAGAAATGAGAAGAAAACATCTTTTCGTGTTTTTGTGTGTTTTTATGTGAAATTATTATGCTTGTGATTTATCTGTTTATGACTGTGCAGAGGTTTGGTGGCAAAGGAAGATGGATTTCGCTTTGGTAGAGGGTAAGGGAGGAGTGGAGAGGTCCTACGAAGCCCCTAGTACCCTTCTGAAGACTTCCATAGCAATTGGAGTTCGAAAAATCACTCACAGGAAATTCTACAGGAGGCTGCAGGGGATCTACAGGAGGATCTACAGGAGGAGGCCAAGAGTGTTATAGATCTAACTCAAGAATATATGATAATAGAAATAAACCCAAGAAAAACAAGATTTGAATATAGATAGAAATAGATAGAAATTCTTCTTTATTAATAAAACCCTTAAGGTAGGGCAACACCATATATTCACTCCTTAAGGAAGGAGAACACTCCACAAGCCATATGTTTGTCCATACAATAATCCTTAACACCTCTCCGTGTGGAGTCTCTAGCCTCTATATAGGCCTCATACATACAATACCATGGGCCATTACCATGGTTCCCTCATACCATTGAGCTAATACCATGGGCCCATTACATTATTACTAACTACTTGTGGTCCCTTACATGATACAAATTAACCACCTTATTTATTACTATGGCCCATCCCATTATTACACTATTACCTTGGGTACCTCCCTTTGTACCCCATATTATCCCCCCTAGGTATATAACATTCCACCCCCCTTAGCATGTTTCATACCCGAAACATGGGAATAACACAAATAATAAGATCTACTCAAAAGAGTAGTCCACTGGTACCATGTACGCGCATCTAGCCATCCAAGAGAAAGGTGAACCCTCAATCTCGTTGGTGCCTCGCTTGCTTGAGATGAAAGTTGACCGTGGCAGCTTTTCTGTGTTGATGTGTAGTAGGTGGATCTTCGCTCCTCTTTATCTGTCACGCGGGGGTTGTTGTCCTTGTGGCTAATTGGTTGCCATCTTGTCGGTTGTTGTCTTGCAGGGTGATGTGGGTGATGATATGTTGAAGTTTTAACCCACAGTGTCTTTTTCTTTAATTCACCCCTTACTGGAGCCTGATTGTTATCTGGTGCATGTTGTGGTGCTTGCTGTGGTGTCTTATCTTCCAATATTACTTCAACCACTGAGCCCTCATCTGATGTATCAACACCTGTATCCTTTGCTACTTCAGCCTCTGTTTTTGTTTGATTGTCGGTCATCAATGGCTCATCATCGGATATGTCAGTCCTTGGAACATCTTCTGCTTCAGCCTCCGTGGACTCTACCTGTTTAGTGATGGAAATATCCTGTAACGTAAGTTTCTTCTTTTTATACCAGAGCTTCAGGAATTTCTTATGCACGTTAATATTTATAGTACCCAACAATTCCATCCATGAGTATCCCAAAACAACATCCTCATTAGCCATATCTGAAGCATAAAAATCAGAATGCAATACATACTTGTCCATAGAAATCTTCAAATCTTTATAAACTTGCACCTGCTCATTATTAACCTGTGTGTGCTCCATGTGGTTTGCTGGCAATTGTAATTTTTTTGCCAAGTTGACATTTATGAGATTTTGCTTGCAACTCGGATTTATAGACACAACGATCTTCTCCTTCTGAATCAATCAATGAACCTACAATAAGGAGATACTAGCAGAAAATAACCCTTTAGGTTTCTTGGTTTCCTTCTTTCCGGTACCAATAAAATCTTGGCTAGGTTGTGTGTTGGTCTGTGTGAGCTTAGTAAGAGGACCCACAAAATTAGATTTATGGTCAAAGTGGTGACAAATCGATTTTGCGACACTGCCACAATTGCCATCTTTCGTGGTCCAAGTACATTTTTCCCACACTCAGCTGAGTCGCATCATCATAGATGTAATTCAATTTGAAATATTTCTCCATTTGTGCTAGCCATTTGGCTGGATGAGAGCCATCAAATTTATACAAGTCCCTCAAATTCTGATCTAGGCCCGCCATCACAAAAAAATTGGCGAAAATTTGAAATGGCCACAATTCAGTCAATATTGCTCAAAATCCCTATTATGACTTGTTTTTAGAAATGGAACAACCATTCTGCATCTTCCCATGTGATAGAAATCTCGATCTAGGCACTAGAATTTCAAGTCTGTGTTGTAACTCTCCCGCCGTCACCAAAAATTCTGAAAAAAGAGCTGATTTTAAATCAGCGATATCTCCCTCATTCGGACTCTGATTCGATTGATTTTTTTTTTTGGAATTGGGTATTTTTTCACAAAGATTCCAAATCTACAATTAGATTTTGCAAATATTGCACTAGGACATCCAGATCTGTGCCGCAAACTCGCTGCCCTGAAAAATATCTGCAACACCACTGATTTTTAGATCAGTGATATCTCCTTCATCCAGACTCCAATTCGGCCGATTTTTTTTTTGAAATTGGTTTTTTTTCACAAAGAATCTAGATCTGCAATTAGATTTTTCAGATTTTGCCTCAAAATGTACAGATCTGTTCTGAAAACTCGCCTCCCCAGAAAGTTCCTGCAAAAAATAAAAAAAAATTCTCCACTTTTGCCCAAGAAAGTGCTCTGATACCACTTGTTATAGATCTAACCCAAGAATATATGATAATAGAAATAAACCCAAGAAAAACAAGACATGAATATAGATAGAAATAGATAGAAATGCTTCTTTATTAATCAAACCCTTAAGGTAGGCCAACACCACACATTCACTCCTTAAGGAAGGAGAACACTCCACAAGCCATATGCCTGTTCATACAATAATCCTTGACACCTCTCCATGTGGAGTCTCTAGCCTCTATATAGGCCTCATACATACAATACCATGGGTCATTACCATGTTTCCCTCATATCATCGAACTAATACCATGGTGTCATGCGGAAAGAGTCAATTTTGTGGACAAAACCGACCTCCCTAGAAGCTAAGGCTTTCTAGTGACAAACAAGACAATTAAGTACTATCTTTCCCTAAATATGCATTTAGAATACAAGCAATCAGGTGTTTATAACATACCTTTAGTCCAACGCTTTGTAGTAGTCCAGCCTCTCCGATCCAGATGAGCTCCTCCTTCTCTTCGAAACCTGCATTCACTAACAAGCAAACGATTACATAGCACCTGAATAACTCATAAAATAAAACATATTCATCATAAAGACCAAGGAGTATATGAAACAAATTATGTATAACAACTTGTTGAGAAAAATGAACTTAATTTTATTAAGTGGAAACAAAAGAAACCATTACAACCAGTGCCTTGGTGTTGTGCAGGTCCCTCCCAGGGTCCAGCAAGAGTTCTCCTTTACTTTGATCAGCTCACCCACTTCCAAATGAAGCTAAGAAAGGATGGGAATCTCTCCTCTCAAGCTCTATAAGGGAGTCCTAATTTCAGTAGCATCTACCCTTAGGAATGTTCAGCTTTCAACCTCCTCTCCCTCTGGCCCAATGCCTGTATTTATAATGCTTTGGAGGAAGTTAATCAGATCCACCATCAATGGGATAAGCCCCTCTTTGAATGGGATAGCTCCCCTCTTGATGGGATAAGTTCCTCTTTCATAGGGATACATGAACCATCTGGAGGCGCTCAATACACGTCAAACCAACTTCTAGAATGCTCTAGAATCGACCACAAGTAACGTTTTTGAAGTAAAACTCGCGCCTTTTGACCTTTACAGGAGTACGCACCTACCCCTTTACAGACAGAGCGTACAAGTACGCAGGTATTGTGAACTTGGGGTGCGTACATGCAGGTAAGGTTAAGAGAAACTGCGTAACCAGAGTTAATTGACTTTTTAAGGACTTTATCTCTTTTTTGGAGTTTGACATGAGGAGCAGAGGTATGAGACTTGCCAAGGAGGATAGTATGACAGTTGATGAAGCCATACTAACTGCAAATAGTCATGGTGACAAATTTTAGTGTAACAGATTGCCCCCTAAAGTGCGAAGCCTGTAGTAGATTAGGGTTTCATATCATCTAGGAAGGGTGAAGTACTTTATCATTTCAAGGATTATCTTGTGGAGAGCCCAGTCGGAACCTGCAAGTATTCAACACAAAATACATATGTAAGATCATATCATCACTGAGGTAGGCATTCCCATACTCAGACTGAAAACTTTAACTAACAAACTAACTACTGCTCTGATATAGGAATGATTTCGCAGTACATCATAATCATAGACTCTTGTAGACATAGTATGGACGCAGCCATCTGTTTATGATTAGTCTACTGTATAATGAATACAAAACTCCTCGCAGCCTGGATGGTGGAAACTAGATCCAGGGTCTTCATTTCTACTTCCCGAAAAGGTACGATTCTATCCATGCGAATAAATGAGTTGATGTCGAACATGGTAGAAACCACTTGATTACCAGTCGATGATGTAAATTGTTAACAAGTGTGAGAGAGACCACCAGTGATGTCAATGGTCTCAAAGTACCCAGTACAATCCATGAGATGTGAATGAATGAGTTGATGTCGAACATTTCACAGAATCCTTCGATCGAAAGTCAATGATGTAAACCGTTGTCAAAGGCGAGAAACCTGCCATTGATGCATGCAGATTTCAAGGTACTGACGATTTCTAGGTCATCTTTCTAGATAATGTGCTGATGTCGATAGAAAGCGACCCGTTGTAGGTAAGCCCACAACACGAAATCATAGATCAAGTTGAAGAAATGTAGCTGTAAGGACTGACTCAGGGATGGTCGAGATGGATGACAGGTATTTTGCAGATGAATGGTTTATTTGCAGTGACCTCTTGAACACATAACTACACGACAGATGGCTTGGTGACAATTGACCCAATAGTTAATACCCGGAACCGACTGAAAATTTTCAATGTGGTTTGATCAACTGTTAGGCAAAGGATTTCCCAAACCAGGTGAATGAAAAGTGTCGTGTTCAAGAGTGGTGATAAGGTTTCTTCTGAGATAAAGGATAATAAATAGGCTCATTTTTCTCTCTTTCGCCCCCCCCCATTTCTGGCAAGTACCTCTTTATTTTTTACAAGCTTGAGGAGGATAACATGTGCTTGATTATAAGCTCATCCTTCGGATGAGTCCAACTTAGTTTAGATTCGAACCATAAGAAGGAGTGGTCCATTCCTGTTTGTAATCGAACAGGTCCTTTACTATGAAATTTTAACGAGTCCAGTATAGGAGAAACTCGGCGTTTTTCAATTTTAGAGAGTCTGAAAAAACTTAAGAAGACTCTAGGGTTGAACTTTTTCGTAAATTTGTGTCTCCCAAGCCTGAAAAAGTATAAAAAATACTTGAGAGAACCGCTTGATCTTTTACGACCAAGGAGTACTTTCATAATTAGTGTCTTTGACCTGAAAATTAAAAAGCGATCAAGGATACGTCGTTTTATTACCAGTATCGAATTTGAAACGACAAAAATCCTGCAATCTTTTCCTGCTTTTACGGTCAGAAAAGGGCTATAAGGGGACCGTCTTTTAATTCTGTTTTAACGAGTGTAAAAGAAATGCTCAGCAATCTTTTCATGTTTTAGGAGTCAGAAAAGGGCTTAAAAGATGACTCTGATGTTTTAGTTTGTGAAAAATGACAATTTTCCCTGAAAATCCTTTTATCCTGCACAAAAACCAACACATTACTCATACCTGTTTAAAGATAGATAAAAATACTTTGAAAAATACCTTTTCATGGTGAAAAATAAACAAATTTACCATTTATTTACCCAAAAAACCTATAAAAAGGGCTTTTACCAATTCATTTTTACCATTTTACTGTTGAGGAGAGAAAAAGGGCTTTTGGCAAGAAACTTCCCGTGGACATTGCGGAGAATCCGACCGTTGAAATTGAATGCCGTCTCATCAGGTATTCTACAACAACCTCCTCTTCATTTCCATCCGTTTAGAAATTGTTTTTAGGCTCTAGTTTCATTTTTTGGAGGCTTTGGGGTTTCAAGGTCCGCTTTTCGGGGTAGGTAGGTGCTCCACTGGTGACCCGTGTACCCCGACATTTTCTCAGTTGGGAAAATGCCAGGCGTACGCACCTTGCCTTAAGGGAACCCGCGTACCGACGCCCTGTTCCTAAAGGCGGGGTGCGTACCCCGCAAAACGAATTTTTAAACCCCAATTTCTTCAAAATGGACCAAATTTTTTTGATTTCATTGATTCTAACAGATGTTTTTGGTGTGTAGATTGCCCACCATGCTTGATTGGCGCGAGAGAGAGCACGAAGATGTCGATTTGGCCGCCATTAATCATCAACCTTCCATTGATGCTTTGAAGGCATGCAGCCTTTACAAATACTGGGCCATACCTGGCATGAGGGCCTAAGTGCGCTTTCTAGAGTGGCTGGTAGAGAGATAGAACGTCCAGGACCAGTGCTTTTATATTGGAGGGCACCAGCTCGAGATAGAGCCCTCAGATATTTATTTCCTCACTGGTTTTCCCAAGAGAGGCGAACAATTGACTCTGTTCGGGACTAGGCCGGGTGGCCAGTCCATCACTAGTCTCTGACAAGAGTGGTGTAACACTTAGTCTCAGGAGAAGGGGATAGAGATCAAAACTATATCCTGACCTGAACTTATGGTGATTGCTTTCACGGTTACCAGACTTTGTGGGGCTGCCGCTTTACATATTTCCACTGGATCCCAGATGCGGATGGCGATTGATTGCTATCGGGGCACCATTTTCAACTGGTGCGATGCTGTGTTGACCAACTTAAAGGGCCAACTGACTAGGACCAAAAACGGACAGCTGAAGACTTTTAGTTATGGGCCTTTAGTTGTGAGTTTTTCCCTAGAGAGGGTTCCGATGCTGATCCCACAGCAGCTCACTGTTGAGGTTGGGCCTCCCCGAGAGCCTAAGTTGATGCGATGGGTTGCAGTGATGGCCCGTCATCCTGACGAGGGTACGGAGGTTGTCCGATTTACTCCGGAGTATTTTCACTGGTTGGAGGACCAGATCTTCTCTATACAGGATTTTCCTTATGCCGGAGTTGATTTTCGTGGAGATCCGGACATGGTTCTTCCACCGGGAGAACAATGGGATGACACAGGTACTTCATTTCTCACAAGTTTTTAAATTATCTATTTTTTTTGTTTTTTATATCGTCTCAAAACTGATAGTAATAATTTTTAAAATGCAGATGTAGGCCCACGTCGTCCAGCCAATCTCCGGCCTTTCGAGAGGAGACTACCAGTTGCAGTGGCACCGGCCCCACGGGACGAGGCCACAGAGACCCTAGCTGAGTTGGAACAAGACCTAGAGAGTCTTACGGCAGATATACCAGAGACTACTATAGATGATATTCCTGTCAGACTTCAGCGCTATGTAGTCGCAGTCCCAAGACCTTTTAGGAGGTTCTTGTGTAGGGTGGCTCGTGCAGTGGTGTCGTATAGAGAGCATCACCAGTGATTGGATGGTCGTTTTTTGTAGACACATGTGACATTTTGGTTTTTTGTACTTATCATTTTTGCCGATCATAAGGTGTTTTTCAACCTATGATCGAAGACGATGTATTTTTTGACACACTCCTATCTATATATATCATTATTACCGGCTTATCTTGTTAAACATGTGTGATTAAATGTTTTTAAATTTACATGTATGATTATCGCAAATGTCTGTTTAACATTCGAGAAGCAATTGCATCTGCTAATGTATTTAAAGACCTTGGAATATGCTGATATTCAATGTAATCAAATTCACGTTCCAAGAGATGCACTCTCAAAAATAACCTTAATAACACTGGATTTCTAATGGCATATACTCTATTAAGCTGTAATACAACGAGTTCAGAATCTAACCTCACTATCAAACTCCGAATCCCAAATGAAATAGATTCAGACAATAACTCAATCACTGCACTGTACTCTGCAATGTTGTTTGTTGTTTGACCGAGGCTCACCCCATGCATAGAAACTAACTCGTCAGAGGGCGAATAGATAACCCAAGTTGCGGAAGAGATATTCCGTGTACTACGACAAGCACCATCAGCAAATCCGATGTATGTTTAGAGAGGCATCGACATCTGCAAACATCAAGCGTAAAACCAAGATAAGCAGAATAACGACGAAAAACACACTTTCTAAGCTAAGCACACTGTCTAAATTAACAAACACACCAGCTAGAAAGAAGAACCTAACCTAACTAAAATCTCCATACCCATCATTTAAGCATAATACCTCTTTAGGTAAAGTCCATTTCTGGGTTTACCCAAAGAGTCCCCGTCAAAGTCTACCAGCTCATAGGCCCCTTTTGCTAGCTTTCGCTTGACAATGTAGGGCCCATGCCACATAGGCACGAATTTTCCGGCACCTAATTTATCGTTAGCTTGATCATATAATAGCACTAGGTCTCCTTCCAAAAAATTTCGAGGGGTCACATTTTGATCATACTGAGCTTTCATACGCTTTGCGTGAGTCTCGATCGCCAATGCAACATCACGCCGAGTCTCATATAATTGAGCTAAGTATAATTAACTCTTCTCCTCTTCGGAAGTAGCTGGAAGTAATTCAACGGCCATTTGAAGTGACGAGATTTCGCATTCAATGGGCAGCACAGCTTCCAAACCATAAACTAGTTGGAAAGGAGTGAACCCTGTTGATGTTTTCACTGAGGTTCGGTACGCCCAAAGCGCGGAAAATAACATGTTGTGCCAATTCGACCGATGAATACCAATGATTTGTCGGATCATGATAACTAAAACTTTGTTGATGGACTCAACCAGACCATTCGCTTGTGGATAATAAGGAGTTGAGCTATCGTGACGCAAACCAAGCTGGCCTGTAAGTTCTGTCATCATAACGTTTTGAAAATGGCGCCCATGGTCAGTGATTATCGCTTGTGGGACACCAAACCTAGCAATAATGTGATTGAATACGAAAATTGCAGCTGTCTTGCCGTCTGCCTTGAATGTAGGCATCGCCTCGGCCCACTTAGTAAAATAATCTACTGCAAGGATGATATATGCATGCCCCCCGGTCGAGTGAGGGTTACATGTAATAAAATCAATACCCCATTTGGCAAAAGGACCAACGGCAATTATAGGGTGGAGAGGAGCAGGTGGTGCACGCATCTTGCGATCAAACACTTGACAGTTGTGGCATTTTCGGACCGCAATAATACAGTCTTTAAACAAGGACGGCCAGAAGTAGCCAGCGCACAATATCTTTTGGGCTGTGGCATACCCAGACATATGACCGCCACACGCTCCAGAGTGATAGTCATTCAGAACCCTTTCAACTTCCTCGTGAGTTAAGCAACGGCGAAAAACCAAGTCTGCCCCACGGCGATAAAGAGTATCTCCAATGATTTTGTACTGTTGGGACTGGAATCGAATTTTCCAACATTCTGACTTTGAAACTTCGGTCCGAAAGGATTGGGTCTGGAGATAGACGATTATATCCCCATACCACGGATCTAAAGTGCTGATGAGAAACAAAGATTCGTCTGTAATGGGTTCCTCTGCCATAGTTTCTGTGTCAGCACGCAAGAAGTCACACATTAACTCTGCAAAAACTAAGGATTTCTTAGACTAAGATTTTTCAAACTCCAAGTCGAACTCTTGCAGGATAACGATCCATTTAGAGTACTTGCACCCTAGCAATTGTTTAGTCAAAATGTAGATCATAGGGTTGCAATCCGAAATGACTGTATTTTTACGGAGTAGAATGTAGTGACGAAAACGTTGGACAGCTTGAACGGCTGCCAATGCCAATTTCTCCACATGTGAATATTTGAGCTCAGTTGGGTTTAAAGTCCGACTAAGGTAATATATCACATGTTCCGTTCCGAATTCGTCTTCCTGAACTAAGACCATTCCAATGGTGGAATGAGCGGCGGTGAGGTACAAAATGTAATCCTAGTTGTAGTTGGGAGGATGCAGCAACGGTGCATGGGTCAACGCGTGCTTGAGTGCATCAAAAGATTTCTGAGCTATCTCATCCCAAGAGAATTGAGCATTCTGTTTCAGCAACCGGGTAAAACCCTTTGTAATCTCGGCGTAGTTAGGAATGAATCGGCGTAAAAAGTTTGCTTTCCCCTGCAAACTTTGGAGTTGGCGAAGACTCGAAGGAGGAGGCAATTTGATGATAGCTTCTACCTTCGAGGGATCGACGTGGATGCCGGCTTTTGAAACTACAAATCCCAGCAATCGTCCCACTTCTATACAGAAGACACATTTGTGTGGGTTCAACCGAATACGATAATGCCTACACCTCATGAAGATTGCTCGTAAATGGACAAGGTGATCAGCTCGATGTAATGAATGAGCGGGCAAATCATCGAGATACGGTTGCACAATGTGTTTGATGTCATGAAACGCATAAGACATCACCCTTTGAAAAGTGGCTCCGGCATTCTTTAGTCCAAAAGGTAATTTGCAATAAGCAAATGTCCCCCATGGACAAATGAAAGCCGTTTTTGGTTGATCGGCAGGTAGAATATTGATTTGATTATAACCGGAAAAACCGTCCATAAAGGAAAATATTTCACTACCGGCACAATCGTAAATTATTTGATCGATATAGGGTGTTGGGTAGTTGTCCTTGGGACAAGATCGATTGATATCCCTATAGTCGATACATATTCTTATTGTTCCCTGTTTTTTGTTAACCGGAACAATATTCGATACCCAATCCGTTAACGGGATCGGATAAATGAAACCTGCTTTCAACAGCTTCTCAACTTCTGCTTTAATTGCAGCCACTTTTCGTGGGTGAATCTAACGCAAACGTTGCCGGACGGGTTTAGCGTCTGAATAAGTCTTGATCTCATGGACAACAATCGCGGGATCAATTCCTGGCATTTCCTCATAGGACCAGGCAAACACGTCGCGGAATTCTTGAAATAGGGCCTTGTATGTATGAATTTCGTCATCTGAACACGAGGCACCTATATGAATGTGCTCAACAATTTCGGGCTTGACTGAAATGTCAATGGGAATAGTGCGAGAAATGTTTCCCAAATTCAGGTCTGAATTAGGATGTTTCATTGGACTCTGAGCTTCTTTGACATATTCAGCTGTAAATATTGATGAGAAATCATTTTCAAAACGATCATCCTTAGGTAAAAATGAAGATCTATGATGGAGATCTTCCCATGGTAAATCGTCTACACACAGGACTTCACAAAGTTGTTCGTCAGATGACACAACTTCGGGAAACACTGTTAACTCCGAGGTTGACGTGAAAAGTGATTCCTCACAGACCACATTCATTTGGTCGATTTTGGTTGAACGCGGGTCGGTAAAAGACTGCACAGCTTCATAGGCAATTTCATATGGACTCAAAGGCATAGCATCACCAAATGAGTCTATCTCAGATTCAGAAGGAATGATCCAAGGATCATCATAAACAATGGTTTCTGAAGTAATCATATGAATGGATGCAAATGAAGACACGACATCTTTAACTAATCCTACTCCAACATCCTTATAAGGGATAGTCGTTTTACCGACATGCTGGATACTCTCTGAAGAGGTTGGGTCGGATGAAAAGTAAACCGGCTGGTCTATGGTTACGATCTTGCCATTATGTGGAAACTTTATTACTCTGAAGACCGATGAAACGACCGCTGTCATAGCATAAGACCAACTTCGACCCAAGAGAAGGTTGTAGTCTAGAGGGGCATCAACCACCTCCACATCAAGACTAACAGTTTTTCCTTCAACCCCTATAGGCAAATCCTGTATAATGCCAAACGGATGGAACCCACGGCCATCAAAGGCCTTAAGAATTGTCGGGGATTGATTTAGTGAAGGAGAACCAAGTGATCTCCAGCACTGTATTGACATAATACACGTGGAAGCTCCCTCATCAATTACAGTCCGATGAATAGGCCTGTTTTTTACTATCACTGGGATCTGGAAAGCCATTTGATGAGGTAAACGTGGTGTACTATTTTCTAGATCAAAGATTATTAGGTTCGGGTCCTGAACATCAACAGCTCCTATAGCCGACAAAAGTAATTTGCGTTGTGCTGGGCATGATTGCAGCACTTCCAAAGCCGACATTGCTGAGGGTGAAACAACTAAATCCTAAACAATGTTGTAATTCTGGGCTGCTCTCGCATGTGGATTGAAAGTAGACCTTCGAAGTACACCCTTGATAGGCGGTTTGATTACTAAGTCCGGGTTAGGCTTCTCGATCTGTAGTGGATCGGAACCGGGAGCTGAGGTTGATGGATTAGAATGAGAAGATTCTGCTTCTTTGCCATCAACAGGACTTTTACTACCATAATCTTGCGATCGAGTCGCAATCCGTACATGAGACATTATCAATATGGGTTCTTCACTGGTACTCGAGGAAGAACCTATCATCTTACTCTCCTGCTTTGGAAATGGATCTTTCAAAACAGCAGGAGTTGGGGAACCCTTGATGATTTTCACAACCTCGGCCCGATGAGGGCAATCTCTTGTAAAATGATCCTCTTCACAAATAAGACAAGGATATCGAGGTTTGCGCTTTTCGTCATTGGTTTCTGAATTTTCAGTTTTCTCCTTTGGAGTATTGTCTGCTTTATTCTTCTTCTTACCTTTCTTTTTCCCACCGGATTTTGATTTAGCCGTAGATGACTCTACAGCGTGAATATCAGCGGAAACTTCAACAGAATATTCTCCTGTCGGGGAGTCTGGTAAGGTTATAATAGGAGAAGAATTCTTTGAGGATTTCTTCTTGCTTTTAGTATTCACTGTACCAATCATGCCATTAGCGGCATGAGACCCCGAAGGAGCAGCAGCGATTTGATTTGACTTAGGAAGATCTGGGATCTTTTCGTGTAACGTACCTGACTGAGTATAAACTAAGTCAAGGTACTACGCTTGAGCAATCACTTGCTCCTCAGTAAGTACTCCGGCCTTAGCTACGTCTTCAGTGATCTTCGGTAACAATGATTTAACAAACCATTCAGCTAAGATTTGGTCTGGGATAAAAACTTTCACTAATCGCCTTCGACGTCTCCATTCATGAATATGATCGGAAATATAAGTGGACGTCGATTGTTTTAATGAAGTTAGTAACTCCGTGCCATTATCATATCTGACCGGCAACTGAAAATGAGTTAAGAACGAGGTAGCTAACTGGCTAAAATTATAAAAAGAGGCCTGTGGTAACTCAATGTACCACTTGGACGCGAGACCAATGAGAGTACGCTGGAAAAGACGTAAGCAGATCGAATCATCTGAGATGGAATTAGAGGCACACCAGAGGTGGTAAGTCATCACATGATTCGACGAGTCCTCTCCAGAATTACCTTCGAACTTGGGTATGTCACTGGGCAACTTATTTGGCATTGGCGGCCAAAACGGAAGATAATTTATTGGATCGTTCGTTAGGCGCGACAAGTCTCGTAAATCCAAAGTTGCGATAAACGGTAACTGCCGATTAGGATCCCTAGAGCTCTGGGTCACAAGACCAGTCCCAGTGTTGTGGGGAAAAATGCCTATGCAGGACGATCCTATCCACCTAAGGTGTGACAGTGCCTTAGCAACAAACAGAGACAACTATTCTAGTATTCTTCCTTTATGAATTAAGAATGAAGAGAGATAGATGGACTAACTGGTGTCTTCCATTTGTCCCTCGATCCGGTCTCTCTTCTCTTTGAAGGTTCCCAGCTACTTGCCTTCTCGCTCGCCCAGCTTCAAGAGGTTTCTGCAAGATCACAAGAAGAGAACACTACACAAGACATGGATTCATATTCATAACTAGTTCAGGATTAGAAATAAACTAAACATACTAATGCAATCATACATCAAAGATACATCAATATATAGGAGAAACCAAGATAGCTTTATTGATGAATAACAAGGTTCAAGAAGAGATACAACCCAGAGGGCTCCAATCCAGCATCTCCTTCCCAGCAAATGGAATTCCTATCTTCACCCCCTTCAAAGCATTAAGCACCCAATGATTCCAATCTCAAACCAACAACAATTCTTTGCAATAACAAAATTCCAGCCTCTAGATCTCATGGAGGAGAGATCCATATATAGATGTTTGGAGAGAGGATGAGTCAGCTTGAGATCTGACTAGTGTCCTCTCCCTCTGTCAGTTCTTGATTCCACTTGGAGGTTATTGCTTCCACTTGGAGATTGGGAACCTCTTACTCATCACCAGTCGAATTCATTGAGGCAAGTGTCATTGAGGAAGATTCTGGAAGCTTCCTGGGTCTTGACACCTCTTGGAATGAACTTGCCATTTGTCAACTCTCGCTCAGCACACCCTGGTAGTGCTTCTACCTGCGTTGCAGTGCAGGTAGCCAGTGTTGGCTTTGACATTCAGCGCAGACAGCTAGTGGAGCCACTGAATTGATCCTGAATTGACTTGTTTTTGAGCAGTTTCTGGTGGAGAACTTCTGTGAATTGCTGTGGTTTGTTAGCCTTGTTCCTCTAGGGGTAGGAACAACATGTTTAGGGACTTTGGATCCCTTAGATTATGGACATTTCATGCTCAATGCTGTAAGGCACAAAAATGTCTATAACAGTTGCCCCCTAAAGTATGAGGTCGTTTATCGGGTGAAATGCTTTATCAGGGGGATGCGAAGTTCATCCAATGCTGGGAGGAGACCTGTAATAAGATACAATACAATACATTACATTATTTTTCATACTGCTTTCATGATCTAGCTGAGGCGGGCATTCCCATGCTCAGCTTTATAAATTCATTTTTCTGTACATAGAACAGACAATCGTCTGATGGTAGACTGATAATTTTGATGAAATTATCATCCTTTGAGTAGGATGATTATCTGCTGCAATGATGTACATGTCAATGTCTTTATCTTTTCTGAATATATATCGCAGCCCAGATGGATGAAACTAGATCCGGGGTCTTCAAACTCGTTCGATCTTCACTCTAAGTACAAGTCGATCCATGTGAGAAATGTTCTGAAGTCGAACATGGAAAGACATCGCTTGATTACCGGTCAATGAGGTAAACCGTTAACAAGCGCGAGAGGAATCACCGATAATGATAATGACCCTCAAGGTACTGCAGTACAATTCATGTGGTGTGAATAAAGGACTTGGCGTCGAAAACCACGCAAAATCTTTCGGTCGAAGGTCATTGATGTATACCTGTCGCCGGAAGTGAGAAACTTGCCATTGAGGCATGCAAGCTTCAAAGTACTGAAGGGGTTGCTCCTAGATCAACTTCTTGGATAATGAGCTGATGTCGACAAGAAGCGATCCGTCAAAGGAGGGCCCTAATGAACCCCACATCAATGACACGGAACAGAGCTAATGATTTTAATGGAGGTGAAAACGATCTGTGACATATGATTCAGGGTGGCGGTCATGAAAGGATGAAGGATAATGTACGGCAGTGGATGGGACACGGTTGACTTTTCTGAACAACTTCTCTTGAACATATGGCGACACTGATGCGATGGATCGATAGCATTACCCCAAATATGGATGGTATGGCGAGACCATGGATGTGACCGGTGAATGAAACAACCCAACCCGATTGTGGTACGGAAGAAAAGTGTCATGTTCAAGAGCGACTTGCTACCATCAAAGTTTTCTTGAGTTTCTCCCAATTTTCCCCAGTCATTGCTGACCAGTACCTCTTTATTTTTGTCAAGCTTGAGGAGGATAACATATGCTTGTTCTATAACCTGCCCTTCGGGCAAGCCCATCGCTATGTTTTAACGAGCCTAGCGATAGTGAAACTCGTTCTCGTCTAAAGACAAGTTTGTCGCTATTTAATGATTTTAACGAGTCTAACGACAAAGATAACTCGGTCCTTTTCATTTTTAGAGAGTCTGAAAAGGTACATAAAGTTAACTCCAAAAGTCCTTTTTTGTCATATAATCCCTTAAGTCCGAAAAAGTATAAAACAATACAGAAGGAATGAGTTTTCTATAGTTTTAACGAGCCGAATAAAACAAGCGCTCGATCTTTTTGTGCAATAATCCCTCAGGTCCAAAAAGATTAAAATCTAGAGGAGGGATAGCACTTCCTGTCCCTTTAACGAGCTGGAAGGCCAAGGACTCGGCAATATTTTCATATTTTACGAGTCAGATGAAAAGAGCTTAAAGAAGACTCGTCTTTTGAGGAACGAGTGATGAGACAGGTTAGCAGCTGATTCCAGGTACAGGTTGGAATTTTCCAATCACGGTAGTGTCACAAGGATGGCTAGTGAAATCACTCTTCGCAGCTGTTCCTCAAAATGGGTAAACAATCATATGGAGGTGAACGATCGGCCAATGGAAAAGTGGAGGTGACGGGCAAACACGACCAAGGCTTTAATGGCTGATGATATTACATTCACAGTGGTTATTTACCGGGTAGTTCATTTTTTAACGAGCTTAAACGCGGGTGGAAACATTTGCTCGATCTTATGTTTATTTTTTAACGAGCATGAAATATGCGCTAAAACTGCTCGGATCTTGCGTTTATTTTTTAACGAGCATGAACTGTGTGCTAAAACTGCTCGAATACCCAGTCATATGATAAGAATGTCTCATTAAGATTCTATTTTTTATGGAGCTTCATCTCACAAAGCTATGCCCCGCATCCTTTCGTTATGCAAGTTTAGAAACGACTAATCCTACGAGTTTAAAGGGTTAGAGGTCCTAAAAATTTAAAAAAATAAATAGCCGCCCCTTGCTTGCACTCCGAAAGGTTCGCATGCCCCCAGGTATAAAACAGAGTTTCAAGGTTACCCCTACTTTAGTCCGGCAAAACAATTGTTTTACCGAGAGAGGCCTACCTCTTTCAGGTTACCCAAAGATTGCTCCATTCGCGGCCACGAATAAAACACTTCCTCGGCGATGTCTACCGAAATAGACAAAGGTGAGCGACGATGCCCGCCAACTCACATAACTTTGACAGAAGAATCTTATTCTAGAACAACCCCTCTTATACTCACGGACGGGGTACGGACTAGTCATATTCTCCCGCGGAAACCTACCCTATACCCAAAGTTTTCCTGCCGAATCAGACCAGGACGCATGCCCCCTGGGTTCCAGTCATATCCTCCCGGATTACTCACGCTCATCAGGAGGACGGACCGTGGGTTGAGACATTTCTTGCATGAAGAGACCATTTAGGGATGGTATATGACTATTTGCGATGCGTGATCCGTGAAATGAAAGTTGGTCCACGAGCTTGACCACTCTTCCTTCATGCGGAAAACACATTACTCTAAAGAGTGAGGAGACGATGGCTCCCATGCAATATATATAGTCTCGTCCAAGGAGTAGGTTATAATCCAAGGGTCCTTGAACGACCATCACGTTCATTTGAACGGTCTTCCCTTTCAATGTTATGGGCACATTGGGGAGGATCCCTAAAGGTCGACTGGTTCCTTTATCAAAGCCTGATAGATTTCTCATTTCAGGCAAAAGCGCTGGCGAACCAAGCGCTTCCCAAGCAATAGAGGAAAGAATACTCACAGATGCCCCCTCATCAATGATAGTGCCAGCCATTACCATTCTGTATATTTGTACGATAATTCTGAATGGTATGCTTGCTGGCAAACGGGGTCTGCCTAGTTGGTTCCAGTCGAATGAGACAACTAGGTTGCTTTGTGGTGGGACCGAATAGACGGTCGGGTATGACTCTGACGAAGTTCCTTCCTGCGATAAAGGAATGGGCAAATTTCCCCCTTGTTCGTTAGAGTCTGTGTTGATGAAGAGAATTTGGACGGTGTCGTCTTTATTCTCCTCTGTGGTGGTATCATTCGAAGATAGAGCCTCTGAAGGCAAAACCTGGTCAACTGCCACTTCAACCTTTTGACTTTCGTCAGGTATGGATTCAGACGGTTCATCTTCAATGATAGGTGCTTCGGCTGACCACCTGGGCGGGACAGCTGGGTTCTCAACTAGTGAAGGGCTAGGCAGGAGTTTTTGATATCCAGGAGGAAGTTGCGCTCGTAAAATCGGGTGATCTTCCAAAACTCTTTTAGCCTCATCTAAGAAGGGACAGCGGTGGATGGCATGGTCGCCTTCACACAGTTTGCAGGGAAATCTAGCTTTCCCTCTCTGTCCTGTGACTTCACTCTCACTAGTTGACGGTGAGCTGTCAACATGGCTATCAGAGGTTGACGCCACCAAATTGTGCAAACGGGGAGACCAGTCCCTTAGTATCCGAGGGATGCAGGGACAATCTCTGTGGAAGTGGTCTCCCTTGCATATGACACATGGCGATTTAGGCCTAGTCAGTGCTGTGTGTGGATTTTTTTCAGACGAAACTTGGTTACCCCCAGTCGCTTTTGGCTCCTTCTTCTTTTTCTCTTTCTTCTTCTTTTCCTTCTTCTCCTTAGGAACTTGGTTTTTTGTTTTACCAGTTCCGTCAAGCGAAGAGGAAGGAGGAGAGGAAGAATTAGATGAAGTAGAAGGCTGATGGGCAACTCTGGTCTGGTCTAACTGTTGACTCGACTGTTAAGGAATAGTGGTGTTCTGAATGACATTGGTTGAAAAGAGCCAGACCGACAAGCCAATTGTCAGTCTTGGAAGCGACAATGTGGCCATATGGGGTGCACCAACATCTCCCCAAGAGGAGAAGGGACTAGGATTTCCACCAAGGGGAATTCCTTGGTTGGTGTGCTCCATTTTTTTTTTTTTCAACCTAAAGATCAACGCAGGAATAAGGGGTGATTGTTCCGTTTAAAATAAATTTTTAACGACGCTTAGACACAACTTGCTTTTTCAATTTTAAAGAGTCGAGAAAAAGCTAAAGCTGACTCTAGTCTCCTTCGATGTTTTAACGAGCCCGAAGTGACAAATGCTCGGATGGACTTTTTCTGTTATAGAGTCTGAAAAAGGCCAAAAGAAACTGCTCTGGAGTTCTAGGCAGAGGGTGTGCCAAACTTTTCGCAAAACCGCAGAATACTTTTTAGGGTACGGGCGGTCGATCTTCCTGAATGCTGTGTTCAGTGCATTGCGATCAGTAGGGTGGCCGACACGGCTTCCTAAGGATAAATGTTTTATGCCTATAGGGGTCTCCCAATATATACGCGACGGTACGCGGGAGCACAATCCGTACTGGTGCTATCGTCCCTCAGGAGGAATCACCCACCATCAACGAGATCGACAGTCACCAGGCTTTACGATGCCGGAACGCGTCTCTAGCCTAGACCTCTATGTTGTGCATTATGTTGCAAAGCGTTGTTAAGTTCATTCAATTTATTTTAGGTTGATCTTTTTAGAAGTTTGCCTTTCTGGATCACCATGAGATGTATGATACAATTCCTAAATGCAGTCTAAAGATGATAAGCAAGCTTTATATCTTTTCAACTTGTGAAAATCCTAGCTACAAAGGGAAAAGAAAGACACCATCTTTTCTCAAAGAGCAATCAGCACAATCTAATGCACTTTTCCTAAATCAAACATGCAAACTATCAAGATGCAAATGCACAATGCAGGTGTTTGTTTTCCGCTTTCTTAGTATTGATGCCTACAAAGAAAGATTTTTGTACAAATTTGAATTTGCTTTTAAATGACAAATACAAACAAGTTTACTTTTTCGAAATCAGAGAGGGTAGAAGAGATTACAACACTTAACGATTTCCGAAATGAATACTTGTTTCGACAATTAAAAGAGACAAACTCCAACCAATAAGCAAGAGTAAATGTATAATCAACTGCAACCAGCCAATGAACTCTCTCCTAAGATCACAATCAACAGATCTGAATCAAAGGCTACAGGATGACTATTTCACTCTTGCAAAGGAAGACTGTAAATGATGCCACAAACACATAAAAACACTCACAGTATTTTTGTACAAAAGGAGGTGAAATTTAAGCAGAGAAAAGGAGTTATCAGATTGGTACCTATGCTGGTTACAGGCTGCAAAAATCAGAGATCAAAACAAGGCAAAACAGAGCAGAGAACCCCAGCTGCACAAGGCCTAACTGGATCAGCGCAACCTCAACACAGGGGTTTTGACATTCAGCGCAGGTAGCCTTCACGGGACTTGCGTTGAAATGCAGAACCTCTTCACAGGGTCTGCGCTGAAGGAGAAACGAGAGTTTCTCACTGGGTTCTAGGTCACAGATTGCTGATTAATCTACCGTTTCAGGCCAAATAAAAGCAACAAGCAAGGTACAATCAGAGGGATGCTTTGAGGGAGTACTAAGATCTATCATAAAGGATCATCAAATAATTTGTGAGTCCGTTGTTCAGATCATAGACAAATCCAGTGATTGGATCAAAACAACAACTGTCTACTTTTCATCTAAGAATAGCAGATGCAGTTCGATTGTTGCTGTTGAGTCTATGAAACAAACAATGATGGAAACACAAATAAAATGACTAAACATATCTCCCCAGCGGAGTCGCCAATTTGTTGTGGGGAAAAATGCCTATGCAGGACGATCCTATCCACCTAAGGTGTGACAGTGCCTTAGCAACAAACAAAGATAGCTATTCTAGTATTCTTCCTTTATGAATTAAGAATGAAGAGAGATAGATGGACTAACCAGTGTCTTCCGTTTGTCCCTCGATCCGGTCTCTCTTCTCTTTGAAGGTTCCCAGCTACTTGCCTTCTCGCTCGCCTAGCTTCAAGAGGTTTCTGCAAGATCACAAGAAGAGAACACTACACAAGACATGGATTCATATTCATAACTAGTTCAGGATTAGAAATAAACTAAACATACTAATGCAATCATACATCAAAGATACATCAGTATATAGGAGAAACCAAGATAGCTTTATTGATGAATAACAAGGTTCAGGAAGAGATACAACCCAGAGGGCTCCAATCCAGCATCTCCTTCCCAGCAAATGGAATTCCTATCTTCACCCCCTTCAAAGCATTAAGCACCCAATGATTCCAATCTCAAACCAACAGCAATTCTTTGCAATAACAAAATTCCAGCCTCTAGATCTCATCGAGGAGAGATCCATATATAGATGTTTGGAGAGAGGATGAGTCAGCTTGAGATCTGACTAGTGTCCTCTCCCTCTGTCAGTTCTTGATTCCACTTGGAGGTTCTTGCTTCCACTTGGAGATTGGGAACCTCTTACTCATCACCAGTCGAATTCACTAAGGCAAGTGTCATTGAGGAAGATTCTGGAAGCTTCCTGGGTCTTGACACCTCTTGGAATGAACTTGCCATTTGTCAACTCTCGCTCAGCGCACCCTGGTAGTGCTTCTACCTGCGTTGCAGTGTAGGTAAGCAGTGTTGGCTTTGGCATTCAACGCAGACAGCTAGTGGAGCCACTGAATTGATCCTGAATTGACTTGTTTTTGAGCAGTTTCTGGTGGAGAACTTTTGTGAATTGATGTGGTTTGTTAGCCTTGTTCCTCTAGGGGTAGGAACAACATATTTAGGGACTTTGGATCCCTTAGATTATGGACATTTCATGCTCAATGCTGTAAGGCACAAAAATGTCTATAACACCCAGGAGGAGGATATCCGGGATAACTTGGGATAGGAATCGCATTCGGGATATTGTATCCTCCCAGAAAACCAGGATTAACCGGACCGTACTGGGGTTGTTGAGGTTGTTGATAAGTGTACCCAGGATACGGTTGATACTGGTAAACTGGCTGCTGGACAACAGGCCCGTATTGGTACTGTCCCTGGTACGGTTGATAAGTGAATTGTGGTTGACTAGTGACAACCGTACTTAAACCAAGTTGTCCTACAGGCATCTGAACCGTAGTTTGAATCGTGGATCTAGACAATGGTAAAGATGTCTGAGGAGTAGTTACAGAGACAGTAGAAAACAGAGCTGTCGATACTCCAGAAGTAAGTGTGGTAGACTGAACAGATGTTGCGGTAGTTGCAGCAGTCGTTTGAGATGGAGTACTAGGGGCAATAGGCCCAAACTGAGAAACTACCGAAGGTACAGAAGTTTGAACATTAGATTGGATTGGTTGCTGGGGTGAACCAGAAACTAAGGGTTGTCCAGCTTGAGATGACAACTGTACACTTGGCTGCAATACCTATTGAACTTGCGATGGATCCCACACTATGTTCATTCCGGGGTATTGACCCATGACAGGTTGAGGATATTGAGATCCATAACCGGATTGAGGGTAGGATTGATAATTGAAAGGTACATTTCCCGTACCTTGAACATATGATTGGCCTTGGGGTGGTTGATAACCTTGACTCGAGTACTGGCCTTGGGGTAGATACCCTTGAGGTAAGTACTGATACTGGGGTTGACCTTGAGGTATAAATTGATACTGAGGTTGACCTTGGGGTACATATTGGGGCTGGGGTTGACCTTGAGGAATGTACTGCACCATAGGTACATACTGTCCTTGAGGTTGCCCCACAAACGCAATTTGTGTACCTTGAGGTTGCCCCCAGGCGTTAATTGAGGCTACCCCCCAGGCGGTAACTGGCCACCTTGAGGTTGAGAACTGGGAATTGAACCTGACATCATGTAAATGTCTCCTACACCCAATGGTTTATTACCATTGTTTCCAGTTAATGACCCATGTTCAATGGGTTGAGGAGATGCTCCCGCAAAAGTACCAGAAAGTGACTGATACCCAGAGGGAACAGAAGGACCGCCGTACAAGAAAGATTCAGGAGATTGAGTAAACATAGACAACTGACCTGACATATTTACAGGAGTATAAATACCTCTAGGTGGATAAGGAGGACGAGGTGGAGAAAAACTTGACCCTGAGTTGTCCAAATAATTAGTTAACGAAAGATACCAAGTAGTACTTCTAGTTGGACTGTAAAAAATGGATTCACGCTCCCTTAGATCAATAGTAGGTTCATCTTTAGGGATAGGGACGCCTATTTCTTCTTCTGGAGCAAGTTATTCAATAGCTATCAAACCAGAAGGAAGATTTTCGGTGATGACTCTTTCTACCCTAGGTGAATCAGAAGCACTAGAAGTTGGAGTAACAGGTTCAAATATCTTAGGTTCTTCGCCTATATCACTAGTAGATGAAAAACTACCAGCAAGCTCGGAAACTGCAATAGCTTCGGGATTATAACCTGTTTCTAGACTTTGGTAATCAGGATGAACTACCAACGAAGACTCTCCTTCTTCAGGTGAACCTACTTTACTGACACTAGGAGTTACAAGGACTTTCAAACCTTCGTAATGACTCGGGACGTCTTCAGGAGGTTGGCCCCGAAGTCTACGGGACTTCCTCAACAAATCGGCCACGGTTACAATCTCAGGTGACTGGCCCCGAAGTCTACGGGATTGTCTCGGTAATTCAGCCACAGTTAAAAACTTTTAACTACTGCACACGCAAATAAAGTAAAATCTCAAAGCAAACCGCCTAAAGTCTCTAAAGAACCAAACAAATTCGAATCACACGCCTAAAGAATCTAGGGCGTCAAACCATACACAAACAGTAACCTTCCGGACCGAAAACACTAGTTGGTGATGAAGCCCAACATCGTCGAATTCAGTACAGAAGTGGCGGGTGGAACAGTTACCCCGACAACCTGCTTAATGAATAGACCGACACAATTTCCTCCACTTTAACCGTCTCGAGTGAAGTGAACCCCCCGGAAAATCCAAGTGAGTCTAGCCGACGCCTACTCCAGGTACAGTGGGATCTTCCCTCCACCGTCACCTTGGGTAGAACCCTAAAGATAATGGTCACTAAGGTCACCAACAACAACAAATACACCTAGGGGAATAGTCTACGATCCGATAGCACGCAAGGGCAGAGTATCAAGCTCAATCCCCTTGCCGGTTCCTTGACAATAATCCAAGGTTTACCGACAAGTGACCCCAGGCTCCTCGACAATAATCTGAGGTTTACCGTTTGTAGTACGTGCGTATCTGGCGTCGTTCCCAATGAAGGAGGATTGATCCCCTCACTGGTTCGGAGACGATCTCGTGCTTCTCCTTTAAGAGGAGCTTTCCCAGAGCATAAATGTAATAGCTATATTTATCCTACCACAAGATGAGCTACTTGTTTGGTTTTTCTGTCTTGGAGAGTTAATTACTCTCCTACTCCAAGACACTAGCTTGATCTATGTTGGTGTTTCAGAGCCCTAGTAAATAAAAAGTTACTAAGTTAATTTTACTTTAAGCGTTAATTTTTATGGCTTTTCTTTAGGACAAAAGGTAGTGGAGATGAAACTGATGGTGTGTAGACTCGACTCAAATCCACTAAAAAAATGCACCTAGGATGATTTATACTATTTTTCTTTTTTCAATGAATTCCCTAGCTAAGAGAGTTGGAGAATGCAAAATTGATATAAAGACAACTTTCTTGGCAACGAAAAACAAAGAAACAATCTCTTTATCTTTTCCAAAGCATACAACACATGACCACTAATTATTTCATGAAAATTCCTTTCTCTTCTCAAAGACTTCAAACGCTACTAAAACAAACTTTTCTTCAAAAGAGATTTTTTGTATTTTTTCCTACATTAACAAAGCATGTAAAACTACTTAACAAAAATCAAATTTAAAAAATCTATGACAAATCAACTCAATTTTACCTAAAAGAAAATCTAAGAGAAATTCACCTAAAAGCAAATCTAATGAGGCAAAAGCCTACAAAATATAATTTCGGGATGTTTTACTCAGTTACAATTCAACCAAGGACTAGTTCATGCAGAATCATAAACCAGTCAAAAACAAAAATCAAAATATTTTGTTCTTTTTCTTAAGAATGAAATTCACAGCTTAACCAACAAGCTTTCTCGAAATTCCGCAAAGAGACAACACAAAGGTAGGTTTCTCACACAGGTGGATTTTATGAAAGGTCTGACTCCTAAGAAGACTGAAAAGACCAGGGAGATCCAAGGTTTTACAACTTCTAAAGCCAAAGTCACTACAGGACCAATGCAAAAATCAAACCCTAAGGCTAGAACTTCTATGAATTTCACTAAAACCCTAGACACTAATGAAACAAGCTTAGATGAAGACTTCTGACAGGTAACCAGTGGATCTGGGCAGCAAAAAACAAATTATAAACAAAATCTAAGAAGCAAAAAAGGAAAAATTGAAATTTTCTCAACTTTTGACAGGGTACGCAGGCAACCTGTTTGCACAGGTGCGTGTACGCTCTGTGTACAAAGCTTCAGTGCGTACAAGTACGCATTGTGCTTAACGCAGAGGCTGCGTACTTCTAGCAAAACCAAGAAAAGTAAAATCTAACTTAACTCTAAGCTATTCCACCCAAATTCATAGTCAATCAGCCAAAAACCAGAAATAAAACGACTTTTCTCAAATCAAGGTATCAATCAAAAGAGAAATCAATCAAATCCATGGATTCCCCAGTGGAGTCGCCATTTTTTCATGCGGAAAGAGTCAATTTTGCGGACAAAACCGACCTCCCTAGAAGCTAAGGCTTTCTAGTGACAAACAAGAAAATTAAGTACTATCTTTCCCTAAATATGCATTTAGAATACAAGCAATAAGGTGTTTATAACATACCTTTAGTCCAACGCTTTGTAGCAGTCCAGCCTCTCCGATCCAGATGAGCTCCTCCTTCTCTTCGAAACCTGCATTCACTAACAAGCAAACGATTACATAGCACCTAAATAACTCATAAAATAAAACATATTCATCATAAAGACCAAGGAGTATATGAAACAAATTATGTATAACAACTTGTTGAGAAAAATGAACTTAATTGTATTAAGTGGAAACAAAAGAAACCATTACAACCAGTGCCTTGGTGTTGTGCAGGTCCCTCCCAAGGTCCAGCAAGAGTTCTCCTTTACTTTGATCAGCTCACCCACTTCCAAATGAAGCTAAGAAAGGATGGGAATCTCTCCTCTCAAGCTCTATAAGGGAGTCCTAATTTCAGCAGCATCTACCCTTAGGAATGTTCAGCTTTCAACCTCCTCTCCCTCTGGCCCAATGCCTGTATTTATAATGCTTTGGAGGAAGTTAATCAGGTCCACCATCAATGGGATAAGCCCCTCTTTGAATGGGATAGCTCCTCTCTTGATGGGATAAGTTCCTCTTTCATAGGGATACATGAACCATCTGGAGTCGCTTAATACACGTCAAACCAACTTCTAGAATGCTCTAGAATCGACCACAAGTAACGTTTTTGAAGTAAAACTCGCGCCTTTTGACCTTTACAGGAGTGCGCACCCACCCCTTTACAGACAGAGCGTACAAGTATGCAGGTATTGTGAACTTGGGGTGCATGCACGCAGGTAAGGTTAAGAGAAACTGCGTAACCCGAGTTAATTGACTTTTTAAGGACTTTCTCTCTTTTTTGGAGTTTGACATGAGGAGCAGAGGTATGAGACTTGCCAAGGAGGATAGTATGACAGCTGATGAAGCCATACTAACTGCAAATAGTCATGGTGACAAATTTTAGTGTAACACATGGGCCCATTACATTATTACTAACTACTTGTGGTCCCTTACATGATACAAGTTAACCACCTTATTTATTACTATGGCCCATCCCATTATTACACTATTACCTTGGGTACCTCCCTTTGTACCCCATATTATCCCCCCTAAGTATATAACAAAGAGCTATTTTTAGAGTTTTGAAAGTGGAAAAATGATGGGAAAGGAGAACTAAAGGCTAGATGAAGGTGTTGAGGTGTCTAGAACTTGTCAATGAGGATCAGGAACGAACATGATGGTTGGATTTGTTCAAATGGCAAGAAAGCAGCTTTATGGAGAAAAACGCAGAAATTAGGGTAGTTTGGTGAAATGTTGCAAATGACTTGGGAAATCTATGAGAAGTGAGCTGGTGCTGGCTAGTTTATGGATGTATGGTGAGCTGAGGTGTCCTGCAAGAGATCTACACATCTACTTACAAAAATTATTCAAAGAAAGGACTAAAAACTGAAATTTCTCTAGCTTGACCTAATTTCTGACCTAAAAACAGAAAATGTTGAACAGTAACCTGTGAACAGAAAAGCATGCTAAGAGATCTATGGTAAAATAACAAGAAATGATCTAAGCAACTAAATCTAAACCAATATCAATCTTTCCAAATCAATTTATCACACTAGCAGTTGCATGGAAGAGCAAAAACTATGTTTTTGGTGGCAGCAGTAGTGCCTTGACCTCAAATCATAGTCCCAGGAAGGGAGAAAGGAGATCAGGGCCTGTTGTTGGCCTTTTTGAATCTTTTTCTATCACTGTAGTAACCTACTTGAGCAACTGAAACAAGAACAACTATACTAACCATCAAAAGCAACCTAATCTAACAAAGTAAAATGAATCTATGCAACAGAAATTAACTCATGAACTGAAGCAAAAACATATAAGTACACAGTAGGAGGTGTTGGGTAGCTTGGGTTGGGCCCTAACCCAAGAGCTTCAGCCCTCTGAAAGAGATCAGTGCTGGCTCAAAAACTATTTCATCTTCATTATCAAAAATAGCAGTCACATTACATAAACTGTTCTAAAAAAGGAACTCGAAAATGAGCTAAACACAATGTTGCACAAAAGTGCCAAAATCTACTATTAACTGGCTAACCTATTGAGGCTCTAAGCTTCCTTATCTATACAAATTGAGTCCTCCAATAGTCCTCCTAAAATCAAGGAACTCGGCTCCCTAGAACTAGAGATAAACAATAGTCCTACCTTACTTGCTCGGCTGCCCCTTGGAATCATCAATGTGGACCTTTGTGCTCCGAGTTGTTGATGGAGGATTCGAGGAAAGGGTTCATAAACGAAGGAGACACCCTCCCTACAAGTCCTCTTCCCTGTTTTCCTTGAGTTTTGGCTGCCATTTGCTCATAAATCCCTTCACTTTGTCCAAAATTGACCAAAAAATATGCATAAGGCACATATTAGACTACATGGAAAAATGACTAACCCAATTCACTCTATTAGCATAAATATATTCAAAAACATGCAATAAACTAATGAGAATGGTGGATTAAGTCGAAATAAGGGGCAGAATGAGCCCATATAACTACCCATTTCTGGGGCTCTTCAATTGTTTGTCTATTCCATTCCTTAGCTAGATTTTCATTAAAGAGAATGTCGCCATTTCCTCATGCTAGACTTGCATTTTATGGAATTCAGGTGAGTTCATGGTGAGCCATAAAACTAAAACTTAATTCAAGATCAACTTAAAATTTACTGAATCAACCTAAAGAAAATTTGTAGCATTAACACAAACACATAGAGGTATAGACTAGAGATGTGTTCCAGCATCATTAAATGTAGGAGTTGTCGTTGTTTTCCACCATTGTATCCGAGGGGTAAAATCTCATTCCACGTATGTGAGTGTATAGGATCATTCTCCATGTACCTTTAGATATATTTGTGGTGCTTCATGCATGCAAAGTATATGGGAATGTTGTTATTGAACGACTACGCATTAGACAAAACTACTACGGATTGCACTCCCATGTACCGTCGAGTATATTTTTGGATTCCCCATTAGGTTTCTATCCATTCATATGTAACTGAGTTTTCCACCTTGTATACCGTGATATATCAAACACAACATTCAGGGATATTTGTTGTCGTACATTAAGTCCTTGGTTCTCCAAGGTGTATATTGCATTTCATGGTTTCTTGGTCATCCTTTATGCCTAAATTACCCTCTTTTTGATTTATTTATTTTTGTGTTAATAAAATTTACTACCTAACATGTAACAACAATATCCCCCACTTTTTCGTTCACGTAGAATGTAAAATAAGCCTCCTCTTCCACCAGAGGCTACTCCTGGCTGTCGTCAGAAGCATAAGAACACACAGACTACCAAATCAAGAACTTTGAGAACTACTTCGGGCCCTCCTCCTCATATTAATCTGCCAAAATCATCTATCCCCTTGAGTACCAAACCCGAGGTCACATCTACTTTTGCCTGTGAAACTGACACAATTGATACTGAATTACCTGAAAATTTGTTGCCTGAGGTTATAGAGCCTAACCTTCCTGAGTGAGAAACTTTACTTCATGAGGTCATAAAACTTGAGGAGCCTCAGTCATATTTACCTATTACTTTAGGTATTCCATATTCTCTTCCTTTGTCTTAGATAGATCTACCTACCATATATCTCAGCACCAATAGTGAACCATTTCCACCTGGACTTGTGAGTATCAAGGAGATCCTACAAGAAGAGCCTCTTCCTTCTACTCCTACTCATTTGGAGGGACTTTTCTTTTATCCGACCCATCCTCTTCTTTCTCCTCCACCTCCTATACAATATCCTTTCCCTGGTTCTTTTGAATCACCCCTGAATTTCATGCGGCAATCTACATTGGGATTATTGACCATGACCGGAATTGATATGGCTTCCCAACCTATGTCTACCACTATGGTTGAAACTCCAAATGTCACTTCTACATCTATGTTTTTGACATCACGAGAGGCACATATGTATGGTGGCCCGTCTGTCCCACCAGGTTATCGGTCCTTATCTAGTACCTTCTCTGGTGCTTCTTCTAGTTTATGGACATCCCCCATGTCTTCCACTTCAGGAATTCCATCTAGCGCTACTCTTATTAGTTTTTCTCAGCCTTCTCCTTCTCCTCCTTCTACACTGACAAATGAATAGTTGGCCATCCCTTATGTTAGTGGGCAAGGTCCTCTTCAACAACCTAACTATCATTATGTTAATTACCCTCCACATGGGGGGAAGTTTCCTCCATCATCCCCTCCCCCTTTAGTAGAGGGGAGACCTATTTTTGGTGTTCCTCAAATTGGAAGCCAACCTTATTATAGTCCTCCTTACCTGTTATTGGGAAATCTAGTGCCCACTCGGAGCTGCTAGTCCCACTAAGACTGGTAGCTATCTTAGAAACAAACAAACTAAAACTACTTTCGTTTTCCTTTATGAGAAGTAGATAAGAGGGGAATGAAGGACACCAACCTCAGTCTTACGCTTGGTTCCTTGCTTGGTTCCTCTCCCTTCTGACAGATCCTTGCCGCTTCTCCTTCGTCTACCCAACTTGAAAGAGCACCCGTGGAGTCAAAGCAGCATAATACTATCGAAGAACAGAGATCTACAATCATAAACAATATAGGACCAGATATATATTGACCACAAAAATGCATATATCATCAAACATACGGGAATGTGGAGGAAAACTTGAATAGCTTTATTAATATCAAGAATAGCAAAGAGGATTACAACCAATTGTTCTAACCCAGCGTCATCCTCCAACATGAAAGCCCTTATTTCACCTCATGAAAAGCTTAGATCACCGAACACTATGATATTCCACCAAGAAACCAACAACACTTCCTTACAAGATACAAAATTCCAGCCTCAGGATCTTTGGGATGAGGGATCCATATATAGATGATTGCAGGGAGGTGAGTTAGATTCTAGGATTTTGATTAGTGTCTTCTCTCTGATAGTTCTTGATTCCACTTGGAGATTTCATGATCTCTTACTCATCCCTGGGCGAGTTCAGAGAGACAAGTATCCTGGGGAAGTTTCTCGAAGATTCCAAGATCATCCACTTAGCAAACTGCCTCCGCCATTTGTCCACTCTCGTCCATCGCACCCTATAGAAGGACTTTTCAGTATGCATCACACCCCCCATGTGTAATAGGTGCGATGCATCTCACCCTCAGCACTGAGCAATCAATATGGTCCAGTTTTGACCATTTCTGAGTAGTTTTCTGTGGAGAACTTCTGGGAGATGATGTAATCAGCTGACCTTGTTCCTTTAGGGTGTGAAGCAACACTTTTAGGGACTTAGGAGCCCTTGGTTTATGGACATGTATGATTGGGGTTGCAGTGCCCAAAAATTTCTATAACAGTTGCGCCCTAAAGCATGAGGTCGTTAATCTTTTGATGTCGGGTGAAATGCTTTATCATGAGGATCCGAAGTTTTTTCAAGCTGGAAGGCGACCTGTAATAAGATACAATACAATACGTTATCTTCATAATATTTTTCATGATCTAGCTGAGGCGGGAATTCCCATGCTCAGCTTTATAAATTCATTTTCATGTAAATAAGATAGACAACCGTCTGTGTGGCAGATTGATGATTCTGATAGTGCAATCATCCTTTTATTCAGATGATCATCTGTGCAGCAATGATGTACATTTGATGTCTTTATTTTCCTAAATATATCACAGCTCGAATGGATGAAACTAGATCTAGGGTCTTCAAACTCCTCCAATCTTCACCAGAGTACAAGTCGATCCATGTGAAAGATGTTCTGGAGTCGAACATGGAAAGACATCGCCTGATTACCAGCCAATGATGTAAGCTGTTAACAGGCGCGAGAGGAATCATCGATAATGATGATGACCCTCAAGGTACTACAGTACAATTCGCGTGGTGTGAAAAGGGACTTGGAATCAAACACCACGCAAAATCTTTCAGTCGAAGGCCATTGATGTAAACCTGTCACTGGAAGTGAGAAACTTGCCATTGAGGCATGCAAGCTTCAAAGTACTGAAAGGGTTGTTCTTAAGTCAACTTCTTGGATAATGAGATGATGTCGACAAGAAGCGACCCGTCGTAGGAGGGCCTTAATGAATCCCACATCTACGACACGGAATGGAGTAAATGATTTTGGAGGTGAAAACGATATGATGATACAGGGTTCGGTGTGGCGGTCATGAAAGAATGGAGCGTGAATGTATTTCATCGGATGAGACACAGGTGAATTCTCTGAGCGACTTCTCTTGAACATACCAGTGACACTGACATGGATTGGTAGTGTTAACCCCAAATATGGATGGTGCGATGGACCAATGGTGATATGACTAGTGAACGGAATAACCCAACTCAACTCGGACGTAGAGTGAAAGTGTCATGTTCAAGAGCGACTTGCTACCAATAAATTTTCTTCAAGTTTTCTTCCCAATTTTTCCCCAGTCATTGCTGACCAGTACCTCTTTATTTTTATCAAGCTTGAGGAGGATAACATATGCTTGTTCTATAATTTTCCCTTAGGGCAAACCCATCGCTATGTTTTAACGAGCCTAGCGACAGTGAAACTCATTCTTGTCTATATGGACAAGTTTGTCGCTATTGGTTTTAACGAGTTTAACGACAAATATAACTCGGTCCTTTTCAATCTTAAAGAGTCTGAAAGGGACGTAAAGGAAACTCCAATATCCTTTTTCTTCATATAATCCCTTAAGTCCAAAAAAGTATAAAATAATACGAAAGGGATGAATTTTCGATAATTTTAACGAGCCGAACAAAACAAGCGCTCGATCTTTTTGTGTAATAATCCCTCAGGTCCAAAAAGAGTAAAATCTAAAGGAGGGATAGCACTCCCGGTAGCTTTAACGAGCTGGAGAGGCCAATTTCTCGGCAATCTTTTCATATTTTACGAGTCAGATGAAAAGAGCTTAAAGGAGACTCATTTTTTGAGGAACGAGTGATAACGTCAGGTAGCAACTGATTCCAGGTAAGGTTTGGAATTTTCCAATCACGGCAGTGTCACAAGGATGGCTAACAAGATAACTCTTTGCAACTGTTCCTCAAAAAGGGGTAAACAATCAAATGGAGGTGAATGATTGGCTAAAACAGAGTGGAGGTGATGATGAGAACACGACCAAGGCTCAAAAGTTGATGATAATGCATTCAAAATGGTTATTTACCGGGGATTGGTTCATTTTTTAATGAGCTTAAACTCTGGGGGAAACATTTCCTCATTGCTTAGGTTTAATTTTTAATAAGCTTGAACTTTGCATAAAAAATACTCGTGGCAGGTTTATTTTTTAACGAGCTTGAACCCTGCGGTAACACTGCTCATGATAAGTTTGCATGCCCCCAGCATAATAACGCAAATCGATGTGCATGCCCCCCAAGCTTCATTGCATTCAACAAGGTGGTTGGAATGAAGGTTTACCTTCAAGATATTTGTCACATGGAATGAGTCGTTAGTGCGGACACAACCGACCTCCCTAGAAGCCTAAGACTTTCTAGTGACAAATAAGACAAATAAGAGCAATCCTTCTCTAAATATGCTTTTACAATATGAGAAATCAAGTGTTTAGATCCTACCTGTAACCCAACGCTGTTGTAGTAGTCCAATTTCGTTGATCCGGATGAGCTCCTCCTTCCCTTCGAAACCTGCATTCACTAACAATCAAACGATTAAATAGCACCTGAATATCACATAAAATAAAACATATTTAACATATAGACCAAGGAGTATATGAAACAACTCATAAATAACAAATTGTTGAGAAGAATAGACTAATTTGTATTAAAAGGTAACAAAAGGAACCATTACAACCTGAGCCTTGGTGTTGTGCAAGTCCCTCCTAGGGTCCACAAGAGTTCTCCTTTACTCTGATCAGCTCACCCACTTCCAAATAGAACAAGCAAAGATGGTAATCTCTCCTCACAAGCTTCTACAAGGAAGTCCTAATTCCAGTAGCATCTACCCTTAGGAATATTCAGCTTTCAACCTCCCCTCCCTTTGGCCCAATGCCTGAATTTATAGTGCTCTAGAGGAAGTTATTCAGGTCCACCATCAATGGGATAAGCCCCTCTTTAGATGGGATAGCTCCCCTCTTGATGGGATAAGTTCCTCTTTGGTAGGGATACATGAACCATCTGGAGGCGCTTCATACACGTCAAACAAGCTTCTAGAAGACTCTAGAAATGACCACAAGTAACTTTTTTAGAGTGAAACTTGCGCCTTTTGACCTTTACAGGAGTACGCACCCATTGCTTTACATACAGAGCGTACAAGTACGCAGGTATTATGAACTTGGGTTGCGTACACGCAGGTAAGGCTAAGAGAAACTGCGTACCAGAGATAATTGACTTTTAATGACTTTTCTCTCTTTCTTGAAGTTTGACATGAAGAGCAGAGGCATGAGACTTGCCAAGGAGGATAGTATGACAGTGGATGGAGCCATACTAACTGCAAATAGTCATGGTGACATTTTTTAGTGTAACAGATTGCCCCCTAAAGTGCGAAGCCTGTAGTAGATTAGGGTTTTTATGATCTAGGAAGGGTGAAGTACTTTATCATTTCAAGGAGTATCTTGCGGAGAGCCTGGTTAGAACCTGCAAATATTCAACACAAAATACATATATAAGATGCTATCATCGCTGAGGTAGGCATTCCCATACTCAGATTGAAAACTTTAACTAACAATCTAACTATTGCTCTGATACAAGAATGATTTTGTAGTACATCACAATCGTAGACTTTTGTAGACACGGTATGGACGCAGCCATCTGTTTATGGTTAGTCTACTATATAATGAATACAAAACTCCTCGCAGCCTGGATGGTGGAAACTAGATCCAGGGTCTTCATTTCTACTTCCCGAATTGGTACGATTCTATCCATGCGAATAAATGAGTTGATGTCGAGCATGGTAGAAACCACTTGATTACCGGTCAATGATGTAAATCGTTAACAAGTGTGAGAGAAACCACCAGTGATGTCAATGGTTCTCAAAGTACCCAGTACAATCCATGAAATGTGAATGAATGGGTTGACGTCGAACACGTCACGGAATCCTTTGATCGAAAGTCAATGATGTAAACTGTCGTCAAAGGCGAGAAACCTGCCATTGATGCATGCAGACTTCAAGGTACTGATGATTTCTAAGTCATCTTTCTAGATAATGTGCTGATGTCGATAGAAAGCGACCCGTTGCAGGCAAGCCCACAACACGAAATCATTGTTCAAGTTGAAGAAATGTTGCTGTAAGGACTGACTCAGGGATGGTCAAATGGATGACAAGTATTTTGCATATGAATGGTTTATTTGCAGATACCTCTTGAACACATAACGACACGACAGATGGCTTGGTGATGATTGACCCAAAGTTAATACCCGGAAACGGTTGAAGACTTTCAAAGTGGTTTGATCAACTTTAAGGCAAAGGATTTCCCAACCCAGGTGAATGAAAAGTGTCGTGTTCAAGAGCGGTGATAAGCTTCTTCTGTAACAAAGGATAACAAATAGGTTCATTCTTCTCTCTTTTCCCCCACCATTTCTGGCAAGTACCTCTTTATTTTTTACAAGCTTGAGGAGGATAACATATGCTTGATTATAAGCTCATCCTTCGGATGAGTCCAACTTAGTTTAGATTCGGACCCTAAGAAGGAGTGGTCTGTTCCTGTTTGTAATCGAACAGGTCCTTTACTGTGAAATTTTAACGAGTCCAGTATAGGAGAAACTCGGCGTTTTTCAATTTTAGAGAGTCTGAAAAAACTAAAGAAGACTCCAAGGTGAACTTTTTCGTAAGTTTGTGTCTCCCAAGCCCGAAAAAGTATAAAATAATACCTGAGAGAACCGCTTGATCTTGCGACCAAGGAGTACTTTCATGATTAATGCCTTTGACCTGAAAAGTAAAAAGCGATCAGAGACATGTCGTTTTATTTCCAGTATCGAATTTGAAATGACAAAAATCTGGCAATCTTTTCTTGTTTTTACAGTCAGAAAAGGGCTGTAAGAGGACTGTCTTTTAATTCCGTTTTAACGAGTGTAAAAGAAACGCTCGGCAATCTTTTCATGTTTTAGGAGTCAGAAAAGGGCTTAAAAGATGACTCTGATGTCTTGGTTCGTGAAAAATGATGATTTTACCCTAAAGTCCTTTTGTCCTACACAAAAACAACACATTACTCATACCTGTTTAAGATGGGCAAAAATACATTGAAAAATATCTTTTCATGGTAAAAAATAAACAAACTTAGCATTCATTCATCCAAAAAACCTATAAAAAGACTTTTTACCATGTCATTTTTACCATTTTACTGTTGAGGTTGAGAAAAGGGCTTTTGACAAGAAACTTCTCGTGGACTTTGCGGAGAATCCGACCATCAGAATCGAGTGCCGTCTCTTTCAGGTATTTCACAACATCCTCCTCTTCAATTTCATCTGTTTAGAATTTCATTTCAAGTCTTAGTTTGATTTTTTGGAGGGTTTGGGGTTTTAGAGTCCGCTTTTCGGGGGACGCAGGTGCCCCATGGGCGACCTGCGTACCCCGACTTTTTCGTATATGGGAAAAAGGTCGGAGTACGCAGCCCACCTTCAGAACAGCTGCGTACCGCCGCTCTGTTTTCTGAACGCGGGGTGCGTACTCCGCGCAAAGCGGATTTTCAAACCCCAAACACAAAAATCAACCATCAAATTTTTATTTTATGAATTCTAATCAATGTTTTTTGGTGTGTAGACTGCCCACCATGCTAGATTGGCGTGAAAGAGAACACGAAGATGTCGATTTGGCCGCAATAGGTCATCAACCTTCCATTGATGCTTTAAAGGCATGCGGTCTCTACAAGTACTGGGCCATACCTGGCATGAGGGCCCAGGTGCCATTCTTAGAGTGGTTGGTTGAAAGGTGGAACATTCAGGATCAATGTTTCTACATCGGAGAACACCAGCTCGAGATAGAGTCCTCTGACATATATTTTCTCACTGGCTTGCCTAACAGGGGCGAGCAACTCTCTCTATTCGGGACTAGGCCGGGTGGCCAATCCCTTGCTAGTCTCCGGTTAGAGTGGTGCAACAATCAAAACTAGGATAAGGGGATAGAAATCAAATACATATCCCGACCTGAACTTATGGTAATTTCCTTTACAGTTACCAGACTTTGCGGTGCTGCCGCTTTGCACATAGCCACTGGTTCCCAAATGCGGATGGCTATAGATTGCTTCCAAGGCACCATTTTCAACTGGTGCGATGCTGTGCTGGCCAATATGAAAGGCCAACTGACTAGGGCAAAGAACGGACAACTGAAGACCTTTGGATATGGGCCTTTAGTTGTGAGCTTTGCCCTAGAGAGAGTTCCAATGCTGATCCCCCAGCATCTTACAGTTCCAGTTGGGCCTCCTCGGGAGCCTAAGTTGACGAGATGGGTTGCGTTAATGGCCCGGCATCCTGATGAGGGAGCAGCAGTTGTTCGATTTCCTGATGGTTACTTTCACTGGCTGGAGGGCCAGGTCTTTGCGATCCAGGATTTTCCTTATGCCGGAATGGATTTTCACAATGATCCGGACATGGTTCTTCCACAGGGAGAACAATGGGACGACAGAGGTATTTCATTTTTCACAAGTTTTTTTTTTTTTTTAAATTATCTATTTTTTTGTTTTTTATATATCGTCTCAAAACTGACAGCACAAATTTTCAAAATGCAGATGTAGGCCCACGGCATCCGGCCAATCTCCGGGCTTTTGAGAGAAGAGTACCAGCTGTACCAGCACCGGCCCCACAGGATGCGGCCGCAGAGACCTTAGTCGAGCTGGAACAGGACTTAGAGCGTCTCACGGGAGCCATACCAGAGACGACTATAGACGACATTCCTATCCGACTTCAGCGCTATGTGGTCGCAGTCCCAGGACCTTTCAGGAGGTTCCTGTGTAGGGTAGCGCGGGCAGTGGTCTCATATAGAGAGCACCACCAGTGATTGGCTAGTCACTTTTGTAGACACATATGACATTTTTGGTTTTTTGTACTTATCATTTTTGCCGATCATAAGGTGTTTTTCAACCTATGATCGAAGACGATGTATATTTTTGACACACTCCTATCTATATATATCATTATTACTGGCTTATTTTGTTAAACATGTGTGATGAAATGTTTATAAATTTACATTTATGATTGTTACAAATGTCTATTTAACATTCGAGACGCCATTGCATCTGCTAATGTATTTAAAGACCTTGGAATATGCTAATATTCAATGTAATCAAATTCACATTCCAAGAGACGCACCCTCAAAAACAATCTTAATAACACTGGATTTCTAATGGCATAGACTCTATTAAGCTGTAATACAATGAGTTCAGAATCTAACCTCACTATCAAACTCCGAATCCCAAATGAAATAGATTCAGATAATAATTCAATCACTGCACTATATTCTGCAATGTTGTTTGTTGTTTGACCGAGGCTCACCCCATGCATAGAAACTAACTCGTCAGAGGGCGAATAGATAACCCAAGTTGCGGAAGAGATATTCCATGTACCACGACAAGCACCATCAGCAAATCCAATGTACGTTTGGAGAGGCGTCGACATCTGCAATATCAAGAGTAAAACCAAGATAAGCCAGAATAACGACGAAAAACACACTCTCTAAGCTAAGCACACTGTCTAAACTAAGCAAACATACCAGCTAGAAAGAAAAAATTAACCTAACTAAACTTAACTGAATCTCCATACCCACCATTTAAGCATAATACCTCTTTAGGTAAAGTCCGTTTCTGGGCTTACCCAAAGAGACCCCATCAAAATCTACCAGCTCATAGGCCCCTTTTGCTAGCTTTCGCTTGACAATGTAGGGCCCATGCCACATGGGAACGAATTTTCCAGCACCTAATTTATCGTTAGCTTGATCATACAATAGTACTAGGTCTCCTTCCGAAAAATTACGAGGGGTCACATTACGATCATACTGAGCTTTCATCCTTTTTGCGTGAGTCTCGATTGCCAAAGCAGCGTCACGTCGAGTCTCATCTAATTTAGCTAAGTATAACAGACGCTTCTCCTCTTCGGAAGTAGCTGGGAGTAATTCGATAGCCATTTGAAGTGATGGGATTTCGCATTCAATGGGCAACACTGCTTCCAAACCATAAACTAGTTGGAAAGGAGTGAACCCTGTTGATGTTTTTACTGAGGTTCGGTACACCCAAAGCACTGAAAATAACATGTTATGCCAATTCGAGCGATGAATACCAATGATTCGTCGGATCATGATAACTAGAACTTTGTTGATGGATTCAACCAAACCGTTTGCTTGAGGATAATAAGGAGTAGAACTATCATGACGTAAACCAAGCTGGCTTGTAAGTTCGGTCATCATAATGTTTCGAAAATGGCGTCCATGGTCAGTGATTATCCCTTGTGGGACACCAAACCTAGCAATAATATGATTGAATACGAAAATCGCAGCTGTCTTGCCATCTGCCTCGAATGTAGGCATCGCCTCGGCCCACTTAGTAAAATAATCAACCGCAAGGATGATATACGCATGCCCCCCGGCCGAGTGAGGGTTACATGTAATAAAATCGATACCCCATTTAGAAAAAGGACCAACGGCAATTATAGGGTGGAGAGGAGCAGGTGGTGCGCGCATCTTGCGATCAAACACTTGACAGTTGTGGCATTTTCGGACCGCAATGATACAATCTTTAAACATGGACGGCCAGAAATAGCCAGCACGCAACACCTTCTGAGCTGTGGCATACCCAGACATATGACCACCACATGCTCCAGAATGGCAGTCATTCATAACCCTTTCTGCCTCTTCACGAGTTAAGCAACGACGAAAAACTAAATCCGCCCCACGACGATAAAGAGTATCTCCTATAATTTTGTACTGTTGGGATTGGAATCGAATTTTCCGACGTTCCGACTTTGAAGCGTCGGGCCGAAAGGATTGGGTTTGGAGATAGACGATTATATCTCCATACCACGGATCTAAAGTGCTGATGAGAAACAGAGATTCGTCCGCAATGGGTTCCTCTGCCACAGTTTCCGTGTCAGCACGCGGGAAGTCACACATTAATTCCGCGAAAACTAAGGATTTCTTAGACTTAGATTTCTCGAATTCCAAATCGAACTCCTGCAGGATAACAATCCATTTGGAGTACTTGCCCCCTAGCAATTGTTTAGTCAAAATATAGATCATAGGGTTGCAATCCAAAATCACTATAGTTTTACGGAGAATAATGTAATGACGAAAACGCTGGACAGCCTGAACAGCTGCCAGGGCCAATTTCTCCGCATGCGAATATTTTAGCTCAGTGGGATTTAACGTCCTACTAAGATAATATATCACATGTTCCGTTCCGAATTCATCTTCCTGAACTAAGACCATTCCAATGGTGGAGTGGGAGGCGGCGAGATACAAAAAGTAGTCCTGGTTGTAGTTGGGAGGATGCAGCAACGGTGCATGGGTCAACGCGTGCTTAAGCGCATCAAAATATTTCTGAGTTATCTCATCCCAAGAGAATTGAGCGTTTTGTTTCAACAACCGGGTGAAACCCTTTGTAACCTCGGCGTAGTTAGGAATGAATCGACGTAAAAAGTTTGCTTTCCCCTGCAAACTTTGGAGTTGACGCAAACTCGAAGGAGGAGGCAATGTGATGATAGCTTCGACCTTCGAGGGATCGACGCAGATACCGGCTTTTGAAACGAAAAATCCTAGCAATCGTCCCACTTCTATGCAGAAGACACATTTGTGTGGGTTCAACCAAATTCGATAATGCCGACACCTCTTAAAAATAGCGCGTAAGTGGACAAGGTGATCAGCTCGATGTAAAGAATGAGTAGGCAAATCATCGAGATACAGTTGCACAATGTGCTTGATGTCGTGAAACGCGTAAGACATTGCCCGTTGGAAAGTGGCTCCGGCATTCTTAAGTCCAAAAGGTAATTTGCAGTAAGCAAATGTCCCCCAAGGACAAATGAAAGCCGTTTTTGGTTGATCGGCAGGTAGAATATTGATTTGGTTGTAACCGGAAAAACCGTCCATAAAGGAAAATATTTCGCTGCCGGCACAATCATCAATTATTTGATCGATATAGGGTGTGGGATAGTTGTCTTTTGGACAAGCACGATTTATATCCCTATAGTCAATGCATATTCTTATTGTTCCTTGTTTCTTGTTAACCGGAACAATATTCGATACCCAATCCGTTAACGGGATCGGATAAATGAAACCTGCTTTCAACAGCTTTTCGACTTCTGCTTTAATCACAGCCGCTTTCCTAGGGTGTATCTGACGCAGACGTTGCCGAACGGGTTTAGCGTCCGGGTAAGTCTTGATTTCATGAACAACAATGGAGGGATCAATTCCTGGCATTTCCTCATAGGACCAGGCAAACACGTCACGGAATTCTTGAAATAGGACCTTGTATGTTTGAATTTCACCATCTGTACACGAGGCACCTATATGAATGTTCTCAATAATTCCGGTTTTAACTGAGATGTCAATGGCAATAGTTTGGGAAATGTTTCCCAAATTCAACTCTGAATCAGGATGTTTCATGGGATTCTGAGCGTCCTTGACATATTCAGCTGCAAAAATTGATGAAAAATCATTTTCAAAGTCATTACCCTCAGGTAAAAACGAAGATCTATGATGAAGATCTTCCCATGGTAGATCGTCTACACTTAGGATTTCGCGAAGTTGTTCGTCAGATGACACAACTTCAGGAAACGTTATCCATTCTGAGGTCGATGTGAAAAGTGATTCCTCATGGACCACATTAATTTGGTCGAACTGGGTTGAACTGGAGTCGGAAAAAGATTGCACGGCCTCATAAGCAATTTCATATGGACTCAAAGGCATTGCATTATCGAATGAGTCTATCTCAGATTCAGATGGGACAATCCAAGGATCATCGTAGATAATAGTGTCTGAAGTAATCATATGAATGGTTGCGAATGAAGGGTCTGCGTTGATTGGAGGGAAAGGAAAAGTTCCCAGTAAACCGGAATCTTTAACTAATCCTACACCAACATCCTTGTAAGGGATAGTCGTTTTATCGACATGCTGGATACTCTCTAAAGAGGCTGGGTCGGATGAAAAGTAAGCCAGCTGGTCTATCGTCACGATCTTACCATTGTGTGGAAACTTTATAACTCTGAAGACCGATGACACAACTGCTGTCATAGCGTAAGACCAACTACGACCCAAAAGAAGGTTGTAGTCTAGAGGGGCATCAACCACCTCCACATCCAGACTAACGATTTTTCCTTCAACCCCTATAGGCAAATCCTGTAAAATGCCAAACGGATGGAACCCACGGCCATCAAAGGCCTTAAGAATCCTCGAGGATTTGTTCAGTGAAGGAGAGCCAAGCGATCTCCAACACTGAATCGACATAATACACGTAGAAGCTCCTTCATCAATTACAGTCCGATGAATTGGCCTGTTTTTTACTATCACTGGAATCTGGAAAGCCATCTGATGGGGGAGATGCGGTGTACTATTTTCTAGATCAAGGATTATCAGGTTTGGGTCCTGAACATCAACAGCTCCTATAACCGACAAACGTAATTTCCGTTGTGCTGGGCATGATTGCAGCACTTCCAAAGCCGACATTGCTGAGGGTGAAACAGCCAAATCCTCAACAATGTTGTAATTCTAGGCCGCTCTCGCATGTGGATTGAAAGCAGACCTTCGAAGTACACCCTTGGCGGGCGGTTTTATTACTAAGTCAAGGTTAGGTTTCTCGATCTATAGTGGATCGGAACCGGGAGTTGAGGTTGATGGATTTGAACGAGAAGATTTTGCTTCTTTCGATCCATCAACAGGACTTTTACTACCATAATCTTGTGAGTGAGTCGCAATCCGTACATGAGACATCATCAATATGGGTTCTTCACTGGCACTCGAGGAAGAACCTATCATTTTACTCTCCTGCTTTGGAAATGGATCTTTCAAAACAGCAGGAGTTGGGGAACCTTTAACGATTTTCACAACCTCCGCCCGATGAGGGCAATCTCTTGTGAAATGATCTTCTTCACAAATTAAACAAGGATAGAGAGGTTTGCGCTTTTCGTCGTTAGATTCCGACTTCTCTTTTTTCTCCTTTGGAGCCTTGTCTGCTTTGTCTTTCTTCTTGCCTTTCTTCTTACCACCGTTTTTTGATTTAGCCGTAGATGACTCTACAGCGTGAATGTCGGCGGTAATTTCAGGAGAAGATTCTCCTGTCGGGGAGTCTGGTAAGGTTATTATTGGAGAATAATTCTTTGAGGATTTCTTCTTACTTTTAGTATTCACCATACCAATCATGCCATCAACAGCATGAGACCCCGAAGGAGCAGCAGCGATTTGATTCGACTTAGGAAGATCTGGGATCTTCTCGTGCAACGTACCCGACTGAGTGTAAACTAAGTCAAGGTACTGGGCTTGAGCAATGACTTGCTCCTCAGTAACTACTCCAACCTTAGCTACATCTTCAGTAGTCTTCGGTAATAATGATTTTACAAACCATTCAGCTAAGATTTGGTCCGGGATAAAAACTTTCACTAATCGCAGTCGACGTCTCCATTCATGTATATGATCGGAAATATAAGTGGAGGTCGACTGTTTTAATGAATTTAATAGCTTCGTTCCGTTATCGTATCTGACCGGCAACTGAAAATGAGTTAGGAATGAGGTAGCTAACTGGCTAAAATTGTAAAAAGAGGCCCATGGTAACTCAATGTACCACTTGGCCGCGAGACCAATGAGCGTACGCTGGAAAAGACGTAAGTGGATCGAATCATCCGAGATAGAATTTGAAGCACACCAGAGGTGGTAAGTCATCACGTGATTGGACGGATCCTCTCCAAACTTACCTTCGAACTTGGGTATATCACTGGGCAACTTATTTGGCATTGGCAACCAAAACGGAAGATATTGTATTGGATCGTTCATTAGGCGCGTCAAGTCGGGTAAATCCAAAGTTGCGATAAACGGTAACTGCCGGTTAGGATCTCTAAAACTCTGGGTCACAAGACCAGTCCCAGGAGGAGGATATCCAGGATAACTTGGAATAGGAATCGCATTCGGGATATTATGTCCTCCTGGAAAACCAGGATTAACCGGACCGTACTGGGGTTGTTGAGGTTGCTGATAAGTGTACCCAGGATACAGTTGATACTGGTAAACTGGTTGTTGGACAGCAGGACCGAATTGGTACTGTCCCTGGTACTGTTGATAGGTAAATTGAGGTTGACTTGTTACAACAGTACTTAAACCAGGCTGCCCTACAGGCATCTGGACCGTGGTTTGAATCGTAGATCCAGACAACGGTAAAGATGTCTGAGGAGTGGTTGCAGAGACAGTAGAAACTAGAGCTGTCGATACTCCAGAAGTAAGTGTGGTAGATGTTGCGGTAGTTGCAGCAGTCGTTTGAGATGGAGTACTAGGTGCAATTGGCGACTGAGTAACTACTGAAGTTACAGAAGTTTGAACATTTGACTGGACAGGTTGCGGTTGCTGGGGTGAACCAGAAACTACGGGTTGTCCAGTTTGAGGTAACAACTGTATACTTGGCTGCAACACCTGTTGACCTTGTGATGGATCCCACACTATCATTCCGAGGTATTGACCCGTAACAGGTTGAGGATATTGAGATCCATAACCGGATTGAGGATAGGATTGATAACTGAAAGGCACAGTTCCCATACCTTGAACATATGACTGACCTTGAGGTGGTTGATAACCTTGACTCGAGTATTGACCTTGAGGTTGATAACCTTGAGGTAAATACTGATACTGGGGTTGACCTTGACCTTGAGGTTGATACCCTTGAGGTTGATACCCTTGAGGTAAATATCGATACTGAGGTTGACCCTGGGGTACATATTGAGGCTGGGGTTGACCTTGAGGCATGTATTGTACTATGGGTACATACTGGCCTTGAGGTTGCCCCCCAGACACAATTTGTGTACCTTGAGGTTGCCCCCCAGGCGTTAATTGAGGCTGCCCCCCAGGCGGTAATTGGCCACCTTGAGGTTGAGAAACGGGAACTGAACCTGACATCATGTAAATGTCCCCTACACCCAACGGTTTATTACCATTGTTTCCAGCTAATAACCCATGATCAATGGGTTGAGGAGATGCCCCCGCAAAGGTACCAGAAAGTGACTGATACCCGGTGGGAATAGAAGGACCGCCGTGCAAGAAAGATTCAGGAGATTGAGTGAACACGAACGACTGACCAGACATATTTACAGGAGTATAAATACCTCCAGGTGGAAAAGGAGTACGAGGTGGAGAAAAACCTATCCCTGAGTTGTCTAAATAATTGGTTAACGAAAGGTACCAAGTAGTACTTCTAGGAGGACTGTAAAAGATAGATTCACACTCCCTTAGATCAATAGTAGGTTGATCTTCAAGGATAGATACGCCTAATTCTTCCTCTGGAGAAAGTTCTTCAATAGTTATCAAACCAGTAGGAAGATTTTCGGTGATGACTCTTTCCACCCTAGGTGAATCTGGTACACTAGAAGTTGGAGTAACAGGTTCAGATACTTCAGGTTCTTCGCCTATATCACTAGTAGATGAAAAACTACCAGCAAGCTCGGAAACTGCAACTGCTTCAGGATTATAACCTGTTTCTAGACCTTGGTAATCTGGATGGACTACCAAAGACGACTCTCCTTCTTCAGGTGAACCTACTCTACTGCCACTAGGAGGAGTTACAAGGACCTTCAAACCTTCGTAATGACTCGGGACGTCTTGAGGAGGTTCACCCCGAAGTCTACGGGATTTCCTCAACAATTCAGCCACAGAAACAACCTCAGGAGACTTGCCCCGAAGTCGACGGGACTGTCTCGGTAATTCCGCCACAGTTAAAAACTTTTAACTACTGCACACGCAAACAAAGTAAAATCTCAAAGCAAACCACCTAAAGTCTCTAAAGAACCAAACAAATTTGAATCACACACTTAAAGAATCTAGGGCGTCAAACCAAGCACAAACAGTAGCCTTCCGGACCAAAAACGCTAGTTGGAGATGAAACCCAACATCGCCGGATTCAGTACAGAAGTGGCGGGTGGAACAGTTACCCCGACAACCTGCTTAATGAATAGACCGGCACAAGTTCCTCCACTTTAACCGTCTCGAGTGAAGTGAACCCCCCGGAAAATCCAAGTGAGTCTAGCCGACGTCTGCTCCAGGTACAGTGGGATCTTCCCTCCACCGTCACCTCGGTAGAATCCTAAAGATAATGGTCACTAAGGTTACCAACAACAACAAATGCACCTGGGGGAACAGTCTACACTCCGACAGCACGCAAGGGCAGAGTATCAAGCTCAATCCCCTTGTCGGCTCCTTGACAATAATCCAAGGTTTACCGACAAGTGACCCCTGGCTCCTCGACAATGGTTAATCCGAGGTTTACCATTTGTAATACGTGCGTGTCTGGCGTCGTTCCCAACGAGGGAGGATTGATCCCCTCACTGGTTCGGACACGAGCTCGTGCTTCTCCTTTAAGAGGAGCTTTCCCAGAGTACAAATGAAACAATTGGATTTATTCTATCACAAGATAAGCTACTTGTTTGGTTTTGTTGTCTTGGAGAGTTAATTACTCTCCTACTCCAAGACACTAGCCTGATCTAAATTGGTGTTTCAGAGCCCTAGTAAATAAAAGTTACTAAGTTGATTTTACTTTAAGCGTTAATTTTATGGTTTTTCTTAAAGACAAAAGGTAGTGGAGATGAAACTGGTGGTGTGTAGACTCGACTCGCAACCACTACAAAGATGCACCTAAGATGATTTACACTACTTTTCTTTTTTCAATGAATCTCCTAACTAAGAGAGTTGGAAAATGCAAATTTTATAGAAAACAACTTTCTTAGTAAAGGCAATCAAAGAAACAATCTCTTTATCTTTTCAAAACACACAACTCATGACCACTAATTACTCTACGAAATTTCCTTTTTCTCCCAAAAGTCTACAAACGCTACCAAAGCAAACTTTTTCCAAAAGAATTTTTGTGTTTTTTCTATATTAATAAAGCATATAAAAACTATTTATCAAATAAAATTTAACAAATCTAAAACAATCAAATCAAATTCACTCAAAAGCAAATTAAAAGGAGATTTACCTAAAAGCAAAAAATAATGAGGACAAAAGCCTACAAGGATAATTCCCGGATGTTTTACTCAGTCAAAATGCAACTAAGGATCAGTTCATGCAGAACCATAAACTAATCAAAAAACAAAATCGAAATCTTTTTGTTCTTTTTTCTCAAGAATGGAATTCAAGGCTTTAACAAACAAACTTTTTGAGATTCGCAAAGAGAAGACACAAAGGTAGGTCTCTCACAAGGGTGACTTCTATGACATGCCCGACTCCTAAGAGGACTGACCAAAACCAAGGAGATCCAAAGTTTGACAACCTCTAACGCCAAAGTCACTACAAGACCAGTTAAAAATCAAACCCTAAGGCAAAATCCCTATGAATTCCACCAAAACCCTCGACACTAACGGGACAAGTTCAGGTGAAGATCTCTGACAGTAAACAAATGGATCTGGGCAGTAAAAACAATTTAAAAACAAAATCTAAAGAGCAAAAAGAGGAAAAATGAAATTTTCTCAAATTTGACAAGGGTACGCAGGTGATCTGTTGACACAGGCGCGGGTACGCCCTGTGCACAAAGACGCAGTGCGTACAAGTACGCACTGTGTCAAACTCAGAGACTGCGTACTGCTGGCAAAGCTAAGAAAAATAAAAATCTAAATTGACTCTAAGCTAACCCACCCAAATACACAGCTAGACAGCCAAAAATCAGAAAACAAGCGATTTTTCTCAGACCAAAATATCAAATCAAAAAGAACTCAAACACATTCATGGAGTCCCCAGTGGAGTCGCCAATTTGTCACACGGAATGAGTTGTTAGTGCGGACACAACCGACCTCCCTAGAAGCCTAAGACTTTCTAGTGACAAACAAGACAAATAAGAGCAATCCTACCTGTAACCCAACGCTGTTGTAGTAGTCCAGTTTCGTTGATCCGGATGAGCTCCTCCTTCCCTTTGAAACCTGCATTCACTAACAATCAAAAGATTAAATAGCACCTGAATATCACATAAAATAAAACATATTTAACATATAGACCAAGGAGTATATGAAACAACTCATAAATAACAAATTGTTGAGAAGAATAGACTAATTTGTATTAAAAGGTAACAAAAGGAACCATTACAACCTGAGCCTTGGTGTTGTGCAAGTCCCTCCCAGGGTCCACAAGAGTTCTCCTTTACTCTGATCAGCTCACCCACTTCCAAATAGAACAAGCAAAGATGGTAATCTCTCCTCACAAGCTTCTACAAGGAAGTCCTAATTCCAGCAGCATCTACCCTTAGGAATATTCAGCTTTCAACCTCCCCTCCCTTTGGCCCAATGCCTGTATTTATAGTTCTCTAGAGGAAGTTATTCAGGTCCACCATCAATGGGATAAGCCCCTCTTTAGATGGGATAGCTCCCCTCTTGATGGGATAAGTTCCTCTTTGGTAGGGATACATGAACCATCTGGAGGCGCTTCATACACGTCAAACAAGCTTCTAGAAGACTCTAGAAATGACCACAAGTAACTTTTTTAGAGTGAAACTTGCACCTTTTGACCTTTACAGGAGTACGCACCCATTGATTTACATACAGAGCGTACAAGTACGTAGGTATTATGAACTTGGGTTGCATACACGCAGGTAAGGCTAAGAGAAACTACGTACCAGAGATAATTGACTTTTAATGACTTTTCTCTCTTTCTTGAAGTTTGACATGAAGAGCAGAGGCATGAGACTTGCCAAGGAGGATAGTATGACAGTGGATGGAGCCATACTAACTGCAAATAGTCATGGTGACATTTTTTAGTGTAACAATCTTTGAAAGACTCGACTTGTATTTTATGAGATCATAATCAAAGACTCGATTTGGAAAGGGAGTTGTTTCACCTTTTAATGAGGTTGACTCAGTAAAAGAACTATCCTCATAATCCACCATATTTACAGTGTTTGATAGAAAATCAAAAACTAAAGGATGATTAAGGTCATTGTAACTATCTTCCTTGCAATTCGGAAGATGGGAACGATGGTGGTAATCTTCCCATGGTGCCCCATTAATCATCATTAACTGAACAATTCCTTCGTCTATAGAATGTACTTGCGACCAAGGATCTGAAGGGGTGCCATATTCCTTAGACATATCTATCCAAACGCCTGATGAGCATTGATTTGGGTTTGCCCCCCAGGCCAAGAAAATTGATTGCTACAGTATTTCTAAAATGGTGATGATCCATGCTGTCAAAATGTTCAGGAATCCTCTGAATCTAGAAGATACCATATTGCATGTCCCCACCGTGGCCACTTCCGCCAAATTGTTTGAAGGTGGTAGGGCAAAAGTCCCCATCAATGTAGGGTCTTTTAGTAGACCTACTCTGATATTTTGAAGCGAATGAGGGCTTCCATGGATCATCGGAATGCTTCCCGTAACTTATGAACTGTTGGGGAAAAATGTTTGTTGGTTGACGATTGTAATTCCTCCTTGGAAAGGAAATGCAATCTTCCTGAAGTAGGTCGACACAACAGCAGCCATGGCATATATCCAGGGCCTTCCTAGTAGTATGTTGTAATCGAGGTTTCTGTCGATAACTTCTACATCAATTTCTAACTGTTTTTCCCCCCAGTTCGACCTGCAAGTTACTTAAAATCCCGTATGGGGTGTATGTTCGTCCATCAAATGCTTTTAATGTCATCGACGATCGCGACAAGGGTGGAGATCCTAAATTTTTCCAGCAACTCATCGACATAATACATGTAGATGTCCCCTCATCAATAATTGTTCGATGAACAATTTTGTCGAGGGCTTTCACTTGAATAAGGAAAGCTAGTTGAGCTGGTAACTAAGGGTCATATCCTTTGTGATTAAAGGCCACAAGATTGGAATCCGTTGGGTCAATCCCACCTATTGCTGATAATAAAGCTTGCTTTTGGGAGGGGAAATTTTGCAGTATCTTAAGTGTCAACATAGCGGATGGCGATTGGGCCAGATCCTCCACTATATTATAATGTTGTGCTGCTCTGGTACGAGGATTAAATGTCGATTTGTGTACTACTCCCTTCGGTGGCTTTATCATTAATTCAGGAATGATGGGTGGCATAACTTCAGTCGAAGTTGTTATCGAACGACTAGGTTGATCATTAGCCTTTTTGTCCGACAGCTGTGGATTCCTGTAATCTTTATTCCTTGTTGATATCAAAGCATCATTTTGCTTCTTTTAAACTAACAAAATTAGCACTTGAGACGGGAAGCACTGTTATTAGCAACCAGATTTGTTCCTGGATTTGGAAACGGATCAGTCAATACCGCTGAGGTTTTTGAACTCTTGAAGAATTTCTTAAGCTCAGCTTTATGTGGACAATCTCTCATCCAATGATCCTAATATAAAGCATGGATGACTTGGTTTCCTATCTCCAGAAGGGTTTGCAGAAGATTTTTCAGGAGATGACTCCTCCTGTTTCTTCTTCTTCCCTTCCTTTTTCTTCTTGCCTCCTGGTTTCTTCGGTTCTTTGCCTTTGTCAGTTGACATGACATTTACCTCCGAGGCGAGAAGTTCTTCATTTGCATTTTGATCAGAAATCGTACGGGCTTTCGTAGATGTAGCCTTTGTCGATTTTGTGCTTGTTGTACCTATCACACCATCACCGGCATGAGAGTCTTTGTTTGATTTAGGAGGGGGAGGAACGGAAAATTCCAATCTAGGAGCATCAGGTATTTTATCGTAGAGTGTGCCAGACTAAGTATAGATCAAGTCTAGATATTACGCACGAGCAATTACTTTCTCTTCAGTGACGACTCCTCCCTTTGATACATCTTCCGTAATAGAAGGTAACAATGAATTAATAAACCATTCAACCAACAGCTGGTCAGGAACATATGTTTTTACCATTCTACGATGACGTCACCACTCATGAATATGATCGGATATGTGAGTGGCCATTGTTTTCTTGAAATTGGTAAGAAGCTCTATTCCCATTTCGTACCTTATGGGTAACTGAAAATGGGTTTAAAAGGTTGTGGCTAGGGTACTAAAGTTATCAAACGAAGCTCTAGGCAATTTGATATACCATTTTGCTGCCAGACCAGTTAACGTTCACTGAAAAAGGTGAAGCATGATCGAATCATCATTTAGAGTGTTAGATGAACACCACAGGTGAAAGGTCATCACATGATTCGACGGGTCTTCACCCAGATTTCCATTAAATTTAGGAATATCTGGCAGAAGTTTATGAGGAATCGCTGGCCACCAAGGGGCGTAAGCGATTGGATCGTTTTTTAGCCGATTTAGATCTGGTAACTCTAAAGTTGCCACGAAGGGCAATTGTTGATTCAGGTTCGGCGAAGCATACCCTGGATAAGATTGGATTTCCTGAGTAGTGGGTCTTTGCATACCAGCATAGTGCATTTGATGCTGATAAATTTGGTAAGGGTGATGGGCATAACCATTATGAAATGGTTGATGTTGACCATTTGAATATACGACTGCCCATTACTTGCAAAGACTTGGTGCTCAGATCCTTGGTAAACTTTTTGGAATTGTGGTTGTTGATATTGCACCAGCCATGGTTGTGAGACCATGTGCTATTGTTCAATACTGGCTGTTTGACCAAGATGAGGGGTAATGGTACCCATTTGAGCCTGGGTCACTCCAGTTAAGGAGCCACTAATTGACGATTGTGGTGGCGTCGCAGGGACAAGGGGTTGTTGGATTGCGACCTGAGAGACTTGAGGTTGGCATACAACAGGTAACGCTTGTACTTGCGACACCATCACAATAGCCGTTGTAGTGGGGATATTTGACATAGGCAGACTTTTTTGCATTGAGTATACAACTCTTAGTTGTTGAGGCAGTATTGGCATCCAACCACTGGATGTAATTCTAGCATAACCTGAATTGTGTTGCGAACTCTCGTATGTTTGACCTCCCGGAGGCGACAATGAAAGGGCATATTGCCCCCCATACGGCGGTAATTCGGTGCTTAAGGGAATCATTTTCCTTTGAGGACCGGACTGCCCAAATTGACATTGCGAAGGATCAATTTTCCGAGACTCAACATAAGAGATTCCAGATATTATTCCGGACGAACAAACGGGAACAAACCATATTCCAGATATTATTCCAGACGAACAAACGGGAACAAACCATATCGTCAAAACAGCCCCTCGATGGATTCCATCCAGTGATTGAGAGCTAGTTACGATAGATCATACGCTGGCGAACATTGTTGGAGTGGCAGTAGGAAGTTCTGTTGCTGCTATGTCAGATGACGCAGTCCTAGATGTCTACGGTTGTTCAAACATATCTAGTCTATCCAAAAGATTTCCGAGCGATTCTACAGGAACTTCCGATAATGGTAGACTAATTTCTGACGAAGAAGGATATAGGGTGATCCCAACTCCAAAATGCGATGGAGTACTAGATGGTGGATCCTCCACAATCTCTTCTATAGCAATCAAACTAGGTGGAAGAGGTAGATCGTCAAGTCCGTAAAATATTTCCGATGCCAGAGAAGGTATAGATTCTGCAGTGACAGATTTTTGGAGAATAACACCTTCGGAATCAGTTGTAGATCGAGCTAGTTCAAGTATACTAGGATCAGTTCTACTAGCCTCTAGTGGCTACGGAACTTCTTCTTTAACGGCGAGGGTACCAGAAATGTTTGGAGTAACCAGAGTCTCCGAGGGTGTCAGAACAGTTGTTCCAACCCGACCAGGGGACTTTGAGCCGGTTAAATGAGTTCGCTTTGTCCGGAATAGTTTTGATTCTGGAGATAAAGACGGTTGACTCGTAAGTCTCCGCGAACGATAGGGTTTTAATTGAATTTCCTCCACGATTGCAGATTACTCTATCAACTAAAAATAAAGGGGAAATTTTTTTTCGAATTAAATGAATTTTAGATGCTTTGACACAACTTGTTTTTTCAATTTTTAAGAGTCGAGAAAAAACAAAAGATGACTCTAGTTGCCTTCGATTTTTAATGAGCCTGAAGTGAAAAGTGCTCATATGGACCTTTTCCTTTAAGGAGTCTAAAAAGGAACAAAAGAGACTGCTCTAGAAATCTAGACAGAGGGATTACCAAACCAATCGCAAAACTGAAGAATAATTTTTATGGTACGGCAGTCAATCTTCCTGAATGTTGTGTTCAATGCATTGTGATTGATAGGGCGGCAGACACGGCTTCCTATGGATAAAGGATATAACCTATTGTGGTCTCCCAATATATACTCGATGGTACGTGGGAGCACAAGTCCGTATTGGCACTTGTCGTCTCAAAAAGGAGGAATCACCCAAACAACAATGAAAGTGACAGTTACCAGGCTTTACGACGCCGAAATATGTCTCTAGCCTAGACTTCTAGATGTTGTGCGTTAGGTTCCAAAGAATTTTTATGTTCATTGAATTTATTTTACAGTTGATATTTCTTAAGAAATTTTCCTTTCAGGTTCACCGCGTGATGTAGATATACAATTCCTAAAATGCAATCTAATATGATAAACAAGCATTTAATCTTCGTTTTGCAATGAAAATCCTAGCTACTAAAGAAAGAGAGATGATATTATTTCAACATAGAGCAGAGAGCACACACTATATGCACTATCCCAAATCAAACCAACAAGCAGTCTAAATGCAAATGCACATGCATGTATTTGTTTTCAGCTTTCTTAATGTGTGAATGACAAGAAGAATGCTAAGTACAAATCTGAATTATCTTTTCAAAGCGACAGTACTAACAAATTTCTCTTCAAAAACGAAAGGAAGATAATGATGACACTTTTCTATTTTGAATTGAAAACTACTTTCGACGCTTGAAAAACTACTAATTCAAATCAAATACAAGAGTAACTGTATAATCGACCATCAAGAACAATATAATTCTTTTCTTTGACTGAAAATGACACTTGCGACACTTTCAAATCAAAAGACGAGAGTTTGATTATGCTACTTCTTTGTAAAAGAGAACTGAAAATGGCGCACAATACATAAAAAACATTCACAGTTCTTTGCACAATGGAGGCAGAATGATGGAAAGGAAGGGAGTTTCCACAGTGGTATACCAATCACAGACAACAAAACTCCTGAATAAAGCTGAAGAGAGTGAACACAAAAACCAAAATCTGAGAGTAGAAGATGTCTTGTCTGATCAGCGCACCTGCAACACAGGGAAAGTGCGATACGGAGCACCTACTACACACAGGAGGTGCGATGCATCCAAATTCCCAAGAGGAGAAGGTGCAATGGTCCAGGGAAGAGACTTAAACTGGGTTCCGGGTCACAGTTCGCAGCTCAGTTCAGGGATTTAGGCCGAGCAAGTGATGTTCAGTAAATATAAATCACAAGGGTTGATCTAATGAGGTTACTAGAGCCACCACTAGGGCAATTAGAAGGTTTGCAAATCGATTGTTCAGTTTATAAACAAAACCCGGAGATAGACTGAAGCAACATTGATCTACTTTGCACTTGCATAGCAAATGCAGTTTGAAGGCTAGTTGGCTTGACTTCAGGCTTCATCTATAAGTTTATAAAACAAACAAATATAGACAAGCAAACAATCTATTCGCTCCCCAGTGGAGTTGCCATTTTGTTATCGAGAAATCTAGTGTCCACTCGGAGCTACTAGTCCCACTAAGACTAGTAGCTATCTTAGAAACAAACAAACTAAAACTACTTTTATTTTCCTTTATGAGAAGTAGATAAGAGGGGAATGAAGGACACCAACCTCATTCTTGCACTCGGTTCCTTGCTCGATTCCTCTCCCTTCTGACAGATCCTTGCCACTTCTCCTTCGTCTACTCAGCTTCAAAGAGCACCTGTGGAGTCAAAGCAGCATAATACTATCGAAGAACAGAGATCTACAATCATAAACAATATAGGACCAGATATATATTGACCACACAAATGCATATATCATCAAACATACAGGAATGTGGAGGAAAACTTGAATAGCTTTATTAATATCAAGAATAGCAAAGAGGATTACAACCAATTATTCTGACCCAGCAGCATCCTCCAGCATGAAAGCCCTCCTTTCACCTCATGAAAATATTAGATCACCAAACACGATGATATTCCACCAAGAAACCAATAGCACTTCCTTACAAGATACAAAATTCAAGCCTCACGATCTCTGGGATGAGGGATCCATATATAGATGATTGCAGGGAGGTGAGTCAGCTTCTGGGATTTTGATTAGTGTCTTCTCTCTAATAGTTCTTGATTCCACTTGGAGATTTCATGATCTCTTACTCATCCCTAGGCGAACTCAAAGAGACAAGTGTCCTGGGGAAGTTTCTGGAAGATTCCAAGATCATCCACTTAGCAAACTGCCTCCACCATTTGTCTACTGTCGTCCATCGCACCCTATAGAAGGACTTTTCAGTATGCATCGCACCCCCCGTGTGTAATAGGTGTGATGCATCTCACCCTCAGCACTGAGCAATCAGTATGGTCTAGTTTTGACCATTTCTGAGTAATTTTCTGTGGAGAACTTCTGGGAGATGATGTAATCAGCTAACCTTGTTCCTTTAGGGTGTGAAGCAACACTTTTAGGGACTTAGGAGCCCTTGGTTTATGGACATGTATGATTGGAGTTGCAGTGCCCAAAAATGTCTATAACGTTATCCTCAAATGGCTGCTATTGTTTGGCATTCTACGTTTCCCATTCAACCTGGTTCAATTCTGGTTTGATTGTTTGTTTCTCAGCCTATGTCATCTTCATCTCAAGTTCTTATTCCTCTATTTGTACCTTAACAAGATCAAATTCATGTGAATTAAATTACAGGCTGTGATCACATCTCAACTTGTTCCTTTATTTTATGCTACCTATGTGTTTCTAGGAAAACTAGTGTATTTTTAATCGAATAGCCCTCTAGGATTGGCAGCTATCCTAGAAACAAATAGTTTAAAGAAATTTGTGATTTCCTCAATGTATGATAGATAAGAGAGAGGCAAAGCAACCAACCTAGATCTTCAGCTTAACTCCTTGCTTGATCTCTCTCTCCCTTGATAGAGCTTGTACCTCTTCTCCTATTTGTTGAGAATGCAACAAGATGATGGAGCTTAGTGGAAAGGAGTCACCTTCACTAAGTGAGCCCGCAGGAAAATTATGGCGCAAAGTCTATTTTTAGACTATGTCTATTTTTCGACATATGGATCATGGTCTATGAGTTGCAGGACGTTGTTTATGGATAATTGGTCATGTTGGGAAAAATAGATGGACTTCTATTTCTGGTTCACAGCGGTGTGATCAAAGTCTATTTTTAGACTGCCAGGCTAAAAATAGAAAAGCCAAATATTATTGTCTCATAATAATATTTAGACTATAAACATTATCTTATCCTCTTGGAGCACTTCAGTTTGACCTACAGATGTGGCACATGCCACTGTCAGAAGGAAATACGCTTTTCTTGTGAGTCAGTTGAGCTAATGCATGCAGGACATCAGTTAGAACTCATGTGGTTGAGTTTTGTGGAGTTGGATGTGGAGTTGATGGAGTTGTGTTCAGTTTGACTTGGTTAAACTAGTTGTAATTAGTCTAACTGAAAATAGACTAGTGATGAGTGATGTGAATTAATTGATTAAATTAATTCACTAATTATTAACTCATAATGCAAATGAAGAATACACCTGTTAACTCAGTGCATGTACAGTTCAATGGAGACAGGTGTTAGAGGTTGAGATTGCTATCAGTTGTGACTATATTTGTGCATGAGATCTTGAACAATCAATGGATTGAGTATGCCCATGAGGATTGCTCAGTATATGCCAAGTGAAATAGCATGTGCTCACGTCATTTCCAGGCTGAGTGATTTTCACTTGGTATTGTGCAATAGAGGCAGGCAAAGCAGCAGAGGAGATTTGAACCTGTGACTTGTTCGGATCTGAGCTAGTTTTGTGTGTAACAGGTGGATATAGTACTGAGTACTTGTGAGGAGTATTGTACTATGTATTGTTACATGTTCTCAATCATTAATATACAGATAGTGTGGGGTTTTCAGCTGTAAGCTTTCCCCGGGTTACATACTGTGTTAATGTGTGCATGCTATTGATGTTTCATTGTTTTTGATGTTGCTAAATTGATGATCAACGTAGAGGAGATTATGTATTGTGCATGTATTCCGCAATAGTGTATAATCGGGATAATCTCTATGAATAAGTGTTTATTATTCAAAATTTCTACATGGTATGAGAGCTGTTGATCATCAGATCTACTATTCAGAAAGTGTTTACATTCTATTTCTTCAGGCAGAGTATGTAATCGGGCCAGGTAGCCTCTGGATTCATCCTTCCTTTTGAAGTGAGATATCTGGTAAAAGCCCATATAGTCAATCTCTGTACGAGAAATACTTTGTTCTCATGAATTTTAGATCAGAGGCGGTTGAGTTTGGAGCTGGTTGAATTCGAATTTGCAGCAGCATTTTCTTGGTGTCAACGTTGCAATGTCTTTCAATGGATTGCGATTGGAGTATGCTCTTGAGGGCAGCTCGAACTATATTGCATGGAAGGATAGGATGGAGGCAGTGTTGGACGATAATGTGCTGAAGGCTTTCATAGAGGCTGATGTCCCAAAGCCTACTGATGCTACTCAAGTTGATTCTTATCAAATGAAGATAGCAAAGTGTCGAAGGATTCTGTTGGAGGGCGTGAAGGATCACATTGTGTCTAGCCTGCATGGAAAGTCTTCTCCATACTTGATGTGGAAAGTGTTGACAGATCTATTCCAAAGCGAGAGTGATCAGAGGAAGTTGGTGCTCAAGGATAAACTCAGAAACATCAAATGTAAGAAGGGAGACAGTATGCCCAATTATCTCACGAAGTTCACTCAGTGTCGGGATGAGCTGGGAAGTGTGGGGGTGATTGTCGATGATGAGGACTTGGTGAGCTTGGCTTTCCTTGGTCTTCCGAAGAGTTGGAATTCCTATGAGGACTCTGTCAATGGTCGGGAGAAATTACCAGGATGGGAGAGACTTTGGTCAGATCTTGTGCAGGAGGAGATCAGGCGGAATACCAGGGACGGATCTTCATCAAAGGGAACTGATGAAGAAAATTGTGCTTTGGCTGCCAAAGCAAAGAAGGGGAAGAGCAAGAAAGCTTCTCAGTCTAGTGCGAAAGGCAAGAAGCAGGACATGTCCAAGGTGAAGTGCTTTCACTGTCACCAGCACGGACACTATGCCACTAATTGTCCGCAGAAGAAGAAGAACAAGCAAGCTGCTGGATCTGCAGCAGGAGAGGCTCTAGCCTCGTAGTTTGAGCTTGATTTTTCATTGATCGCATGCTTGGTTTCAAGTGTGATGGGATCGGTGTGGTTCTTGGACAGTGGTGCGTCTTTTCACATGACAGGAGATCGATATTTGTTTTCTGATCTGGAGGACAAAGATCTTGGAGTGCACATCGAGATGGGCGATGATGGTAGATACAGTGCAACCAATATCGGTACCATTTCCTTTGAGAGGGAGTCTGGTAAACCCTTCGTATTGAAGGAAGTGATGCATGTTCTAGGATTGAAGAAGAATCTTATCTCTGTGGCGATGTTAGAAGACAAGGGATATGATGTTGTTTTCAGCGAGGGAAAGGCTTTCCTGTGTAGCAAGACAACTGGAGAAACCTGGAAGATAGGGGTTCGAGTGAGGAACCTTTATCAGTTGCATGTATATGGATGTGCAGCAATGGCATGCAAGGCAAAAGGATTGGTGAGCCGGGATGATGGCGAGCTATGGCACAGGAGATTGGGTCACCTTCACCATGGAGCCTTGAAGATACTGTAGTAGATCACTATAGGGCTTCCTAAAGGCACTCTTGCATAGTCAAATCAGTGCAAGGGGTGTACTTTGGGAAATTTTGTGAAAGCCACCTTTCATGAGAAGGATAGTCGCGCCATGACGATCCTTGAGAGAATTCACACAGACGTGTGTGGACCTTTCTCAGTAGCTTCGACAGCAAAATACAGGTATTATGTGATCTTTGTTGATGATTTCTCTCGTAAGTGCTGGATCTTCTTCATGCAAAAGAAGAGCAAGACATACTCAAAGTTCTGAGAGTTCAAAGCACTGGTCGAGAAGGAGTCAGGGAAGAAGGTGAAGGCTCTTAGGAGCGATAATGGTGGTGAATACATCTCTGGCGAGTTCAAGGACTTTTGTAGTGCAGAAGGGATTAGAAGAGAGCTCATAGCTCCCCATAACCCACAGCAGAACGGAGTTGCTGAGCGGAAGAACAGAACAATCGTGGGTGCTGCACAGGCGATGTTGCATGATCAGGGTCTACCCCTTCACTTGTGGGTGGAAGCATGCAATAGAGAAGTTTATGTGCAAAACTATTTTCCTCATAGGATACTTGGCATGAGTACACCCGAGGAGGCTTATTCTGGTAAGAAGCTTGACCTTTCTCATTTGAGGATTTTTGGTGCTAACGCTTACATGCATGTGACGAAGGATGCCAGGAAGAAGTTGGAGCCAACCGCAGAGGTTGGGATATTTGTGGGGTACACTGATACGCCCCACAACTATCATGTGTATTTGCCATACAGTGGTAAGACTGTTGTGCAACGGGATATAAAATTTCAGGAGGAGAAAGCCATGAAGTGTTCGCTTGAGAGGGAGCCACACTTGCATGCAGATGAGGAGATATTAGTTCCTAAGGATGAGCTTCAGGACGTGGATCAGCCACAGGACGAGGTTCATGGAGTGGAAGAGACCACTCATGCAGCGCCAACCATTAGAGGGCGAAAGCGCTTGACAGAAGCTCAGCAACTGGCTCAAGATGCAGAGAAAGTTGTAGGACCACCTACATCCCAACGCAGGCAGAGATAGTCACCTGATCGGTACACTAGATACATGGCTCTTGTGAGCAAATGTGTTGTGACTGAGCCATCCTCTTTTGAGGAAGCTGTGGAGGATCCCGCATGGGTAGACACCATGGTGGAAGAGTATGATTCAATTGTCAGAAACAGTGCATGGGAGATTGTTCCTAGACCAGAAGGGAAGCCAATGGTGGGTTCGAGATGGATCTACAAAGTTAAGTAGGTAGTTGATGGGAGTGTGGAGAAGTACAAGGCAAGATTTGTTTCCCAAGGCTTTTCACAGATAGAGGGGATCGATTATGAGGAGACCTTTGCACCTATCGCAAGGTATTCTTCCATACGAACGATTCTTTCTCTCTCAGCGCAGATGGGATGGCACATTCATCAGATGGATGTGAAGACTCCATTCCTCAACGAAGTCATTGAGGAGGAGGTGTACATAGAGAAGCTCGAAGGTTTCAAGATCTTCAGCAGCGAGTCGCATGTGTGCAGACTCAAGAGAGCACTGTATGAGTTGAAACAAGCACCACGTGCTTGGTACACATGGATAGGCAACTATTTCACCGGACTTGGATTCTCCAAGAGCGAGGCAGATCCTAACCTATACCAGATTGTGGTGGAGGGTAAGTTGCTTATCATTGTACTTTATGTAGATGATTTGATTCTAACGAGTGATGAGCTGTTCATGCTTTCATGCAGGGATGATCTTGCTAAGGAGTTTGAGATGAAGGACTTGGGCCTCCTTCATTATTTCCTGGGATTGGAAATTTGGCAGCGCAGTGATGGACTATTTGTTTCTCAGGGTAAATATGCTCGGGAGATACTGGAGAAATTCAACATGCATGGCTGCAAGCTTGTTGATACTCCTCTTCCTGGAGGTTGGAGGAAGAAGGATGCCACTTCGGCAGAAGAAGTGGATGCCACTGTTTATCGACAATTGGTGGGGTCGCTTATGTATCTGGTCAATACATGACCTGATATATGCTATGTTGTTAACCGGCTTTCACAAGCTATGGTTAAGCCAACCAAGCTCTTCTGGAAGGCAGGCAAGCATGTATTGCGTTATTTGAGAGGCACATTGGGATATGGTTTATGGTACAGACAAGGAGGATGAGGTGAAGCTATGTGGCTTCATGGATGCAGATTGGGCAGGGAGCCCAACGGACAGAAAGAGCACATCAGGAGGGGTCTTTAGTATCTGGTCGACAGCAGTTTCTTGGTACATCAGGAAGCAAAAATCCGTGGCACTCAGTTTAGCAGAGGCCGAGTATATGGCAGCAAGTTTGGCTGCATGCGAGGCTATATGGATGAGGAAGATCCTGGTCGGTTTGTTCGGTTCTCACTTGGATCCTACTGTGATTTACTGTGATAACCAGAGTTGCATTAAACTCTCGGCTAATCCTATATTTCATGATAGATCTAAGCACATTGACATCAGGTACCATCATATCAGAGATTGTGTGCAGTGGAGAATCATGTTACTTTCATACATTCCAACGAAGGATCAAGATGCTGATATCTTGACGAAGGCGCTCACCAGGAGCGAATTCGAATACCACCGAGGCAGGATAGGGGCTGCTGATAATCCATATCTTTTTGAGAGGGAGTGTTGAGAATGCAACAAGATGATGGAGCTTAGTGGAAAGGAGTCGCCTTCACTAAGTGGGCCCGCAGGCAAATTATGGCGCAAAGTCTATTTTTAGACATATGGATCATGGTCTATGAGTTGCAGGATGTTGTTTATGGATGATTGGTCATGTTGGAAAAATAGATGGACTTCTATTTCTAGTTCACAGCGGTGTGATCAAAGTCTATTTTTAGACTGCCAGGCTAAAAATAGAAAAGTCAAATATTATTGTCTCATAATAATATTTAGACTATAAACATTATCTTATCCTCTTGGAGCACATCAGTTTGAGCTACAGATGTGGCACATGCCACTGTCAGAAGGAAATACGCTTTTCTTGTGAGTCAATTGAGCTATTGCATGCAGGACATCAGTTAGAACTCATGTGGTTGAGTTTTGTGGAGTTGGCTGTGGAGTTGATGGAGTTGTGTTCAGTTTGACTTGGTTAAACTAGTTGTAATTAGTTTAACTGCAAATAGACTAGTGATGAGTGATGTGAATTAATTGATTAAATTAATTCACTAATTATTAACTCATAATGCAACTGAAGAATACATCAGTTAACTCAGTGCATGTACAATTCAGTGGAGACAGGTGTTAGAGGTTGAGATTGTTATCAGTTGTGACTATAGTTGTGCATGAGATCTTGCACAATCAATGGATTGAGTATGCCCATGAGGATTGCTTAGTATATGCTTAGTGAAATAGCTTGTGCTCACGTGATTTCCAGGGTGAGTGATTTTCACTTGGTATTGTGCAATAGAGGCAGGCAAAGCAGCGGAGGAAATTTGAACCTGTGACTTATTCGGATCTGAGCTAGTTTTGTGTGTAACAGGTGGAGATAGTACTGAGTACTTGTGAGGAGTATTGTACTATGTATTGTTACATGTTCTCAATCATTAATATACAGATAGTGTGGGGTTTTCAGCTGTAAGCTTTCCCCGGGTTACATATTGTGTTAATGTGTGCATGCTATTGATGTTTCATTGTTTTTGACGCTGCTAAATTGATGATCAACATAGAGGAGATTATGTATTGTGCATGTATTCCGCAATAGTGTATAATCGGGATAATCTCTGTGAATAAGTGTTTATTATTCAAAATTTCTACACTACTTATCCTGCTTAGAGAATACCTATACAAACAAAGTAACAAAACACCATCAAAGAATCTTGATATATTATATCATAAGCATTGCAGAATCAGAAATACAATGAACATACAATAGCATTCACAAATAACAACATTCACAAATACACAATTGTATGGAGGAAAACTCAAAGAACTTTATTAAAATAGAAGGGATAATTACAACCCAGCTGTTTGATCCAGCATCATCCTCCCAGCATCAAAGGCCTCTTCACCTCATGAAAAGCAAGATCGCCCAACAATATAATGCTCTTTCTCAAATATACACTATCAATGCTTCCTTACAAATTACAAAATTCCACCCTCCAGATCTCTCAGATGAGGGATCCATTTATAGATGTATGTAAGGGTGTGAGTCATCTCTGGGTTTTTTATTAGTGTCATTCCACTTGTTGTTTTTGGTTCCACTTGGAGATTTCTTGGATCTCTTACTCATCCCTGGGCGAATTTAGAGAAACAAGTGTCATAGGAGAAGTTTTTAGAAGATTCCATGAGCATCCACTTAGCAAACTGTCTCGGACATTTGCCCATCCTCACTCATCGCACCCTACAAAAGGCCTCATCAGTATGCATCGCACCTGGCTAGTGTAGAAGTCAGTATGCATTGCACCCTGATAGTGGAGCAGTCAGTATGGTCTTGTTTTGGTGAGTTCTGGATGGTTTTTCAGGTGGAACTTTTGGGGAATGATGTAATCAGTTGACTATGATTTTTTAGGGTATGAAACAACACTTTTAGGGGTTAAAGGGCCCTAGTTTATCGACATGTAAGATTGGGGTTGAAGTGCCCAAATATGTCTATAACAGTTGCCCCCTAAAGCATGAAGTCGTAAATCTTTTATGTCGGGTGAAATTCTTTAACATGAGGATCCGAGGTTTCGACACTGGAAGGTGACCTGTATAAGATACAATACAATACATCATCATCATTTAATTTTCATGATCTAGCTGAGGCATGCATTCCCATGCTCAGCTTTATAAATTCATTTCATGTACATAGAACAGATAATCGTCCGCAGTTGCAGACTGGTGATTCTTCATATGTAGGGTCATCATCCCTGGCTTGGATGACCATCTATGCAGCTTCTGTGTACATTCGATGTCTTTATATTCCTGAATATATCGCAACCCAGATGGATGAAACTAGATCTGGGGTCTTCAAACTTGTTCAATCTTCGCTCAATGTACAAGTCTATCCATGTGAAAAGATGTTCTGAAGTCGAACATGGAAAGACATCGCCTGATTACCAGCCAATAATGTGAGTTGTTAACAGACGCGAGAGGAATCACCAATAATGATAATGAATCTCAATGTACTACAGTACAATCCATGTGGTGTGAATATATTATTCAATGTTGAACACCACGCAAAATCTTTCAATCGAAGGCCATTGATATCAACCTGTTGCCGAAGTGAGAAACTTGCCATTAAGGCATGCAAGCTTCAAAGTACTGAAAGGGTTGTTTCTAAGTCAAATTCTTGGATAATGAGTTGATTTTGACAAGAAGTGACCCGTCGTTGGAGGGCCTTAATGTATCCCACATCTACGACATGAAACGAAGCAAATTATTTTCTGGAGGTGAAAACGATCAACGACACAAGGTTCAGGAATGGCGGTCATGAAAAAGGGAGGTTGAAGGTATTGCAGTGGAGGAGACATTAACTGGATGGTGAATTCTCAATTGAATGACTTCTCTTGAACATATTGGCAACACTGAGATCGATTGGTAGCATTAGCCCCAAAAATGAATGGTGTGAAAGACCAATGGTGAAATGACCGTGAACGGAATAACCCAACCCGACTCAATCATGGTGATGGAGTGAAAGTGTCATGTTCAAGAGCAACCTGCTAACATAAAATTCTTCAAGTTTTCTTCCCTTTTTCCCCAGTCATTGCTGACTAGTACCTCTTTATTTTTGTCAAGCTTGAGGAGGATAAAATATGCTTGTTCTATAGTTTTCCCTTCGGGAAAACCTGTCGCTATGTTTTAGCGAGTCTAGCGACAGTGAAAATCTTTCTTGTCTTAGCGGACAAGTTTGTCACTATTTTTTTAACGAGTTTAACGACAAAGACAACTCGGGCCTTTTCATGTTTAGAGAGTTTGAAAAGGGATGAAAAGGAAACTCCAACAGTTCTTTTTCATAGCATAATCACTTAGGTCCGAAAAAGATTAAAATAATACAAAAGGGATGACTTTTCGATCACTTTAGCGACCTGAAAAAGACAAACGCTTGAACTTTTTTAGAAAATAATCCCTCAAGTCCAAAAAAGATTAAAATCTACATGAGGGATGGCACTTTCAATTACTTTAGCAAGCTGGAAATGCTAATAGCTCGACAATATTTTCATATTTACCGAGTCTGAAAAGGGTTTAAAGAGGACTCGTTTTTTAGGAACGAGTGGTGTCTAGGATAGCAATTGGTTCCGGGTAAGCTTGGAACTTCTCAAAACATGGTGATGTGAAGAGGGTGGCTAATAGGACCACTCGTCGTATCTGTTCCTCAAAAAGGTAAACAATCAAGTGGAAGCGTATGATCAACCAAAAGAATGCAGATGATGGCTGGAACACAACCAAGGCTCAAAAGCTGATGTAATGGAAATCACAAAGGTTATTTACTGAAGGTAGGTTCAGTTTTTAATGAGCTTGAACTCTGGGGGAACATATGCTCTGTTTGGGTGCAAGTTCATTTTTTAATGAGCTTGAACCTTGCAGAAACTATGCTCAGAGAAGTGGTCAAAGATGTTCAATTCACTGTTTAGCACATGAGATTCTTTCGACAGTCGTTTAACCTGCTCAATCACTCCATCAAATTGATTAGAAATACATATATATGTACGAAAAATTAATTAAAACTAACATTTTACTTGAAGTATGTGAATAGTAAACATAAAAAGTAGTTTTACCTTTCATTTTCATCATTTCATTTCAAATTTGGGATTTTGGAGCTCTGGAGTGGTTTTCCCCCTCAAATTTCATCAGTTGATTTCAGGAGATCCGGTGGACTATTTTTTTCTCCGTCAGGACTAGGTAGGAGCTAACCCTGAGCTCTTCATTTTCATTCCATCTTTTCTTGATTCTGAGCTAGTTTTTCCCTTTTTCTTGGCCACTGCGGTTCAAAGATCTCGTTCCTCAGTCATCACACCTAGCCTGTATCAAAAGGTGTGATTCATACTGAGCTGCCAACAGGCTAGTCAGTATGCATCCCACCTTGCTCAAAGGCAGGGTGCGATGACCGCAGAAAGGAAACTTTACACAGTGATTTTTCATCAAATTTTTGCCTGTGTTTGCTCAAATTTGGATCCTAACTCATCTTTTGTTTGCATTTCAGATTTTTGTTGGATCAAGATGGTTGTCACACAGCGTGAACGCAAACATGAAGAAGAGGACATGATTTCCTTACACGACCAGGGCACAGTTGCTGCATTACGAAACTAAGGCTTGCTAACGTTCTTCTGCATATCCAGGATGAGGCAACAAATCATTTTGTTGCAGTATTTTCTCAATGCTTGGGATTTGTTGCAGTTGAGGACATTTAATTTCTAACAGGGTTATCGAGGCGTGGTGCCTCTCTTTCACTAGCAGGATCCACCTGTGGGGGTGAATCTGTGAAAGATTACATTCATCATTTCTGTAGAGATGGATCTCAGCCCAGCAGAGATGGCAAGATCAATATCCGGGATGTCATTGATCGACCCTCAAGGACCATTTTATTTACTTTTGCTAGACTGGCTAGGTAGAGCAGCTTTACACTTGGCAAACAGATCTTACATGCAGTATGCCCTGGAATGCCTGGAACTGAAGGTGTTCAACTAGTGTGAGGCGGTACTTCCTGTCATAAAAGAACAGCTCTCCAAAGTAAAGAATGGAAGATCCAAGAATTTTAGCTATGGTTCCATATTGACTGCTTTGGCTTTGGAGAGGATTCCACTTATGCAGCCTCAGAACATTTCACTAGGATTGATAGCATTGAGGGAACCACAGATGCAGAGATGGGTTGATCTCATGGCCAGACATGCCGGTTAGTCATAGATTTCCTTCTTTGATGCCTTTTTCGAGTGGTTCGACTGTCAGGAGATGGTCTTTGCAGAGTATCTATATGTCGAGATGGATTTCCGAGGCAACCCGGATTTGGCGTTACCAGCTGGTAAGCAGTGGAGTGATATAGGTAAAATGATTTGAACACATCTTTGTTTATCAGTTTTATAATGTTTTTTGTGTTTTTTAATATTATCAAGACTAATCAAACTCATATGTGTGTGCAGATATTGGGCCAGTGCACCCAGCGGCACGCCCACGGGTAGCAGCTGACGCTCCAGTAGGAGAGGTTGTAGGGAGGGCCGTCTTTTGGGGTTTGGACATATCAGAGACCTTGTCCGTGCTGCAGGATCAAGTCGAGGGCCTCGCTCTCGGTATTCAGGATGTCAAGACCGATGAGTTACCTTTTTGGTTACAGCGCCATACTACTAGTGTGCCGAGTCGATGGACTACGCTCTTGCGCATGATCGCACAGGTGGTGACATGTTATCACTAGCATGATTAGTCTAAGATGCTTCCTTGCATTCATTTTTGAGTCTCTTGGTCATGTGACCGATTTTGTCTTGGACACAAAACATTTTGTAAAAACTATAAATAGTTATATATTTTTTATTCTTGGAGTTTTATTTTGGTTAAGTTATGCAATCCTGATTGCAAATGTCTATCTAACACATAGTTTGCTAATGAATCAGTCAATGTGTTTAAGTTTCTAGAAATGTGTTGATATTGAATAGAATCAAACTGTCTTTCCAAAATCCCGACTCTTAGGAACATGCGATAAATAGCTGGGTTTCGAATGGAATAAATGCCAGTAAGTTGTAGAATGACGAGCTATGAGTCTAGCCTGACAATAATTTGGTGTATGCCAAGTGAAATGGCATCAGAGAGAATTTTAATCAATGCACTATATTCAGCAATGTTGTTCGTCGACTGACCAATACATATCCCCCTGAAACTCACTAAGTCGTTGCTTGGAGCGAAAATGGCCCAGGCTACAGAAGATAGGTTCTGCGTTCTACGACTAGCTCCGTCGACGTACCCAATGAATGGTTCCAAAAAGTTTGACATCTGCAACAAATGCGAAGTGGATTACCTAACCAAAACGATAACTCTAACAAAAAACACAAAAATGAAATAAAAACATATTTACAATGAGTTTACTACACTTAATCAAGCATAGTAACATTTAAGATACAACCCATTTCGGGGTTGCGATAGTGGAATCCCATCATAATCAACCAGCTCATAGGCTCCTTTTTTCAATACCCATTTGACAATGTAGGGGCCCATCCATAATGGTTCGAATTTACCCGCTCCTAATTTGTCAGAGTCCTGATCGTAAAGCAAGACCAGGTCACCTTTTGAGAAGACACGAGGCTTGACATTTTTGTCAAATTGCGCCTTGACATGTTTCTTATGTGCTTTGTTAGCCAATGCAGCATCACGATGGGTTTCATCCAGGTGGATTAGTTCCAAGAAACGAGCCTCTTCCTTAGAAGTTTCAGGAAGCAGATCAATTGCAAGCTTGAGGGATGAGATTTCGCACTGAATTGGTAAGATAGCTTCCAAACCATACACCAACTAAAAAGGCGTAAATCCGGTCACATTTCTCATTGAAGTCCTATATGCCCACAGAGCTGAGTACAGGATTAAATGCCAATTCCGTTTGTGGACTCCAATCATTCTCTGCAACATGCGCTTTAGGACCTTGTTGATTGCTTCAACCTGTTCGTTATCCTGTAGATAATATGGAGTAGAACTATCGTGGGACAGCCCTAATTTGGCAGTCAATTCAATCATCATGTGATTGCAGAAATGCGATCCATGGTCTATGACTATAGCCTATGGAACACCAAATCTAGAAACTACATGATTAAAAAAGAAAAGAGCAGTCGTTTTGTCACTGTTGTTTAATGTAGGCATCGCTTCGGCCCATTTTGTAAAATAGTCGACAACGACTATGATATACCCATGCCCCCCGGCCGAGGTGGGGTTACATGTCATGAAATCAATACCCCATTTAGTGAATGGCCCCTCCCATGCTCAATTCCTAGCATTTCTTCATATGACCATGCAAAGACATCTCTGAATTCGCGAAAGAGAGCACAATAAATTTCCAGTTGTGTTGGAGAACAAGATTTGCCAACGTGAATATTCTCTACAACATTAGGTTTGGTCGAGATATTAATGGCGATAGTTTCTTCAATATTAGATAGATTTCGCTTGGAATCCACTGTATTTACAATATTTGATAGAAAATCAAAAACTGAAGGGTGATTGAGGTCGCTTGAATAATATTCATTGTTATCTTGAAGGTGGGAACGATGGTGGTAATCTTCCTACGATGTCTCTCCTATCATCATTGACTGGATGATTCCTTCGTTTGTAGAATGTACTAGAGACCAAGGATCAGAAGACGTACCATACTCTAGAGACCTATCTATCCAAACACTCGTTGAGTGCTGATTTGGGTTTGCTGCCCAGGCCCAAAAAATTGATTGCTACAAAGATTCTATGGGGCTTGGGGGTAATACCTCATTGTCAAAATGGTTAGAGTTCTTCTTAACCTTAGATGATGTAGAAGAGATCATATGACAAGTTTCCATTGTGGCCACTTCTACAAGACTAGGTGGAGGTGGGAGGGAAAAAGTACCCATTAAGGAAAGGTCTTTTAGGAGACCTACTCCGACATTTTGAAGTGATTGAGAGTTTCCATGGATCAATGGAATGCTTCCAGTAGCTTGTGAACTGTTAGGAAAAAAGGCTAGTTGGTCAACGATTGTAATTCCGCTTTGGAAGGGAAATGCAATCTTTCTAAAATATGTAGACACAACGGCAACCATAACTTAAATCTAGGGCCTTCCCAGTAAGATATTGTAATCAAGGTTTCCATCAATGACCTTGAATTCAATCTCTACTGTCTTGCCCCCCCAGTTCTACTTGCAAGTTACTTAAAATCCCATATGGTGTGTATCTTCTTCCATTGAATGCCTTTAATGTCGTTGATGATTGCAACAAGGGTGGTGAACCTAAATTTTTCTAGCAACTCATTGACATAATACAGGTAGATGCCCCCTCATCAATGATTGTTCGATGAACAGTTTTATTGAGGGATTTTACCTGTATAAGGAAAGAGAGTTGGGCCAGTAAATGAGGTGTATATCCTTTATGGTTAAAGGCCACAATATTGGAATCCACTGGGTCAATCCCACCTATTGCTGATAACAAAGCCTACTTTTGGGAGGGGCAATTTTGCAGTACTTCAAGTGTCGACATAACAGATGGCGATTGAGCCAGATCCTCCGCTATATTATAATTCTGTGCCACTCGTACACGAGGATTAAATGTCGATTTATTAACGACTCCCTTTGGTGGCTTTATTGTTAATTTAGGAATGATGGGTGGAACAACTTCAGGCAAAGTCATTGTCGAACTACTGGGTTGATCTGTAGCCTTGTTGTTCGACAATGGTGGATTCCCATAATCTTTATTCCTTGTCGATATCAAAGCATCATTTTGCTGTTTTGAGATGGATAGCATAAGCACTTGGGATGGAGAAGCTTGATCGATAGCAACCAGATTGGTTTCTAGGCTCAAAAATGGATCAGTCAACACCACTGAGGCATTTGAAGTCTTTAAAAAAATTTCAACCTAAGCTCGATGTGGAAAATATTTCGTGAAATGCTCGTTGTCGCATATGAAACATGGATAACAAGGTTTCTTTTGCCCAGTAGGGTTTTGAGAAGATTTTTTAGGAGTTGCATTCTCCTGTTTCTTCTTATTATTTTTCCCTTTCTTCTTGCCCCCTGGTTGCTTTGGATTCTTGCCCTTGTCAGATGACACGGCATTAATCTCTGAGGCAAGAGGTTTGTCATTTGCTTTTTGACTAGAAACTGCAAGGGCTTTTTTAGATGGAGCCTTTGTGGTTTGCGTGCTTGAGACACCTATCACACCATCACCGGCGTGAGAGTCCCTGTTTGATTTAGGAGGGGGTGGAACGGAAAATTCTGGTCTAGGAGCGTCAGGAATTTTGTCGTAGAGTGTGCCAGACTGAGTATAGATCAAGTCTAAATATTGGGCACAAGCAATGACTTGCTCTTCAGTGACAACTCCTCCTTTTGTCACATCCTCGGTTATAGAAGGCAATAAGGACTTAATAAATCATTCAGCTAAAAGTTGATGAGGAACATACGTCTTTACCATTCGACGACGACGTTGTCGGTCATGAATATGATCGGATATGTGAGTAGCCGTAGTCTGTTTAAAATTGGTAAGGAGTTCTGTTCCTGTTTTGTACCTTATGGGTAACTAAAAATGGGTTAAAAAAGTAGTGGCAAGGGTGTTGAAGTTATTGAACGAAGCTCTAGGCAATTCAATATACCATTTCGCTACCGGACCAGTGAGTATTCTCTGAAAAAGGCGAAGCCTAATCGAATCATCATTCAGGGTGTTAGATGAACACCACAAATGAAAAGTCATTACGTGATTCGATGGATCTTCACCTGGATTTCCATTGAGTTTAGGAATATTGGAGGGAAGTTTATGAGGAGTCGTTGGCCACCAAGGGGTGTAAGCAATTGGATCATTAGTCAGCTAGTTCAAATCTGATAATTCTAGAGTTGCTACAAAAGGCAACTGTTGATTCAGGTTAGGCGAACCATACCCAAGATAAGATGGAATTGCCTGAGCAGTAGGTCTTTGCATACTAGTATAATGTATCTGATGCTGGTAAATTTGATAAGGTTGTTGGACATAACCATTATAGTATGGTTGTTGATAACCATTTTGAAAATGCGGTTGTCCATTACCTACAAAGCCTTGTTGCTCAGGTCCTCGGTAAGTTTGCTGGAATTGCAGTTGTTGGTATTGTACTAGCCATGGTTGTTGGACCATTTGTTGTTGCCCAATACTCGAAGATTGACCAAGATGTGGAGTGATTATACCTGTTTGAGCCTGAGTCGTTCCAGGTAAGGAAGCACTAACCTGAGGTTGTGCTTGAGCCGTAGATACAAGAGGCTATTGTATTGCAACCTGAGAGACTTGAGGTTGACACACAATAGAGAGTGCTTGTACTTGCGACACAGTCACAATAGCGGGTGTAGTGGGAATATTCAACACAGGTTGGGTCGGTTGCATTGAATATACAACCCTTGGTTGTTGAGGCAGTATTAGTACCCAACCACTGGATGTAATTCCATTTTGACCTAAATTTTTTTGTAAAACTCTCATATGGTTTTTCTCCAAGTGGGAACAATGAAAAAGCATACTGCCCTCCATATGGCGGAAGTCTAATGTTCAAAGGATATATCGGTCTTTGAAGACTGGTCTGCCCAAATTGATACTGGCATGCTGGATCAACATGCTGAGTTTCAACATAAGAAATACCAGATGGGACTCCAAATGAACAAATCAGAACATACCATGTCATCGAAACAGCCCCTGAATGGACTCCGGCTAGTGATTGATAACTAGTCAGGACAGATGGTATACCAACAAACATTGTAGGAATGGCAGTAGGAAGCTCTGTCGTAGTTGTATCAGATGATACAATCCTAGATGTTGATGGTTTCTCAAAAATATTTAGTCTATCCAAAAGATTTTCTAGCAATTCGACAGGAACTTGCGATGAAGGATGATTAAAAGAACCAACTTCAGGAGTAGAAGGATATAAATGAATCCTAGTTCCAAAATGTAACGGGGTACTGGATGGAGGATCCTCTACTATCTCCTCTATAGCAATCAGACCAGGTGGAAGAGGTAGACTATCAGGTCCGTAAAATATTTATAGAGTCGAAGAAGGTATAGCTTTTGCAGTGACAGATACTGGAGGGGTGACACCTTCTGAATTATAGAATTCAACTTCCAGATATTCAGGTAAGTGAACTTTAGTTTCTGGATCAACTCTAGATGGAGTTGTTTCAGGTATAGAAGTGTCTAGCATTACACTAGGATCAGTTCTAATGTCCTGTTGTAACTACGGAACTTCTCCTCTAAAGGCAGATGTACCAGAAATGATCGGAGTAACTATAGTCTCAGATGATGTTGAAACACAAGTTTCAAATAAACCAGGTGAATTGGACTCAGTTAAATGAGACCGTTTTTCCCAGAATGGCTTCATTTCCAGAGTCAAAGACGGTTGACTCGCTAGTCTTCGCGAATGACGGGGTTTTGATTGACTTTCTTCCACAATTGCGGATTACTTGATCAACTAAAAATTAAGGGGAAAATAATGTTATTCCAAAATTAATAAATTTTAATGACGATTTGACACAACTTTGCTTTTTCAATTTTTAAGAGTCGAGAAAAAGCTAAAGATGACTCTAGTCCCCTTCGATTTTTAATGAGCCTGAAGTGACAAGTGCTCAGATGAACCTTTTCTTTTAAAGAGTCGAAAAGGAATGAAAGTGACTACTTTGGAGATCTAGACAGAGGGATTACCAAACCAATCGCAAAACTGCAATATACACCTTGGTGATAAATTAAAGAGAAATTACCAAGGACTTATGTACGACAGTCAATCTTCCTGAATGCTATGTTCAGTGCATTGCGATCGATAGGGTGGCAGACACGACTTCCTATGGATAAACGATATAAGCCTATTGTGGTCTCCCAAAATATACTCGACGGTATGGGGAGCACAAATCTGTACTAGCACTTGTCGTATCAAAGAGGAGGAATCACCCAACCTTTGATGAAAACGATAGTTACTAGATTTTACGACGCCGGAACACGTCTCTAGCCTAAACCTCTAGATGTGTTGCGTTAGGTTCCAAAGCATTGTTAAGTTCATTGAAATTTATTTTAGAGTTGATCTTGTTTAAAAGTTTGCCTTTCAATGGTTCACCGCGTGATGTAGATTTAAAATTCCTAAATATGCAGTCTACAATGATAAACAATCGTTGTTTATTTTGATCAATGAAAATCCTAGCTACTAAGGAAAGAAGATTACGATTCTTTCAAACAAAGAGAAAAGAGCACACATTAAATGCACTTTTCCTAAATCATTTTTCGCACACAATCTAAATGCAAATGCAAATGCATGTATTTGTTTTCGTTCTCTTTAATGTGAAAATGCCAAAAAAATAAAACTAAATGTAGTAAATATCTGAAATATTTTTACTCAAAGCGACATTTCGACAATTTCTTTTTCAAAATAGAAAGGAAGGCTAAACAACACTTTTCAATTTCGAATAGAAAATGCTTTCGACACTTCAAATATCAACAAATCAAATCAAATACATGACAAAAAGTTCAATCAACTAACCAAAGAAGGAAGACTCAATGACACTTCTCTTTTTAACACAAAACGACAGTTACGACACTTTTTGTACCAAAACGACAGTTTGTTTTAAGCAACTTTTCGACAAAGGATCGTAAATGATGGACAAATACATAAAAACATTTACTAATCCTAATCAATGGAGGCTAACCTATCTGAGCAAGGAGGGTCGAGTAATGAGGTACTGTTCATAAGTAGCGAAACAACTAAACAGAGCTAAAAACAAGGACAAAAACCCCAAATTTCAAGAAGGGAAATAGGCTCAATCAGTCATCGCGCTTGGGCTTCACAGAAACAAGAATGCATTACACTTTCTAGACTCGGGAGGGGTGAGGCATACTGGCAGACAGTGACAGACAGTGCGATCAGCCAGGGAGCACAACTGAGATGGGTTTTGGCTCAAATCTGTAGCTGATTTCAGTGAGTTAAGATGAGCTATGATAGACAGTAAAAATCAAAGTACAGAGGTATGATCTTGAGAGGTTACTGAGCTACCACAAGGGCATCTAGAATGTTTGTAAGTCAAATGTTCAGTTCATTAACTAAACCGGAGATTGACTGAAGCAGCATTCACCTACTATGCAATTGCAGAGCAAGAGCACATCGTAGGCTATCTGGCTAACTTCAGGCCCCGTCTATAGTTTATAAAACAAACAACAATAACCAACAGACATCTATTCGCTCCCCAGTGGAGTCGCCATTTTGTTTCTGGGAAAACTAGTGTCTTTTCAATCAACTAGCCCTCTAGGATTGGTAGTTATCCTAGAAACAAACAATTTAAAGAAATTTGTGATTTCCTCTATGTATGATAGATAAGAGAGAGGCAAAGGAACCAACCTGGATCTTCCGCTTAACTCCTTGCTTGATCTCTCTCTCCCTTGACAGAGCTTGCACCTCTTCTCCTACTTCTCCCGCTTAGAGAATACCTGTAGAAACAAAGTGACAAAACACCATCAAAGAATCTTCATCTATTATATCATAAGCATTGTAGAATCAGAAATACAATGAAAATACAATAGCATTCACAATTAACAATATTCACAAATACACAATTGTATGGAGGAAAACTCAAAGAACTTTATTAAAATAGAAAGGAGAATTACAACCCAGCTGTCTGATCCGGCATCATCCTCCCAGCATCAAAGGCCTCTTCACCTCATGAAAAGCAAGATCACCCAAAAATGCAATGCTCTTTCTCAGTATAAACTATCAGCACTTCCTTACAAATTACAAAATTCCAGCCTCCAGATCTCTCAGATGAGGGATCCATTTATAGATGTTTGCAAGGTGTGAGTCATCTCTGGGTTTTTGATTAGTGTCATTCCACTTGTGGTTTTTGGTTTCACTTGGATATTTCTTGGATCTCTTACTCATGCCTGGGCGAATTTAGAGAAACAAGTGTCATATGAGAAGTTTCTAGAAGATTCCATGAGCATCCACTTAGCAAACTGTCTCGAACATTTGTCCATCCTCGCTCATCGCACCCTACAAAAGGCCTCATCAGTATGCATCACACCTGGCTAGTGTAGAAGTCAGTATGCATCGCACCTTGATAGTGGAGCAGTCAGTATGGTCCTGTTTTAGCCAGTTTTGGATGGTTTTTCAGGTGGAACTTTTGGGGAATGATGTAATCGGTTGACCATGATCTTTTAGGGTATGAAACAACACTTTTAGGGGTTAAAGAGCCCTAGTTTATCGACATATAAGATTGGGGTTGAAGTGCCCAAATATTTCTATAACACTATGAGGTCCCACTTATTCAGCCTTTACAAGTTCCTTTTCAATCTCAATTGCTTGTACAACTTATTCCTCAAATTTCAGTAGGACAGACTGTGTATGGCATGGCACAACCTCAATCAAACCCTGTTTATCATGGGTCAATGCAAACTCCCATTGGGTAATAGTATAGACCTTATCAAAATATTCCTCAGTTTCCTGTTCAACACCAAAAAATTCATGATTACCCTAGGGATGGTCAAAAAGTTCATTTGTATTATGGTTATCAGAATCCTCCTTATTTTGGTACCCAAGTTCCTTATTACTAGAACCCTCCTTATCCAAGAATGAAAATGCCTATTTCCTAGGCTATTCCTTCATATCTAGGTCATCCCCTGCCAAACTTTAATCAGTAGTTGCCTTTTGTGGACACTCTTGAATTTCCATATTTGACTTGGTTCACCAATGACCTCATCGCTCATTCACCTTGTGCACCAATTATTCCTATCAAATTTCGATATGATATCCCTAAATTCAATGGGAATCTCACAGAAGACCCGTCGACACATGTCCTGACATATCATATATAGTGTTCATCAAACTCCCTTACCAGTGATTCTATTTGACTTCATCATTTCCAAAGAATGCTTACAAGTACCACTGCTAAATGGTATATTGAGTTACTTAGAGCTTCATTCCATGATTTCATCTCCTTAGCCACAACCTTTCTCACACACTTCCAATTTCCCATAAGATACAAAACTAGAACAAAACTTTTAACCAACTTCAAATAATCTGATTCCACTCACATTTTAGATCACATTCATGAGTGGAGGTGTCAATAGAAGATGTGGCCAAAGGTGGAGTCGTGAATGACAAGAAAGTAATTGCTCATGTGAAATTTTGGATCTAGTTTATACCCAATTCGTCACACTCTATGATAAGCTACCAAATGCTCTGAGACCTTCAAATATTGTTCCTCCTCTGCCTGGTAAAGAATATCATGTTGCTGATAGCATTATTGGTTCTACCAGCTCACAAATTTCGAGTAAACCATCTGGTATTTCTCTAGCCGCATCTGTTCATAACCCTTAATCCCATCCACCTGCGACTTCTGCTTCCGAGATAAATGTCATTTCATCTAATGAAGGCAAGTCTCTATAGAAAATTGGAATAAATAAGAAAGGAAAAGGTAAGAAAAAGAAAGATCCATCTCTGTAGGATAAACAAACAAATCAATCTTTTGATGAGAAACGGAAGCCTCGATATCCTTGCTTGATTCGCAACAAGGAACACTTTACACATGAATGTCCTCACCGCATTGAAGTGAATCAATTTCTTAAGTCCTCCACTTCTCCTGCAGTGTTAACTAACCCGTTTCCTAATCAAGAGACTCATATGGTTGCACGAGACCCATCTTCCTCTAACATGGTTTTGATGCTTTCCTCCTTAAAGCCAAGATCTGATGTTTTGGTAGCTACTCGGAACAAGGATTATGATAATGTGAATCCACCGAATGGTCAGGCTACTAATAAACTTGCCAGTTCAACACCATCCTTGTCAGATCCAACTCTGTCATCAATTCCTACTGAATTGACTATTAAACCTCCAAAGGGAATTATTCATAAGTATGCTTTCAACCCTCATGCAAGAGCCGCTCAAAATTATAAAGTAGTTGAAGACTTGGATCAGTCTCCATCAGCTATGTCAACTCTTGAGGTGTTGCAACACTTATCTTCCCAAAAGAAGGCTTTACTTTTAGCTATCGGACATGTGGAATCATTGGATTCCAACCTCGTTGTTTTCTCTCATGAAAACTATACCCCTCAGCTTCTAGCACATTTAGATTTTATAATCCAAGTCATCATCTGCGATAAGAATATTCATCATTCTATCGCAGATGAGGGAGCCTAGACTTGCATTATGTCCATGTCTTGATGGAAGTCAATTAGTTCTCCTCAATTGAGTCAATCAAATACCACATTGAAAGACTTAGATGGAAGGACATACAAACCTTGTGGGATTTTGATCTCCCTACAAGTTGAATGAGATGGAAAAACTATGTCCATAGAAGTTGAATTTATTTATGGAACTCTCGATTACAATCTTCTACTGGGACGCATGTGGATTTATGCCATGGTTTCTATCTTTTCAACTTACTCTCGAATTATCGCCTTTCCTCATAAAGGTGGGATTGTAGACATAGATCAACTCCCCTCTTTCTCCTCTGATTCACATGTTACTAGAAGTGTCCCTCTTGTAGGGGAAACTCTACAATCATATCAACATGTCAGAGTTGTATTATTGAAGGATTCTTCACTTATGGGATCCTTTTAACTCCCTCCTCCTCTCTTTACCGAAAAATCATCTTCGGTAGCCTATATCAACATGATATCATTTTCTATTATCATGACTGATCCATGGATTGTACGAGATGAAAATGACATCGAAAATTTTGGTGGCTGAATGTTGCTAAGCCCCATTGATCTAGATTACAAATCCATTTATTTGGCTTTGAGGTTTCTTCCTTTGATTTGATTAATTGGGTAGATATACCATTGGATTATGGTACATATTTCGATCCTTTCTCATGTGTATTCCCTATCAATGAAATCATCATGGAGATCATGATGTCAGACGATGTGTCATGGGATGAACATCATCATTGTTCCTCCTTACCTGATTCCATTGAGGATCATCTTAGTGATGTATACTTACCTAATTTTGTCGAGACTTGTATGCATCCTGTTGTCACTGTTGGTCCTTTTACGAACTAGGGTATCAACTTTATGACATGTAACCCTCACTCGGAAGGGGGGAATGATTATATTATTGTTGTAGTTGATTACTTTACTAAATTGATGAAGGAGATGCTTACATTTAACAATGCTAGCATAACAACTGCATACTTATTTTTCAACCACGTCATCGCACAGTTTGGTGTTCCACAAGCAATAGTTACAGATCATGGAAAGCATTTCAGAAATCATATGATAACTGAACTAACTACCAAGTTAGGACTTTCCCATGAAAGTTCCACTCCCTATTATCCTCAAGTTAATGGAAAAGTTGAGGCCATCAACAAAGTTCTTAAGACGATGCTTCAACAAATGGTAGGGGTTCACAAATCAGACTGGCATTTTCTCATTTATGCTGATTTGTGGGCATACTGAACCTCAATCAGGACTGCTACCAGATTTACACCATTTCAATTGTTATATGGTCTACAATATATCCTCCTAGTTGAATGCAAAATTCCATAATTGAAACTAGCCATTAGAATTCTTCCTACCACTTCTGTAGAAGAGGAGTGTCTTTTACATCTGACTCATTTAGATGAAACCAGACGTGATGCTACTATAGCTAATGAAGCTTATAAAATATGCATCAAGGTGTAGTATGACAAAAGTATAAAGCCTCGTGTCTTCTCAGAAGGAGACCTTGTTCTTCTATATGACCAAGAGTTTGATAAGTTAGGTTTAGGAAAGTTTCAACCCAGGTGGTTAGGTACATACATTGTCAAGCAAGTCCTTGCAAAAGGGCCTACGAGTCAGTATATTTTGATGAAATTCCCTTGGTGTAGCCTAGAAATGAGTTGTACCTCAAAAAATACTATGCTTAATATCAAGTGTATTTTCATTGTGTACATACTGTCTATAGGTGTGTTGAGTGTGTTTGCAATGTGTCTTTTCAAAGTTTTATATAGTTTCTATTGATTCCATTTTACGTTTGGTTTGCAAATGTTAGTATCTCTTGAAACTTTTATCAGTTATGTTGATGGTGACAGTCGTAGTACTCAAAACTTATCTTCTGTAGCATGGGCTATATTTTCTCCAAATGGCGAGTTAGTGAGTCTGCAAGGGATTTTTATTGGTCACTCCGCCAACAACATCATTGAGTATATCATAGTGGTCGAGTTACTCTCTGATGCTATTGCACATGGTATCTGTTGTTTAGTCGCCAGAATTGACTCACAACTTGTAGTAATACAAGTTGCTAGTGTCTATTTAGTTAGAAGTCCCACCATATTATGCATAGTTTTAAGAGTTCGCCTTCTAGAAAGACATTTCAATTTCATACAATATGAACACATTTCTAGAAATCTAAACATATTGGCAGATGCCCTAACTAATCATGTTTTAGATAGACTTTTGCGACAAATGTAATTAATTTTCAATTCATATCACATCATATTGAAAGTACAATAGAAACCCAAAAAACACTGAATCTATAGATATATATATATATATATATATATATAAATTTTGGTTTTACAAAACTTAGTGCCGGAGACACATATGGCTACATCTCCCATATGAAAAACTACATGCAGAGAAAATCAAAGGTGTTCATGATCGAATGACACTGCACAAGCCATCTTGTGCAGTAGTCGACCAATATGGCTAGGCACTCTCATAGTGTATCGCTGAAGCCACAACAGAATATGGTCGATTGCGGTATCATTGATACATTGTGTAAGACCCTCTATGTGGCTCTTTATCTCTGATAGGACCTTTGCTACATTAGGATCTAATAGTATATCCTTTCCTACCGCAGTGACCTGGGTTGGTTCTACTCCCTCCTCCTATTGTTGTTCCTCTGCAGAATGGAGATATGAAGCACCAATAGGTCGAACTAGTCCCATATCTACATGAAACACCAATATTTTAGTCTCGGAAACATCAAAAAACACAAAAAAATTATGAAGTTTTCAAAACGTAAAAGGTCAAAATTTCTTACCTGAAGCACCCCATTCCTCACTCTTAGGAAGCACAAGCTCAGTGTCATCACAGAAATCCATGCCTAAGGATAATCGTTGATCATAATAAACTATCTGCACATCCATCCGAGGAAGTCTGGTGACAAGCTGATCACCGATGGCTCTGCATGTTGGAACATGTGACCTATCCACCTCCTCATCTGTGGCACCCTCAGATCAATAGGCTCAAGTGTAATATTCTGAGGCTGAAGTAATGGAACCCACTCTAGTGCAAAGGAAACTAAGATCACATCGTACCCACAGTTATTTAGTTTTCCCTCTTTTGCTTTAGATAGTTGTTCTTTCATATTGACCAGAACTCCCTCTCTCCATTTGAAAAGTGTTAGCTCTAGACACCCTAACCCATATTGCATGTATGATCAGATTGCTACATGTGATGTTGAGATACTTGCCAATATTGCAACAATGAATAGGATTGTTCTCAAAGGTAAATGTGTCACATCGCGTATGTGGATCTTTCCATCCTTGGTTGGCTAGGCTCGAGGTCTGAAATAGGTATTTATGTAATATTTCACAGTTTATCCACCTGTTCTCCAACCTAGGAGAGAGATGGGGTCACCTCTCATGGAAAAACATGTCAGAAAGTAGTTGTTTTCTACCTTTATCTCGAGCAGATGTTCCCAAAATTTGAATGCTTGTGCCTAAACATCTCATGATCGAACAAATTACTTTAACAATTCCATCTGTTGCCTCATACAAGGAAGCCGGAATCATTTTAGTAACCCACAATTCCTTAATGCCTTTATGGTAGCATGATCATTTGTTGCATTCAAATCCTATTCCTCATGTTCTCTTTCTCTCCACATGAAATCCATTTTATGTTGATGAACCCTTGAAACATCAATAAGAGATTCATTAGGATCCTTTTCATACAAAAAAATTGACACATTTTGAGGAAAAACTGTTGAACAAACTTTGGATTTGCACCCAACACACCCCAGAAGAGAAAACCATGGTGTTGCACCTTGGTCTGCAGTGTATGACTGCGTAGGTGCAATGTAGACTTTGACCATCTGGGCCTGCATTTGTCCTAGGGAAAAATTTTAGAACCCTAGGGCCCTTAAAAACTCAAAAAGTTTGCATGAAATCATAAAATGGAACCACATAAAGAAAGAGAAATGTTTTAACTCCTACCTAGAAGTGACGGTACTCGAAATGGTCCACTAGTGGTACTCATAACTCTCACTATTGAAGGTAAATGTGCAATGGTAGAGATGAACAATCATTTTTTACTATATATGATCATATTTTCATTATTTTATTCATATTTAATGTTTTGACCTAGTCATGATTCATTTGTACTATGAAACGAGTATGTTTAATCCTTTATGTGTTATTCAGAAGGTCGAGAACTATTAACAAATTTTGTTATGCCTTAAACAAGCTATTTTGACTGAAGACTACACTTTTATCTCTTTTTCAAACTCTTTAAACCCACAAAAAAGGAACCCCTTGGAGTCCTCTTTTAGCTCTTTTCAGACTCCGAAAAAATGAAAAGATTGTTGAGCACTTTTCTTTTCGAATTTGGAAAAGTAAATGAAAAAATTCCTACTCAGTACAAGTTTACCCCTTTTCCGAACAGAGATAGAATAACTACAAAAAAAGAATACCTTAGTCGAACATGGCTAAGAGGTTCTCTTGTGTATTGTTTTCTTCCTTTTCGGACTTAACAAACTACCTACGAAAAGGAACTTCTGGAGTTTTCTTTTTCGCCTCTTTTACAAACTCTCTAAACATGAAAAATAAGTCAAGTTTTCACCCTCACTAGACTCGTTAAAACATCGAACAATGAGGAACGTGTCGAACATGACAATACCAAACCACTCCTTCTTGTAGTTCGTTAAATATACTCAAAGAGATTCATCCAAAGGATGAACTTACAGATGAAGCATATGTTATCCTCCTTAAGCTTGTTAAAAAATAAATAGGTACTGACTAGTATGGTTGGGAAAATTGGGAAAATAGGGTACTCCATTTGTTAATGGAAGCAAGTCACTCTTGAACACGACACTCTTCTACTTCATCTCCATGGTTGTTGGGTTGGGTAATATGCTTCTCTTTTAGTTCATCATACCTTCACAGAACCTCCATTTCAGTTTTGGGTCAATGTTTCCAACTCCATTCAGTGTCGTCGGTGTGTTCAAGAGAATTCATTCAGCTTATATCCATTATAATACTCTTAAGCCTTCATTCCATTTTTTCCTTTCATGATCTAGTTCCATATAAACATCTTTTTGATCATTTTGTCTCAATCATCATACCCGTTTCGTGTCGTGGATGGGGGATACATCAAGGCCCTCTTGTGATGGGTCACTAACTATTGACATCAACAAAATATCTAGGAAGTTAACTTAGAAACACCCATCAATACCTTGGTGCTTGCATACATCAATGGAAATTTTCCTTTCTCTTGGCAACAGGTTTACATCATTGGCCTTCGATCAAAATATTTTGTGTTATGTTTGACACCAATTCATTATTCACACCATATAGATTGTACTTGAGTGCCTTGGGAGCCATTAACATCATCGATGGTTTCTCTCGCATCCATTAATGACTTACATCATTGGCCCGTAATTAGATGGTGTCTAGCATGTTCGACCTAAGCTCATTGATTCACATGGTTAGAATCAAATGAGATAGAATACCTCGGATCTATTTTCCGCCATCCGGGCTACGATTTCAGGATTATACGAGATCACCATGTATGGTGACCATGATCATATTTACAGTCATCCAGTCATGGGTCCAGCATTAGTCATCAGTGGGCATGTATTTTGATCATACTACATGTAATGTTAGCTTATGTTTTGGGTATGGGTATGCCTCCCTCGGAAAAAGGATGTCATGATGTAAATGTATTGTAATAGAAGACGATCTCTCTGGCTGTTCTTGATCCCGACTTGTCACAAAGGTAAAGCACTTCAGTCATCAGTCCTCATCTTTGACTTTGTGCTTTAGGGGGAACTCTGTTATAGGCAATTTTTCAAATCCGATCAATAGACCTCCTAATGGGATCAATTAACATCATATTCCCCCTTTACATCAACATTACACAAAGCCCTATGCATGAATCTCTCATTACCCAAAGTTTATGCCCTAAACTACATCATCTGAGCCAGTTTTAGAACCAACGCTAGCTGGTCTCCTGCTGGACTGCATTCACTTACAAGTTGCTCCATTGTGGCATGCGTTGATCACCTACAGGTTGCTCCCCTTTGCACCCAAATTGGTTATAGAAACTCAGGGAAAAGAGAGAGAATCTCGAAGCTTCCATTTTCAGAAGCTTCTAGGATATGTTGTAATCATTTACCTCATATAAAACATTCAGATCCTATCCTATCCTACCTTGGAGTTTCCATCCCTTATCCTTAGATCACATCCTCCCATCAAGAGTTGATCTAAAACCTTATGTTGGTAACTGGATAAGAAATCCCAACTTGCCCCACTCCTCTATATATTTAGAACCTTCCATTTACAAGAGGTTGGATTTTGGAGAGTGATTCTACCATTATGCTACTATTGTGAAAGTGATATTTTCGTGCATTTAGGGTGATTGGAGGTGCACTTTGTGACAAAGGAAGGACAAGTCAACAACTTGGAGGAGCTCTTCTACAATATCAACACCTATTTATGGTTGTAACTCACTCCTTTTATATAAATACAAAGAGTTCTTTATTTTCCTATATGTGATGTCGTTATTTCATGCATTTCAATACCATGTTGATCTGTTGAATAAAGTAGATAGATGATGCTACATAGATCTCATAGTTTCTTGACTTGTGTTGTCTAGTTGTGCAACTTCTAATTTTGGCAATTGGAACTGGGATTGGAGTATTCAAGCCAAAGAAGCAGCAAAATGTATGACAAATTCCAGGTAGGTTTCATCCCTTCATCTACTTACTTTAAGGAAAACATTGGGTCCTTTGTCTTTTTGTTGTTCTAGGTCAGTCCACCAGACCTAGGGGAGATATTTCTGCCCGCAGTCATAAATCCAGCATAACACCGTCAAAGAATACCATCGATATTACTAAGGGATTGGCTAAGGCTTATACTATATAAGGAGATAACAATCAAGTGTTAGAGCGTGCATATGATGAATGACTTAATCTGAAATAGGAGTGCACCAAGGAACATGGAGATGGATCATATCTAATAGCTCTGAAATGACCACATAGCGAATATTCTGTTTATGGTTTTATAAATCCGTGATGATAATATTATGATGTGGGTCTGTAATAGTTTGCATGTCGTGATTTGGGTGTGACAAATGTTGTGTTGCCGTGAAGGTATGTCTTAGTGATTATAGATCTATACATGGGTTTTACACTAAAAATTCGCGTACATACACGGATCCTCTATTATGTATTCAGATATATGTTCTACATTATGGACATATCTGTACACAAATGTGGTCAATGATAACCACGTAAATACGTGGATATGATTTATAAGAGTCGCATACATCTACTAGGGTTTTGCAGTATGAGCTATTAATGATGTCTGATTAGTTCTATTATTTTTATTGTTGTCTGTCAATGGTGTCTCTCACATGATAATCTGTGTTTAATAGTTTTGGTTGGGTTGAATTGGTTATGGAATTATATGTTGACTAGAGATGATGCTTCTATGTGATGATCTGTATCTAGTTCAGTGATCTGTGATGGTTTTAGTATGTGATTGATTCATGTGACAGTGATTTTGACTCAGTTGTTCAGTACTTTGAGATATGTATGCAAGTCCTCTTAAGGATAAGTGCGTACATACATGGGTATTAATCAAAACAATAACGTATATATTATGACATATGGTTGATAATGGTTTTCAGTGGCAGCAATTGGTTTCTGTGATGGGTAACAATGTTTGACTTCACTTATTGATGAGTAGTTGTGCATTGATATGATAAATCCCAGTTTAGTTTGATCTAGTTCTATTGATTGATTAAGATCCAATGATTTCTTCAATGATTCAATTGGTTCAGTGAGTGGGTGATTTGATATAGTGATTGGCTTCATTATTTTTATTTGGAAATGGGCTTAAATGGTGGTAGTGGATCGAGTCTATAGGTTTGATTTTTTGGGTCAGGTGGATCCAATATGAAATATTATGAAATGTGGTCTACAGAGGTGCTAAGGGTTGGAGACTTCAGTGAGGGAGTTGAAGGTTCCTTCAAGAGATAGCTAGTAAATCTGATCAGGGGATTGGAGCTCGCTTCCGGTGGGTGCCAATAAACGAGATTGGGGGGTTGGAGCTCCCTTCTAGTGGGTGCTAGAGAACAAGTGAAAGTTGTAGCCTTCTGCAGGTGGGTGCCTACGTACTGGTATGAGTTTGTGCTCGTACAAGATTGTAATATGTTTTCCTTTATAATAAAATATGAATACATGGACGATGACAACGGTGGATTTCTCCCACATTGGGTTTCCCCCTAAAAATCCTGGTTTCCTCATATGCTGATGAGTTTCTTATGTGGTGATGATTTATTATATTCTTACTACTCATGGTTACTATTCAATTAAAGGCTAATGAAGTACAGACATATTGGTTAAAGTAGAACATATGATGAAATATATGAAAAATTAGCTAACTAGATATACATTGTTTTCCTTCATCATAGTTGCGTACATACGCTAGTTTACTTAATGAAAGTAGTGTACAGAAATATGAATAAGAAATTGAAAGGTTTAAGTGAGTTTTAAAATATTGATTCACCTCTCCCCCTCTCAATATTTTTCCCAAGAAATTGGACCCAAAGGATTCAATATGCATATTCAACAAATTTTAATGAATGGATTCATTTAAATTATTTCAGACAAATGCTAGTTCAAAGTTAAGTGCACACAAGTTAACCTAGTTCTTTTTTAAAGAATGTATATGGTATTTCTCTCTTTTAACGCGTTGATAATTTTATTGTATAGTATATGTAATTATGAGTATTATAAATCCTATAAAATTAAAATTATTATTGTGTTTGGGATCATATCTAATCCGTGACACTTTTTTGCCATGTTTCACAAAGGTGACTGAGATATTACAACTAGACATTGATTTATTATTTTGTTTTTATTGTAAAATGTTATTTTCACTTATTAATCATCCTTTAGCTAAATCTAAAAGATATATTTTTATTTCAAGGTTAAACATTCTTTATTTAATTTGAAGGAATTCTTGAAACATATTTCCTAGATCACATTATAAGATGTGCTCTCCCTTCTCACCATATACAAAACTATCATTTCTCGTATGCAAGTTGGATCCCATCTCTAGCCTAAATTAACAAACAAGACATAAAAGATTGGAGCTATCCACCCATGATAGGAGGGGGTACGATTAGAGCTAATTTATTCCCTTCATCTAGGGGCAAGGACCTAGCCATATCGAGGTAGGGAATTTAGACTAGGTTGTTGGAAACTATTACAACAACCTAGCCAAATGAATAACAAGTGAAGATGATGTCCTTTTTTTACTGATATGAAAAGAGTATGGGGGAAATTTGATAATAACAATGGTGGTGATATGACTTCAATCATTATATATTTTTTCATCCAACTCGATTCTTCCATAGTGGAAAAATTAAAGGAATCGACTTACAAAGATTTTTTTATCGGTGATACCTAGTTTGAAGAATTGGGGTCTAAAATATTCTAGGGCTAGTTTGAGGCCTTGAATGACGTTTATTTATTTATTTTTGGGTTGGGGGAGAGGGGGGGGATGGGGGCAGGGGTAAAACTTTTCTTCTTAATCATTGGACCCAGTGACACTATCTTACACTCGAAGACCTTTCCAATGATGTAAGAATAATGTAAATAAGAGTTTAGATGAAAAAGTTATGCCTCCAAAAGTTGAACCATCATGAATGACCACCAGAATTTGATAGGATGCCACATTAGACTTGATTACTCATGGAAAAGGTGCTATCTATGTGGTGAATACACTCTATAAGGGTTTGAGTTGTAACTCATATTAAGGGCTAAATGGGTCAAATTTAACACCTAGTTTCCTATCAAATTGTGTTATAACTGGGCCACTCAAAGGAAAAGGGGTTTCCATTCTAATTTCTTACATTTTCTTCCATAGTATAACAAATTTGTTGAGTATGGAGAGAGAGAGAGAGAGCATACCAGAGAGGATTTGTGTTCTGTAGTAGATCATGGGCAACAAGTCTCAAAAAACTCCATAGAGAGTGCCTTCTTATTTTTACTTGCATCATTTTCATTCCAAACCAATGAGTATAGAGTAGCCTCACCTTCAAGATGGGTTTCCCTGTGAAATGGTTTCCAATAACATATCTTAATATTCATTGTGGTTTGTGAGTGATTGTATTTACGTGTTCTCTATTTTATGCATATTATATATTGCATGCAGAAGCAACAAAATAATAATAACACCGAGAATCTAAAAGAAAACAATATTGCATGGTATAAATTTTGATTTATTTTCACAGATTTGTTGTGATGAACCATCTAGTGGAATATTTATGAAATTTTACAAATCATATTGGTATTAGAGCAGGTTTCTTTGGGTATTTTGTGGGAAGTTAGAGGGGATCAAATAAGTTTAAGAAGAAATTCACAGAATTCAAGTCACAACCAACAAATCAAGTTATGATAATCCTCGAAATTTGATAGAGGAGAGGTTTTTATGGCTGGAAGTGCAAATCACAGATAGAAACCATAATGTGAGCCTCCTCATAGAAATTTTAACCAATAAGCTTGGGCTATTCAAAGAAGATGGAGGTTCCAACATAAATGTTAGATTGGAGGGGAACTCAAAGGATCAAGAAGAACTAAATAATGAGCCTAGAAAACCCGAAAAAAAAGCAACCAAGTTCGAGAGCCATGAGCCATTCATAATATCTCTTCAAGATTGAAGTAAAGGTGGATATTAAGCCGTAACAAGGTGAGATACATGCTTTAAAATTAAATCATTGGTTGCAACAATTATAGGTATATTTTAGCGTTCATCATATAGATGAGGAACATAAATTTCCATTTTCTTGTTTGAAATTAAAGGGCGATGCCTTAACCCGGTGGGAAATCCATAAAGAAACCCTCAGGTTGGTGGGGGATCTTCTAGTAACTAAGTGGAAGGATTTTAAACTAAAGTCCCAATTCTACCCTATCAAGTATATAGAGGATCAATGGATCTGGTGGCATTAAACTTCAAGCAAAGATGGGGGAAATGTGTATATGAGTATGCCAAAGAATTCAAGAAGATGGAAACAATGTTGGGTATATTTTCCAAGAACCCATATGTACTCAAGAATTTGGGGGGCCTAAGCAACTAACATTCCTCCTTTTTGATAGAATTTGCAATGGTTTTATGTGTTCTTTTGCCTTAAGAACACATCCCTTATCCATTTATGAAAATATTTTCTTATATTTTTCCAATATAATCACTCTCCTTAAGTATTTTATTAATAATTTTAATTTTAATTTTTTTTATAAATAATTGCATTGTAAAAGAAAATTACATATTTCAATAGAATTTGTAAATTGTCCTTCATTATGATACTTGTAGGAGGTCTGGGTAAATTCTAAGACATGGGTTTTGTTCGTAGATGTGCCAAGATTGAGAGATTCCTATTCTCTTAACCACAAAAAACTCTGAAGTATCTAGTCAACGTCTGGTCAACACATGTACTCCAACATGTAAAACACAACACGAGTTGGAAAATTAGCTCAAATATGATTTTTCAAGACTAAATCCATGATGTTAGTGCCCAAGGAGGTCAACTCAATCAGATATAATCTCTAGGATTGAACTAAATTAATAGTTAGAAGGACTTTTGGGCATTTTGTTAAGTTTTTTCTTTTGAAGGCGAGCAAACTTTGCTTAGTAAGACATGACATTATTTTTTAGACTTTGGATTTTGACTTCAAAGCTTAGAATTTGTTTCTAGGCCTGCTTTTAGTCCATTTTAATAAATTCATGGGGTTCCTTTGAGTCTCCAATAACTGATACAAGTTAAGCATACTTGTTGAGTTGTGGAAGGCCCCTCGCCCCCACGACTCAACGTGGTTCATTATTTCATTGTTATGCATAAGTATGGTATATATTTCCTTTTTAATGTTGTTTTTTTTTCATATTTCTCTTGTTTATATGCTCAAATTATATTTTTTATATTCATGCACAAATTTGTTCATAAAATTAGCTTCCTAGTTGTTGTTGTAGTAGTTATGTTTACAAACTGGTTTTAAATCCACTATTTATAGTCATCTTTTAATGGCTATATCATGGTTATAACATCATATTTTTAGTGTTTTAAATATTATTTTAATGTAGTTACATCAATTGATTCCTACTATGATCTCACTACACCATAAACTACATATCACTAGATATTATAACTATATTTCATTAGTATATCATAACAACCAAAATAATTAATATATTATCATTTCATTCAACATTGCATCATTAGAATATATTGTTTTAGATTTAGGCGTGTTTATTTGTCTTATTTATCATATAATATATTTTTTTAAGAGAAAAATCTAGTTTCCAAAGTCAACCAAGGCATCAGGAGTGTCATTCACCATTTTTCTCATTGAAGAATGCCCCAAATATTTTGATAACCTTTCCACTTAGACTTTGGTTAACAAACACCATAGTTCCTTGTTTTTATTTACCACTTTCCTTATATTATATTAATGGTTTGGGAACATACTGTTTAAGAGGACGAGTAGAAGACTATGCATCACCTCATGTTTCCACTCTCACAAATGGGAAAGACATTAGTGCATTATCAGCGTCTCAACTAGTACTAGGTCAAATATATTAGATTGACTACAAGGCTATTGGAATGTCCACTTTCCTTCAACAACATAAAATACCCTAGTAAATTAATCTATCCCTTGAATTAAAACCTCCTCGACCATCTTCATTTCCAAGAATTTGAGTGTGAACTATATATTTTGAACATGATTGTGTAGAGGACTTTGACTTCTATGAGAAGTATTAGTGAATACACAATATGAAGTGTTCATAAAGAAAGTAGGTGTATTTTAAATTTCAAGCCTATGTGATTAGAACAAAGATTTGTTTTTTTTCAAGTTCTCATCGTTTTAGCACCTCGCTATTGAGAGGTCACACGGTCAATTCTTCTTGACGTCTCTAGGTCAGGTCCAATTAATGAGTTAGCAAGAAGTACTCCCTTACATTGGATTTGCATGGAACAATGTTTACATGGAATCAGTGTTCACCGATCTCTGGATTCCGTGAATCACATCAAAATAAAATATTTTTGTTTCATGCTTTCTTGACTTAGTGTTTAGTTTTTAATTTCAAATTTACTCAAACCTAGAAGTGACAACTAACCTAATTTAACTCATTAACATATTGAAGTATTCTTTAAGTTTACAAACACTCAGATTGGTATAAATATTATGTCCTAATTTAGGTCTAAATTAGCCTAACAACAACCATTTACGAAAGCAAGTGATGTTGCTCAATTCAAAAAAATGGATGAGGCTTGTGTGTAGACACAATACTTGGAAAAAAAATATGCCATAAGAAAAGGCAGTGAAGTGGTTCAAAGTAGAAGAAATGATAGGAAGTTTCCAAGGAGGGGAAGAAGAAGTGGAAATGGGGGAGGACAAGAAGACAACAACCATATAACGCTAGTGTAAAGATCCTAGAAACCTTTGCAAAATTAATGATCACACATAGCAGAAGTGCTAGAAATTGCATCAAGAGCTCTACAAGATAAAAAAATTTAATAATTAAAAAATCATTTCACTATTTTGAATAAAAATTATATAACAATTAAAAACTTTATTTAACCTTTTGGTTGTGTTGGGAGCCTTGAGATTCTACAAACACACTGATGAGGCTCATCAATGGGTAAATTATATGGACCTTAATGCACTTCCAACTTACTAAAATCAAATTTTCTCATCATTTTTTACATGTTTTAATTATGCTTTTCTTAATGAGGAGAGTAAAGATGAGTGGTCATGTCTAGTGGTCTAATGTGCATTGATTGCTGGTTTTGGAGAAAATTTTGGCTAATTAAAGTGCAAGAACTCGAATGGATACAAGAAAGAGGGATTCTAGGAGACAGGATCTCCCTCCTTAACTCCTCACTCACTCGAAGATTCCTAAATCAAATCTCACCGACTCGGAGTTGTAAGTAGCCGAGTCATGAAGTTCATTGGCAACCAAGCTAGTGACAGTTGAAGACCACTTGATCTCGAGATTGGAGCCAAGCCTCCATAGGATTCAGAGTTTGTGTTCAAGATAGCTAAGAATTTTTCGAGCTGAAGGATTGTAACCAAGCACTCTTATCTATTTCTGATTTTTTAATGAAAATGAGCAGCATTCCCTTGATCCAAAACTGAGTTGACTAAGAGGGCTGAAGCTCTTGGGTTAAGGCCCAACCCTAGCAGTAGAGGTTCCTCTTGTTGTATATGTTGTTATAGACATTTTTTTACCTTACAAAATTGAGCATGAAATGTCCATAATCTAAGGGATCCAAAGTCCCTAAACATGTTGTTCCTACCCCTAGAGGAACAAGGCCGACTAACCACAGCAATTCACAGAAGTTCTCCACCTGAAACCACTCAAAAACAAGTCAATTCAGGATCATGTCAACTGCTCCACTGAGCATCTGCGCTGAATGTCAACTGCTCCACTGTCTACCTGCGTTGAATGTCAACTCCAACAAAGGCTACCTGCGCTGAGCGAGTTTGGACAAGTGGCAGGCTCATTCCTCAATGTGTCAATGCTCAGGAAGCTTCCAAAATGACACTTGCCTTAGGGAATTTGACTGGTGATGAGTAAGAGGTTCCAAATCTCCAAGTGGAAGCAAGAACCTCCAAGTGGACTCAAGAACTGAGAGAGGGAGAGGACACTAGTCAGATCTCAAGCTGACTCATCCTCTCTCCAAAATAACTATATATAGATCTCTCCTCCATGGGATCTAGGGGGCTGGAATTTTGTTATTGCAAAGAATTGTTGTTGGTTTGAGACTGGAGACATTGGGTGCTTAATGCTTTGAAGGGAGCTAAAGAAGGAATTCCATTCTGCTGGGAAGGAGATGTTGGATTGGAGCCCTTTGGGTTGTATCTCTTCCTGAACCTTGTTATCAATCAATAAAGCTATCTTGGTTTTCTCCTATATACTGGTGTATTTGTATGATTGCATTAGTGTATTTGATTCACTTCTAATCCTGAATCATTTATGAATATGAATATATGCCTTTGTGTTGTGTTCTTCTCTTGTCGCAAGTAGTTGTTCTCTTGTCACAGGTAGCTGTTCTCTTGTGATCTCGTGGGAATCAAGTAGCTGTTCTCTTGAGCAAGCGAGGAGGCAAGTAGCTGTGAACGCCCAAAGAGAGGAGGATCTAGATCGAGGGACAAACGGAAGACAACGGTAAGTCTATCGATCTCCTCTCTTTCATATTTCATAAAGGAAGAAACCAGTGTAGCTGTATTCGTTTGTTGCTAAGGTACTGTCACACCTTAGGTGGATAGGATCGTCCTGCATAGGCATTTTTCCCCACAAAAAATTGGCAACTCCGCTGGGGAGAACTTGTTTATTCATTTCATTTGTGTTTCTGTCATTTGTTTACTTCATAGACTTGACAGCAACTATCGAACTACATCTTTCCCGGATGCAAAGTAGAAAGTTGCTTCTTTGATCCAGTTGTTGGACTTGTCTATGATCTAAACAATGGATCTACAAATGATTTGATGATCCTTTGTGATAGTCTTTAGTACCCTCTCAAAGCATCCCTCTGTTTATACCTTGCTTTTGTTTCTGATTTGGCCTGAAACAGTTGATTTTTGAGCATTTTATGACCCAGAACCCAAGGGAAACGAGAGTTTCTCCTTCAGCGCAGACACTGTGAAGGCAGTCTGCATTTCAACGCAGGTCCCGTGAAGGCTACCTGCGCTGAATGTCAACTCCACAGTGTTGGAATTGCGCTGAACCAGTTTAGCCTTGTGCTGTTGGGGTTCTCTGCTGTCTGTTGCCCTGTTTTGATCTCTGTTTTTTGCAGCCTTTAACCAGCATAGGTACCAGTCAGATAACTCCTTTTCCTTGCTTAGATTCCGCCTCCTCTTATACAAAAAGATTGTGAATGTTTTTATGTGTTTGTGGTGTCATTTACAGTTTTCCTTTGCATGAGTAAAGTAGTCATCCTGTAGCCTTTGATTCAGATCTGATTGATTGTGATCTTAGAAGAGAGTTCATTGGCTGTTTGCAGATTGATTATAGGTTTACTTTTGCTTATTGGTTTGAATTTGTCTCTTTTGGAGTGTCAAAACAAGTCTTTATTTCGAAAATCGTTAAGTAGTGTAATCTCTTCTCTCTTCTCTGATTTCGAAAAAAGTGAACTTGTTTGTATTGATCATTTTAAAAGCAATTTCAAAGTTGTGCAAAAAGCTTTCTTTGTAGGCATTTATACTAAGAAAGTGGAAAACAAACACCTGCATTGTGCATTTTGCATTTGATAGTTTGCATGTTGGATTTAGAGAAAGTGCATTAGAGTGTGCTGATTGCTCTTTGAGAAAAGATAGTGTCTTTCTTTTCCCTTAGTAGCTAGGATTTTCAAAGTTGAAAAGATAATAAAGCTTGCTTATCATCTTAGACTGCATTTAGGAATTTGTATCATACATCTCGTGGTGAACCTTGAAAGGCAAACTTTAAAAAGATCAACCTAAAATAAACTGAATGAACCTAACAATGCTTTGTAACATAACGCACAACATAGAGGTCTAGGCTAGAGACGTGTTCCGGCGTCGTTAAGCCTAGTGACTGTCGATCTCGTGGAAGGTGGGTGATTCCTCCTGAGGGACGATAGCGCTAGTACGGATTGTGCTCCCACGTACCGTCGCGTATATATTGGGAGACCCCTATAGGCATATATCCTTTATCCTTAGGAAGCCGTGTCGGCCGCCCTACTGATCGCAATGTAGTGAACACAGCATTCACGAAGATCGACCGCCCGTACCCTAAAAAGTATTCTGCAGTTTTGCGAAAAGTTTTGCACACCCTCTGCCTAGAACTCCAGAGTAGTTTCTTTTGGCCTTTTTCAGACTCTATAACAGAAAAAGTCCATCCGAGCATTTGTCACTTCGGGCTCGTTAAAACATCGAAGGAGACTAGAGTCATCTTTAGCTTTTTCTCGACTCTTTAAAAGTGAAAAAGCAAGTTGTGTCTAAAGCATCTAATAAAATTCATTCAATTCGGAAACACCAATTTCCCCTTTTGTATTTTGGTTGATCGAGTAATCCGCAATCGTGGAAGAAAGTCAATTGAAACCCCGTCGTTCGCGGAGGCTTACGAGTCAACCGTCTTTGTCTCCGGAATCGAAAACAGTACGGACAAAGCGAACTCGTTTAACCGGTTCGAAATCTCCTATCAAAGTTAGAACAAGTGTTCCGACAACATCTGAGATTCCAGTTACTCCAAACATTTCTGGAAACCCTGCCTCTATAGAAGAAGTTCAACAACCAGAGAAGGACAGTAATACTCATCCTAGTCTGGGGGAAAATACTTGCGTTACTGAACCAGTTCCATCTGTAACCGGTTTAGAGAGTCTTGCTCCCCAAACAACTGTCGCTGTCGATTCAACCCCTTCTTCGGCACCGGAAATATTTTATGGACCTGATGGTCTTCCTCTTCCACCGGGTTTGATTGCGATAGAGGAAATTGTAGAGGATCCGCAAGCAAGTACTCCAACCCATTTTGGAGTAGGGGTCACTCTATTTCCTTCATCAAAAGTTAATCCACCACAAGTGGAAGTTCCTGTAGAATCGCTAGGCAATCTATTGGATAGACTCAAAATGTCTGAACAACCGTCAACATCTAGGACTGTGTCGAACGACACAATGACAGCAGAAGCCCCTGCCGTCACTCCGACAATGTTTGTCGGCATACCATCTATCCCGACTAGCTCACAACCGCTAGAAGGAGTCCACCAAGGGACTATTTCGACAGTGTGGTCTGTTCCAGTTTGTTCATCCGGAATAATATCCGGCAACTCTTATGTTGAAACTCGCCAGATTGATCCATTTGGAGGTCAATTTGGGCAATCCAGTCCCCAAGGACAAACAATCCCCTTGAGTTCCGGATTGCTACCGTATGGGGGGCAGTATGCCCTTTCATTACCCCCTCCAGGTGGGTATCCGTACGGGAGTTCACAACAGTATTCAGGTTATACTGGAATTACATCGAGTGGTTGGGTACCTATGCTACCTCAACAACCAAGGGTTGTATATTCTATGCAACAGTGTGTACCTATGTCGAACATCCCGACCACACCGGCTATTGTAACAGTGTCACAAGTTCAAGCGATGCCTGTTGTATGTCAACCTCAAATTTCTCAGGTTGTATTGCAACAGCCCCTTGACCCTGGGTCACAACCACAATCGCCAACTGGTGGGGCGACACAGGTCCAAACGGGTACAATTACCCCACACCTTGGTCCAGCAGTTAGTATAGCACAACAGAACATGGCTTCGCAACCGTGGCTAGTGCAATACCAACAACCACAATTCCAGCAAGTGTACCAAGGTTCTGAGCAGCAGATCTTTGCGAACTGTGGACAACCGTATATTCAAAACGGTCGAAACCAACCGCTTTACGGTGGTCAAGTCCACCAACCGTATCAGTCATACCAACATCAATTACATTATGCTGGTATGCAAAGACCCACTGCTCAAGCGATTCCATCGTACCCTGGTTATGCTTCACCTAACCCGAATCAACAGTTACCATTCGTGGCAACCTTAGAGTTACCTGATTTACACCGGTTAACCAACGATCCAATTGCTTACGCCCCTTGGTGGCCAGCAATTCCTCACAAACTTCCATCTGACATTCCTAAATTCAATGGAAATCCAGGTGAAGACCCATCGAATCACGTGATGACTTTTCATCTGTGGTGTTCATCAAACACCTTGAATGATGATTCGATAAGGCTTCGCCTTTTCCAGAGGATGTTAACGGGTCCAGCGGCAAAATGGTATATTGAATTACCTAGAGCCTTGTTCGACAATTTTAGCTCCCTAGCCACAACTTTCTTAACCCATTTTCAATTACCGATAAGGTATGAAACTGGAACAAAAATCTTAACCAACTTCAAGAAGACGACAGCCACACATATATCTGATCATATACATGAGTGGCGTCGTCGTCGCAGGATGGTGAAGACTTACGTTCCCGATCAGCTATTAGCTGAATGGTTTATAAAGTCGTTACTTCCCGCCATAACGGAAGATGTGGCAAAAGGAGGAGTCGTAACAGAGGAGCAAGTTATTGCTCGTGCACAATATCTAGACTTAGTTTATACTCAGTCTGGCACGCTCTACGACAAAATACCTGACGCCCCTAGACCGGAATTTTCAATTCCTCCTCCTCCAAAATCCAATAGTGACTCTCATGCCGGCGATGGCGTGATTGGCACGACAAACGCGAAATCGATAAAGGCTTCGTCTAAGAAAGCCCATAAGAATTCGGATCAAAATGCAAAAGATGAAATTATTGCTTCAGAAGTAAATGCCGTATCAGCAGATAAAGGCAAAGAAACCAATCAACCAGGAAGCAAGAAGAAGCAAAACAAAGGGAAGAAGAAGAAACAGGGTGAGTCATCTCCTAGAAAAACTTCTTCAAACCCTCCTGGGAAAGGGAAACAAAATTATCCATGTCAAATATGTGATGAGGAGGATCATTATACAAAGAATTGTCCATTCAAAGCTGAGTTGAAGAGGTTCTTTAAAAGTTCGCAAACCTCAGCTGTGTTAACTGATCCATTTCCCAACCCAGGTCAAAATCTGGTTGATAGTGGAAATGCTTCCCCGTTGCAAGTACTTATGTTGTCGGTTTCAAAACAGCAGAATGATGCTTTGATTTCGACAAGGAACAAAGATTACGGGAATCCACAGCTGTCGAACGACAAAGGTAAAGATCAACCAAGTAGTTCGACAACAACTTCGACAGAAGTTGTACCACCCATCATTCCTGAATTAACAATAAAACCGCCAAAGGGAGTAGTACACAAGTCGACATTTAAGCCTCGCGCCAGAGCGGCACAACATTATAACATAGTGGAAGATTTGGCCCAATTGCCATCCGCTATGTCGACTCTTGAAGTATTACAAAATTGCCCATCCCAAAGGCAGGCTTTGTTATCGGCTATTGGTGGGGTTGATCCTAAGGATTCCAATCTTGTATCCTTTGATCATAAAGGATACGATTCTCAGTTACCAGCTCAACTAGCTTTCCTTATTCAAGTGAAAGCCCTCAACAAAATTGTTCACCGAACAATTATTGATGAGGGGGCATCTACATGTATTATGTCGATGAGTTGCTGGAAAACTTTAGGATCTCCAACCTTGTCGCGATCTTTGACGACATTAAAAGCTTTCGACGGAAGGACTTATACCCCGTACGGTATCCTTAATAACTTGAAGGTTGAGCTGGGGGGAAAACCAGTAGAAATAGATGTTGAAGTCATCGATGGGAATCTTGACTACAACATCCTACTGGGAAGACCATGGATCTATGCCATGGCAGCTGTTGTGTCGACTTATTTTAGGAAGATCGCATTCCCGTTTGAAGGAGGAATTATGATTGTCAACCAACAAAACTTCCTCCCTAATGGTTCACAAGTTACAGGAAGCATTCCCATGATCCATGGAAGCAACCATTCGCTTCAAGACATCGGAGTAGGCCTACTGAAAGACCCCACATTAATGGGAACTTTCGCACTTCCACCTCCATTCTATATAGGGGAAGTAGCATTCGTAAGAGCCTGCAACATGATATCTTCCACAACGATCTCAGAAAACAATGACGAAATGGATCATGCAATGGTTTTCGCGAACCCAAATCAACGCTCGTAATGGGTAGATAGGTCTAGAGAATATGGTACCCCATTAGATCCTTGGTCAAAAGTACATGGGACCGACAAAGGAATCTTACAATCAATTTTGATTGAGGGGGCACCATGGAATGATCACCACCATCGTTCCCTCCTTCCAGAGTATGAAGAAGATACTCAACATGACCTTTATCACCCTTCAATTTTTGAATTCCTATCAAATACTGTAAATACGGTGGATTCCGAGCGAAACTTATCCAATATTGAAGAGACCATAGCCATAAATATCTCGACTAAAACAAATGTTGTAGAGAATATTTATGTCGGCAAAGGTTGTTCCCCTTCAGAACTGGAAATATATAACGCTCTTTTTCGCGAATTCAGAGATGTCTTTGCTTGGTCATATGATGAAATGCCAGGCATTGACTCGAGTATCGTTGAACATGAAATTAAAATGTATTCTGATGTCAAACCAGTAAGACAACGGCTTCGGCAGGTGCACCCCAAGAAAGCCGCTGCCATTAAGCGGAAGTTGAAAAACTTCTCCATGCTGGATTCATCTACCCGGTTCCTCTAACCGATTGGGTATCGAATATTGTCCCTGTTATGAAGAAACAAGGAACAATTAGAGTGTGTGTCGACTACAGGGATGTAAACCAAGCTTGTCCGAAGGACAACTACCCTACACCCTTCATCGACCAGATAATTGATGAATGCGCCGGATGTGAAATCTTTTCATTTATGGATGGATTTTCCGGGTATAATCAAATAAATATCCGCCCACAGGACCAGTCAAAGACTGCATTTATTTGTCCGTGGGGCACATTCGCTTATCGAAAATTACCCTTTGGTTTAAAGAACGTAGGGGCGACGTTTCAGAGGGCAATGAATTATGCCTTCCATGACATCAAGAACATCGTTCAACCATATCTCGACGACCTTCCGGCTCATTCGCGAAAGCGGACTGATCATCCGCAACATTTAAGAGAGATATTTCTACGTTGCCGACACTACAAGATAAGACTCAATCCGCACAAGTGTGTGTTTTGCATCGGTTCTGGTCGTTTACTTGGCTTTGTAGTCTCTAAGGATGGGATTCATCTCGATCCTTGTAAGGTTCAGGCAATCATTAATTTGCCTCCACCTTCAAATTTTATTCAGATTCAGAAACTCCAAGGGAAAGCAAACTTTCTGAGGAGGTTCATTCCAAATTACGCAGAACTTGCTAAAGGTTATACTCGTCTTTTGAAAAAGGATGTACCTTTTGTCTGGGACCAGGTGGCGCAAGCTTCCTTTGATGCTCTGAAAGATTCTCTAGTAAAAGCATCATTAATGTATGCCCCGAACTATCAAAGAGATTTTAACCTGTATCTGGCTGCAGCGGATACGACCATTGCAATGGTTTTAGTTCAAGAAGTCGGTGGAATTGAACATCCTATATATTATTTAAGTAAAAACTTAAATGATACAGAAAGTAAATATTCTTATGTTGAAAAACTAGCGCTTGCAGCTGTTCAAGCGATTCAAAGGTTTCGACATTATGTCCTCTTTCGGAAAACTACCATTTTATCAGATTGCAACCCCATGACTTATATACTGTCGCGACAGTTACTGGGGGAAAAATATTCAAAATGGATAGCGATCCTTCAAGAGTTTGATCTGGAATTTGTAAAATCCAAATCAAAGAAAGCTCTAGTTTTCGCAGAATTATTGTGCGATCTCCCATCGTCGTCCAACGATGAAACATCAGAAGAGTCAATCGTGGACGAAAGTTTGTTTCTGATATATACAAGCAATGAGTGGTATGGAGATATCATAATTTATCTCCAAACCCAAAAATTCAGGGCTAACACCTCTCACTCAGAACAAAAACGTATACGATACCAAGCTAAAGACTACATGATCATCGGTGATACGCTTTATCGTCGTGGTATCGATACAGTCCTGAGGAGGTGCCTTACCCATGAGGAGGCCGAAAAAGCCCTGAATGAGTGTCATTCAGGCGCGTGTGGGGGGCATCAATCTGGATATGCAACAGCACAGAAAATCTTACGAGCAGGATACTTCTGGCCAACCATGTTCAAAGATTGCATAACCGCAGTCAGAAGTTGCCATGCCTGTCAAATTTTCGATAGCAAAACCAGAAGACCACCCGCACCTTTACAGCCAATAGTTGTTGTTGGGCCTTTCGCCAAGTGGGGCATCAATTTCATGCAATGTAACCCCACCTCGACCGGGGGGCATGGGTATATTATAGTCGCTGTTGATTATTTTACCAAATGGGCCGAGGCGATGCCTACATTGGATAACACTGGTGAAACAGCTGCCCTTTTCTTTTTTAGTCATGTAGTCACCAGGTTCGGCGTACCATAGGCTATAGTGACAGATCATGGATCGCATTTTCATAATCACATGATGGTTGAATTAGCTGCCAAACTAGGGCTATCTCACGACAGCCCTACCCCGTATTATCCGCAAGCCAACGGACAAGTTGAAGCAATCAACAAGGTCCTGAAGCGTATGTTGCAAAGGATGATTGGGGTTCATAAAAGAAGGTGGCACCTAATCCTGTACTCAACCTTGTGGGCTTACCGAACGTCGGTAAAGAACGCGACCGGATTCACACCTTTCCAACTGGTGTATGGTCTAGAAGCAGTCTTGCCAATCCAGTGCGAAATTTCGTCGCTTAAACTCGCAATTGATCTCCTCCCCGGAACTTCGGAAGAAGAGGCGCGTTTCTTGGAATTAATCCAATTGGATGAAACCCGTCGTGATGCCGCTTTGGCTAACGAAGCCCATAAGAAACGAGTCAAGGTGCAGTTCGACAAAAATGTCAAACCCCGTGTCTTCTCAGAAGGTGACTTGGTCTTGCTTTATGACCAAGAATCCGATAAATTGGGAGCAAGTAAATTTAATTCCTTATGGATGGGCCCCTATATTGTTAAACGAGTGTTAGCAAAAGGAGCCTACGAGTTAATGGATTACGACGGAATTCCACTGGCACAACCCCGTAATGGGTTGTACCTTAAGCGTTACTATGCTTAAATAGTAACCTGTATGCTTTTGTTGTATTTTGTTTTTGCTAAAGTGTTTGTTTTGGTCGAGTAATCCACCTTTTTACATTTATTGCAGATGTCAAACCTTCTGGAGACATGTGTTGGATATGCCGACGGAGCGAGTCGTAGTTCGCGGAACCTATCCTCCGCAGCTTGGGCCATTTTTGATCCAAGCGGCGAGTTAGTAAGTTTCAGAGGTGTATGTATTGGGCGATCAACGAACAACATCGCTGAGTATAGCGCGTTGATAGAACTACTCTGTGATGCCATCACCCGTGGCATACGCCGACTAATTGTCAGGCTAGACTCACAGCTCGTAATACTACAACTCAATGGTATATATTCCATTAGCAATCCAGCTATTTATCGCATGTTCCTAAGGGTTAAGATTTTGGAAAGACAATTTGATTCAATTCAATACCAGCATATTTCCATAAACTTAAACACATTAACTGACTCATTAGCAAACTATGTGTTAGATAGACATTTGCGACATTTATAAAAAGAGACACATCATCAATGATTGTACATATGGATCATATAACTCAACCAGAATAAAACTCGAAAATCAAAATATATATAAGTTGTTTATCGTTCATGCATAATGTTCTGTGACCAAGACAAAATCGGTCATATGACCCAAAAACTCAAAAGTGCTAGGGGGCACCCTAGTCTAGTGATGCTCATGATAGCACGTCACGGCCTGTGCAATCATGCGCAAGAGACGAGTCCATCGTCTAGGCACGCCAGTAGTATGTCGCTGCAACTGTAAAGGTAACTCATCAATCCTCACATCGGGAATGCCGAGAGTAAGGCTCTCAACCTGCTCCTGCATAGCTGTAAGGGTCTCGGCTACGTCAAGGTCGCGGAGAATAACTCTCCCAGCAGTCTCCCCTGCTGGGGCAGCAACTGGCGCTCTCGGGCGAACTGCCGGACGAACAGGACCGACATCTGCATGCACACATGAGTTTGATTAAAGTCTTGATAGAATAAAGCACAAGAACGTTATAAATAAGAGCAGTAAATAGTAATATGGTCGAATATTTTACCAATAGCGCCCCACTGTTCGCCATCCGGTAACACCAAATCCGGATCACCTCGGAAATCCATGCCAACATATGGGTACTCGGAATAAACCATCTCCTGGCGCTCGAACCACCTGAAGAAGGTATCAGTGAAAGTAATCTGAGATTGACCAGCATGCCTAGACATGTGGTCGACCCATCTCTGCATGCGTGGCTCGGTAGGAGAAGGCAAGTCGAGTGCAATATACTGAGGCTGCATCAGTGGTATTTTCTCCAAGGCAAAGGCAGTCAAAATAGAACCAAATCCAAAGTTCTTCAGCTTCCCGTCCTTTACCTTGGTCAATTGAATTTTCATCTGAACAAGTACTGCATCACACCAGTTGAATACTTTCAGTTGGAGACACTCCAAGGTGTGCTGAACATAAGACCTGTTGGCAACATGTAGAGATGTGCTACCGGCCATCCTACCAATAGTATACAGAATGGACCTGAGAGACCTGTCAGTAATCTCACGGATAAAAACCTTGCCATCTCTGCTCGGCTGGGAACCTTCCCTGCAATACTGGCAGACACAATCTCTCATGGAGTCATTCCCCCGGGTCGAACCTGACAAAGAAACGGGGGCACCCCGCCTTGACAACCCAATCAAGAAGTAAATGTCCACTATGGTCAAGGGAATGGATTTTCCCCTAATCTGGAATACTTGGTTAATAGGATCCCAAGCGTCAAGCATATACTGCAGTAAAGAGATCTGTGCTCTCATACTAGAGATACGGAAGAACTGCAGCAGGCCACAGTTCCGCAGCGCGTTCACTGTGACAGGGTCATGGAGGGCAATCATGTCCTCCTCTTCATGTTCTCGTTCTCGCCATGTAAGGGACATTTTGCTCAAAGATCCCTGCAAAACAAACAAGAGAAGGAGTAAGTTCCTAGATTTGATGAGAAACTGGCGAAATTTCATCAAAAACTGTGCCACAAAATCAGTTTTCTAGTCCCAACGCAGGTAGACAGTGTTCCACCTGCGTTGAAGGTCAAGCTGCCTCAAGGCAACTTGACATTCAGCGCAGGTTTCGAATGGACTGCCTGCGCTGATGGCAGAGCGCCCTAACAAAACCCCAGGGGCTCATGGGAACAGGAAAACATGCACAAAATGGGAAAAGGAAACCATGAAAAGAAAGAGCTAGAGTTTAGCTCCTACCTGGTCCAGACGGCGCCGAAAATCGTCCGCAGAATCTCCCGGAATCAGCTGATGAAAATCAAGGGGGAAGAGGCACCTCCAAAGCTCCAACAAACCAAGTTCAAATGAAATGGTAAAATGAGAGGTAAAAACACTTTTTAATTGCTTTTTACGTAGTTCAAAGCGAAATATTAGGGTTTTAATCTCATTTTCAAGCAAATGTTATTCATTTCTAACTAAGTTTGATGCAGCAATTGAGAATGCAATACTATCCTTGAAAAGAGAAAAGCTAGTTTTGGTAAAAAATCAAAATTTGACTATATAATCGAGTAGTTTTAGCATAAAGTTCATTCTCGTTAAAAAATAAACGCAAGATTCGAGCAGTTTTAGCATAAAGTTCATGCTCGTTAAAAAATAAACGCAAGATCCGAGCAGTTTTAACGCGGTCTTCATGCTCGTTAAAAAATAAATATAAGCAGTGAGCAAGAGTTTCCTCTAGTGTTTAAGCTCATTTTAAAATAAGAAATGAACCTATCCCGGTAAATAACCACTGTGATCGTAAATTTATCAGCCATAAAATCCTTGGTCGTGTTTGCACCTGCCACCTCCACTTTTCATTTGGTCGATCGTTCACCTCCATATGATTGTTTACCCATTTTGAGGAACAGCTGCGAAGAGTGATTTCACCTAGCCATCCTTGTGACACTGCCGTGATTGGAAAATTCCAACCTGTACCTGGAATCAGTTGCTATCCCTGTTTATCACTCGTTCCTCAAAAGACGAGTCTTCTTTAAGCTCTTTTCAACTGACTCGTAAAATATGAAAAGATTGCCAAGTTTTGGCCTTCCAGCTCGTTAAAGGACAGTAAGAGCTATCCCTCCTCTAGATTTTAATCTTTTTGGACATGAGGGATTATTGCACAAAAAGGTCGAGCGCTTGTTTTATTCGGCTCGTTAAAATTATCGAAAACTCATCCCTTCTGTATTGTTTTATACTTTTTCGAACTTAAGGGATTAGATGACGAAAAAGGAATTTTGGAGTTGACTTTATGTACCTTTTCAGACTCTCTAAAAATGAAAAGGACCAAGTTATCATTGTCGTTAGACTCGTTAAAATTATTAAATAGCGACAAACTTGTCTTTAGAACGAGAACGAGTTTCCCTATTGCTAGGCTCATTAAAACATAGCGATAGGCTTGCCTGAAGGGCAGGTTATAGAACAAGCATATGTTATCCTCCTCAAGCTTGACAAAAATAAAGAGGTACTGGTCAGCAATGACTGGGGAAAAATTGGGAGAAAATCGAGAAAACTTTGATGGTAGCAGGTCGCTCTTGAACATGACACTTTTCTTCCGTACCACAATCGAGTTGGGTTGTATCATTCACCGGTCACATCACCATGGTCTCGCCATACCATCCATATTTGGGGTAATGCTACCAATCCATCGCATCAGTGTCACCGTATGTTCAAGAGAAGTCATTCAGAAAGAGTCAACCAGGTCCCATCCACTGCCATACATTATCCTTCATCCATTCATGACCGCCACCTTGAATCATATGTCACAGATCATTTTCACCTCCATTAAAATCATTAGCTCCGTTCCGTGTCACTGATGTGGGATTCATTAAGGCCCTCCTGTGATGGATCACTCCTTGTCGACATCAGCTCATTATCCAAGAAGTTGATCTAGGAACAACCCCTTCAGTACTTTGAAGCTTGCATGCCTTAATGGCAAGTTTCTCACTTCCGGCGACAGGTATACATCAATGACCTTCGACCAGAAGATTTTGCGTGGTGTTCGACGCCAAGTCCTTTATTCACACCACGTGAATTGTACTGCAGTACCTTGAGGGTCATTATCATTATCGGTGATTCCTCTCACGCTTGTTAACGGTTTACATCATTGACCGGTAATCAAGCGATGTCTTTCCATGTTCGACTTCAGCGCAATTCTCACATGGATCGACTTGTACTTAGAGTGAAGATCAAACGAGTTTGAAGACCCCAGATCTAGTTTCATCCATCCGGGCTGCGATATATATTCAGGAAAGATAAAGACATTTGACATGTACATCATTGCAGCAGATGATCATCCTACTCAAAGGATGATAATTTCGCCAAAATTATCAGTCTACCATCAGACGATCGTCTGTTCTATGTACAAAAATGAATTTATAAGCTGAGCATGGGAATGCCTGCCTCAGCTAGATCATGAAAGCAGTATGAATCATAATGTATTGTATTGTATCTTATTACAGGTCTCCTCCCAGCAGATGGATGAACTTCGGACCCTCCTGGATAAAGCATTTCACCCGATAAACGGCCTCTTACTTTAGGGGGCAACTGTTATAGACATTTTTGTGCCTTACAGCATTCAGCATGAAATGTCCATAATCTAAGGGATCCAAAGTCCCTAAACATGTTGTTCCTACCCCTAGAGGAACAAGGCCGACTAACCACAGCAATTCACAGAAGTTCTCCACCTGAAACCACTCAAAAACAAGTCAATTCAGGATCATGTCAACTGCTCCACTGAGCATCTGCGCTGAATGTCAACTGCTCCACTGTCTACCTGTGTTGAATGTCAACTCCAACAAAGGCTACCTACGCTGAGCGAGTTTGGACAAGTGGCAGGCTCATTCCTCAATGTGTCAATGCTCAGGAAGCTTCCAAAATGACACTTGCCTTAGGGAATTCGACTGGTGATGAGTAAGAGGTTCCAAATCTCCAAGTGGAAGCAAGAACCTCCAAGTGGACTCAAGAACTGAGAGAGGGAGAGGACACTAGTCAGATCTCAAGCTGACTCATCCTCTCTCCAAAATAACTATATATAGATCTCTCCTCCATGGGATCTAGGGGGCTGGAATTTTGTTATTGCAAAGAATTGTTGTTGGTTTGAGACTGGAGACATTGGGTGGTTAATGCTTTGAAGGGAATTAAAGAAGGAATTCCATTCTGCTGGGAAGGAGATGCTGGATTGGAGCCCTTTGGGTTGTATCTCTTCCTGAACCTTGTTATCAATCAATAAAGCTATCTTGGTTTTCTCCTATATACTGGTGTATTTGTATGATTGCATTAGTGTATTTGATTCACTTCTAATCCTGAATCATTTATGAATATGAATATATGCCTTTGTGTTGTGTTCTTCTCTTGTCGCAAGTAGCTGTTCTCTTGTCACAGGTAGCTGTTCTCTTGTGATCTCGTGGGAATCAAGTAGTTTTTCTCTTGAGCAAGCGAGGAGGCAAGTAGCTGTGAACGCCCAAAGAGAGGAGGATCTAGATCGAGGGACAAATGGAAGACAACGGTAAGTCTATCGATCTCCTCTCTTTCATATTTCATAAAGGAAGAAACCAGTGTAGCTGTATTCATTTGTTGCTAAGGTACTGTCACACCTTAGGTGGATAGGATCGTCCTGCATAGGCATTTTTCCCCACAACATATGTATACTTAGGTTATATTCATAGTTAGTGCTAAACTGATTTTGGTGTTGTTAATTTGCAAGTATTGGTAGGTTTAATTAGTTTTATTCCATTTGTGGATAGTTCTAATAGTAGCATTATAGTGATAAGAAGATATTCCAAAAAGGCTAACAGCAAGTGGTTTTCACCTCATTTCTCCCTTTCAGGGATCATGGTTTGAGGAACACTTCTCATACAACCCAAAAATACAAAATTCTTGCTTTTTGTGTAATCTAGGGTTTTCTTGCTAATTAGGTCATTATCTTTCAGTTTCATAGGATACACTGCAATTGGTATTTTCTTATCTCTTAGGTTTTGCACTGATCTCCTAGCTTTCATATTGTGTTCAAGCACTTCCATGCATGAACTTAGCAAGTAAATGTTGACAACTCTGTTTTCTTCTATTTTGAATAAAGCCTTCTTGTTTTTTATGAATTTGTGTATAAATGCCAATAATGATGTGTGTTGTTGTAGGAGTTTCTAAATTACAGGGAGACCTCATCTCATCAGCCTCAGCCAAGCCATATCCACCCATGATTGCCAAAAGTCACTAAGGTCTCAATTCAAATTCTTGTCTTATGAGGAAAACTTTCCATCTCCGTTGAGAAAATCCAACCATCTTAAAGCTTTGGATTGAGTTCTAAGTAAGTGCCTACCACTTCCATTCCTTATTCCCTCCGTATTCACCTTTTCCAAGCTCCATACCACCTTCTATACCATTCCCTAATCTTTCGGCCTGTTCCTATAGTAAAACATGGGATCCTGTAGATGAACTAGTACTTCCTATAGACATCCTATAGGAAAATTTGTAGTAGTCTGTTTTCAGTCCGAATTATGAAAAATCATCCCTAAAAGCCAGGATTGGGACCCTACTTCCCTCCAAGCCATCTGAACCATTGTACTCCTTTTCCTCCATACCTGTCTCCCCTGCCAAAGAAGCACGCAAGATTAGCATTTACATTTTTCAAGCAAAAAGATAAGAAGGAAAAAAGTTCTTTTATATTTATTCATACACACAGAAGTAAGTACTCTCTAGATCAGATTTCATGCTTAGACTAGTTAGAACCTCACATGTGTTAAAGTAGGGTTCTGTTTCAAGAAAATTATGTTACCAAGTAGATAGAGGATTTCATGTTATCTTGCAAGAATTTCTTTCAGTCTTTCCTTCATGCAATAGACAACATTCCTTTTCTTCTAATTAGGGTAAATTTCCCCTCTCCAAGTTGGTGATCAGACTTCTTCTAGTCAATAGAAGGCTGGTTTGAGAAACCCTAGCGGTCTATCACCCCAGATCAGCAATGAAAAAGAGTATAACAATTACATCTATTTGTGTATACAATACTATCACCTCCAAGTTTGTACGAACCCCGTGTTGATGAAGTAAAGTCGGTAGCCACAAGAGTTGCAACATCCTTGCTGCAACACTAGTGCTCATCACTTTTTGGAGCTGTTGTCGGGGAGGTCTCTGAGTAGATGTGATTTCTACTTTATTTCTTTCTTTTCTTGTCTCTTTCATTCCGCAATTAGTTCCATTCAGTAAATAGTTTCAATTTAGTTCTATTTTCTTTCAATTATGTAAGTAGTTTAAAACTAAAAAAAAAAACACTCCTTTCATGCCTCATAGGAATAGGGATAACTTAGAAAAATTTCTGCCAAATACCCCCACCAATTCAAACAACCAACCTTCCCTCTTCTTCGGTGGTTGTGAGCTAGAGGACCCCTTAGGCGAACAACCAGATATTTTTTAAGAGCCTATAGGGGAAGAAGAAGAAATCATTCCAATTGACACAATGGCTGAAAATAGAAATGAAAGGGGAGATAGGGAAAGAGTTGAGGGTGAATTTCCTATCATAGAAAATAATGGGGATGCCAAGATGAAAAAAATAAACCCCTCTTCTCTTCCTCACTTCCATTACCTGACCTCAGAAGATCTAGATACTTTTTTGTTTGAATTTGTTGTTATATGCAGAACTTATGATTACACCTCTGATGATCAGAATTTGAAATTATTCCCATCCACTCTCAAGGATTTTCCCTGCATTGGTTCATTGGTTTACCTGGGGATAGTATCACCACTGGGGACTACTGCAGGTCCAAAGATACCAAAGAGGAAATTTTTAGAATGACCTTGGGCCATGATGAGTCCTTAGAGGATTATGAGGAAAGATTCTAGCTCAGCTACAAAAGGGCCAGGTGCACACTTGATTCTGAGTCACTTAAGTTAGTCCTTCTTAGGGGGATCAAGGAAGATCTTCTAGAAACCCTAAACCTACTATTAGGAGGGGACATCTACCAATTACCCTATGATGATATCAAGAAAATTTTCAAGAATCATTCTAGGGAAGCTAGAAAGAAGGGTAGGGTTATTCAAGCCGTGGCCAGTTCATCCTCTTCCAATACATCCATAAAACGTGAAATTGGGAACATGTTGGAAGACTTTAAGAGTGAAATTCTGCAAACCCTTTCTCTGCAAATAGACACTATGCAAATCAAAAGGAAGCAGGAGGAAGCAAAGAGAATAGTAGCCATCTTCTTCCCTAGATGCACATGGAGGCGCCCTAGGAATGAATGCCCATTGAACCTTATAGAAATATTCTCGGTTTGTGAGGAAAACCACTCCACAGACAAGTGCCCTTCTCTTCCTAGATTAAACGTTGTGTATCAGGGAACCTAAGAGGTGACTGAACAACTCTGCTACATAAATCAAAGTAGGCCTCATGGACCTCGACCATACCAAAAGGGAATGCAAGGGTCATCCTATTCATATTACAACCCTACTCAAAACACAACCATTCCCCCTTGGTGCCCCCCTGCTCATCCTTCCTGGTCTACACCTTCTCCCTAGTCTTTTTGCACCTCAATACCATTCCCAATTGGCCAACCAACCATTTCAGACATATACTCCTCCACAACCTTAGTGGAATGCATCACCTGAGGGGTGGAGGCCCCCATTCAACCAAGCTCTAGCTTTATTGCCTTCACCTCCTTCTCAACCACATCTCCTACACCCTACTCCACCTAAACAACCTCAAATGCCTTCCCAACCAAACCTAAATCTGAACAACAAACAAACACAATAGGTCTACAGTGGAGAAACATCCTACCCTGCCTATGCTATGGAAATTCATGAAATTAACCTTAGGTCTAGGAGAGTGCTCCCAGATAACCAACCTCCATCTCCACCTAGGGAGAGTGAGGAGGAAAGAGAGGAAAGTGTGCCTAGAATGAATCCACCCCCCTTTCCTGAAAGGTTAACCCATCTAGTCCAGCACACCCCAGAAGAGACTGAACTTCTGGGTGAGTTGAAAAATTTGTGTGTCAAAATCCCGCTTCTCCAAGTTATCAAATATGTCCCCATTTACAACAAGTTGATCAAAGAGAAGTGTTTCAAACATCTAGGGAGGCGAAAGAGAGACACCCCTACCATTAATGTCATTGGTCAGCTATTTGACTTAATGCCCGGGCATGTAATTTGCCCAAAGTATTTAGATCATGGGAGTCTTATAGTAGATGTACACATTGATGACACCATTGTTCCCCATAGCTTGATTGATATTGGGGCTGCCATCAATGTGATAACTAAGGACACTATGCTCAAGTTGAATCTCTAGGGATCATTAAGGAAGACCAAGACTGTCGTGCAACTTGAAAACTGATCCATAGTAGCCCCATTGATTCCTGGAAATACCCTGCTGACTTCTTAGTTCTCCATCCTAAGACCAAATTCAATGGTTTCCTCTCATCCTTGGGAGGCCTTGGTTAGGCACTGCCGATGCCTACATAAGTTGTAGGGATGGAAATATGACCATAGAAAATGGGCATTTGTCCAATCAATTGGTCCTGTACCCTTTGTTGGCATTATGATACAAGTGTTGTCCTTGATGGAAACTCACTCACAGGTCAGTTCATATTTGATAAAGGGAAACTCTCATTATAACAGGTCAATTTAGAGATAATAAGGCATTGGTACAGAAGAACAGGAAGTTGGAACAAAGGTCTGCTGATCAGAATCAAGAAGTTGAAGGAAAATGATGTTGTAAGGTGGTTTAAGTTGTATACGCAAGTTCACCTTGTCAAAGCGGTGTATACACGTGGGCTAACAGAACAAAAAGAGCATATACGTATACACGCACTTTGACAAGATGAAAAGTGTGTATGGGTTGGAAAATCAAGGAAATTCAAGATTAAAGAATACCAAGGGTCAATACCAGATAAAATTGAAAACACTCAAAAACTATATTCAATTGTTTTTAATGAGGAAATTTACACACATATTTATGCAAGCAATAGTCTCAAGATAGGAATTCTATCTTAGACGTACAGTAGTGTGGTTGAGAGATTCTCTCAACCACACACTAAACTAGGAGAAACTAAATTCCTATTATGTAGGAACAAACTCCTCAAATGGAGAATTACAACCATAGACAAGTAGGAATTAATTATTTCTAACTCCCCCCCTTAATGACTACTTGTCATGATAGAATCCACCACCATTAGGCGAATTGCATGTACAAAACCTCCAAAACACAATCTGCCTCCCTCGGACAGAACCACAACTTCTCTGATCTGCCTCCTCTCGCAAATCATCAAATGAAGATAAGGATTCCCGCGGATCCCCTTCTACTCAGACAATTTAAAAAATCATCGAAGTCCAAGCCAGGTGTTCTGTAGTCCACCAGCTCAATTGAGCACAAAGCTCTCGTGTACACACACCCACAAAGGAAAGCAGAGAAAGATTCGCTCAACTTGTCAAACAACGCATTGACATCCACGATTCCAGCCACAAAGGCACCTCAAGCCACATAGGCAATTCTGCCACAAAGGCAAGCACTTCATCCACAAAGACTCTATAGATGGTTTCTGGCTCACCACCAACCCTCACTTTACAATGACGAAAGATGGTTTCAGGCTGACCATAAACCATTACAAATTGGTTTTAAGATCACCACGAACTTTCAGATGCCTTTAAAACTTACATTTCATTCCACATACAATGGTTCTAGGTACATACAATGACCATAATAACATGCTAGGGAGTCTATTCCACAAACCACACTAACTTAAGCAAACATCTACTTTGTTGTCCACCATAAACATTGTCATTTCTCCTTTAGTGTCACTGTTGCACAAAATTAATATTTGGTGCAATTCAACCTTGTTACCCAACACATAGTACATTTGAATCATCTTTCTGATTTAATTGTCTTGGATTTACCTGCATGATTTGTTGGAGTAGCTAATTCTAACAAAACACTCCATTGAGTTAGCTAAGCTCAATGCTTATAATTCCAAAACATTTATAAATACCACATTTTACTGTTGCAGTGGCAGAATATTACCAAAGAAACTCGAACCCAACTGTTATGGCTCGTCCATCACCATGCTAACCAGCCCTCATTTCAAACTGATGGCCTCCATAGCACTTTTCCAAGTAAAAGTAATCCTCCACGGCCGAGAATAGGAAAACCCGTAGCCGCGTAAATCCTTCCGCCGCCTCAAGCTTATCATATTCTTCCATCATGTTAGCATGATCATCATCGCAGAGAACAGAGACCAAAGCATCCAGGTCCTCCTCCTCGGGCAGCTGATACTTCATTATAAAAGCCTCTCCGCAAAACTCTGCCATCTTCGAAACGAGCTTCGAAAAGCTAATATCCCTATTCACGCAGACAATACGGGTTTCGCCCCCAACGTACCGGAGCTTCCCATCAGAAGGCCGAGGCAAAATACTGCCGCCGAAGCTGCAAAGGAACTTCACCCGCTGCTGCATCGAATTGGAACTCTCCTCTTCGGCTTCCGACATGATTCCCAGAGACAAACTGCTATCTTTAAGAAGCAATTCAATCTCACTGTCCCCAAGATACGAACCCTGGACGATCCGGCAGCAGCTAGAAAAAATACAGATGCTTAAATGCGCTAATTCCTGACCAGGGCAGCCCATTGAATCATGCTATCAAAGCCCATTAACTGAGACATATATACACAAAAATATATATATGTGCAAAATCTACACCGCATGAGACACATGGCGCAAGCGCTGCTGCTATTGAATCAAAGCTTCTTTAAAGGCTCTTGCTTCACAATATCATTGCAACCAGAGCAGGTGCAGATACAGGGTTCGAGACCCCAGGCACTCCCTCGATGCTGCCTCCCTCCGCGCCTCCAAAAAAGGCCTGCCCCGTTCCCCATGACTATGCGAAAGTCTGATGACCAGCCTTCTTGCTGACGGGGCAGGGTTGGTGTTAACAAATTCCACACTATCGGGGCTGATGCATGCCTTAAGTACATCCATAATAGGAGCGGCATCACCACAATTGACCATCACTGGCCCTCGCACACCAAGTGACTTCTCCGCGATTAATCTTGGGACATTTAAAATTTGCTATGACAATGTCTTTCACAATCTTCAAGGATTTGAGCAGATAGGGGAATCGTGGATATCTCCAAATGGTGATCTCCACGGCAAATCTCCTCCAATCAATACAAATGCCGCAACTCCACATAGGCCAAACTGTCATTGTTTCCAAGCTGCCACCACTCGACCTCCGGCTGCATCGCCAAATCGAACTCCACTGAACCGTCGGTTTGACAAAACTGCACCAATTATTGCCTCCACGAAACTGTGGCGCCCACAATCAAACCATTCACCTCCATTGACAGATCTGAGAGATCGGACCAAGGTCATCCTAGAAGCCACACTAGCCCGACCACGAACCAGATAGCAGCAAAGCATTTCTAAGGTTTAGATCCACGCTCACTACACCATTTCATGATCATATTATAAGCAACAAAACAATGTTCTGCTTGGTTTTCAGATCTGCAACTAAAGGTAGATCCTTCCTAGCCAAACCATTGACCCATAGGGAATCCTAAAAAGTTCGTCGTGGGCGACGGACCAAATAATAAAGAAACCCAATGTCGGAAAAATCAGCAAAATCGAATGAAACTTACTCATCCGAAGCAACCCTATCAAAACCCAGACATCTCCCGCAGAAATCTTGCTCAAATCAAACTGGGATTCCATCATAGTAAACCCTATCTGTGAGCAGTTACCAGTGTTTTAATGAAGTGCAGCCCGTCGAACCTCGGCGCAAATTTCTCTTCACCGATGGTCTGTGAATCCTGAGCCACCTCGAGTCTCTCTGAATCCTCCATTTTGGGTCTCCGTGAAGTAGCACTAATGCGAACACCGTGATCGGCTGGAAAACAAAGCGCAGCAGATATAATTCCTGAAACGGAAACAATTAAAGCTCCTTTACCTTTCATTATGAATCAAATTTGAAGCTGAGAAGAAAAATTCCCTTGGCCCGGAACGAAGGAAAACCAGTTGCAAATGAAAAGGGGCTTGTAGAATCCAGCCCTGTCCTGCCCAGCGAGACCCTTTGATAATTGAAACCTCAACAGGGTCGCCAAGGGAAACACAGCAGCAGCACCACCGATCCTCTGCCAACATAACCAGTGCACCGGTTTAACCGATTTGTTGTCACCTACTCGGATCTCACTCTTTGAATGGCAGACACCCCACGACTACCGTCCTATCAGGATCAACACCACGACCTACAACAATCGAAGGCACCACACACCAGGCACCTGCAGCGATCTCACTCTCTTACGCTGCACCACGCACTTTGCTCCAGCAATCTCCTTTCACACATTCACAACAACCACGCCCTCTACTCTTCAGCTCTTGCACTAGTCAGCAGACTCACACAACAATGTGTTGAAGCAGACATAGCAGGCCACACTACTAGCACTGCGACGGTCAACTTTTACTCCAGAGAACATGCACACACAGCACATCCATCAACACAATACCAGTCGGCAGGCTCAGTCCATAATTCTCCCAATGAAGCAGATCTCAGGGTGAATCGCCACAACCACAGCGGCGCTGGCCAACGGAGGGTGATGGAAAAAAAACATTCACAAAACTTTTATTCTCTTCAGCCCAGGAGCAGCCAAGCCCACGAGGGGCTAGGCCCTCAGGCTCTGATACCAAGATAAAATTGCAAACACTCAAAAAATATATTCAATTGTTTTTAATGAGGAAATTTACACACATATTTATGCAAGCAATAGTCTCAAGATAGGAATTCTATCTTAGACGTACAGTAGTGTGGTTGAGAGATTCTCTCAACCACACACTAAACTAAGAGAAACTAAATTCCTATTATGTGGGAACAAACTCCTCAAATGGAGAATTACAACCATAGACAAGTAGGAATTAATTATTTCTAACTATACCATGGTATTAGCCCACAATATTGAGCGGAGTAACGACTATTTGATCCTGTCCAAGAATACCACAGGTTCTAAGTGTTGTTTTGGTCCGAGGTATTGAGAAAGGCCAAAAACTATATAAGGAGGAGAAGATCAAAGGGCCAGGTGTGCAAGTGAAAGGGTTTCTCAAGAATACTTCTATCTAAAGTATATTTTATGTTGCAGGGGCTATGATTATGATATAATCTGAAATATTGTGTGCACCTTGAATTCAATGTTGGATCAGGATCATGAGACCTAAAATGACTTATCATTGAATGATTTGATATTGGTTGGGCTAGATCTGATTGCTTACACATGTTTTATTCTTTAAATGTCATGATCTGTGTATGTCTAAAATCTGGAATAACAGCGAATTTGTAAGTTAGTATTTGCAGATATATACATTGGTTCTCCTTGGTGGAGGCACATATACATGTTGGTTCGAAGCTTCCTAGTAGCGTATACAAAAGAAAAGCCTGCTATTTAAAAATGAATGATCTATCTGATCAGTCCTATTGGTTTACTATTTTCTGTCAATGATGTCTTCTTAGATCTGAAAGTAGAACTGAATGGAGATTGAGTCTGATTGATTGATTGATTAAGTGAGAAGGGTGACCTTTTCTTTTGACTGTCTATATCTCTGTAATTTGACAGTAGATGTTCAAAATATCACTGGTTGGTACATATTTCATTCAGAAGTTTTATGTTTCAGTAGTTTTGGAGGTATACGCAGGTTTGATTAAAGGAAGTAGCGTATACACGCAGGTTGGGTTCATTAAAGTAGTGTATGCATTCTGATGTATGATTCTTGAGGTTGCAGCTGGTTCTGAATGATGATGCAGGATTTTGGGTTCAACACAGTGTTCTGGTGACAGTGATGTCACTGTTCAAATTGACTAATTGTTGGTTGATGCAGTTATTATTATAGAGTTCGAGCTTCAAATTTTCTGATGGGTCTAGTATGAAAATTTGATGAAACGAGGCCTTCATATTGTGTTGTTGTGTACCTAGAGCATCGAGTCTGAAAATTTATGAAACGTGGTCCCTGGTGGAAGAGAGAGGGTAGTAGCCTTCTGTAGGCTGGCACCTACGTACTAGTAAACATATCAGCTAGTATAAGAGCTAGGGGGTTGTATCTCCCTTCTAGTAGAAGCTGGAGAATGACAGAAGGTTGTAGCCTTCTGCAGGTGGGTGCCTACGTACTGGTATGAGTCTGCACCAGTACAAGATTGTAAATAGATTTTCATTATATTAAAAAGAAGACAGAGATGAAAACAACAAGTGGTTTTTCTCCCGCATTGGGTTTCCACCTTAAATCTTGGTGTTCATGTGTGTTTCTTATGTGTGATGGTTTATTATGTTATTAATACACATAGTTACTGTATAATAAAGTACTGATGCACTGATTAAAGATCAACACATGATGAATAAACTAAATCATAAGTTCTCTGGGTACATGCTGGTTTCTTTAATGACAGTTGCGTGCACATGCAAGTTTGCTTCACTGAAGTAGCATATATAAATCTGATTGGGAAATGAAAAATCATTGAATTAAAAATATCGATTCACCCCCCCTCTCAGTGTTATTTCCAACAATTGGTATCAGAGCAAGTGCTTCAGAAGAAGCTTGATCGCTTGAAGGGAGATATTTCAAGATGAACAATCACGAAGGCATGGGATCTATCAGACCACCAATATTCAATGGGAACAACTTGGTATATTGGAAAATAAGAACCAGATCCTATCTTTAGTCGCTTGGAGCCAATGTTTGGGAAATTGTGGAAGAAGGATACCAATTCCAGCAGGAATACCTACAGATACAACAGGTAAGAAACTATATGGAACCAATGCCAAAGAAGTCAGTACTTTATTGGGAAGCCTGTTAGAATCAGAATTCATTAAAGTTATGCAACTCAAGACATCCAAAGAGATATGGGACAAAATCATTCAGGTCTACGAAGGAGACTCCCAGGTAAAATGTGCTAAGCTCCAAACTCTCAGAATTCATTATGAAACTCTTAAGATGCATAGTGATGAAAGTAGTGCTAGTTACTTTTTACGTGTAGATGAGATTGTTAATTGTATGAATAATCTGGGTGAAGAGATAAAGGAGGCTACTTTAGTAGAGAAAATTCGATATCTTTGTCTTCTAAATTTGATTCAAAAGTATCTTCCATAGAAGAAAAGCAGGATATTCAATGTATTATTGTTGTTCAACTTCATGGAATTATAACTGCCTTTGAAATGAGGAAAGGAGGTCCATCAAATATGAGAGAAGTCGCTTTCAAAGCTTCAACAAAGGGAAAAGAAAAGGAAGAGCACAATGAATCAGGATATATTTAATAAGAAGAAGATGATGTAAACTTTGTCAAGAAGCTTCAACAAGGTTCTAGAAGATTCAGAGGTAAGCTACCATTCAAATTCTTTGCTTGTGGTAGAGTTGGCCATTATGCTGCAAAATGTCCTCAGAAAGATTATCATGAAAATAGAAAGGAATCTGCAAAAGGCAATAGAAAACAGGTTGTTAATAGAATAAGTTACTATACTCATGAAGATAGTGATGGATTATCTAATAATGATGAAGATGAAACTGAAAAAGATTATAAACTACTCATGGCTTATGCCAATGATGATTTTTTGGATGCCTTATAAGAGGAAGACTTTCTTGAATAAATCAGTAAACTCAAAATCTATTTGGAAGAAAATAATATGATCATAGACACGTTGACACATCAACTCACTAAAAGAGAAAAGCACAATGAAAAACTAGAATGTGAATTTGTAGGTCTAAGAAAAGAACTTGAGAAGAAAAAATCTCTCAATCTTAGATTTGCTAAAGGATTAGAAACTTTAAATGAAATCATCAAGGTTCAACATTCTCCTCTTATAAATACTGGTCTTGGATATACTAAAGAATCATCCCAATCACAAAATTCATCAGCCTCCACCAGAAGCTATCTTGATGCAATAAAGACCAGTGAATAGTATGTCAATCGTCAACGAAATCCTAAAAGTACTCATCAGGTAAATCATGCTTAATTTACTCCAACGATGAACATCAATAGAAGCATCAACCAAAAGGTAAACAATACCAAAAGATTCTATGATCACAGAAACTTCTTTAATGGATAATGCTTTTCATGCCATAATTTTGGGCATAAGGTTGCTCAATGTGTTGCTTACAAAACTATCATGACTAGAGAAGCACGAAATCAAAGGAGCGTAACAGGAATCAAGAAAAGTTTTTATAATAACTTTTCTCCTCTTGAAGATTAAAATGAATGTTCATTTTGAAAAGTTCAAAGCCTTCAAATATTTAGTTGAAAATTAATCAGATCGAAAAATCAAATGTCTCAGATCCGATCGAGGGGGAGAATTCATATCAGATGAATTTTTTTTATTTTTGTGAACAACATGGAATAAAATGGTAGTTCTTTATTTCTAGAACTCCTCAATAAAATGGCGTAGTGGAAAGAATGAACAGAACAGTTCAACAAATGGCTCAAGCTATGCTTGATGAATCTGGAACTCCTACCATCTTCTGGGGTGAAGCCGCATTTGCTGCCATGACTATTCTCAACAAAGCTAATGTTTGGGTAAATAGTGATCAAAATCCATATGAAATTTGGTATGGTAAGCCTCCCACCGTAAAACACTTTAGAGTTTTTGGAAGAAAATGTTTCATCAAAAAGACTGATGAAAAACTTGCTAAGTTTGAACCCAGAGTAGACAAAGGAAATCTTCTTGGTTATTCATCTAGAAGTGAAGGGTACAAATGTTATAACAAGAGACTTCGGAAAATTTTTGAATGCATTGATGTAGTAATTGATGAAGCATGTAGAAATCTAGAGCAGATAAAGTCAACAAAGGATGATGACAATGAGGAAGATGGTGAATGTTTTCTTGTAAAAAATCAAAATGATATAGAGGAAGAAACCAATGAAGCATCAAAATAATATACAACTGGCAGGGAAAAGACTCCATCTAGATATGTTCAAAAGAATAATCCAGAATTTCAAATTCTAGGAGAAGAGGGGTCTAGAGTACAGACAAGAAGAACTCTTGCAGGAACTTCCAGTTATCTAGCATTACTATCCTCCATAAAACCACATAATGTTAATGAATCTAGCAAAGATGAATGTTGGGTTAAGGCAATGAATGAAGAACTTGACCAAATTGAAAAGAATGATACTTGGGAACTAGTTTCTAGACCTCTTGATAAAAATGTTATAGGAACAAAATGGATATTCAAGAATAAATTGAAAGAAAATGGAGAGGTTATTAGAAACAAAGCAAGACTTGTCTGCAAAGGGTATGCTCAACAAGAAGGTATATAATTTGAAGAAACATTTGCACATGTTGCTAGAATTGAAGCCATAAGAATGTTTCTTGCTCTTTCAAGTTTTCAGAAATTCAAAGTGTATCAAATGGACGTAAAATCTGCATTTCTTAATGGAGAGTTAGAAGAAGAAGTTTATATTGAACAACCAAAGGATTCATTCTAGGAAATGATGCAAAGCTTGTATGCAAGATCAAAAAGGCTCTTTATGGACTGAAACAAGCTCCAAGGGCTTGGTATTATCGCCTTGACAAATATCTACAACAACAAGGGTTCAAAAAAGGATCTGCAGACAACAACTTATACACCAAGAATGAGAATGATAAACTAATAATTATTGTTGTTTATGTTGATGATATCATGTTTGGAAGCAATGAAGAATCTATGAGTTAGAACTTTCCTTTAGTTATGCAGCAAGAATTCGAAATGTCCTTACTTGGTGAACTTACTTATTTTATTGGTCTACAAGTACAACAAACAAAAGATGGTATTTTTCTTTCACAAACTAAATATCTCAAGCAGATTCTGAAGAAGTACGGAATGAAAGATTCTAAACCAGTATGTACTCCAATGGTAACATGATGCAGTCTTAGTTCTAACGATGAATCACCTATAGTGAATCAACCAGCATACAGATCTATGATTGGAAGTCTGCTCTATCTAACAAGTACCAGACCTGATATCATGCATGCAGTAGGAATTGTTGGAAGGTTCCAAGCAAATCCAAAGGAATCACATCTTTAGGCTGTAAAAAGAATATTCAAATATCTTCAAGGAACTCAAGACTTTGGTCTATGGTATCCTAAAGATACAGATATTACTCTTCATGCATATACAGATGTAGATTGGGCAGGAAATGTTGATGATCGAAAAAGCACTAGTGGAGGTGCATTCTATATGGGATCACGATTAGTATCTTGGTTCAGAAAGAAACAAAGTTTGATTGCCTTATCTACAGCTGAAGCAAAATATGTGGCTATTGCATCTTGTTGCACACAACTACTCTGGATGATGAAAACATTGCAAGACATTTAAATCACATGTTCTCCACACATCTCCATTTTATGTGATAATACAAGTGCCATCAGTATTTCGAAAAATCCAATCATGCACTCCAAGACCAAGCACATATCCATTAAGTACCATTTTCTACGAGAACAAGTGCTTGAACAAAAGGTTAAATTGGAGTATGTTCCCTCCAAAGAATAGGTTGCTGATATATTTACCAAATTGCTTCCCAGAGAAACATTTGAATATCTTAGACAAAAATTGGGAGTAGTTTTTGCATCATCCTGTTGTTAAATCTAGTTTTCAAAAGAAGGTTCTTGTACGCAGGTTTCATGAAGGATAATCGCGTATATATGCGAGTTTCTGTGGCTGCAGGAGTGTATATGCTTTTCTGATAGAAAAACAGTGGGTCAGACTCTATCATGGGTGCTCAGTCTGATATTTATGATTACAGTGTGCTGATATGCTTTGTTCATTGATTTTTATCTGACTGATGAAGATGCCTTGATGAATGATTTGTTGACAATTCACAGGTAGCACAGGTTCAGGGGGAGCATTAGCCTTCACAAACATTCTACATTGTTGGCATTATGGTTGCTAATTTCAGCTATGGTTTCAGATATTCATATCAATTGTTGCATAGGTCATGTAAAGATATAAGGTGTAATATGTCTCCTTCTATCATAGTCTATTTTTGAATGAGTCCTATTGGACATATGATGTAATTTGTATCCCCACTATGTATGGGAAGGATGATGTAATAATTGCTATATTTCATACATGTATAAAAAATTGGTATATCCCCACTTGGTTGGGTGGATGAGTCAAATTTGGTGTATCCTCACTTGGTTTGGTGATCGATGTATGTATGAGTCATTTGTGATAGGAAGGTCATACTCATATAGTTAAGTTATAGAGTCGTGATATTCTTTTGAAATATCTTTGAAGACTCTGCATGTACTCAGGGGGAGCACGAACAGCATTGTGTATCTCAAAGGGGGAGAATATCTTGGTTTGCCCTTTGCCCTTGATGTCAAAGGGGGAGAGTATTTTGGCTTGAAGCAATCAACACCCATACAGTTGCCATCAAGTCCAAAGGGGGGGATTGTTGGCATTATGATACAAGTGTTGTCCTTGATGGCAACTCACTCACAGGTTAGTTCATATTTGATAAAGGAAAACTCACATTGTAACAGGTCAATTCAGAAGTAACAGGGCATTGGTACAAAAGAACAGGAAGTTGGAACAAAGGTCTGTTGATTAGAATCAAGAAGTTGAAGGAAAAGGATGTTGTAAGGTAGTTTATGCTATATACACAAGTTTACCTTGTCAAAGCAATGTATACATGTTAGCTCTGCTATGTACTTCAACATTTGGAGCACCAAATACTAGTTTGGCCGTGTGTTTATGTAAAAAGGGAGCTCGCAGCAGTCTATTTCCTTCTCCTCCTTCATTTTCCTTATACTCCCATAGCCCCACTATCTCCGTTTTCTTCCAAAAACCTTGGATAAACCCGCTTTCCCTCAGATCCCACATGCCACGTCGCAATCGAAATCGACACTTTCATAAGGCAAGACTTCTCAGCTTGTGATCTGTGACGGATGAGATGATAGGTTAAGCCATATTGTAATGTAGCATCGGGTCCGGGTTTAGTCACTGATCACAATCACATACATGTGTGTATAAGGCCCAAACCCCTTGACTTCCGTCGATGCGATATTGCGATAGCTCCTCCGCCGTCCGATCAGTCCCGACAAGATCCATCGGCCCACGCCCTTTTCACTCTCATGTATCCCGATACCTCCTAGTGAGAGATCTTCTCTGTCTGTTCATTCGATCCAACGGCATCCGCTCCTCCCACATTCATAAACCGCCCACACGTTAGCTCGCGATAAAGCGGTTTTCTCTCGTTCCTATCTGCCACGCATCACCCGATAACTCGCATCGCTCTCCCTTGAACGATTACCGCTCACCCTCCAAAAGCGGTGCGATACATACCGCTTACCACCCATTCGCCTGCCCCCACTCGTTATCTCCCATGTATCTTTCCTGCTCGATGGCCGTCGGATCTGTCCGCTAGAGATCTGATGGGTCACGTTTGTCTGCTCCCGTTTCCTCTTGATATCTCTTGCCGAGTCATATCCGTTGTTCATCTACGCGATCCAATGGCTAATATTTGTTCCCATCATACTCATGCCTCCGCCATACTGTCCGCGTCCATAGCCTGTCCCGTGCATCCGAAGGAAGAAGGGGGCCAGTGTTAGTACCAGACGCATTTCATCTCCAACCACTGCATTCAAGAAACAGAATGGCCGAGAACGAGAAGGACCAGCCTCGAGCAAAGCAGAGCATTTATCAGTTATGGGGCTTCTTTCATACGACACTCCACCTACTAGAGGAGTACAACAGAGCACCAGAGAATGTAAAGCAAGCAGATTGTAGCAGAGACGCCATCAGAGAGTTAAAGTGGTTGGTGGTTCATTATGACCCCTCCATGCATAGAGCAGCAGAATATCTTTGTAATCAAACTCTATATATACCCGGAAAACAGATGTAATCTGGGGGATGGGTTGATGGTTGTTGTTTTGATGTAAGGTTCAACTTCTAGAGACTGTAACTACTTTGATACTTGTAGTGTCTGGTCTTCATTTTTAGCTAATACATGCTTCTTTTGTTGTTAATTGCTCACTTTCCATTTCTACTTTGTTCTAGGTGCCTGTTATGCATTTGTTCATGTGCTCTTGATATTTAGCATTAGAGGGGCTGTCATCCCACCTCTGTGTTGAAGTCTAGTATGTATCATTGAATGTGTTATGCAGGTTTCTGTTTACTTAATTCCAGAGAGCTGTCATCCTGTCTGTGCATTAGGAAATAGATTTGGAGGCCTCTTTATTGGTTGCAGCCGACCATCACATCGTCTTGTGCATCTACTGGTGTGGTCAATATTCTCCATGTACACCTAATCCTCAAACTATGAGTAATTGGTGGTCTAAAGCCTTGTAGTCTGGGGGTGTTCACCCATGTCTGGAGTTAAGCATAATAGAAGTGGTTATCTGGCTTGAACAAGCGTCATTCCTTCCATTCATCCATTTCCAACATTTTGTTGAGTTTGTAATGTTCCCGATCATCTCCGAGATACAAACTAGGAGAGTTTCTTGGGGTGATAACAATACACACAGGTTAATAGAAAAAAAAGAGCGTATATGTATACACGCACTTTCACAAGAGGAAAAGCGTGCATGGGTTGGAAAATCAACGAAATTCAAGATTAAAGAATACCATGGTATTAGCCCACAATATTGAGTGGAGTAATGACTATTTGATCCCGTCCAAGAGTACCATAGGTTCTAAGTGTTTTTTTGGTCCGAGGTATTAAGAAATGCTAAAAACTATATAAGGAGGAGAAGATCAAAGGGCCAAGTGTGCAAGTGAAAGGGTTTCTCAAGAATACTTCTATATGAAGTATATTTTTTGTTGCAGGGGCTATGATTATGATATAATCTAAAATATTGTGTGCACTTTGAATTCAATGTTGGATCAGGATCATGGGACCTGAAATAACTTATCATTGAATGATCTAATATTGGTTGGGCTAGATCTGATTGCTAACACATGTTTTATTATTTAAATGTCATAATCTGGGTATGTCTGAAATCTGGAATAACAGTGAATTTGTAAGTTAGTATTTGCAGATATATATGTTGGTTCACCTTGGTGAAGGCACGAATACACGCTGGTTCGAAGCTTCCAAGTAGTGTATACAAAAGAAAAGCATGTTATTCAGAAATGGCTGATCTATCCGATCAGTGTTGCTGGTTTACTGTTGTCTGTCAATGATATCTTCTTAGATCTGAAAGTAGAACTGAATGCATAAGGAGATTGAGTCTAATTTATTCATTGATTAAGTGAGAAGGGTGATCTTTGCTTCTGACTGTCTAGATCTCTGTAATTTGAGAGTAGATGTGGTTGGTACAGATTTGATTCAGAAGTTTTATGTTTCAATAGTTTTGGAGGTATACGCGGGTTTGATTAAAGGAAGTACTGTACATACACAGGTTGGGTTCATTAAAGTAGCGTATGCATTCTGATGTATGATTCTTTAGGTTCCAACTAGTTCTGAATGATGATGCAATTTTCTAGGTTTAGCACAGTGTTCTGGTGATAGTGATCTAACTGTTCAGATTGACTGATTGTTGGTTGATGTAGTTATTATTATAGAGTTTTAGCTTCAAATTTTTTGATGTGTCCAGTATGAAAATTTGATGAAACGAGGCCTTCATATTGTGTTATTGTGTACCTTGAGCATCCAGTTTGAAAATTTATGAAACGTGTCCCTGCTGGAAGAGAGAAGGTAGTAGCCTTCTGTAGGCTAGTGCCTACGTACTAGTAAACATATCGGTTAGTACAAGAGCTAGGGGGTTGTAGCTTCCTTCTAGTAGAAGCTGGAGAACAAGAGAAGGTTGTAGCCTTCTGCAAGTGGGTGCCTGCGTACTAGTATGATTCTGTACCTGTACAAGATTGTAAAAAAAAATTCGTTATATTAAAAAGAAGACAAAGACTAAAACAACAGGTGGTTTTTCTCCCACATTAGGTTTCCACCTTAAATATTAGTTTTCATGTGTGTTTCTTATGTGTGATGGTTTATTATGTTATTACTGCACATAGTTACTGCATAATAAAGTACTGATGTACTGATTAAAGATCAACACATGATGAATTAACTAAATCATAAGTTCTCTGGATATACACTAGTTTCTTTAATCAAAGTTGCGTGCACACACAAGTTCACTTCACTGAAGTAGCATATATAAATATGATTGGGAAATGAAAAATTATTGAGTTGAAAATACTAATTCACCCCCCCCCCCTATCAGTATTATTTCCAACAACCTCCTGCTCAACCATCCTTAGAACATGACTTAGCTTTATGGCTATAAGAGGAGGAAGAAGATGAATTCTACTCCTCCCAAAACTATACCCTAGAAACTACCATAGGAGGGGGACAGCCTGATGAAGATCATTTGATTGAACAAACCCTCCAAAATCAAACTACCAACACCATGTCTCTAGAGGAAGTAGTGAAGGAAGTAAGACAACCATCAAATTGATCTATACTCAGCTGAATCAAACGCTACTCGTGTCAAGACAATATAATGCGGCCTTGAAAGAGCATTGAAAATCAACTCCTCTCTCTCTCTGTACACCAAGAAGAAGAGCTATGTAACATGCTAAGAGAGAATTTGGATGCCTTTGCTTGGAATTACAAAGAAATGAATGGAATGCACCCTTCGATGTGTACTCACCAGATTTACATCAAGGAAGGTTGCAAGCCGGTCTGCCAACCCCAAAGGAGAATGAATCCAACCCTCAAGGATATAGTCAAAGAAGAACTGCAGAAGTTGTTGGATGCATGATTAATTTACCCTATCTCGGATAGTGAGTGGGTGTCTTCTCTGGTGCTGGTTACAAAGAAAAATGGAAAGTGGAGGATCTGTGTGGATTACCGAGAGCTAAACAAAGAAACAAAGAAGGACCATTTTCCTCTTCCTTTCATTGACCAAGGGTTAGATGGTCTGGCAGGAAAGAAGTTCTTCTCTTTCCTGGATGGATTGAGTGGATACAATCAAATCCAGATCAACCCAGAGGACCAAGATAAAACCACCTTCACCTGTCCTTAGGGTACTTTTGCTTATACGATCCTTCCTTTTGGTCCATGCAATGCCCCTGCTACTTTCTAGAGATAAAACCTATGTATATTTGTAGAGCTAGTCCATGATGTAGTAGAAATTTATATGGAAGATTTCACACCCTATGGGTGTGATTTCCAAGAGGCTCTCTCTAACCTAGGACATGTGTTACACAAATGCATTGAAATGATCTTATCCCTTAGTCCTGAAAAATGTGAATTCTTGATTACTTCAGGGACTATTCTAGTCACTCAATATCCCAGGAAGGACTACAAGTAGACCCAAATAAGATAGCCATAATCAAAAGGGTCCCTACTCCACAGAAGCAGAGGGATGTCAGAAGTTTCTTAGGGTTAACCAGATACTATAGGATATTTATAAAAGATTTCACAAGTTAGCTTCTCCCTTATTTGGGTTATTGGCCAAAGACTCCGAAATTTTATGGTCAGAAAGCTGCCAAGAGGCCATGGAAACCCTAAAGGACAAGTTGACTACTTCCCCTATTCACTGAGGCCCAAATTGGGATCTTCCTTTTCACATTCATGTCGATGCCTCTCAAAAATCTATAAGAGAAACTCTAGGACAGATAAATGATAATCTACCTTATGCCATTTACTTTATCAGTAAGAATCTATCAAAAGCCGAGTTAAACTACATAGTAACTGAAAAAGAGCTCCTAGTTGTTGTTCATTCATTGAATAAATTTAGACATTACATTGCTGGTTACCAAACATTTGTACATATCGACCATGTTGCAATTAAATATTTCATGAATAAAACTAATGTAAATGCCTAGATTATTAGATGGTTACTTTTATTGCAACAATTTGATCTAACTATTATTGATAAGCCTGGAAAAGAGAATGTAGTTGCAGTTTTTTTATCCATATTAACTTTGTCTGTAGGGGAGGAATGAATTGTTGATGATCAACTACCATATGAACATCTATTCGCCATTTCAGTTCTCTCCCCATGGTTTGCTGACATAGAAAAATACTTGGTATCTGCACAATTCCCTCCAAATTTGTCCTCCAAGGAAAAGAGAAGAATCATAAGAAAATGTGCACCATTCACTTGGATTGGGGGCAATCTCTTCAAGATAGGTACAGATCAAATACTAAGAATATGTGTCAGGGAGGAGGAAGTTTTTGACATCCTTCTAGCCTGTCATGATGGGCCTTGTGGAGGTCACTTTGCAACCAAAATAACAACATTCAAGGTACTACAAGCTGGCTATTACTGGCCCACTCTCCACCAAGATGTAAAAAGGTATACCAGCTAGTGTGATCGGTGCCAAAGGATGGGGAAGCCTACCCCCAGGGATGAAATTCCCCTGCAACCTCAAGTGACTTTCGAGCCATTTGACAAGTGGGGCATGGATTTCATCGGGCCTATTGACCCTCCATCCAAATAGACAAAGTACATCATTGTGTGCACCAACTACTTAACAAAATGGGCTGAAGCCAAAGATATCAAGGTAGAAATAGAAGAAAAGGTGGTTGAATTCTTGAGGGAGAATGTGTTTTATAAGTTTGGATACCCTAGAGAGTTGGTCACTAATCAAGGCAGTCAATTTACATATCACATGATTGAAAATATGTTAAGCCAGCATAAGATCAAGCACAAAAATTCCACTCCTTACCACCCACCGGCTAATGAGCAAGTGGAAGTAACTAAGCGAGCATTGGAAGGCATTCTGACAAAGGTGATTAGCAGCAGTAGAAAGGTTTGGGCATACATATTGGTGGAGGCCATTTGGGCATAAAATATTACTTGGAAAACCACCACTGGATTCACTCCTTATGAGCTGGCATATGGGAAGAAAGCCCTGTTATCTATTGAATTTGAATACAACACCTTAAGGATGGTAGCACAACTGGATCTAGATGTCACAAGGGAAAAACAAGAAAGGTTGCTCCAGCTGAATGGGTTAGATGAATTTATGATGCAGGCCCTCCTACACATAGAAGTGACTCAAGTACAAAGGAAAATATGGCATGACAAAAATATCAAGAAAAAACTGTTTCAAGAAGGCAACTGGGCCTTGCTTTATGACTCCTGGTACAAATATTTCAAAGGCAAGTTAATGAACAGATGGTTGGGACCATATGTGATAGAAAAGTTCCATGACAATGGCGTTGTTCAGATAAGAACCATCGATGCAGAAGGTATCCCTTTGCTTGTCAATGGGTACAAGTTAAAGGTCTACAAAAGGCCCTTATCAAAGCATGAATTCATTAGTAGCATCAGCAAGGAAATGATGGTGATTGAAGAAGCCTCAGCTTCCACTTCACCAAGTCCTTAGAAAAAAAAAAAAAAGGACCTAGGTGAAAACCTCCATGAGGCAACTAATTCCAACTTTTGGGTTGAAAACCTCTTGAGGAAACCCAAGATTATTAAAAATAAAAATAAAAAGATAAAATAAAAAAATAAAAAAAAAATAAAAAAATAAAATCTTTGGGTGAAATCCTCTTTTGAGGCACCCAGGGCAGCCAACAAGGATGAAAACCTCCTTCGAGGTAGACTAGTTTTCTTTTCAAAAACAAAAAAAAAGACAGAGAGAGAAAAGAAAAAGAAATGAAAAAAAGGGACAAAAACATACACAAATAACAATTATGTTTTTGTAAGTTTGAAAAAAGATGATGAACACAGGACACAGAGGACAATAGACCCTACCACAAACTATGTTTTCCTTCATCCATCTCATCTCCTCCATAATCCCCGTGTTCTTCCATCCATACTCAACTCCATATTCCAATTCCAAGCAATTATATGTTTTCTACATGATTCCCTGTAATACTACATGATTTTCCTATAGGTATTACAGGAGGCCTTGAAAAAGTACAGGAAGGGTAGTCCAGTGGAAAAATGGTGACACAAACCTGTTTTGGGTTATCAAAAGAGCCATTGACCTCACCACACCTCAGCCAACACCCTCTATGACCATGTCATCCCTGTATCCGTCAAGAAAAATCAATGTTAGAAAATAAAAAAATAAGAGAATGAAAAGAAGAGAAAAAAAAACATCAAAAAGATATATGCCAATAGTCGTATACCTCATCTGCCACTCCATAACCACAACCTCCACTCATTCCAATACCCATTCAACTTCAGAGAAAAGAAGAGATGCGAAAGTTCAATAAAAAGGTAGCTACAGGACATCCTGTAGGAATTCTTGTAGCAGCCTATTCCACAAAATGGCCACAGCAACTCCAACCCACTTTCAACACAAGGACTACAGGGATGAGGAAGCTCCTCCAGAGCTCAGCAACAACAAAATCTAGCACATGTACATCATCAAAGGAACAACTCATCAAAAGAAGAAGAAGAAGAAAACATAGTTGAAGAATATGCAGTTAGGTCAAAGAACAACGGATTAGCACCACTCTCTAGCATTCATTAGCAAAGCAAAGGACCAGCAAGTATGTCATCTCACCAATAATCCCTCATAAGTACGAATATGATTAAACTGTAGGAATAATGCAGAAGTTGATTGTATAAGAGAAGGTTTCCAGTTAACTTGGCCACCCTAGGTCAGATAACGAGAAGAAAAAGGGTTAGTCAAATCCACACGTGGCAAGGTCACATCAAAAAAAGAGGGGAATGAATAAAAAAAGTGGTTAAGTTACTGTTATAGACATTTTTGGGCACTGAAACCCCAATCATACATGTCCATAAACCAAGGGCTCCTAAGTCCCTAAAAGTGTTGTTTCACACCCTAAAGGAACAAGGTCAGATGATTACATCATCTCCTAGAAGTTCTCCATGAAAAACTACTCAGAAATGGTCAAAATTGGACCATACTGATTGCTCAGTGCTGAGGGTGAGATGCATCACACCTATTACACACAGGGGGTGTGATGCATACTGAAAAGTCCTTCTATAGGTTGCGATGGACGAGAGTAGACAAATGGCGGAGGAAGTTTGCTAAGTGGATGATCTTGGAATCTTCCAGAAACTTCCCCAGGACACTTATCTCTCTGAATTTGCCCAGGGATGAGTAAGAGATCATCAATCTCCAAGTGGAATCAAGAACTATCAGAGAGAGGACACTAATCAAAATCCCAGAAGCTGACTCACCCCCATGCAATCATCTATATATGGATCCCTCATCCCAGAGATCCGGAGGCTGGAATTTTGTATCTTGTAAGGAAGTGTTGTTGGTGGAATATCATAGTGTTGGGTGATCTAAGCTTTTCATGAGGTGAAGAAGGGCTTTCATGCTGGGAGGATGACGCTAGGTCAGAAAAATTGATTGTAATCCTCTTTGCTATTCTTGATATTAATAAAGCTATTCAAGTTTTCCTCCACATTCTTGTATGTTTGATGATATATGCATTTAGGTGGTCAATATATATCTGGTCCTATATTGTTTATGATTGTAGATCTCTGTTCTTCGATAGTATTATGTGGCTTTGATTCCACAGGTGCTCTTCGAAGCTGTGTAGATGAAGGAAAAGCGGCAAATATTTGTCAGAAGGGAGAGGAACCAAGCAAGGAACCAAGTGCAAGACTGAGGTTGGTGTCCTTTGTTCCCCTCTTATCTACTTCTCGTAAAGGAAAGCAAAAGTAGTTTTAGTTTGTTTGTTTCTAAGATAGCTACCAGTCTTAGTGGGACTAGCAGCTCCGAGTGGACACTAGATTTCCCGATAACAAAATGGCGACTCCACTGGGGAGCGAATAGATTGTTTGCTTGTATATATTTGTTTGTTTTATAAACTTACAGATGGAGCTTCAAGTTAAGCCAGCTAGCCTTCGAACTGCATTTGTTATGCAAGTGCAAAGTAGATCAATGCTGCTTCAGTCTATCTCCGGGTTTTGTTTATAAACTGAACAATCGATTTGCAAACCTTCTAATTGCCCTAGTAGTGGCTCTAGTAACCTCATTAGATCAACCCCTGTGATTTATATTTACTGAACATCACTTGCTCAACCTAAATCCCTGAACTGAGCTGCAAACTATGACCCGGAACCCAGTTGAAGTCTCGTCCCTGGACCATCGCACTTTCTCCTCTTGGGAACCTAGATGCATCGCACCTCATGTGTGCAGTAGGTGCGCTGCATTGCACTTTCCCTGTGTTGCAGGTGCGCTGATCAGACAAGACCTCTTCTGCTCTCAGATTTTGGTTTTTGTGTTCACTCTCTTCAACTTTATTCAGGAGTTTTACTGTCTGTGATCAGTATACCACTGTAGAAACTCCCTTCTTTTGCATGATTCTGCCTCCATAGTACAAAGAATTATGAATGTTTTTATGTATTGTGCGTCATTTACAGTTCTCTTTTACAAAAAGTAACATAATCAAACTGTCGTCTTTTGACTTGAAAGTGTCATTTTCAGTCAAAGAAGAGAATCCTATTGTTCTGGATGGTCGATTACACGGTTACTCTTGTATTTGATTTGAATTAGTGGTTTTTCAAGTGTCAAAAGCATTTTTCAATTCAAAATAGCAAAGTGTCGTCATTATCTTCCTTTCGTTTTTGAAGAGAAATTTGTTAGTACTGTCACTATGAAAAGATAATTCAGCTTTGTACTTAACATTCTTCTTGTCATTCACACATTAAGAAAGTTGAAAACAAATACATGCATGTGCATTGGCATTTATACTGCTTGTTGGTTTGATTTAGGACAGTGCATCTAGTGTGTGCTCTCTGCTCTATGTTGAAAGAATGCCATCTCTCTTTCTTTAGTAGCTAGGATTTTCATTGCAAAAAGAAGATTAAACAATTGTTTATCATCTTAGATTGCATTTTAGGAATTGTACATCTACATCACGTGGTGAACCTGAAAGGAAAATTTCTTAATAAAGATCAACTGTAAAATAAATTTAATAAACATAAAAACGCTTTGGAACCTAACACACAACATCTAGAAGTCTAGGCTAGAGACGTATTCCAGTGTTGTAAAGCCTGGTAACTATCGCTTTCACTGTTGGTTGGGTGATTCCTCCTCTCTGAGACAACAAGTGCCAGTACGGACTTGTGCTCCCACCTACCGTCGAGTATATATTGGGAGACCACAATAGGCTATATCCTTTATCCATAGGAAGCCGTGTCTGCCGCTCTATCGATCGCAATGCACTGAACACAGCATTCGGGAAGATTGACTGTCGTACCGTAAAAAGTATTCTGTAGTTTTGCAATTGGTTTGGTAATCCCTTTGTCTAGATTTCCAGAGTATTCTCTTTCGTTCCTTTTCAGACACCTTAAAGGAAAGGGTCCATCTGAGCACTTGTCACTTCAAGCTGATTAAAAATCGAAGGCGACTAGAGTCATCTTTTGTTTTTTCTCGACTCTTAAAAATTGAAAAAACAAGTTGTGTCAAAGCGTCTAAAATTCATTTAATTCAGAAACATCTTCCCCTTTATTTTTAGTTGATTGAGTAATTCGCAATCGTGGAGGAAAGTCAATTAAAACCCCGTCGTTCGTGGAGACTTATGAGTCAACCGTCTTTGTCTCCAGAATCAAAACTAGTCCGGACAAAGTGAACTCGTTTAACCAGCTCAAAGTCACCTGGTCTGGTTGGAACAAGTGTTCCAACACCCTCGGAGACTCTAGTTACTCCAAACATTTCTGGTACCCCCGCCTTTACAGAAGAAGTTCCGCAGCCTCTAGAGGACAGTAGAATTGATCCTAGTGTGAGGGTAAACACTTCTATACCTGAACCGGCCCCATCTACAAATGATTCGGAAGGTGTTATTCCCAAAACATCTGTCGCTGCAGAATATATACCTTCTTCAGCACCGAAATATTTTATGGACCTGGCGGTCTACCTCTTCCACCTGGGTTAATTGCTATAGAAGAGATTGTGGAGGATCCCCCATCTAGTACTCCATCACATTTTGGAGTTGGGATCACCCTATATCCTTCTTCGTCGGAAATTAGTCTACCGTTATTGGAAGTTCCTGTAGAATCGCTAGGAAATATTTTGGATAGAGTAGATATGTCTGAACAACCATCGACATCTAGGACTGTGTCATCTGACACAGCAACGGTAGAACTTCCTGTTGCCACTCCAACAATGTTCGCCGGCGTACCGTTTGTCGCAACTAGCTCTTAATCGTTGGATGGAATCCATCCAGGGGTTGTTTTGACAGTATGGTCTGTTCCCATTTGTTCGTCCGGAATAATATCTAGAATCTCTTATGTTGAGTCTCAACAAATTGATCCTTCGCAGTGTCAATGTGGGCAGTCTGGTCCTCAAAGGCAAATCATTCCCTTAAGCACTGGATTACCGCCGTATGGGGGGCAATATGCCCTTTCATTGTCTCCTCCGGGAGGTCAAACATATGAGAGTTCACAACAGAATTCAAGTTATGTTGGAATTACATCCAGTGGTTGGATGCCAATACTACCTCAACAAACAATAGTTGTATACTCAATGCAACAAACTCTGCCTATGTCAAATATCCCCACTACACCGGCTATTGTGACAGTGTCGCAAGTACAAGTGTTACCTGTTGTATGCCAACCTCATGTCTCTCAGGTCGCAATCCAACAACCCCTTGTCTCTATGACGCCACCACAATCATCGATTAGTGGCTCCCTAACTAGAGTGACCCAGGCTCAAACGGGTACCATTACCCCTCATCTTGGTCAAACAACCAGTATTGGACAACAGCACATGGTCTCACAACCATGGTTGGTGCAATATCAACAACCGCAATTCCAACAAGTTTACCAAGGATCTAAGCACCAAATCTTTACAAGTAATGGGCAGTCGTATATTCAAAAGGGTCAACATCAACCATTTCATAATGGTTATGCCCATCAACCTTATCAAAGTTATCAACATCAAATACATTATTCTGGTATGCAAAGACCCATTGCTCAGGCGATTCCATCTTATCTTGGGTATGCTTCCCCTAACCTGAATCAACGGTTGCCCTTTGTGGAACCTCTAGAATTACCAGATCTAAACCGGCTGATGAATGATCCAATTGCTTACGCCCCTTGGTGGCTGCTGATTCCACATAAACTTCCGTCAGATATTCCTAAATTTAATGGAAATCAGGGTGAAGACCCGTTGAATCATGTGATGACCTTTTATCTGTGGTGTTCATCCAACACTCTCAACGATGATTCTATCAGGCTTCGCTTTTTTCAGCAAATGTTAACTGGTCCGGCAGCAAAATGGTATATCGAATTTCCTAGAGCTTCATTTGATAACTTCAACACCCTAGCCACAACCTTTTTAAACCATTTTCAGTTACCCATAAGGTACGAAACAGGAACAAATCTTCTTACCAATTTCAAACAAACGACGGCCACTCACATATCTGACCATATTCATGAGTGGCGACGTCGTCGTAGAATGGTAAAAACATATGTTCCTGATCAGTTGTTAGCTGAATGGTTTATTAAGTCATTATTACCTCCTATCACAGAAGATGTGGCAAAGGGAGGAGTCATCACTAAAGAGCAAGTCATTGCTCGTGCACAATATCTAGACTTGATCTATACTCAGTCTGGCACGCTCTACGATAAAATACCTAATGCTCCTAGACCGGAATTTTCCGTTCCTCCCCCTCCTAAATCAAACAAAGACTCTCATGTCAGCGATGGCATGATAGGTACGACAAGCATGAAATCGACAAAGGCTACATCTAAGAAAGTCCTTAATATTTTTGATCAAAATGAAAATGAAGAACTTCTCGCCTCAGAGGTAAATGTCGTGTCGACCAACAAGGGCAAACAACTGAAGCAACCAGGGGGCAAGAAGAAAAAGAAAGGGAGAAAGAAGAAGCAGGATGAGTCATCTCCTGAAAAAACTTCTGCAAACCCTTCTAGGCAAAGGAAACCCCCTGCGGGGTGTCAGATATCCGATGAGGATCATCAGATGAAAGATTGTCCACATAAAGTTGAAGTTAAGAAACTCTTTAAGAGTTGAAAAACCTCAGTGGTATTGATTGATCCGTTTCCAAACCCGGGAACCAAACTGGTTGCTAATCAAAATGCTTCCCCGTCCCAATTCCTCATGTTGTCCATTTCAAAATAGCAAAATGATGCTTTTATATCGACAAGGAATAAAGATTACAGGAATCCACAGCTGTCGAACAACAAGGCTACTGATCAACCTAGTAGTTCGACAACAACTTCGACCGAAGTTGTGCCACCCATCATTCCTGAGCTAACGATAAAGCCGCCAAAGGGAGTAGTACACAAATTGACATTTAATCCTCGTGCTAGAGCAGCATAGAATTATAATATAGTAGAGGGCTTGAACCAATCGCCGTCCGCTATGTCGACACTTGAGGTACTGCAAAATTTCCCCTCCCAGAAGCAGCCTCTATTATCAGCGATAGGTGGGATTGACCCAACGGATTCCAATCTTGTGGCCTTTAATCAGAAAGGATATGACCCTCAGTTACTAGCTCAACTAGCTTTCCTTATTCAAGTGAAAGCCCTCAACAAAACTGTTCATCGAACAATTATTGATGAGCGAGCATCTACATGTATTATGTCAATGAGTTGCTGGAAAAATTTAGGCTCACCACCCTTGTCGCGATCGTCAACGACGTTAAAAGCATTTGATGGACGATCATACACTCCATACAGGATTTTAAGTAACTTGCAAGTTGAACTGGGGGGCAAAACAGTAGAAATTGATGTTGAGGTTATCGATGCAAACCTCGATTACAACATCCTACTAAGCCCTGGATTTATGCTATGGCTGCCATTGTGTCAACCTACTTCAGGAAGATTGCATTTCCCTTCCAAGGAGGAATTACAATCGTCGACCAACAAACATTTCTCCCCAACAGTTCACAAGTTACGGGAAGCATTCTGATGATCCACGGAAGCTCTCAGGCGCTTCAAAATATTGGAGTAGGCCTACTAAAATACCCTACATCGATGGGTACTTTTGCCCTACCTCCTCCAAACAATCTGGCGGAAGTGGCCACGGTGGGAACCTGCAATATGATATCTTCTAAATTTAGAAGATTCTTGAACATTATGACAGCATGGATCATCGCCATTTTAGAAATATTGTAGCAATCAATTTTCTTGGCCTAGGGGGCAAACCCAGATCAACGCCCATTGAGTGTTTGGATAGATAGGTCTAAGGAATATGGCACCTTTTCAGATCCTTGGTCGCATGTACATTCTACAGACGAAGGAATCATTTAGTCAAAGATGATAGGAGAGGCACCATGGGAAGATTACCACCATTGTTCCCATCTTCCAGATTACCACGAAGATTATTCTGGAAACCTTAATCATCCTTCAGTTTTTTATTTTCTATCAAATATTGTAAATATGGTGGATTCTGAGGATAGTTCTTTTCCTATTTCAACCTCATTAAAAAAATGAAACAACTCCCTTTCCAAATCGAGTCTTTGATTACGATCTCGTAAAATCCAAATCAAGTCTTTCAAAAATCTCGAAGGTAAACCTTCATTCCAACCACCGTGTTGAATGCAATGAAGCTTGGGGGGCATGCACATCAATTTGCGTTATTATGTTTGGGGCATGCAAACTTATCACGAGCAGTGTTACAGCAGGGTTCAAGCTCGTTAAAAAATAAACCTGCCACGAGTAGTGATACCACAGGGTTCAAGCTCGTTAAAAAATAAACCCACCACGAGCAGTTTTTATGCGAAGTTGAAGCTCGTTAAAAATTAAACCTTAGCAATGAGCAAATGTTTCCCCCAGAGTTTAAGCTCATTAAAAAATTAACCAATCCACGGTAAAACCATTGTGAATGCATTATCATCAGCTTTTGAGCCCTGGTCGTGTTCTTACCATCACCTCCACTCTGTTTTAGCCGATCATTCACCTCCATTTGATTGTTTACCCCTTTTTGAGGAACAACTGCAAAGAGTGATCCTGTTAGCCATCCTTGTGACACTGCCGTGATTGGAAAATTCCAAACCTTACCTGGAATCAGCTACTACCTGAAATTATCACTCGTTCCTCAAAAAACGAGTCTCCTTTAAGCTCTTTTCATCTAACTCGTAAAATATGAAAATATTACGAGCAATTGGCCTCTCCAACTCGTTAAAGCTACCGGGAGTGCTATCCCTCCTCTAGATTTTAATCTTTTTGGACCTGAGGTATTATTACACAAAAAGATCAAGCGCTTGTTTTGTTCGGCTCGTTAAAATTACCGAAAATTCATCCCTTTCGTATTATTTTATACTTTTTCGGACTTAAGGGATTATATGAAGAAAAAGGATTATTGGAGTTTCCTTTACGTCCCTTTCAGACTCTCTAAAATTGAAAAGGACCAAGTTATCTTTGTTGTTAAACTCGTTAAAACCAAATAGTGACAAACTTGTCCATATAGACAAGAACGAGTTTCACTATCGCTAGGCTCGTTAAAACATAGCGACGGGTTTGCCTGAAGGGAAAATTATAGAACAAGTATATGTTATCCTCCTCAAGCTTGAAAAAAATAAAGAGGCACTGGTCATGACTGACTGGGGAAAAATTGGTAAGAAAACTTGAAGAAACTTTATTGGTAACAAGTCGCTCTTGAACATGACACTTTCACTCCACATCCGAGTCAGGTTGGGTTATTCCATTCACCGGTCATATCACCATTGGTCCATCGCACCATCCATATTTTGGGTTAATGCTACCAATCCATGTCAGTGTCACCGGTATGTTCAAGAGAAGTCGCTCAGAGAATTCACCTGTGTCTCATCCGATGCAATACATTCACGCTCCATTCTTTCATGACCGCCACCCTAAACATTGTATCATCAGATTGTTTTCACCTCCAAAATCATTTACTCCGTTTCGTGTCATAGATGTGGGATTCATTAAGGCCCTCCTACGACGGGTCGCTTCTTGTCGACATCATCTCATTATCCAAGGAGTCGACTTAGGAACAACCCTTTCAGTACTTTGAAGCTTGCATGCCTCAATGGCAAGTTTATCACTTCCAGCGACAAGTTTACATCAATGGCCTTCGACCGAAATATTTTGCGTGGTGTTCAATGCCAAGTCCCCTTTCACACCACGCGAATTGTACTATAGTACCTTGAGGGTCATCATCATTATTGGTGATTCCTCTCACGCCTGTTAACAGCTTACATCATTGGCTGGTAATCAGGCGATGTCTTTCCATGTTCAACTCCAGAACATCTTTCACATGGATCGACTTGTACTCCGAGTGAAGATTGAACGAGTTTGAAGACCCCGGATCTAGTTTCATCCATCCGGGCTGCGATAGATTGAAGAAAATAAAAACATCAAATGTACATTGTTGCTGCACAGATGATCATCCAAGCCAAAGGATGATGACTCTATCAGAATCATCAGTCTACCACACAGACGGTCATCTGTCTTATGTACATGAAAATGAATTTATAAAGCTGAGCATGGGAATGCCCGCCTCAGCTAGATCATGAAAAATATTATGAAGATAATGTATTGTATTGTATCTTATTACAGGTCGCCTTCCAGCTCGAAAAAACTTTGGATCCTCATGATAAAGCATTTCACCCGACATCAAAAGATTAATGACCTCATGCTGTAGGGGGCAACTGTTATAGACATTTTTGGGCACTGCAACCCCAATCATACATGTCCATAAAACAAGGGCCCCTAAGTCCCTAAAAGTGTTGTTTCACACCCTAAAGGAACAAGGTCAGCTGATTACATCATCTCCTAGAAGTTCTCCATGAAAAACTACTCAGAAATGGTCAAAACTAGACCATACTGATTGCTCAGTGCTGAGGGTGAGATGCATCACACCTATTACACACGGGGGGTGCGATGCATACTGAAAAGTCCCTCTATAGGGTGCGATGGACGAGAGTAGACAAATGGCGAAGGCAGTTTGCTAAGTGGATGATCTTTGAATCTTCCATAAACTTCCCTAGGACATTTGTCTCTATGAATTCGCCCAGGGATGAGTAAGAGATCATCAATCTCCAAGTGGAATCAAGAACTATCAGAGAGAGGACACTAATCAAAATCCTAGAAGCTGACTCACCCCCCTACAATCATCTATATATGGATCCCTCATCCCAGAGATCCGGAGGCTGGAATTTTGTATCTTGTAAGGAAGTGTTGTTGGTTTCTTGGTGGAATATCATAGTGTTGGGTGATCTAAGCTTTTCATGAGGTGAAGAAGGGCTTTCATGCTGGGAGGATGACGCTAGGTCAGAACAATTGGTTGTAATCCTCTTTGCTATTCTTGATATTAATAAAGCTATTCAATTTTTCCTCCACATTCTTTTATGTTTGATGATATGTGCATTTATGTGGTCAATATATATCTGGTCCTATATTGTTTATGATTGTAGATCTCTATTCTTCGATAGTATTATGTTGCTTTGATTCCACAGGTGCTCTTTGAAGCTATGTAGACGAAGAAAAAGTGGCAAAGATTTGCCAGAAGGGAGAGGAACCAAGCAAGGAACCAAGTGCAAGACTAAGGTTGGTGTCCTTTGTTCCCCTCTTATCTACTTCTCGTAAAGGAAAGCAAAAGTAGTTTTAGTTTGTTTGTTTCTAAGATAGCTACCAGTCTTAGTGGGACTAGCAGCTCCGAGTGGACACTAGATTTCCCGATAACAAAATGGCGACTCCATTCGGGAGCGAATAGATTGTTTGCTTGTCTATATTTTTTTTTTTATAAACTTACAGAGGGAGCCTGAAGTTAAGCCAGGTAGCCTTCAAACTGCATTTGATATGCAAGTACAAAGTAGATCAACGCTGCTTTAGTCTATCTCCGGGTTTTGTTTATAAACTGAACAATCGATTTGCAAACCTTCTAATTTCCCTAGTGTTGGCTCTAGTAACCTCATTAGATCAACCCCTGTGATTTATATTTACTGAACATCACTTGCTCAACCTAAATCCCTGAACTGAGCTGCAAACTGTGACCCGGAACCCAGTTGAAGTCTCATCCCTGGACCATCGCACTTTCTCCTCTTGGGAAACTAGATGCATCTCACCTCCTGTGTGCAGTAGGTGCGCTGCATCACACTTTCCCTGTGTTGCAGGTGCGCTGATCAGACAAGACCTCTTCTTCTCTCAGATTTTGGTTTTTGTGTTCACTCTCTTCAGCTTTATTCAGGAGTTTTTCTCTCTATGATCAGTATACCACTGTAGAAACTCCCTTCTTTTGCATGATTCTGCCTCCATAGTAAAGAATTATGAATGTTTTTATGTATTGTGCGCCATTTACAGTTCTCTTTTACAAAAAGTAACATAATCAAACTGTTGTCTTTTGACTTGAAAGTGTCGTTTTCAGTCAAAGAAGAGAATCCTATTGTTCTGGATGATCTATTACACGGTTACTCTTTTATTTTATTTGAATTAGTGGTTTTTCAAGTGTCGAAAGCAGTTTTCAATTCAAAATAGCAAAGTGTAGTCATTATCTTCCTTTCATTTTTGAAGAGAAATTTGTTAGTACTGTCGCTTGTAAAAGATAATTCAGATTTGTACTTAACATTCTTCTTGTCATTCACACATTAAGAAAGCTGAAAACAAATACTTGCATGTGCATTTTCATTTAGACTGCTTGTTGGTTTGATTTAGGACAGTGCATCTAGTGTGTGCTCTCTGCTCTATGTTGAAAGAATGTCATCTCTCTTTCTTTAGTATCTAGGATTTTCATTGCAAAAAGAAGATTAAACGATTGTTTATCATCTTAGATTGCATTTTAGGAATTGTACATCTACATCACGCGGTGAACCTAAAAGGAAAATTTCTTAAGAAAGATCAACTGTAAAATAAATTTAATGAACATAAAAATGCTTTGGAACCTAACGCACAACATCTAGAAGTCTAGGCTAGAGACGTATTCCGACGTCGTAAAGCCTGGTAACTGTCGCTTTCACTGTTAGTTGGGTGATTCCTCCTCTTTGAGACGACAAGTGCCAGTACAGACTTGTGCTCCCACGTACCGTCGAGTATATATTGGGAGATCACAATAGGCTATATCCTTTATCCATAGGAAGCCATGTCTGCCACCCTATCGATCGCAATGCACTGAACATAGCATTCAGGAAGATTGACTGTCGTACCGTAAAAAGTATTCTGCAGTTTTGCGATTGGTTTGGTAATCCCTTTGTCTAGATTTCCAGAGTAGTCTCTTTCGTTCCTTTTCAGACTCCTTAAAGGAAAAGGTCCATCTGAGCACTTGTCACTTTAGGCTCATTAAAAATCAAAGGCAACTAGAGTCATCTTTTATTTTTTCTCGACTCTTAAAAATTGAAAAAACAAGTTGTGTCAAAGCATATAAAATTCATTTAATTCAGAAACATATTTCCCTTTATTTTTAGTTGATTGAGTAATCCACAATCGTGGAGGAAAGTCAATTAAAACCCCATCGTTCGCAGAGACTTACGAGTCAACCATCTTTGTCTCCAGAATCAAAACTATTCCAGACAAAGCGAAATCGTTTAACCTGCTCAAGGTCCCTTGGTCTGGTTGGAACAAGTATTCCGACACCCTCGGAGACTCTGGTTACTCCAAACATTTCTAGTACCCCTACCTTTACAGAAGAAGTTCTGCAGCCTCTAGAGGACAGTAGAACTGATCCTAGTGTGAGGGTAAACACTTCTATACCTGAACTGGCCCCATCTATAGCTGATTTGAAAGGTGTTATTCCCCAAACATCTGTCGCTCCAGAATCTATACCTTCTTCGACGCCGGAAATATTTTACGGACTTGACGGTCTACCTCTTCCACCTAGATTGATTGCTATAGAAGAGATTGTGGTGGATACCCCATCTAGTACTCCATCGCATTTTGGAGTTGGGATCACCCTATATCCTTCTTTGTCGGAAATTAGTATACCGTTATCGAAAGTTCCTGTAGAATCGCTAGGAAATCTTTTGGATAGACTAGATATGTCTGAACAACCGTCAACATCTAGGACTGTGTCATCTGACACAGCAGCGGCAGAAATTCCTGCTGCCGCTCCAACAATGTTCGTCGGCGTACCGTCTGGCGCAACTAGCTCTCAATCACTGGATGGAATCCATCCAGGGGCTGTTTCGACAGTATGTTCTGTTCCCGTTTGTTTGTCCGGAATAATATCTGGAATCTCTTATGTTGAGTCTCAGCAAATTGATCCTTTGCAGTGTAAATTTTGGCAGTCCGGTCCTCAAAGGCAAATCATTCCCTTAAGCACTGGATTACCGCCGTATGGGGGGCAATATGCCCTTTCATTATCTCCTCCGGGAGGTCAAACATACGAGAGTTCGCAACAGAATTCAGGTTATGTTGGAATTACATCCAGTGGTTGGATGCCAATACTGCCTCAACAACCAAGAGTTGTATACTCAATGCAACAAAGTCTGCCTATGTCAAATATCCCCGCTACATCGGCTATTGTGATGATGTCACAAGTACAAGTGTTACCTATTGTATGCCAACCTCAAGTCTCTCAGGTCGCAATCCAACAGCCCCTTCTCTCTACGAAGCCACCACAATTATCGATTTGTGGCTCCTTAACTAGAGTGACCCAGGCTCAAACGGGTACCATTACCCCTCATCTTGGTCAAAAATCCAGTATTGGACAACAGCACATGGTCTCACAACCATGGCTGGTGCAATATCAACAACCGCAATTCCAACAAGTTTACCAAGGATCTAAGCACCAAATCTTTGCAAGTAATGGGAAACCGTATATTCAAAATGGTCAACATCAACCATTTCATGATGGTTATGCCCATCAACCTTATCGAAGTTATCAGCATGAAATACATTATGTTGGTATGCAAAGACCCATTGCTCAGGCGATTCCATCTTATCCTGGGTATGCTTCACCTAACCTGAATCAACAGTTGCCCTTTGTAGAAACTCTAGAATTACCAGATCTAAACCGGCTGATGAATGATCCAAATTCTTACGCCCCTTGGTGGACGGCGATTCCACATAAACTTCCGTCAGATATTCCTAAATTTAATGGAAATCTGGGTGAAGACCCGTCGAATCATGTGATGACCTTTCGTCTGTGGTGTTCATCCAACACTCTCAACGATGATTTGATCAAGCTTCACTTTTTTCTGCGAACGTTCACTAGTCCGACAGCAAAATGGTATATCGAATTTCCTAGAGCTTCATTTGATAACTTCAGTGCCCTAGCCACAACCTTTTTAATCCATTTTCAGTTACCCATAAGGTACGAAACGGGAACAGAGCTTCTTACCAATTTCAAGCAAACGATGGCCACTCGCATATTTGATCATATTCATGAGTGGCGACGTCATCGTAGAATGGTAAAAACATATGTTCCTGATCAGCTGTTAGCTGAATGGTTTATTAACTCATTATTACCTTCTATCACAGAAGATGTGGCAAAGGGAGGAGTCGTCACTGAAGAGCAAGTCATTTCTCGTGCACAATATCTAGACTTGATCTATACTCAGTCTGGCACGCTCTACAATAAAATACCTGATGCTCCTAGACCTGAATTTTCCATTCCTCCCCGTCCTAAATCAAACAAAGACTCTCATGCCGGCGATGGCGTTATAGGTACAACAAGCACAAAATCGACAAAGGCTACATCTAAGAAATCCCGTAAGATTTCTGATCAAAATGCAAATGAAGAACTTCTCGCCTAGGAGGTAAATGTCGTGTCGACCGGCAAGGGAAAACAACTGAAGCAACCAGGGGGCAAGAAGAAAAAGAAAGGGAGAAAGAAGAAGCAGGATGAGTCATCTCCTGAAAAACCTTCTGCAAACCCTTCTGGGCAAAGGAAACCCCCTGCGGGGTGTCAAATATGTGATGAGGTTCATCAGACGAGAGATTGTCCACATAAAGCTGAAGTTAAGAAACTCTTTAAGAGTTCAAAAACCTCAGTGGTATTGATTGATCCGTTTCCAAACCCGGGAACCAAACTGGTTGCTAATCAAAATGCTTCCCCATCCCAAGTCCTTATGTTGTCCATTTCAAAAAAGCAAAATGATGCTTTGATATCGAGAAGGAATAAAGGTTACAGGAATCCACAGCTGTCGAACAACAAGGCTACTGATCAACCTAGTAGTTTGACAACAACTTCGACCGAAGTTGTGCCACCCATCATTCCTAAGCTAACGATAAAGCCGCCAAAGGGAGTAGTACACAAGTCGACATTTAATCCTCGTGCCAGAGCAGCACAACATTATAATATAGTAGAGGACTTGACCCAATCGTTGTCCGCTATGTCGACACTTGAGATACTGCAAAATTTCCCCTCCCAAAAGCAACCTTTATTATCAGCGATAGGTGAGATTGACCCAACGGATTCCAATCTTGTGGCCTTTAATCACAAAGGATATGACTCTCAGTTACCAGCTCAACTAGCTTTCCTTATTCAAGTGAAAGCCCTCAACAAAACTGTTCATCGAACAATTATTGATGGGGGGGCATCTACATGTATTATGTCGATGAGTTGCTGGAAACATTTAGGCTCACCACCCTTGTTGAAATCGTCAACGATGTTAAAAGCATTTGATGGATGATCATACACTCCATAAGGGATTTTAAGTAACTTGCAAGTTGAACTGGGGGGCAAAACAGTAGAAATTGATGTTGAGGTTATCGATGGAAACCTCGATTACAACATCCTACTAGGCCCTGGATTTATGCTATGGCTGCCATTGTGTCGACCTACTTCAGGAAGATTGCATTTCCCTTCCAAGGAGGAATTACAATCGTCGACCAACAAACATTTCTCCCCAACAGTTCACAAGTTACGGGAAGCATTCCGATGATCCACAGAAGCTCTCAGGTGCTTCAAAATATCAGAGTGGGCCTACTAAAAGATCCTACATTGATGGGTACTTTTACCCTACCGCCTCCAAACAATCTGGCGGAAGTGGCCACGGTGGGAACCTGCAATATGATATCTTCTAAATTTAGAAGATTCCTAAACATTATGACAGCATGGATCATCGCCATTTTAGAAATATTGTGGCAATCAATTTTCTTGGCCTGGGGGGCAAACCCAAATCAATGCTCATCGAGTGTTTGGATAGATAGGTCTAAGGAATATGGCACATCTTCAGATCCTTGGTCGCATGTACATTCTACAGACGAAGCAATCATTCAGTCAAAGATGATAGGAGAGGCACCATGGGAAGATTACCACCATTGTTCCCATCTTCTAGATTACCACCAAGATTATTCTGGCAACCTTAATCATCCTTCAGTTTTTTATTTTCTATCAAATACTTTAAATATGGTGGATTCTGAGGATAGTTCTTTTCCTATGTCAACCTCATTAAAAAATGAAACAACTCCCTTTCCAAATCGAGTCTTAGATTACGATCTCGTAAAATCCAAATCTAGTCTTTCAAAAATCTCGAAGGTAAACCTTCATTCCAACCACCGTGTTGAATGCAATGAAGCTTGGGGGGCATGCACCTCGATTTGCATTATTATACTAGGGGAATGCAAACTTATCACGAGCAGTGTTACAGCAGGGTTCAAGCTCGTTAAAAAATAAACCTGCCACGAGCAATGTTACCACAGGGTTCAAGCTCGTTAAAAAATAAACCCACCACGAGTATTTTTTATGTGAAGTTCAAGCTCATTAAAAATTAAACCTTAGCAATGAGCAAATGTTTCCCCCAGAGTTTAAACTCATTAAAAAATGAACCAATCCCCAATAAATAACCATTGTGAATGCATTATCATCAGCTTTTGAGCCCTGGTCGTGTTCTTACCATCACCTCCACTCTGTTTTAGCTGATCGTTCACCTCCATTTGATTGTTTACTCCTTTTTGAGGAACAACTACGAAGAGTGATCCTGTTAGCCATCCTTGTGACATTGCCATGATTGGAAAATTCCAAACCTTACCTCAAATCAGCTGCTACCTAAAATTATCACTCGTTCCTCAAAAAACGAGTCTCCTTTAAGCTCTTTTCATCTGACTCGTAAAATATGAAAAGATTTCCGCGAAATTGGCCTCTCCAGCTCGTTAAAGCTACCAGGAGTGCTATCCCTCCTCTAGATTTTAATCTTTTTGGACTTGAGGGATTATTACACAAAAAGATATAGCGCTTGTTTTGTTCGGCTCGTTAAAATTACTGAAAATTCATCCCTTTCGTATTATTTTATACTTTTTCGGACTTAAGGGATTATATGATGAAAAAGGATTATTGGAGTTTCCTTTACGTCCCTTTCAGACTCTCTAAAATTGAAAAGGACCGAGTTATCTTTGTTGTTAAACTCGTTAAAACCAAATAGCGACAAACTTGTCCATATAGACAAGAACGAGTTTCACTGTCGCTAGGCTCGTTAAAACATAGCGACGGGTTTGCCCAAAGGGAAAATTATAGAACAAGCATATGTTATCCTCCTCAAGCTTGACAAAAATAAAGAGGCACTGGTCAGCAATGACTGGGGAAAAATTGGGAAGAAAATTTGAAGAAACTTTATTGGTAGCAACTCACTCTTGAACATGACACTTTCACTCCACATCCAAGTCGGGTTGGGTTATTCCGTTCACCGGTCATATCACCATTGGTCCATCGCACCATCCATATTTGGGGTTAATGCTACCAATCCATGTCAGTGTCACCGGTATGTTCAAGAGAAGTCGCTCAGAGAATTCACCTGTGTCTCATCTGCTGCAATACATTCACGCTCCATTCTTTCATGACCGCCACACTGAACCCTGTATCATCAGATTGTTTTCACCTCCAAAATCATTTACTCCATTCCGTGTCGTAGATGTGGGATTCATTAAGGACCTCCTACGACGGGTCACTTCTTGTCAACATCATCTCATTATCCAAGGAGTCAACTTAGGAACAACCCTTTCAGTACTTTAAAGCTTGCATGCCTCAATGGCAAGTTTCTCACTTCCGGCGACAGGTTTACATCAATGGCCTTCGACCAAAATATTTTGCATGGTGTTCGACGCCAAGTCCCTTTTCACACCACGCGAATTGTACTGTAGTACCTTGAGGGTCATCATCATTATCGGTGATTCCTCTCGCGCCTGTTAACAGCTTACATCATTGGCTGGTAATCAGGCGATGTCTTTCCATGTTCGACTCCAGAACATCTTTCACATGGATCGACTTGTACTCCAAGTGAAGATTGAACGAGTTTGAAGACCCCAGATCTAGTTTCATCCATCCGGGCTGCGATATATTCAGGAAAATAAAAACATCAAATGTACATTATTGCTACACAGATGATCATCTGAGCCAAAGGATGATGACTCTATCAGAATCATCAATCTGCCACACAAACGGTCGTATGTCTTATGTACATGAAAATGAATTTATAAAGCTGAGCATGGGAATGCCCGCCTCAGCTAGATCATGAAAAATATTATGAAGATAATGTATTGTATTGTATCTTATTAGAGGTCGCCTTCTAGATCGAAAAAACTTCGGATCCTCATGATAAAGCATTTCACCCGACATCAAAAGATTAATGACCTCATTCTTTAGGGGGAAACTGTTATAGACATTTTTGGGCACTGCAACCCCAATCATACATGTCCATAAACCAAGGGCTCCTAAGTCCCTAAAAGTGTTGTTTCACACCCTAAAGGAACAAGGTCGGCTGATTACATCATCTCCCAGAAGTTCTCCATGAAAAACTACTCAGAAATGGTCAAAATTGGACCATACTGATTGCTCAGTGCTGAGGGTGAGATGCATTGCACCTATTACACAGGGGGGTGCGATTCATATTGAAAGTTCCTTCTATAGGGTGCGATGGACGAGAGTAGACAAATTGCGGAGGCAGTTTGCTAAGTGGATGATCTTGGAATCTTCCAGAAACTTCCCCAGGACACTTGTCTCTCTAGATTCGCCCAGGTATGAGTAAGAGATCATCAATCTCCAAGTGGAATCAAGAACTATCAGAGAGAGGACATTAATCAAAATCCCAGAAGCTAACTCACCCCCCTGCAATCATCTATATATGGATCCCTCATCCCAGAGATCCGGAGGCTGGAATTTTGTATCTTGTAAGTGTTGTTGGTTTCTTGGTGGAATATCATAGTGTTGGGTGATCTAAGCTTTTCACGAGGTGAAAAAGGGCTTTCATGCTGGGAGGATGACATTGGGTCAAAACAATTGGTTGTAATCCTCTTTGCTATTCTTGATATTAATAAAGCTATTCAAGTTTTCCTCTACATTCTTGTATGTTTGATGATATATGCATTTATGTGGTCAATATATATATGGTCCTATATTGTTTATGATTGTAGATCTCTGTTTTTCGATAGTATTATGCTACTTTGATTCCACAGGTGCTCTTTGAAGTTGTGTAGACGAAGGAAAAGTGGCAAAGATTTGTCAGAAGGGAGAGGAACCAAGCAAGGAACCAAGTGCAAGACTAAGGTTGGTGTCCTTTGTTCCCCTCTTATCTACTTCTCGTAAAGGAAAGCAAAAGTAGTTTTAGTTTGTTTGTTTCTAAGATAGCTACCAATCTTAGTGGGACTAGCAGCTCCGAGTGGACACTAGATTTCCCGATAACAGTTACAGAGAATAAAAGTTGGAGATGATTATAAGGAAAGGTGATATGATGAACTTGTAGTGGGACCAAAAGTCCAAAAGAAGGTATTCGTACTCACCGAGCCAGCACATCACCCAACAAAATCATCCACAAATATAAATAATCACTAACTCTCATGCAAAGTATTAGTTATTTCAAAAATTTGAAGGCAGAGGCAACTTCGAGGAGTCATTGAAAGACAAAGTTACTCTCAGCATCCCTGCAGTGACAACCTATAGGAAATAGTGAGCACCTACAACAAACAAGAGCACCTATAGGAAACTACAAGAAAGCTATAGGATACAGGGAGAATTACCACATAGAGTTGTAGGTGGACACCGAGGGAAATCAATTCAAGATTTCTCATCACCAGAGCATAGAAGAGGGAGGTAGTTTCCATACCTTCTATGTTTCTCATTTAAAAAGAAGAAATCCTCCTTTCTTTTGAGTATTTTCAGTACACATAAAGGTAGAAAGAATTTTGTGAGGGTTAAAGAAGAATAAACTACGAAACCTCATCACCTACTAGAGTTCTTAAACTATAACCACCCAAACCTCACTCAGACGAGAATTGCCAGAAAATATGATAGGGGGTTTCAACAAAAGGGAGCCCACCAACACAACAAGAATACACTAGCATCCTCCTGTGGTAGAAATCTTTACAAGGCATCAATGGATGGGGTTCTTTGAGCTACTGAGGGGATACGATGATGATGTGGCTAGAGAATTTGCAATGTCACTCATACCTCTCACTAGAGCCAGTGCCACTGCTGTAGTGAAGGGTTTGTCAGTAGAAATTACCCCTGAGAGTATTAGCAGGATAACTACACTCCCCCTAGGGTTGCAATGGAGAAAAGAGGACAAGACTAACAACACTCTTGCAAAGAAAGGTTTTTTCTTGGAAGGAGAAGAACCAATTGAAGACAAAAATGGGGTTAGAAGGGAAAACATTCCATATCCCGGAATGAGGTAAGTTACCACATCATCAAGTATATTTCATGTGAAGGTAGATACAGTGTAGTGTATGGGTACCACTTTAGACTCCTCCATGAGCTAAGATTTGGAGAGGAGACACCTCCTCATAACAGGCTTAGTGTACCTTATTTTATGTTACAATCAATATTAGACATAAGCATCAAGGTTGTAGGAATTTACAGGGTAAGTTCCTCAGAAAGAACACCAAAAGGACACCGCTCACAACCAGATCTCAAATCAATACACCAGTATTTTTGACGTGGTTAAAACCCTCAAAGAGGGAAACAGTCCACGGCCTGTGCCAACGTGGCTACTACAGGCAATTTATTAATCAAAGAATGAAAATTTACATAAGCTTCTCTCATGCACGGATTACCCGAACAATGACCCTCCATGCGCTTTAAATAGAACTCATGGACCAATCGGGTGTCAAGCCACGGATCAAGTGTCGGTAATACCGAGGAGAGAGTGAACCGTCGGATCACTACATATCGTGACCGTCGGATTGTAAGTTACAAAATGTACAACGGTAAAGAAACACACTTTACCTAACTCTATACCTAACTCTACACTAGACCAAGTTGAACTTAACTATATCCTATGTGTCGGAATATCCTAACATCCCCCCTTAAGAACAACTTGGGATAGGATTGAAGGATTTACAAATATGACACAATAGGAGAAGGAAGGAGGCACTAGAGCCTATCCCCCCTTAGTGACAACTTCCTGAACTCCAAGCATATATCGAAGTTTTGTGAACTTCGCCTCTGTGAGAGCCTTTGTGAAGATGTCTGCAACCTGATCATCTGTTGAACAATATTGCACTTCAAGAACATGGTCATGAATGAGCTTTCTGATGAAGTGCATGTGTAGTTCAATGTGTTTGCTACGCTGATGCTGGACTGGATCTTTGCATAGCTGAATGGCACTTTGATTATCACACTAAAGTGTGGTTGGATGCTGCTGCTCAAAGCCAAACTCTGATAGGATCTGACGAAGCCACAAGGCTTCCTTACTAGCTTCCACGGCACCACGATACTCTGCTTCTGCTGACGAAAGAGAAATGGCAGCCTGTTTCTTACAAGCCCATGTAATAGGTCCTAAACCAAGAGTGAAGACATAACCAGCAGTAGACTTCCGATCATCAGGGTCACCAGCCCAATCAGAATCAGTGAAACCAACTAATAGAGGAGCTGCTTTGGCACTGTAATGAATCCCAAACTGTACTGTACCTCGAACATAACGAAGTATTCTTTTAGCTGCTTTCCAATTACTTTCACAGGGGTTTTGCATAAAACGAGCAACAAGGCCAACAGCAAAGGAAAGGTCAGGACGAGTATGGGTTAAATACAAGAGTTTTCCTACAAGTTGACGGTATAAGGTAGCATCAACTTCAGGAGAAGTACAAGAGACTGAAAGTTTGACTCCAGACTGAAAGGGAGAAGGGGCTGGCTTACAGTCTTCCATGTGAAAATGACGAAGAATATCACAAGCATACTTGGACTGGGAAAGGGAAATACCCTCCTTGGATTGCAAGACTTGAAGACCGAGAAAATAGTGTAAGTGTCCTAAGTCTGTCATTTCAAATTTCTTTTTAAGGCTGGACTTCACATGGTTTATAAGGTTGGGATCACTACCAGTAAGAATAAGATCATCAACATAAAGAACAAGGATGATAAGAGAGTTGCCCACTTTCTTGGTGTAGACAGTATTGTCAGAATAACACCTAGAAAAGCCAGATTCTAAAAGAAAGCTATCCATTTTGGCATACCAAGCTCGAGGAGCTTGCTTGAGACCATAAAGAGATTTCTTAAGTCGACATACAAGGCTGGAATCTGTTTGAATGAAGCCAATGGGTTGTTCCATATAGATTTCTTCATGCAAGTCCCCATGCAAGAAGGCAGATTTAACATCCATCTGATGGACTTCCCATTTTAAAGAGGCGGCAAGGGAAAGAACAAGGCAGATAGAGTTCATTTTGGCAACAGGGGAGAAGGTTTCAGTGTAGTCAATACCTTCAACCTGTGAAAAGCCCTTAGCAACAAGACGAGCTTTATGTTTATCAACTTTCCCATCTGGTCCATACTTGGTTCTGTAAACCCATTTACATCTAACAAGTTTGCGTCCCTTTGGTAGAGGAACAAGATCCCATGTATCATTTGTCAACAATGAATGATATTATTCATTCATAGCTGCTTCCCAATGTGGATGGCCTAAAGCTTCTGCAAAAGTGTCAGGATCATGATTTACTGGAGCTTGAGCCAGTAAAGAAGAGGCTCTTTCAAACTGAGAACGTGTACATCGCTGATCTGTAGGATCACCGGCAAGATCACCTGCTGCATCCCGAGTAGCACGGACCCATCTTGGAAGTTGAGGATCCCGAGAAGGTGGGGGAGGATTGTCATCCTCACTTTCATCATCTGAAGAAGAAATGTTTTCAAAAGTAGAAGAGATAGGAAGAGGTGGCACATCCGCCGGACTAGGCTCGCAGGCCGATTTATTTTCATTAAATTTTACATCTCTTCTAATGATAACATTTTTGGACTTAAATGGAATAAGTCTATAACCTTTTACATCTTTAGAATATCCAACAAAAGTACATTTCTCACTCTTAGGTTCTAAAGCTTTATGCTTTTCATCTGGAATATGGGCCCATGCTTCACTTCCAAAAACACGAAAGTGACTTACATCTAGTTTAATGGAACTCCAAGCTTCTTCTGGAGTGAGATTCTTTAGAACCTTAGTAGGAGTGCGATTTATTATATAATTTGCACAATTAATTGCTTCGGCCCAAAATCTAAGACTGAGTCCTTTAGATTGCAGCATACAATTAGCCATTTCCTTTAAGGTGCGATTTTTCCTTTCAGCTACACCATTTTGTTGTGGAGTGTATGGAACAGTATGTTGCATTTGAATTCCATTTTCGGTGCAAAAGTTGATGAATGTGTTTTTAACATATTCTCCACCATTATCAGTTCTTAGCTTAAGAATTTGATGTCCAGATTGTTTTTCAACAAAGGCTTTGAAGGCCAAAAATGTGTTAAATACTTCGCTCTTGAGTTTTAAGAAGTATACCCAAGTGCGTCTGGAGAAATCATCAATGAAAGTTAAGAAATACTTGCAGCCAGAGAATGAAGCAACAGGAAGTGGACCACATAAATCACTGTGCACACGCTGTAAAGGGGCTGAGGCGTGCCAAGAGGCACGTTTTTCAAAACTGTCCCGATGATGTTTTCCGAGTACACATCCGGAACAAACACCATCTCTGCAAGATACCATAAGAAGACCTGTCACCATATTTTCTTTACATAGATGCTGAAGGGAGCGATAGTTTAAGTGACCAAATCGCTCATGCCAAAGTTTGCTCACTTCATCATTATGAGCAACAAATACTGAGGGAAGATTTGATGACCCAAAGTTGTGAAACTTATACAACCTTGTGGAATCATCAGCAATACCAGTAGCTAGAATCTGTTTAGGATCTCTTAGATCATTGATTACAACATCATGAGGTGAAAATTCAACAATTTTACCTTCACCTGAATGAGTTATCTGATATACAGATAGAAGGTTGCAGGATAAGGTTGGAACACATAATACATCATTAAACTGACCATTGTCTAGATGAACAGTTCTAGTCCCTACAACATTAAGAGATCTATCATCACCAACATATATATTTTTGGTGTTACAATCATTTAAAGAAGAAAACATGGCTTTGTTTTTGGCCATGTGATAAGAGGCTCCAGAATCAATGAGCCACTCATGAGAATGAGAAGAAGAAGATACATTTAATGCATAACCAGACTAAGATGATTGACAACGACATGCAGAAAGTGCCATTCCTGAAGATGAACTTGAAGTTGAAGTTGAAGAATGCTCCACATGGATGTTATGTTTCTTGATTGCGGCTTCCAAGGCTTCCATCTTCTTAAAGCATTTAGATTCTAAGTGGCCATCTCGATTACAAAAGTTACAATGTCTATCAGTCTTCTTCCATTTGTTTTTATTGGTCCTATCATTTTGCTGAAATGATCTTTCATTTTGAGGCTGAGTTTGCTTAGGACCCTTGTTTGGTTTAGGACCATTCTTTTTAGGATATGACTTCTTAGGATTCTTTGAATTTGGTTGCTGCTAGGCGGCTAACGCTTTCTTGGAAGAGTTTCCAAGATTAAGAAGACCAAGGTGTAAGAGTTTTTCTTGTTCTCTTATTAAAGAATCACAAAAAGAGTCAAAGGAAGGGGCCTTGTAGTCTTTTCCCTGACAAATGAAAGCTTCCCTTGTAGAATGGAAGGTGGAAACAAATACAGAGTAGGCTGGTCCCAACTTAGTAAGGATGGAATAAATAAGGTTACTATCTTCTTTCTTAACCTTAACACCTTCCAAGAGATATCTAAGGGTCTTGAATTTGGACAAGAAATCTTCAATGCAAGAAAAATTATTAGGATCCAATGTAAGCAACTCATTTTCAAGTTGATGGGCTCTAATTTCATTTTTAATCCCAAAAACTTTAGTGATTTGTTCCAATGCTTCATGAGGAGTCTCAAGTTCTGCAATATGGAATCTAAGATCAGGAGAAATAGACATCCCTATCAAACCACGTGCTTGATCTTGTCTATTTTCCCATTTTGCAGCCTTGTCTTCATCTTTTGGTTTCTTCTCTTGGTCTGTGGCTATTCTGTAGAGACCTTTACTTCTAAGTAAATCTTCCATGTAGGCTATCCATTGGAAGTAGTTAGTGCTGTCAAGAATGACTTGGCATGGACTTTCCATTTAAAAAAAAAACTGAAGCTGAAGATGCGGAAAGTAAGTGTTCCAACGGATATATCTCGAAAAATTAGGCGGTTTTAAAAAAAACGGCTCTGAAAAAGGCTTCCGGATGAAGAAGTTATGGCTTTTTGAAAACAAATTGTTGAAGTTGTCGGCAAAGTGCGCGAATGTGCGGAAATGAAAAAATTTGCCCCCACAAAATGGAGACTTGAACCCAAGACCTCTACTCTCTTAAAATAGCTTTGAACCAATTGATCTATACAAAAAATTAGAGAGAGAGGAGAGGGGGGGCCTTGGTTTGCGTGCTTGCCTTGAGAAAGCAAAAAAACTGAAGCTAAAGATGCGGAAAGTAAGTGTTCCAACGGATATATCTCGAAAAATTAGGCGGTTTTAAAAAAAACGGCTCTGAAAAAGGCTTCCGGATGAAGAAGTTATGGCTTTTTGAAAACAAATTGTTGAAGTTGCCGGCAAAGTGCGCGAATGTGCGGTAATGAAAAAATCCGCCCCCACAAAATGGAGACTTGAACCCAAGACCTCTACTCTCTTAAAATAGCTTTGAACCAATTGATCTATACAAAAAATTTGAGAGAGAGAGAGAGAGAGAGAGAGAGAGAGAGGGGGGGGGGGGCTTGGTTTGCGTGCTTGCCTTGAGAAAGCTCTTTTTCCCTACAAAACACAAAACCCAACACAGACATGCAAAGAAAATGAACCTTATGGCTCGAAGTTAGCTTTAGCCGAAAAAACTAAATATTTTTCTCAATGTTTCTGATTTTCCGAGATCACACTAAGGTGCAGGGAAAAGAGCATACGCATGAGAAAAATCCTTCATTTCTGTTTCTGATTTGCCCAGATCGCACAGAGTCGCAGGGCAAAGAGCATACGCAGAAATGAAAGGTATAGATCCGGTTAAAAAAAAGCTAAATAAACTGAAACCGAAATAAGCAGAGAGAAAATAACAGTAAACTGCAAATAAACACTGTATACCTCCAGATCTTAAAAAAGACGCAGCTAGGGCTACCAGAAACCTTTTCGCGTGAAACGAAAGGGGTTCCTCACTGGAACAGATGCTCCGAACACAACAAAGCAGTCCTCTCGGCCCGAAAGCAGTCAGAAACAGTAGATCTAGGAAACAGCAGTCGGATGCAGTTCTACCGGCTTCAGATTTAGATCACCAACGGACGCGGCCCTCAAATAGCTCTGATACCATGTAGGAATTTACAGGGTAAGTTCCTCAGAAAGAACACCAAAAGGACACCGCTCACAACCAGATCTCAAATCAATACACCAGTATTTTTGACGTGGTTAAAACCCTCAAAGAGGGAAACAGTCCACGGCCTGTGCCAACGTGGCTACTACAGGCAATTTATTAATCAAAGAATGAAAATTTACATAAGCTTCTCTCATGCACGGATTACCCGAACAATGACCCTCCATGCGCTTTAAATAGAACTCATGGACCAATCAGGTGTCAAGCCACGGATCAAGTGTCGGTAATACCGAGGAGAGAGTGAACCGTCGGATCACTACATATCGTGACCGTCGGATTGTAAGTTACAAAATGTACAACGGTAAAGAAACACACTTTACCTAACTCTACACTAGACCAAGTTGAACTTAACTATATCCTATGTGTCGGAATATCCTAACAAAGGTACAAGAAGGAAAACATCAGTAGCTAGCACATCATGGGTTGATCAAACTCATCCTAGAAGATGCTCTACACAATTTAAGAATCCCTATTGCATGGTCAACAATTGCAGACATGCAGGAAGAAGGAGAAATTCAAGCCATTGAGTATGACAAAATCCCTACTTCTAGTGAGGGAGAAGAATAAAAGGAGGATGAAAAAGAGGAAGAAATAGAGGATGAAAAAGAGGAAGAAACAGAGGATGAAAAAGAAGAAGAAAGAGAGGATGAAGAAGAAGATGAAAGAGAGGATTAAAAAAGGATGAAATACAGAAGGATGAACAAGATTCTGAAAAACAGAGCAGGGAAGAAGAAGGATCACCAAGGGTGTCTCCAGAGCCTACAGAGAAGGAAGTAATAGCTTCTCTAACTTCCCTAAGTACACCTATCAAATGAAAGGGGAAGAGACAAAGGCAAACTCCACTTTACTTTAGGACAAGGAAGAGCACCCGGATTAAACAAGGGAGACCTCAAACTCATACCAAAACTCCAATTTTCATAGAGGACTCACCAAAACAACAAGAGAAAGTAGTCCCTCTAGGGAAGAAGGAAGGAAAAGAAACACCAAAACAAGCTTCTCCTAAGTCACCAATCACCTATGTTAGGAGACCTGTCACCAGGTCAGCCTCAACAAAAGAGAAAGGTCTCCTACAAGAAACACAGTCATACCTATAGGAAGAAGAAACAGTTCTACAAGAAACCCTATCACATCTACAGGAAACAAAGAAAAAAGATCAGGAAAGGCTGCAAGGTCAAAGGGAAGGAAAAGAGGAAGAAATTACTCAAGAAAAAATAGAGGAAGAGGCCCAGGAGCTGAAGGAGCCTAGCCCACAACCAAACCTCAACTCTTACTACAGATTCATTGAAGGAGGTAGGGTGATACCACAAAAATTTCCCATTCCTCTATTCTTTGAACTTGAAAAAGAGAGAGAAAGGACACATCGTTGGATGCAAATTGATAAATCAAAAGGTGTGGAGGATGTAGGCCACGTGGAAGAGAAGCTGCAAGAAATTGGCAGAGGATTGAGTAGCATAAGAGACAGGGAAGCAATGATGAAATATCAATTAGAGGCTGAGAACACATGGCTAAGAAAGCAGCTATAGGAAAAGGAAGGCCAATTGACAACTATGGCAAGTTTATCCATGGAGGCAATTCAATGCAGGATGCCATCAAAGTCATATGCCTTAAACCTCAAAAAAAAATGGTTGCAGTTTCAGATAAAAACCCTTGCTCAAAGAGGAACTATTCCTTTCCAAGACTATAAGAAATTCATTGACCTCTATGATCAAAGTACCCTGTTGGATAGAGCAAAGATATTTAAGTTCTACCTACACAATTTAGCTCTGATATATTTAAATGTGTGGGACCCCAATCCAAAGCTAGGGGACTTATAGTTAATGGATTTGGCATCTTGGATGAGTCATGGGGAAGCGAGAGCTACAGAAATGAAAAGGGTATTGGCAAGAGAAGAAGCAGAACCCCTTTTCATCAGAGTGGAATACTCTACCCCAGTGGCTGTCATCAACACTCACAACCTCATTGCAAATGATCCCAAGCTTGCACCATGATAGCTTGATGTGCAAGAACAAGAAGTCACTCATTTTGAAGACATGCTAAGATTGCTAGGAGATGAGAGCCTGCAAGCCTGCCAAAGGAGATGGAACACCCTACCCCACATCCTAAAGATCAAAGAATATCATTCTATTGATAGAATGAGGGATGTACTAGAGAGAGTACCATTGTATAAACAAATATTACAGAGACTCAAAGTCAAATGGATTGGATTGAAACTCAACCCATGATTTCTTTTAGGTATGTTAGAGGGGATAAAGGAAGAAAATAAAGAAAGAAATGGGAAGAAATAGAGAGGAATTAAAGGTTTTATCCACAAGAAGAGGAGAGTACAACAGAAGTTTGGAATGTCAGGGAGGCCACCAAAGAAATGAAAGACATGGACATAGATTGAGTTTCTTAGAGGATGAGAAACATTTTCAGTAGGGGGGTGATGATGAGGCTCATCAATGGGTAAGTTATATGGACCTTAATGCACCTTCAACTTACTAAAATAACCTTTTCTCATCATTATTTACATGTTTTAATTATGTTTTTCTTAATGAGGAGAGTAAAGATGAGATGTCATGTCTAGTGGTCTACTGTGCCTTGATTGCAGGTTTTAGGGAAAATTTTGGCTAATTAAATTGCAGGAGCTCAAATGGAGACAATCAAGAGGGATTCTAGGAGACAGAATCTCCCTCCTTAAATCCTCACTCACTCGAAGATTCCTCAATCAAATCTCATCAGCTCGAAGTTGCAAGCAGCCGAGTCATGAAGTTCATTGGTAGCCAAATCAGTGACAGTTGAAGACCAATTGATCTCAAGATTGGAGCCAAGCCTCCCTAAATTTAGGGAAGTTGTTGGTAACTTCAGTTGTATAAATCAAGAGGCCTAGAGCCTCATTACGATTCATATTTTTTGTTCAAGATAGCTAAGTAGTTTTTGAGTTGAAGGATTGTAACCAAGAACTCTTATGTATTTATGATTTTTTAATGAAAATAAGCAGAATTCCCTTGATCCAATACTAAGTTGACTCATAGGGCTTAAGCTCTTGGGTTAGGGCCCAACCCTAGCAGAAGAGGTTCCTCTTGTTGTATATGTATGCTTAGGTTATATTCATAGTTAGTGCTAAACTCATTTTGGTGTTGTTAATTTGCAAGTATTGGTAGGTTTAATTATTTTGCTTCCGTTTGTGGATAGTTCTAATAGTAACATTGTAGTGATAATAAGATATTCCAAAAAGGATGACAACAAGTGGTTTTCATCTCATTTTTCCCTTTCAGGGATCATGGTTTCAGGAACACTTCTCATCCAACCCAAAAAGACAGAATTCTTTCTTTTTGTGTAATCTAGGGTTTTCTTGCTAATTAGGTCATTATATTTCAGTTTCATAGGATAAGTTGCAATTGGTATTTTCCGATCTCTTAGGTTTTTCACTAATATCCTAGCTTTCATATTGGTTTCAAGCACTTCCATGCATGAACTTAGCAAGTAAATGGTGACAAATCTATTTTCTTCTATTTTGAATAAACCCTTCTTGTTTTTGATGAATTTATGTATAAATGCCAAGAATGATGTGTGTTGTTGCATGAGTTTCTAAATTGTAGGGAGACCTCATCTCATTAGCCTTAGCCAAGACATATTCACCCATGATTGCCAAAACTCACTAAGGTCTCAATTCAAATTCTTGTCTTATGAGGAAATTTTTCCATCTTCGTTGAGAAAATCCAACCATATTAAAGCTTTGGCTTGAGTTCTAAGTAAGTGCCTACCACTCCTATGCCTTATTCCCTCCTTATTCACATTTTCCAAGCTCCATCCCACCTTCTAGACCACTCCCTAAGCTTTTGGCCTGTTGCTGTAGTAAAACAAGGGATCCTGTAGGTGAACTAGTACTTCCTGGAGACATCTTGTAGGAAAACCTATAGTAGCATGTCTTGAGCTTGATTTGAGAAAAATCATCCCTAAAAGCCAGGTTTAGGCCCCTACTTGCCCTCCAATCCATCTGAACCATTGTACTCATTTTCCTCCACACTTGTCTCCCCTGCCAAAGAACCAAGAAAGATTAGTATTTACATTTTTCAAGCAAAAAGATAAAAAGGAAAAAATTTCTTTTATATTTATTCATACAAACAACAATTAGTACTCTCTAGGTCCGATTTCATGCTTATATTAGTTAAAACCTCACATGTGTTAAAGTAGGGTTCTTTTGCAAGAAAATTATGTTAGCAAGTAGATAGAGGATTTCATGTTATCTTGCAAGCATTCCTTTCAGTCTTTCCTTCATGCAATATACAACATCCCTTTTCTTCCAATTAGGGTAAATTTCCCCTCTCTAAGTTGGTGATCAGATTTCTTCTAGTCAATATAGGCTGGTTTGAGAAACCCTAGTGGTCTATCGCCCCAGCTCAACAATGACAAAGAGTAGACCAATTACATCTATTTGTGTATACATCATTGTCACCTCCAAGTTTGTACAAACTCTGGGTTGATGAAGTAAAGTCAGTAGCGTCAGGAGTTGCAGCATCATTGCCGCAATACTAGTGCTCATCACACACATTCTAAGTCATTGACGAACTATTTTATTCCATTTAGTTGTAATGTACTTTCCAATGCCTAAATTAAAATGAATAATATATCAAATTTTCCATTCATGTAAAATATTTTGCCTTTTAAAGCATCTATGGATGATGCTTTATATGCAAATCATAATTAAGTAACACAATCTAAAAGCATATCCAGTCCAATACAAATAGATAAAACATAGTAAATTAAACCTTACTAAAAAGTCAAAATACAAATAGATAAAACATACTCAATTAAGTCTTACTAAAAGTCAAATAAAACTAGATAGAACATACTAAATTAAACCTTACCATCCTTTATATAAAATGACAAGTGGGATAGTTGCAGAGAAGCTTAGTCCCTGCCTCTCTAAAATAAATTTAATTGCTTCTATTACTAATAGAGGTGGCAGGTGTTGCCAGTTTTAAATAAAACGTCGTTTCAGCTCGCTTCTGTCCTCCATATGTATAGACAATGAAGTATAATATTGAGAAAACATTTTTTTGTTACTAACACATGCACTGCCAATTTTACATCAAACAAAATTTCATTTCGTTCTTCCATATGAATAGAAAACAAAGTATAATTTTGAGAAAACAATCCAAACCCTTCCATACATGTCCACGTCCTTAAAAATCAACGTGGACAACGATGTCAAAATGCAACCATTTAAAACATCTAACACAACGATGTCAAAGAGGAATGAACCAATGCAAGACTTAATTTCCATTCTTTTAAGTTGTGAAATATGCCAAATAATACAACTTCCATCTATGGTATCTAAAATATGTTATCCTTCACTTTTAGAAATCATTTGTTTTGAAAGATAATAACCAACTGTTAATTTGGATATGCTTTATAGAAATATTGATATCTTGAATATGTTGAATGTTACATATCTTTTGTAATTTGTGTCACCCCAACTTTGATAGTTCTGTAATCTGCGTCACCTCAGCGTTGATGGTTTAATATAAAACAATGTACAAATTTGTGAAATTCCATCTTTTCACACATCATAGTCAAAATTTATGACTCAAAACCCCACACACAAGGAATTTACAAATTTGCGAGAACCCATATTTTACAAATAATACTAAGAATTAAGATTAAAACATTACAATTCAAAACTTGCAAGCAGGGACATAAGACAACACTTCATTCCATTAATAAATAATTGTTAGAGAATGCCATCACTTGCAGTTGTTAGAGATAGTTGATAGAAATAACTTAGTCACCAACCATCTAATTGTGTTTATTTGTGGATTATCCTTGACCAATAACAAGATGGGTGTGCCTTTATCGACCATGTTTAATAACTTGACCGATTAATTTCTAGTGGTTATTATTTGGTAAAGAAAAATTATAAATAGTGCTAATTCCACCGTGGTGGTTACGAATTAACCAATTAATTGAGGATGATAAATTATTTGTTAGAATTCTCCTTAGTTCCTTGGAACATGCTTATATAATGTTGTCTAATCAACGAAACAAATCATTCTTGATCTTGTTGACATTGAAAGGACATGGGGAATTAATTTAAGGTTACAATTCCATACATCATGACAACAATGATATTTAACAAAGGAAAAGTACTTCAACCATTTATTCCCTTCCACACATCAACCAGAATTATTACCTTTCGATGACACAGTTGTAATCCTAAATTATGATAATGTCATGGAAAGGTAATGATTATTCAAGTATGAATTGTACAAAATACTTAGTAAATTTGTTGGTAATGTTTAGTTAGTGTTGGTGGTGAGGGATTATATAACATACTTAACATATATATATATATATATATATAATCTAATTTTAAGGTTACGGCCAAGCCAGACATCAAATTGGTGTATGAGACCCCTTGTTTGTGGGACAATGGACTCACCTTTGTGCAACAATTTGAATGCTAAGTCTATGAAGACATACATACTCTACCCTCTCTGGTTTTGAACCTGTGACCTCTTAGGAGGAAATATATGATCTTAACCATTAGGCTTATTCAAGCTATATATATATATATATATAATTTACAAATTCTATAAATTGTATTAATGTTTCATATAAGACATTATGGTGTAGTTTGGTCATATTAATAATTGAAAGTGACATTTTTTACATAAAAATTAGAGAGAAGCAACACATGTCAATTTAATTTAAGTATATACTATTTTTCTTTTCATATGGATCACATGAAGCCAAAAATTTGAAAGATTTTTGACAAATATGTAATTAGTATAACATATAATTGTGTGAAAGTGGAATCATCCACTGCATGCATTTCCATCTACTATTATTTTTTAAAATTGTGAAATGTATATCAAAATATTTTAAAATTCTAAAATATATATCAAGGAAAATAAATGCAAGTTTAAAGAATTAGTATAAGCAATAATCAATTTTGATTGAAGGGAAACCTATCATTGCATACCAACATGTGAAAGTTGCACTTCCCCAACACATGCCTCACCCTAATTCATTGTTGCAATTCATTGTATTAGAGTTCTTAGAGTTCTTCATTGTTGAAATTTAGAATTATTTCTCATGCCATTTGTTACTAGTTTCTTTTTCCAAATTTAGCACTAGGCCAGTTGTCTCTAAATTTGAAGACATGATATATACAAAATTTGTAACTTAAGACAAATTTGAAGGTTTAGCGAGACACATTTCACTCTTGAATAACCACTTAATGACATGGTTCAACTTAGAGAATAGCTTTGGTAAGGTTATCTCAACCAAAGAGCAGTGATGGAATAGTGGAAACAATGAAAATAATTGGGTCTTAAAAGAATCATGCCTTTATTTGCACATCTTTGCAAGGAGTTTAGACTCCATCGGTTGATATTCATCTCGACAAGTCTTCTTCTAATGATATGGAGTACTATTGAATTCTGCAGTAGTATTGACAACAAGATGTTGTGTTCCAACATTGCATCAAAAACACCATATAAGATGACAACTTTGTAAAGGAATTTAGAACTACAAAAGGTACAAGACTTTAATAAATCCAAGGGTGATTTCATATTTTAGAGATTGGTGCATATTTGGAAAGTTGAAATTAAGAACAATGGGTTTTGTGGTATTAAAAGAGTTGGGTAACAAAAGTCTTTAGGAACATGAAACCTTTGACTACTCTACAATATTTGCCAATTCCAACACCAGTAATAGTCATCATCTGGTATCTCCCAGTTCTTGTATAATATTTAATTACTCTACTATGGCATATAGGAACATCTACCTGCACCATATTACTTGTTCTGCGATCCAGGAAATAGGCATAAACCATCCAAGGTATTTGAAGAGACCTAGAATGTTATGCACTAAATATTTTCACTTCTGTTTCAACTTGGAAGTTTATTTTGAATACCAGATTCCATGGGCGTATAACAACAAAGTTCACTTGTAACAACCCCACTAAATACAACTAATTTTTTTTTAATTACTAAATGAAATGAGTTCGATAACTATCTTTAACACTTCTCTATTTATGTAACTGTAATTTGTCATTATACATTACTTTTCAATCTTTTACAATTGTTGATTTGTACATGATCTACCAAATTGATTAAATACAAGATATTTTCTTTCAATACTATGCTTTATTTCTCATTAGGTTCACCTCTTTCTAATATACACCTTGTTAGGCTTAGTAAAAACTTCTTTTTCCTTTTTAATATATATATATATATATATATATATATATATATATATATATATATATATGTTCTATTTATAACCCTTAGCATGTTGAGTTACCATATTTGTATATGTTCGATGAATTTCTTTGTACTATATAAATTATTGTTGATTATATCTAACCTTTTGTATTCATATTTTAGAACAAAGGGGTTTGGGTATAATAATTTCACACACCATGAGTTCATATATGAGGGTCAAACCTATGTTCATGAGAACCTCTAAGTATTATCAACATGTTTGTGACCATGTCAACTTATAGTCTTTGATTAAATTCTTTATTTAACAAGGGAGGCTGTGAGGCAGCAAGTCCCTGCATTGAGAACCGAACTAGATGCTGATTCTGTCAAACTGAATTGGTCATCCTACAAAACCTAGCCGGTCTTGCCACAGTTGCTTCTAGTTGATAGCTTTGTGACTGGTCCTGGGGATGCTACAGGTGCTTTCATTACGTCAAATGCACCTGCATTGAGTAGGCTCAGTTAATATCCAATGCAAAACCTAGCCAGCCTTGCCACAGTTGCTTCCTGAGCAGATTTAAGTGCCTGCATTGAGTAGGTTCAGCCTAAGAATGCACTTGAAAATGCACCTGCATTAAGTAGGCTCAGTTAACATCCAATGCACAGTTTTGATACCAGAGTTCAAAATACGACTGCCAAGATAAAAAAGAATTTCCCAGACATAGGAAACATGATGACGACTAAGTGTTTGATGCAATATTATGTTTAGTGATGCAATTCAACTACAAGTCACAGAATCATAATATGTCTACTGAGCTGCTCAGACTGCTTATGTCAGTTAACATCGAATGCACAGTGTTGACACTAGAGTTCAAATAACCTAGGCTTGTTATTATGATGTTAAGTGTGGCCAAGGTTCTGCAATCCAAATGCCCAATACTGCATAATCAAACTAATGATCAAGAATATCAGTCCACTGTACCACTGTAGCTAACTAAGTGCTAGGTCTTGGAGTTTTTTTACTGTCATTGCCTTCTTGGACTCTAAAGACTTAATAAAATAGAGTTGTACTTTTCTCAGTCAAGTGGGACTATATTCTATCATACTGAATTGGGAACACTTTTGCAGAGAAAGTGAAGGTGCCACTCCTGCATGCTAGCTTTTTTGATACCAGACTTCAAAATACCACTGCCAAGCAGAGAACGCCTTTATGGTTATCCCTAGTCGATTGAAGGTTGACTGAACAGGATAATGTTTAAACAATTTTCTCAGGCATATAAATTTTCTTTGTATTTCCTCAACGAGGAAGTATTGTCTCCAGGTGTTCTTATCGTTTGAGGATCCAAGGAGATTCCTATAAATCGTATTATGAAGTCATAGTTAGAATATGATCATATATAAATCAGATATTGAAACAGAGCATGTCATTTGAAACAGAGAGTTATTGTTTGTAATCATGTGAAGATTTAGAGTTGCAGAACAAATTAATTGTGAAACAGAGAATGTGCTTGACTTTGTAGACTTTGTAAAATTGGTAATACCATTGTCACTTATAACAGGATATAGAACAGGAAGTGATTATGTGTACCTTTGGGACTGCGAAGGTCTACTGAGCTGAGCTGTCAGTTAACATCCAATGCACAGTTTTGATACCAGAGTTCAATATTATGTTTAGTGATGCAATGCAACTACAAGTCACAGAATCATAATAGCAAGTTGAACAATGAAAATGGATATAGAACAGGAAGTGATTGTGTGTACCTTTGGGACTACAACTGTCTACTGAGCTGCTGAGACTGCTTATGTCAGTTAACATCCAATGCACAGTTTTGATACTAGAGTTCAAAATACCACTGCCATCTTTTCTTAGTCAAGTGGGACTATATATTTTACTGAGCGAAGGGCGGGCAAGATAGTGATGTGAGAGCCGCTGGGACTGGTTCTGAAATTGGCATACAACCATCAGCAAGTTGATTGCACCCTGACAGAAATTTGAATTAATTTCTGGTCTTTCACTGCATCCTCTTTAATACAATACAGCCACACTAGCACTTTCTGTAAAATTCATTTCATAACAAGGAATATAATTTCCCAATCAAATAATGATGACCAGTTAAAGGGGAAACACCAGTATAACAAAGCCAGTAGTAAAGGATTTTTTGTGATTTGTCAATAAAAGAAAAGCACTACAGGAATGCCAGAAATCATGTACAAACCTCACGAATTTCTAATGTAGGCATGTGCGGAAGGAAATCATTCCCCACAAAAACTTCATGTCACACTCCAAGTACTCTCGCAAGGTCCAGATGTTGAGAAACTGCTCAATTATTAGCATAATGGCATATGGGAGTAGACTTACTGTAATGAAATCCCTATCCCTTCACAATTAGCTGTCAAATGACCAACCTGACCACAAAGGTAGCATTTTTCTTGCTGACCAAGGAAAGTGATGACCTGTATCATCACCACAGGTATATATTCAGAGGCAGAGCTATCTCTTACATAGTAATCCCAGAATATCTGGAAACAAAATATAAGTGTTTATGTTGCAAAGAAGTCAACAACCTCTCTTAAAATTGAGAAGTGGATTTCATGAGTTGCCAATGCCAACATAATTAAATCTGCATCCTGGAGTTGCAAAAGCAGCTTTTAAAATCATACAAATTATACACAAAAGTAAATGTATGTTATCAAATAAAATCATGATTAGCTAAATGAAGAGATACCATAAGTCTTAGTAAAATATCAATCAATTAACCTAAGATACCACATGTCAGGTTCAAGCAACGCCATTCTTTTTAGAAATCAGAGCACTTACTAATCCATACAAGCAGTGACGCGTATTTGGATTGAAACCTGGGAGGTTTCTTTGGAGACGTATATAGGACATGACTTTGTGTTCTCCCTCACCAAGAACATTTGCATCAGACACTATAACCTTCAAGATTGAATTAAAAAAAGCAGTTCAGCACACATCAGAGATGAAATGTAGAAACGAATCGCAATTATATGAATTAGTCCCAGTCCCTGCAAGGAATTTACAATTTATCGCTCATATATATGTTCATGCTGCTTGCTCTATTGCTCTTTGGGAGCTCTGTGTTTGTAAAACACAGAGCTTACGCATTTGCCTCCAGTAAGGGCCATATGGAGCAGAGCCGACGTCCGAATAATTATACAACAAGTAATTACCTGCAATTGATGGAGGTCTGCTGGCAAAAAGCAGATCACGAGTCTTCATAAACTCCCTTGCCATATCATGAGAAGAGATGACTAAGACGAGCTTGGAGCCGAAGTAGAGAGAATGAGGGGCCCGAATTTCACGAATTTCTTGCGTTCTTTGTTAGCTTTACGATTTGCCCCTTTGTGTTTTCAACTTAAAATTGTTTGGCTTTATCTATCCCTGCTGGTACTTTCTGCAAGCCCAAAACTTCAACAGATGTTGCAGCATCGCCTGAATTGGCACAATAGGCTTGTGGATGACCTTTTCCAGTTGTGGTTGTAACGGTTGGTTTTTTAGTGAAATTTATATGCTTCTAAATTGGTTCTAAGGATACACGAGACAGAGAAACAAGCAGTGGCTTGCGAATGAAGAGAAAGATCCCCATGTGTACAACCGAGGCAACACAAAACCATATAATGATCAGTCGCTGAAGCTTGTTGCTGAATATTGTGTTAGTGGTATATGCTTCTGAGCTGAGATTTGTCAGCTTGTGAAGGATTTCGTGGCACTGAACTCTGTAGTTACCCCGTTGACATCTCCAATCAAAGAGAATGATGTGATTAATGCTGAATCTGATCATTCTGCCAATGGTAGTCTAAGCCCCACTGCAAATTTACCATTGTTGAGAGATGTTCCTTGGTTTGAAAGACAGGATCTTGATTAAAAAATTCAATCTTTGCTGTCTCAAATATGATTTCTCAAACCTTAAAGAAAATATTGCAGAGAAAGAGTTCAAGCGGCAAACCTTACTGGAGCTTGTTGACTATGTTCAGTATGGAGCAAGCACACTCACAGAAAGAGTTCAGGGGGAGATTGCCAAATGTTTGCTTCAAATATTTTTCATTCCTTGCCTCCAGCTTGCCACGAAAGTACAGGATTGGACAAATTTGACTGGGAAGAAGAAGATCCCTATATGGATCCTGCATGGCCACATTTGCAGATAGTGTATGAACTCTTGCTGCGAGACATAATTTCTACAGATAAATATCCCAGATTAGCCAAGAGGTATATAGACCGCTTCTTTGTACAGTGATTGCTCAACCTATTTGATTCTGAAGACCCTAGAGAGAGAGAGTATGCAAAAACTATATTGCATCGCATTTATGGAAAATATATGATGCATCGACCATTTATACGGAAAGCAATTAACAACATATTCTATCGATTTATTTATGAAACTGAGAGACACAATGGCATTAGTGAGCTGTTGGAAATTCTGGGTAGCATAATAAATGGTTTTGCATTACCTCTAAAAGAGGAACATAAACTCTTTTTAAGCAGAGCTCTTTTGCGTCTGCATAGCCTAAATGCTTTTCTTTCTATCATCAACAACTATCACACTGTATCACTCAGTTTGTGGAAAATGATTTCACGTTAGTGAATACTGTTATTAGGGGTCTACTAAGGTATTGGCTAGTCACAAACAGCCAAAAGGAAGTTTTGTTCCTGGGACAACTGGAGGAAGTTCTAGAAATAACGCAATCTTCTGAATTCCAGTGTTTCATGGTACCTCTATTTCGGCAGATAGGCCGCTGCCTCAATTGCTCACATTTCCAGGTTTATAATTGAATTTATGTAGGTTGTTTTATTTTTACATATGTAAGTGTTATTGCTTGGTATTATGTAACTTATGATTGATATTGTGGGTTGATAAGAAACAGTGGTAAATTGAGATTTCTCATTTTTTAATTGATATTGTGGGTTGATAAGAAATAGTGACAAATTGAGATTTCTCATTTTTAAATGGTTCTTAATGTTATGTCGCCGCTCTCTTTACACTTGACAAAGCCGATTGCAAATATATAAATATAATTTCGATTCCTCCGATTGCAAATGTATAAATAAATTGTTATTTCTAGATTATAATGACACTTAACATTATTAATGACCAGTTAAAAAAAGTAATGGTAAGACTTAATTATTTTAGGTGTGAACAACAATGAAGTATTATAATTTAGTGGCCAACCCACAAAACCATATTGCACGCCAGTTCTTGAATCCAGCCACCGAACTATATTGCACAACACTTCTTGAATCCAGTCACATCACGCAAGGCCAAAGACGCCACATCACAAATGAAGGTCCTGCCACATCACGCAAGGCAAAAGACGCCACGTCACAAGGGAAGGTCCCACCGTCCTTTGCTAGTGTCAAAGCAATAAGGAAGTATGTGGAGAAGCATAGCGACACCCACATGATTGTTTTGTCATGATAAACACAACCATGTATGGCTCATGCTGAACGACAACCTGCATGCATACCAAATGCCTTATTAAACATGCCTTATTACGTCCACCAACTCTTTGAATCTCATGTGGTAATGGAATTCTAGTTTTATAAATTCGTCCATTCCGGTTTTGATGTCTTCTTTTTGCTTATTGAGCGCTCTTAATTGCCCCAAGAATGATCATTGTTGGTTGAATTTAAGGTCAGTCTTTTCTTTGTGTGGGCTTTTGGATACTGTCAGTTGTAATGATACTAACCCCCCCTAAAATCACAACTTTGACGTCAGAATCAAGCTACCCATATTGAATCCCAGGTGGGTGTGGTCCTTTCAGTCGCGAAAGAGAAGTATTGTGAAGTACCATGGCTTAGAAGCTGCTAATATTTCATATTTCACGGTAAGTTTAGTTTATATTGGTTCAGGTTGGAAGCTGGTGTCAAAAAATAGAATGTGGGCTGAGGTTAAACTACAACTACTATCTTAATGTACTAAAATTTCATTGTTATTTGACTTGGGGGAGTTTATCTTCAAATGTGTAACATTATGACTTGCTCCCTGGAAGCCAAGATGTTAACTAATGGCACTGGCTTACTCTCTGCTTCTGTAAGTAAGAACATGAATATGAACCATAATGGTGGTGGTTCCACAAAGTTAGTTGTCAAGCTGTCAAGTGGTGGTCGAGATTTGCAAAGAAGCAAACTTCGTCAACCTACCCACATACTGGACAAACATGGCACACAAAGGCATTAGCTCTATGGGCTTTGGTTGCATTCATAGTATCTCTGTATATCTATCGTTCCATGAATACTGATATCATTGAAAGGAGAAACGAGGTGCTGGTTAGTATGTCCGATGAGCGTGCCAGGATGTTGCAGGATCAATTTGTTGTTAGTATGAATCATGTTCATGCCTTGGCAATACTGGTTTCTACTTTTCACCATAGGAAAAAGCCCTCTGCAATTGATCAGGTCGGTTATCAGTTCCCTTTTTTTCCTTTTTTATGCCACCTTTTGAGTTCATAATTATAGAGAAATTTTCAAATGGTTCAGAAAAGAGAAAATAATATGATAAATTCAAGCCCTAGAGACCTGTGTTCTTCATGTCTACTATAACGGCATAGGTGGTCTCTGCGAGAGGTGATTCTATCTTTCAGAAATGCCAACACTCGGCGGCTTGATTTTCCATTTGTTCATGGAAGGCGTTTCTCCGTGCAGACCTGAGAATGGTCTTATCCACTACAATCAAAGTACATACAACACAACATCAGCATGCAGTGCATGCCCTAATCATCATAACGAGAGAGGTCAGCCCAATTAACCAGATGAATGAGAGTGGCAACGAAAATGGAAAAAGATGTAGCATTTTTCCGAGACCAAGCAAAATATTGTAAGCAAAGAATTCAATAATTAAGATTTATTGATCAAAGCATGGATGAATGAATAACTATTCAAGCATTTTAGTAAAGTAGTTTAAGATTATAATAGTAGATTAATGCAATCTGCAAAATTGTCATGTAAAAACATTGATAGAAACTAACGAAAATTAAGCAACTGCAACATGGGAATATCCATTATTCAACATAATCATTGACTTACTTGTAGAGATGATGAGCATCTGTGCAGCATGTTTGAGATTAGCTCTCGCCCAAAGAATCACCCTTGCTCCAATTCCTGTCCTCCATAGAGCATATGCAAGAAGAAGATGCAAGAAACGAAGTCTGGGACTGACATTCAGCTCTCTAGGAAGCTGAGAAGTTGAAGCTGGGATTGACATGCAGCTCTCTGGGAAGCAGATGTTGGGAAGCAAAGGCAAGAAATTTCATGAAATGGCCTCTTTCTGTACTGTAAAAAGTAAAGAAATCCATTTATGTGCCCCGCCCGGTATCCCAGCCTGGGCTGACGCTGATGAACTCAGTAGTCTGTCTGCCAGACCCTGCAGTCACTCTTCCTTGCCGCCCGGGCTGTGAACTCGTGAAGGTGAAGACTCTGGTGCTGCAGACTCTCGTATGCTGTTGGTGTTCACAGTTAAGTAAGTGGCTGACTTCTTATCCGAATAGAAGAAATTGGGGGCTTGTTCTTCGCCCTTTCCTTATCGCTTCTTGTAGTTCACCATGTCTTAATATGAATGAATGGCGCTCTCATCCGTAGTGTAGTCTTCTGCATATAAATTCACTGGCTCACTTCAATTTCATTTCATTAAGTAGTAGTCCTTTATGTGACAGCGCAAGATACCTATTCGATCCCGGGTTAGCGATTAAGACAGGTATTCACTTTTCTGAGCCATCTATGCAACTGTCGTCCTAGATCTTGGATTTGAAAGAGAAGCTGCTTGCGTCTCAGAGCTCTCAGCGGGCTATTCCAAACTAGCCTGCCTCATAATATGCCTGACATTTCACGTCCCACATACTGGTTTCTTGGCCGAATCATCCATAGTGTATCAACTGCTATCTCCTCGAGCTCTCCTCTGACCGACATGAAAGACCATCCAATTTCCAATTGAGGAAAGGCTTTGCCAACCCAATCAGTTCAGTTAGGAAACAAGGGAGGGAGGCCAGCAGAACACCTGCACGACCATGCATGGACACCTACACCACCTGCATGCACAACACCTGCCAATATGTTCAGACCTGCTAATATACTAGCCAACCTGCAAACAAACGCGAACTAATGTTAACATACCTTAACATTAATATGAACTCTTTGATCGCCACAGATAATAAATAGGGCAAAGCAAAATAAACCTATGGTCCAGCCTCTTCCGCATCGGGAAGAGGCCAAATAAGATGGCAAACATGGTCACTTTTCAAAACTTTGGTTATCCCGACAATGGCAAACACCGTCGCATTTGAAAATTTTGGTCACCCGACAATAATCCGCGTAAATTAATAACATAGCGCTTCGAATTAGTGCTATAGCATCGCATATGGATTACTATAGTCCCTGACCATTGCCAGATGGCAAGGACTAAAAATATATTTATGCTTACCCTATGTTAAGTTCCTTGCCTTATGATATAATTAAACAATGATTCAATGTTACACTACTCGCACTTTAACCATGATCTCATAACTATTGTTTACCCTTATTGGTGGCACAATACATATTTGAATTGTAATATGGTTATTTTTATATATTTCTATGTTTAAGCTTCTGATTTCCATGTGGCATATTACAATGATGTGATTTTAGATTATTCTAAGGTGGTGGTACGTATTTCCGTGTGCTCATGTCCCCCTATGGTGTTGACACGTAGGTTTTATCAAACATTAACAGAGTAGCCTAACGAGGCGGAGGAATTGCCCAGATTGGGCATTAGTCTAACGAGGCGAAGGAATTGCCCGTAGTCTAAAGAGTAGAGGAATTGCCCAGATTCTCTGCCTACCAGAAAATTTTCCGACTTGGATTTCGGCCACCAGCTATTCTTATTTTGTTCTCCAGCACCGCCCGCCTCCAACATTTATGCAGCATGTCGCCATGGTTCTGATGACGATGGCATAGCCATCCGATGCAAGTACTAGTTCCCGCCGCACCCATTTCAAATTTTGGTTTCAAATCTTTGTTTTACCGCCCCTCGCAACTCTAATGTTCGTGGAAAATGAAACAGGGGATCAAGTTGAAAGTTGATCAATGCCCATGCTCGTGACCTAACATGGAAAGCTGAGCATCCCCTTACACTGCACTTCTTAAATATTTGACTGTCAGCACGCGCCTGCGGAAGCCAAACATGGCAAAAGCCCCGCTGCCTCTGAAGCTAGCAAAAGCCCCAAGGCCTCATTTTCCCCTGCCACTGCCAAGGTCTGCGGTGGGTTATTGGTCTTCTTGGTTGGATACGTCGGAGGTTTTATGCTATAGGCAACCCAGCGCCGTCGTTTGTCGGGAGGAGTCGAATTAATGGAGGGAGATCTGTGTTGTACATCATTATTTGATTTGAGCGGAATAATTGTTGCTTATGTTCCTGTTCTTAGGTTAGTTCTGGACTGTTCGTCTTTATGAATTATTATTTCATGAAATAGCTCGATACTGTTCGTGAGTTGTTTTGGAGCGTCTACATCTAGAGATCTTCGGGTCTGGGGCATATGGAGTGCTTTTCAAATGAATTTTTATTCATTTTAATAAAATTAGTTGCCAATTAAATGATTTATTCATTTTCTCTTCTGTCACCATCCTTGAAGGAGACGGATCAGGCATCAGCACCATCAAATAGGTTGACTTCACTCCAGACACTGCTATTCTCATTAACCTCATTATCTTTTCTTATTCATCTAAGGAATTTTAGCAGCGCACTGGTTCTGCATTAATAGTTGAATAGGCAGAGCAAACTTTCTAAAGGAGATTATGGGAAGTTTGATTCGGCAGAGGACAATTGTGATTGTGCCTGCCCATGTTGCGAAAAGCCTTTGAAAATCTTGGAGACACGTAGTTTTTATAATTGTAAATGGAAGTACATGGGTATGGTGCAGCAGATAAGTGCAATTGTAAATGTAAGTACATGGGTATGGTGCAGCAGATAAGTGCAAGAGAATCTAAAGCTCCTAAAAGAAATATCAAGAGAAATGGCAGTGGCCTGGGAAACTCAAGAAATGTTTTTTTTAATGTACGAGAGACCTAACAAATAGGAGGTTCCTCGAGTTCAAGGTCAAGAAAATTCCAAAGAACGAGCTCATTGATCGCTAAATTGATTTGGTTTCTTTGAACCAACTCAATGTTGCTTCTGATTACTGCTCTTTTAGTAGTTATGTACATGAAAATGACTTAAAATTGTATAGGACGTGCAGGAATGTTTAATGTTTTGTTGATTTTTAGAGCGATACAAGCATTTGGAGGAAATGCCATCGGTTCTGGATGATACAAGAAGTTAAAACTCCATGTTTGATAGGAAGTCTTCTACTTATTAAATCTGAGAATTTCGGATAGCCTTGTCTGCTTGGACAGATTTTTATTGTTTCTGGTAATAGTTTTGTTAATATAATCTTGTTGTATTTTATAAGATTAAGGGGTATGAATGAATAAAATATTAGTGGTTTATTTGTTTCAAATAAACCGCATTTGGTTTACATGGACTATTTTTTGTCTTTCCCTTTAGAAATATTTTTTTACTTTTCTCCGGAATTAGTAGTTTTTTATTCCATTTAAATTTGAAGTTAATCTTTGTGATGAAGTTTTCTCTTTTTCAGATATGATAATAGTTTTTAATATTTTTCCATTATAATGCAATGTTTGGAATTGATGTAGAATATGGGGAAGTTATAGTTATAGGATAGTATCCAAAATAAGCCATTTATAAAGATGTTCAAATATGAAAACAAAAATAAAACACTATCCAAAATAAAATAGAAAAAAATACTTATAAATATAACATATAACATTATACCTAATTAATATTGATGATTTATTGATTTTGTTATATTAATGTATAAATTTTAAATGGATTTGATATTGAGGAATATATGTTGTTTTTTAAAAGATGATAAGTTTGAATTTATTGACTTATCTTTTTAAATGTTAACGTCCAAATAATTACATTATATCTATATCTATATATATATATATATATGATTTGAGTATATTTTAATTGGTTATATCATCTTGCATTATAATTATTTTTCAATTTTTAGAACTGAAATACCAATTTGAAGTAAAAAACATTGTTATTTATATACACATACTTTTATAATATTTATTTAATATAAGTTGAACCAGTAACTCTAATCAATGTGTTATTCAATTAAATTTGGTTTTTAAAATATTTCATTTTTAGACATTAAAAAAATTAATAAATATATAATATTCTTTTCAAATTTTTATTATTGTTTTTTATATATAAAATATAGATTAGAAAGTGATAATGTATAATATTAAATATTTATGGTATAAAATTGTTTTATTTTCAAAATGTAATGTAAATAATATAAATTCAACATAGATATAGGTTAGAAAATTAGATGATGTATAATATTAAAACACTTATTTTATTAGGGAATTTTATGATAAAAATGTAATCTTCTAAATACAAATTCTAGTATGAGATAAAAATAAATAAAGTTTGCTAAACTATGGTAAAATTACATTATAGTTCTAAACATTTCCCATGTTTGTTTCAAGAAAGATTTTGGGTGCATTTTTCACTTGGGGAATATATGCTTAAATTTGGCAATATGTTTAGTATAGATGATAATAAACCTAAGGAGTTGGCTTGGTGGTGGAGGCAATTATGGAAACTATGTTGCCCATCTAAAGCATGCTTATTTCAATGGTGCATTTTGGAAAATAAAATTTTCATTGTGACAATTTAAAAAAGAAGATGCTTGGTTGGGCCTAGTCGGTGTGTTTTTTGTAAAAACGGTGAGGATATGGTGGAACATATTTTTCTTTTTGGCCCCTTTTCTTTGAGTGTGAAACTCAGTAAGAAATTATCTAGGTATTCACACAAATTGGTAAGGAGTGGAACCAAGTTGATTATAATGTTTCGAAATGGCTAACTATCCAATTGTTAGTTCATTTTAGTCATGGTCTATTGTGCCATGTAAATATTTTGGTGTTGTTCATGTCTAAATGGTTTACACCCTCGACATTGTTGTTGTGACTATGCAGATATAGTTGGTCATGATCCAATTTTATTTTTGTAGCATAAAAAATTGAAGATTCTAAAAATTCAAGCAATTTCTTTAAATAGAGGAAAAATATAATTGCAGAGCAAATAAAATCACTTATAACAACACAATATATCCAGTAAATGCTCCAAAGGAATAACATTCTATTACTATTGTTTCTTTCTAGTGTTTCTACATGATTTATTCTCCTTACATTTAGCCATTAAAAGAAGTTTGGTGGATAAAAATTGATGATTGGTTTTCATACCAAATTTTATGTAAATTATAAGTAAATAAATAATACGAAAAATAATTGTTATTTTTTACTAAGTTGTCATGTATCAATTATCAACATACTCCCCTTTGATGTTGAGAAAACTCATTTGCAATAACCCTAGTAAATATATTTGCAAGTTCTTGAGTTTTGATGTATTTAAAATCAACATATTTGTTTTAAACTAGGGCTCTAATATAATGATATTTCAAATCAAAATGCATTTTTCTACTATGATGGATTGGATTCTTTTCCACTTTGATTGCACTCATGTTATCACAAAAAATCATTGCTGGTTGAATTTGTTTTTCTCCAATTTCTTCTAAAACTTTTATGACCCACAATGCTTGTGTACCTCCGAGAGTGACAACAATATATTATGATTCTATGGATGAAAGAGAAACTACAATTTTCTTTTGTAACACCTTCACCCCCACATTTACCCACTTTTACAAACCCTCTGGGTAAATGTGAAGCAGAGTGCCACTATGACATGACTCAGCCTCCTTGTTCCAGTTAAGGAAGTGGGGCCTACAACTGAGACTTATTGACCACAAATTGACATCCTATAGGGACTCAAAATCACCTAAGAGCTAAAGGCACGCACCAGGTGGTCAATCCCTTAGTTGGAACTTTGTTTCACTGACCTAGACGCCCAATTGCATCCTTGACAATGCTTTCATGTGGTTATGAGGCTATAACCGCGCTCACATGTTTACCTCCATGTGGTTATGACCTAAATTACTCAGTTCAGTGCTTACAGTGTTAAGATCTTAGCCACTTTTCTAGGCTAGCCTCTAGACCACTACCCAAAACTTCTTGTAACTTTCTAGAATCATATTTCTCATGAAGATAAAGCTAAAAATTCAAACTTGAATCAGAAACTTGACCTAGACTAACCATAACATACTAGACATTTCTTCAAACACATGGTAAACATGTAAGCTAAAGGTCATGAATGCATATATGATTGTAATTTATGTACTTTAGCTGAGAATCACCGCGAAGGTCTAATGCCCTCTCAAGTAGTTGCAACAACACTTGTTATCCCATGCATTCATAAACTTATCAAACATGACAATAGCCATAAATAGAACATATCTTAACCATGCTTACAACCAGGTTATCAACCTTGACAGAACAACCATTAAAGCCACATAATAAAAAGTACAAATTCTCATGAATCAAAATAGGAAAATAACTCTTATTAACATATGAAAAATCCAACCAAGTTAGGGACTTCCACATACCACCTAACCATATATTGAGCTAAACCAAAAAAGAAATTCAGCCAATCACCCTCATTCCATATTCCAAGCATGAATGTGGGATCTCATGGGATAAACCAAGACATAAACAACCAAGGGAATCCATAGGTTGAACCACCTCCACCCTCAACCTATCGTGATCTTGCAAAAACTAGTAAAGAGATCTCAAAACCAAAACAAGTTTGGATGCTTTATAATTCCTTCACCATACCTTGAGGAATTTTCCTATCTCCACCTACCTGCCAAGGGATTCCTAGAGAAAACCATCTCTACCCCCAACCCTTGGGAATTTTCCTGAGACCACCTCACTCAGTTCTAAAATCTTTCGACAATCCAAAGATCAACCAAGAAATGAATCACATCACACCATGGCTATCCAGGAAATGGTAAGGCAAGGATGAAACCATTGTCAAACCAGGAAAATCCCATGCCAATGACAACAAATCAACCAAATACACAAATTCATGTACCATGCATTCACACCTCATCTTGAAAATCACACATACAAACTGCTACCTGCAAAATCTTTCTGTTGAAGTTGTTGATCCAACCTGCTCCTTGATTTCCTTACCTTCTTTCTCCAATCCAAGTGAATTCCCATGTGCTCGAAGAATACTCCAATATTTCTCTAAATGTGTAAGAGTATAAGAGAGCAAGGATAAAATTGACAAAAGGTTGTGAACTGATCCTAAGAAGCCTTTTTATCATTGAGGCCTCTATTTTATTCATTTTCCTTAAATTTCGTTCTAATTCCCTTCTCATGCAAATCTATGTCTCTTCACCTTCCTTTTCTCTTATTTTCCTTTATTTTCATAAATAAATTCCAATTAATGCCTCTTTGCCTTCGCTAATACCTTTTTCAATTTCCTTAGCCATTAATAAACCAAAAGTGATGCCCACTATAATGATTTTCCCAACATTCAACTTGGAATACATGTCTCGTGACCTTGGTCTTATTTTTCCTTTATTAACCTTTATTACATGAAATTTTAACTTGAGGTTGTTACAAACCCCTCCCCCTTGGGGGAACACTGTCCTCGGTGTTCAATGACAACTTTGACTAGCAAACCGCTGAAAACAAAACATACTGCCTATGGAGCTTTATAGCATAGTTCGATGCAGTATTTACAATGGACAACCATTGCAAACCATGACCAACATGAAAAACATGACAATCATACCACTTATTAGAGATTTATAACACAACCCATCACAATATCTACAACCATACACATATATAAATACATAGAGCAAAATTCATTTGCTTGACCCAACAAATAATGAAAGATACAGAGCTTGCATCCAATCCACCATCTCCCATATTGCTTCATTGGGACTAAAGTGCTTCCACTACACTTTAACTTGCTTGATTTCTCGGTTCTGGATAATGATTTGTTTATGCTGCAATATCCATTTTGGTTATGGCTATAATTCTCCCTTTGGTTCAACCTGCAATATAGACCAATTAATCACATGATCAACATCCTATACATCTTAAGTAATGAAACATGGAAAATATCATGGAATTTCATTGTCAGAGGCAATGTAAGTCTGTAGGCCATTGATCCAATCCTCTCAAGGATCTCAAAAGGCCCGCAATACTTAGGTGCCATCTTGGCACATGGTCCAATCCTCAAGGAGCTCCTCTTGGCTTGATGCGTAAGTAGACATGCTCCCCAACCTGAAACTCCTTAAATACACTGGTAGCCACAATAGTAAAGATCCCTACAACCATTGTAATATCAAAAATCATACAAAGGAGAATTGTTGGAAGTTGCATACTAAACTTAACCCAAATAACAAAAAAAAATATAATAATAAGAATAATCTCATGGCCACTAATTCAAGTGACCAAGTTTAAAGAAACTTGGACATGGATGAGAAGATCATTTTTACATCATTTTATAAGTAAGTGAATTTAAGACCCTTCAACAAAAGGAAGAGAACGAAAATACTAGGCTCTTCCACATAAAGATACAAGTGAAAAAGACCAAGATTGATGCTCTGTTTGACTCTGGATCACAGGAAAATATCATTACAATAGAGTTAATCAATAAATTAAGATTGGAATTTCATGATTAATCCAAGCCCAGATCCATTGGGATGGGTAAATAAGGATGTAAAGATAAATGTAACAAAATAATGCAAAATTAGATCTATTATCAATTTTGATTTTATTGAAAATATAAAACTAAATGTAGTTCTTTTTTATGTATGTGGAGTGGTGTTTAGGAGTCCCTATATGTACATATGTGATCCTATATTCATGTGCAAAGGTAACCAATAATTCCTCATCAAGGATGGAAAATCCTTCACCATCAACATGTACAAGGGCAAGTCCAAAATTTCACTTGTAAGTGTCAATCAAGCTAAAATATTGATCATTCCAAGCAAGAAGTATGTTTTACAATTTTTAAGAGAAAATTAGTTTGTGGAAGAGTCAATAAGAGAAAAAGAATCCCTGTAGGATGTCAGTTTTTGGTTAGTAAGTCTCAGTTGTAGACCCCACTTCCTTAACTAGAATAAGGAGGTCGATTCATGTCATAGTGGCACTCACTTCAAATTTAACCAGAGGGTTTTTAAAAGTGGGTAAATGTAGGGGTGGGGGGTGTTACAAAAGTAAACTATAGTTTCTCTTTCATCAATAGAAGCATAACATGTTGCAATCACTCTCGCATGCACAAGTTCATGAGCGTGTCTTTTGCACAAGCTTGAAAAAGAATAGTACAGTCCATCAAGGTAGTGCCTATGCAATATTCAACTCATGTCGAAAGTCAATGCGCACTGTCATTGACAATCCCTCACTTTTCGCTGCACTTGTACTTCTGTTTTGGTGATTTTTTCAAACTGTCGCTTTTGTGAACCTTCTCTTTTGTGAGTATCATTTCATGCTTTCGACTGCTACTTTTGCTTGCTTTCACTTTAATTAGTGTCAGTTTCATGTTATCTTTGTTCTTCCACGTGTCGCTTTCACTACCATTCATGTATTGCAAGTGTCATTCACATTTTTCTCTTCATATAGTAAATGTCATATTTTAACATGTGGAGGGTCACACAATGCAGAAAAGCTAGTTTTGGTGTGTTTCAAGAGGTAATATTTGCGTTAATGAGTTGTACTTACCATGCAAACATGTATTGCACTTATTCCAAGGTTTCAAGCACTGTTGCATAAGTGTCGTCACGGTCATCGCGAAGTGTATCTTTGGTGTCGCACTTGTTGTAATTTGTTGCAAAGTTGTTGCACTGAGGGAAGTATGTTGTTCATGTGTTCTGGATGATCTACGTTGTGTTGTTAAGTGTTCTAAGTGTGTGATCAAAATAAAGTCTTTCCATTGTTCACATCAGTTGCATGGATCTTTTGTAAAACTTCCTGATCAGACAACATAGCCTCATTCATCCCTTATGAGTTGTGCATTACGCAGTCTTAGCCCTCAAGTTGCAACCCTACCTCTTGGTACTGCGCAATGCACAGTTCCTGCTTTCCAGGATTGTGCACTATGTAATCACAATGCTCAAGCCTTGCCCTTGAGCTCCAAAACTGCGCAATCCATCTCTCCAGCCAAGACTAAAATGCACATTACGCAGTCTCAGACCTCAAGCCCATCTCTTGAGCTCTTGAAATGATCTGAAAATGAGATCTTAGATTAATATTAAGGTATTACAGACTCATGTGCAGGACTTGCCTATATTACTTAGTGCAATGGATCGAAAAGATTACGAATAATATAGACAATGAGCAGTTAGAGAAACATAACAGAGACACACACATAACACAACAAATAATCAAAGAGTTCACCCAAAACTCTTGGCTACGTCTCCTGGTCCAGCTTTCAATGGTGACCTCTCTATTATGTCTTCAAGAGCAGAGTTTTTACAAATGTGAGCTCAAATTGAGTCTCAACACAACAGGAACAAACAACAGGAGTTTGCTTGAATCCCTCAAGTCTTTCTGAGTACACAGACTCTCCCTCTCGCTCTCTGTCTTTGTTTTCTCTCTGTCTCAGCACTGCCTGTCCCTGTTTTTGTCACTAATTGGCTTTTAATCCTATCGGCGCTTGTCTATTCGTCTGCCCCTTCGGGCTCTCTAGCTTTCGGCCTCTGTTCTCTCAAATCCCCTCTGAGCGTTAACCAATCATGGTGTAATGTCTTCGGGTATGGTGGCCACCTGTTTTTAAACGGAAGGGACCATCGGCATGTTTGAAATCCCAAAATAGTCGTTTCTCTGTTTACACATAGAAATACACATAAACACGGAAAAATTCGCTAAAACGCCTTTTATCAGACTTGAAATATTATCGAATCCACCCTATAATCCTTTTGGATCCACCTTTGGTCGCTATCGCAAGTCCACCGTTGATCTGTGTGATCGTTGATCCAACGGTTGACTTTCATTTCGGGCAGCTTATGCGCACGGAGATTACCTGCTTGAAAAGGTGGTTTTCTCTCTCTAGCGCCAAGCCATGTGTCGACAAGTGTATGGGATCGAGCAGAGCCCGTCCAAAACCACTTACCACCTGAGGCTCACCCAAAATCTACTCATTACAGAACTCAAAATATATATAGCTACATGTATAAACCTTTCGGGTTCGTTTTTATCGCTCCGGGCACATTTCCTTTGTATTTCATTTATTTAACGAAAATGCGAATTTACATAGAAAAACCCTTTTTTCCGGAACTCAAAATATATGTATTTGCACCCATAAAACCTATCAGGTCCGACTATCGCAAGTCGCATATGTATCAGCCCCACCCTTTTGTATTGCCGCTATACGATATATCGTAATCACATATCGCATAGTCCTCGGGCCCTCGGTAATTTCTTCTGTGTGTGTATTAGCGATGCGATAACGCGAGTAGATCTAGACCGTTGATCAAGGTTTAATCGTGTTGATCACTATCGTGATTTCCCATAAGGCCACCTCCGATGGACTCTGCTTACCACCTCTGATTGCGATATGCCGATTAGATTTGGGCCGTTGATCGGCCAGATCTGATGGCTCCTGTGCAATGTTGCTTTAGCATCCGCTTAACTCTGTTTTCGCCATTTCTTCATGTTTTTCCCTTGCAATAGTGTTTCTTGCCATTCTTGAAGGTTTATTCCTTGTAATATTTTTAAGTATTGAAAGACTTAGAGGTTTTTAGGATCCATTTTGGATCACGCCTTCCCACTGAAAAAGATTTTGGACCACCAAAAGTTGGTTTTTAAGCATCGATCAAGTGAGGATACAACTTCCTCGCTTGTCCAATCTCTATCCATCGTGCACTGCTTGGTTTTGAACCTTTGAGTCCGATTCTCAGGTACTCAACATCCCCTCTGTGCATAGTTCTCACCTTCCTGTCCAGAACTTTGTCTTCGTGTAACTCATCGAGATATTCAGTCAACTGACTTTGCTCTTCGGGATATTCAATCAATGAAGGTTCATACAGTCTCAAGTTCTTTGCATTAACGACTGAATAGATATGCATATAAGCTGGCAAATCAAGGTGAAAAGCGTTTTCACCAATTTTCTCAAGTATCTTGAAAGGCCCATACCTTATTGGTTTCAACTTCTTACCTTCACCTTGCATTCTGTCTTTGTTGATGTACAACCAGACTTGATCACCAACTTGGAAGATATGCTCAATTTGGTGTTTGGCATGCCTTGCCTTGTACTTGGCCTAGCTTCTCTCTAGTTGTTCCTGCACTGCCTGGTGAATTTCTTGGATCCGTTCAATGAACTTGGTTTCTTTGTCCACATCAGTGTCCATCAACTGCTATGTCTTTACTAAAGGCAAAATCCAAGGGAGACTTTGGTATAAAACAAAAACAAGTCTCAAAAGGAGATCTTTGAGTAGAAGAGTGCTTGGCACGGTTTTAAGCATGTTGCACATAACACAAATGTTCATCCCAAAGCTTGGGATTCTTGCTGCAATAGCCTCTGAGCAACTGGATCACTATCCTATTGACCACATTTGTTTGACCATCTGTTTGTGGATGAAATGTTGTGCTCTTCTTCAATCTAGTGTCCATCAACTTCCATAGACTTAACCAAAACTTCTCAACAAATCGGGAATCTCAATCAGATATAATAGAAGCAGGTAACTGAAAATGAACCCATACATGCTGAAAGAACAACTTCTTTGTTTTTTCAGCTGTAATCTGCTTGTTACAAGGTATCAAAATACACATTTTGTTGAACCTATCCACAATAACATACAAATAATCATGACCTTTTATACATTTTGGCAATCCCCCAACAAATTCCATGGAAACACTTTCCCAAGGACAAGAAGGAACTTGAAGTAGAGTGTAAAAACCTATTTTTCTATTGCTGGGCTTGCTTTTAGCACACATGATACACCCTTTAATATATCTAGAAACTATTTCATGCATTCCTGGCCAATAACAGAACCTTTGTAGCTGTGCAATTGTTTTACTTACACCAAAATGACCTGATATAAGAGAAGTATGTGCTTCTTGAATCATGTTAACTATTTCAGTTTGAGGAATGCATAACTTTCCCAAATGATATAGGAGTTGGTCCTTAACATAATAATCCAATTCTTCTACTTGTTTTCCATGACTTAAAGTTTCATATACATCTTTAAAATCTACATCTTGAGAATATTTTTCAATGTAGCTTTCATGCATTACTGAGTTATGCTTAAGTATTGTAGATGCATTTATGATTGATCTTGATAGCATATCTACAACCTTATTGTGTATGCCCTTCTTATATCTGATGACAAGATGAAATTGTTGTAGAAAACCCATCCACCTATAATGTCCTTATTGCTGTAATTTAGTTTGTGAGTGCAAATATTGAAGTGGTTGATGATCTGTATGTATGATTGTTTCCTTACCCATTAGCTAATGTTTCCACTTTTTTACACTGTACTAATGCATACAATTATTTATCATATGTGGGATAATTAACTACTGCAGAAGTAAATGTCTCAGAATGATAACATATGGGTTTACCGTGTTGCATCAACATTTCTCCCTTGGCATAGTCACTGGCATCTGTTTCAATCTCAAATGGTTGTTGAAGATCTGATAGTGCTAGTACTAGTGTTGTACTAATTTTTTCTTTTAAGGTGTCGAAGACTTTCTGCTGTTTGCCTCCCCACTGAAACACCTTGTTCAATCCTGTTAAAGCATGTAAGGAAGCTGCAATCAAGGAAAAGTTAGCAATAAACTTTCTCCAATATTGTGCTGCTCCTAAGAAACTCCTAACTTCTGTAGCAGATTTGGGTTTAGGCCAGTTCACAATGACTTCAACCTTAGAGGGATCTATCTTCAATTTGCCACCCCCTACAATATGACCTAAATAATTTAAAGATGTTTTGCCAAATTCAAATTTTGATAACTTCACATAGAGATTTTCTCTTTTCAAAACATCTAGAGTCTGCTTTACATGCTTCAAATGTTCTCCCCATGTTTTACTGAAAATAAGAATGTCATCTAAATATACAATTACAAAATCATCAATAAAAGGTCTAAGTACATCATTCATAACTCTCATGAAAGAGGCAGGAGCATTAGTTAAGCCAAAAGGCATAACCAACCATTCATACAGCCCTTGCTTTATCTTGAAAGCAATATTCCATGCATCTTGTTCTGCAACTCTGACCTGATGATAGCCACTACGCAAGTCTAACTTGGAAAAGTAAACTGCTTCTTTCAACTGATCTAATAGATCATCAATGCGAGGAAGAGGATAACGATTCTTTATCGTTATTTTATTCAGTACTATATAATCAATGCACATCCTCCACGAACCATCTTTCTTTCTCACCAACACGATTGGATATCCATATGGTGATGTGCTTGGTCTTATGAACCCTTTATCGAGCAGCTCCTGTACTTGCTTCTTAATCTCTGCATTCTCTAAAATGGATAACCTGTACATTCCGATGTTAGGTAATGGAGCATCTTGCTGCAAATGAATATCATGTACTATTTCCCTTTTGGGTGGAAGACCTTTAGGTTCTTGAAATAGGATATCATATTCTGAAACAATTTTTACTAAATCAGCTTTCTGTTTAGCATCATAGCCTTCAAATACATTGGTTTTATCAGGGTTATTTTCCTTTACAACCATTACTAAAAATTGCTTGCAAGAATTTACAATTCTTTTCATCTACCCTGAGTTTATGAGAGAATAGTTATTTTTGAGTTTATGAGCCTTAAAATATATTGTATTCCATATTTAGTGAGTTGATACTTATTTTTAGCTCTATAGAAAATGGCTTTTCTATCATACAGGTAAGGACTTCCTAAAACAATATCACATATATCCTAGGGAACTATACCTAACTCAACCTCATCTACAAATGTTGACCTAATAGCAAACCTAAGTTTAAATTGTCTTGTCACTTGTAGCTTTGCTTTATCACATACCCAACCTAATGGATATGGCTTCTTGTGAGGTGTTTTTAGTAAGCCCAACTTCTTTACAATTGTTTCAGAAATCAAGTTTACTTGTGATCCACTATCAAATAAAGTATCAATCTTTTGGTGCTTGGAAATAAATCTAATATGAAAATGCTCATGTCTTTTCCTCTCATTATCTTCATTATCAATAGATTATGCAGAATTACTTGTAGATGCTTCATAATTTTTACCTTTTGTACCTATGGTTGTGACTGTTGTTTCATCACCTGACTCTGACCCCAAGTCTTTCTGAATAGCAGCAACAGTCTTCTTCTTCTTACCACCGAACTTCTTAGGTTTCAGCTCTGGATGCAAAGACCAACAGTGTTCATCATCGTGTCCATCCTTCTTGCAATGAGTGCATGAAGGTTTGTCCTTCTGTACAATGTTTTTCTTCCTCTCCCCCATTTCAGCGTCTTATTTTCCTTGTTCTTGCTTGCAGAGGGTTTTGATGATCCCCCAACCTTTGGGTTCACATTTTTTCCTCTAGCTTCTAGATGTGTAGCCTGAACTAATACATCATCTAGGCTAGTGGGATTAAACATGAGAATGGTGTGCTTCAAATAGCTATGCAGACCACCTATATACTTCAACAAAGTTTCAGGTGAGTCTAGAGATATGCCTAGAGTTAAAGATCTTTTTCTAAATTCCTGGGTATAACTTTGTACACTTTGGCCCTTTAATTGGCAGAGAGTTTGCCAACTCATCATTGTTTGCTGCATATAAGCTAGAGGATAGAATTGTTTTTTGATGGCAGAAACAAATTCATTGCAGGTAGAAAGAATTTTACCATGTCTCTTCAGATCAGCTTGTGTCTTGCCTTCCCTCCACACTAGTGCAGTTCCTCCAAGGCGAAGGCTAGCCAGCTGCATCTTTCTCCCTTTTGAATCAATGTTCTGCACCCTGCAATATACATCAATCTGTCTAATCTAGTTATCTAAATTCTTTGCATTTAATTCTCCATCATAAATTGGCAAATCAAATTTAATCAAAGATTTTATTTATTTATTTATTTATTTTTTTTTTTCAGGGCTAGGAGATGAGGATGATGGAGGTGATGGTGGAGGAGATTATGGAGGAGGATTTTCCCTTTCCCTTTGCGCTTGGATGGGCATCTAGAGAAGGTTCCTCCGCTCCTTTGTCTTGTTTGGGTGTTGAAGTTCTTTCACCTCGACCCTTATTAAATTCCCGATACATCTCTTCCACCATGGCTCGCATGGCCATAAAACTGTCCATGAACTGAGATTCTGATTCCAATGGGACTTCTCCTGCCATTATCCTCTGAGAATAGACTCTTCTAATCTCTAGATTAGCCTCATCGAGTTCTCCTTCTCCTAGTTTGAGCTTTGACCTAGTTAGCATTCAAAAATCCAGCACAAGCTTGTCTAACCTTAGCAAACCTAAAGCTCTGATACCACTTGATCTGAAAATGAGATCTTAGACTAATATTAAGGTATTATAGACTCATGTGCAAGACTTTCCTATATTACTTAGTGCAACGGATCGAAAATATTGTGAATAATATAGGTAATGAGCAGTTAGAGAAACATAATAGACACACACACACATAACACAACAAATAATCAAGGATTTCACCCAAAACTCTTGGGCTACGTCTCCTGGTACAGCTTTCAGTGGTGACGTCTATATTATGTCTTCAAGAGCAGAGTTTTTACAAATGTGAGCTCAAATTCAGTCTCAACACAACAAGAACAAACAACAGGGGTTTGCACAAGAACAAGCAATAGGGGCGGTAAAACCAAAATTTGAAATGGGTGCGGCGGGAACTAGTACTTGCATCGGATGGCTATGCCATGGTCATCATAACCATGGTGACATGCTACATAAATGTTGGAGGCAAACAGTGCCGGAGAACAAAATAAGAATAGTTGGTGGCCGGAGTCCAAGTCAGAAATTTTTCCGGGCAATTACAGTGCGGTTGAATTAGGGTTTTCTCTTCCTCTCAAAGAACTATTCTGACCACTATATTGTTTGACTGATCGTTACTTTGCTCTACTCTTGAACAAAGCTATGATTCTCTGCAACGAAATATACCCTAATCCCTTGACGTTACTACTTATGCATTAATTAGAGAACTTTCGCTACTACAAGCCCTATTCCATCATTCTTCCGCTGTGAATTTATTTTACTAAGTAACTCCATTTCCTTATGGGGTTTCGTCTCGGGTAACTATTTTCATTTTCGATACATGGTTTCTTGTTTATATTCATCTTCTTTTACAGTTTCTTGCCAACCTTTTATTCATTTTGACTTAGTAACTTCCTTATCATGTCTACGTATATTTTTAGAAGTATTTAACCTAGTTATGGGCTCGTTCTTATGGTCTAGGCCATCGGCCCTAAAATAAGTTGCGAGGATTATAACGAGTTTCTTGGCCCGTGGTGCGTTAGTGTGGAATTTGTAACCACATTTTAAAAAGTAAATATCATATCTCCCATTCATAAGGTTTTACTGTTACAATTTTTGTACGGGGGTAAATGATTTTAACCCTAATATTGTTTTTGTTTTTTGGTTTTTAAATGTTGGTGTCTTTGAGTTTTTCCACTGGCAGCCACCATAATAGGTCTTTGCTTTATTTTCTAAAAGACTTTGCAAGTAATTAATTTGTTATAAACATTTTCTCCTTTCGGGTTTACATTCTTTCAAATATCAAAGTAATTTTTTTGTTTCGTTGGTTATAGTTAAACCCTACCCATTTCTCTTTGTGAACCATGGGGTATATTTATGAGGCCAATTCAATCTTTGTGTATTTGATACCATCCCGTAATGGGTTTGACTAAGGAAGAGCTCTTTTACTCTAGAAAGGAACTTCAGTTATATACCAATGGTTCGAATTGTTTATATCCTCATAATTGAACTTTATATGATATGGAGTGTTTTTTAAATTAGTTTACCATGATAGACCTTATAGGATTGTAAACGTTTGGTCATTATAATCCTACCATTAGTATTAATTATTTCTTATTATTAACTTCCCCATACAAGGTTTCTAACCCTTTATAAGTACATTTATATTTAAATACTTTTACTAATTTAGCTTGTACCATGTTAGATGTAAAACCATAATTTTTACAGGGTCTTAAAAACCCTAACCCTTCCTCCACTTGCTTTATCTATAGAGAATTTTCTAAAATATTTATATCATATTCTAAAATAAATAAACTAAAAATATGTTTTATGAAAACGCCTCTCATACATGATTGTTTATGTTAATAGGATTGTAGCAGAGTATTCTACATATAAAACCCTCTCCAAGTATACTTCTTACAATGTTTTCTTCTTTTCTTCGTATTACTTTATAACTCCTTCATCTTATAATTTATTAATGGAATTTATTCTTCCAATGCATAATTGCAGGTAATCACATGATACAATTAAATTTTGAAACTTTTTTTCCTTTGAGACAGAGACTTGGAATCCTACTGCTCATAGAGAAATTTGCTTCTTCTTTCTAGTTCGGATGTTACTAGCTCATTTATGAGCTCCACTTCCCCACTCTCAAAGACAACTTCTTGTCTTTTAGGGAAGTTATTGATCAATTATTTCCATGATCATAAATAGTTAATAATTTAGATTAGATTCCTAGGACTTAATGAGTGGTATTCAATATCCAACATTTAACTTGTAGCCATAACTCGTTCAACCATGTGTAACTTCAACATTAATTTCCAGATTCCTTTATTTTATTAACAACATAATAATTACAAATTCACATTTAATATTTACCAGGAATACAATACTAATAAATCAATTTACAAATAATTTCTTAAAGGTAAAGAAACAGTCATACTAGGTCATATACAAATTTACAATAAAACTCCAAGTCAGGGGATATCACATCCTCCCTCACTTGAGTTTGACCCCATCTTGGTGTCAATTCTGGCCAACCCTACAATTATGTTGTTCCAAGGATATTCAGGTATCCTTCAAGCATATCAATTGCCAAGATGCCAACCCAAAAAGCATGTTTCTCCAGGGCTATTCAGGCACCTTCCAAAATAACTTCCAACTGGTATTAGAACCTAAACTCAGGGTTTACCAACTGGTTAACTAATTTCTAATTTTTATTAACATTTGTAAACTAAATACCCTTCAATTTATGTTTTGGTCCTAATTCTTACTAACTAAGCTAATAAAATATTTTTGACCCCGGTCCTTGAGTCAAACTAGCCGTTGGGTCAGGAGGCTCCGTTCTGCCTATTTATCTTGCTTAGCTGGATCTGTTTCTTCAACTTGTCCTGACGATGAACCACACTTGTTGGTTCGAAACGCGTCGACAAATGATTTTCCATGTGATTTTCGCCGAAAAATCTCTCTCTAAATTGATAAGGATCACAGAAGCCTGAACTCTATTATGGTTACTTAGAGCTCATTTTTTTAAATAGAAAATAAAAATGGATGTGTTTTCTTTAAAGGAACCTTCCAATTCCCAAGTATCCTTTTCCAGGTTGAATTAATTTAATTGAAGTTTAACTTGGGTCATAAGTCTATTTCGGAGCATGACTTCCCTCTCGTCTAGAATATGTAGAGGTTCCACCAGGAACTATCCTTCCAATTATACCTATGCAACATTCCAAACAATGATGTGAGCTGGATCATGTACACATTTCTTTAACAAAGATGCATGAGAAACATTTTGATTTAACAAAAAAAAATGGTATTTGCTGGAAGGGAAAATTGATAGGCCGCCAGTCCAATCCCTACTAGCACCTCAAAAGGTCCATACTATCTAGGTGATATCTTGACACGGTTTCCAAGTCTAACTGTGATTTTATTTATTTTTATTTTCAAGTATACATGATCACCAACATTGAATTCCTTTTGAGTTCTTTTGAAATCTGCATAACTCTTTTGGAGATCTTGAGCTATTTACAAGTTTTGTTTCACTTGCTTAGCGACCTCTTCCATTTCTTATAGCATGTTTTGGACCCAACATCAATTTGTCTTCGGGATGATCCCAACACAAAGGTATTTTACATCTCATGCCATATATCACTTCAAAGGACTCATTTTTAATGAGGTCTAATATCCATTGTTATAGGCAAATTCAACCAAGTGAAGGTAATATTCCCACTTTGTGGGCCTATCCATGACATACATTCTTAGCATATCGTCAAAGATATGATTGGTCCTTTCTATTTTAAGTGCTAAAATTTAATTTTGTTCCCATTCCCTCAAATAAACCATTCCAAAATATAGAAGTAAACTTTGCATTATGGTATGAAATCACAATTTTGGGTATACCATGGATTCTAAAAATCTCCTTCAAGATTATTTCAACTATGTTGATGGCCTTGAATGTAGACTTCACAGGAATAAAATGAGTTGCTTTACTAACTTTATATACTACTACCATAAGAGAGTCGTATTGTCTCCTTGTTTTTCGTAACCTTGTAATGAAGTCCATAGATATTATTTCCCATTTCCATTATAGAATTGGTAGAGGTTGTAATAGCCCAACTAGATGTTAATGGGAAGCCTTAACCTGTTGGAATTCCAAACATTTGGCTACATATCCAATTGTTTCTGCTTTCATATTAGGCCAATAAGAATGTTTTCTTTACATAGTTATTAACTTTTGATAACAAGGATGGTAGGCTTTTGTTGTAGCGACTACAACCACCCTCCAAAATTTTTCCTTAGCTTCATTTTGGAGCCTTCCTACGAACCTTCAGAGCAAGATGTCTTGCTTCGTCAAGTACACAAGCTCCAGTGATTTTCTTACAGATAGACAACCTGTCGATCAAACCTTGATGCATTCCCCTCACAGGTTGTTCATCCGGACTTGGTCTAGCAGCAGGCTGAGCAGCTCCTTCAAGAATTTGCACAAATCTAGAGGGAAACTAGCCTTCCCTCCAGAAATTGCGCAATCCTGACTAGCAACCAACTGGGCCCCATAATTGTGAAATTATGATGACCAAGCTTCACCCAGAAAATTGCGCAATCCTTCCCAGCTCGGCTGCTCAGCCTAGAATTTGCGCAAATATGGGCAACAATCAGCTGATCTGCCCAGAAATTACACAAATCTTCTGAGCAGCCAGCCCAGCTCCTAGCCAGAAATGCGCAATCCCTCCTAGCTAGGATGCTCAGCCCAGAATTTGGGCAAATATGGGCAGCAGTCAGCTGCTCTGCCTAGAAATTGCACAAATCTTCTGAGTAGCCAGCCCAGCTCCCAGCCAGAAATGCGCATTTTCTCCCAACAGTTGAGCAGCCTCTTGCATGTGCAGCTGAGTTGACCAGTTCCCTCTGGGACCGAGAAAAACAGACTTGCATGCATGGGCTGCTTCTCCCAAGGCAACATGCAAAGGCATCCCTTGTTTCAATGATCTATTTCTGGCAGTTGGAGGTTACATGCAAGGATCATTTTAGAAACCTCCCACTAAGTGTCACTTTCCCTAGATATGTGGCATGCGTGTCATAACCTAGATTTGATCAAAACTCATCAACTAGACATTGTGGAGCTCATTCCTCACATCAATCTTGTAGCTCTGACATCCCACATCGCATCTAGGAGCTATTGGCACATTCATCTCAACTGTTTTGGGGTAAGCCCACTTTCCATGTCTTGTGTTTCATTTCTGGCATTTTTTGTGTTTTGCTTCATGTGAACGTTGTCTTCTTGATTTCAGTGAGCACTTGTTGTTGTTTTGATTCATACTATCTTGTACTAGCATTGTTTCAGTTTCGTTGCTATCTCATTGTTGTCACATGCATGCAACTGTTTTACATGAATGGTCATTTATTCGGTGACTCGCTTCACCCACATGCATGTTGATTTGTTTACTGAATCTTTCATTCAATGTTTGCATGCACTGTCAATCACTTATTCTTTCACTTTGTGTCACCATGCATTCACTATCATATTTTCTTTCAGTTGCCCGTTGGTGAGTCTGGCCAACCTTGGCCCCTACTCTGCCTTCACTGAGACAACATCGTGCAATCTAGGGAAGGAAGGCTTTGTCTTCCTCTATAGAAATGTGCATTTATGCCCAGGAAATATCCTCTAAGACTATTTTGTGCATTTCTGAGGGACAATCTACTGGCCCAGAAAATTGCACAATGCAGTCACTGAGCCTGCAGCCATTGTCAACTGAGTTTGCGCATTGTGAAATTATAGCAGTCAGTAGCTAGATTGGACTGTGCATTGCGTAGTTCCAGCAATTAGTCAGCCTTCAAGAAGCCCAGGTTGTGCCTTGCGCAGTATTGGCAGTCATCCTCTCGACCTCCCGGTGGAAATTGCGCAACCTTCATGATAAGTCACACATGTATGTTGCAAGTTAGTTCTCAAGTTCATTTTGGTTTTCGACTAACAGATTGCTTGCCATGAGTGTTGCCATGTCTCCAGGTATTGCATGTGTTCATCTGCCTCTCAGCAGCACATGTACAATGGTTTCCAGGAGAGCAGACTCGGAGACACCATTTAAAGAACACTTGGGGATGTAGTCAATCAAGTGTCTATGGGCTTGCCTACTCACGAAGACATCAAGTTGTTCGTAGACAAGGACATCAAGATATGATGGCAACAACATCACAACGAGCAGCATCATGAACGACAGTTGAAGGCAACATATTGGATGCAACGAATGCAAGAGGAAGGTTGTTGACAACATGGAGGCAATACAAAGTTGCAAGCTCAAGTAGATCCACTAATGATGAAAGAAACTTTGGAGACTTAGGCTATGAAGTGACGACACAATCACATGAAAACAAAGAATGGAAAAAAGAAGGAGTTGCATGTGCTGAAGTAGCAACTCAAGGAAGAAAATGAACTACAGAGACAAGCGAATGAGTTGCAGTAGGAACAGGAAAAATAGGGGGTGCAACATGCACTCACGAATGAAACTGTGCCCATACAAGTTATAGATCCATCCCAACAACTGGCACAGAGAAGACATGGTGAGCAGTGTTGTTGATCGAATGTAAGGGATTCAAAAACATGCATGTGATTGTGCAGACGCATGCGATCCAACCCATTCAGCACACTCACCAAGGTGAAGACAAGAAGCAAGTCTAATTGGAGCTGAGCATGTAGTTCACAGTTGATGCGCATGACCACCATCACACACTGGAAGATCAACACAGACACTGTATCAGTGTGTTGCTAGTTCGGTTGCACCAAGAAGACCATGCGCATGCTAGCAGATGAGTTGGATGGAGGAGCCCAATGCACCCAGATGCAACGGAGGCAAGAGTTCGCTTCAGCAAGATGTCACCATGAGGTACATGCATACCATCATGGACGACCAAGCTTGGCATTAGCTCACCACCTTCACCATCACAAACATGTTAAAGAGTTGGTCTGGCCATAATGGATCGAGTGTAAGTGATGTCTTGCATGGCTTTCCCAAGCCATTTTGTCTCACATGAGCACATGTGCATTGTAATGTAACGTCTTGTCAAGTGGAAGTTCAAGTGTCGATAGTTGGATGTAATAGTCATAGAGTAGATGAAGAGTCATGAGGGTAGATGAACTGTCACAAAGGGGAATGTCAAGGGTCACCCCACCCTTTGCTATAAATAGAACCTCATAACTCATTGTAAAGGCTTTTGGTCAGCCAAGCTTCCGATAAGACTATCTTGGAGAGAGCTTGGACAGTATTGTAACGAGCCTTGGCTTCTCCACTGCGCAAAGCTAGTACATCTCTTTGGAGGAGCAGGCAGTTGTGGCTGTAATGTTCCACTATTGGAACTAGTGGTTGGACATGGATGTATTGTATGACTGGAACTTACACTTCTTTATATAATAAGAGCCATCACGTTTCATGCATATGTTGTATTGTATTCTATGCTATCTGGTTTACTCTAAATGATATATGTATTGGTTTGCTTACGCATGCATGTATGGACTATTCTATATAAGTATGTATGAATATTTTTGAAATGTGTTGTTGGTTTAACCATCACTTTGGATTGCTCACTAACTTTCTTTCTAGCTTGTGATGCATCTTCGCTCATGTGTTCCCTTCTAAGTCGGGTACTATTACAGGTTTCCAAGGGGCGCACTCACCTCAACCCCAGTGTGTTAGAACCTCTCATGCACTTTCCTTGACTCATTGCAGCTGTCACACCCTTGCTACCAATAGAGCTATCTTACTTGCCTTTGTGTGGAATCGTGGTCTATGCATTACCATATGACCCACTGCTGGGACTCTTATGCCAAACGGTCTGAGGTCTAATTGGGACTTCTTATCGGGGAGATACCCTTACATGTTGGCGGGTCCAACACTGTTAACATTTTGGTTCTAGAAGGAGGGCCAGATGACAAGCTGAGTCCTCACATCTGTTTTGAATCTCTACATATCTATCATGACTAACTACCGAGTTGCTCTTCTAGAGTGTATGTCTTTTGGAAACGACTTCATTATCTCAGAAAAGCTCTCAGATAACTTGTCTCATAAAATATATGATGGTGGAGGCCATGTAGCCTTGGTTAGGGACGCGGTCGGCATTGTAAGCTCATGCGAAAGACATGGATTATTTGAAGAATACATGAGTTGTGCGCTATTCATCTACACGCTTCGAGGCAACCCAATGCATTGGTGTGCCACGATGCCCAAAATATCTATTCATTCTCTTGTTCATCTGGTCGCAGAGATAGACCGTGCTTTCAATCACTTTGACCATAAAGCACTCAACAAAGAAATTATGAAATTATGAAAAGAACTCGATGAATCCATTGAACAACTTCACACATGCTTTTGTAATCTTACATACTGATTCCCTGAAGATGATATTGATTGGGAATTTCTCGATGGGAGATTTGAGTATCTTCTCTACATATTTGAAAATCCACAATTCTTGAAATCACTCGAATATTGCTCATACTCCGGTGATGGAACTACACAATCACGAGTAGGCACAGTCGCTGCCATAAGTGACTCTCCGCCTTCACCTCATCAAATAGCTCCACCAATGCGGAGTGATGTGGGAGATCATGCACATAGCTCCGTTGAACTGTCACATCCTCCCACCCCACCTACTCTTGATATCTGCGCAGATTTGGCTTGCAAGCCTATTGGTTGTCATGTGGATTCGTTCCCTCGACCTCCATCCTCATGTTCTGTTGATCCTTTGGATTGTACTGTCTTGTGTTCTCCCATTCCGGACTCCTCACCTGTTGTGAACGAGGATCAAGTTGTCGACGGAGTTGGTGTTATGCAGCCAACCTACGCCATCATTCATGATGAGTGTGTGCGGGAATCTAAAGAAGAACCTGCAGTGAAGGATGACTCAATTCCATCTGCACCTCATCCGCTTCATCTGACATCCCTTGTGATTCTGCCACTGCTGATTTCCCCTGTGAAAACCCATTTCTGGATGTTTCTACTTCCGATCATTCACAGGAAACGTCAGATATTATTCTATCATCACAGTGCGAAGATGACACATCTTCTTCTGGAAATCCATCCAATCTATCATCTGTCATTTTTGAAAACACAGAGGGTGAACATCTTTGCTTCTCATCTACCCCTCTACCTGATTCATCAAATCATGAGGATGCCGACAAACATCCTAAATTTTCTGATCTTGGCTACTGTGATCTCTCTACTTCTTCATTTGATCACGATGTTGATATAATCATTGTTAATCTATCTAAGGCACTGGTATACAATGATCTATCTATCAACGAAGTCAAAACCCCGCAGACTATCGAGGCACTTCAGCGTGAGTTGATGGTTATGTCAGGCCCTCGCTCTCCTCAGGTTGGTTTCACTTTCAGTCAGGAAATTGTTGAAACAGTTAAGGCTTCTCATCACTCTCTACTTTGCATTGAAGATCAACCAAACACCTATATTTCACTTCCTCCACTTGAACTACACAATCCCATCGCCAATGTGTTGGAGGAATCTTACACATCAAGCACACATGCACAACATAAGTGGTGTACCTTTCTCACGTTTGATTGCATGTCATAGTCAAAAGAATGCACACACTCAACATCTGCATGTGGTGTAGCACAACACCATGGCAACTACACAGAGGGCATGTCATGCACTTTCACTCATCTCTGTTTTGTGGTTGCTTGTAAACTCGAAGTGTGTTTGTATTCACTGTTATATCTTTCTTGTTGGCTGGTTTTCATAACTGTCTTGTTCGTGAACTATGGATTCACCAACATGGGTCAACCAATGCGCCAATGGCTGCATTGGAAGTATCACTTCACATGAGATGGCCCATGCACTGTTAGCTTATGAGTAGGAGTAGTGTTTGCTTTCAGTATATTTGCTTGCATTCTTGTTTGCTTACTTGCTTTGTTGGTTTGTTCGCTTGCTTGCTTGTTTGCTTACTTGCTTTGATTTCGCGTTTGATTCAGCTTATGCTTTTCTTTGTTTTTTGTTTGCTTATTTTGTTCATAGGTTAGTGTTATGAAACCAGCTCAAGAAAAGATAGAAAAGATAGATCAACGCCTTAGAATTCAGCCTCTTCGAGGGGGCAACCTCCTTTACATTACATAAATGAACAATTCTTGGATGATACAAATGACAAAACCTCCTTTCTATATATAGGAGTCTAAGGAGTCACAATATAATCCAGCCGACCTAACAATAATAATATAAAGCCACAAAAATAACAATAGAGGGATTCTATGGGGCACAAAAATAACAACATGGGGGTAATATGGGCACAACAATATAAATAAGGGGTGTAACTATAATAGTAATGTGGTAATCACTAGTATTATAGGGACCCAACATGCCCCTCTCCTTCAAAAAAGTGTTGTCCTCAACGCTTGAGTAGTTCTGGATACTTTGGCATAAAATTCTCATCCTCCCATGTGGAATCTTCAGCGGATAAGTTCTTCCACTTGATAAGATACTCTGAAATTGATCGATTTCGTAGCTGTCGAGTTCTTGTTTCTGTGACTGCTTTCTGTTCCAATATAATTTTTCCTTCCTCGTCAAGTTCTGGCAATATTGTTTGAACTGGGAGCTTGTCGCCTATAACCTTCTTTAAACATGAAACATGGAAAACTGGGTGCAATCGAGAAGCTGCAGGAAGCTCCAATTTGTATGCCATAGTAACAATCTTTTGCAACACCTTGTACGTACCATAATACTTTGGTGATAATTTATTATCCTTCTTAGCTTGCTTTAGGGACATTTGCTTATATGGTTGTAGCCGTAGGAATACCCAATCACCTACATCAAAACTTCTTTCACTGCGATGTTGATCTGCCTGTTGCTTCATTCTATTTTGTGCCAACACGAGGTTATCCTTTAAGAGTTGGAGGACTTGTTGTTGATGTTCGATGTGATGTTCCATTGCCTGAACCTTAGAATTTTCTCTTAAATATGATGTGATGGATGGTGGTTGATACCCATAAAGTGCCATAAATGGGGTCATTTTTGTTGTTGTATGGAAGGAAGTGTTATACCACCATTCAGCCAGAGGCAACCATTTGACCCATTGTGTCTGTTTATCAAATACAAAGCAACGAAGATATCCTTCCAAACATTTGTTTACTATCTCAGTTTTCCCATCAGATTGAGGATGATAAAATGAGCTATGAGCTAATTAAGTACCAAGACAAGAAAATAATTATGTCCAAAAATTTCCAGTGAAAATGGGATCTCTGTCACTTACAATAATCTTTGGGTTTCCATGTAGCTTTTGAATTGTTTCCATAAATGCAGTAGAAACTGTACTGGCTTTAAATGGCTGTGATAATGCACAAAAGTGTGCATACTTGGTAATTCTGTCAACTACCACCATGATGACACTCTTTCCCTCAGACTTGGGTAAACCTGTGATAAAATCCATTGAAACCTCCTCCCAACGTTGGCTTGGAATGGATAAAGGTTGTAATAGACCCGATGTCTTAATTGTTTCAACTTTATTTTGTTGGCAAACCAAACATTCCGCCACAAACTTTTGAATATCTAATTTAAGGCCATCCCAAAAAAATTCCTTCTTAACCCTGTGGTAATTTTTTAAAAATCCTGAGTGCCCTCCTAAGGGAGAAGTGTGCAATTCCATAAGAATATTTTGTTTTAGCTGAGAATTCTTACAGAGGCATAAGCGATCTTTGTACCATAATGAATCATTTTGCAAGCTAAATTTATCAGACGTACTGGAATCTTGTTGTAGCTTTCGAATAAGTGCCCATACTTCTTCATCATTCTTCCATTCCTCCCTTGCTTCGTTTATCCAATCTGGTTGGATAATAGAAATGGCGCACAACAATGCTTCCACATCCTCATCCTTTCTTGAGAGTGCATCTGCCACCACATTTTGCTTCCCTTTCTTGTAGATGATTTCCAAGTCATAACCCAACATCTTTGTGACCCACTTTTGTTGCTCTTCAGAGGATAATCTTTGTTCTAAAAAGTATTTAAGGCTATCATGATCCGTTTTTACCTTGAAGTGTCTTCCCATTAGGCAGGGTCGCCATTTCTTAAGTGCATGGAGTATTGCCAACATTTCCTTCTCATAAATAGCTTTGCTTAAAAACTTTCCCTTGATTGGACGACTTTCAAAAGCAATGGGTCTTTCATCTTGCATTAGAACAACACCAATTCCATTTCCTGAAGCATCACATTCCACAATAAAGGTTTTTGTGAAGTCCGGTGTAGCTAAGACCGGTGCTTGGCACATTGCCTCTTTAAGATGTTCAAAGGCCTTTGTTGCTTGCGGAGTCCATGAGAATGCATCTTTCTTCAATAATGTTGTTAGAGGTGCTGCTATTCTCCCATAATTCTTAACAAACTTGCGATAATGCCCTGTCAACCCAAGAAATCCTCGCAGATGCTTTATGCATGTGGGGATTTTCCATTCCTTAATGGCTTTAATTTTGCTAGGGTCTACCTTAACTCCTTCATGAGATACAATATGACCCAAATATTCCACCTCCTGGACTCCAAAGAAACATTTGGATCTTTTTGCATATAATTGTTTCTCCTCCAATAGTTGTAGCACCCTGTCAACATGTTCAACATGATCCTTCCAAGACTTGCTGTAGATTAGTATATCATCAAAAAATACTAACACAAATTTTCTAAGGAATGGTTTGAAAATTGAATTCATCAAACCTTGAAATGTTGAAGGTGCATTAGTAAGGCCAAAAGGCATGACCAAAAATTCATAATGACCCTCATGAGTTCTAAATGCCGTTTTCGGAATGTCTTCAATCTTCATTCTGATTTGATGATATCCCGAACGAAGATCCAACTTGGTGAAGTAAATTGATCCATGCAATTCATCCAGTAATTCATCAATGACAGGAATGGGGAACTTATCTTTAATAGTGAGCTTGTTGAGCTCCCTATAATCCGAACACATGCGCCATGATCCATCCTTCTTGTGCACCAATACTACTGGAGCAGAGAAAGAACTTTGACTTGGTTGAATTATACCAGCCTCTAGCATTTCTGCAACCATTCGTTCAATTTCACTTTTTTGGACATAGGGATATCTGTATGGCCTGATGTTTGGAGGAACACTTCCTGGAATCAGATGAATAGCATGATCATGATCACGCATAGGTGGGAGACCTTTGGGAGTCTCAAATACCTTGGAATGATTGTCCAGGACTTTTTGGAGATCTGGAGAAATAGATGATTCCGATGTGGAAACATATAGCGAACATAATTGTGCAATTACACCTCTTTGCTCCCTTTTTAGAAGCTTTGTCATACCATTAGAGCTGATTATCTTTCCTGGTTTCCCTCCAATACCCTTTAATTCAAATTCCTTTCCTTCCGTAGAAAATTTGATGAAAATTTCTTGAAAATTAAAAGCTATTGTACCCAAGGATTGTAGCCATTGGACTCCTAGTACAACGTTAGCACCTCCCATTGGAATGGAAAGCATTGGGCTAGTCAATACATATTCTCCCATGGATAGCTTGATATTATGGCACCTTCCAGAGCAATTTATTGTTCCTCCATTTGCAATCATCACTTGACACTCTGGTGCTGGATATAGGAAGCAATTCAATTCTTTTGCTACCCTACAATGAATAAAATTGCGGGTGCTTCCTGAATCAATCAACACTATTACCTTTTTCTTCTTGATTTGTCCTTCTATCTTGATGGTTTGAGGAGTGGTAATTCCCGCCAATGCATTACAAGATATTGTCGAATTTATTTGTTCTTCATATAGGCTTTGTTCCTGGAGTATATCTTCTTCTTTTGACCTTTCTTGCTCCTTTTCTTCTTCCTCTTCACAATGTATGTATAATAATTTCTTCTCAGCACACTTATGACCTTTAGTGTATTTGCTATCACAACTGTAACAAAGCCCTTTTGCTCTTTTTTCTTCCAATTGTTGTGGTGTCAACCTTATAGGTTGTGGAAGACTAGGGGCAACAACACTTCCGTCTTTATAGTTGTGAGTGATATGCTTCCTAGTTGCCATAATTTTGCTTTCCATTTTTCTTGCTAACCTGAATGCCTTCTCTAATGAATCAGGTTCCCAAAGGCGAACATCATGTTGGATATTGTCCTTTAAAGACCCTATGAACATATCAATCCTATGCTCCTCCGGGATATCTTTTACCCTTATGTTCAATTTTTGGAACTCCTCAATGTGCTCCATTACTGAACCCTTTTGTTTGAGACTTATCAATTGGCTAAAAAAAGTGTTGCTTTTTGTATCTTCATAATGTGCTATCAATTCTTCGGTAAAAATTGCCCAAGTGATAAATTTTTTACGAGAGCAAAGCCATTGATACCATACAAATTGATTTGGTTCCAAATATACAGTTGCCATACGTACCTTTTGTGTGTTTTGCACATTATTGAGATCGAAGAACTGCTCCATCTGTAATATCCATGTGGCGGGATCCTTGCCATCAAACTTCCTCATATCGATTTTTGGAATATGGTGGGTCTTCGATCCAACATTAGATTCTATGGAATCATGATTAACATTACTTTTGTTCACATCATGATTTTCCTTTACACCCTTTTCACCATTAGTAAGTATTTCTTGTAGAAAATTTGTCAAATCTGTCTTCAAATCTGCCATGTATGTCTTTAAATCTGTCTTCAAATCTGTCTTCAAATCTGCCATGTTTGTCTTCAAATCCGTCTTCAAATCATCCATCTTAGCTTCCATGCCCTTTATCTTAGATTCCACGCCATTTATCTTAGATTCCACGCCATTTATCTTAGCTTCTGTTAGCTTTTGTGAGCGTGACATTAGTTGCACTTGTTCTTGTAATTTTGATATATCATGTAGCATTTCTTCCTCTTCTTCATGAGTCATGCTAGAGCTTTCAGGTTCCTTACTAGGTGTTTGCATTTTCTTTCCTCGGGGCATCAGTTACCGATAATAATTCTTTACTATGCCCTTTGAATTCCGTTAAACCAAGCTTACACAAAAATTTAAAAAACAACTACACACCTTTTTTCACTTTATAGAAGCCTGATATTGAATCTGATGTATCTCTGTAATTTTAGATCATCCAATTCTGAAGTTGCAACTTGTAGTAGCCTTCTGTGTCCTCTTTCCAATGCCACAAGTCTGACCCAAATTGGTTTCTCCAAGGAAGAGTTATGTGAAATCTCCCACAGTGACTTGCTTTTAGACTAGTTCAGTAGAGCGAACTTGTACGACGTGCCACGAGTCACTGTTTCAACCTTTGGATCTGAAATTGCATAAAAGAAACTACAGTCCGTCCTCTTTCTGTACCTTCTTACGAAATTTCAATCCGATCCCCAGAGAGAAAGTTATGACGATTTTCCCCAGGTCCCCTGTTTTGAATGTAATTCAGGAGTTTGCAAAAAGACCAACTTCCTCAGATCATATCTCCGCAAATATTGCGCGAAAAGCTCTGAAATTCGGACCCATGGTTCAGCGTGATTTCTTCTCAAATGGGTGTTTTTTGCAACTTCTGAAACGTTACAGAAAAAACTTTATAGCGAAAATGCCACGATGACCTGTTTGGAGTAGCGAAACCCTAGAATCCAAAGCTCTGATACCAAATGTTATGAAACCAGCTCAAGAAAAGATAGAAAAGATAGATCAACGCCTTAGAATTCAGCCTCTTCGAGGGGGAAACCTCCTTTACATTACATAAATGAACAATTCTTGGATGATACAAATGACAAAACCTCCTTTCTATATATAGGAGTCTAAGGAGTCACAATATAATCCAGCCGACCTAACAATAATAATATAAAGCCACAAAAATAACAATAGAGGGATTCTATGGGGCAACAAAATAACAACATGGGGGTAGTATGGGCACAACAATATAAATAAGGGGTGTAACTATAATAGTAATGTGGTAATCACTAGTATTATAGGGACCCAATAGTTAGTTTCACATGAAACCATGTATGACTCTTGAAACAAGCTGGGTAAAGTATGAGAGGACTTGTACAACTATCAACATTTGGTTATTTGTTATCCGCTTTCTTATGTAAGAACTTGTTGTCTTCAGTCCATGATACATCGATGGAAAATACACACTGTTCAAAGTGAAAACACAATGCTTGCGCGCTCACTAGTATCACCTACTCTAGTCGATTATTTTTAGGTTAATCCTTGTTAGCTCAGTCAAGTAGAGTAAGGTGAGGGGGAAACCTTAATAGGCACGTCAGAGGTATAATAAACTACTTCTTTGCAGGAACAACCTCTTCTGCCCTCAATAAGTTGGGATCCCTTTTCTTCCTCTGAAATGAATAAGTGCTATGCACAGTTATGAAGATGAAAAATGAAAAAATGAAAAAGTGAAAAAAGTTTGGAAAAATGAAAAATTAATAAGGAAAAATAAGAGAAAGGATTCCTGTGCAGAGAGGTGATGCAAGTAACTCCACCGGGGTATTGACTAGGCTTGCTAGCAACAAAGCCATGCTTGTGTTCCTATGAGACTCCACCGGGGTACCATCTAGGCCTGCTGGCAGCGGAGCAACACCAGAGATGAAACTAAGACTCTGATGACTATAATGCTTGTGCATCAATATACCCCTCAACCCCAATCGAAACAAATGTGTTGACTTAGCTTTGAATATGTGCCAATCGACCAAGAGCTTGGCAGATGTTACATCTTACAATCAAGCTAGTGTGAAACCAAGACAAGCTGAGAACTGAGAAATACTTTCAGAGGTGTTAGAATTGCTTTTCACGAAAAAGTTCCGTTCAGAGAGATGGTGTTCTACTAGTGTGCCACCAAGTGCTGTAGCAGCTACAACCACCCTCCAAAAATTTTCCTTAGCTTCGTTTTGGAGCCTGGTTTCTCTCCAATGATTTTCTTGCAGAAAGACAGCCTATCGATCAACCTTGATGCATTCCCCTCACAGGTTGTTCATCCAGACTTGGTCCAGCAACATTCTGAGCAACTCCTTCAATAATTTGTGCAAATCTAGAGTGAAACCATCATTCCCTCCAGAAATTGCGCAATCCTGATTGGCAGCCTACTGGGCCCCAGAATTGCATAATTCTAATGAGCAAGCTTTACACAAAAAATTGCACAATCCTTCCCAGCTGGGCTACTCAGCCCAGAATTTGTGTAAATATGGGCAACAGTCAGCTTCTCTGCCCAGAAATTGCACAAATATTCTAAGAAGCCAGCCTAGCTCCTAGCTAGAAATGCGCATTTTCTCCCAATAGTTGAGTAGCCTCTTGCATGTGCAGTTGAGTTGACCGGTTCCCCTTGGGACCGAGAAAAACAGATTTTCATGCATGGGCTACTTCTCCCAAGGCATCATGCAAAGGCATCCCTTGTTTCAAGGATCTATTTTTGGCAGTTAGAGGTTGCATGCAAGGATAATTTCAAAAACCTCCCACCAAGTGTTGCTTTCCCTAGATTTGTGGCATGCACGTCACAACCTCGATTTTATCAAAACTCATCAACTAGATGCTGCAGATCTCATTCCTCACATCACTCTTGTGGCTCTAACATCCCACATTACATCTAGGAGCTATCGGCACATTCATCCCAACTGTTTGGGTAAGCCCACTTTCCATGTCTTGTGTTGCATTTCTGGCGCTTTTTGTGTTTTGCTTCATGTGAACATTGTTTGCTTGATTTCAATGAGCACTTGCTGTCATTTTGATACATAATAGCTTGTACTAGCACCATTTCAGTTTTCGTTGCTATCTCACTATTGTCGCATGCATGAAACTGTTTTGCACGAATGGTTGACGATTCGGCGACTCGCTTCACCCACATGAATGTTGATCTATTTACTGAATCTTTCACTCAATGTTTGCATGCACTATGAATCACGTCTGCTTTCACTTAGTGTCTCCATGCATTCACTGCCATATTTTCTTTCAGTTGCCCATCTGCGAGTCTGGCCAACCTTGGCCCGGACTCTCCCTTCACCGAGACAACATTGTGCAATCTGGGGAAGGAAGGTTCTGTCTTCCTCTCCATAAATGCGCATTTTTTCCCAAGAACTATCCTTTAGGACTGTTTTGCACATTTTTGAGTGACAGTTACTCCTGGCCTAGAAAATTATGCAATGTAGTCACTAAGCCTGTAGCCATTGCCAGTTGAGATTGTGCATTGCACAATTCCATCAGTCAACAGCCAGACTGGACTATGCATTATGTAGTTCTAGTAGTCAGTCAACCTTCCAACAGCCCAAATTATGCCTTGCGCAGTCTTAGCAGTCAGTCTCCCGACCTCCCGGTGGAAAATGCACAACCTTCATCATCAGTCACACAAGGATGTTGCAAGTCAGTTCTCAAGTTCATTTTGCTTTTTGACTAATAGATTGTTTTCCATGAGTGTTGCCATGTCTCTGGCTATTGCAGGTGTTCATTTGCCTCTCAGCTGCACAGGTACAATGGTTTCCACAAGAGCAGACTTGAAGACACCGTTCAGAGCACACTTGGGGATGCAGTCAATCAAGTGTCTATGAGCTTTCCTACTCAAGAAGACATCAAGTTGTTTGTAGACAAGGACATCAATATATGACAACAACAACATCACAACAAGGAGCAACATGAACAACAACTGAATGCAGCAGACCGGATGCAACAAATGCAAGAGGAAGGTTGTTGACAACATGGAGGTGGAACAAAGTTGCAAGCTCAAGAAGATCCACTGATGATGAAAGAAACTTTGGAGACTCAGCCTATGAGGTGATGATGCAATTGCGTGAAGACAGAGAATGGAACAAATAAGGAGTTGCATGTGCTGAAGCAACAACTCAAGGAAGAACATGAGCTGCACAAACAAGTGAATGAGTTACAATAGGAACAGGAACAACAGGGGGCGCAACATGCACTCATGGATGAAACTATGCCCATACAGGTTATAGATCCATCCCAACAGCTGGCACGAGTAGACATGGTGACCAGTGTTGTTGATTGTATGCAAGGGATTCAACAACATGCATGTCATTGTGCACACGCATGCGATCCAACCCATTCAACACACTCACCAAGGCAAAGACAAGAAGCAAGTCTGACTGGAGATGAGCATGTAGTTGACAATTTATGCGCATGACCACCAGCACACACTAGAAGATCAGCATGGACATTATGCATCAATGTGTTGTCGGCTCGGTTGCACCAAGAAAACCATGCGCATGCTAGTAGACATGTTGGATGGAGGAGCCACACCAATGCACCTGGATGCAACTGAGGCAAGAGTTCACTTTTGCAAGATGTCACCATGAGGTACATGCACACCATCACGGACGACCAAGCTTGGCATCAGATCACCACCTTCACCATCACAAGCATGTCAAAGAGTTGGTCTCACCACAACGGACTGAGTGTTAGTGATGTCTTGCATGGCTTGCTCAAGCCATTTTGTCTCACATGAGCACATATGAATTGTAATGTAATGTCTTGTCAAGTGGAAGTTCAAGTGTCGATAGTTGGATGTAACAGTCATAGAGTAGATGAAAAGTCATGAGGGTAGATGAACTGTCACAAAGGGGAATGTTAAGGGTCACCCCACCCTTTGCTATAAATAGAACCTCATAACTCATCGTAAAGGATTTTGGTCAGCCAAGCTTCCGATAAGACTATCTTGGAGCGAGATTGGAAAGTATTGTAACGAGCCTTGGCTTCTCCATTGCGCAGAGCTAGTACATCTCTTTGGAGGAGTAGGCAGTTTTGGCTGTAACGTTCCGCTATTGGAACTAGTGGTTGGACATGGATGTATTGTATTAATGGAACTTACACTTCTTTATATAATAAGAGCCAACACTTTCATGCATATGTTGTATTGTATTCTATGCTATCTAGTTTACTCTAAATTATATATGTATTGGTTTTCTTACACATGCATGTATGGACTATTTTGTATAAGTATGTATGAATATTTCTAAAATGTGTTGTTGGTTTAACCATCACTTTGGATTGCTCACTAACTTTCTTTCTAGCTTGTGATGCATCTTCCCTCGTGTGTTCCCTTCCAAGCTGAGTACTATTAAAGGTTTCCAAGGGCACATTCATCTCAACCCCCATGTGTTAGAACCTCTCATGCACCTTCCTTGACTCACTGCAGCTGTCACACCCTTGCTACCAACAAAGTTATCTTACTTTCCTCTGTACGAAATCGCGGTCAAGGCATTACCATACGACCCACTGTTGGGACTCCTATACCAAATGGTTTGGGGTCTAATTGGGACTTTTTACCAGGGAGATCCCCTTACATGTTGGCGGGTCCAACATCGTCAACAACTTCTTATGCAGTTCATTTAGAACAAATGTTTTCAATTTTGGATCATTAGAAAGGTAGATTTTATCTCTATACATCAACATATCTTGATTATTTACTAAAACTTCACTCTCTTATTTATCTGATAAATCATTTTTCTAACTTTTCTCTGTAATATTTGCGTACTCTTGATCAAAATCTGCAGCTGTTTTGATCTTTTCTACCATATTGGTTTGCCAATTGCTTGCTGAAATGGCACAAATTTGATTTAATTTTCTGCTCAAAGCATCTGCAATTTTGTTCTCTTTTCCCTTAATGTGTATGATTTTCAAAATCATATCCACTAAGGAATCCCATCCTGCATAGCGATGTATATACCTTTCGACTATGTAAATTGCCGAGGTATTACAAGTTTCTTTAATGAAAACATTTCATTCATAACTATTTGGGCCAGTAAATTACCTATCAGAGCCTTGTTTTTCCTTTAGAAAAAATAAAAAAATCTAGTCCTTGAAAACCCTGAGGTTCAGATTCATTATCATTACTATAAAACATATCTTCCTCTTCATTATTTACCTAACAATTTCTATTGTAAGAGAAATGACACTTGCCAATTTAAAATATGGAAATGTAATCATATCATGCCTTTGGTGCTACAAGTTCCATATTACCTTTTAATAATTTTAATTGAAGAATATGTAAATCTAAGTTTACTTGTCCTCCATTTTTCTTCCTCGTTACAAAATCCTCATTACCATAATGCCTAGAAAATTTCTGAGAAACACATAAATTGATTTCCAATTCCTTAACATTAATAATTTTTTTTTTCTAAAGTTGAATATATATATATATATATAAGTAAAAAACAAGCTCATGCGATGCTATATAACACACCTTAGCAATAATTTCAAAGGGTTTAATATCTGTCGGCATACTAGGATAAAAGTTTTGAAATATCCCATTGAATCTTATAAAAATTTTAATCTATATTTATTTTCATTTTCATGGAATAAAGCTTAGAAACATAGTAATACAAGAATTGTTTTAGGATTTCTAAACATGATGATGAAGAAGTTATATCATTCTTCCAATGTATCAAATAAAGAAAGATTCCTTCTAGATATATGGGTAAGGATATTAAAGGACTTAGCGACAAAAGCATAGTTTTCTTGAAAGTTCATCATGTACCTAATAATTTTATGGTAGACTTCTTTCCATTCCAACCAGAAGGATTTCCTTTTGAGTAGAATCTTCAACAAAGAGTAGCCATGTGAAAATTTTCCTTCAATATTTTTTTCTTGGAATAAATCAAGCTACATATTACTTTGTTCTTTTTCTCCAACATGTAACAAAACTTGATCCTTTGTTATTGGGAAAAGGAATATTTCAACATCGCTCTCTCGAAACAATACCAAAAAATGGATGTTGTTCTTCGATTTGGCATTAGGCATTCCATTAGCTTATATAATAAGGAGTATTTCACCAAAGGGTTGATGTATGCTTCACTTCACAATTAAAAGTTATTATTTCAATACCTCCACTAATGCTTGGAGTTTTAAAGTTTTGATTGACAAGTATGTTCACCAACAATGTTATTCTTTAATATATAGTTTGGAATCTATTTCATAACTACCAATAGAGCATGTATCTATATGACTAGTCTAGGTAGAAATAAGTTTGTTTAGGTTCTATTGAGCTAGAAAGAAGGCTTTAAAAGTAAATAGTCAACAACCGAATCAATCCAGAAGTTTCTTTCATTCGGTGGTCAAGTATTTATGTTTCCCATTATCACCATATTTTACAGGAAAACCTATGTTTCTTGTTATAGTTTCCCCTTTGAACACTTTTAAATGTATTAGCGAAAGAGGGTTTCCTAAGTCCTTTTTTTTTATAATAGAGATGGCCCATGCTTCTTTAAAAACATTCTCCTTGAATGATTTTAAAAACATTGGAAGAAGTAGGCTTCTTTAATCCCTTTTTCTTTTTCTTAATCTTAAACTTCTCATTTTTCTTGGTTATATAGTTTTTAGATTTTTCACTCTTTTTTTTTTATCTAGTTATAACACAACCTTTCCTTCCTTATTGTCTCATCCATGGTTTTTGGATTGTCAAATTCAATCTTCCCTATATGAAAAAGGCAAACAACCAATGAACCTTTGTATTTTTTATTTTTTCTCTTTCAAATATGGTACATGCCTCAGAAAAGTCATGATTTGTTCACAAATTCATCCATGGTGGATTGTCCCAACCTTAATAAATGGAATTTACTGACTTCTCATCGAAGCATATTTCTATTAAATATTTCTTTTTGAATTATTATAGTTGTTGATTATTTGTATGAAACACAGAGAAGAATATTTCATTTTAGGACCCATGAGAGGTCCAATGCTATAACCTACAACTTTGATACAACTTGTAACAACCCCACCGAAGACACCTTTATTTTTTTTAAATACTAAAAGAAATGAGAATTATCACTATCTTTCACACATCTCTATTTATGTAATTGTAATTTTTCATTATACATTACTTTACAATCTTTTTCAACTATCGATTTGTACATGATCTACCAAATTGATTAAATACAAGATATTTTCTTTTAATACTATGCTTTATTTCTCATTAGGTTCACCTCTTTCTAATATATACCTTGTTATGCTTACCAATGACTTCTTTTTCTTGTTTTTTTTATACATATTTCTATATATTTGATGAAGTCATTTGTACTATATAAATTATTGTTGATTCTATCTAACCTTTGTATTCATATTTTAGAACAAAAGGGTTTGGTTACGATAATTTCACACACCATGAGTTCATATATGAGGGTAAAACCCATGTTCATGAGACCCTCTATAATATTATCAAAATGTTTGTGACCATGTTGACTTATAGTCTTTGATTAAATTCTTTATTTAAAAATATATGCTTACCCCTATGTTAGGTTTCTTGCCTTATAGGGTTTTGTTTCTTTGGCGATGGCAGCCTTCTTTGTGGCCTAGTTTCAGGAACTAACCGCACACCCACTCCTTGTTGTTTAAGGACTTAACCCTCCCTCTCTCCAGCTTCCATCCATCGTATACGCCCATCGGACCCATTTATAGCGAACTGAACCGTTTGCCTGTCTAACCCGACATCTGTCAACAGGGGGTTTTCCTAGGGCAGTTATTATTTGCTTTCAGTTAGCATGGATGGGGATATCGTTGATTACTCTGAGGACCCCTATGCTTTAGACCCCAACTAGTCGATATTCCCTTTGCATTTGTTGGTCTCCAGCATGAGCGTTTCACTGGAGATTCCAAACCCTAGGCCGTGCTCCTGGGGTTTACTCGGTGACGAATTACCAGGTATTTTCGCTCTTGAGACAACAACCTCACCTATTGTCTGACCCATCATCTTCTTCGATGTTGTTTACTGGAATACCTAAGGCAGTTTCTTATCACCCTGATCTTGAATTACCCTCGTTCCCTCCGGCTTCTTTGCAGTTTATATCCTCCTACCTTAACCCTCCTACGACCCCACTCCCTTAGAATCCCCCTTCATATTTATTCTTGGGGACACCTCACACCCTCTATCCTTAGGCGCCATCCTATTTTCCATCCCATCCCCTCGATCCCTCTGCTTCCAATCCCTCCCCACCGATTCCCTACCCACCCACCTCCATCTGCTTTGCGGAATCCTCCCCTCTTCATCCAGGTTTGAATGGGGCTCCCCATTTGGACACCGATACGGCTCCTCCCTCTGCCTCTTAGAGTAGACCCCCACCTGTCCGACCGGGTTGACCGTCCAAGAGATTTAAGGGGGTGAAGGCTAGTACAAAGATGATCTCACTTACCTTTGGTGACGACATACATATGGGGGACGTGATTGACACTTCCGACTGTGTCTTGGTGGGTCGGGTCAGAGGCAGGGCTTACTCTGGTGCACGATTGAGACAATGGCTCTTGGAGATTTGGGGGTAGGTCCTCACTGAATTTCCATTCGTAGTTACTCTTTATTGCGCATGGTTTACACTTCAGTTCCAATGGTCTGAATTAATCCCATGGGTTTTATCCGAGCACTGGCACATTGAGATGGCATCAGTATTGCTCAAAGGATGGAGTCCCCTTTTTGATCTCGAGAGAGAACACCTTGGGGCTGGGCCTATTTGGGTTTGATTTTCAGGATTACCCCTGCACTTCTAGTCAGAAGACAATTTCAAACAGATTGGGAACACCCTTGGACGATACATGGATTATGATAAATCATATATGGTATCTGGAAATATGTCTATGGCCCAAATTTTGGTTCATCTTGACACCATGGAAGGTCTGGAGGAAACTATGGAGCTACATTGGCAGGACACATGCAGGGTACAGATACTGGATTACGAGGGGGTGCCCTATCATTACTGAAGGTGTCATAAGATTAGACACCTATACAAAGACTGCCCACTCCTCGTATCTAGCTCTACATCGGTGGCTCGACCTGACCATGTTTGATCCGGATTTAAGCAGGAATGCAATAGATTACAGAGATAACCATAAATACAGAGATGCGATAACCATAAAAACATAGATGCAGCGGAAATAATACTTCATTTCATTAATGGAGAATACTGAAATATGCTTACAAATAGAAATAACCCAGCTAGGGCGATGGTAGCTTATCTCTGAGAAGAGATGTGTCGGCTACATGCCTCTGAACTGTTTCGAACTGTCTTTACAATGAGGCTCGAAGGCCTATTTATTATTGAGAAACAATGGAAAACCCTTAACATTCCAAAACCTAACCCTAGAAGATGAAACGCCAAACTATGGGCCCTGTTTGGGTAAATTGGTACATCAACTTCCCGGGGTCGTAACTTTGGCATACGATCTCCGTTTGACGCGCATGATAGCCCGTTGGAAAGATCTCTCCAAGGACTACGACAAAAAAGACGATTTTTTAACTAAAAAATTATGGAGGTAGATTTCCCAAAAAACGTCGTTTAGGGCCTCAAAACGGCTCCGGAAGTTTAGGACCCGAAAAACTGCTAAAAATAGTAAACTGCGCTATAATTAAGGAAACTGAAAAACTGAAAGAGACAGTTGTAGGGGTCCAAATGGGATAGGTGGGTGGCCACCAACATCCACCTGAATCAATGTTGTTGGTAATCCTACTGCTAACCAATGTGGTGAGGAACCTAATCGGCACGAGGCGAATCTGGAGGTGGACTCACAGGTGGTTCAAGGCACTCGCATGGAGCATGTTCGCCCCGCATCCCCACGTATCACTAGATCTCATGCTGCTGCCTCTGTTGCAGGTACATTCTCCTTACCTCTATCTCTCCTTATTTATTTACCTACTATTTTTAGTCCTTGTTCATCGAGTTGTAATGTTGCACATGTTATTTGTACCCCTTCTGTTCTCTGCACTTTGGCTCCTTCTGCTCCCACTTTTTCCCCCACCCCTACCATTACTGGATTCCCGGATCCCCTCTCCCATGTGGAGCCATCCTCTGAATCAAGTAGGGGACACAATTATAACCTTCGGTCACTGACATTCATTAACCGAGGGGATGGTAGTGGTATTGCTATCACCCCCTCGACCCCGCCCTCTAGAACTTCTCGGGGTAGAAATTCCTTCATGTCAAAAGCCATTTTTCATGCTGGACTGGATGTGTTCCAAGGCTGGTAACAACCCATAGACAAGGTCATTAGAGCATTGAACTCTCTTCCCCCTGGTCTTGCATGAAGTGGATCTCCTTCAGTTGTCGTGAGCTGGTTAGTCCAGCAAAGAAAATAGCTTTCCGACGGATGTTTGAATAAGAATTGGTGTACATTATTTTTCTACAGGAGACTCTTGCACCCGACACATTGATTATTCCCATTCTTCTGGCTATTCGCCATGGCTAGAATTTTCTTGCACTGGACACCCGTGGGCAGTCTGGTGGTTTGGTTTTGGGTCACAATCCCAGGTCCATAAGGTTACTGAATTCCTGGGGTGGGGAAGGGATCATTGGAGTTGATATTTACTTTACAGAAGTAGGAAGGGAGATGAGGATTATAAATGTATATGGGCCATGTATCAACAAGACTCCTTTTTGGCATCATCTACTAAATTCTAACTATATGCATGTTGTGAACATCATCATAGGGGGGACCTCAAATTCTCTCTTGGACATGCATAATATTGGGGTATGAATGCTCAATTTGACACACTATCGGATGAGATCCAGTCCCTATTGGAGGATCATCATCTTATTGATATTCCCATGACTCAGCTTCGACCCACTTGGCGAAATCGGAGGATGGGAGAAGCTGCACTTTCCAGGAGATTGGATCATTTTATGGTGAAGGAGTCCTTATTGGATCAATTACCCTTATATCGTCAATGGGTGGGATTTGGGGGATTGTTGGATCACATGCCCATCTATATTGAAATTGCAGGTGGAGACCATAAACCCAAGGCACCCTTTAAATTCAATTCTGCCTGGCTCAAAGATGATAGTTATATCCAAATGGTCACTAAGAATTGGAAGACCTGCACCTCCCAAATGGGTCAATCAGCCTCTGCAGTTTTTGCATATAAAATGCTTACGCTGAAACATAAATCTATAGATTGGGTGAAGGAAAAGAGGACCAAGGATGAGCAGATCCTGTGGGACATGGAACTTGAGCTTGAACACTTGGGGGATGAGAAAATTAGAGGGTTTGTTCCCCATGATGCAAAAATATACTCGTCAAATTAGAGCTGGACCGGAATAGGATCTTGAAAGACCGAGAGGAAACATGGCGACTTCGTAGTAGGGCTATCTGGTTATTGGAGGGTGATGAAAATACCAAGTTCTATCATCATGTATAAAATTGGCGAAGAATTATCAATACTATTTGGCATCTGGCGAATGATGATGGAACTCAAGCTAAGACTTTCCATCAATTGGCCACCCTTGGTACTACCCATTTTGGTAGATTATTCAGAGCTCATCCGGAGGTTAACCTTGCTGAGATCATTAGGGTTGTAGGACACTTCCCCATATTTTTGGATCAAGATACAAAAGAAGGATTACTCACACTGGTTACCATGGGGGAATTATAGGCCACTATTAAGTGGTTCAAGAAGGACAAGATCCATGGACCTGATGGCTGGTCGATTGAATTTTATATTGCATTTTTCAACATACTTGGCCGCAAGCTCCTTCAAATCATTGAAGAGTTCCGCACAAGTGGGAAAATGTATGACGCTTTTAACTCTAAATTTATAACCCTTATACCCAAGATTGATTATCCACAAACTTTCAATGATTACAGGCCTATATCTCTATGCAATTGTATATACAAGATTATTGCCAAGATTATAGCAAATCGCCTCAAGCCCATATTATCTGAACACATATCTTCGGAGCAATTTGCATTCCTTGATCATCGTCACATTCATGAAGGAGTGGACATTGTACAAGAGGCCCTTCACTCCATTAATTCGAAGAAACTCAAAGGGATGATTCTCAAGATTTATTTGGCTAAAGCCTTTGATCAAACTAGTTGGATCTATATTCGAATGTTGTTGACACATCTTGGCTTTCCTCTATCATTTATTCAATGGATTATGTATTGCATATCCAATGTTTCATATATTGTGATGATCAATGGATCGACATCCTCTTTCTTCCATGCGGAAATGGGCCTTAGACAAGGATGCCCCCTCTCACCTCATATCTTTCTTTTAATCATGGAAGGTTTGAGTAGACTCATTACAGCGGATCAACAACAGGGAAGACAGGTTGGCATCAAGATTATCAACAACTGCACCATCACCCACCTGCTATTCGTGGATGATATTCTCATATTACTGAATGGAACACTGGGGGACTCCACTACATTTGTAGCTGCCTTTCGATTATTTTGCTTTGCTAATGGTATGCAGTGCAACAATCATAAATCCACTCTATCCATCATTGGTTGCACTCCTTATGAGATTCGTACGACACTTCAGTATTTCCCTTTCACCACTTTACAGTTTGATGAGGGCCATAAATATCCGGGCTTCTGGTTAAAACCTACTAATTATCGAATTGAAAACTAGGTTTGGCTAGTGGCCAAAATTGAAAGAATACTAAATATATGGCATCATAGATGGATTTCTAGGGTGGGGAGATTGATACTCATTAAATCAGTCCTAGAAGCGATCGTGGTATACTGGATGTCACTGGCTTGGATTCCGAAAGGAATCATAAGTAGGATTGAACAATTGTGCTATAGATTCCTCTGGAGGGGCAAGCAAGAAGAGCATATATTTTCTTGATCTAGTTGGGAAAAGATTGCACTTCCTAAAAAATGGGGGGATGGGGAATGAAAAGACTAGAAACATTTTCATGTGCTCTGGCAGCAACAATGGGATGGAATGTACTCTCTTCGAGAAATCTTTGGGTTGATGTTATTTATCAGAAATACATCTCTCCCCTCCATATACTTAAATGGCTCAGGCTCCCTACATGGGACAAGACTAATATATCAACAGTTTGGCAGGTGTTCCCAATACAATGACATTTTTCAGGGATGGACTGACTTGGAAGATTGGCAATGACAGATTAGCCCATATAGGAATGGACCCATGGATTGGATGTGGGAACGCTCATCTACTGCCCCAAGAGCTGATACATCACCTCTCAGAAGCTGGCTACACCAATTTGGCACATATCTTAGACCGTGAGCATACTGATATATTCAGGCACGCATGGAAAGCTTCTCACACACAGGGCATTCCCCCCCATCTGGCAAGATAATTGGCAAATCTATATTAATGCATTGATGGAATCACATGTTGGGATAACTGATGCGGATGACGAACTAAACTGGTTCTTCTCACCAAATGGGAAATACTCCCCCAAACATGGATACCTACATATATTTGCAGATCACAAACCTTTCGCTATGGAGTGGTGGTGGATTGTACTATGGAAGCTAAAGGCAACACCCTGGGCTAAACTCTTTATGTGGTGCATCCTACAGAATAAGGTCCCTACAATGAAAAATCTACAAAACTATACCTTTCATGGAATCACTTATTCCTAAACTTCCCTACCACCACCTCCATCTGGTCGAAGGTTACTGCTCAGCTTCATATTCAGAATATTTGGTAGGGCCCAGGGATTGGGGTGGCATGGCATTGATGGTGGACTAATGCGCAATCTCACAGATGTCAGAACCTACCTATAATGATATGTTCGTGCATCTCGCTTTAGAGGAATAATATTATATTCATAGACATTGTTCCTCGATGGGCACATGCCATGACACACCTCATCACAACATCTTGCATGTAACATCTCTACTAAAATCATAGACTATGAAACCCCATGGGCTTATTTTGATCACTCGACATAGAACCATGACTGTGGAGGAGGCATACTCCTCCATATTACACAATCCCATTTCCACGAGATTCAGATGGGTTTGGGGGGAGGGACGAATAACTTTGTTGAACTTATATCCCTTCGTCATTTATTATACTTTTTTCTTGTTAAAGGATATAGTCGATTATAGATATTAAATGGTTTAATCAAAAACCTATTTGTCACACTCACACACTCTGTCATATATTGGATGATGCATTAAGATTGAGAACACACTTTGACACTATTTCTTGTCATCACATATACAAGGAGCGTAACAAAGTTTCTAACCTGCTTTCCAAAGAGGCCTCACACCAACCAAGGGGGGTTTGGTTGATCAGAGAACAATAGGACCTGGACACTTATAGTTACTACCATAGGCCATTCATGGATGAGCAATATTGACAGGGTCTACATGCTCTGATTTCTGGGTTTTGTTTGGTACAATTTTGATGTAATTATTTGAATTATCGCATATACTTATGTCTATATATTACTGAACTTTTTAGATGTAAATTTTCACAGCAGTATCCTTAGATGAGATTGACATATTTTTGAGACAGAACAATACAGATAATGGCTTAGACCACCGATACATCATATGCTATCATCATCTTCAACATGTAATTTTCTATTAATATAATGAAAATTATGATTTTTCCATGAAAAAAAAAAGGTTCCTTTCCTTAAGATGAAAATGAATAATGTTTCAATGTTACACTACTCGCGCTTTAACCATGATCGTGTAACTATTGTTTACTCTCTTGGGTGGCGCAATACATATTTGAATCTTAATATGGTTCTTTTTATGTGTTTCTCTATTTAAGCTTCCCATTTCCATGTGGTATGTTACAATGATGTGATTCTAGATGGTTCTAAGGTGGTGGAACATATTTCTGCATACTCATGTCTATTTGTGGTGTTGACACATATTTTATCAAACATTAACATCAACGGTTGTGATCAAACCCTATCAAACCCTAAATATCTACGGTGCACATTGAATCAAAGTTTTCTCTTCCCCTCAAATGACTATTCAGACCACTGTATTGTTTGACTAATATTAGTTTTCTTTTCCCTTGAATAGAGCTTTGATGCTCTATAACCAAATGTACCATTATCCATTGAAGTTATGACATATACATTTACCAAATAACTTTCACTGCTACAAGCCCTATTTCGTCATTCTGCTAACACAAAATTGTTTTACTAAGTAACTCTATTTACTTATGGGGTTTCTTCTGAGGGAACTATTTTCATTTTTTACAAAGGGTTTCTCATTTATATTCATCTTCCTTAGTAGTTCCTTTCTAACCTTTTATTCATTATTACTTATTTCCTTCCTTGTCGTCTTTGCAGGTATTTTCAAAGGTATTTAACCTAGTTATGGGCTCATTCTTACAGTTTAGGCCGTCGACATAAAACAAATTGTGAGGATTATTATGATTTTCTTGGCCCATGGTATGTTGTTGTGGACTTTGTAATAACATTTTAAAAAGTAAATATCATGGCTTCCATTCATAAGGTTTTACTGTTACAATTGTTGTACAAGGGTAAATGATTAGGGTTTAACCGTAATATTTATTTATTTTTATGTAGATGCCTCCGAGCTTTTTCAATGACTGCCACCATCATAAGTCTTTGATTTATTTTCCAGAAAATGTTTCCTTTCCCAGCGCTACAGGATCTCTTGGGAATGACTTACCTTTGTGCAAGTAATTAATTTTTTATAAGCATGTTCTCTTTCTGGGTTTCTTTTCTTTCGACTACCTATGCAATTTTGTTTTGTTTCAGTGGTTACAATTAAACACTACCCAATCTTTTTCTAAACCATGGGGGTTTATTTATGATGCCAATTTGATCTTTGGGTATTTGATACCACACTGTAACGAGTTTAAATAAGCAAGATATTTGTTACTCTAGAAATAAAATCTGGTTTCGTATTGGTGGTTCTAATTGTTTATATCCTTGTAATTGAAATTTATCTAATATGGCTTCTTTAAATTAGTTTACCATGATAGGCCTTATAGGATTACAAAAGTTTGGTCATAATAATCCTACAAATAGTAGTAATTCTTTCTTATTATTAACTTTTCCATACAAGGTTTCTAACCCTTTATAAATACACTTGCATTTAAACACTTTTACTAATTTACCTTGTACCTTGATAGATGTAAGACCATAATTTTTACAGGTTCTTAAAAACCCTAACCCTTCATTTTCTTTCTTTATCTCTATATAATTTTCTAAAATCTCTATATCATCTTCTAGAAGAAATACACTAAAAACATGTTTTCTAAAAACCCCTTTCATATGCACTTGTTTATTTTAATAAGATTGTAGCATAGCATTCTACATATAAAACCCCTCTCTAGGTATAATTTTTATAATATTTTATTCTTTTCTTCGTATTACTCTATAACTCTCATCTTATATTTTTATTAATGGAAATTTTCTTTTAAAGCATAATTACAAGTAATGACATGATACAATTAAATTTTGAAACTTTTTCCTTCAAGACAGTGACTTGGACCCCTACAGTTCATGGAGAAATATGTTTCTTCCTTCCAGGTTGGATGAACCTGAAACCTTGGACTATCTCTTTGCGTGTACTTGACTGTTTTTTGAGGCAAAATACCAGGGTTTCTTATCTCATGTCTTTTAGTTTTTTAAATTAAGTTCCTCAACTTTTACTTCCTATTATGAAAGAATTTAATCTAAAGTTCTTTTATGCCCAATAATGTATTTGATTAATGGGTAAATATTACCCAAGACAGGAAACTACTGTAACTTTTTTTCACCGCTATTATGGTCATATTTTGACAATCACTTAAATTTTAGTAGAGATATGTATACAACATGAAACATGTTGCATTTTTAATAAAATGGTTATATTTGTTTATAATATGTTCTTTATCGCTCTTCCTTATTATTCATCTAGAAATTTTGTTGTTCCTATTTTAAGAGCTGACTAAATGTATTCGTACAAGTATTTCATTCACTTCTACGAAAAATAGTTATAAGCTCTTTCCTTGATCTACTGTAAGGTTTAGTTACCATAACTACCCATATCGAGGCTATTTACCTTTATGTTTTCAGCATTCCAAAACCCTCAAGGGGTTAATAGTCTCTTACAATGTTTAACCTCATTTATTTTTTTAAATGGAATTCTTTTTCCAATATGCATTTTACTACAACATTTATAAAATTATGTGTGAAAATGCTATTATTAGTATATTTGATTCGTATAGTTTCTCTTTTAGACTATTTACAAATCTAAAGTCTAGACATCGTAGCTGTGTGACTTAAATTTACACTTATAAACTATCGTACTTTCCTCCAATCCCTTATATAAGTTTAAAATAAAAATAACATAATTTGAATTGAAAATTAACTTTCTCTACTCTTCTCTATTTGAACTTATATCTCCAACAACTAGAGTTTTCTATGTATAAAGCAGAACATAAACACTTTAAACAATTTTTACATCATTAATCTAATTAACTAAAAAATTGTCTTTTTTTCTTATGAAATAACTAGTTAAATGTTGAAAGAGTGTGAATGACCTGTTAAAGAGTTTTAACTAGTTAAATGTTGTAGAATGCAAAAGTAATTTCAAGAAAGTAAAATCATAATTCACCATATAAAATTTGATTTTTTCTTCTACTAACCTTTATGTTTCAATTATTAAACAAAATTATAAAATTCATTTTCTGAATGATGCAGAGTTGGGATAATGAATTGATAAACAAAAATCTAGAAACTATTGTTGAGCTCACCAACTCCTCCCAACCTTGACACTTTTCTCCAAAAGGGTCACTTCAAGTACTAAGTATGTAAGCCCTTTTTTTGTCACGATGTTTTTTAGTTTCTTGCCTCTCAGTGGTTCAACACTATCTCACTATATCCAACAGGATGAAAAAAAATGGATTACCCTCCTACTAATCAATTGGTAGTTGGTAACTACTTCCACCTCACCCAATAGGTGGCTGATAGTTGCTAGCTCATTTATGAGCTCCACTTTCCCACTCTTGATGGCGACCTTCTGTTTTTTAGGGAAGTTAATGATCAATTATTTCCACGGTCATAAATAATCTAATAATTCATATTAGATGCCTACGACTAGTGAATGGTAATCAATATCCAACATTTAACTTGCAACCATTACTCATTCAACTAAGTGTAACTTTAACATTAATTTCTAGATTCCTTTATTTCATTAACAACATTACAAATTCTCATTTAATATTAATCAGTCACACAATACTAATAAATTTGTTTCCAGATAAATTCTTAAAGTTAAAGCAACAAACACACTAAGCCATATAGAAATTTACAATAAAACTCCAAGTAAGGGGATATCACATCATCACTACATGGCACATCTTGCAACACCATTATACCGTCACAAGTTTGTCTATAATATATTTCCATGATACAAATTTCCTAACTACTTTTGTATCCATCGAAATCTGCATTTTCCACAAAGACAATTGAAGCATCATAATTAAAAATTCTCTCTCTTTTATTAGGTGTAACCAACTTATGAGATATAGCCAATAACATATATAGGGCCATTTAATGTCTAACCATTAAATGTCTCAGATGACCTAGTAGAAGAAAAAATATTGTTAATATCCCCATTCCTCTTCTTAATGTACTCCTGCACTGGTTGTAGATAGAAAGCCATAGGCTCACATCTTCACTTGCTCTAGTAATGTTCAAATATACCATAATGGGTATATAAAAATCTTTAGATACTTTCCACAAGGAAGCTACTAGTAAAACCCTTTGTCTTTTTATCCTTACATATGCATATGCGTCATTAGAACTCATTCCTTGTGTTTAACCTAATTGTCATATTCAAGTATCCTATTATTTGATGGAAATAACCATAATGTTTCTCGAGTATCTATAGTTATCTCTATGATGAAAATTTACTTTGGCGATAGATCCATCCCAATAAACTTTATCAAAATAACAATGGACAATAGTGTGCCAACTTAGTACACATTCAAACTTTGGGACTTACTAATAGAAAGAAGCAACCATAAAGGAGAAAGACACAACTATAGAAAACATGAGTGAGACCATCCATAGTTGGGAGCTCATGAATGGGATAGAGGAGGAGAGCCCAAAGGCTTACCAAGATGTAAAAGCGGAGTTTGATAATGTGGGTACCTTGAAAAACGAAATCAAGTATTGGGTGTCAACAAAAATGTGAAAAGCTTGGGTGCTAGTTCCCCACTTGCTAAGAAGTCACCTTTTATGCCACCGACCATCATCGCTAGTGAAAGCGATGACACTGATTGATCATTACAATTTTGACGCAGACCATGATTGTGAGTTCCTTAAACTACCTAGACAAAGTTTTCATGAATCTGAGGTCCTCAAATTTACATATTTATGTTAGCTAATCATGAGATTCCTGAATACTACTATTTCTTAATTTTCACCATCAATATTGAATATTTTAATATTTTAATGGTTGATAAATTTTTCATTTTTTTTCCACATACTTAAACATCTTGCTACAATTGCTTGCTTTCTGTACTTTTTTCTATCAAAATCTATTCACATCTAGAGAATACTATAAACACAATGCCTAATATGTTAGATTAGAAAAACTAATAAGTGATTAAAGAAGAAAGAGTTAGCTGTAACAAAAGTGAACACATTTTACTTTTATCCATCCAACACAGATTTATGAAATAAGGTAGCCAGAATGATGATTTAATGGAGGAGAAGTTTGACTATCAAATAAACTAAACATGAAAGTCCAAAAGTTGTATGCATTTTATTTATCAAGAATCGCTTCCTAATATAATTTTACTTAAAAGTATAGTTTTTTAAAATTTGTATCTTTTATTTTTATGTAAAAGAAAATCTAGATTAAATGAACTAGTTGATTAATTAAAAGTTTTCTATTTTTCCGTAGATATCTTGTTGGAGTATTGGGTTTGGTGCCCATCTAAAGGAATGGTTGCATTCCGCTCACCTCTATGTTTTTCCCATAGCTTGCTGGTAAATTTAAAATTAAGATGCAAGTTTAATTATTAGTATTTAAATAGATTAAAGAAGAATCTATAGATTAAAAATAAAATGGAAGAACCAATTTTATTTTGATTTTAATTTTGTTTTATTTTGATTTAATTAAAATATTAAACATTACATCATCTTTATCATACTAAATATTTATTGTGAGATGCTAACGCATTAGATGTAAATATTTTTTAAATTCAATTTTTTTATATTGTAATTTTATTTTTATTAATTATATATATATATCTATATATATATATATATTTCACTATATAATTTAAAATAATGATTTTCTAATCATATTTAAATTTAATTAATAAGCACATAGAAATTTAATATTTACAGTATAACAAGATTCTTACCATGAATATTCACCACCATTTTACCGTGGATAGTTTTAACTTCCAAATAGATTTTCTTACAATATTATGGGCCAATACCTTGATGAATCAATACCACATACCCAAAAACCATAACTCATTTCAAAATAAATAAATAAATAAATAAATTATAAATATTTTATTTTAATTTAATTTTATAGCATGTTTAAAATTAAAACTTAATACTTACAATAAAAATACGATATAAAAATATTATTAACTGTGAATATTCACCTCAAATTTACCATGAAAATTATTAAGTTGTAGATAGGCTTTGTTACAATACAATGAGTCAATACCATGACTTATCAATACCACTTTCTCAAAAACCTTAACTCATTTCAAAATCAAAATAAATATTTTATTTTAGTGAGACTTTTTGGAAGCTTTTCCGGTGAGTTTTTCAAGTCTAATTTCTCTAAAATCCTGCGGGAATTTATTGAAATCACAAGCTTGATGGTAAAAAAAACCAAGTCTAATTTCTCTAAAATCCCGCTGGAATTTATCGAAATCACAAGCTTGATGGTAAAAAAAACCAGTTTAAATAACACAAATCAAGATTTCACCTCAGATGTTTCCACCGGATCCCAAAGTCCAAAAAGTCGCACTAAAGACAACTCCTTTAAAAAATAAATGTAAAGGAAAAAACCTAGGAGAGATGTTGTAGTGGTGTAAATATTTGTAGACATTTACATGTGAGCTCAATTAAAAAATAATAAAAGGTTAAAAGTAAGTTACTATCCAACCCAATATGTAGAGATGTTGTAATGTCCTATAAACTTTGACTTAATTAAAATAAAAATAAAAATAAAATATAAAATATAAAATATATAAACTTAATAATGATAATTATCAATAAAACATTTTGTCTTAGTCAAATTATAAAACTAAAATAAGAATAAAACTATACAACCACATTAAAAATATTAATGTGGTTGACATAAATATAACCAAAAGAGCTATTGCAACAAGAAGAATGCCTTATTAATGCACACATTTATTTGATTAAGCATGTATAAAAAGGTTATGGGTTAACTTTAACTTAAGAAAAAAAAGAATTTTACATCTTATAGTAAAATTGACCATTTTGTTAAATAAATTTTGCTTATATATAAATGAATGTTACAAATAATAATGAGGAACTTATTTGAATTGAAATAATCTCAAATCCCTAGGAAATTGGTGGGTAGAGGGACACAAATCTAATTTTAAAATTTATTAAAAGTAATGGACCATTTTGCTAAATAAAATTTTCTTATATATAAATGAATTTTATAAATAATAATGAGGAACTTATTAGAATTGGAATAATCTCAAATCCTTAGGAAATTGGTGGGTGAGGAATCTAACTTTTTAAATTTATTAAAACTCAATGCAACCTAACAAACCCTGTAATACAACATTAAGACTAAGCATATGATGAACATATTCCCTTGAGAATCAATCTAGGCCCTGTTAGCTCTGCTACATTTTGTGACTTTTGATGGATGGAGAGCAGGAGTTGTAGTTGTTCATTTCATCCTTCTCCTTCATTTTTATTATGCCCTTATAACTCCCCATACCTCTGTTTCCTCATTTCTCATAAATCTTCCTTATTTCACTTTAAACCCCTCTACCCCCTTACCCTTTATAAAAAGGCTCGATAACCCTTTTTAAACCCTTTTTTAACCTCCCAGGCTTCTTTTTATTTTTAACCTATAAAATCTCGTATTAATACATTTTGTTTAAACCCTGGCACTAAGGCCCTAACATTTTATAACCGTGCAATTAAAAAATCATAAACCTAAGCTTTATAGCCCGGGCCCGCTCCTCGCCTGTCACATCAAACTTTAAACGAGTGCATTAACCTTTCACTTTTCTCCGCCGTCCGATTGCGCTCCCTGTGTGATCCAACGATATTCGCAAACCCCACTCCACAAACTTGCACACCCGTTAGTTTCCGGGGAAAGTGGTTTCCCTGCCATCGCATCTGCCACGCGACGTAATATTATTGCATCACACCCGCTTGTACGAAAACTACCGAGCCTGGTAAGCGGTGCGGGGAAACCACTTACCGCCACCGTACCCTTCCCCCGCTGATTAATGTGCTCACATCTGTCGCCCGTCAGCCGTTGGATCTCCCTGATTATGATCCGACAGCCCTCATTTAACACAATTGTCCATCTCTCGATACCCTCCATAGACTAATCTCGTCCGTCCATATGTATGATCCGACGTTCCGTGATGCTCCACTCCCGTATACTCCTAGTAAGCCATTCCAAATAGATCTTGGCCATCCTTTTTGCCATCCAACGACTAGTGTTCCTCCTCGGCCATTCGTCCATTCTTGATGTACATTGCTGTGTTTTTTGGCAAATTTTGGGCATGCGAAGAAGCAAGAGATGATCTGGCTTTCTGTGCACATTAATTCCTCAGCTACCTGCATTCAAAGACAGCACGGTCAAGGACAAGAAGGACGGCTTCAAGCAGATCAAGATATAAATTAGTTATGGAGCATTGTACACATTATATCCCATATACTCAGAAAGGACACCAAAATATCAGAGAATGCCAAATTTGTTAATTAAAACAGTCAGAATGTATTAGAGGCCCATAACAGTTTGTAAATGTGGTTGGTGGTCAGTTATGACACCTCCACGCATAGGCTAGCTGAGATGTTTTGTAAACAGATTCTATATATACTGAAAAACAAGATGTAATGAGGTTGATGAGTGTTATTTTGTTGCAAGCTTCAACTTCTGGAGACTGTAACTATTTTGTAACTTGCAGCTTCTGGTCTGCATTTCCAGCTAATACAAGCTTCTTTTGCTGTTGATTGCTCACTCTCCACTGCTTCTTCTTTGTCCCAGGTTGTGCATGTTCTTCATTATTTCATGTGCTGTTAATATTTAGCATTAAAGGGGCTGTCATCCCACTTCCGTGTTAGGATTTAACATGTATCATTGAATTTGCTTGCAGGTTTCTGTTGTTTTAATGCTATAGAGCTGTCATCCCGTCTTTGTATTAGAAAACATATTTACAGTCCTTTTAACTGGTTGCAGCTGGCCATCACAGGGTCCTGTGCATCTGCTGGTGTAATCAGTGTTCTCCATCATCACATTATCTCTAAATCTGTGAGTAATTGGTGGTTAAAAGCCTTGTAGTCTGGGGGTGTTCACCCATGTCTGGGGTCAATCATAGTAGAAGTGGTTATCTGGCTTGAATATGCAATATTTCTTTCATTCATCTACCTATTTTTCCAACATTTTGTTGAGTTTGTAATGTTCCCGAGCATCACTGATATACAACCTAGGTGAGTTTCTTGGGGTGATAACATTAATTGGCGCCGTTGCTGGGGAGAGGAGAATTGAGGCTCAGCTTCCCTAGGAAAATGACACAGCTTCAAGCTTTGATGACAGACAAGGTTTGAACATAGTTTCTGGTTGTAATCATCTGTCTAGCGACTCCATTGGAGGAAGACCATCATTTGGCGACTCCACATTGAAGTTCTGGCTCAGTTTGTGAGACACAATCGAAGAAATCCTCAGAAATCTCTAGCTGAACCAGTGCCTGAACCTGTGAAGACTATTAAATCGAAGAAATCTTCACAGAGAGGGGCATCAGGATCAGGTAAGCCTGAGAAATCTAATCCATCTCTGAAAGATAAAGTTATTGCTGAAATTTGCAATTTGAAGATTTAGAGACTAGCACTGTTAGTAAGGAAAAGTCTTCAGAGATTGGTTCAACCCCTTGTACAGTTAGTTCCCCTTTGAATCTCAGTCCAAAGAAAGCATCCCATTCAGTCCAAAACATATCTTTATCTCTGCCATCCATCACATTACTCCCTACCATTCAATCTGCTAGTATTTTTCCAAATATTCCAACTATGGCAGGACAACAAGCACCTACGAGGATAGAAAGAATTGTAGCTGCCAGATATGGACCATTGGTGTTTCCTATGCCTTTAAATCCTATGCCTGTGGGAGAATATCAAAAATATATGGCTAAATTCACTGGAACAGAGGGAGTGATAGTAGAAAAACACCTTGAAGCTTTTTACAGTTACGGTGATAATTTAGATATAAGTGAAAATGATGTGTGGATGAGAGTTTTTGTCCAGAGCCTTGATGGAGAGGCTAGGAAGTGGTTTAGAGAATTGCCCCAAAGATCTATAACAGATATTGAAGCATTAGATGATGCATTTTTGAAGCAATGGGGAGATAAAAAAGACTTGTTGTATTATCATACTGAGTTTGGTAATCTTAAGAGGGAAAATGGGGAGTCAATACCTGATTTTAATAAAAGATTCAATAGAATGAATAGTAAGATACCAGCTGAGGTAATGCCTACTCCTACCTCTGCCAAAATCACTTATGCCAATGCTTTTGACTCTGATTTCTGCCTATTATTGAGAGAAAGGAGATGTGCTACACTGGTAGACATGCAGGATGCAGCCTTAGAAGTAGAATCTACTATCATGGCTGTAGAGAAACTAAAAAGCCAAGTTGACAGAAGGAGGCAGAGAAAGCAGGCTTCTACTTCCTTTGTATCATCATCCGACCCCAAATTTGATAAAATCACTAAAATGATAGAGTAATTAGCTGCTAAGATATCCAAGCTGGAGGTTGAGCAGAACTTAGGGAAAGGAAGGTAGCAGAACACATTTGCTCCAAGAAATCCAAATCCATTCAGAAGAGCAAATGAGCAGTTACAAATAATGCAGAGGGGTGAAGAATCAAAAGAGGATTAGAAAGTTAAAGCTCCTTTCCAAAATATAGTCATGGAGGAGGAACAATTTGAAGAAGATGAGGATGAAATTCACTGCATGGAAGATAAAAGTAGTGCTGCATTTTTGACATTGGTTGAGTATGAAGAATCATTGCTGCAAGAGCAAAACAATCAAGAGTGGGACAGAGGAACTATTCTACAATCTGGTGAACAGTAGCAGAGATATAACCTGAGGTCAAATGCAAATAATGTCAAATAAAATCCTGTACAGAGAGCTGTTGTCCAAATAGAACCACAGAATATCAATCAGAGAAGACTAGCAGTTGATCTAGTCATCCTCAAAGCTCCATTTCAAGAGGTAAAAAGTTCTGATAAGTCATCTTCCTCTTTCAACCTTGAATCAGAGGCTCAAAAATTGAAAATATCGGTGCCTTTGGTTGAGTTGGTTAAGAGTGAAGTATTTAGGAAGCCTATCCTTGAAGCCCTTGAGCTAGAAACCAAACATGCCTCCACTAACTCTGTTAATTTGCAAGATGAAAAGCTTGCCATTGTGCTCAGCCCTATGGTTGAACCTGCTGATAATAATTATCCATATTTTTATGTCTCACTGACCATTCATGATAAAATCCTCCACAATTGCCTGCTAGACACAGGGGCCAGCCACAACCTAATGCCTAAAGCTGTCATGGAAGAGTTAGGCCTTGATGTCACTAGACCTTATCATGATTTGTTCTCTTTTGATTCAAGGAAGGTGAAATGCCTTGGATTGATTAAGGATCTAGCTATTACCTTAACTCAGCTGCCCATGAAGAGTATGATGATGGATATTGTGGTAGCAGATGTCCCTCCTAAGTTTGGCATGCTGCTGTCTAGAGGGTGGATTAAGAGACTTGGTGGGACCTTACAGAATGATTTATCTTATGCTACTGTTCCAGTGTTTTGAGGAGAAAGCAGGAGGTTATATAGAGAAGCACAGTTGGCATATATCACTAGTGATGAGAAGAACCCTACAAATCATCTTATATATGTAATGGACACTGATTTTGGAGCATGCATTCTCCAAATAGAAGAGTCTTAGAAGGCCGAAATGCAGCTCAGGAAACCAATTGTTCAGGCTGAGAAAGAGCAAGGAAGTCAGATTTGGGAGTTATTCTTTGATGGAGCATGTTCCAGGGAGACTGCAGGAGCAGGGGTGGTGCTAGTATCTCCACAACAAGAAAGCATTCAGCTGTCTTTTAAGCTGGTTTTTCAAGTCACAAATAACATAGCAGAGTATGAGGCTTTGCTGTTGGGCCTTAATGCAACAAAAGACAGAGGAATCAAGAATCTAAAGGTATTTGGAGATGCTGATCTGATAATTCAGCAAGTAAATAAAACTTTTCAAGCAAAGCACCCAAGGCTAAAAGCATATAGAGATGAGGTATGGAGAATCAGAGACTCTTTTGATTATTTCTGTATTTCATACATTCCTAGAGCCCAAAATCATCTTGTTGATTCCCTTGCTATTTCTGCTAGTCTATTTATACCTCCTATGCCTCCCAGACTAGTGTATGAAGTTCAAATGAAATATATACATTCCTTGCTTGATAATGTCCTGCATTGGAAAGTTTTTAATGATGATGATGAGATAAATAGGTTCCTTCAAGTCATTGATGAGTTTTTTGAAATGAAAATTGACCAAGAAAATGATGCCTTGTTAGAAAACCCCCAATCCCAGCTTAGAAATAAAATTGATAAATATAGCATTGTACAGCTTCCTAGTAACCACATTCCTAAAGGTCTGATTCCTCTTGAAAGACTGTTTCACTAGAATGATGTGCCTTACAAGGCTGCCCAAAAAGAAGATCAATCTACAGTCTGTAAGCATGATATAGGAAGTCTAGGTCAGCCTAGGTATGTGAATTTGTCTGCTAATTTGTCTGCTGATCAAAGTGCTGAATACTGCAATTTAATGAGGCAATTTGCTGATGTGTTTGCCTAGGAGTATAGTGACTTGAAAACATATGACAAGAACATAATTCAACATAAAATCCCTCTGGAAAAAGACACTGTTCCTTTCAAACAGAAGCTGAGACCAATAAATCCCATGCTTCTTCCTCTAATTGAAAAAGAAATTAAAAAATTGCTGGCTGCCAAGATCATTGTTCCTCTTAGATATTCTAAATGGGTAGCTAATCTGGTGGTAGTGAGGAAGAAGAGTGGAGAAATCAAACTGTGTGTTGACTTCCGAAATTTAAACAAATTCTCAAAGAAAGAAAACTCTCCTCTACCCAAGATGGAGCACTTGTTGCAAAAGGTCTTAGGAGCTAAAGGGAAGTCATTTTTGGATGGATTTTCAAGCTTTAATCAGATTGCTGTTCACCCAGATGATCAAGAGAAGAATGCATTTACCACTCCTTGGGACACTTTTATGTATGCCAAAATGCCATTTGGATTGATGAATGTTGGAGCCACCTTTCAGAGAGCTATGGATATAACATTTGTGGGATAGAAGGACAAATTTGTGCTTATCTACCTTGATGATGTAACAGTTTACTCCAGCAACCATCAAAGTCATTTACAACATTTGAAAAAGGTATTCTTGAAGTGCAGAAGGTTTGGAATATCAGTCAACCCCAAAAAATCTCAATTAGCTTTGAATGAAGGCAAGCTGTTAGGACATATTGTGTCTTCTACAGGTGTTCAAATTGACCCAGAAAGAGTCAAAGAAATTCAGTCTTTGTCTGTCCCTAGATCAAAGAAGGATATCCAATCTTTTCTGGGCAAAATTAATTTTGTCAGGAGGTCTATTCCGAATTTTACAGAATTGGTGAAGCATGTAACCTCCATGTTGAAGAAAGGGTCAGAGGTAAGATGGACTGATGTAGCACGAAAATCATTCGATTCCATCAAAAAATCTATTATGGAGGCTCCTACTTTGATTAGTCCTGATTACAGCAAGGAGTTTCATATTTTCTCATTTGCCTTTGAAGACACCATTGCAGTTTTTTTATTGTAGGCAAATGAAGAAGGTTCAGAACATCTAGTAGCACTTTTCAGCAAGAATTTGAGGGATGCTGAACCAAGGTATGACATTATAGAAAAATAGGCATATGCTCTTATTAAATCCTTAAAAGCTTTCAGAGTTTATATCTTGCATTCAAAAATAATTGCATATGTGCCCTCTGCTACAATAAAAGATGTCTTAACACAACCTGATGCTGATGGAAGAAGGGAAAAATGGATTGCAAAAATGATAGAATTTAATATTGAGTTGAAGCCCATCAAGCTGGTCAGAGGTCAGGGGCTTGCCAAGCTATTGGCTGAGGAAAATTGCAGGTCTTTGGACATTGATTTCCTATATGAAAATGTAAAATATGGTCAGACAAAAGAAGAAAAAACAACTGAAACAGAGAAAAAATAGCCAATGGCCGAGAATCTAGCTTCGTGTGGTTGGTATGCTGAAATATTTAATTTTTTGCTGAAGCTAGAAATCCCTTCAGGCTTAAGCACAAGCCAAGCTAGAACTTTAAAGCTTAGAGCAACAAAGTATTGTATTATGGAAAATCTGCTCTACTGGAGGGATCCAACTGGAATATTTCTAAGGTGTTTGGACAAAGAACAATAAGAAGAAGTCATGCAGCAGTTTCATAACAGCGTGTGTGGAGGGCACCACTATTGGAAAACTACAGCCCACAAAATTCTCAGAGCTGGGTACTATTGGCCCACTTTATTTTTTGATGTATTTGCTTTTGTTAAATCTTGTGACAGGTGCCAAAGATTTGAAGGAAGTCAGCAGTTGAAATCCCTGCCCCTAAAACCAATAATTGCAAAAGGACCTTTTCAGCAGTGGGGTTTGGATTTCATTGGAGAAATCAATCCACATTCCAGTGGCCAGCACAGGTGGATATTAGTAGCCACTGATTATTTCACTAAGTGGATTGAAGCAGTCTCTACAAGGAAGGTTGATCATAATGTGCTCATAAAGTTCTTCACAGAAAATATCTTCAGCAGATTTGGTTGTCCACAGAAATTAATCACAGATAATGCAGCAGCCTTCAGGGCAAAAGAGTTGGTGGAAATGTGTGATTCAATGGGCATTAAACTTGTTCATTCCACCTCATATTATCCACAGGGAAATGGTCTAGTAGAATCCTCTAATAAAAGTCTGATTAGGATAATCAAAAAGTTGTTGGAGGACAATAAACAAAATTGGGATTCAAAGCTCAAGTATGCACTGTGGGCTGACAGAGTGACTATTAAAAAGTCCACAGGGAATTCTCCTTTCAAGCTGGTATATGGCACTAATGCTGTATTTCCAATTCAGCTAACTCTCCCTGTGGCAAAATTCCTTCAAACAGAGCAGGATGAGGAAGAAGACATGGCAAGAAGAATCACTGATTTGACAGAGTTACATTAGATTAGAGAACAGCTGGTTGAGAAGGCTGCAGCACATCAAAGGAGGATCAAGGAAGCCTTTGACAAGAAGGCAACAAGAAATAATTTTTTGATTGGTGACTTGGTTTTGAAATGGGATGCATTAAAAGAGAAGAAAGGCAATCATGGGAAATTTGATGCTTTTTGGACAGGGCCTTTTATTATTTCACAGGTTCAAGGGAACAACACCTTCATACTGAAAAGTATGGGAGGAGAAGCAGTTTTTGATGGCCCAGTTAATGGGCGGTTTTTGAAAGTTTATATTGTTTAAGGTATTTAGCTTTAAAAGTTGTAAATACGCTGTTTTTATCAGTTTTACAGACAAAGTAGACTCCATGCCCAATGGAACACTAGGAATTTTGGTTAATGTGTTTTCAGCTGGAAAGGCAGTGGTCTGCAAGTTCTTGAGACCTCACAGGGAGGATCTCATCGCCAGAAGGAGCCAGCGTTAGCTCTGTTACATTTTGTGACTTTTGATGGATGGAGAGCAGGAGTTGTAGTTGTTCATTTCATCCTTCTCCATCATTTTTATTATGCCCTTATAACTCCCCATACCTCTGTTTCCTCATTTCTCATAAATCTTCCTTATTTCACTTTAAACCCCTCTACCCCCTTACCCTTTATAAAAAGGCCCGATAACCTTTTTTAAACCCTTTTTTTACCTCCCGGGCTTCTTTTTATTTTTAACCTATAAAATCCCGTATTAATACATTTTGTTTAAACCCTGGCACTAAGTCCCCAACATTTTATAACCGCGCATATAATTAAAAAAATCATAAACCTAAGCTTTATAGCTCGGGCCTGCCCCTTGCTTGTCACATCAAACTTTAAACAAGTGCATTAACCTTTGAATTTTCTCCGCCGTCTGATTGCGCTCCTTGTGTGTTCTAACAATATTCGCAAACCCCACTCCATAGACCTGCACACCCGTTAGTTTCCGGGGAAAGTGGTTTCACCGCCATCGCATCTGCCACGCGGCGTAATATTATTGCATCGCACCCACTTGTATGAAAACTGTCGAGCCCGGGTAAGCGGTGCAGGGAAACCGCTTATCGCCGCCATACCCTTCCCCCATTGATTAATGTGCTCACATCTCTGTCTCCCGTCAACCGTTGGATCTCCCCGATTATGATCCGACAACCCTCATTTAACACAATCTTCCATCTCCCGATACCCTCCATAGACTAATCTCGTCCATCCATATGTATGATCCGACGTTCTGCGATGCTCCGCTCCCGTATACTCCTGGTAAGCCATTCCAAACAGATCTTGGCCGTCCTTTTTTCCATCCAATGGCCAGTGTTCCTCCTCGGCCATTCGTCCATTCTTGATGTATATTGCTGTGTTTTTTGGCCAATTTTGGGCGCGCGAAGAAGCAAGAGATGATCTGGCTTTCTGTGCACATTAATTCCTCAGCTACCTGCATTCAAAGACAACACGGTCAAGGACAAGAAGGAAGGCTTCAAGCAGATCAAGATATAAATCAGTTATGGAGCATTGTACACATTATATCCCATATACTCAGAAAGGACACCAAAATATCAGAGAATGAAAAATTTGTTAATGAAAACAGTCAAAATGTATCAGAGGCCCATAATAGTTACTAAATGTGGTTGGTGGTCAGTTATGACACCTCCATGCATAGGCTAGCTGAGATGTTTTGTAAACAGATTCTATATATACTGAAAAACAAGATGTAATGAGGTTGATGAGTGTTATTTTGTTGCAAGCTTCAACTTCTGGAGACTGTAACTACTTTGTAACCTGCAGCTTCTGGTCTACATTTCCAGCTAATGTTGGAAATAATACTGAGAGGGGGGGGGGGGGGGGGTGAATCAGTATTATCAGATCAATAAAACCTTTTCAATGCTCAGAAACATATACGCTACTTTAGTTAAGTGAACCAGCGTGTACACGCCGCTGTGTCTAAAGAAACCAGCGTATAACCATAAATCTTATAATTCAGTTAGTTTATCTTCAGTTAAATGCATTAGGACATTATTCACCATATTAAGAGTAAACAGATGCAGTATAACAGAACAGATCATCACACAAAAGCCACACACATGAACACCATGATATAAGGTGGAAACCCAATGTGGGTGAAAACCACTTGCTGCAAGTCGTCTCTATCTTTCTTTAATAAGAACTTCAGTTTACAATCTTTTGTACTGGTGCAGCCTTATACCAGTACGCAGGCTACAACCTACAGAAGGCTTCAACCTTCTCTCGTTCTCCAAACTTCCTTGGAAGGGAGCTCCAACCCCCTTTGCTCTTGTACTAGCTAAGATACTAGTACGTAGGTGCAGGCCTACAATCTTCTTTCCTTCAGGTACCACTTTTCATCAATTTTCAGACTGGATATTCCTGAAGCACAATATTACAATCTGAAGACCACAATTCATTCAACTTTCATAGCAGATTACAAAACAACCAATACTCGCATCAACAATCTTTGAATCACTGAACCACTGAAACCCTGTTAAACCCAGTCACCAGAACACAGAGCAGACTACAAAACTCTGCAATAACAGTCAGACCCAGCTGCAACCCAAAAATCAAGCTCCAAAAGATATACGCTACTTCAATGAAGGCAACCCGCGTATACACGCGGTTTTACCGAAGACAACATGCGTACAGATCTAAAAATAATTTTTCATAACTTGCAGCTGTACCAGATATCAGTTATACCCAGAACATAACATTGCGTCAGTATGCAGATCTAGAAATACGCATAATCAACCATATAAAGATAGTTCATTTAAAACCATTTGATCCCGATCTCTCCTTAGATCTTGTTCTCCATAAACCGATGAGATCTCTCCTTAGCTCAGATCAAGCAATACATCATCAACCAATAACCTGCATACTGGATCTAATACTTCATCAGATATTCAAGCCTTTTTCAGATACATTTGCCTAATGATCTTATTCTCCTTATATAGCCTTCGGCCTTGCTCAATACCACGGGCCAAAACCATAGAAATCCAATACCATCAACTTCAAAACTAGGGATCAACACGTCTGTCGAGACACCATGGTCCAAAACCATAGGCACAACTTCCAAGGAATAACCGCCACGGACCAAAGATAAGTTTTCCACATACACGCTCTTTTACTGAATCCAACCTGCGTGTACACGCGACTTGGTATATAGCGAACCTGCGTATACGCGACTTGGTATATAGTGAACCTGCTTGTATACGCGACTTGGTATATAGTGAACCAACGTGTATATATTTTCTCTTCATACTTGTAGTCTGATCATCAATTCCTTGCTGCTATCCTTCTGCACTATGATTTGTCATCAGTGTGATTTGCCATCAAGGCCAACACTTGTCTCATAATGCCAACAATCTCCCCCTTTGGACTTGATGGCAACCCCAAGATCCTTAGAATCATTCTCCCCCTTTGTCATCAAGGGTAAAGGGCTGTGCTCCCCCTGTGAATATGCTGATATCTCTGCTCTGCTGTGCTGAACATGCTCCCCCTGACTGTAGGCAAGATCTGCAAAAGATGTTCTTCAAAAAGAACCACTTATACACCCTAAAGGACCTTCCTATCACCAAAAGACTCAATACATACATCCATAGTCCCAACCAAGAGGGGATACATCAGAAAATAACAACCAATTATATTACATCATTCATCCCAGGCATAGTGGGGAAACCAACATAGGCCGTTACATGACCTTGACACCATAAAAGAGATATCACAAAAGAGATATATGACATAGAGACAAAATATCTAGATCAAGACTTATGACAGTCATCAGCAGCATCTGATAATCATCTTTTAGATCACCAACCAAGATTTCCTTCTGTGCTCCTTCTCCTGAAACCAACAACAGTTGTGAACTAGAACCAAAAACATCTAAATGCCAACAATGATTTCTTAGATTTTACGTTGCTCCCCCTGAAACTGTGCCTGCTGCACCCCCTGAAACTGTGCCTGAAGGATTCTGGCATACCCATCTCAGACCTTCTCCAACCAGAGTCTGCCCTAGCTGTTCAGAACTCCATATACGCGACTTCACCTGCATAAGACAGCGTATGCACGTGGATATCCTTTATACAACACGCATACACCATATACGCGACTTTCCCAGCATAAATCTGCGTATATACGCGGATATCCCTTTCATAACTTGCGTATACCAACTTTTCTGTAGAACAGACAAGCTTCAACAGCAGTATGAAGCATCAACTACTCCCAGCTTTTGTCTGAGATATTCAAAAGTTGCCCTGGGCAGTGGTTTTGTGAGAATATCAGCAACTTGTTCCTTAGAAGGAACATACTCCAACTTGACCTTCTGCTCAAGCACTTGTTCCCGAAGAAAATGGTACTTAATTGGTATGTGCTTGGTCTTTGAGTGCATGAATGGATTCTTTGAAATGCTGATTGCACTTGTATTATCACATAAGATAGAGACTGGTGAAGTGCAAGTGATTTGAAAATCCTGCAAGGTCTGCATCATCCAAAGAAGTTGTGTGCAACAAGATGCCGCAGCCACATATTCTGCTTCAGCTGTAGATAAGGCAATCGAACTCTGTTTCTTGCTGAACCAAGATACTAATCTGGAGCCCATAAAGAATGCACCACCACTTGTGCTCTTCCTGTCATCCACGCTTCCGGCCCAATCTGCATCTGTATAAGCATGAAGTGTGAGATCTGTATCTCTAGGGTACCATAATCCATGATTTTGTTTCCCTTGAAGATATTTGAAAATTCTCTTCATTGCCTGAAGATGAGTCTCCTTTGGATTTGCCTGAAATCTCCCAACTATTCCGACTGCATGCATGATGTCTGGTCAGGTACCTGTTAAATAAAGCAAACTCCCAATCATGGATCTATAAGTTGGTTGATGAACTGCTGCTGATTCATCATTTGCACTGAGGCTACATCCTGTAACCATGGGTGTACATACTGGCTTTGAATCTTCCATGCCATACTTCTTCAAGATCTGCTTGAGGTACTTGGTTTGAGACAAGAAGATGCCTCCTTCATTTTGTTGGATTTGCAATCCAAGAAAGTATGTCAATTCTCCAAGTAGTGACATTTCAAATTCTTTCTGCATAACCAAGGCAAAGTTTTGACTCATCGTCTCTTCATTGCTGCCAAAGATAATATCATCTACATAAACAACAAGTATTAGCAATTTGTTATTTTCAACTTTTATATAGAGATTGCTATCTGCTGATCCTTTTGAAAAGCCTTGTTGGTGAAGATATTTGTCCAACCGATAGTACCAAGCCCTTGGAGCTTGTTTGAGACCATAGAGAGCCTTTTTCAATCTGCATACAAGGTTTGGATCATTCCCAAGAATGAAACCATCTGGATGCTCAATATATACTTCTTCTTCTAAGTCTCCATTCAGAAAGGCTGATTTCACGTCCATTTGGAATACCTTGAAGTTTTGAAAGCTTGAGAGAGCAAGGAACATTCGGATGGCCTCAAGTCTTGCAACAGGAGCAAAGGTCTCTTCAAAATCTATTCCTTCTTGCTGCGCATACCCTTTACAAACAAGTCTGGCCTTGTTTCTAATTACTTCTCCATTTTCATTCAATTTATTTTTGAAGACCCATTTAGTCCCTATGACATTTTTATCTTTTGGTCTAGGAACTAATTCCCAAGTATTGTTCTTTTCGATCTGCTCAAGTTCTTCATCCATTGCTTTGACCCAACATTCATCTTTGCATGCCTCTTTCACATTTTGTGGTTCAGTGGAAGAGAGTAATGCCAAATAGCTTGAAGCTTCTGCAATTCTTCTTCTTGTTTGTATTCCTGCTTCTTTCTGCCCCACAATCTGAGATTCTGGATGATTCTTTTGAACATATCTGGATGGAGTCTTCTCTTCTATTCTTGTCTGCTCCTCTGGTTCTTCTTGAGGTTCTTCTTCTTCTTGAGGTTCTTCTTCATCATTCTGCCTTTGAGGGTAGCCTTCATCTTCTTCAATGTCTTCATGATGAACTTGCCTAGGAATATACCCCTTCTCATCAACCACTACATCAATGCTGTCAACAATTCTGCCAAGTCTTTTGTTGTAGCACTTGTATGCTTTGCTATGTGGAGAATAACCAAGAAGAATGCCTTCATCTGCTCTTGGTTCAAGTTTTCCAAGTTGCTCATCAGTATTCTTAATATAACATTTGCTCCCAAAGATTTTGAAATGCTTCACCGAAGGAGTCTCACCACTCCAGAGCTCATGAGATGTCTGAGTGCTATTTACTCGGACATTTGTTTTGTTAAGAATAATAACTGCAGCATGTGCAGCCTCACCCCAAAAAGTTGCGGGAGTACCTGATTCATCAAGCATAGCACGAGCCATTTGTTGGATTGTTCTGTTCATTCTTTCCACAACCCCATTTTGCTGAGGAGTTCTAGCTGTAGAGAATTCTCTTCTTATCCCATGTTCTTCACAGAAATCGAAAAATTCGTTTGAGGTAAACTCCCCACCTCTGTCAGATCTGAGGCACTTAATTTTGTGTCCCGATTCATTTTCAACCAAAGCTTTGAAGGATTTGAATTTTTCGAATGCTTCATCTTTGTGCTTCATAAGCCCTAACCAGACAAACCTGGAGAAATCGTCAATGAATAATATCAAATATTCTTCTCCTCGAGGTGTCCTTTTCCTAAATGGACCACATACATCTGTATGGACTAGCTCAAGAGGTATGCTGGATGAACCTTCCTTCTCTGGAAAGTTAGTTCTGGTTTGCTTTCCAAACTGACAAGATTTGCATATAGTGTTGTCTGGAATTTTGATATCTGGAAGACCACGAACTGCCTGATATTTGCATGCTTTCCTTATTTGTGAAAAGCTTAGATGCCCCAACCTCCGATGCCATAGCCAGTGTTCATCATCCTTGCTCAAATAGCATTGTTGTGGTCCTTCTTCAAATATGTATAGATTATTTGGAGTCCTTCTTCCTTTGATCACTGTTTTACCTGTATCAAGGTCACGAACACAACATCCATTTGATCTAAATATTACCTCTGTTCCTTGATCTCACATCTGACTGACACTCAGAAGATTATGCTTCAATCCATCAACATACAAAACATTTCCAGCTTTGACCTTCTCTTTCAATGGAGCAACACCTTTTCCTTTTATGGCTGTAGAGATATCGTTTCCAAAAGAAACTTTCTTCCCCTTTTCTAATGCGGTATATGACTCAAGCTTTTCTTTGTCCCCTGTCATATGCTTCGAACATCCGCTGTCAATGTACCATAGACTTTCTTGACCTTCTGCATAAAAGGCTATCCCACATCTTTCTGGTTGCGGTTCCTTTATTCTCCATGTTCTGACATTTGAGGTTTGTTCCTTCTGAGTTGTCTTCCGGAACCTGCTCCTGCATTCAGAGTCTTCATGACCAAAGTTATTACAAATAGAGCATTCAACTTCATTTTCAAGAACCGAAAAGTTGTTATAAGTCCTTTTCATGGTTCCAGTCATTCTCCCTTGCTTTTGAGCTTCTCTAGTCATGATTGTCTTGTAGGCAACACATTGAGCTGCTTTGTGACCGAAGTTATGGCAAGAAAAGCATTGGCCATTAAAGAAACTTCTGCGATAATCAGATCTATCATCCAACCGATTGTAGCTTCTATTCACATTCATTCTTGGAGCAAATTGGGAAGATTTTACCTGAGGCTGATTGTAGCTTTTGTTTGTCCTTAAGGCAGTTTGTCCCGAATTTCTTGATGGTCTTTATTTGTTCTTGAGGTAAACTGTCCCTGATTCACCTGATGACTTTTATTTGGCCTTTGCTCGCTTCTCCTTGCTGCATCAAGATAGCTTTTAGAGGTAGATGCTTGAGATGTTTCTCCATTATATCCAAGACCTGTCTTGATTAGAGGAGATCGCTGCACATTGATAATCTCATCCAAGGTTTCAGATCCTTTAACAAATTTAAGATTAATCGCTTTTGTTTTCTCAATCTCCTTTCTAAGACAAACAATCTCACATTCCAATTTTTCAAGATGTTTTTCCTTTTCAGCTAGTTGACATTGTAGAGAATCAATAATAACACTCTTCTCTTCTAAGCAAACTTTGAGATCTTTCATTTCTTCACAAAAACCTTCTACATCTATAGCATCCATATAGTCATCCTCTTCAAAAGCCATTAAAAGTTTATATCTATTACCTTGTTCATCTTCATCACTATTTGAAAGACCATCACTATCCTCATGAGTGTAATAGCTTTTCTTCTTTTCATTTTGTTTCTTGTTCCATTTAACAGGTTCCTTTCCCTTGTCATTCTTATCTTTGTGAGGACATCTGGCAGCATAATGACCTACTCTTCCACAAGCAAAGCATTTAAAAGGTAACTTACCTCTGAACCTTCCAGAACCCCTTTGAAGATTTCTGACAAAATTTGATTCCTCTTCTTCATCTTCTGGCACGTGACTTGCTTCATAATAATCTTCTTTGCCTGAAGCCTTGAAGGCAGCTTCTCTTCTGTCTGATGGACCTCCCTTTCTCATTTCATAAGCGGTTAGAATTCCGTGAAGCTGAGACATAGTGAGAATTTGCAGATTCTCCTTTTCTTCTATGGCAGACACTTTAGATTCAAACTTGGGGGACAAAGATCTTAGAACCTTTTCAACCACAATAGCCTCTTTTATTTCTTCACCCAAGTTTTTCATGCAATTAACAATCTCATCTACCCTAAGGAAATAGTTAGCCACACTTTCATCATTATACATTCTGAGAGTCTCATACTTAATCCTGAGAGTTTGAAGTTTAGCACGCTTTACCTGTTCGTCTCCTTCATAGCTCGTGACAATTTTGTCCCATATTTCTTTTGCAGATTTATAGTGCATTACCTTCATGAATTCTGATTGAGATATACATCCCAATAGAGTATTGACTGCTTTCGCATTTGTTTCATATTTCTTTTTCTCGGCTGCATCTGTAGGAGTAGCTGAAGGAAAAGTGTAGCCTGTCTCTACGATGTCCCAAACTTCTGTACCAAGAGATTGAAGATAGGCAGTAACTCTTACCTTCCAATAATTGAAGTTTGTCCCATCAAAAACCGGTGGCCTGATTGATGCTTCTCTCTCGTAGTTGCTCATGATGAATGATCTACCTTCAAGCGATCAAGCTTCTCTGAAGGACCTGCTCTGATACCAATTGTTGGAAATAATACTAAGAGGGGGGGGGGGGGGGGGGTGAATCAGTATTATCAGATCAATAAAACTTTTTCAATGCTCAGAAACATATACACTACTTCAGTTAAGTGAACCAGCGTGTACACGCCGCTGTGTCTAAAGAAACCAGCGTATAACCATAAATCTTATAATTCAGTTAGTTTATCTTCAGTTAAATGCATTAGGACATTATTCACCATATTAAGAGTAAACAGATGCAGTATAACAGAACAGATCATCACACAAAAGCCACACACATGAACACCATGATATAAGGTGGAAACCCAATGTGGGTGAAAACCACCTGCTGCAAGTCGTCTCTATCTTTCTTTAATAAGAAATTCAGTTTACAATCTTTTGTACTGGTGCAGCCTTATACCAGTACGCAGGCTACAACCTGCAGAAGGCTTCAACCTTCTCTCGTTCTCCAAACTTCCTTGGAAGGGAGCTCCAACCCCCTTTGCTCTTGTACTAGCTAAGATACTAGTACGTAGGTGCAGGCCTACAATCTTCTTTCCTTCAGGTACCACTTTTCATCAATTTTCAGACTGGATATTCCTGAAGCACAACATTACAATCTGAAGACCACAATTCATTCAACTTTCATAGCAGATTACAAAACAACCAATACTCGCATCAACAATCTTTGAATCACTGAACCATTGAAACCCTGTTAAACCCAGTCACCAGAACATAGAGCAGACTACAGAACTCTGCAATAACAGTCAGACCCAGCTGCAACCCAAAAATAAAGCTCCAAAAGATATACGCTACTTCAATGAAGGCAACTCGCGTATACACGCGGTTTTACCGAAGACAACCTGCGTACAGATCTAAAAATAATTTTTCATAACTTGCAGCTGTACCAGATATCAGTTATACCCAGAACATAACATTGCGTCAATATGCAGATCTAAAAATACGCATAATCAACCATATAAAGATAGTTCATTTCAAACCATTTGATCCCGATCTCTCCTTAGATCTTGTTCTCCATCAACCGATGAGATCTCTCCTTAGCTCAGATCAAGCAATACATCATCAACCAATAACCTGCATACTGGATCTAATACTTCATCAGATATTCAAGCCTTTTTCAGATACATTTGCCTAATGATCTTCTTCTCCTTATATAGCCTTAGGCCTTGCTCAATACCACGGTCCAAAACCATAGAAATCCAATACCATCAACTTCAAAACTAGGGATCAACACGTCCGTCGAGACACCATGGTCCAAAAACATAGGCACAACTTCCAAGGAATAACCGCCACGGACCAAAGATAAGTTTTCCACATACACGCTCTTTTACTGAATCCAACCTGCGTGTACACGCGACTTGGTATATAGCGAACCTGCGTATACGCGACTTGGTATATAGTGAACCTGCTTGTATACGCGACTTGGTATATAGTGAACCAGCGTGTATATATTTTCTCTTCATACTTGTAGTCTGATCATCAATTCCTTGCTGCTATCCTTCTGCACTATGATTTTTCATCAGTGTGATTTGCCATCAAGGCCAACACTTGTCTCATAATGCCAACAGCTAATACAAGCTTCTTTTTTTGTTGATTACTCACTCTCCACTGCTTCTTCTTTGTCCCGGGTTGTGCCCGTTTTGCATTATTTCATGTGTTGTTAATATTTAGCATTAGAGGGGCTGTCATCCCACCTCCGTGTTAGGATTTAGAATGTATCATTGAATTTGCTTGCAGGTTTTTGTTGTTTTAATGCCAGAGAGCTATCATCCTGTCCGTGTATTATAAAACAGATTTACAGACCTTTTAACTGGTTGCAGCTGGCCATCATAGGGTCTTGTGCATCTCTTGGTGTAATCAGTGTTCTCCATCATCACATTGTCTCTAAAGCTATGAGTAATTGGTGGTTAAAAGTCTTGTAGTCTGGGGGTGTTCACCCATGTCTGGGGTCAATCATAGTAGAAGTGGTTATCTGGCTTAAATATGCAGCATTCCTTTCATTCATCCACATATTTTTCTAACATTTTGTTGAGTTTGTAATATTCTCGAGCATCACTGATATACAACCTAGGTGAGTTTCTTGGGGTGATAACAAGCGCTCAATTCAAAAACAAAAAAAATCCAACAGATTCTCATCCACCTTAAGTTGAAATAAGAAGCATTCTACAATAAAATATAAAATATAAAATAATTAATTATAATTAATAATAAAACCAACCTAGATCCATCTACCAAGTGCGAAAAAGGATCAAATCCCTTGAAAAAAATGCAAACCTCTTTTAAGATGATTTATATATTTAAAGTAATATTAAAAAATGATATAATGGTTACACTTTAATGATCTTAAATATTAAACAATATCTATTTAAATACCATACTTTTATTTAAATATAATTTTTAACTAGAGTTTTCAATATATATATATAGTGTTAAATAAACTTTTGTAATATGAAGAAGTTATCTAAAATTATTTATGTTATGTAAAGAAAAACAAATCATAGAATATAAGTTTTTTTAGCCCCTGCAGTCTGGAATGGAACTACAGTAATCAAGAATTGGTTGTTTAATTACTTCATCTACTTCGTGCCACAATTAAGCTAAAACTTTTAACCATGCAGTGTATTGACCATAGTTCATTTTATTTCATCATCTTATTTGGCCTCTTACCGAGGCGGAGAGGAAAAAACCATATATTGTGTTGAATTTGTTTGGTTCATATTTTGTAAGTGTAAACTAATGCTAATATTAGTTTAGAGGTATTAAACGTTATGTTATTTAGTGAGCCATCCTTATATGTCATGACAGACTATCAAATCATTGATTTCCAAGTGGTGAGTGCATGCACAGTCAGATTCTCTCCTCTCTGGAGACACATTGGTTGTGTGCATGTTACCGAATAGCACCCAAGAAAGCAATGTCACTGAGGACTCTTCCCTTCTAGTTATCAAATCATTGAGTTATCATAGATCACTCACCAGGGAGTGAACCCTTACTTAAGTCAAAGCCCAACCTTACCCTTCGTTTAAAGAGCCATGCAGGAGTTATTTCCAGCTGGATATTAAAATTCCCGTGCGATAGTGGCAGGCCTCATCCAAGCAATGGAGCTCAACAAGTTGCATGCCTCATCCAGGCAATGGAGCTCAACATGTTTCATGCCTCATCCAAGCAATGGAGCTGAACACATGACCTTAATCGCCAACTTGCTGCAAATGAAAAATATCATTGTTAGTACTATGCATATATTAATTTGTTATATCACGTTTCTTAGTAAGCACATAATTACCTCAAATAGTGACAATGAAGCTAATAATCGGTTTAAGCTTCTTGTTGTAGAAAAATAAATTGAAAGACTATATGCAATACATAAATATCTAGGCTGAAAGCTTGTTAAGGTCAATAAATTTTATATAAGCATAAACTCAATTGAAATAGGGTGAATTCATTAGAGTGAATTGAATGGATTCATTTAACTTATATAATTTTTATGCCAATTCCACATATATATGGGCATACATCTATGCTACTGCGTAAAAACAGAATTGCAGTAGATGCTGAATTTATTGAAGGTTGGGGAGACAATTTATTTCAAAATCAGGGAGTATATAAAAATATCCTTGATTAAGGCATTAAGAATAGTAATCAAGAGTTATATCATGGATTAGTATTTTAGGTGCTCCTGTAGGTAGCATAGAAAAAATCACTTGTCTCACAACTTTTTGTTGTTGTTTGGGCATTCTTCCTTGCATTACACTTCTTGAATACTCATCTCCCCTGCAAGAATCCAATTCAAGTGTTTATGTTATTAACAACTACAATACAATGAGTGATTACAGTGAATTTGAAAAATAAAATGTAATATGCAACTACACCATGAAGATATGGACATTCGAGATCCAACAAGGGAATGGAGTCCATCCTCTTTCAAAATAAATCCACCCACATAACATTAAAAATTGAAATATGTAAAAACATGCGAACATTGTTTTCTATTTAATTTCAAAGCTATATCTAAAAGGACACACATTTTTACCTCATCCATAGCTTTCCATATGTTGTCTAGAAGGTTATCGCCCCCATTTTATGCAAACCACATCTGCAATTCAGGCAATAATTTTTTTTTGCATTAAGTTACTTGAAAAGAATGTCTGATACATTACAATCCATTATTGTTTAAACCTCGATGATCTCCTCCTTCTACAACAACTTGGATTCTCCCTTCTCTTTTTGGTCAAACTAGAGAGAGGATGGGGAGGTTCAACTTGTCAGCATATGGCAGAGCCTCTCTAGTTTATCAGAAGCGATATGCAACCTTCCAGCCCTGCCTTCCTTCCCAGGCTTTCTCATTTGGTTAGAAGTGGTTTTCAGACCCGTCGATTCTCTCTCTACAATGAAAGAATTCTTCAATTGGTTATTTATTAGTACACTGGGTGAAAATAGATTCAATGGAGCCCTAATATTCTGAGTGGTAGTGGAAAATTTTCTATGTTGGGAAGGCATTGCTAAAGAAAGCATGCGACTCATCCTTACTCTACAACTTTTATATTTTTATTGGACTATATTTAATGTTCATTTTATATTTTTCATTGTTATTACAAGTGGCCAATAACATTATTTTATTGACTAAGGACTACAATCTGTCGACCCACATGTTAACCACTTTTCCTCTTGTATACTTATGTTCGGGTTGTGCAAGGTGATTTTCTAGTCAATTTAACGTCTTAAATTGCTCTACATAAATTATCAATCCGGGTATCGTAAACAGATGAAGTGTGGTGCACCATATGTTCTTAGTTAACCTTTTTCTTACTTCGTTGTTTTATAGTTTATGTTGTTTTTGGGGTTTTGTTCTTGTTGGTTTCCTAAAGTGTTTAACGCAAATGGAAATCCTATTCTAAGGTCTTAAGAATACTTTTAAAGGTCAAGTATGGATAGAGATTTCAAGACAAGGTTTATGTCCCTTATGGTAACTTCCAAAACTTAGCACTTCAAAAGATCTCAAAACATGTTATTGATCAAATCAGTACTTGAACAAAAGTGTAAATATGCAGCTACTTAAATAAAAAAAAGATGAAATAACGATCATGAAATCACTCTCTCTGCTGCCCATCTAATTACATAAATAAAATCTAAACTATTGCACTCAAACAAACCAAAAACTGCAGACTAACAAAAGCAAGATCAATTTACTTCACTTATAATCCGATAGCTCGCCAAGTAGCTTTTCCGGGTTAAGCCATGGCTCTAGAGATAACGTCAATAACATGAAGAATTGATATCTAAATTACCTACTTGCAAATCAAAGTAAAATCAAGTCACTTCACTTATAATCCGATAGCTCGCCAAGTAGCTTTTCGGGGTTAAGCCATGGCTCTGGAGATAACGTCAATAACATGAAGAACCTGATATCTAAATTACCTACTTGCAAATAAAAGTAAAATCAAGTCACTTCACTTATAATCCGATAGCTCGCCAAGTAGCTTTTCGGGGTTAAGCCATGGCTCTGGAGATAACGTCAATAACATGAAGAACCTGATATCTAATGGCAGAGATGAAAGTAAATCAAATCACTTCACTCGTAATCCGATAGGTCGCCAAGTAGCTTTTTGGGGTTAAGCCATGGAACTGGAGATAACGTCAATTGACATGAAGAATTTGATATCTAAACTAACTAACAACAACAAATAAATAAGACTAAAATCAAAGCATAATTGAAATTGAAAAGCTTAAGAAAAAGTTCAACAGAGAGGCAAATCTCATGTCACTATTTGATGCAAAAACATGTAAATAAAAACTAATCTACAATCATCCGGTTGAACACACTTGCATGAATTAAAATTGCATGAATGGAAAATCTAAACTATCAAACTTGAAAGCAATAAAATGACATACTTGAATGAAATCAAAGCAAAATTACAAAACAAAATCTACTCTACCTTACATTATAATGTGCTCCATGACATCTACTTCACATCTCCTTCCATGTTGAGAACATCAAAGCTTTATTCAAATTCTTCAAAATTACAAAGTACAACAAAGCTCTCCAAATCTTTCCAAAGCCATCAAGGAAGAACTAAAAACTCCAAGCTAAAGAACTAAAAAGCCAAGCTAAGCTCTAAACTAACAAGCTGACAAATGAAGGAGAGAAATCTCCTATTTATACAAAAATATGAGAAGCCATCTCATTAATGAGAGTCCATGAATCTCTCCCTCTACCTCTAGAGTCCTAATTAAAATAGGAACTGATAAGGCACATGTCTTCTTAGAGTTTCAATACAATTAGGAGATGCGACACATATCCTCATGATCCCATGATTCTTTCCACTCAAATTCGAATTTGGCCTTAGAGTGCCACATAAAGGTCTTCTAGAAGCCTCCTTTTGACCTACACATGTCAACAATCTCAACCCACTTTTTAGGTATAAGCATATGCACATTATTTTCTAATTTTTAACCACAAATTCACTTAAAAAGGCTAAGAATTAATAAAGTTTGGAAAAACATAAATGTGGCCCAATGATAATGAAAGTGGGATGAATGTGGTGACATAGTAGTGAAATGGAGGTGATATAATGGACATAATAGTGAAAGCGTAATGGAAATGAATGACATTTTCAAGACCCAACAGTGACAAACCATAACTTGAGGCATTAGGTTGGGAATGTTGAGGACTATGTACTATTAATGGGTCGTCTCCCACCCTAGCATGAACTAGCCATAATTCACCCAATGGGATGGGCCTAGGCATGGTCCTACGAATGGAACTACTTATACTAATGATGCCTATGCTTATAGTTAAGCAATTGACTCTATTGCTGCTACCTTTGCTTCTTACTCTACTAGTTGATATTCTACTACTGAAATTGGTGCTACTGAAACACCTGCTTATGTTATTTCTTACCTTGTTGCTCGTGTTGGTGCTGTAACTCCTATTGGTGCTAGATCATATGCTTAAACTGGTTCTGCTGCTATTAGTGCTGGTAGTGGATAAGCTACTCATGCTGTTACTTCTAGATAAGTTGATGCTAGGTTAGGAACTACCAGTACTGGTGCTAACCTTTTCGTATGAGAAAACCGCTCAATCGACTGCTTAACCAACTGGAAGGGCCATACCTTAATGGATAAAATTGATTCTAGGGACAACAAAAAATCTATCTGATTGATCCCACTTCTTACGTCCTCTACTTCCTTTTGGTCAGTATTTCTTCCCCTTCCAATGCAGGATCAGGAACTCTTGCAACAGAGGTTGATTGAAATTCTAGTGTCAGTGGATTCTCTACTTTAATGGTAGGCCCTTCATTTTCCATATTCAACCTTGGCTATGAATTGATAAAATTTACATTTGTCTTACGTTGCTAAGGGTCCCATATATTAATGAGAGCAGGGCAGTCTTCAGTAGCATGAGCATGAACTCGACAGTCTGTACACCAGGGTCATTGAGACTGTTAGTGCTTACAATCTCCTAGGTCGAAAAGGAAATCGAGAAGGGTAAACTCAAACCACTTCAGCTTAGTAGCTAGCCCTACTGAGCATGAGAGGGATCTCTCTAAGTCTCTTATCAGCGATATGACGTTCAAGCAAATGAATTTCAAGCTATATATGTGTATTTATTTGTTTGTTTGTGAAAATTTGGGTTTTAGGGTTTACTGAACTTAGGGTTTGGAGCCACAAATAGGTCTAGGTTGTAGGAGTGCAGGAGAAAATATGATAAGGTGTTATATATCAGAAGCCATGGTGTATTTTTAATATTTTCAGTGTAGTATAGAGGAGGAAGTGTAGAAGAAACTAATGAGCATAAGTAAACATGATTTCATTAGCTTAGGAAGACATAAACATAACTATGAAACCAGATAACAGAGCTTGAAAAACAAGAATTCTGTATATTTCACTGTAAGGCATCCATAGAAAGAAGAGATATAATGTAGATAAATATGTTTATACCATTATAAAACAAATTGAATGAAGTACAAGCTCTCACTGGGCTAGAGTTCCTTGAAAATAGTTGCAACCTATCTCTGTATTAGCTAAAAAGATGACTACATGCAAGCTTCCTTCACAATAAGTTCAACCCTCTTCTCCTCAAGAGAAATGATGCATATGGACTCTCTTAGACCACTTTCCCACCTTCAAGAGTCGAATTCCTTGGTGGAGGAATTGAATCTAAGATTCTCTCAACCAACAGGTGAGAGTGAGAAGGTGAAACTCAAACACTTCATGGAGAGTTTGTTTAGGACTTTGCTTCTTTTATGAGGCCTAATAAACATCAAAAACAACCTATGATGTACATTTACTCATGCCTACATCACCTAGCCTCGAAATTAGTGCCATTACATAGAGAATCTTGACTTTGACTAAGTCAAACTAGAAACTAGAAATTTTACACAATGAAATTTACAAGTTAAAACACAGAAAAAGTGTAGAAGCGCAACACCAACTTTGAGATGATTTTGAGGTGAATTCCAGAGGTCAAAATGAAAACTTGAGAGAATGGTCAACTAGCCCTTCAAGTATCATTTCCAGAAAAATCTAAATTTTTTAACTTGGACCATGGGAATGCCTTCAAAAATCCATTCTCCCAAGGTCACTCCCTGTGCGTAGCGCCTATCAAAAAAGGGTCCAGAATGCTAGTTTTTGCCACTTTTTTGCACTTTTCTCCAAAAAATAAGCCAGATCTGCAAAATATGAGAAAATGGGGTTTTAGAGGATGGCATGAGCTTTCGAAAAATGTAGATCTTTCCTCAAATGGAGGCATGAGGAAAAAGCGTAGCGCCAAGGCGCTGCGCTTCTGGAGCAGTTGATTTTCTGAATTTAGACCAAAAATTCTCAAAAAACTTGAAGTGCTCAGAAGTTGCTCAAAATTGGATGGAAGGTGTAAAAATATGTTTGTTAAACCTTCATATATGCTTCAAAAATCATCTCCAAGTTTCCCTCATCCTTTTGGTCCTTTTTGTCTTCCTTGAGCTTGTTTTCAAGCTGCTTTACCTTGACATTGGCAATCATGTTTTGAGCCTGGTAGTGGTGCGTGATATGCCTGAGCAACAAATTATCTCTATTTTCCTTCTCAAGGAGCTTCCCCAAGTGTTCATTCACCATGTTGAGCTAATATTCCTTGCCTTGATGGACCTCAAGAGCAATTCTATCCTCTAGGTCTAGGTCTTCATTCAACAGAATGTGCTCTTGCTCTTCTTGCAATGCCTTGTTTAGGCCCCTTGTTCTTGGCCTTTTCCTCTTTCCTTTCCCTTTTTTTCCTTTAGGCTCACCTGACTTCATAATCTCTTTGCCCTTTCCAACATGCTGCAATAACTTGGCCTATTCTTTTTCCATGATGAATTCCTTTGCTTTGAGCTGACTATTCTCCTGCTCAAGGAATGAAATGACATATTTTTCTCTTTCCATATTGATTGCAAGCTCCTTGATTTTATAGCCTTTATCTCTCATTGTCTGTTGCAGGCTTGAAGTTTGATCCTCTACCTTTGAATCAAATAGCTCAAACTCATGCTCAACTGTGTCTTTATCTTTCGCTGCAGGTCCCTACTTTGTCAATGAAGAAGGCTTGGCCCCTTTCTCTCCATGAGAAGAAAAAACAAGCCTATGTCCTCTCTTGTACACTTTAGTCACCTTAGGCTTAGGTACTTGAGTTTTCTCCACTGATTTTCTAGAGAACCCCACCTCCATTTGTCATTTTGGCACACTAGAAGACTGAGCTGCTACATTGGCTTCATGCCATTTTAGGGTTGTTTCCAAAAAGGATTCCCAAGCCATACCTTTCTCTGCAAGATGGTGAAGGACAATAGTTTTGATAAGACTATGATGAAACAAGCTTGGGGAGTGCTCTTTGTTCTTCAATTGTATCTTTTCCGACATTTTGGAAGTGCTCCTTGATAGGTAGTTACACATGTTGAGTTGCTTTTGAGAGGTGAAATGCATCAAGAGGAGAATATGATATGCATACAACATGAAGAATCTTCCTTCACATGTAAAAAAATTCATGACAATCTTCATTAAAGGGGCATATTTCTCCAATAAGTATCTGAAAGGCATAATGTGAGCAATTTTTTTTCCCTATATGGTGTTTCTAAGAAAGGCTTGTAGTATTCAAGATCTAGGGTCATTCCTTTGAACCAATAGTCACCATTTTGTCATAACCTTGTTGCAAGTGAGATGGAGGCCACTAAAAAAATGAACTCAACACCAGCGATGATAACACTTTCACCCTTCAATTGAGTTGCCACCCAATCTGTTAATTGTTCATGAAACCCAACCTCACTCACTCTTTTGCAAAACTCTAAGCAATGTACATCCTCGAAGCACTATTTGATGAAAGGATAGGAGTTGATTTCATTACAATTTGATGGCTCATATATGAGGATCTTCCCTCCCTTATGATGTCTTTCCCTCTCTAGTGAATATTTTGCCACCATGATGACAAAAAACCCTAGCATTAGGCAATGAAAAATAAAGTGTGAGGTATGAATGGAAATGAAGTGATGTGAAGGTGGATTTTGACAAAATGATAGAGGAGGTTTGAAAAATGTGGATACGAACTTTGGAGGCTGATGAAAATGAGTGAAGAAACAATGGAAGAGTGATCTAATTTCAAGGAGGAAAAACAGGATTTGTCATGAAAAATGCCCAAAAACCTCTAGGAATGAGCTAGGGTTTTTCTTTTTGAGGGGTAAAACTTTGTTTTGAGGTGGATTAAATGGTTAAAATGGTTTATTAAACTTGTATGGAGGTGTAGGACAACATTTTACATGTGTTAGAAACCAAAAATAAAAATTTCCATTATCACCCTATCATTTCCCATGCAAAATTTCACTACAAACCCTAATTTGAAGAATCACTGACATGAGATGAATTTGGAAAAGAAAATGAGGGATAATTATGGTGTACTTACTTGTCTCTTGGCTTGGAAATCAATGAAATTAATCTTGCAAGCAAAAAAATGAAATTTGGGAGAGTTTTGGGTGAATTTTGGGCACTCTGTCCTGAGCGCAGCGCAGTTCTTTTGAGCGCAACGCCTCTGCTCTGAGCGTAGTGCTTTGTTCTTGAGCGCAACACCTCAAGATTTTTGCCAAATTTTCTTAGGAAACTCACTTTTTAACTCTCTTGGATAGGATAGCTTGATACTGAAGAGTGAATAGGAGGTAAATGAACCAAGTTTGGGGGCTTTTGAGTTTATATAGGGAAAAAAATTTCTCTTTTTAAAAAAGAAATGCGACCCACCATCCTTTAGAAATTGATTTTTCACTTATGAAAACATAGTTACCTTTACCACTGGAAACTTGAGCTGCCTTTTACTTTCCTGAGTGTCGGAACTCCTTCTTATGGAAATTTTTGACATGAGAACATGATGAATGTGTGAAAATTCATAAATCAATACCCAAGAGTTGCTTGTTATGCTCTATTCACTACTGGATTTATTCATGAGAGTGATGGACCTTGGAAACCCTGGCGACCTAATGAATGACCTGAGACTAAATGGAATGATGATGACGATTGACATGTTTTTATTATGACACCTCAATAAAAGTGTGATAGGTGACCAAGATGAGTGAATTTCCAAAAGATTGACCTCATCTCTAGATTGACGAAACAGTGACCAATTTTTGCTGTGTAAACCTAGTGACATAAAAAATTTGATTTTGATAGTCTCGACAAGCATAGTAAAAGCATATTTGATCCAAGTGATAGGCTAACAAGACTGACACTAACATTTGCTCCAACTAGGGATGGCATCTCCTTGGAGGTGTCAAGAACACTGTAGCCCAAGTAGCCTTATCCATTGGGCAATGGAGTCAACATGCATGAAAGGAGACCTTTGACTTAAAACTCACTGACTTTTTCACATAACAAAAACTGAAAAGTGAAATAAAAAGCATAACAGTGGCTGACCTAAGAAGCCTTAGGGCCTTCACTTCAAGCTTCAAACTCCTAGACAATGACCTAAATTGCTAGAAATAAAATACACACTCGTATATACAGTGATGATGATTTTTCAGGACTTTTTTCAGACACAGTAGTGCTTGAGAAGCCTACCATTGGTTGCTCCTCCTAAATAATCTCTTCCATCCATTTCTTCCAATAAGGAAGCATTCTTTCCTCTAAAAGCAAAAATTTTGTAAGGTCCCTTCCATAATTTTTCAAACTTACCATGTTTGCCCTTTTCTTCATTTGTAGCATCCCACTGAAGAACCACATCTCCTAGATTGAAATTGTCTTCCTTGGTCTTGCGATCATAAATCTTTTTAATCTTCTCCTGGAGTTTGGATGTGTTCTAAAGAACCTCTTCCCTTGTCTGTTGTAAATGAATCATCTGATTTATCCTCCTTTGTATGTCATTAGTCTCACTATCCAATTCCTGCAAAATTCTCATGACTGGGACAACAAGAGATAAAGGAAACACTTTATCAACTCCATACACTAGCTAAAAAGGGAACATACCTATTGATTTTTTAGTGCTGACCGTGTCTGCCCACAAGGCATTGATGAGATTTTTATTCCAGTTCTTCTCGTTCACCTCTATAACATTCTTGATGATGTTAACCAAGGATTTATTGGAAGATTCAGCAAGACCATTCCCTGTGGATGATAAGCAGTAGAATGTCCTAACACAATATGATATTTGGCATAGAAGTCCACCATTCTTTTTGACTTGAAATCAACAACATTGTCAGTAATTATTTTCTGTGGGCAATCAAATCTAGACAAAATATTCGACTCAATGAATTGAATGATGACAGAATCAGTGGCTTGTCTAGTTGGGATTGCTTCAATCCACTTTGTGAAGTAGTCAGTGGCTGTCAATATCCATTTATGTTGTGTTGAAGATGAAGGATGGATTTTGTCAATGAAATCAAGACCGCACTACTGAAAAGGTGCTGAAATTAAAATGGGTTGTAGTGGTAATGGAAAAATCTTTCTCTTTTCTTGAAAAATATGACATTCATGGCAGCTCATGACTGTTTTGTATACATTAGAAAAGAGGGTGGGCCAATAGAAGCCAACTCTTAAAATCTTGTTTGTTGTAGTTTTCCAAAAGTGATCACTACCACAGTCTCCTTTATGGAAATCCTTCATGACATAGCTTCATTTTCTACCAAACAATTCAGCAGCACACCACCAGGATCTTTCCAAAATAAAACACCATCTAGAATGCAATATTTAGAAGCCTTCATTTTCAGTGATCTAGCTTTACCTTTGGGGACTTCCGGCAGGGGATTCAAGTCTTGTAGGACATAGAGAATGTAAAAATACCAAGGTGAGTACATGAACATATCTGACACTTGCAGGAATGGATTTTCTTCTTCTTATTCTTTAGAAAGTGTAGCAATCAAATTGATGTCTAGTGCATGTAGATTTGATTTAGCAATGAGTTTAGCTAAACCTTGTCATTTGATGAGCTTTGTAGACTTTATCTGCAAGTCATACTTTAGCATGGTTGTAATCCACTTTCCTCTTTTGCCTTCAGGAACTGTCTGCACAAGAATTTCTTTAACTGTTGTAGTAGGAACATAAGAAATGGTGTGAGAATGCAGAATATGAACTCAGAAATCCTTGAGAGCTTTCACCAAAGCCAAGGCCTACTTTTCGATGATATTGTATCTTAGTTATGCATCTCTTATAGTGCAACTAAAATATTCTATGGGTTGCTCATTTTTCTGATCTTTCTTCTGCAATAGGACTGCTGCTAATGTATGCTTAGAGGCGAAGGAAAAGATGATGAAATCTGAAGTGTAATCTGGGCTAATAAAAATAGGAGCAGTAGATAATGCAAGCTTCAGTGCATGAAATGATTTCTTAGCCTCTAAATACCACTTTACCTCACTATCCTTCTTCAACATGTTTGTCATTTCTTTCAAGTGCTCAACTAGATTAGGAATGAATCTTCTCAGAAAATTGATTTTCCCATTGAAAGACTGAATCTCTTTCTTGTTCCTTGGGAAGTCTAATTGTTGAATGGCCTCCACTCTTGCAGGATCAATGTAGATTCCATCTTTAGAGATGATGTGTCCCAATAGATTACCTTCTTCCATGGTGAACAAACTCTTCTTTGGGTTAAGTGAGATGCTAAATTTTCTGCATTTATGAAAAACAGTTTTTAAATGATCTTCATAATATTTTGAAAACACTGTAAGATCATCTAAATAGATAACTAGAAATACATCTTTTTCATTGGAAAAATATATGTCCATAGCCCGTTGAAAAGTAGCTCCTGCATTCTTCAACCCAAAAGGCATCTTGGCATACATGAATGTACCCCATGGCATTGTGAAGGCTGTCTTGAGCTGACCATCTTTGTGTACCAGAATTTGGTTGTATCCAAAGTATCTGTCTAGCAATGACATCCTAGAGGACCCAACTACCCTTTGTAGTATGTGATCCATCTTGGGCAGGGGATAGTTGTCTTTCAAGGACATCTTGTTCAGATTTCGAAAATCAATACATAGACGAATTTCCCCGATCTTCTTTCTTACAGGCACTAGATTAGACATCCATTCAGAAAATCGAATAGCAACTATGATTCTAGACTTATAAAGCTTATTTACCTCTTTCTAAATCCATGGAAGCAACTTAGGATTGATCCTCCTTAATTTTTGGCGAAATGGCCTATGATCGAGCTTAATAGGAATGGTGTGCTAAATGATATTTTTGTCATAAACTTTCAGATCTGAATAATCCCAAGCAAATACATCAGCGGATTCTTTCATTAAAGATATGTACTCACTTTTTGTTTTAGGATATAAGGACTTTGATAAATTGACCATTTTAGGATTATTTACATATTCAACTGCTTTTTCTGTAGGAACCATGGTGGGGTTCTTGGCGACATCATCACAGTAAAATAACTCTTCCAAAGGCACCAAACCTCTTGGAACGTTGTTGTCCTTGAGCTGTAATAATTCAATCTCAGCTTAGTGGATGTCTGGATCATTCAAATTGTATGCATCATCAATGTGAGAACTCTGAAATTCTCCTTCCAATTGCAGAAAACTGTCTATCTGTTTATCATCCCCAAACACTTGCCAAAATCTCATGTTATCAAGAATAGTTGGGAAATGTTTGACATGGATGGAGTACTTCTGATTAGGATGAATATGGATCTTCACTATACTTGTTGCAATGGTGAGTGAGTCAGCTATGACATCTTGAGTTCTGGGAATAAGAGACAAAGTGTATTATGAAAAGTCTTGAGGATGTCAAGTGCAGCATTGCGATAAGCTCTCATTCTTTGGTGCTTGGCCTGGTATTCCCCTTTGACTTGTTTGATTACTAATTTGGAGTTGCCATAAACAAAAATATTTTTTTCTCCCAACTTTTTCAGAATTTTGAGGCCAACAATCAATGCCTCATACTCTGCCTCATTGTTTGAACACTCAAAAGCCAACTTGTAAGAACTCATTCTCACATTTCGAGGGATTTTATTTGACTGATGTAATGGACCATGTATCCAGACACCAATCCCTACTCCTTCTCTTCCCGATGCACCATCGAACTCCATGGTCCAAAGACCATTTTCTTCATCCGGAAAAAGGATTTCTGAAGACTGAACTATTTTCTTTTTAGGAATTTGACCAACTATCTCAAAACTTTCTGTTTTCTGCACTATTCTTTCAATTTCCTCAATAGGATTTTTTGGCTGCAAACACTCTTCACTAACCTCTTTACCTTCTACTGTAATAACTTCATGCATGCTGCTCATGACCTTGGGAACTTCTGAAATTTCCACTACTTGACTTTCATCATCAACAGAATTTATACCGCTAAATAAAATGAAATAATCAAGATTAGTATGGACAACATGTATAGGATGGTTGATTGGCTTCTCCTTACTGTTGATCATAAATTTCATCTTCTTTTCCTTATAAAGTTGCCGGAGCTGAGCAATAATAGGGATAGTGGCATATGAAAAGTCAAGCTGCAGAGTGCCCTTTAGTTTTGCTCCCCAAGACCTTGAAAGCAACATGCCAAACCTAGGAGGAATATCAACAACTACTACATCCATGAGTACATTTTTGGCTGGGATTTGGTCCAAGGACACTACCAAGCCTTTAATGACGCCAAGCCACTTCACTCTCTCAGAATCAAAGGAATAAAGATCATGGTAGGGTCAGGTGATGCTCAGTCCTAGTTTATCCATGATTGCTTTAGGCATAAGATTATGTGAGGCGCTAGAATCTAGCATGGCATTATGAAGGGTAAAATCATGAAGTTTAAGACTCAGATAAAAAGGAGGGATTTCACTATATTCGGGAGCTCCTTCTAAGGCCAGACCAAAAAGGATTGCTAGCTCATCATCAACTACATTAACTGTATCATACATCTTGTGAGCCTTAAGAATATTTGCAATATGAAATTTATATTTGTCATTCCTCACTAATTCAGTGAGAGCAATAATAATCTTCAATTTAGAAATTTCATTTTTCAAACTAAAAAGATTAGATTGCTTTTCTACCTCTTTTGTAGCGAAGTCCTTCTTTTCTATTTGGCCTTTAGCTTGAGACTCCTTCTTGTGGCTTTCAATTTGCAATTCTTTATCTTTCCTCACATTATTGGTAGAGGCTTCATTTGTTCTATCTCGATTCAGTATGCCAGTGTCCTTCTCTTTATTCTGACCTGCAGGAGTAGTTTCCTTGCTTGGTGTTTCTTTTTGTACATTTTGTCTTTTCTGAGTTAGAGTAACAGGTACATTTATATTCCTCAAATTGTACGGCTTTTGAATATGGATAAGGGAGTTCTGATATCATATTTGGTACTCTTTAGTTTGAACAACCCACAGATTGTCACTTGCAAGCACAAATCGCTGATCACTTGGTATGAGAGAATCTTTCGAAAATTGATCTTCTTCTGTTAGGAAAGTAGGCAGTTCATCTTCTTGAAAGAAGTGATTTGCTTCTACAATCTCTTCTTCATCTTCTTCCTGGCCTTCAGTATAATTTTGTTGAAATGGAGCTCTTACTTGACCTTGAGGATCTTGGTTTCACTGCTCTTTCTGTCGATTTCTGAACTGTTGTTGTTGCTATCCATGAAAGTTAGGATTCCTCACTGAAGGTTCTACTTGTCGATCAGTTATGGATATTCTATCCATCATCCTCTCCATAGTTTTTATCAGATTGTCAAGCTTTACATCAGAAGATGATGTAGGCTCTTCTTTAAAGACAACTTTCTTCTTAGTCCTCTCTGGCTTTGATTTTGACTTCTTGATGAGCAAATTGGCTTCAGTACTGACCGCATTCTGCTGCATCTCTTCATGAGTAGTAACATCTCTCTCTCTCAGCTGGTATGCCATGTCTAGATCGAAAGCGTCAGGATAATGAAGAAGAACCAGACCAAGAGGAGGTTTCATATCATCAGGTATGGAATTGTACATTGTGTTGAATCTTCCTGTAAATTCTTGAACTGTTTCATTTGAGTTCCTTTTCATTGAATTATACTCATCCAATATCTGTAATGGATTTTTCTTCTCTTGCCAACGAGCTAAGAATAATTCAATCAATCTTTGAGAACTATTAACAGAATTAGCAACCATACTTCGAAACCATTTCTTAACATCTGCTAAGAAACTTTGAGATATAATCCTCATATTGGCATTATCTTCATCAATTTCTTCTAAATCAATGAAATATATTAACTTGTTAACATGCTTCTGAGTTGTAATTTCTGCACTTCCATCAAACAATGGGAGTCTTTGACCATAATTCTGAGGCAAAGTAGCAAGTTGAGCAGGCAGTAAGAGAGGTGAAAATCTCACCATGACTACTGGAGATAATGGAGGTGATACAATGGACTGTGTAAGCAAGGATGATGATACTGATGGGGGTGGCGGAATTACTACAATTGGTTGTAAAGGCAAATATGGAACAAATGGAGGTGGTATGAAAGATGAGGAAACTGAAGTCATGGGAGATGTAGTAGATGTGATTAGAGGCAAAACAGAAGATGAAGCAGTGGCCAAGTATTCAAGTTGATATTGAACAAAATATTTTTCAGTAGTCATTTAGAGTTGGTCAGCAAGGATTTGAAGCTTGTCAAAATTCAACCATAGTTCATGATTAGTTTTAGTAGACTTATATTCTGAAGAAATAGAGTGAGTTTCAACCTTTAAAGACTCTAATGTCACTTCAGAAATACAGGACTCAGAATTCGACTTGGAAAGAGATAATTATATCTCCTCATTAAAAGGAATTTGCTCAAAGGCAAACAAATTTTTAGGAAGAGAGGTTGTTCTTTTAATTTTTTGAATTGCACTTTTAGTGATGGGTAATCTAAGTTTTCTGAGTAGTCTTTCTGGATTTTCAACAATGAAGGGTGGATTTGCGTTAGGGTTTGACCTGGTATGCCTTTTGGAAGCCAGAATGTATACACCCTAAACTAATGAAATTTATGAATTCATCCTATCCTTGAATACTCGAAGTTGTGAACTACAAAACTAGTTCTTTGAAAGCTCTTAGATATTTCCTAGGAATGATTTAATAATGGGTCCCCGACAACAACGCCAAAAATGTTAGTCCTTACAATCTCCTACGTTGAAAAGGAAATGAGGAAGGGTAAACTCAAACCACTTCAGCTCAGTAGCTAACCCTACTGAGCATGAGAGGGATCTCTCTAAGTCTCTTATCAATGATATGACTTTAAAGCAAATGAATTTCAGGCTAGATGTGTGTATTATTTTTTTGTTTGTGAAAATTTGGGTTTTAGGGTTTGCTGAACTTAGGGTTTGGAGACACAAATAGGTCTAGGCTATAGGAGTGCAGGAGCAAATATGAGAAGGAGCTAGATATCATAAGCTATGGTGTATTTTGAATATTTTCAGTGTAGTATAGAGGAGGAAGTGTAGAAGAAATTAATGATCATAAGTAAACATGATTTCATTAGCTTAGGAAGACAAACATAACTACAAAAGCAGATAATAGAGCTTGTAAAACAAGAATTATGTATATTTTACTGTAAGGCATCCATAGAAACAAGAGATATAATGTAGATAAAGATGTTTATACCATTAGAAAACAAATAGAATGAAGTACAAGCACCATGAACTCATTGGGCTAGAGTTCCTTGAAAATAACTGCAACATGTCTCTGTATTAGCTGAAAAGATGATTACATGCAAGCTTCCTTCAAAAAAAGTTCAACCCTCTCCTCCTCAAGAGAAATGATACATATAGACTCCCTTAGACCACTTTCCCACCTTCAGGAGTCGAATTCCTTGGTGGAGGAACTGACTACAAGATTCTATCAATCAACAGGTGAGAGTGAGAAGGTGAAGCTCAAACACTTCATGGAGAGTTTTTTTAGGAGTTTTCTTCTTTTATGAGGCATAATAAACATAAAAAACAACCTATGATGTACATTTATTCATTCCTACATCACCTAGCCTCGAAACTAGTGCCATTACATAGAGAATCTTGACTTTGACTAAGTCAAACTAGAAACTAGAAATTTTACACAGTGAAATTTACAAGTTAAAACACAGAAAAGTGCAGAAATGCAGTGCCGAATTTGAGCTGATTTTGTGGTGTCTTCCAGGGGTCAAAATGAGAAATTGAG